>BTHU01000013.1:25015900-26339650 GCA_036184795.1 Tokudaia tokunoshimensis | reverse complement strand
AAGAGCCCAAGAGGGCAAGAGAGAAGCAAGCAGGAAACAGGAGTAAGAGAGTAAGAGAGAGAGGAGGGGGCAAGCAGCCCCTCTTATAGTGGGCCAGGCCTACCTGCTGTTGCCAGTTAATGTTGGGGAGGAGCTTACCTAGCTGTTGCCAGGTAACTGTGGGTGGAGCTTAGACAGAATCCTAACACTAGCAGGTGTGTTTTTATCTTCCTGCTGTCTTTCTCACCACTTGTCTTTCTCCTCTTTAGTATTTCCATCTTGACCATGTCCAGATAGCAGAAATGCACAGGATGTGTCTCAGCTCTTCTAGCAGGCCTTCCCTGGTTACTCCATACTCTGACCATTCCTTCTTCGGCCTTAAGTTGGAAGCAACAGACTATAAGATCAGTGAACCACAGGCATGAAGGCAGAAAGTTGTCTGGGAGCCGCTGGCCAGTTCTTTGGTTTTAGAATGTCTCACTGCTGTTACAGAAAGTATGGCCTGAAGCAGCCACAGTTTACCTTGTAAACCTGTTTATTGGTCACAGCTGAAGACTGAAGTGGTCTAATGAATCAAGTTGTCATCATCTGATTCTGTTGTTTTGAGAATCTGAAGTAACAGACCAGAAAACATGTGGTCTCTGAAAGAGTAAGGGCACAAGTTTAGGATTCTTCTGTGGATGGTGGGTGACCAGAAAAAGACTTTCTCATCAGAGAAATAATGTAGATAATGTAGGTAGAAGGTTCGCCATGTAGACAAAGCTGAAAGAAGAAGAGAGAAGAGAGGAGAAGAGGGGGAGGAGAGGAGGGGGGAGAGGAAGAGGAGGAGGAGGAGGAGGAGAGAGAGAGAGGCAGAGAGAGAGAGAGAGAGAGAGGCAGAAAGAGAGAGGAGTACCTAGTTATCAGAGTATCTGTTCATTGGTCACTTTTGCTGGTCTCAGGTAGTGAGGTACCACTTAGTGAAAGAGCATTCTTTTTGTTTCAGCTACATTTCGATGGTTTTTGTTTCTTGAAATCAAACAGTCCTTGACAGGTGACACCAAGAATCAGAACCAGACAGATCACTCTTTGCTGCTGAGTCCTGGGGATTGCAGCCGAGAGACAACATCAGATCAAGTAAGGTTGACCTCGAAGATGAGAGAGAAATTGGAATCCCAAGATGAGGTGAAGTGTTGGAAAGTGGGAGCAGGCCAAACAGCAGCATCGAAGACGCTGACACTGCTTAACCAAGTCCTTCCCAGATGGAAGTGTTCCTGAGCAGGCCATGCTTATCTGAACCATTCTTAGAGCTTCCCTTTTGCTCTCTCTGTTTGAAATTAACATATAACAACATCATTTCCTTTTCCACTTCCAAGCTTTCCCATTAATCCCCGACCGTTGCTCTCTCTCAAACATCAGATCTTTCCCTTTGACCTTATCCTCAGGTCGGTTCAGAGTCTTCAGGAAGGAAAATGAAAGCAACGATGATGTAAGAAGTAACTAACCAGGGCCACTTGCAGATCTCCATCACTCTTGGGGTCTCCCAATCTGGCGATTACTCCTCCTCCCACTCTTTTTCCTATTGTCTGTGATGTGGCCCTGTTTCAGGAAGATTCCATACCTGCTGACTTTCTTTCTAATATCTCCTTTTCTTTGCGTCTTACTTTTATAATCTCATGAGTTTCTGTGTCTCCAGTGTTGACCTTGTCTCCTGTCTTCAGCCTTGCTCTTTATACTAGGTATGGTACTGACGAAATGATTTTTAGTCTTTGTCTTTTGGTAGGGTGCCAGTGTCTCTTCAGATCCACATTTGGGATTTTGCCTCGTGTGGGGTTTGAACTGGGACTTGCCCTTCATCAGTTCTGTGATTGCAGGAGAGTCATTTAGGCTCTGACAACTTAAGTTTCCCCGTCTGTGAAAGGCAGAGGATAAAAGTGTATGAAACATGGATGTGACTGGTCACAGGGACAAGCATTCCTATGTTGCTCTGACAGTCTGCCTGGTGTACTGCAGAGGGACACTGGATGAAATTGCTATATTTGTGGCGGGTGTTACTCTCTTCAGCTTTGGTATTTATGTTAGGCAGCTCTTACTTCCTGTGTCAAAATAGTTGAGGAAAATTACTTAATGGAGGAAAGATTTATTTTCGTCTGTGACTTTGGAGGCCTGAGAAAACCTCACAGTTGTTTTTCGGCTCTGGTGAGGCAGGACACTGTATTGGGGCCGTGTTGTAAAGCCAAGAAACTTACCTCATGGTGTGTGGGAAACAGAGAGGGAGAAAGAAAAAGGGGACAGACAATATATCCTTTAGAGGCTGGAGGGATGGCTTCATGGCTAAGAGCACTGACTGTTTTCCCAGAGAGCCAAGGTTCAATTCCCAGCACCCACATGGTGGCTCATAACCATTCTTAACTCCAGTTCCATGAGATTTAGTGTCCTCTTTTGGCCTACTGAGCATCAGGGAAACATGTAACACAGACATGCATGCAGGCAAAATAGTAAAATAATTATAAATAAAACCATAAAAAGTACTTTTAAAAACATACCTCTCACAGGACATTTCCCTCCTAGTTCCTGCCTGATTCCAATAGTGTCTGCCACCAGCTGGTACCCCAGTCTTTAAATTGTGAACCTTTGGGGGAACATGGATCCGTATTATAATGATATTAATTGTATCCTCTCCTATAGGCTGTTTCTTTTCCTTTCCGCTCCAGCCTCTGATAAGGTATGTTGAGTCTGAAGCTCTGTCATTGATGGCTGGCTGTGTGGATGTGCACCAATTTCCTAAACTCTCAGAGCTTAGATTTAATCTTGATACCATAAGCTTGCCAAAGAAGGACTGAGGATGTCACCCTGTCTCAAACAATATGTTATAAAGTCTTTCTTGAATCCTAAAGCATTTAGCTATCTTTGGTAGCATGCTGTCTCTGACCTTCTAAGTCCAAGTAAAGTCCATTCTTGCCCATTTGGCTCCCAGAGCCTCTCTCATCCTCTCTCTTTGTCATACCTGACTGTCTATGATCCTTAGTGACCTGCATGGTGTTAGAGTGTCCCAGTAGCTCTCAGGTCTGCAACCAGCAGCATCCTTCCCACTTCTCTGACATTTATTCTTTAGCTCTGGTTATACACCATCGATCACACTCCACCTCCGCAGCTGGTTTTTATTTTCATTCTCAATCTTCTTTCAAGGTCAATTCAAATAATACTCCAATCTTTAATTTGACCTTTTGATCATCCCAGGCTTGTGAACTTATTGTTCATGATGATAAACATCATTATCTTGCTATGTGTCTTAAACATTAAACTTACAAAAAATAAATTCTCCTTTTGTATTTTCAGTGCTGGGGATCAAACTCAGAACTATGCATATTCTGGGCAAGCCGGTCTATGACCCTGTGATATCCTTGGCACAAAGATTCTGGTTCTCCTCTCAGAGTGGACATCAAGCTTTATAGAGATCCTCTTACAATTTTTGGAATGACCATTTTCCATAAGCACCCTTAAAAGCAACCTCAACAGCAATAACAAAACCAAGAAACCCGGAGTAGACCTGGTAGCTACTTGAGGAAGGCAGTTATTCTCAAATTTGCCATCTGAGGATCTCAGACTGTTTTTACAGCATGGGCAGCCTCTCAGTTCACTGATGGGGTTTTCATTACATTTTTTCCTATAAGCCCAGTGAACCCATAATTAATGAATGAAAGATTGTGTTGTCTTTGAACAATCTACAGGAGTTTGATTTGCGGTGTCACTTAAAAACCTGAGCTGGAGCCCTGGAGCCCACTTGTTTCTGCATTGACCAAGAGATTGGATTCCTAAAAGTAACTTAGGTGGAGTCAAAATCCAAATAGTTTGGCAATTCCAAGAGCCATAACACCATTTTAGCAGGTGATGGGAGGGTTAGGAACGCAGTCCATCGCTTTCTCTCTTTAATAACAGAAAGAGAAAGAGATAAACGGAAAGAGGCAGGAGCAAAGGAAGTCACTGCAAGTATCTCTTCTTCCCACTATTGCACAAAATATTGGATAAGACAGTCAAAGATGGATGCAGTCTTCAGGATTTCTGGATTTTCCTATCCCAAGGAAGGAGCCCAGCAATGAATAGTGTGCCCAGATGTCTTTGCTAAGTTTGAGGACAACATTCTCTCTTTGTTGTCTAATGCAGTAGTGTCTTAAAGACAGAATATAATTCCTATGATTCTATTGACTGAAGTAGGTGTGTCAATCACATCTGGATTAGTCATTCATTCAGCAATTTGTTTTGAAATGTTGAGTGTGGACCTTATTTACACACTTGTTATCTGTAGGTATAACTTTTTTTTAAAAGGTTCATCTTCCCCCAACACGTTTATAATTTTTTTTATAATACTAAGGATTGAATCCTAGATCCTTTGGCTTGCTTGGTAAGTTCTCTAGCAATGAACTACATCCCCAGGCATGTTTTGTGTATGTGGTATAATGTGAAAGACATTTGGTTGGAATAACCTTTGTAAGAAATTCTTGGGCAATTTGTTGATTAGCTTCCAGGTTGTTAAGCATCTAGAGAGGCTGGGAAGGTGACTTGCTTGGGGGAGAGCAGAGAAGCTTCCACACATGAATCTAAACCTATCTCTCACAAAGCTGATTATCTGTATACTTTATAGTGAGCTAGTAAATGTGTTTCCCTGTGTTCTGTGAGCCTCTATAGCAAATTAATCAGACCCAAGGAGGAGAGTGTGGGGGTATCAGTTTATATCCAATCTTTCAGAAATCTAGGTGACAACCCATTATTTCTGGTTGGCAACTGAAATAGGGCAGAGGATTTTGGAACAGAGAATGTGACCTGTGGGATGTGACCTTCCTTTCAGGTAGATAGCGTCAAATGGAATTGAATAAAAGGAGGCCAAGCTAGTGTGCATCAAAGAACTGCTTTGTTGTGTAGGGAAAACCAGACATACATCTGTGAGTGGATTACAACAGTACAGGAAATCTGCTCCTGTCATTCCCGTTTTTCTTCTCTCTCTCTCTCTCTCTCTCTCTCTCTCTCTCTCTCTCTCTCTCCCTCACTCACTCACTCCTTCCCTCCCTTCCTTCTTTCCTTCCTTCCTTCCTCCTATTATGTGTTTCTCATTGGACTCAAGTCATTCTTTTAAGAGTATGCCTCTGGGTGAACTTAAAAGCAAACCAAATAAAAAGTGTTCGTCTGAAATCAACAGAAATACTGATCAAGAAAGAAAGGAGTTTTTCAAATTATCTGTATTCAGGAATAAAATAATATTTTTATTGTTTGTATTGTTCTCTTTCTTTCTTTCTTTCTTTCTTTCTTTCTTTCTTTCTTTCTTTCTTTCTTTTAATGATAAAATTGAAGATTTACCTGGAAAGTATTTCTGACAAAACTGAAGAAATATATAGAAAAACACATTAAAATTGGCAATTTTCATGGAAAATTAAAGAGTAAAATGGTAGAGATAAAAACATTGCTAAATTAATTGAAAAAGGAAGTAGAAACATTTTATGATAGAATTGAAGATTTATGTGGAAAATATTTCTGATAAAATTGTAGAAAAATATAGAATAACATGCTAAAATTAAAGATTATCATGGAAAATTACAGATAAAATGGTAGGTATAAAAATATTTCAGAGTTGATTGAAAGTGGAATTATAAACATTTTCTGATAAAAGTGAAGATCTACAAGGAAAATATTTCTGAGAAAATTCAAGAACTATATTGAAAAACACATTAAAATTGACTATTTTATAGAATATTATACAGATAAAATGGTAGGCATAAAATATTTCTAAATTGATTGAAAGTGGAATAATAAACATTTTCTGATAAAATTGAAGATTTACATGGAAAATATTTCTGATAAAATTGAAGAAGTATATAGAAAAACACATTAAGATTGAGTATTTCATGGAAAAATTATACAGATAAAATGGTAGGCATGAAAATATTTTTAAGTTGATTTAAAGTGGAATTATAAACATTTTCTGATAAAATTGAAGATTTACATGGAAAATATTTCTGATAAAATTGAAGAAATATATGGAAAAACGTTAAAATTGAAGATTATCATGGAAAATAATACAGATAAAATGGTAGACATAAAAACATTACTAAATTAATTGAAAGAGGAATTACAAACATTTTCTGATAAAATTGAAGATTTACATGAAAATATTTCTGTTAGTTTATGTCTTTATATTGGGAAATTGAGTCCATTGATGTTAAGAGATATTAAGGGCTTTTACCTGTTGACCCATGTTCTCCTGTATTTCTTTAAGGCAGTTATTTATGTCCTTCTTGAAGTCATCTATCAGCATCATGTGATAAGATTTTAAAACCAACTCATGCTTTTCCAGTGTGTTGGGTTATCCAGGACTTGCTGTGGTGGGAGAACTGGGTTCTGATGTTGACAAGTAGCCTTGGTTTCTGTTGGTAGGATTTTTGTGCTTGCCTTTTCACCATCTGGTTATTTCTGGTGTTACTTTGTCTTGCTGTCTCTGGCTGGAGCTTGTCCCTCATATGGGTCTGTAAGCCTGTGTTCATACTCCTGGGAGACCAACTTTCTTCTGGCAGGGTCTGTGCAAAGAAGGCTGTGGAGACTGGCTCCCAAGTGTAAATGGTGGCCAGAAGGGAAGACTCCTGCCCCAGAAGCTCCACTGATCATATTCCCTGTGCACTCCTAGCTGTTCCCCTCCAGAGAGAAGTTGGGAATCTCACCTCTGCACTCAGAAGTGAAAGCACTGCTGGGAAATCACTCTCTTCCTGGTGGGCTGTGCACAGAAGGCTGTGGAGCCACTTGACTCCCTGGTGCAAATGGTGGTCAGAAGGGAAGACACCTATCCCAGCAGCTCCTGGAATAAAATAATTTATGTTTTGATTTCCTTAAAGAGTCCTGTCCTGTGTGTTTTGATTTTATTTGTTTCTTTAGCTAAAATACTTTTAAAGAGTTTCTTTACCCTTTTTTTGGGCATGTGTTCCTGAATTTCCTTATTTCCATCATCATCATCAACAACAACAACAACAACAACAACACACACACACACACACACACACACACACCATCTAGCTATGTATTCCAGCCTGGCTTTGAACTTCCAATTCCTTCTACCTCAGTCTGAGTGCTGGGATTACAGGTTTGTACTACAACATTTGGCTTCTTTTTATATTCTGCATATGGTTGAGAAAGAATTTAGGGGCAAGAGCAATGGCTCAGTGCTAAAGAATGCTAGCTGCTATTCCCAAGTTCTATTCCCAGCTCCCACACAACAGCTCACAACTGCCTCACTCCAGCCCAGGGGAATCCAGTTCCTTCTCTTGATCTCGATAGGCATCAGGCACACATGTTGCATAGACATACATGCAGGCAAAACAGTCCTACATCTAAACTAAAAATAAAGAAGAAGGAGGAGGAGGAGGAGGAGGAGGAGAAGAAGAGAAGAAGAAGAAGAAGAAGAAGAAGAAGAAGAAGAAGAAGAAGAAGAAGAAGAAGAAGAAGAATTTTAAATGATACTTTAAGCAAATCTCAAGAATAAGAGCTTCAATTTTGCAATAAATTATGTGGCAAAAGAATAAATGCCAGGCAGTAAAATAGAAATATTTCCTTCTTAAAGTGAAGAGGGAAGAGTTGGTGGGATTGAGAATACAGTGATGGCACCGCCACGATGGTCACATCACATGTATCGTACTTGACTGTGTGGCCTCCAAGGACATATTTACAACTGCATGAATAACTTTGTGAGGAGTTAGGTGAGGTGAATTCCTGGTTAATAGAAAGTGCATGCTCTCTCATGACAGAAGTGACATTAGGTCTTGTGAGTCTTTTGAGGCTACTGTGTATAATTACAAGTGTAGGACTCAGCCCTGTTCATGGAACGGCCTAATGCTGAACACCTGACTTAACTCATAATTCTCAAGATGGTCCTGTGCAATAGTTACATTTTCTCACCCCACCTACCAGTCTCTTGGCCTTACCCCTTCTCTTTTGTCTTTCATGAATGATCCAACTTACCAAATTCTGAATTCCCTGCTGTCTATATAACCAGCTCAACTATTAGTACCAAACAACAGCTCTGTCTCTCCAGCTCTTGATCTTATCTCCTAAGGACAATGTTTACACTATCCAATAAGTATGTCCAAAACTTCTGCGCATCTCGGTTTCAATACCTGAAAGGCATTTCTAAGGAAATGTATTAGAAGGAAAACCCACTATGTTTTGTAGGCATAATGTTTTTATATACTGTGTAAAGATTACTTTTGTGTCATTCAAATGCTGATTTCTACCTCTTTTTAATCTGAACAGGACATTGTAATGCTTATACTCAGAATCTCCAATCTCAAGTTTGTGCAAACAGTTTTTACCATTTATTTCCTGCCTTGTCAATAACTGCTGATCACCCAATGGCTGGGCAGAATAAAGAATATGGTGGGAAATCCACCAGTGAGAGGAAGAAGAGAGGGAGAAGGAAGAGTCAGATCAGGAAAAGAGGATGAAGGAATTGGAGCCATGAAGAAAGGGTTGGAGAGAGATCATGGGATCATGGAAACAAGTTGGAAGAACCAGGTCAATAATATGCAAGTGTATAGGATGGGGCCGGGGGTAGCCATATTAGCATAGCATGATGACTCTAAAAGTAACTTCTGACTTTTCAACCTGAACTCCTTATGCTGGAATCTTCCTGTTCTTCACAGTGCCCAGCTTTTAAATATAGCTTAAAAAAATACTTCTTGCCGGGCGGTGGTGGCGCACACCTTTAATCCCAGCACTTGGGAGGCAGAGGCAGGAGGATTTCTGAGTTCGAGGCCAGTCTGGTCTACAAAGTGAGTTCCAGGACAGCCAGGGCTACACAGAGAAACCTTGTCTCAAAAAACCAAAAAAAAGAAAAAAAAAAACCAAAAAAACCCCAACTTCTTTCTTAAATTTTCTTTTTTATGTATTTTATGTATATGGGTAATTTTGTCTACAGATACATCTGCACACCAGAAGATAGCCTCAGGCAGTTAGCTATGAGTCGCCATGTGGGTACTGGGAATTGAACTCAGGATCTTCAAAAGAGCAGTAAGTGCTTTAACCACTGAGCCCTCTCTCTAGCCCCTAAAATATAGCTCTGACTGTGCATTTTCCATCATGGGAAATCTCATTGTAGAATAGAAGAAAAAATAAGACAACTCATTATAATCTACCCACATCATTTTTTTTCATAATTTTCAGTGGCTATATTCTATAAACTGACTTGACCATGGGCCATAATTAATAACTATACTTTGTTCTTTGGGACTCTGACTTTTTCTTGCTGAACACTTATTGGAGAAATACTATATGAGACACTGCCATCACTTGAAGATCTATTGAATTGAAGGCAACAACAACTCTCAGCTCAGTGTGGTCCAGTAGGCAAGATACGAATCTTCTTCAAAGTATGTGCCAGGTAGTCTACTCCAAAAGGAAAACTCAAACTGGGAGCGGTGATGCATGCTACGGTCTTAGTATTATGAGGTTGAGGCAGGAGGGTGGTGAGGTAGGAGGATGAGGAAACCCAATTTGTGTTATGATAAATTTCTTTCACAAACAAAAACCTAAACAAAGAAAGACCAAACGGTAAGAGCAACAGCAACAAGACAATAGAACAGAAGAAAGAAAACTGTGTGACTGTTCCTGTGTAATTTCTATGTTCCACAGTTTGCACAGGGCTCCTGGTACTGTCTGGTTTATAGACTATGCTGAGGAACTCCCTTAGCAGGGGCTCCCTATGGGATACGCATGAATCTGCTTGACAGCTCATGGCACATCTGTCTTGCAATGTATAGTTGCTGAACTTTACCTTATAATGGAGGTTTTGTTGTCTAAGTTTGTTTGAGAGACGTTTCCTCACTTTAGAATTTTAAAGGTCCTTGATCTAGTGCGCAGTCGAGATGGTTCAGTACTTAAGAGCTCTTGGAGAAGCTCTTGGAAGCTCTTGGAGAAGTCCAGGGCTTGTTTCCAAGCATCTGTGCTGGAAGGCTCATAACCAAACTGTAACTCCAAGGGATGCGATACCTTCTTTTAGACTCAAAGGGCACTTGCATTCATGTGCTCATGCACACATATAAATTTAAAATAAAACAGTAAAACAATTTTTTTTGGAGACAAGGATTCTCTGTGTAGCTCTGACTGTCCTGGAACTTGCTTTATAGACTAGGCTGGCATTGAACTCAAGAGATTTGCCTGCCTCTGCTGCTCAAGTGCTGGAGCTAAAGGTGTGTGTACAACAGGCCTACAAACAATTTTAGAATGCCCTTGATCCAATGGTTATAACTTACCCCCCTCCCTCTCTCCCTTCCTCCCTCTTTCCTTTCTTTTCTTCCTCTTTTAAATTATGTTCTTTAGAAAGAGGATCATACTATAAACTCTGACCAACATAGCTGTTTAAATATAACCTGAACAAGAAGGACACCAATAGACATGCTAATAATGTGGAAGGGGGAAGCTCTTGAGGCCTCAGTCCTAAACAAAGACTTACAGGCAACTAAGGAATGATCAGAGTGGGAGAAATGGTCTTCCTCAGGGAAGAGCTGACCAATTGGATATCTGGAACTATATGGTCAGCCTTGAAAACAGGCATATAGGTAACACTCTACAGGCAGGAAAAGTGATATTTATATATTTAGAAACATACATTTTAACAACAATTAAAGTAAAAGAAGTCATGAATTTGAAAGAGCCATGGAAGGTGCTTCAGAGGGAAGAAAGGGATGAGGAAAATGATGTAATTATATTATCATTTCAAACAACAAAAATAACTAAAAAGACTAAGAGGAGTTGTGCCAAGGCCTTGAAAAGATAGACATAAAGTTTATACGATTTGTAAAACACAATTATGGAATTCAGAGATTCCTTGTTTGTAAAGAAGATTCAAAGATTTATTACATGCTGGTTTTAAGTCCAGTTGGACAGACGTAAAAGTTCCTATGCCTTATAAAGGATGATTATGGAATTCAGAGAGTTCTTGTTTGCAAAAAGGATTTAAAGATGCATCAGTTGAATTTATTAAAATGCTGGGTTTAAAATCCATTGGAAATAAAAAAAACTTAGAAAATAAAATAAAATTAGAAAAATAAAATAAAAGCATAGAACTGAGCCAAGTATCCACCAACTAAAGCTCTGTGGCTCAAAAACTCCCAAAAGACTACATTTTTCCCCCCTAAATGTATCTGATAAACAAGTAGATGCTTAATAAAGAACAGCTATTTGTAAAAAAAAAAATAAAATAAAATAAAAAATAAAATCCATTAGATTTGCCTGTGGAAAGGGTCCATTTGCTTCTTGGATTGAGTTATTTTATCTTGGTTGTGGAACAGGGTGTGATCATTAGCACACTAGCCGGGATGAGTGGTCTGAAAACAGCCCAGACAACCATGATCATGAAATTTAGGTGAAAGAGCAGAACATTTCAGTTGTGGACAAAGACCCTGCTGAGGCCATCAAGACTGAGATGGAAGTGGGAGACCTCCATTCTGAGGTCAGGTAGGAGACGCTGGGTACCTCAGTCATGTGAAGGGGATGATGATGGTGCGGTTAAACATAGGACTGGAAAAAGAGGGGTTAAAAAAGTTAACATTCAGAAATTAAAGAACCAATTAAAAACATGAAAACCTGAACATTAACCGAAGAAGACAAAATTCCACTGTGAGGCAGTCAAGAGGAAGAATAGACACAAATAAGTCTCAGGGACATAAGTTGTACTGAGCAAACTCCTAAAAGGTGTTAAGGAAGCTTCCCTCTTAACATTCCCTTTCCAAAGGAGAGGATATGCAGATGGTATTGAGAAATAAAGGCAGGAAATCCACTGATGTTTTGATACAGAGTAAGGAGGACAACCAGAGGAAGATGTTCCTGAAAACATCCCAGGCAGAGGAGTAAATGATTCAGTCATTAATATTGCAAGATTAAGCCTCTCTCTTGTTTTGGGGAGAATTAGAGCGAGTTCATGCAGAATAAAGCAATTACCACACATGAGCTCAAGTGAAGCTTCCCTGCCTCCCCATGGCATGCGTGGCTTCGTGCCATGAAATCAGAGTAGACAAGATTCAGGCGTGTCATTGGAATTCCAGAAAGTTGTGAAGTCTACATTTCAGGGCGGAATTGGCTTTTTCAACTTCAGGAATGAATTCAGGGAGGCTTAGATTTAGCATCATGGAGATTCTTACTTTAAGAAAGCCAAACTGGAAATTACTAGCTCAAATGCAAAATATATACTGTGTATGTGTGTATGCATGTGTGTATGTGTGTGTATGTGTGTGTGTGTGTGTGTGTGTGTGTGTGTGTGTGTAGGCACATTGGAATAAAAATGAACAGGAGCATAGAAAGTCTTTTAACCATTTAAAGATACAATTGTTTCATTAATATTTACTTATTTCTGATTAAATATTCATGATGCCTTGCCTCCTTCCTTTTCTAACAGTGCTTCATTCATGGCCATCTGTACCAGCTCAGCACAAGGGAGGTCTCAATTAGCCATTCAGGCTGACAGCCTCTCAGCGAAGGGGCCCTTTACTCTGCAGTGGGCTGAAAGCAGATGAGCTTGTCTGTAGGCAGAAGCAACAGGGAAATAGAGGTGCCCTGGACTGGGCTTATGGTCCAGTGGAGGCTGCCTTCTTGGCTGACCCTTCAAGAATGCAGACAGGATGGCTTCAGGAGTGGAGCAGTAGATATGCCTTCAAGAAACGTCTGCCAAGGGCACACAGTATCCTGTAGGAAGCAACAGTGAGGTATGAACAGGACTAGACTGGGGATTCTTGACACCTTTTATCAGGTTTCATAGCTGCCATTGTGAGGCTAGGCAATGGCTGAGTTAGTTTCAAATACAGATGTATTAATCTAGAAAGTAAGACTGAAAGTGTAATCCCTTGAAGGACTAGATGGGGGTGGGGGCAGGGGTGGAGTTAGAGTTGAGATGGCAATTACTTATTCAATACAACTCCTTTCTGAGGTCTCAGGCTCTTTCATGCAGACCATAATGGCTACCTGAGTTAACCCTGTGTTAGCATTCTGTAACTCTTTTCTAAATGACTTGTCTCTTGGAGAACCCAGACTCTGCTAGATGGTATCATAAATGACTAGAGAGTTGAATCATGGTCTTAATGTTTATCTACCATGAAGGTTGATCATATATGAATGACGGTTTTGTCCATTGCTGAATGTCAAATATCTAGTGCTGGAGAGATGACAAATTCAGCAATGTGTATGGCATACAAGTGTGAGGGTCTGAGGTTGATCTCCAGTACCCACATGAATAAAATCTAAGTTCAGGAGGATGCAGTTGTAATCCCAGGGGGAGGTAAGGACAGGAGATGTGTTCATGACTTGCTGGCCAACAGCCTAGACAAGCACTGAGCTCCAGGCTCAGTGAGAGGCCCTCCTTCCAACACTAGGATAAACGTGATTGAATAGAGCATGCACCATCTTCTGTCCTTCATGTGCACATGCACATAGATGCATGTGTGCTCATGTGCACACACGTGAACATGTACACACATGAGCATGTACGCACATATAGGCAAAAGCAAATGCTCACTTTTTAATCTTTAAATGATGCTAGATTGTGTTGGGATTGGGGTGACATTAGAATAGAGGACTGCTTCCATAAGCACGCCCGCATTCTAACTGCAGGAATATGTAACCTTCCAAGTGACTTCTAAGACTTGGTTAAATTGAAAGTCCTGATGGGGAACAAGGTCTGTATTATTCTGCTTCCTCCTGCTTAACCACAGGAATCTTGAAAAATGTAAGTTAAGGTAAAAGTGTGGATTGGAGAGATACCACATGCTGGCTTTGAAAATGGAGAAAGCCGCTGTAAGCCAAGAAGTTTAAGTAGTCTCCTGAGCCTGGGATACCAGACCCAAGCGGTGAGGAACTGAATTCTGCTAAGAATCTGAAGGAGCAGGGAGAATAGTCTCCCACTTTGCTCCCAGAAAGGAACAAAAACTGTTGATGCTATATTTTCGTCTGAGTCTCATCCTAGACTTCTGGCTCCCAACACTACAGCTAAGTCTGTCTTGACCATTGTCTGTGATAATTGTTAAAGGTGGCAATAGAGGATTAACCCAGCATCTCCAACCCGCACTCCTCATCACACGTCCAGGTTCTCTGCACTTAGGCCTTGCCCAGGAATCAGGATGAGCAAAAAGTGCAAAGGAAACATTCCTTCCTTGCCTGGGAAAGAGCTTGCCCGCACGGGCCCTTTTCCTTACCATCTGCTCCGGAACTCTTCCAGTTCCCATGTGGCTTAATGGAGAATGCAAGATGCAGAACCCAATTTTTTAATTTGTATTATTTAGTTTAGATCAGCAAATGTCTCCCGAGCTGTGTCCTGTGCAAAGTGAAATCACCTATACACTGTGTCTTTAAAAGCCGGGGAAGTGCGCCGAGCGGCAGCAGCAGTCAATACCAATTTCCACATCTGGATCGATACCATCGGAGGGCTCGGGAGCTGCGAAGATTGTTTCACACACATTCTCCAGAGAGGGAGGGCTGGGGGAGCGAAAGGGAATTGGTTTTAATGATTTCACGGCTCCGAGTATTCCCTCTCTCCCTCTTTTCTTTAAAAGAAATAAATACATAAAATTAGAAACCAAATTTAGGACCTGTCAGTCTGCATCAAATCCAGTGTCTTTCCCTAACCTGTCACCAAAAGTGGCATCCAATCTAGCAAATGGCCTGATGTTCTGTGTGTGTGTGTGTGTGGGGGGGGGCCTCCACAGCACTGTCTGTAACAACGCAGTAATAAAGAGGCTCCTGTTTACAGCGGGCCTCCCCTCAAGGACTTCACAGGCAGTTTCTCAACTGCAAAGACAAAACCAAGGTCCAGCAAAGTGTTCCTATCCGCCCACAGGGAACAGCTGACGTAGGAACTTCGGTGCAATGTCTACAGGCACGTGTCTGACCAGCGAGGGTCTGAAATTCATAGGTTCTTTCTATGTACCCCGGATTGGTCATTCCGAATGCTGGAGTCTCCTGCAGCACTGGGCCGGGGAACTGTTTTTTTCACAAGGCCTAGTTGCCAAGATAATGCAACTGAGACGGAAGAGCAGAGCAAGGGCGAGCATCAGCTGCCATTAGCCTTCCTGGAAGCTTTCCCAGTAGGTCAGGGGCTCTGGCTTTTTTTCTTCTTCCCTGTGAGTGAGTAAGGCTTTGAGTCCTCAGTGTCAGGTGAGGCCTCCATCACCGTGCTCTCCTGCCACACAGCCCATTAGCTCACCTCCAAAGAAGGCTGACCCTCACACGGCATAGACAAACTCACCCTCAGAATGAGCCAACAAAAGAGTAAATATGTCCCCTTTTGGCCCTGATATAATGGAGCAGTTTAATCCTCGGCATGGTAAATGGCACAACTGTAAGCGTGACCAGCTCCATCTTTTAAGGCGGATCAAATGACTTTCAGGGATGGCTCTGCGCAACCCCCAGCTGCAGGGCCCAGAAGTTTCATGATTTTTCCATACAGTGATTACAAAAATTTTCTTCCTGGATGGCAACTGTTATACTGTTCTTTCCTTGATGGTTTTACGAAGCATGGCCTCCTGGATGTCACCACAGACTCCGATTACAGCTCTGGTTCACCTTCCCGTTTCTTGGTAGTTGGGGCCTGGAGAGAGTCTCATGGCTTGGGAAGGTAGTTGCTAAAGTGGCAGAGGAAACCGTGAAGGGGAGACTGAATATGTCACCTACCCCCTTGAGTACGAAGGGTGAGACAGGACCGGAGCAGCAATCTTAGCCTCGTTTTCAGGCTGATGTAGCACATTTCCATAAATAGCATCAGAATCACACAGTCCTCAGTCCCTTGCTGCCTGATTAAAAATAGGCTGCTGTCTACATGGACTTGAGCCATGAATGCCTGGGCTCTGTGTCCTTCTGTAGGCCTCCCAAGCCTTTATTGCTTTGATTTGCTGTCACGAAGGACAGGTTTGAAGCACCCACTCGGCCAGGAGAGGCCTGCAAGACAACATATCTCTGAAGGCATTATGGCTTCTCTTTTAAGACTCAGGAAATCCTCACTAAATTAATCTTCTTGGAACGAGATTTCAAAAGATCACAAAATGTCAACCTTTGATCAGAAAAACACGGTTTTAGTTGTAGTTGTGTTTTCAGGCTGTCCACGCTGTGTTTAATTCTTCCTGATGTGTGTTTCCTGCTCACCCAATACATCCCAAATCAACTAGCAGCAATTAGTTTGATTATGAAACTGTAAAACCAGATTTTAAAAAAAAAGCTCCTTAAATCTTCCAATAAACACCCAACAAAGTAAAATTTTCTGTTTAACAGCCAAATTAATGGTTTTATAAATTTTGTTATTATTATTATCAGGGCTAGAGAGAGAGAGAGAGAGAGAGAGAGAGAGAGAGAGAGTTAGTTGGAAAAGTGCCTGTTGTGTAATCATGGAGACTCGAGTTTAAATCCCCAGTATCCATATAAAAAGTCAGCATGGTGGCATGTAATGTCGGTGTTGGGGAGACAGAGGCAGATAGGTACCCCAAAGTCTGCCAGCCTAGCTGGTGAGCTCCAGGTCCTTTGAGAGACCCTGTGTGAAAACAACAATAACAACAAACAATAAAAAACAAACAAATGAAACAAACAAATAAACAAGGGGCTGGGACGTGGTAGCACACATCTTCAAGCCCAGCATGAGGGAGGCAGAGGCAGGCAGATCTCTATAAATTCAAGGCCAGCCTTGTCTATAAAGAGAGTTCCAGGACAGCCAAGGCTACGTGAAAAACTGTGTCAAACAAAAAAACAAATAAAAAAAAAAACCCACGACAACAACAACAACAAAACCCACCACTACCAAAACAAAACAAAGAATGGAGAATGATTGAAAAAGAGATCTGGTACTGACCTCTGGCTTCAACATGCTTGCACAAACACCCCATGCAGGTATATGTACACATATGCAAACCACATACCCACATGAAACACCACACCCAGAGAAAAATAGTTGGAATAGTTGGGTAAATAAATTTTTGTTCCTTTGTGTTTTGTGGTTGTTTTTTTGAGATATGGGTTTCTCTGTGCATCTCTGGCTGTCCTGGAACTTGCTCTGTAGTCCAGGCTGGCCTTGAACTCACAGAGATCCATCTGTCTCTGCTTCCTGAGTATTGGGATTAAAGGCGTATGCCACCATTGCCCGACTATATACATATTTTTAATGATTGTTATTTATGACTCCGCTTAGCTCAAAGGGGAAGTGCTCACTGTAGAATGTTCCCCAGGATTCAGTAAGAGAGAGCCAAGTTTGTTGTCAGAGATGAGCAGCTGAGTGCTTCTTTCCCTGTGGCTCCCTGAACTTGTTTTAGTTTTCCAAGACTATGTCTTCTGGCCCGCCGCTCTCTGCCTGCCTGGGGAAGTGAGCACAATTCTATATTATGCTGTGGAAGACCCAAAAGACAATGTTTTCTATGAAATGGGAACACGAAGTTGAAAATGCACCGATTAGTTTCTTCTACAGCACAGTCACCAGAACCTGACAGAAAGCTCAAGGAAGGAGACATTCATTTTCATTCGGTTTCAGAGGATTTGGGCCACAGTTGCTTGGCTCTATGT
Organism: Tokudaia tokunoshimensis; assembly: GCA_036184795.1. Taxonomy (NCBI): domain Eukaryota; kingdom Metazoa; phylum Chordata; class Mammalia; order Rodentia; family Muridae; genus Tokudaia; species Tokudaia tokunoshimensis. The sequence goes on along the minus strand of BTHU01000013.1, from coordinate 26,322,133 downwards.
GCTTGTAATGAATGTCATGGTGGCAGGGGCATGCAGTGGAGGACTGTTCACTCACGACTGACTATGAAGTACAGACCAGGCAGGAAGCGCCCAGGCGTAATCTACGCCTCCAAGGGCCTACCCCCTGTGAGATCTACTTCCTCCATCTAGCCAAACTGCTGATGGTTCAACAATCTTCCCATATTGTGCCACCTACAGGAGACCAATCATTCAAAACACTAGACAGAAAGAAAAGTTCATATTCACTCCACAGCCATGTCCAAAAAGGGATTATCCCCAATGTTTGTTTAAAGGATATCATAGGATGGTCCCCAAATTTCATGGTATTATTAAGAAGTTTTTTTTTTTTTTATGGGCATGTGACATGTGTCACCACCAAATATCCCCAGGAAACACACAGAGTGCATTATTATCTGTCCCCCCAATGAACTGACTGTTTTAAATACAACTAATAACAATCACTATATAGGTTCAAGCAGTCACTAAAACATAGCAAAACACCAAACTGTCTACTAACATCCCAAAAGACACAATCTGTTTATGACACTTGGGTTTACTTGGGTCCTATTCCTGCCGGTCCGATAACTATCTCCTCTTACTGTCCTGAAATTTCTAGAGAGAGAGGTAACTGACCCTTAACTTGTCATAAGAAAGGCCCAGTTGTCTAAGTTTTGTTGAATAGCTGAGCAGATGAGGCATCCACTCAGATGGACGGGTAATCTGATCCTGTCCTCAGGAAAGGAAACAGAACTGACATAGATATCGATCACAGCCTTCCGGCTTTTTCTTGTGTGTGCTTGTTCTGACCCGCTTTCTTTAGGGCCTCACTGTGGTGCACAGGTTGGGATCACATAGTAACATATTTGTTTTGTGTTTTGTTTCCACTCGTTCCGTGAAATTTATTGAGCGCCTACTAAATGCACTGTGCCATGTGCATAGGCGTTTATTTAATTACATCTTGCTTCATTTGGCAGATTGATTCCATAACCACAGATTAGTTGGCTGGGATTCTGATTCTAATTTTGCCTACAATGTGCTGTGTGACTGCAAGTTAGGCACCCTACCTCTGGAAGATACCTAGATTTCTTTCTCTGCTGTGTGGAAATAATAGTAAGTGACAGGTGCTTAGAGATGTGCTGGAATGATTCACGTTCAGGAAAGGTGAAGCTCATGAGGTTCAATTATTTCATCCTCAAAATACCACTCTGAGATCAGTGCAGAGAAAGTTTTGTTTTAATTTATATTGCAGTAGTTATGGGCTCCCCTAGAATTTCTTGTGATTTCTTCACTACGGTCTTCTAATTTGATGACTGCTTGCTTGATTTCCAGGATTCAGTATCAAAGTGATTAACTTGGATTGATTGACCAAACTTGAGTTCTTCTTTGAAAGGTTTTCAGTGGCAGTAAGTAAATAGATAAAAATTTATATGTGCCCCTAAGCACGAGAGTGATTTTTTAAGGGACAACATTGAGGTCTGAGCTTGAATTTGAGTTCTGGAATCCAGTATTTGCTCTATTCTACAGGCATCGCTTTAGTTCCCCTGAACCTTGAGGTAAGAACACTCAAGATCTGATGGGAAGAATCACAGAACTACAACGTGAGCTAGAAGGTGGTGATTTTCTGAAATCCAGAAACCTAAGCTATGTACGGCATTTTTCTTCCCTGAGAGTCTTCAACTATCAGCTAAGGAGAAGTGATCAAACAAACAGGACTACATAAGGCATCTATGGCAATACATACAGATAAGACTATATTCTGTAAAACCATAACAGAGAGAATAGACACTGCTGAGGAAGACAATTCTTATAGTCACTGTATGGAAAAGTCAGTCTTCCATGAAACCTCTGGGCCCTGCAGCTGAAGGGTTGCTGAGAGCCATTTCTGATTTGCCTTTAAGGTGGCATTGGTCAAACTTAAAACTGTCCATTTACCAAGATGAGGATTAAGCATCTTGATCATGTCAGGGGCAAGAGTAGACCCATTTATTCCGTGTTTGACTCATCTCGAGGGTAAGTTTGTGTAGGCTGCACAAGGGCCAGCCTTCCTCAGAGATGGGCAGTTTGGCAGGAGGACATGAAGGCTTCCAGAGCACTGAAGAGGAGAAAGAAGAAAATTCTAGAAGATAAATCTGAGGGTTAGGCTTTCCCAAAGGGAGATGTCATAAGTGATGCTAAGGATTTTGTATTTGGAGTCATGTCATTTGGAACTCACAGGCAGATTTGGAGAAGGTGAGCAATGTAGAGCAGAGAAGTGAAGGGAGGAGAGACCTGGGCAAAGCTGTGGCCATAATGCATGTGAAGGATATAGCATCTAGAATTCAATATTAAAAGGTGGGTAATGAGAAATAGCTGGGTCTACAGCTTTGGGTTGAGCTCCATCCACTATTGGAAGAAATGTTTGTTAGAAGTGTTTATTTAGCTTACACTTCCAGATCATAGTCCATCATTGAAAGATGGTAGATCAGGAACTCCAACAGGGCTGGAAGCTGGAGGCAGGAGCTGCTGTAGAGGCCATGGAGGGGTGCTGCTTACTGGCTTGCTCCTCTTGACTTGCTCAGCCTGCTTTCTTATAGAACCCAGGATCCCCAGCTTAGGCATGGCACCACCACAAGAGGCTGCATCCTCCTGCATGAATCACTTGTAAGAAAATGCCCTACAGCTGGATCTCACAGTTGTATTTCTTCAACTAAGGCCCCCTTCTCTCCGATGACTCTAGCTTGTGTCAAGTTGACACACAAAACCAGCCAGTATGCTACCTTTATCATTTCTGCGACCTTATACCCGAGGAATGTGAAGGAAAAAAGGTTTATTTTGACTTAGAATTTGACTGTACAGTTCATCATGGTGGGGCAGGCGTGGCAACAGGTGTCTATTGTTAAGCTGATGATAGTGGTTGGGAAATGCTTGGGTGTGGTAAATCATAATGAACACTTGTGAAGAGTCCAGGGAAGGCAAGCATCGAGCACCCTTAAACCTGGGTAAGTGACCTTCACATCATCCATTGTAGGAATTTTTAATCCCAACCCAGGATTTCTACCCCATGGTGATCATTCAGTTCCCAGATAAAAGACACATACAACCTTTATATTTACAATAAGCCTTAAACAGCACAAGAGCTGGGCAGATATCTACCCTCTATGCTATTAGAATCTCCTTTCCTGTTGATAACCCTGAGTTATAATTTGCAGGTAGACCCAAGTGGCACTGTAACCTTGCCCCCAAGTTATTTCTGATTGGTAAATAAAGATGCTGATAGCCAGTGGCTAGGCAGAAGAGACATAGTGTGGTTTAGGATTCCCTGACTTGGGGTCGGAGGAGGACCACAATGGAAAGAAGAAGATAAAGGAGGAATGGAGGAGAAGTTGCCATGGGTTAGATGAGTCATGAAAATGTGGCCCTGAGGGCTGGCCAATGGGAGTTAAGAGCAGCCCAGAGGGAAACATCAGTGACAACAAGGTCTCACAGCGGTAGTGACTGGAGAGATATGACTGTATTGTTTGAGATAACACTATTTGCCTCACCTGAGGCAGGTGCTGATGGAGATGATGTTGATTGTCCTTAGGACCAGGCTGCCTACTCATTTGCTTCTAGATTTGTAACTAGATTCCAGTTTCAATGAGCCACTGAGGTGAGACACAAATTGTGGATCATGAGGAAATGTGCAAGATTCTTCAAGAGCTAGTTGATTTTTCTACTGTATACAATAGGAAACTGAGGATACTCAGGGGAAGAGATACTGAAGACACATGATCAGAGGGGGAGAGCAAAAGTTGGATGAGGTCAAATTTATTCATGTCTACTATACAGAAATTCTACCCTTAGTAACACTGTAGTTTGGTGGTTAGAAAGGACTCTAAGGTCTAAAAACTGTGTAGGTGAGCTCGTTTTTTTGTTTTTGTTTTTGGTTTTTTTTTGTTTTTGAGAACTGTGACTAAAAGAAACTTTGTAACAACAGTTTGTGTGAAGTGAATTCAAGACTTGTAGGCAATGGCCATCTCTGTCTTCAGGACCTAAAACCACCAAAAGGTTCCATCTTTTCAGACCCTCAGACTGAGAAATAGAATTCAGAGTAAGACTTTGGACTGGGCCATAAATATTCATGCAAATAGATAACATTCTTTATGTCCCCATGCTCAGATCCGAGACCCCACCTCCTCTCCCAGGAAAATAGCGTGAAAGATGTGGTTTAGCTAATCTTTTTATCTTTAAAGTGGTGGGACTCCATAATGGTGAACTGCTGAGCCCTCTAGATCCTTCTCTTTTAGCTGACTGCCTGTGTCCCTTGACACTTTGACAACAGTCACAATGAAGGAAATGAGTGAAACAGTTTGCCTCATGTTGTCCCAGATTTCTTTCCATACCTTTAAAAACAAACAAACAAACAAAACCATTAAAAGCAACATACAAAACAATGTCATTGACAAAGCAAGTTGTCCTTGGGGAGATGCAATCTTGTTAGCAGTTTAGGCTTGCCTGCACAAACATCTGTTTTAATAGCACATCTGTATGGATGCAATACTTAGCAGGATGACCTAGGCTTTCTCTTAGAGACTTTAATGGATTTTTTTTCCATTTCTTGTTTTAAAACCCTTTCTCTACACAATTAGTTAGTTGAAAGTGAAATCATTCTGCTGAGGTCCTGAAAAGGCTGATCGATAGCTGTTGAACGATGCTATGTGCGGAATTCCAGGTAGCAGCCGCAACTGATAAGGCAGTGGGTAAGTGATGTCACTGGTGTCTGAGCTCTGACGCCAGGAAGCACAGGAATGCTGCCCAGAGGGCCAAGAGGAGTGAGAAGGGCGGCTCCTGGCTGAGATAGATATGGATACAGCTAGGTGTGGGGGAGGGTTGCACAGCCACTCTGGAGATGAGGAGAGTGTTAGAGTCTGGGGAAGAGAGTCTCACAAGCCTGCTGTCTGTCAACTGGAAAGGACACAGATGATACTGAAGGATCTCTGGAGAAGTTCTACTTGGCGACGGGGCTCATTCATTCATTCATTTCATTCATCTGCTCAGTGAATGCTTATCAAAGGCCCATTCTCTGTCACACGACTTATTATCTACCAAGAAAATGGACATGACATAGCTTTTGTCCTTAGGAATCAAATAGCCAGTGAGTTGAAAGTAAAACTGAAACTGGTAATTGTAAAACACCAGGGCAACTTCAGCAATGGCCATGTGTACATGTGCTATCTCGAATTCTGTACTTTAATATTTATTACATTTTTTAATATTTATTGTGTAATACTCCCAAAAGAGAATTGGAGGCAACTCTGCTTAGATAAGTGACAATTTTCCCTCATGTTCTTGGCATATAAAAGGTGCCCTGTAAGTGCTAAAGTTGAAGTTAGATAGCTGTTTTCAAGTACTTGTTTTCACTGACACAATTTTGAAAATTTTTCAGGGGAACCCTTGAAATAGACATTACTGAATAATCTGAGGCCTGTTTTCACACTTGCAATAATACTAAGTAGGAAATGAAAGGAAACAGCTGGTTCACAGTATGACATCCATAGCTAGCAAGTGCTAGTGATCTATAGCCAGTCCAGAAGTCAGTATGTTTTAATACTGGTCAGTATTTTGACTCGGAGATCTGAGTCCGATCTGAATTTCAGATAAAACATCAGCCACAAGCCAGGATCTTTGTGGTAGTGGTTGCCTGGCACCTCTCAAATTAGGATTCTTAGTAGTCAAAGGCAATATTTAACAGAGGTGATTTGCAGTATCCTAAGGGTATGTGAGCATCACCAACCCTTATCACCTTTAAGACACACTAGCTATGTTTTACCTGTGGTAATTGGGTTAAATGGTCTCTCCAAAACCCTGCAGCTAGGAGGTAACTAAGCTAGGACAAGAGGAAGGTCTTCAGGTTTTGCTTCCTGCTTAATCTGCACCAAATGTAAAGATTCCCTATGAGGTTCTGGGCTTGATTATCGGACTACAAAGAGCCCCTTGATGACACTGGTATGCATTGGAAGAATACATCTTAAAGCCTCCAATGAGAAACCTGCTCCTTCTGGGCACCCTGACATTGTCAGGGCATAAAGTACTTACTATCAGTGACATCATCTCTTGAGCCAGGAGACTTGAGTGCACCCAGCTTTGCAACCTAATCCTGGAATAATTGCTTTCCATGTGTTCCATAAATACAAATAAGAACCACACACTACCATCCACAGTTATTGGGAGGATTTAATGACTTCATGCTTCTAGCATGTTTAGATTAGGCTTTCCCCAGAATTGACTAGAGGGAGTCATTTCCTCAGGTACTTTTTCCTCTTCTTCCCATAGCACCTGCAAAAGCCTTTTCTGAGACCCCTGAGGGTCACATGTTTAAAAATGGGCAGGAGCCACAGGGATGAATCTAGATGCTGATTTGTCTTCCTCTTATCTCTGAGGCCAGTGTGCCTTCCACAAATAAAACAAACAGGGGTTACATCTATCTCGGTGTCTTCACTCACACCTGTTCCCTTGGCTTATACCCATTCCCTCTTGCACCACTGGTATAGTGAATGTTTTGGGGTGACTTCTTCTTCTTCTTCTTCTTCTTCTTCTTCTTCTTCTTCTTCTTCTTCTTCTTCTTCTTCTTCTTCTTCTTCTTCGTCTTCTTCTTCTTCTTCTTCCTCTTCTTCATTTATTTATTCATTAATGTGTATGAGTACACTGTTTCTGTCTTCAGACACACCAGAAGAGAGAATTGGATTCCATTTTAGACGGTTGTGGGCCACCATGTGGTTGATGTGAACTGAACTCGGATCTCTGAAAGAGAAGTCAATGCTCTTAATTGCTGAGCCATCTCTCCAGCCCTTGAGGTGACTTCTACAGTCACCCCAGTTTCCTTTACACAATGATCTTACTAATTTTTCTTTTTTGTCGTATTACTAATAATTCTAAAGTTACACTAAATAGATCACCTAGCATTTTATTTTGTCTCCAAGGACCTGTGTTTTCTTAGACATGAAAATGTTCTTTTGTAAAGTGGGTGGTGATGGCACACACCTTTCATCCTAGCACTTGGAAGGTAGAGGCAGGAGGATCTCTGTGATTTCGAGTCCAGCGAAGTCTACAAAATGAGTTACAGGACAGCCAGGGCTACACAGTCAAAAAGCTAAATGTTCCTTTGCATTCCTGTTACTTCTCCAAGTTGGTCATTGATGACTTAGCTTCTTCAGAGAAAGGGTAGAAATGTAGGGAACATTATCTGTGAGTCACAGATTTTCCTAGGCACTTAGCATACATACTTAATCTTGTTGCATTTCTGTAACAACCATATGTAATGGATACTATGAGCCACACTTGATGATAAGGATATTAAATTCATATTAACACAATTCTGCCACTCACTACACTGGCAGAACCAGCACACATGTCAGATGAGATTTGACGTGACAGTGATCCAGTTCCAAGTACCAAGTCCTCACTATTTTTGTGGCCAAAATGTTATTTTTATTACAAAGTGAGACCTAACAGAAAACGCAAATGTCACTGGGAGGGGTGATGCTGACCTGTGTTTGTTAGGGGGATAAGACCATCAAACCTCCTCTTAGAAACAGGCCTTGGTAAGAGGTGAATTGGATCATGATGGCGTGGCAGCGATGTAAGAATGTGAGAAGGGATGAGTAGGAGCCATGTGTAGATATCACTGTCTCTGTAACAAATGACCAGGAATCTAGTGGCTTAAAGGACATACATTTATCCAATTACATTTCTGTAGATCAGAAGCCTGTCGAGAAGTCTCACCATACTAAAAGAAGGTCTTGGCTGGGCTGGCTCCTTTCCGTAGGCTTAACTGTAGAATCTACTTTCTTATTCACATGACTGAGCTGGGTTCTCTAGAGTCTGTTGGATTGAAGTAGGTTTCCTTATAGGTCGTTAGCTGGGGATAATGTAGCTTCCAGAGACCCTTTCTGATCTTGGTGAATTCCCCCTCTCAGAAACAGTAGCTCACTGTTGCTCCTTCTCCTGCTTCTCTCTTAGTCATGGTGGTGCTTTCTGTTGACCCAGTAGAAAAGGCCTTTCATTTCTAAAGGCTTGTGTGATTATGTTCTCAGGGATACTCTTCTCATCCCAAGGCCCTTACCATTAGTCATGTCTGCAAAATCCTTTCTCAATCTAAGGCAGTATATTTTAGTTCAGTACATTTGGGGATGAGAATCTTTATTGGGAGGCATCATTATACCTTCTTCATAAAGAGGGGAGCCTTCTGGTTCCCCTCAACTGTCCTTGTTTCAGTGAAGTGTGGCCTTGGGTGCTACAGTTGTGGTGAAGCTTCTCTCTTGCTGTCTTGAGTGGACTTGGCAGGTCAGCATGAGGGTGAGTCTGAGAGAACCTCTGAGCTGCAAACAGACAAATTCTGACCTACCTCCACAGGGCTTTTGGCCTACCAGCCTTCCCACTGTCCCTTTAAAGCAATTTGTAGTCTGTTATCCTGTATCATTAACCCAATTAGTGTAATTGCACTCAATTACGTAATCAGTGTAAATACATGAAGAATCCCATAATTAGACGATGTAATTAGGTAATTAATAGATGACGTGGGGAAAATCCATAGCAAACATTCTGAAATGGACATGATGCCTGCACGAAGCAAGCGATTCGCTCACTTCAGGGTCTTAGCCAACTGTGTCTGTCTGGAAAGAAAGCTTCACACATTCATTAGAAACCAACCATAAAATTCTTAGTTTAAAACTCTTGTATTTTGTCCTTACATACCTAACTTTATTAACATATGGTCAGATTTTTTTTTCTTCTCTGTACTGCTTCCTAAGGAGAAAACTCTTACACACCCAAATAGGGAGGAGAAAATCTGGTCCAATGTAAGCCAGCTTTGGCATTGAGTCTACAGTTAGAATAAGACTTAGGCCACGCCCCCTGGACAAAGTAAGCAGACTGTTGTAGAGTTAAGATGCTTGATGGACAGCCTGGTGAGGTGACTTCCCTTGAAACAAAGCTTATTTGAATGATGGCATCTATTACTTAAGCGGACCCTGTAACTCTTGGGAGATGGGGGAAAGGGAGTCTGAGGGAATCTGTCAATCCAGCCTCCACATAGTATCTTCCTTCACATTGACCCCTTTTTGCCTCAATAGCTTCTACCCTAAGTTCAGCTGCTGACAGGCCTGTAACCTTATCTACACAGCAGAATCCTGACTAAATTCCTTGCACACCCATCCCCATCTTCTGCAACCTATTCTCCAGCATCCAGAGTGATCTTAGGTCAGTTTTCCCTGTCCAAAACTTAAAAAACATTATGTATGTATGTACATATGTATGTATATGTGTGAATGTGTTTCAAATGTTCTCTTTAGAGCTGAGCACTTCACAGTTTATTGATTTGCACATTGACCAGTTGTGAGTCTCTGTCATAATCACCATGTACTACAAAAAGAAGCTTTTCTGATAAAGGTTGAAGGAAGCACTAATCATTGCGTATAAAGATAAGGACACAGGGAAGTATTTTAATACCTTGTTCATTTAGCAGAATGATAGTATTAGGTTCTCCTCGACAGCCTGTGATAGAGCTGGCTATGAGTTTTGGGCTTAGTTAATAGTACGATGTATTAGTTCTGTCTTGTAGAGTGGGCCTCAAACCACTATTGTGCCTGTGGGCATATTGGCAAATTTTTGTAACCAAGAATAGTTAACTCCTCTGTCTAAGCAAGCAAAAATATGAATGTAAATCAGATTGTAGCTTCATTTTATTTTGGGGGGACAAATACTTTTGCATTTAGGGCCACTTTTCTGGCAAGTACTTGATTATTTCATAATCAGTTTACTCATTCATTCATTGCCCAATTTATTCTTTAATAAATATTTTTATAGAATGCTTTCAGCACTGGGGAGTATTAGTCACTGGACATGCACACAATCTTCTTCTTATTAACTATCTTTTCTTCTCAAACCGGATCTCTGGGTCAACCTGCCAAGAGAGTGAAGAACCAAGACTACTTTCATGAAGCTAAAAAGGCTACATCTGCACTTGTACTTATATATTAGAGGATGCGGGAAATAGTTGACGTGTGTACCTGCTTGGTATGACTAAGACAGTATTAGCCCTCATCTCATAGGGCTTATAATTTAACAATCAAAGAAAAAAAATTATAGACATGAGTGCTATGCTTGGGGAAATAGAGCATATACAGTATCATATTATAGGGAAAGCTGAAATTAATATTTAAGGTGAGATTTGCATGACAGTTGTCCTTAGGAAGGCAAGGGGATGCCATTGTGTGTGTGTGTGTGTGTGTGTGTGTGTGTGGTCTATTTTGAGGAGAAGGACATATTGATGCAATGCTAGTGACTTAGGAATTGGGGAGGATGCTCAAAGTCATAAGCCTGAGAGGGGTTTATGGCCTATGCACTAGATTGAAAGGAAGAAGAGAAATATGACTGGGGTATAAATTCTAGGCAGATGATGTCTTCCTTCTGCCCCTGGGAAAGAGGGAACCCTTTGAGGACAAGGAAATTCCAATTTCACATTTTATACAAAGAAAATTTTAGTGTTTTATTCCACTGCATTACATTTCACATATCACTTATCAAGGTATAAGTTTGCAGATGTTGACTGACTGAACATCAGCCTAGACTTGAGTTTGCCTTTATAAGCATTCCATTTGTTTCAGCATTAGAAGAAATATGTTGAGGAAGGTTTACAGTGAGTGTGCAATTGACCCAAAGCTATTGTGTATTAATCCATAAAGAAGGTAATGTTGGAGAATGTTGGTTCCATAATGTATTTCAAATGGGAAATATAGAGACTAGCTTGTTACAGTCCATCCTTTTCTTATATCCTTTTCCTTGGGTCAGCCTCCAAAGGACTGGAGTAACCATCACCATTTTCAGGGAGATAGATGGCTTCTCCTGGCTTTATTGCCTGCACCAACAGGACACAGATAGTATGTGTTTGGGTTGGGCTGACCACCTCCACAGTGTAAGGCAGCATCCAGAGCTCCAATGGGATGCTAGCAGGCACATATATCGATCGTAAATAATGTCTCAATGTCTTGCAGTGGCTCATAAATCAAAAAGATTTCAAAATGTCTTTCTTTTCTGTTTGTTCCAATGGGCTGTGTTCTGGCTAAGAGCTTTTGTTTAGGGTTGGTTCATAAACCAGGCCTTGTGACACCCTGGGTCAAATCCTTTCCTTAACCTCTGGTTCCAAAGGCTCTGGAGAGCTTGTTATAACCATCCTTGTCTCCACTTACGCATCACTGGAATAAGCAAAGAGTGACAGAGCCTTCCTATTTTTGACTTCTGTCAATGCTCAGGAAATACCCTGGCAGCTGGTCAATGGGGTGCACAACAAGGAGACTACTTCTCTTAGTGATACTGTTAAGTATTTGTATAGATTTCTAGAACTAGAAAGAGCCATGTAGTTCTTTTACTCCCTCTTTGATTGGCTGAAGCAGGAAAGGAAAGGTGGTTTGTGCATGCTAGTCCTGGGCTTTGGGTAGGAGTAGCAGTCCATCTGATGGTAGCGGAGGCACTAGATGTACTTCATTCAGTCTTTATGAGGTGTGTGTATTCTGGCTGCCTAGAGTGGGGTCCTAGGATAAACCTTTACTTCTCAGGAAGTGAAGGAGTAGTGCTGGAGCTGTCTGTCTACTTGGGATCTGATGGGCATGCTTAATTCTTGTACAAATTGCTACCCAGTCCATTGTTCTTGTGGACCAACTGACAACTTCCTATCCAGATTTTTGTAAAGTTGATGGTTCAGTCCCCGTTTGTCTAGCTACTTTTCCGTTGACTCCAAACTAAGAAGGGAAAGGGGGATGTGATTTAGGACTACTCTGAGAACTCCCCACAGAAGCCCTCTTGATATTGCTGATGCTGTTAATGTACTGATCCCTACTGTCTGCCATTCCCCTGGCTTCAGCCGCTGCCTCTCCCTCTGCCTTCAGCCCTGCTTTCATGCTGTCAGGGGGGAGATTCAATAGAGCCACCCCCTTCCTGGAGCTACTTCATGATTTTCCCAGGGCCCAGTTAGGGTCTTAAAAGTTCTTGACCCACTGGGATTGGAGATGCATACCTTTAAGTCCCACATTGGTTTTTATTGATACTATTCCTTAATACAAATTTAGAATTTGCTAGAGTTGGGATAATAGAACTCTTAAGGGTCCATAAATCCAAGGTTTGGTTATAGCCCATGGCACTATTAACTTTTGAGAAAGCTGGCCAATTGGGAAGAAGTTAGGTCATTGGGGATATGCCCTTAAAGTAGATATTGCGACCCTGATCTTACCTCTCCTTTCCTTTTTCCATTCTGGATTCCAAGAAATGAATAGGCCTCTTCTGTCATATGCCAATATGGTGACATACTGAGTTGCCATTGGGCAGCAAAGTCAAATGATTGCAAAGGGAAACATCTGAGACTCTGAGCTACAGGAAACCTTTCCTTGAGCCAGTGAATTGTCTCAGATACTCTGTCACAGCAATGGATATCTACCTCACATTATTACAGGTGAGGAAGCATTGACAGGTTTTGGGTTTGGATAGGAAGGATCTCAGACCCGGGTCCTAGTATCTTTATTGGCAAACTGGCAACAAAGCAGCCAAAGTAAGTCAGACCACACTGCAAAAGTAAGCAGCCATAACTGCTCCATATGTTCAATACAACAGGGCTGTATTTTTAATTTTATACAAAGTATACAGTTAACCTAAACAATATTCCTCCCTGCATGGAGAATAGTTGGATCTCTCTTACTTTGAGAGGCAAATACAATAAAGTATGTATAATTGGTGAGACTTGCTGGGCATCCCACAGGGCCAGAGGGTAGGAGAAGAGCCTGGAGAGCTTTTTAGGACTTTTTGAAAATTCTGAAATGGGAGCACAAATGACTGGGATGCCCATGTATTTCACAGAAAATATAAAAGACCAAGCCTGCAATATCAGCTTTGTTCTGCTTTTCTCCTTAGTGGCCTCTATAGTCACTTGTGATTACTTTCAATGAGATATATATGCTCATTGATCTTCAGGTGGCAGGGACCAGAGAACCCAGTCCATTTATATGTTCTCTGTATTCAAACCATACTCTTTTTGCACTATCTCTTTGTATCTATGTCTCTCTATCTATCTACCCATCCATCAATCCATCGATCCATCGATCCATTGATCCATCCATCAATCCATCAATCCATCGATCCATCCATCCATCCATCCATCCATCCATCCATCCATCCATCCATCCATTTCATTCTATCTATCTATCTATCTATCTATCTATCTATCTATCTATCTATCTATCTATCTATCTATCTATCTATCCATCCAATTCATCTCTCTCTACCCATCCATCCAATTCATCTATCTATCTATCTATCTATCTATCTATCTATCTATCTATCTATCTATCTATCTATCTATCTATCTATCATCTATTGACCTAATTCTGATCACAGCATGACAAATGACCTTATATTCACCTCCATTTTGTAGGTGAGGAAGCTGGCGCATGCAGATTCTAGGCTGCCTTCTCCTGTTCTGGGTGGAAGAGCTGGTCATTGTGGAAGGTGAGTTTCAATCCACATGTATCTGACCACAATGTTTTTCATTCCTTCAGACCTGGGCTAGATGGCCTATCCCTCTGTGCCATCTTCAGTATACTGATGGCACTCAGCATGGTGCTTTTCCAAGGGAGACTAATATGCCAAATGCAGTCCATGTGTGTTCTTTGGAACAACCGTTGCTTAGTTTTTCCTGGGGACTCTGTTTCTGTGCACCCCAGATGGAGAGGACAGCAACAGAACAAGGAAACCAATCCTCCTAAGTATACATTGGCTAACCAACGATTTCATGGGGTGACTTACAGAAGCACAGGTGAGGGTTTATTTAGCAGTAACTTCCCAGCAGCTGTACCACTGGTGCAGAGACCCTTTCTACCTCAACATGATATACTCCCTCTTAGCAAGTCAACTGCCTCTCCACCATGGCGGAGGGATAGGTGCTTGCCTACTCTTCCTCATTTCCACAAGAAGATATTACTGGGCCCAAACTTGTGAGGGTCTTGTGTGAGTAATCAGACCTACTCTGAATTTAAGATGGTAATGGCCACATCATGCTCGGAGAACTAAATTCCACAACATCAACTTTAGTTCTGATAGAGGTTGACTTGATGAGAAAGTCTTCAATGAACCATGGGCCCATCAGTTAGAGATGTACATGGGTATTAGTAATTATCTTTCATGGGTAGGGAACACAGACACCAGGAAGGTAAGGATATGCTAAAGCCCAGCCTAAAAAGTTCTATCTCCAGTGCTATTATCTGACACTCTTTTTGGCAAACCTTTTCATCCGATAACTTCCTTCATGCTGTTGTTAACATGCCCTGTTTTCATCTAAATGTCAATCACTCGTTGATTTGCTTGTCTCATTAGAAAGTACAGCCATGAAGTAGAGTCTGTACCAGTTACCTTCCCATCTCAGGTGTCAGTATAACTCCTGGTCTAGTATGTGGCATGTTGGGGGTTGGTGAAGAAATTCATGAAGACTATACATAAGAAACTATACAGGTGAGGGCTTCAAACATGCTTTAGACATGGTCCCTGCCTCTTAGAAATGTGTGATCTAGCAGGGAGATAAAACAGTTTCAAAAAACAGCTGAGTGTTTGGTAGAATACAGACGACACTTTAAAAATAATGACTTACAATGTGCTCGTCATGAGTCAGCAGACAGTGGAGCCAGACTCTTGGCACATCTGGCCAGGCCTCTGATGGTCTTTATCACTGAACCTGAAAAAAAAAAACAAACTATAAATTTTATGGTATTTCTTAGTAAGTGCTTAGATCATATAGATGAATTAAAAGCAAATTATTAACTTTAGTATTTAATCAATTGTAAGATTTCCTTGGCCTTTTTTCCACTACAAAGACAACAAATGGGGTACACATTGTGGCTCCTCCCAGCATCCACAAAAGCACACAATTCCACTTACCTAGGCTACAGAACTCTCCACTCAAACTCTTCACTCAAGAGCTGCATCAGAGTGTACCACACTATGGGTACAGCCAGCCCTCTCTCTGGGAGTTTACCCACAGAGGAATGCTGGGTCACCAGTCACTGGGTAAAAAGTATTTGAGAACAAAATCTTATCTATAATGAATATGTACAGATATCTTTTCTATTATTACCTAAATAATAGTACAGAAGATTTGCTCTTAGCACTTATTTTGTATCAAGTACTTGAAGTCAATCTAGAGGTGCTTTAGTGTATATGGGAAGAGATTCATAGATAAAACCAATTACTCTGCAATTTTACTGAAGGAACGTGAACATCTGCAGATTTTCTTTTCTGCTAGGGTCTTGGAACTAGTCTCCCGGGAAGAAAACTGTATAGGTTTTTTCTTGTTCACAGTTTGGTAAACTTGAAACCATCTGCTTTGTTTTGGACATGGGTCCATGATATTGGGTCCACTTTAATTTGAATGTTCACAATGTTCGGAAGTTAGGAATAAGAAAAATGTTAGGGATGATCAGTCTATTTTAGAAACAAAGAAGGCATCATTTTTCTGAGGCTCTTTGGCTGGCACTTACTTCAACTGGTACCTAAACTCAAATTGCAAGAATGGGTAAAAATAGCAGATTATTTTTAAAGGTTGATCTACTTGAGAATACCTTAGGGGGTTCCAAATTCCTTATCAGCCTATGGAGAAGCTCTGACTGTAGAAGCCATGGGAGGCCTGTGCTTATGTGTGCATCCTGCAGTCTGTGCACCTGGGGTTAGACTGGGATGCTGTTACCAGGCAGGAGAAGAGACCATTAGTGCACATGGTTGGTAGGTAAAGGTTGACACATCCAGTGTCCTTTGATTCGTACTTTGCTCCGTTACCCTGACAACTGCCATGAAAGGGGGGCTGTCTGGAACACAGAAAGTGTAGAAACCACCCGTGAAGTCTGCTCCTGGTTCTGTGGCTCCGTCCTGCCTTTTAGAAGCAAGGGTTCGGTTTCCTGGTTTCCTTCACGATGCTGTAGGGTTGCCCTAGTTTGTCCCAGCATACAAATCATCTCCCTCTGCAGCAAGTGGGGGCATGGCTTCTCTCATGCTGCAAGTTCTCCAGAGGAAGCATGTACCCCAGGGAGTCTCTGAAATCACAAGCATTTAGAGGAAAATTGAAGCTCTGTGGAATTTCAATCTGCTTTCCCTAAAAAGGCATATAGTTTTAAATCATTGCTCTATTAAGTCTTTTGTATTCCCCAGCTAGTACTCTCTGTGTTTCCATTTTTTGCCATCCACCCCCCTACCTAGCTTCCGAGTTATTCTGCCACAGCTCTTTTCTTGTGTGTCCCTGTGACTCAGAAAAAAAAATGCTAACAGTTTTTTTTATTTTGGCCCCATAGAGATTAACTTCAGCCCCAAAAGTTGGCCCATTTCTCCCAAGGAGATATATCAAAATGACTAATGGGTTTTTGCTGCCTTGGCCATCAGTGCAGAAGACGTTTCTTTCTTAGAGCAAGGACCTCATATTGTAGAGGAGTCACACAAACTCTCCAAGCTTCTAACTTCTAAACCCATTGTTGCTTAGATCGCAGAGGCACAGTTCTCACCAAGGTGAAGGTTCTCAGCTGAAAGAGAGAGCTGGAATTCTGGAGAAGTGAACGAGTGGTCAGGCTTTAGTGGGCATGTCCTTTCAGGATTCCAAGCAAATTCTGGTGTGTGGCAGAGGTCGTTGAAAGAAAGATTGATGCCTGGTCTTTGCTGGTGATCCTGTTCAACACCTACAGGCACTCCGCAGAAACTTAGTGCAGCAAATATATTTTTATATATGAGAAACTAAGTCGGAGCATAAAAACATATCCAATGTCATGTAACCAAACAGCATAGCTAAGAAGAGAACACAGATCTATAAGATTCCAGCAAATGCTGATTCTTATTTTCAGCATTTGTATATTTTTTTCTGGGACAAAAGTGTTGAAAGATCGCCTGTAGACAGGATACAACTCTTTTGTTGGGGTCTCAACCATTAAATATTCTTAGGAATGACAGAGGGTAGTCGAGATCTTTAGAAGCAGTCCATGGACTGAGTAATAACTGCTGTGATCTTTATTCTTCATTTAAACTCTGTCATTCATTCTGTCTGTGAAGAGTATATGAAGCACTGGGAGACAGGGGGAGCAAGACAGTGGCTCAGTGCTACATAAGCTCCCCAACGGAAACACAGCAGGCTGGATTCAGCCCTCATATTGCAAAAGGGATTCCAACAGGAGTTAGTCTCAGCAAATGTTGTCAGGTAGAAAAAGCAAATTGATATGTGGAAACAAGAATATCTTGTTTTCCTCTTCTGGAATGCAAGCCTCCTATAACAGAAGACCTGTGAATGTGTATATCATCTGTCTGTTTGTCTGTCTGCCTATTATCTAATATATAATCTATTTTTCTATCTATTATCTGTCATCTCTCTGTTAACAATCTGTCTATTTATATCTATTAAATAACTGTGACCTATCTAATTTCTACATTTTTACTTGTATATCTACTTGTATATTAATACAGGAGTTCGTGTTTTTACTTCCTAACAATTTCTATCAGTTTCCTCTGTGCATAGAATGAATGTTTGCTATTTCCACCCCATATTATCCTCCTCTCATCCTCTGTCATTCTGCTGAAAATTTCTTCTTTACAATAAGCTGTTTTCCTTCTTTTATTTCTATTTGTTTGTGTGACCAAATGAGTTTGATCTCATTTGCTTTTACAGACATAGGTAGGAGGTTATTTACTGGAACTAGGCAATGTATTAGTGGCTATACCAAAGAAGAAAATGACACTGTCTGCCTGTCTAACCATTAACTATTAGTAGACTCTTCAGGGAAAGATAGGGTCATATGAAACTATTCTGCTTCCACAGTGAAATATTGACAGGTCCAACACTAAGCAAATCTTGCGTAGGCAACTAACGTTGCATTGAGTTCATGAGTTTAAAGGCCTTGTTGTGTCTGGAAGATATGTTTTTGTGGCACACTGCCCAGTGCTCTAGCTGGTACATTCTTTCCAGTTCCTCTACTACAATGTCCCCTGAGCTCTGGAGGGGATGATATGGATGTATCATTTGGAGATGAGCACTCCATAGTTCTTTTTCTTTAGCACTTTGACCAGTTATATGTCTCTGTATAACTGCTGTCCACTGCAGTACGGGTCTCGGAAGAAGACCTAGAACAGCATTTCCCTATGAGTCTAAACATGAGTATTTAGAAGGGAGTCTGAACATATACCCATTTAGCAAAAGAATAGTAGTAAATTCTCCTTAAGACCAATGACCTTCCCAGCAGCTAGCTCTTTATGAGGTCCACAGAATCAGTTATGTATTTTCTTTTGTAGAGCAGGCCTCAAATAGAAACAAAGTGATTGGTTGTTATATTCATGCCAAAATCATACCAGGTGAGTATATCATACCTAGTAGGTTGGTACTGTAGCTTCCAGGGTTCACCACTCAGTAAAATTATTGGTGGGCTTTCTCTTCCAGCAGCTTATATAGCAACCTTCTGGCACCATGAAATGGAGACACCAGGGAGAACACTTACAGCTCAGTTCAGGTTCAGCTTAATTTCTCCATTTCCTGGGACCGGAATGTGTGGTATCTTCAGCCATAGAGCTTTCCTTTAAAGTTATGGTGTGGAATTCAGCACGATGGCAGCAGACTGAATTGCTTTGGGTATCTCCAGGGCCTCTCTGACCAACAACTCATAGGTAGTAACTATCTCACAGAAGGCACTGGGATTTTTGTTAAATAGCTTTATGTCTTTAGAGTAGAGCATTATCCACCTAGGCAGGATAGTCACGTTCAGTATATTTCCATATGGCCTTTTTTAGACATGGATCATGTTGGTTCCTCCACGATCTCCTTCTGTGTCATGCCCTATAATCCCTACCACCCTTAAACCTTCTCCATTTCCACCTTATCTCTGTTCTACTATCCCTCCTCCCTTAAGGCCTTTCTCCCTCTATCCACTCTAAAGGCCATTTTCTATCTTCTTGGTCTCTATACATATTCCGAGTTAGACCTGGTACCATTAGATGTCAGTCTGCATATTAGAAGTGAACACGTGGCTTTTCTCTGTCTTGTCTTGAGTTACCTCATTCAGTATAATTTTCAGTTCCAACAATTTTCCTAGACATTTCATTTTTGTTTACAGCTGAGTAAATTTTACACCCCCCCTCATACTTTCATTATTCATTAGTCTATTGATACTTAGGCTGGTTACATGTCCTGGTTATTGTGAGTAAGAGCAAATGTCTCTGTGGTAGAATATGGGATCTTTTGGCTGTATGCACAGGAGTGGTGTAGTTGTTATGCAAGTTCTCCTTCTAGTTTTGAGGCTCATCCTAAGTACTTCCCACAGTGGCTATACCTATCCACAGTGAATAAAGGCTCCTTTCCGTTTACATCTTCACTAATGTGTGTTAGCACTTGTTTCCTTGATATTTGCCATTCTGACTGAAACTAAAACAAAGGAGATTTAATTTATAGGACTCAAACATCCTTCTATTACTATGCTTCTGTGTTTGGTTAATTAAACAAGCCCAATAAATACAATCTAGATTAACTTTTTTTTATGTGCTAGAGATTGAACACTAGACAGATACCTTGTCATTGAGTAAATACACTCAATCCCACCTAGCTTAACTTTTGTAGAATTTCTCAATTTGTCCTTCACAAACTCATAGTGATAAACAGTTACTCAGTCAATTATTAGTTGAGTAAAGAGGACAATGAGCTTAAATTGATTCTTATTGATGCAATAGCAAATTAATTACATAAGCATTAAGTTAAAAAAAAAACAGAAAAAAACAGCTAGAAAACTATAGCTTAAGGACTAAAACTTTTTACTATGCAGTTTGGAAATAAAGATTTAGTGATTCATTGCCATGGACATTTGCATATATGTGTGTGATTACTTTTCCACCATAATGGGAATGTTGAACAACTGTGACAGTCCCCATACTGTCTGTAGAGTACATAGTATTTACTTGAACAACTGTGACAGTCCCCATACTGTCTGTAGAGTACATAGTATTTACCATCATGTCATTCCCAGAAAAAAGCTGACTAACCAATGAAGTTCAATGTCAGGATTAAAGTTATAATCCAGTTCATTCTGGGAAAGGGAACAGTTCCCAAAAAGGGCCTCGGTTTTCAAACATATAAGTCATTTCTTCATAAGTTAGAAATAATCAGTTCCTCAGTCTTGAGGAAAATCTAGGGCTGGATATGGTAATACCTTTAATCTCAGCACTTTGGAGGCAAAGGCAGGCAGATCTCTGTGTGTTTGAGTTAGCCTGGTCTTCAAGGCAAGGTTTGGAAAGCCAGAGCCCCTTCCTTCTCTCTCTCTCTCTCTCTCTCTCTGTGTGTGTGTCTCCATATATATATATATATATATATATATATATATACACACACACACACAAGTATGTGCACATACATAACACATGCATACACATACATATGAGAGGTGTAGTATAGTATCTACCCCTATCTTACCTATGTCAGGCTTTTCTATATATCCTGAATCAAAATACTTCACTATAAGCAATCTTATAAGTATATGTGAACTTTCAAGCTTGCTATTGATTGCTAATATATGGAGAAACTGAAACCCATAGGTCTTTGGAGATTTACCTAGGAAAATCTTGGGCTTCTGATCTGTGCAAGACTCTAAATATGAACTCAGTAAATTACAGTTTTGAGTTTTATTCCAAAAGTCATCCAGGTATATTAATCAACACACACATGCTTAAGACATTTTCTCATTATCAATGTGACATTACCTTCACATTAAATCTTGATCAAATATGTTTTTCTAGATCACATTAGGGATTTCACTGTGTAAGTTCTGTCCCTCCCCTCTCTTATTTCCATGTTGGGGACCTAACATAGGGTCTAGTGCTTCCTAGGCAAGTGCTCCCTAACTGAGCAAAATCTCTAACTCTAAACTCAGTTATTTAAAGATCATTTTCCATTTCCCTGGAGGGATTAGGAAAAGACATCTATCAAACACAGGATCCTGAGTGTGTAAGGCAGAGGAACAATGAGTGCTTCCCATGCTGAGCAAAACTGCTCTCTCTCTCTCTCTCTCTCTCTCTTTCTCTCTCTTCTCTTTCTTTCTTTGTTTCTTTCTTTTAGCTTTATAAAAAGTTATTTTTTTTCAATATATTCATTTAACATCCTTATCACTGTGCCCATCTCCTCCTGGTTTCCCTCTCACAAGTCCCTCCTGTCTGGTTTTTTATTATAGTAGTGGACTGTTTTGTCTATCTGGGCTGATACTGTCTCAGTAGTAATGTGTGATAAAGCACAGTACTAGCCAGTGTCTGTGCTAACTTACTGTCCACAACAGCTTCCTACCCTCCTCAGCTTGTAGGTTACATTTTCCATTTGTCTTAAGCCTGATTCATTCTCTCCCTCCCCCCCCCCCTCTCTCTCTCTCTCTCTCTCTCTCTCTCTCTCTCTCTCTCTCTCTCCTTTATCCTAGTTCTCCACCCCATTACAAACAGTGAGTCTGGCAAGCTATATCCCTTGCATATTTTAAGTACTTTCATCCTGTGACTCTGACCTTACCTATACCCAGGCTTCGAAAGACAACGTAGATGAAACTGTTCCTGGAATCTTAGGGTGCTGCAGAGGCACAGGCTGGGACAGTGACGCCAACCCTGTGGAACCTGTATTGCTGCTTCATACGTACCACGTCCTATGAGCGGTACATTCCTTTTTCCTTAGTAATTAATTCCAAGTTCAGGCACGTCTGATAAGACAAAGCCTGTAACACTGCCAGGGTCTGGCAATAAAGAGATGTCCAAGGAGGTTTCGCTTATTCAAGTGGAAACTATTTTATTTCTTATAATAAGTGGGCTCATGAATCAATTCTCTGTGATCTCATTGTGGACAGTGGCCAGAGTGGCCTGACCTCTGTAGTCGGGACATAAAGGCACAACTCCAACTCTAGACACTTTGAAGAGTGATATCAGGCTTTACTGACAATTTTCTTGCAAGGGATTGACCCAGGATTTTAGTCAATGTATCAGGAGGCTAGCTTCCTAGGTAGAGTGTCTATATAGTATTACTATTGTTATTTTACCTTTACATTTTTTTTCATTTAGATTTTTATAAATTTGAGAATGCCATGTATGAATATTATATTTACATCATTTCAATCCTTCCTCCCCTCCAACTCCTTCCATGATATTGCTCATCAAATCCATGACCTCTTCTTTAGTTATTGTTTTACACCCATGCACACATGCATGCGCACACACACACACACACACACACACACACACAGAAGAATCTCTGTGTTGCGTTTTCTCCTTAAGGTCTATACTGATACGTTACTGAAAATCTCTCTTGTCTTTAACCCAGCTCTCTCCCACCAGCCTGCTTTCCCCTCCTGCTTCCATCTGTAAACTGGTGAGGTATTTCTCCAGCTCAAAATAAATGCTCCCCTTTCTGCTCTGTGCACTGCCGGGATACACTGGGCATACATTGTATTGTCCTTGCTGGCTGATTTCCCATTATCCCATTTCTCATGTGAATCATTCTCATGGAACACAAAAACATTCTTTTCACCTTGTTCCACAAGCAACTGGCAATGCCTTGGTGATGTTGGTACCATAACTGCAGAGGTACAGACGCTAGAAGCATCAGTCCCTTATTCTTTGTCTCCTCTGCATTCTATTTTGGTCTTCAAAGTGGGACAAACTTTCACGGTTCTATCAGTTCAAAACCTAAGATGTATTTAACTGAAGTTTGAATTTAGTGACCATAAGTATCATTGACATGTGAAAAACTAGCTTCCACCATACAAATATCAGAATTAAAAATGTATATTTAGATTGTGATCCATTGACAAGCTGTAGTTTATGCGCCTAAGGAAAATGGCACCTCCCATCACAGTTTTTTCCTCTGAGAAACGTGATCTGTGATTTTCCCCTGTATGTGAGGTTTTTTGTTTTGTTTGGTTTTGAAGCAGCTACACAGATAAGAACAGGGCACAATTTATCTGCATTTTTAGGTTTTCTCCGATTTCTGTTCCTTTCTCTTCATTTTAGGAGTAATTACCAGAGTAAAAGTGGATTAAGTTTACACTGTTGCTGTGATAACTTTGCAGGTACTTTATTATTTTTTTAAATAAATGATTTGCACGTCTCTGCTTAATTTATTTTTTATATTTTTTTGATGTGTGTGTATGCATTGTTGTGTGTGTGTGCGTGTGTGTGTGTGTGTGTGTGTGTGTGTTTCATTGAATGTGTATAGGTAGGAATGTGTATATGTCAGCATATGCATTCATGTACACAGTAGATCAGAGGTAGGCATGGGATGCCCTTCCTTAATTATTCTCTACCTCTAATTTTTGAGATGAAAATTCAATTACAAGACTTCTCCTTTTCCCTCTAAACACTCTTATAACACATTTCCTCATTCTCTTTTAAATTAATGAACTCTTTTCTCACCAGTTGTTATTGCATGCATATATGTATATGTTTATACATATATATTCTTTAATCTAGCCTATCCAGTTCATATATTACTTGTATATGTGTTTTCAGGGCTGATTGTTTGGCACTGAACAACTAATTGGTATGCTTTCCACCTCTAAGTTTTGAGACAGGGTCTTTCAATGAATCTGAAGTTTACTGATTTGCTATGCATGCCCGCAAATGAGCTTTAGGGACCCACCTAGCTCCGTGGTGGAGTTAGAGGCTTATAGCAGTATTCTGGCTTCAGCACTACACTGGCTTTTACAGAGCTTCTAGAGACCCAGATTCAGATGCTCATGACCTGTTGGGCGATAAGCACTTTATTGACTGCACCATCTCCCTAGTCCCTTGCACTTCCCTTTCAGTTGCAGACTGTTTTGAATAAACTTCATAATCAATTATGACTTACTTGAGTTCTGTGACATCATGGTGTGGATGAGAATGTAAACTTACATTGTTTTTTTTTTTTTCTCGTTTTCTTTCTGAGCTTCCCTTTTCTCTTCCCTGCAGTCATACTGGCTATGGTCTGGAGAGCAATTACAAGCTTCCCAGTGTGTGTGGATCGTAGCCATCTATATTTCCGCTATGAAAGGTAGATTGGATAAAAGTGTGCATTGCCGAGCCAGTTAAGTGAGCCAGATATAGCAAAGCAAGGCAGATAACGATATGGCCTCAGGCCTAACATGGCTGAAGTCATTCCTTCCTGACAAGACTAACGGCTCTTTTGCCCTTAAGGCCCTCGATTCCACAGGGCTCTGGGCTGTCATCCTCCTCTCCACAGAACACGTGGGGTCATTAGGAGAAATGCTGGTGCCAGGCTACAGGCCATGATCTTCCCTGCCACTAGGCTGCAGCTGGAACGTGGATGACATTTCTTTGGTGTCAAATCCAGGCATAATATTGTCCTACCTGTCCAAATATCTGTTGGAAATCAGCTCTCGGAAGGGTTTTAATTGGTTCTACCTGAATTTGGATAAGCTAGGGAGGCAGGGATGAGATTGCCACACAAGGACAGTCCTGGATTCTAAACAACCTGGGAAGACCTTGTACACAAAGAACACTGCAGGACACTGGCTTCAAGGGACTCAAGGCAGACCATGATGCACTGTGTGGACGATATTTATCTATACTTACGTGCATGTTGTATGTCTGGGCATACGGAGTAACAGACTTGTTAATAATTAAAATCTGGCCACATTTTTTTTCCCATTAGAAATTTAATTTCCTGTTTCATAATGGCTATACTGTATTGTTCCAGGGAACAGGTCTATGCTCCGGTACTGTGTTTCTTTCTTCTATTCCCTGCGAAGCAATTTCTGCTTCATCAAACCACATTAGTGGACTGATTTCCCTCTTTCTTTGCCTGGTTCTGCTGCTGGACATGAATGCAAAGCACAGAGTAAGATGAGGGAGGCGCTCACTTTTGCTACTTCTATTAATGCTTGACTGGGGAGATCATCTTGTCATCCGAGCTTGGGCTTCCTTCAGTTAGCAGGGGCCAGTACTCAAGTCGGTACCACATGTTTACTACCACTACCATGATCATGGTAACCATCACGGTGAATAACACCATCTCTGTCTGCGCCATTGCAACCACCAGTACTGCCATCATCTCCGTGGTTACTATCAGTGCCCAATATCATCTACCTTTACCACTATGATCACTCCTACAATATCACTGCCACCGCCATGAACGTCGATACCATTGCTGTATCCATGTCACCATCTCCTCCTAACCAACACTCTCACAATGATCATCAGATTCATCATCACCACCATAACCACTATCGTGGCCACAGGTACCACCACCACTACTACCACCACAGTTCTTACCATCACCGTCTCTATGATCACTACCATGGTTACCATCATCACTATTATCACTGTTATCATCCCTACCACCAGCATCATCACCAACACCATCTTTTCAGCTGATGCAACCTATAGTATCTGTTGAAAGATATTTTTCTCTAAGTCAGTCAAGGTGGATATACTGTTATCTCAGATTACTAATAACAGTAATGCACTTAGGTAATCTCCATCAATAGACTTATTACTGAGACACACTGTGACACACACTAGAACGTGTCTTTTGGCCATCAAAGCTAAACTTCATTGATTCGGCGTGGGGTTCATATATCAGCAATTGCAACCAGAAGGGCAAAAGGGTTCTGTAATATTTGTCCTATAAACTTTAGCCTTTGCTGGAAGTGAGCCTGGACACTCTGCCATGTAAGGGTCCAGCTTCTGCCTCTCTCTCTCTCTACTCAACTTAGATGACTGCTTTGTCTCTCCTTTCTTTATCTCTCCTTGGCTTTTGCTTACTTATGGTTCCTAAATCTCTGTAGCATTGGCTTGTGGTCTTCCATCTTTCAATGTCCTTGATGGACAGCTTCAGAATTTCTTTAGATGACAATAAGTTCTTATCCATCCATTTCCTGCATAAATGGTAGAAGATTTCCCACACTAGGCCACCTCACACAGTTGAGTGTGGAGATGACTTCCTTAAGCAGTCCTGGTCTGACGACTTGGGTCCATGTAATGGTGACATGGGTGCTCTCTAAACAAGGAACTATTTTCAATCTATCTTACTCAGTGTGGCTCTTTTATACACAAGCTGTCCCAGTGGCTTCTGTGCTGCATGTACATTATAGTTGCCAGGTTTATCAGATAAAATACTGGCTACTCATTTAAATTCGAATTTGAAATGAGCCCTGTATATGTTGGTATGCCCTCAGTATTGCATGGGGTCAGTACCCAAGAGAGTGACTCTATGGCCACACCCCTACCCCAGATAAAACATTGCAATCCTTTGGGGTCTTACTGTACCGTCACAAGATAGGAAAAGGTAAGTTGTCCTTCCCCTTTTTTAAGACAACAGTTCCCAACCTATGGGTTGTAATTCCTCATCAGATGTTTACATTATCATTTATAACAGTAGCAAAATTACAGTTATGAAGTAGCAACAAAATAAGTTTACAGTTGGGGGGGGGGTCAGTCACCACAACATGAGGAACTGAATGAAAGGGTTGCAGCGTTAGGAAGGTTGAGAACCATTGTCCTAAGACCAGGTATTGACCTAATTTTCTTCTCAGCCCAGCCCCTTCAAATTCTATCACAGACTCCATCAACTGTTCATAAATGGATTCAGGCAAAGCCGGATACATTTTCAAGCATACTTGACTCACTGGAACCAACCAAGGTAGAGCAGCCACAATCAAGTGATATAGTTTTAGCTCTGGGTGTTGCACAAATGGATTGCATGCACAGCAATGCAGCTTATTCAAGAGACAGGAAGGATGAGAGCGGAGTTCTCAACCAATCCTGCTTTGATTTGAAGTACAAGTGTCATCACATGACCCTCAAGCAAATCCTTCTTTGCTTTGTACAGTCACATCAGCATCTCTTATGTGTATTGTAGCCGCCTGTGGCTAAGGGAACCAAGGTCACCTGGAAGGAGAGCTGGGGCTGAAATAAAAGGACCGGTGGGCAAGAGAAATAATGAGCTAAGACAAGATTTCTGATCAAAGGTCAAAGTTTAATGGTGGGGGGTCTCCAAATATATAGGTGGAGGTGGGGGGAACCCTTCTCCCAAAGGCTGGAAACTGCAGAACAGGTAGTTGCTCAGTAGGTGGCTAGTGCCTCTCAGGAAACTGCAGGTCCTTGAAGAACAATGGGTTAGAGCTCCACCCTAGGTGGGAAGTAGTGGCTAGCATAGAGATCTGAAATTCCTGCTCAAAGGCTGAGGGGGGAGGGAGGGGGGAGGGGGAAGGACACAGTGTATTATATTTGTCTTTAAAAGGCTTCACCTTAGATTTTATTTTAGCTAACATTTCCCAAGACCAACATACACATTTTTCACATTGCCATAACTTCAACTTTATAGATAAAAGGCCGACAAGGTTCAAGAAGTCAAATGAATTGTCCGTGGTTATGCAACTACTAAAGCAAGCACATATGACGTGGAACCAAACCCTTTTAATTAAAATTCATTGTCTTTATTCATCACACAAAAGGACACTATAATTCCTCCACATATATTCATGTCTTGTTTATTCATTGGATACCTTCCATGTGTCACAGAGATTATCTAATTCTCATAAAATTCCTGTGGGGTGAGTGCAGCATTATTATTTTCATTTATATATGCAAACGAGGCTGAGAACAGCTATACGCAGCAAGACCAAGAGGGCATTGCCCAGTCAGTCAGCATGTACTTGAATCCCCTCCTCATCTGTTAGGCTTTAGGGTATTTGCCTCTTTATTTAATGGCTGAAAAATTTCTCTCCTCATTTGTAAGCCATGGACAATAGGAATATCTGACTCTAATAATTGACATATTTATGAAATATTTATTTCATGAGTAAATGTGTAGAAACTATGAAATCCAGATCTGGGCAAAAAAGGAAGAATTAAATGAAGGCCAGCTCATTGTATTTAAGTCTGTGTTAATTCAAAGAAGAAGAGGTTTCTGGAATGAAATTAGGATTTTTAGGGATGAAAAAACTTTTTTATTTTATGTTTTTGGGATAGGGTCTTGCCAGATAGTCCAAGCTGTCTTAAGCTTGTTGCTATCTCTTGTCTCAGCCTTTTGTGTGCTGACTTATTAGCACAAGTTTATCCTTTTAAAAGATACTTCTTGAGCAAATTTATAATGCACAGCTCCAATCCCCTAGGTTACAATTGGGGATTTCCTTCAGATGGGATTCCTTTTTCAAACAGAGCCCACCAGCCTGTGTTGAGCCTAAAGCAATATATTTAGCCTTTTAGAGCTTACTGAATTCTATTGTTATTTAAACGTGCTAAGTTTTTCCTTGTGAGACCCGAATTCCCTGAAGTAAGACTGCTTCTGCCTCTCATGACTATTTTAGAGAGCAACATTTTCTTTCACTTGTTCATTTTTCTCGAATGACCAACTGCTTCTTTATGGCTTCACTCATTCTTTCACAATTTCATTCCCATTTACTCTTCATCTGAGTGGTTCAGCCAGTGTTCTTTTATGCCACGTTTTATTTCAAGCATCTCTAGCAGGTGGTGAGTATGTAACCTGGGCTAGGCTCCTAAGTACTGAGAACTTCCTACTTCTTCTTCCTGGTTGCCATTACTAGCTTAAGTGCAGATGATGTTGCCCTAAGACTGCTGCATTCATTCCACGCATGAGTTGGGGTTTTGGGGTGGGATGAAGAGGAAAAGGTATAAAGGGGAAAGAGGGAAGGAAAAGGAGGGAAAACAAGTGTGAGGAAAGGAAAGGACTTAAAATAAATTCTGTAATCCAGCCATGTCTGAAGCCAACTGTGTTCCTGGATTTCTCTTTTCTAGTTAATTTATTATTATTTTTATCACTTGTACTCAAAGGGTTGTGGAGACTATGTCAGTGCGGTAACTTTAAGAGCTGACTTTAAACCTGGAGTCTCCATGGTGTCTATGGCCTCATGGGACTGGTAAGAGAGGGGCTGCCATTTCCTTCTGCTCACTCTTCCATCAGGCAAACTGACTTTGGCCATTCCCTTGAGAATTCTTCATAATAAGGACTTGGAAGACAATCAGAGTCATTTTAAATTAAGCCCCTTAGCACAGATTCTAATCTAATGAGGTCATTAACACATGGCGCTATCAGGGCTGCCTAATGCCATCCTGGAATAAGGAACCATTTTCTTTCTGTGAGAATGGGACCGGTGTGCTGCATGCGGAGTAACATCCTGTGAACTTAAGATGCACAGTAGTGATGAAAGACACACAACTGATGGAGGATTACCATAAAATATACTTTTCCCCCCGTATGATTGCTTGTTGGTGGCTATTAATAGGCTAGCACAGTCCGTCACCGAAAGGGAAAGAGCTTGGGTGTGGGTGCTCTATCTGCATTCATGTTTGAAAGCAGAAACCAGAGAAAGACTGATAATGTTAGCCACCGATAGATCCAAGTTTTGCTCCTGGTTTGGCACTAGTAAGATTTAAAATAGAATAACCCCTTGCCATTCATTCTTTTGACCAAGGGCATGTATTAGTGAGATAGCCATTGACTGTCTCACAGGGCACTGATGTCTGTCTGATCCTGGCAGCTGGACCCAGCACCATACTCTACCTCTTTTGGATCAACAGCCCAGAGCTTAGTCCAAATCCTTGTCGGTACTTGAATAAACTGTCATTTTCTTCATTTGTTATAAACCCAGGACCAACTTTCCAAATGCTGATTGAATATGACTTTGGCGTGTAACTGACTTTAAGGAGAAAGCAATGGGTAGCAGTTCAGTAGGTTTCTTAATGGGATTGTAGCATATTTACAATAATGAAAACTACTGTGTGGTAAGCAATGGGGATGCTCAGTTGGATCTCTTAAAAGAACTAACTGCAAGGAGCACAGATGGTTGACTTCCTTCACTTTCTGCTCCTTTGCAACCACTGAAATATCATGTTAGGAGCTGCCCCAGCCTCTGACCAAGCAGGGAAGTGATGCTACAACCAGCACATTCCTTCTGGACTTGGGATTCCTCTAATAGACAGCATTATACTCTGAAGAACCTCTTTATCCCCCAGGTCTTTCTTACCAGGTCCCTTGCTTCATATGCAGGCATCTTGTGTCACATATGAGTTTCCCTTCTTCCTTCATTTTTCATAGTTGTTTCCTCTGATAAAGGTTTTAAACCTCCCTTCTCATTTTGACATCTACTTCTTGCAGGGCCCCTGATGGATGAAAGTAGTATTGAGGATGCTCTAGGGGAATGGTTCTCAACCTGTGGGTCGTGACCCCTCTGGAGAGTCGAATGAACATTTCAGGTTTTGTCAAAGACCATCAGAAACCATAGATATTTACATTATGACTAATAACAGTAGCAAAATTATAGTTATGAAGGAGCAATGAAAATAATTTTATGATACTAGAGGGGTCTGTGGTAGAAACAAGTACAATAAAAAGTTTATAGCAAGTCTCAGTAGTAAGGGTCATGGGGCTGGTGTACTGGAACATATATTTCTTTTTTTTTTATTTTATTTTTTTAATTTACATTCCAAATCACTTCCCCTTTCCCGTTTCCTCCCTCCCCGAAAGTCCCATAAGCCCCCTTCCCTCCCTCTTTTCTCCATTCAACCCCCTCTCGTTACTCTGTCCTGGCGTTCCCCTACATCCAGTCTTTCCAGGACCAGGGGTCTCTCCTTCCATCTTTTTAGAAATCTATTGATATGCTGATTGTGTCTAGGGTATTCCGAGATTCTGGGTCAATATCCCCTTATCAGTGACTGCATAATATGTGTGTTCTTTTGTGATTGGGTTACCTCACTAAGGATGATATTTTCAAGTTCTGACCATTTGCCTAGGAATTTCGTGAATTCATTGTTTTTAATTGCAGAGTAGTATTCCATTGTGTAAATATACCACATCTTCTGAATCCATTCCTCCGTTGAGGGACATCTGGGTTCTTTCTAGCTTCTGGCTATTATAAATAAGGCTGCTATGAATATAGTGGAGCATGTGTCCTTATTGCATGCAGGTAAAGTCTCTGGGTATATGCCCAGGAGTGGTATAGCCGGATCCTCCGGGAGTGTCATGCCCAGTTTTCTGAGGAATCGCCAGACTGCTTTCCAGAGTGGTTGTACCAGCCTGCAATTCCACCAGCAGTGGAGGAGTGTTCCTCTTTCTCCACATCCTCGCCAACAACAGCTGTCTCCTGTGTTTTTGATCTTAGCCATCCTGACTGGTGTGAGATGGAATCTCAGGGTTGTTTTGATTTGCATTTCCCTAATGACTAAGGATGATGAACATCTCTTTAGGTGCTTCTCAGCCATTAGATATTCTTCAGGTGAGAACTCTTTGTGTAGCTCTGTACCCCATTTTTTAATAGGGTTACTTGCCTCTCTGGAGTTTAACTTCTTGAGTTCTTTGTATATCTTGGATATTAGCCCTCTGTCGGATGTAAGGTTGGTAAAGATCATTTTCCAGTTAGTTGGTTGCCGCTTTGTCTTTTTGACAGTGTCTTTTGCCTTGCAAAAACTTTGTAATTTAATGAGGTCCCATTTGTCTATTCTTGATCTTAGAGCATAAGCTATTGGAGTTCTGTTCAGGAAATTCTCCCCTGTGCCCATATGTTCAAGGTTCTTCCGTAGTTTCCCTTCTATTAGTTTCAGTGTGTCTGGTTTTATGTGGAGATCTTTGATGCACTTAGAATTGAGCTTAGTGCAAGGAGATAAGGATGGGTCAATTTGCATTCTTCTGCATGTTGACCTCCAGCTGAGCCAGCACCATTTGTTGAAAAGGCTATCTTTTTTCCACTGGATGGTTTTAGCTCCTTTGTCAAAGATCAAGTGACCATAGGAGTGTGGATACATTTCTGGGTCTTCAATTCTGTTCCATTGATCTACATGTCTGTTACTGTACCAATGCCATGCAGTTTTTAACACTATTGCTCTGTAGTACAGGTTGAGGTCCGGGATACTGATTCCCCCAGAGGTTCTTTTACTCTTGAGTATAGTTTTAGCTATTCTGGGTTTTCTGTTATTCCAGATGAATTTTTGAATTGCTCTTTCTAACTCTATGAAGAATTGAGTTGGGATTTTGATGGGGATTGCATTGAATCTGTGTATTACTTTTGGTAAGATGCTCATTTTTACTATATTAATCCTGCCAATCCATGAGCATGGCAGATTTTTCCATCTTCTGAGGTCTTCTTCAATTTCTTTCTTCAGAGACTTGAAGTTCTTGTCATACAGATCTTTCACTTGTTTGGTTAGAGTCACGCCAAGATACTTAATATGGTTTGTGGCTATCGTAAAGGGAATTATTTCTCTTACTTCTTTCTCAGCCTGCTTATCCTTTGAGTATAGGAAGGCTTCTGACTTGCTTGAGTTGATTTTATATCCGGCCACTTTGCTGAAGTCATTTATCAGCTGTAGGAGTTCTCTGGTGGAGTTCTTTGGGTCGCTTATGTATACTATCATATCGTCTGCAAATAGTGATAGTTTGACTTCTTCCTTTCCAATTTGTATCCCTTTGACCTCTTTTTGTTGTCTAATTGCTCTACCTAGAACTTCAAGTACTATATTGAAAAGATATGGAGAGAGAGGGCAGCCTTGTCTAGTCCCTGATTTTAGTGGGATTGCTTCAAGTTTCTCTCCATTTAGATTGATGCTGGCTACTGGTTTGCTGTAAATTGCTTTTACTATGTTTAGATATGGGCCTTGAATTCCTGATCTTTCCAAGACCTTTAGCATGAAAGGATGCTGAATTTTGTCAAATGCTTTCTCAGCATCTAATGAGATGACCATGTGGTTTTTTTCTTTGAGATTGTTTATGTAGTGGATTACATTGATGGATTTCCTTATATTGAACCATCCCTGCATCCCTGGGATGAAGCCTACTTGATTGTGGTGAATGATCGTTTTGATGTGTTCTTGGATTCGGTTGGCAAGAATTTTATTGAGTATTTTTGCATCGATATTCATAAGAGAGATTGGCCTGAGATTCTCTTTCTTCGTCGGATCTTTGTGTGCTTTTGGTATTAGTGTAATTGTGGCTTCATAGAACGAGTTGGGTAGTGTTCCTTCTGTTTCTATTTTGTGGAACAGTTTGAAGAGTATTGGTGTTAGGTCTTCTTTGAAGGTCTGATAGAATTCTGCACTAAAACCATCTGGACCTGTGCTTTTTTTGGTTGGAAGACTTCCAATGACAACTTCTATTTCTTCAGGGGTTATAGGACGGTTTAGATGGTCTATTTGATCCTGATTTAATTTTGGTACTTGGTATCTGTCAAGGAAATTGTCCATTTCCTCAAGATTTTCTAGTTGTGTTGAATACAGGTTTTTGTAGTAGGATCTGATGATTTTTTGAATTTCCTCAGTTTCTGTTGTTATCTCTCCCTTTTCGTTTCTGATTTTATTAATTTGGATACTATCTCTGTGCCCTCTGGTTAGTCTGGCTAAGGGCTTATCTATCTTGTTGATTTTCTCAAAGAACCAACTCCTCGTTTCGTTGATTCTTTGTATGGTTTTATTTGTTTCTACTTGATTGATTTCAGCCCTGAGTTTGATGATTTCCTGCCTTCTACTCCTCTTTGGTGTATTTGCTTCTTTTTGTTCCAGGGCTTTCAGGTGTGCCATTAAGCTGTTAGTGTATGCTGTCTCCCATTTCTTTTTGGCGGCACTCAGGGCTATGAATTTTCCTCTTAGCACTGCTTTCATTGTGTCCCATAAGTTAGGGTATGTTGTGCCTTCATTTTCATTAACTTTCAAAAAGTCTTTGATTTCTTTCTTTATTTCCACCTTGACCAAGTTATCATTGAGTAGAGCATTGTTCAGCCTCCATGTGTACGTGGGTTTTCTTTTGTTTTTGTTGCCATTGAAGACCACCCTTATTCCATAGTGATCTGATAGGAGGCATGGGATTATTTCTATCTTCTTGTATCTGTTGAGGTCTGATTTGTGACCAATTATATGGTCAATTTTGGAGAAGGTACCATGAGGAGCTGAGAAGAAGGTGTATTCTTTAGCTCTAGGATGAAATGTTCTATATATATCAGTTAGTTCCATTTGGTCCAAGGCTTCAATTAGATTCACTGTGTCCCTGTTTAGTTTCTGCTTTCCTGAACGATCCATTTCAGAGAGCGGGGTGTTGAAGTCACCCACTATTATTGTGTGCGGTGCGATGTGTGCTTTGAGTTTTAGTAAAGTTTCTTTTACGAATGAGGGTGCCCTTGCATTTGGAGCATAGATATTCAGGATTGAGAGTTCTTGATGGTGGATTTTTCCCTTGATCTGTATGTAGTGTCCTTCTGTGTCTTTTTTGATGACTTTAGGTTGAAAATCAATTTTATCCGATATTAGGATGGCTACTCCACCTCGTTTCTTGGGGCCATTTGCTTGTAAAATTGTTTTCCAGCCTTTTACTCTGAGGTAGTGTTTGTCTTTGACACTGAGGTGCGTTTCCTGCATGCAGCAAAATGCTGGGTCCTGTTTACGTATCCAGTCTGCTAGTCTATGTCTTTTAATTGGGGAATTGAGACCATTGATATTAAGAGAGATTAAGGCATAGTGATTATTGCCATCTGCCATTCTTGACGCTATCTTTATGTTTGAGTGGTTATCTACTTTTGGGTTTGATTCAAGAAGGTTATTATCTCATTTTTCCAGGGTGTTGTTTCTCTCCCTGTATTGGAGGTTTCCACCTATTATCCATTGCAGGGCTGGATTTGTGGAAAGATATTGTGAAAATTTGGTTTTATCATGGAATATCTTGGTCTCTCCATCTATGGTGATTGAGAGTTTTGCTGGGTATAGTAGTCTAGCCTGGCATTTGTGCTGTCTTAGTGTCTGCATGAGATCTGCCCAGCATCTTCTGGCTTTCATAGTCTCTGGTGAGAAGTCTGATGTGATTCGGATAGGTCTTCCTTTGTATGTTACTTGGCCCTTTTCTCTTACTGCATTTAGTATTCTTTCTTTGTTTAGAACATTCGGTGTTTTGATTATTATGTGACGGGAGGTATTTCTGTTCTGGTCCAGTCTGTTTGGAGTTCTGTAGGCTTCTTGTACGTTCATCGGCATCTCTCTCTTTAAGTTAGGGAAGTTTTCCTCCATAATTTTGTTGAAGATGTTTACTGGCCCTTTAAGTTGCAAATCTTCACTCTCATCTATACCCATAATCCTTAGGTTTGGTCTTCTCATTGTGTCCTGGATTTCCTGGATGTTTTGGGTTACGCGTTTTTTGCATTTTGCATTTTCTTTGACTGTTGAGTCGATGCTTTCTATGGAATCTTCAGCACCTGAGATTCTTTCTTCCATCTCTTGTATTCTATTGTTGATGTTTGCATCTATGACTCCTGATTTCTTCCCAAGGTTTTCTATCTCCAAAGTTGTCTCCCTTTGTGATTTCTTAGTTGTTTCTACTTCCTTTTTTAGTTCCTGGATGGATTTGCTGAGATCCTTCACTTGTTTGTTTGTATTTTCCTGTATTTCTTTAAGGTATTTTTGCATTACCTCTTTCAGGATTTCTTCCTGATGACCCACGTTCTCCTGCATTTCTCTGAGCGATTTTTGTGTTTCCTCCTCATGGGATTCCATCTGTTGATCCATTGTCTCCTGCATTTCTTTAAGCAGTTCTCGTGTTTCCTTTGTAAGGGCATCTAACCGTTGATTCATTTCTTTAAGCAATTTTTGTGTTGCCTCCTTATGGGCATCCATCTGTTGACCCATATTCTTCTGCATTTCTTTATGCAAATTTTGTGATTCCTTTGTGAGTGCATCTACCCGTTGATTCATCTCGTTAAGCGATTTTTGTGTTGTCTCCTTGTGCGCCTCCATCTTTTGATCCATGTTCTCCCGCATTTCTCTAAGCGATTTTTGTGTTTCCTTTGTAAGGGCTTCTAACCGTTGATTCATGGTCTCCTGTAACTCTTTATGAGATTTATTTGTGTCCTTCTTGTGATCCTCTAATAGCATCATGAGAAGTGATTTTAAATCCAGATCTTGTCTTTCGGGTGTGGTGGGGTATCCAGGACTTGCTGCTGTTGGAGAGTTGGGTTCGGATGGTCCCACATTACTTTGATTACTGTTAGTAACATTCCTACGTTTGCCTTTTGCCATCTGGATACCTCTGGTGTTAGTTGGTCCTGCTGCCACTGGCTGTTGGTTGGACCTCCTGTGAGCCTGCAAAGCTATTTCTGCCCCCCCCCCCGGATTACCAGGATTCCCCTGGCACCGATTTCTGGGGCCTGCCTGCTCCTGAGTGACTTTGGAGCCCTAATGTGCCTTGCCCCAAATGATCTTATATTGGGGAGGCCTTGCACATCTAAAGGCTCAGCCTAGTGGATTCCTGGAGCAGAGGTAGCCAAAGGGAGGCTGGTAGGCTCCTGCCCTGTGCAGGGGTGTGTGATCTCTCCTGGGGGGGGAGGGGGCGTCCCTCTGCCAGGCAGAAGTCCCACAGCAGATCTGGCGCGCTGGTCACTGCAGATCAGCCCAGCACCTGGGAACAGGTTACACACAAGCCGCCCGAGACCGAAGAGATATCATGCCTGTCTGTCTCTGAGCCTGGCGGTCCCAACTACCTGGTCACTGGAGCAAAGATGGCGGAGGGCACTCTCCGTGGCGCCGCTCACCCTGTAGACGCGATGGCCCGCCGATCTGGCACCCAGACGACCACAGCGCCGACCCGCCCTCGGGCACAGACGGAAGCCCCAACAGGCCGTGTCCCAAGTGATGTTATATTGGGGGTAGGGAGCCTGGGGTACCCGTCTCTCCAGCGCAGTCCGCGGGAACAGAGGTCGCGGAAGGAAAGCTCGGAACATATATTTCTTATACAAATTGGAGAATTTTATTTATCATCTATCTATCCATCTGTCCATCCATTCATCCATCTATCTATCTCATTTATTTATATTTAGAGAAACAGCTCCTGGTGGATTATTATCTATTATTGTTTGTTTATTTATTTATTTATATTTATCGAAACAGCTCTTGATGGTTTATTGCTTCCCAATAGTGCTATAAAACTTTGTAGTAAATTTGATACTGAACAATGTGACTTTTCCAGCTGTGTTCTTTGTCAGACCTGACCTGCCTGTCTAGGGCCTTAGCAGTTCTCTTGAGTTGTAGAATTGGCTCTTCTATGTTTACAAACCATCTGGGCTTTTGATAGACATTATACTGAGTCTGCAAACCGATGGAGAGAGTCCTCTCATTTAAATAGTGTTCATTCTTCAGCTCCACAAACTTGGGGTTACTCTTCTTTGACTTATTCTTTAATCTCCTTCAACAATGCCCTTTACTTTGCAGAGTGTAAGAGTCACAATCACCTTGTTAAGCAGATTTGAAAATATTTTATTCTGTCTGGATGCTATGATAATGGAATTATCTTCTTAGTTTCTGTTTGAGGTTTCTGGCTCCAGACATTTTGGAATATAATATATTTTCATGCAGCAGTATTGCATATTTCCACCTTGCTTCATGAAGTGGTTGTAATAATGTGTATATATGTCTTAAGGTTTTCTTTAAGTCATACTATATTGCCTGAAAATACAATAACTTTCATTTTTAAAAAATTTTCAACATGAATGACTTTGTTTATCATCTTTGCTCAATTTTTATGACTAGAACCTACAGAAAATATAGATTAGCAAGAGCAGAGATCTCTGTTTGGTTTCTGACAGGCATCAACTCTCTTATCACAAAGTGTGTTGTTAACTGTGGGCTTTTAGATTTCCTTTACCAGGTTGAACAAATTCTACATATTGGTTATTGAATATTTTTTAATACTGAAAGGATGTTGGGCTTTCAGCAAACTGTTTTTCTTGATCTGTTGAACATATATTGGTTTTTCAAGACTGGGTTTCTGTATAGTCATGGCTGTCCTGGAACTCACTCTGTAGGCCAGGCTGGCCTTGAACTCAGAAATCCACCTGCCTCTGCCTCCTAAGTGCTGGGATTAAAGGTATGTGCCACCACTGCCCGGCTACGTTTTTAAAAAATGAAATTTTAATATAG
Source organism: Tokudaia tokunoshimensis (assembly GCA_036184795.1). Classification (NCBI taxonomy): domain Eukaryota; kingdom Metazoa; phylum Chordata; class Mammalia; order Rodentia; family Muridae; genus Tokudaia; species Tokudaia tokunoshimensis. The sequence goes on along the minus strand of BTHU01000013.1, from coordinate 26,284,207 downwards.
TTTTAATCATTTGAAAAATTCATACATTCATACAGTGTGTTTTGACCAAATCTATCCTCCATTTCCTGACCTCTGATTCTTCCCACCCACTCACTACTTTTTCCTTCAAGCTCATGCTCTCTTTTTGTAAAACTTACTGAGTTCACACAATACTGTTGGTGTGTGCATGAGTACAGGACTATCACTCAGAGTTTTGGTGTCTGGAATAATGTTACTGCATTACATTGGTTTATTTCCAAATCTGAAACTTACCAAAGTGGATTCCTTAGATAAGTTCCACTCTGTCATGGTGTATGCTTCTCTTTGTATGTTCCTGTATTTGGTTTGTTAATACTTTACTGAGGACCCTCATGTGTAGGTCAGTATTTTGATAAGATACTGACCCACAGTTTTCTAGTACTTTGTCTAGTTTTTGTTTCAGTAATACTTTATTTCTGAACAAAATACTTAGTGACTTCTCTCACATATTTTGGAAGACTCAGTGAAGAATTTCTGTGACTTTTCCTGTAAATGTATAATAGATAATACCTGTGAGACTACCTGGCTCCAGGATGGTGTGTGTGTGTGTGTGTGTGTGTGTATGTGTGTGTGTACATACTTTTTAATGATTAAATCTTTTAACTGTTCAAAGCCTTATTGAAATAAGTTACTCCTTGAGCCAGTTTTGGTAATTTGTGTGTTTTTAAGAATTTGTCCATCTCAGTTGAGTTACTTAACTCACTAATATGCAATTACATATAGTATTCTTTTATATAAGTTTTATTTCTGTAGTGTTGGTAATGATGACCCTTTTACTGGTTCTGATTTGGATTCTTCTGTTTTCCCTTCCTGGTTCATCTAGCTAAACACGCTTAGTTTACACTAATTTTCACTTACTATTTTCTTTACTGGTTTAGGTATGCATTTTTCTTATTTCTGGTCCAATATTTACTAATTCTTTTGTTTGCAGTTGCTTTAAGTATAGCTTACTCTTTTTTCCCTTGTGTTTTAAGGTGAATGTTTAGGATTCAGTTTTTCTGCTTTAATGGAGGCATTTAAAAGGTACACTTCCCTTAAAAAACCCCTTTACTGTTTCACATTTGGTATGTTGAGTCTTTGTTCTCCTTTATAAGAAGATATTTTCTGATTTTTGTTTGGAGGAAGATATCTGTCTTGCCATTTTCGATGGCTTGTTTTTCAGATCTACTTCTTGCAGTGTTGTGTCTGTCTTCCATTTCTATTTTGATCTTATGTGCAGATGTATCAGTTACTAGAAGAGGAGTACTATTGTTTCTGCTTGTATTGTTGAGTTATTTCTTCTTTTGTCTGCCAATTTTTCCTCATTTACTTGGGTACTTTCTTACCATATGCCAATATACTTTTAATTGTCATATTTTCCTAGTGGCTATAACTGTTAGTTATTTCACAATAGCCTTTTAAATTCTTAGTAACTTAAAAGCTTTTACCTTGTTATAACCATCTCAGATTTTTGTGGTCTCTGAATAATATTTTTCCATTCCTTTCCTTAAAGTTTATTTGAACTTTTAAATATAATGTACATGCAACTTTTCCCCTGACAATTTCTGCCTGTATGTTGGGTCATTTGATCCATTCAAATTCAATTTTAATATTACTATAATTGAATTTATATCTGCATTTTCAATGAATATTATAAATTTAATAACACATTGCTATATTTCCATATATATATAAAATTTTTTTGGCCTTAAGATAAAAGAAAAAATGAAAGCAAGGATACCTCATGTTTTTCAAATATTTTCCCTAGTTTTTTTCTGTTTCTTTTCTTTGGTTTCTATGGATTCAAGATAATACTATGGTAATTTTCTTAGTGTAGTATGACCCAACCTCCACCTCCTCCTTTGTAAGCAATTTGTATGTATCACATTTATATATATTTTAATAATCGTGAAATATTTTCTGTGTCTTGTTTTATAGAGTTGCTTTGTGTAATCAGTTAAGAGAAAGAAAGAAAGGATTTTTATATTTTCTGTTATAATTCAAGTTACTTTTACCAATTATCTTAATCAGGGTTCTGTTGCAGTGAAGAGAGGCCATGAGCAAGGCCACTCCTACAAAAGAAAGCATTTAAGTGGGGGCTGGCTTAGTTTCACCATCAAAGCAGGATGCATGGTGGCACAAAGGCAGCCATGCATAGCTGAGAACTACATCCAATCTGTGAACAGAAGGCAGAGAGAGACACACTGGGCATACTGTGGGCTTTTGAAACCACAAAGCCTACAGCTAGTGACACAGTTTCACCAACAAGACCATTCCTACTCCAACGAGGTCACACCTCCTAAACTTTCCCTGATAGCTCATCCACTGGGGACTAACCATGTGAATATATGAACCTTTTGGACCAGTTCTACAGTCTTGAAATTCCTAATGTTGTTCAAAAGCAGAACTTTCTTTTTTTTTTAACATTTAGAAATTTTGATTATAGTTGATTTGCCCACATGATTCTATAAATTCTAAGCAAATTCAATGAACCTTTATACCTTTGTATTTATGCTACCATCTTGAAATCTCCTCTGCCAAATAAATTAGTCTACTACTTTCTACCATAGTGTAATATATATATGTATATATATAATTCTATTAACGTTCGTTGATTATATTTTGTCAAAACTATCATCTCTATATTTATATCTGTAGTTGGAATATATTGTCACAAACCACAGATTAATGTATAAATGTATGTATAAATGTAACATTTGATAAATAGAAATTTTTATTCTAGACAATTTCCTAGACAATTCTGACTAGAACAGAGGTTGTGCATTATGTGTTTCATATCTTTTTTTTTTTTTTTTTGAGACAGGGTTTCTCTGTATAGCCCTGGCTGTCCTGGAACTCACCCTGTAGACCAGGCTGGCCTCGAACTCAGAAATCTGCCTGCCTCTGCCTCCCAAGCGCTGGGATTAAAGGCGTGCGCCACCACTGCCCGGCGTGTTTCATATCTTATTTTGTCTTTTCTTCTATAAGAGAGCCCAAAGTTCTTGGTATCATCGTGCTTCTAAAGACAATAAACTATATTTCCTGGCTTTTCTTGCAGTTGGATGTGACCTGATGACATAGCTAAGGTTTGTCCAGAGATGTATTAATATAAAACACAGAGTTGGAACCCTGAGAAAGGTACTCAAAAGAGAAATGACTGGGTCAGTGTTTTTGCTTTTTCCACCATTTCTGTGTTTTCTGTTGAGAATAATGTCTTCCGCATCAGTTGTCCTTTCTGCCTGGGAAGTCATCACAAAAAGATGCATGTTAAATGAGATGAAATGGAAAACTAGAAAGACCTGGGGATCCAAATCATGATGACTTTTAAGCTCATTTGTTGACCTGGATCCAATACACAGGCAGAAAACATGCTTTTTCCTTATATGCACTACATATTTTCAATCACTGTGAGTAAGTGGTAGATGTCCCTAACTGTCAAGGAATGTCTTCTGCATTTCAGGTTTTATTTCATATGTACTATGTCTGTAACATGCCATGGTGTCTTTGTTTTCCTAGGTCTGGAAATTACAATCCTTTTCACAGTATAGATAACAGCTTCCAGAAATGGTACAACACAGTGAAGAAACCAACTACACACAGGTACCCACTGCTCTACTCTGTCTCTTCAATCCCTAGCAATTGCATCTATCTGTAGAGCTCTTCTTTAATGATTACATGGGGGCTAAATTCAGGAATGAAAAATGTGACTTTTAGCATTAATATTTTTTCAGTGCCTTTTAAAGAAGTCTCAGTTCACAGGTATTTAAGATTGTTAACTAAAGTTAATGAAGATACAGAACTGTCAACATTGTCCATCTTTCACGGTTAATTTCAATGTGGCACAACAATGCAAGTAGCCAGCACTGGCTGCTTGCCTACTTTCTATGGAGCAGTATCTGAGTGCTCTACATGTAAAACATGCATCAAATATGTATGATCTGTACTATTACCAGCCTGCTCCATGGGGAGGAGGAAGAGGCACGGAAGGTTAAGTAAGATCACACAGCTATTCAGTGTCACAGTTAATTTTCAAAATCCACTGTGATTTGTTCCAGTCTGCGTTGTTATCCACTATACCATTCTATGTCTTCTAGACATGACTTCTCTTTCGCCCTTTGCAGTTCTTGCCAGAATGATCGTTCTTATGTCTTTTTAATACTTATTAAGAAAGATACAACTACTTAGACTGTTTTTATCTGCCTAAATTGCAGCTGAACTGTAGGTGCATCAAATTATCTTTTTGTCCTCTTGTACAAAACTCTTATTGAAGCCAGTAGGAAGAAGAGACCCAGGAGTTTTCTTAGCAATGGACTAACATGCCCACCATTTTCAAGATCACTAGACAATTTTGGCAAAATGTTACTTTTTGATTGGTGCTTTAGGAGTCATATCAAACACAATTAGTCTCTAGTGGTAAGTGGCCAAGTGTGTAACTGGTCTCTGTTTTCTATAGATTATTGTTGGTGCAGCATTATCCTATTATATCTTCACTATTCACATGTACTTTAGAAGTTATAATTAACTTATAATGGGAGGGGTTATGACTACCAGGATATATACTTAACACACACATTGTTTATATATATATGTGTGTGTGTTTATATATATATATATATGTGTGTGTGTGTGTGTGTATGTGTATGATTATTATATGTACATATATATTTTTTACTTTTTTGCACAATTTATCACATTAATGAAATGAGATTATGAGTTATTGGTGTAAGCAGAGAGACTCAGTTCATCTGTCTCAGGGACGTGATAGTCAGATGAACACTTTATAGTCTCATAGATTCAACTTAGTGTTAGCTTAGAGGTGGGAATCAATATGTAGCTACACTAATCAAGTCCTTAAAAATGATTGTCATTTCTCTTACTTGAGCTTGGATGCTCACTTGACAACTTCAGAGGCTTAAGTAGTGTTCAATGGTCATCTCTCAGGTCAGTGTGAACAGGCAAACCATCCTTGCAAGCTGTTGCAATAGCCTGAGTCTTTTGTCCATATGAATGTGAGTCACAGAGGTATTACAAAAGCTGTTCCTTCCACCACATGCCAGAAAGTATCCAAACTGGTAAAACACTTAAGAATGAAAAGGGTTCTAAGTGTGTGAGACATTATTATATAATACGAGAAACAAAACACAAGAGAATAAATAGCACTCACCTGCAGAGAATCAATACCGCTGACTTTATAATAGTCACCTCAATAACTTACTGTTTGAGTTGCAGAGGTGGTGAAGGAGCGGGAAATTACCAGGTGCTTTTAAAAAAGCACCTTGCACCAAGTACTGACTCATATTTCCGCCTGAGAGTAGCTGTCATTAATGACCCTTTTTATTCATGCAGAAGTTCCCAACGAGGAGCATAATGTTCCATTAGTAATAATTGAAAAAGTCTCTCTTCGGAATTATGTCAAAACCTAAAGATGATGCTTCTGCCAAAACATTTTGATGACAAACGTGGGAAGCATTTGACAGAAGGTGCCACTGCAGGGTGAAGAGCCTGAACAGGAGGCTCGCAGAGGATCTGGAGGAAACCAGCTGCCATAGCGTGGTCAGTTTCAGAGTCTAGTGACCCCCAAGGTCCTGGTGTTTGTGTGACTCCCAGCTCTTTCATTTTGAGTAGTTCAAACAGTTTCTTATGCCTGTTTAAAACATATCGGTAAAAACACCAAACAGAGACACACTGAAGAGGAAAGCTGACCCCTGATGTAATTCTGACCTTTTTCTTTGATATATTACATGCATCTTAATGAACGTGTGTGACAGAGGGAAATAGCATGGTGACCCTAGCAGATGAAGTTTAACACTGAAAAGGGTTGCCTGGTTCACCCTTGCACTGTCCTCAACTGTCCCTCTCTCCTTTAATATGGAGTGACCGGACTCTCTCTCATCCTCTCTTTGATCTGCTTTTCCTGATATATACCTGAATGTTCAACACCTACATCAGGGCAAAAACTGAGCAGGATGTTGTCCTGGAAATGATGTTGACATAAAGAGCAAAATTAGACCTTAGTCCTTCAGGCTCTACTCTTCCTTGGTGCTCACTGTTCTCTGGACATATCCCTGATGGCTTGGATTCTACATTCCTGTTTGGATTCACATGTCTAGGTCTTTATATAAGATTTCAGATTCTTTATGTCATGGGGCGCTGTCTTCCACACTCAAAAGCGTGACTCAGAAAACCTGCGTAAGCACAAGCAGTCTTTCACCTCCCTGAACTTCCTTTTCCTTATGCGAAATTTACAATCCAAGTTAGATATTTTATAGTGCAAAGTCTTTATGTTGTAAAGATCAAAGGAAATAAAGCTTAAAAAATGAGTGATTCACTGTCAGAAATATCACTGATGTTTGTCATAAGAAGGAAAAGTAGACACAAAGTCAGAGGTGAAGAAAAAATTAACAGTGGGAAGAGATGCCCCTAGTTAGACTGATGTTTCCAGACCAGTAAGCTAATGAGTTGTTCCAATAAATCTCAATCTCAGTTTTCCAACTGTTCTGTGTGTGTGTGTGTGTGTGTGTGTGTGTGTGTGAGTGTGTGTCTGTGTCTGTGTGTTGACAGAATCTCACTATGGCTGGACTTCCTGTAGAGGTCAAGGTGGCTTTAAATTCACATAGATCCCGCTTATGTCTGCTGGGATTAAAAATGTGCACCCCCACACCCAGTTCATTTTGTTTTTGTTTTGTTTTTTGTTTTTTGATTGAACAGTTGGTCTGCATAGCCCAGGCTGGTCTCTAACTTGCAATTATTCTCTCTCTGATTCTCAAGTCCTTTGACTACAGGCATGCCTCACCATGAGTGGTGAATGTATTCTATGGGCTCTAGAAAGGGCTAAGGTTTCTGTGAAGAGTTGAAAAGAATCATAGTAGAACTGAGAAAGTCAATTTGGAGTGGAAAGAGTAGAAAGCAATTTGGAGTGTTAACAAGGAATTAGTAAAATCCTGCATCATATGTTCAGTGTTATGAATGTAAGAGATTTTTTTTAATTCAAGGAGTGACAATGATTAGCTGTTAAATACCTGTAGGTATTATATAACATAAAGGTTACTCCCAAAGAGTAATTTGTTTGCAAACTTATACGCATGTTCTTAATAGCATATTTTTATCAAAGTAACATTTTTATAGATGTTTCTCTTTACATATAGAGGTCCTAATTTTGCTCCTTGACTCACACACATTTAAAATGATTATTCTGATGGGACTGGTAAGGTTCAATTGATCCACTCAGTTTCCATTATGACTGGTCCAACTTGGGGCCCATCCCACGGGAGATAGCCAACCCTGGACACTATTTATTTTATTTTATTTTTAACAAAAATTTTCTTTTTTTTTTGGGATTTTAATATGGTTACATAATTTCTCCTTATCTTTCCTTCTCCAAAAGGCACCATATATGCCTCTTTGATCTTTTTTAAATTTATAGCCTCTTTTCCAATTAATTGCCATCGGTATTTTTTATTGAATATGTTCTTCATTTACATTTTAAATGTTACACCCTTTCTCAGTTTCCCCCCCTCCCAGAAAACTCCCAATCCATCCTCCTACCCCCTGTCTCCAAGAATATGCTCCTCCACCCAACCCACTCCCACCTACCTCCCCTCGATTTCCCTACACTGGGGCATCTATCGAGCCTTCATAGGACCAAGGACCTCTCCTCCCACTGATGCCCAACAAGGCATTCCTCTGTCACACTTTTGGCTGGAACTATGTGTACGCCTTGGTTGACGGCTTAGTCCCTGGGAGTCTGAGGGATATCTGGTTGGCCAACATCATCTTTCTTCCCATGGGGCTGCAAACCCCTTCAGTTCCTCCAATCCACCCTCCAGCTCCTCCGTTGGGGACCCCGCGCTCAGTCCAATGGTTGGCTGCTAGCGTCTGCCTCTGTATGTGTAAGGCTCTAGCAGGGCCCCTCCGGAGACGACCATAACAGGTTCCTTCAGCATGCACTTCTTGTCATCCATAATAGTGTCGAGGTTTGGTGACTGTTTATAGGATGAATCCCCAGGTAGGACAGTCTCTGGGTGGCCTTTCCCTCAGTCTCTGCTCCAAACTTTGTTTCCATAATTGCTTCTGTAAGTATTTTGTTCTGTTTCTCAGAAAAACCAAAGCACCCACACTTTGGTCTTCCTTCTTCTTGAGCTTCCTGTGGTCTGTGAATTGTAACTTGTTTATTTTGAGCTTTTGGGCTAATATCTACTTATCAGTGAGTGCATACTATGTATGTTCTTTTGTGATTGGGTTACCTCACTCAGGATGACACTTTCTAGTTCCATCCATTTGCCTAAGAATTTCATGAATTCATTGTTTTTAATAACTGAATAATACTCCAGTGTATATATATACATACTACAATTTCTGTATCCATTCTTCTGTTGAAGGACATCTGATTCTTTCCAGCTTCTGACTATTATGAATAAGGCTGCTATGAACATAGTGGAACAAGTGTCCTTATTACATATTGTCCTTATTACTTCTAGGTATATGCCCAGGAGTGCTATAGCTGGCTCCTCAGGTAGTACTATGTCTAATTCTCTGAGGAACCACCAAACTGATTTCCAGAGTGGTTTTACCAGCTTGCAATCCAACCAGCAATGGAGAAGAGTTCCTTTTCTCCACATCCTCTCCAGCATCTGTTGTCCCCTGAGTTTTTCATCTTAGCCATTCTGACTGGTGTGAGGTGGAATCTCAGGGTTGTTTTTATTTGCATTTCCCTGATAACTAAGGATGCAAAACATTTCTTTAGGTGCTTCAGAGCCATTCAAGTTTCCTCAGTTGAGAGTTCCCTGTTTATCTCTGTACCCCATTTTTAATAGGGTTATTTGACTCTCTGGCATCTAACTTCTTGAGTTCTTTGTATACTTTGGATATTAGCCCTCTACCAGATGTAGGATTGGTAAAGATCTTTTCCCAATCTCTTGGTTGCCATTTTGTCCTATTGACAGTGTCCTTTACCTTACAGAAGCTTTGCAGTTTTCTGAGGTCCCATTTGTTGATTCTTGTTCTTAGAGCATAAGTCATTGGTGTTCTATTCAGGAAAATTTCCCCTGTGCCCATGTGTTCAAGGCTCTTTCCCACTTTCTCCTCTATAAGCTTCAGTGTATCTGGTTTTATGTGTAGCTCCTTTATCCACTTGGACTTGAGCTTTGTACAAGGAGATAAGAATAGGTCAATTTGCATTTTTCTGCATGCTGACCTCCAGTTGATCCAGCACCATTTATTAAAAATGCTGTCTTTTTTTTCCCCTGGATGTTTTTAGCTCCTTTGTCAAATATCAAGTGACCATAGGTGTTTGGGTTCATTTCTGGGTCTTCAATTCTTTTCTATTGATCTTCTTGCCTGTCTATGTACCAATACCATACAGTTTTTATTACTATTCCTCTGTAGTAGAGCTTGAGGTCAGGGATGGTGAGGTCAGGGAATAGTTTTCGCTATCCTGGGTTTTTTGTTATTCCAAAGGAATTTGCAGATTGCTCTTTCTAGCTCTATGAAGAATTGATTTGGAATTTTGATGGGGATTGCATTGAATCTGTAAATTGCTTTCAGCAAGATGACCATTTTTACTATATTAATCCAGTCAATCCATGAGCATGGGAGATCTTTCCATCTTCTGAGATCTTATTTGATTTCTTTCTTCAGAGGCTTGAAATTCTTGTCATATAGATCTTTCACTTGCTTGGTTAGAGTCACACCAAGGTATGTAATATTATTTGTGACTATTGTGAAGGGTGTCATTTCCCTAATTTCGTTCTCAGCTTGTTTTTTCTTTGAGTAGAGGAAGGTTACTGATTTGTTTGAGTTAATTTTATATCCAGCCACTTTGCTGAAGTTGTTTATCAGCTTTAGGAGTTCTCTGGTGAAGTTTTTGTGATATTTTGACTTCATCCTTTCAAATTTGTATACCTTTGACCTCTTTTTGTTGTCTAATTGCTCTGGCTAGGACTTTGAGTACTATATTAAATAGATAAGGAGAGAGTGGGCAGCCTTGTTTGGTCCCCAATTTTAGTGGGATTGCTTCAAGTTTCTCTCCATTTAGTTTGATGTTGGCTACCAGTTTGCAGTATATCGCTTTTGCTATGTTTTGGTCTGGGCATTGAATTCCTGATCTCTCCAAGACTTTTACCATCAAGGGATGCAGAATTTTGTCAAAATGTTTTTCGGCATCTAATGAAATGACCATGTAGCTCTTTTCTTTGAGTTTGTTTATATAGTATATTACGTTGATGGATTTCTATATGTTGAACCATCCCTGCATCCCTGGGATGAAACCTACTTGATCATGGTGAATTATTGTTTTGATGCATTCTTGAATTCAGCTGGTCAGAATTTTATTGAGTATTTTTGCATCGATGTTCATAAGGGAAATTGGTCTGAAATTCTCTTTCCTTGTGTGGTCTTTGTTTGGGTTAGGTATAAGCATTATTGTAGCTTCATAAAATGAATTGGGAAGTATTCCTTGAGTTTCTGTTTTGTGGAATATTTTGAAGAGTATCGGTCAGTATTAGCTCTTCTTTGAAGATCTGATAGAATTTCCCACTAAACCATCTGGTCCTGGGCTTTGTTGTTGTTGTTGTTGGGAGACTATTCACAACTGCTTCTATTTCCTCAGGACTTATGGAACTATTTAGATGGCTTATCTCATCCTGTTTTAACATTGGCACTTGGTATGTGTCTAGAAAATTTTCCATTTCATCCAGATTTTCTAATGTTTTTGAGTATAAGCTCTTGTAGTAGGATCTGATGATTTTTTGAATTTCCACAGATTTCTGTTGTTATGTCTCCATTTTCATTTCTGATTTTATTAATTTGGGTAGTGCCTCTGTGCCATCTGGTTAGTCTGGCTAAGGGTTTATCTATCATGCTGATTTTCTCAAAAAACCAGCTCCTGGCTTTGTTGATTCTCTGTATAGTTCTTTTCATTTCCATTTCATTGAGTTCTGTCCTAAGTTTATTTCCTGCCATCTACTCCTCTTGGGTGCATTTGCTTCTTTTTGTTCTAGAGCTTTCTAGTGTGTTGTCAAACTGCTAGTGTAAGCTCTCTCCATTTTCTTTTTGGAGGCACTTAAAGCTATGAGTTTTCCTCTTAGCACTGCTTTCATTGTGTCCCATAAGTTTTGGTATGATGTGTCCTCATTTTCATTAAATTCTAAAAATGTCTTTAATTTCTTTCTTTATTTCTTCCTTGACCAAGCTATCATTGAGTAGAGCATTGTTCAATGTCCATGTGTATGTGTGTTTTCCATTGTTTTTGTTTGCACTTAAGACCAGCCTTAGGCCATGGTGATCTGATAGGGTGCATGGAATTATTTCAATATTCCTGTATCTGCTGAGGCCTGTTTCATGACCTATTATATGTTCAAGTTTGGAGAACATACCAAGAGGTGCTGAAAAGAAGGTATATTCTTTTGCTTTAGGACGGAATAGTCTATAAATATCCATTAGATCCATTTTGTCCATAACTTCAGTTAGTTTCACTGTGTCTCTTTTTAGTTTCTGTTTCCATGATTTGTCCATTGTTGAGAGTGGGGTGTTAAAGTCTCCCACTATTATTGTGTGGAGTGCAATGTGTGCTTTGAGCTTTAGTAAGGTTTCTTTTATGAATGTGGGTATCCTTGCATTTGGGGCATAGATGTTCAGAATTGAGAGATCATCTTGGTAGATTTTTCCTTTGACCATTATGAAGCGTCCCTCCTTATCTTTTTTGACAACTTTTGGTTGAAAGTCAATTTTATCCGATATAAGAATGGCCACTCCTGCTTGTTTCTTGGGACCATTTGTTTGGAAAATTGTTTTCCAAACTTTGACTCTGAAGTAGTGACTGCCTTTGTCACTGAGGTGGGTTTCTTGTATGCAGCAAAATGTTGGGCCCTGTTTACGTACCCAGTCTGTTAGTCTATGTCTTTTTATTTGGGAATTGAAATCATTGATGTTAAGATATATTAAGGAAAAGTGATTGTTGCTTACTCTTATCTTCTTTGTTAAAGGTGAAATTCTGTTTGTGTGGCTATCTTCTTTTGGGTTTGTTGAAAGACGATTTACTTTACTGCTTTTTCTAGGGTGTGGTTTCCTGCCTTGTGTTGGTATTTTCCACCTATTATTCTTTGTAGACCTGGATTTTTGGAAAGATATTGTGTAAATTTGTTTTTGTCATGGAATGTCTTATTTTCTCTGTCTATGGTAATTGAGAGTTTTGCTGGGTATAGTAGTCTGGGCTGACATTTATATTCTGTTAGCGTCCATCTGACATCTGCCCAGGATCTTCTAGCTTTCATAGTTTCCAGTGAAAAATCTGCGGGTAATTATGACAGGTCTGATTTTATATTTTACTTAACATTTTTCCCTTACTGCTTTTAATATTCTTTCTTTGTTTAGTGCATTTGGTGTTTTGATTATTATGTGATGGGATAAGTTTTTGTTCTGGTCCAGTCTATTTGGAGTTTTGTAGGCTTCTTGTATGTTCATGGGCATTTCTTTCTTTAGGTTAGGGAAGTTTTCTTCTGCAATTTTGTTGAAGATATTTACTGGCCCTTTAAGATGCAAATCCTCACTCTTTTCTATACCTATAATCCTTAGGTTTGGTCTTTTCATTGTGTCCTAGATTTCCTGGATGTTTTAGGTTACAAGCTTTTTGCATTTTGCATTTTCTTTGACTGTTGAGTCAATGTTTTCTATGGAATCTTCAGCATCCGAGATTCTTTCTTCTATCTCTTACATTCTGTTGTTGATGCTTGCATCTATGACTCCTGAATTCTTTCAAAGGTTTTCTATCTCCAGAGATGTCTCAGATTGTGATTTCTTTATTTTTTCTATTTCCATTTTTAGATCCTGGATGGTTTTGTTCAGTTCCTTCACTTGTTTATTTGTGTTTTCCTGAAATTCTTTAAGGGATTTTTTTTTCCTCTTTAGGGGCTTCTACCTGTTTATCCATGTTCTCCTGTGTTTCTTTAAGGGATTTTTGCATTTCCTCTTTGAGGGCTTCTACCTGTTGACCCATGTTCTCCCATATTTCCTTAATGGATTTTTGTGTTTCTTTTTTAAGGGCTTTTACCTGTTAGCCCATGTTCTCCTGTATTTCTTTAAGGGAGTTATTTATGTCCTCCTTGAAGTACTCTATCAGCATTATGAGATGTGATTTTAAATCCAACCCTTGCTTTTCTGATGTGATGGAGTATTCAGGATTTGCTGTTGTGGGAGAACTGGTTTCTGATGGTGCCATGTTGCCTTGGTTTCTGTTGGTAATGATCTTGCATTTGCCTTTTGCCATCTAGTTATCTCTGGTGTTAGCTGGTCTTGCTGCCTCTGACTGTGGCTTATCCTTCCTGCAAGTCTGTGTATCTGTTCTCCTGGGATTCCTCTTCTTTTTGTTCACAAAGGTATGTAGGCACTCCTGGGAGACCAGCTCTCATGTGCTCCCAGGCCTCTCAGCACTCCAAATGACCTGAGTGCTTCTGGTTCTCTAGGCGGTATCAGGAGATGGTGTCTTCACTTTGGCAGACCTGGCAAGAGTCTGCCACAGCAGAAAGCATAGGTGGAAGAGGAGAGGGCAGAAGGAATGGAAGGGGAGTGGTATTCAGGAGGGTGGGGGTTTTGGTGGTTGCTGGGTAGGGAGTCCCACTGGACTCCCAGCAGCACCTCTGGACCTCCAGAGGTGGGAGGGTGTTCTTACCAAATTCCCCATGTGTGGCTGGTTCTCTAGGAAGTATCACAAGATGGTGTCTTCACTGTGGCAGACCTGGCATGAGACTATCACAGCAGAAATATAGCGGTTATTAATAAAAAGATACTGCTCTGCCAGGCCTCTGCCCTGTGTCCTGGCGTGTCTTGCTCTGGATGACTCTTAGTACATCCAAGCTGTGTTTCATTTCTGCCATAGACTCTGTAAACAGTGGGAATACCACACTTCTGCCCAGCACCCACTCCTTCCAAGTATCCAGTAAAGCATGACTCTTAAACTTGAATAGTTAACCAAATATATTTATGTATATAAAACTCCCAATTACATAATGCCAATTTACAGTGATAAAGTATTATCCCAATATTTCTAACCTCTCCAAAACACCAGAAATATGTCTGAAGCTATCTGAATATCCATGTCTCCTACTCTGCTCTTCTTGTCTCGACCTCCCCTCTTTCTCTCTGCCCTTCACTTCCCTTAGCTCCTTCTCTTCTTTCCCCTCCAATCATTGGCCTCTCACTGCCTCAATGTGAATGGATATGAAATATCTTCCAACAAGAAAGGACAGGAGGCGGCCAACCCTTGACACTTAATAATGCTCTGCTATGCATGTAGACAGGAGTATAGCTATCTTCTGAGAGGCTTCATCTAATAGCTCATGGAAACAGGTGCAGAGACACACAGCAAGCATCAGACAGTGCTCAAAGAGTCCCGTGGAAGAGTGCATAATAGGGTTGAGTCAGACCTACAGAGTCAACTAACCTGGACCCATAGAGGCTTACAAAGAGTGATCCACCAACCAAAAAACATTCAGGGACTACTAGACCTAGCCCCCACCCCCACATAAACATTTGTAGTAGATGTGTAGCTTGCTCATCATGTGGGTCCCCTAACAAAGGGAGCAGAGCCTATCTCTGTCTAGATTACCTGTCATTGGATCCCCTTCCCCTAACTAGACTGCCTCGTTGGGCCTCAGTGGAAGAGGATGTGCTTAGTCCTGCTGAGACTTTATGTCCAAGAGCAGAGTGGTATAGGGAAGGGGAACAGGTAATGGGGGGAGGGATTTGTAAGGGTGGGATTTGGGGTGCTGAAATTGGGATGTAAAATAAATAAATTAATTAATTAATGAAAAAAAAAGGGAGATGCTTCCCTGACCCACTTCTTCACTCGGTGAAGAATGATGACAGCAAGCTGAGGAAGAGAAACTACTTCACAAGGTGTTCTGTGACCAATGACATTCAGAGAAAGTCACTATCAAAGTAGGTTTTTCTCTGCTCAGTGTCATTAGGGCCTATGGTGCTTACTCTTCTCAATGACTTGTGTACCAAGCACGCTAGCTCATTCACCACTGCAAACAGAATACTGTGATTTTCCTTTGTCCTGATGACTATATCCAATGAAGTCACAACAACAGCAACAGCAATGACAACAGAAACAGAAACCAAAGTGAGAAGCAAGAGCCTCTCTTTCTTCTACTGGACATGAAGAAGGGTTAATTTTGTTTCAAATTCTGCTGCCAGCCATTGTTAAGACTTTGACTCTGGGTGTGATGGCACACACGTGTAATCCTAGCACTTTGGAGGATCATGAGTTCAAGGCCAGCAGGGACTACATAGTGAGAGAATGCTTCCCAAATCTAAGGACTGGAGATTTAGTTAAGTTATAGAGTATTTGCTTGCACTTAGCCTGGGACTTCGAGGACAAGACCAAACTCAAAAGAAAAATCAATCAAGGATAGACAAATATAGGGTAAAATGTGATTTTGGTGACACCATTAGCTTCCAAGGCATCCAACTCAGTCATCTTTAAAGTACATCTGATTGCTTAATCAGGTCTAAGTCTGGGCTGTTGTCTCCAGCTAAAGGAATCCATGGAATATATAGGCATTTCTGAACATCTACTCAAAGGATAAGAAACTGGTTTTTTAAAAACAACATCTTGCTCTATAGCCCAGGTTGACCTTAATCTTAAAGGATCCTCCGATTTTTAGCCTATCAAGTGCTGAAAGCTTAAGCCTGAGCCATGATCCTTTGGCAGAACTTTCTGGAAGGAACTCCTGATGACTAGGGAGGGAAGGAACAGTCAGTGAGAAGAGAGAGAATACTGACCTGGAGGCCAGGAACTCTAGACCTGGCTAGTTAACCCAAGTGAGAAATTTGAGTCTGCTCAAATCTCAGTGTTTACATCTGTGAAATCAGAGATCACACCATGTTTGCTAGGATGCCCCTCTGGTTACATGCTCTTTATGTGTTGCCCAAGATGACCTTGAATTCACTGAGGTCTTTTTGCCTGAGCCTCCCAAGTACAGTCATTACAAGTCTCCCAATCAAAAAATTCCTAGGGCTAGATGGTTTTAACACAGAATTCTACTAGACATCCAAAGAAGATCTAATACCAGTGCTCCTCAAACTGTTCCATAAAACAGAAACATAAAGAACATTGCCAAACTCATTCTATGAGGACACAGTCACCCTCATACCTAAACTACGCAAAGGCTCAACAAAGAAAGAGAATTTCAAAGTAATTTCCCTTGTGAACATTGAGGCAAAAATATTCAATAAAATAGTCACAAACCAAATCCATGAACATATAAAAACCATCTCCTTTTCTCCCCCAGAGATTGCATTAACAAGACTTAGCCATTCACAATTGACCTTCAAAGAGGCCTTTCTAATAACACCCCCAAGTTGAAAATCTGCAAATAAATCTGCAAAATTATTCTCAAGAAGCCAAAGTCTACGGACAATCTGAATGAGCAGGTGATGAGAAGTGAAGAGAAACAATAAATTATTTATGCCCCTTTGATGCTAGGACCTCACAGGATACACCACATGTCTGCTGTCCATGATTCTTGAGTGTTTCATTTTCTTCAAACCCAAGTATCTTCCAATCCATCTTTCTTCCAAATCTGTAGTTGACTAGGTAATGACTTACCTGGTCCACGGCTCTTAATTGGCACTGTTAGCTACCTTGCTTCTTTAATCTTCCTCACATGCAGCAATCCACCAAGGCCCACCACAGTTTACCCAGTCAATCCTATCATTTGTGTTCTCTGTACTCTGTGTGCTATGGCTATTCAAGAGAATTATACATGTGTAAATTATGGCATCTATAAAGCAGTATTTTGCTTTTGTAAAGCGCACATTGATTGAGCATTTGCTATGTGGTGGATCCTATTGGAAGAACACAAACATAAACAAAATGGTCTTCTATGGTCTGTATTCAGCATGACTTACAGAGGGAAGGAAGAGCTCTCTCTCTCTCTCTCTTTCTCTTTCTCTCTCTCTCTCTTTCTCTTTCTCTCTCTCTCTCTCTCTGTTTTTGTCTCTCTGTGTGTGTGTGTGTGTGTGTGTGTGTGTGTGTGTGTGTGTGTTTGAGATGGGGGGGTTAATTTGTAGAGAGCATGGATAGGGGGCAGTGGGTTTCACCCTGAGGTGTACTCCCACTAGCATGACATCAGAGGAGCTGACCAGACAGGCCGAGGAAGACAGTGCTATGTAATGAAAAGAACATAAGCTTCAAGTCAGAGAGACAAGATTCGCATCCAGGAGAAGGTTGCTGCTGAGGGTAGACAGAAGGCTGCTCTTGTAAACTGGCAGGAATGAGAGCTTGCACTAGCCCAAGTGACAAGGACACTGAAGAAGCAGGAAGCTTTATCTGCTATCACCTGACACTTTAATTTAAAAGTGAATGGCACACCAAAGGTAAGCAACACTTTCTGACTATTAGACGACTGTGTTTACACGACAGTGCATTTTTAGATGGGAGCAGAACAGATTCTTTAAGCACTTCCTGGATAACAGCTCAGAAAACTAAAGGTCACTGAGAAAATGCAAAGCACCTGCTTTCGAATAGAGCTTAATCATCCCTGACCCTAAAATAGGGAAATAGTCTGCGGCTAAAATCAGATATATTGATGGCTCAGTATATGCCACTTTTGTGGGCAGAAACCAGAGAGCCCAGAATCGGTTCTTTTCAGCTAGCATGGTAGTGTCTACTGGCAGGCTTGCAGCACATATATCTCTTTTCCAGGCTCACTAAGTTAGAACTAGTTGTCTGTCCTGTACATCACTTGGGTGGCCTTAGGGGCCCAAGTTTCCCCTGGCTGCTCAGAGAGTATAATTACTTCCTTGCAAAATGTAGAGGATTCTGAATATTTCCCCTTCACTACTCTTCTTCCTTCTTACTCTCAAAATGCTGCCGTCCAGGAAAATGCTGAGCACAAGGGGTGCACTGTGTGCCCTGGGGTGTGGTATCTGGGCAAAGCGTGGTGATTGCTAAGGAGTCAGAGTAGCATGCTCCTCTCCGGCTCTGTTTTACTGTGCGTTCTCTCGCCGCTATTGATAGTTTAACAGTGGTGCACTCCCTGTCTCTGTCTCTGTCTCTCTGTGCCTGTCTGTCTGTCTGTCTGTCTGTCTGTCTGTCTGTCTGTCTGTCTCTCCCCCCTGATTTGTGTGGATACCAAAAATCAAGACAAATTAGCCAGCTTACTTACATTAAGTTGTAAACTCCTCAAATCATGCATTTCCTTAATTCTAAGTAATAATTCCATATTATTCTTTTTATTTTCTTCCTCTACATGCCTATTCATCTATAGCTGATAAAGTAACGTGTTTAAAGCACCGAGCACTGACTTTAGACCCTCATTGTTGGGCAGAAGAATTGTGAAGTAGGCTAGAATTAAGCAACCAGACCAGTCAAACATCAAGTGCACAATGTTTACTTACACATACATAGACACACCTATAACTTAAACTCCGTTAGAAAGGTAAAAGGTGGGACTGAAGAGATGGCTTAGCAGTGAAGAGTTCTTAGTGTTCTTCCGAGGATCTAAGCTATATTTCTAGCACCCTTGTTGGGCTGAACATGAGCACCTGTAACTCCAGAAACAGAGACATCTCTAGTGTCTATTGACATATACACATAACTCCCACTTCTATCTCCAATACACACACATACATGACTATAATAATAATAACAACAATAGCAACAACAATCACTATTATTTAGTGGCTGGAGAGACAGCAGTTGATGTTGGCAACTGAACTCTTATAATTTTCATTGTGAGCCTGTTCTTTATAAACTAAGTCACCTTTCCAGTCTTAAAATAAAGTAAATCTTAAAACTTTTATTTATTTTAATGTTATGTGTATGGGTGTTTTACACTCATATATGTCAAGGCACTTTGTGTGTTTATGCAGTGGGCCAAAGAGGCCATAACAGGGCATCAGATCCTCTGGAACTGGAGTTACATATTGTATCAGCTGAGCTGCTATGTGGGTGCTAGCAATCAAACATAGGTCCTCTGTAAGACCAGCCTGTACTCTTAACTGCAGAGCCATCCCTGTAGCCCCTAACATAAATCTTTTCTGAAAGTAGAATGTAATTAAAACTACTAACCCACAGAAAAAATAGAAGAGACAAGAGCAAACACTAGGTGGTAGAACTCAGCTTGGAAGAAGGAAGTAGAAAGTCAAGAGTTGGTGGACTGTGTGGACTGTGTGAAGTGGAAACTAGTGTCTGTTATTTGGGACACTGACATAGAGTAAATATCAGGGATATCCTGCAACAGACAGCATTTGGAAGCATATATGGAAGATGGGCATGGGACATCCTATTAAAATAGAGTTGAGAGTCTGTAGATGGAGTAACTGGGCTCACAGGTCCACATCCTGCCCATTCATTAGGGGTCAGGTGTCATCCCTCTTTCTTCCCTGACATAACAACAAAGATTTATACTGTGAAGAAATTGTATAGCAGTCAGATCAGTCTATGGGACAAGACTGTATATTAAGGGATGGGTCAGATGTGGGCTAAAACCAAGGAATTAAACA
The DNA here is from genome assembly GCA_036184795.1 of Tokudaia tokunoshimensis. NCBI lineage: Eukaryota > Metazoa > Chordata > Mammalia > Rodentia > Muridae > Tokudaia > Tokudaia tokunoshimensis. Next base: position 26,264,704 of record BTHU01000013.1, on the reverse strand, counting down.
AATACACTGTAAACTACAATAGATCCATATTTTTTTTGTGTGTGTGTGTGTGGTAGTCACTGTGTAGATTACAGGAGCCAGAAGCAGGCACCCTATTCCTTTATTTTGTTTGGGTTAAGCTCACAGTAAATGGAAGATTTGCCTCTGGAGAAAGGCTCTTCAGACATTGAAATTTATTTCTTCCTTGAATGTCAACCTTACTTTCCTATCATCTTACAAAGAAACCTCCGAGGGCGAGTTCAACCTTTGCACACAAGCCCGTGATCATTCTTACATGTGAAAGCCAAATATTGTCAGACAGTTCGGGAAATAGTCCAATATGAAAGAGAGGAGCTAAATCAAAGAGAAAAAAGAAGACCCAGAGGAAACAGAAACATGTGGATAAGGGGAAAAACCCCTTAAAATATAATTAATATCCTCACAAAATAAATAGGGATTTCAAGGAACAAAGACAGAGAATATGCCATCTATAAAGTTTCAGAGAGAGAGAGAGAGAGAGAGAAATACAAGAAGTAGTATGATAGTTGGGCAACATTTTCTAGAGAATTTTCTAGAAAGTAAAACAAAGAAAGACTAGAGAGAGTATTTTGGATGAAATTGACACTTGGATCTCTAGAGCGAGTAAGCAGGTTAGATTGACTAGTATCGGTGAGCATTATTCAATCTGTTGAGATTGTTAATAGAGTCTAAAGATGGAGGACAAATTTTCTTTCTCTGCCTAAGACTTACACTATTAGCTCTCTGGTTGCAAGCCCCTTAGTTCAGGTTGGAACCGCCTGACTGGCTCTCTAGGAATGCTCAGTAATGGGGGTTAATTCTGAGAGACTTATTAGTCAACTTCATCAGTGTAAGAACATCATAGTGTATATTATACAAACCTATATGATGATGTTTTCTAAACACAGATTGTATAATGTGTGTGTGTATGAGTGTGTGTGTGCGCGCGTGTGTGTGTCTTAGACTTTCTAGGGTTTTGAAAAGCAAAGCAAAATGTGATTAAGTAAAGAACAAAGAAATAAAATAAATAAGTCAGATAATGAACAGAAAATCAAGTGGCTACCAGGACAATATGGCATACATTTTATAGCAAACTGTGTTTTGACAAAGTGTACCACAAGAATAATTATAAAAATGATAACTGTCACAGTTTCTTTTCACGTTTCTGTCATGAAATATCCTTACAAATGAAACTTAAGGAAGGAAGTGTTTAGCTTGGCTTACAGTTCCAGGGTACAGTCCATCCTGGTAGGTATAGCAAGATGGCAGGTGTTTGAGGTAGCTGGTCTTATCATATCCATGAGCAGGAAGCAGATGAATGATGAATGCTAATGTTGATTCATTCCCAAGGTTCCTATGTAGGGAAGGTGTCACCTATGGTGGGTCTGTCTTCCCATCTTGTTTAACTTAAGATGTTTCCCACAGGAATGCTCAGAGGTCCATCTTATAGGTGATTCTATAGTTCATCAAATTAGCAACTGAGATTAACCATCAGAGTTGTATATATAAATAAACCAATGACATAATTTATCATTGTTAAATATAATCTTAGATACATAATCCTAAATGCTAAATGTGTATACAGTTGGTGATATAGGAGCATAAAAGCAATGTGTTGTTTATGGTGTTACAGCAGCTTGCAAGCCTCCAGTCAGTAAGAAAATTTCAGGCTCCTTGTCATATAGGACCATTGCCATATTTGTGTTCTATCATTGACTAACATACTGTTTGTTGCTTATCATTTGGCTAGATGTGAAATACTTTCCAACTTGTTTCATAGTTAGTGTACTGTATAACAGTATTTTAAAAATATAATCAAAGATTAGCCTTAACTATCATGTCACCATTCATAATCAATATATGAATATAAATTTATAAAATTAACTAAAAACTTAGCTCTCTTTTCTTGGAGAAGAAGGGGTGGCTTCTTCCTTCAAACCTACATTTCTTCATGGGAAAGGCAAACACTCTGAAATTTTAAAAAAAAAGACTACCTTTAAAATATAGATAAACTATCCTTATTTCATTCCAATCAATACTGAATTTTGTTGTTGAGAGAAAACATTTAGTGAGATAATTAACACAAGAGAAGTCAAAGACCCTGGGTATAGACTTTTTTTTCTGGGGGTATAATAACAGAATTTCAAGTATTTGATGTTATTATGGACATATTTAAAAAGCAGCTCAGATAAGTGGATATGCCATGGAAAGCATATCAAATACTATCATAATTATCTTAAGTATAATTATAAGATGAATGAAATGGTCCGTTTTCTAAGTGCTGCTGAATGGGCACTTGTGAGTTGGAAGGTAATTTGTGTTGATGCATGATACATGGATTTAAAACCATCACACCTCAAAAGGCTTTGCTGGCAGTAGGATGCGCTATGCAAAATAGTGTCCGATGACTCAGAACACGACTTTTCTGACAGAAACCTCTCCAAACTCAAGGTGCGCGTGCAGAGTTGGAGGATAATTGTTCCATGAACCGTGAGCACTAGAAGAAGCATTCTTCCTAATGTAACACTTTAATTTATTTAATCTGAGACTTTAAATATGTATGCATAACTAAATTAAAGAATGTTATTAAATATTATATGGAGGGCTAATGGCACAGAATTGCTTTTTCATAACTGTAGTGTAATTTAAACCATTTTAGGCTGTCCTTCAGTGATTACTGCTTCCCATGCTGAAAGCAATTCGAATTTCCCCCTTTCTCCATGTGCTCAGACCCTGCAGTCTGTTTTGAGAGGGGGCAGGAACCAAGAGAACAGGGCATTTCAGAAGGGAATACACCGGCCTGCTTCCTAGTAAACGGTGAATGTGTTCTTTGTGTTTTACAATACCCTTTTGGATAATACTTATCATTTTATTGACCTTTGAAGCCACAACACATTGGGCTGATGTTCTCAGAAGTCGACAATAAATTCTAGAATCCATTTCTCAGACCACAACAGAGAGAGTTCACAGCCCCTTATCTACAGCTAAGGTTTGGATAATGACTCTCTAATTCCATTGCCTTTTATCTTTCTTGCTCGCGATGAAGCTCACCTGTACTGTCGATGTCAACTCAAAAAGCTACCGTGTATTTACTCCAATGTCTGCATTTTATATGCAAGAACACAAAGCACAAAGGAGTCAAATGGCTGATTCAGGATTATGGCTGCTTGGTCTAAGAGTCCTAGCACGTTCCTCTCCTCTCAGTGAGCAGGGGAGTCTTAATTCTACACTCTCAGAATTTGATCAACTACAGGGATCTGGTTGTCCCAGGTCCGTGGTAGTCTGTCTCAGGGGCCACAGGAACTCTATCTAGCATGGTTCATGCAGACTGTATTTGTATATCCAGGGCCAGGGCGTGGGGTGGGGATGCACATCACATCAATCAAAGAGACTACGACAAAGTTTCCAAAGGAGTTGGCAAGTCAACTCCAGAAACAAGTGCTGCCTGCATAAAACTCCTTCCATTCTTCTGGACTGTTCTCTGATCCTCAATGGCTTCATCTATACATGGAAGTAGCTGTTGTACTTCATATAACAATGACTTGGGACACCGTGAAGGTGGAGGTCAAAATAGTAGGTGAAGTATTTAGAAGTGTAAAAGTTTTCTAATGGTTTGAGACATTATTTTTAGATTCCCCAACTGTCTTGATGTAACCTGTAGTTGAGCTTAGACATTTTCTCCACATTGACTTGAGTAATTATTATGATGATTTGGCGAAAAAACATACCGAATAACTTGCTTTTGTGTCTTTTCTTTCCTCAATGATCTCAGAGTATTTTTCTTAGTCAAGAAAAAAATATAAACTGTTCCAATTAGAACCTATCTGCCTATAAGTCAATTACATCTACATCATCAGTATTATCTACTTAATATAGCATAGAGATGTATATCCTCAGTTGTTCTGGATAAAAATTCAAGTTACAATGAAAGCATAGGTATGAAAATCCATGTGAAGTATGATAATACCAGATCACAAAAGCAAGGCATTTCAGAAGAACATCTATTATGCTTACAGTGGGTTTCACTTAAATATACCATAAAGGAGTGCCTGCTTTACTCTCGGTGACCAAATTGTCCATTTAACTTAGTTATAACACTCATGGGATTTGGGAGTTTTAAATCATAAAAATTACAAAGAAACAGAGAACACATACTTCAGTCTCTCTGTTAACAGACCAGGCAACTGAGGCCTATGGTGATTGCTGAAGATTGCAGAGCTAGCTTCAGTGGCCTTGCTGTCAAAGGAGTGATGGAAGAGACACATTTCCATGCAGAATCTCGCCAGTTTGATACAACTCTTCATATAGCGCTTACTTGTCAAATCTGTTGAGAATTATATTGTTGCCAAGCAGCTAAAGACGAAGGACGCAGGGAGTTGGCCAGAGTGTACGTGTTCTTCCCCAATCGCAGGAGCTTTCTCTTTGGGATGACCCTCTGTTTTATTGATTAAATTTGTTCTCTGACAACTTCATACATGTATTTAGTGCATTATGTTTACTCTCAACTCCTGCCCTCTTGCTCCTCTTCCATCCCGTCACTGCCTCCTCCCCTCAGGGCCCCTTCCTGCATTCATTTCGTTTTGTTTTGTGATCCACTGCTTTTGGATCTCTCCTTTGGAGCCTGATGAGCTCACTCTTTAGCATACAGCTGAAGGCAATGCCTGCCCTTTCTCTAGAATCCATCAGTTGCCAATAGTTTACAGGTAAGGCCAACACCTTGAGAGCCCCTCCCTGAGCCATGGTTGGCTGTTGACAGGCCCAGTCCTGTGGAGTCCTACTGCAGGTGAGATCATGGTTGCAATGATTGGGTCATGTTCCAAAGAAAGCATTTTTGCAGCCCTTCTCTTTGTCTTCTAGTTCTCACAGTCTTTCCTCTCCATCTTCTGCAATGTTATATGATGCTTTCTGCAACGTGGCTTTTGTTTATTTGTTTTTTTAACTTTACTTCCTGACTTCCTAGGGGTTCTAGCAAGGTGAATTCTGGTATTTTCTCACATCATTAGTAGCTGTGATGTTTCAAAGCATAATGTCCAACAGTGAAAGGATGGAATGTGTTTGCAGCAGAAGAAAAGAACTAGAAATAATTAAATGCTACGATGTTAGCACCATAAAATAGATGATAAACAGATGGTGATAGATGGGAAGACAGGAAGAATTAGAATTTGTCCAGGACTCTAGAGTTTTCACCCTGCTTTGTATACATTCTGTATTTAACATCAAATGGCAGATCCCAGGATCAAAGCCTTGTACATTGCAACTCTGCATCTCCAGACCCCTCATGTGAAGAGGATAGAGGACAACAGCATTGCAAATAAATTATTCTGCCCGGACTTGAGAGGATCATCATCAAAAATCTTCCCCAGCAGTTCAGTGGAAGTTCATTAAGAATACATGGATGTGCCGAGAAGCAGTGGCATACCGTTGCTGCCTCTGCATTAGCCGCGGGTAGAGTGCTGGTCAGGGTGGACCCAATCAGGGTTTTGGGGTAGACTGTGGTAGTGGTTTGAATAAACGTACCTCGTTCTTCTCCATGCATTTAAACACTTGGTCCTGGCTTGGTGGTGCTGTTTGGGAAGGTTATAGATCCTTTAGAAGTTGGAGCCTTGCTGAGAAGTATATCACCGGGATAGAATGTGGCCGACATTGAAGGGTTTGTAGCCTTTCCCAGCTTCCTGATCTTTCTCTCAGTTTCCCCTGTGCATACGAGAACAGAAGCAGCCAGCTTTCTGTTCCTGTCATTGTGTTTCCCCTGGCTGTTGTCAAACCTTTACTCCATGCTCGGTCTCTGTAAGCCCGAACAAACCCTTCTTCTATAAATTGCTTTTGGTAATGGTATTTTGTCATAGCAACAGAAACTCAACTTATGTACAAGTTCTGGAGGTACACTTGCATGCTCGTTTGTGCATGAATGTGTATGTTTGCACAGATCTGGGTGGCTATAGTTATTTAACACAACAGGTATTAATTTTGTCCCTATGGCTTGTGAAAGAAGTACATTGATGCTAGCCTCATTAAAAATTTTATTTATCACCAAATACTGCTGACTATTGAAGCTATTCCCTGTGGTCTCTCTCTTTATTCTTACATACACTTAAATTTTTCCTAAAATATTATTCTCATGTTAGTTGCCATGAAGCAAATTGCACTCTCTGACATTGGCTCCAACTTGCTATTCTTGCAGTATGAGTTTGGTTATTTTTCCCATTTGAAGGTTGGGTAATGTCTGCATGCCTTCTTCTGGAATCTGGAAGGGACTGTGGTTTACTTATAGTTGGTGGAATATGGTGGATGTTACCAGAGTCTGAAGGTTTAGCTGGAATTTTCAGCAAAGGTCAAAAGCTTTTATGGGAGTATTTTAACTGCTGGGAGGTCACCGTACTATGAAGGAAGTCAATGTGATCCAGTCTAAGAATACACATGGAGTGATTCTTATACAACATGAGTAGACAAAGATGCCTGGTCAGCTAGGTTCTGTTATCACTATAGTGAGACCTGAACCAGAACCACACATCTAAGCTCAACTTGAAATCTTGACCCAGTGAAGCAGCCAGATACCAGAAAATGATGCTTGGGCTTTTTTATTTAGAATAACTTGCTATACAACCATAGGGTCCAAGCACCATCTTTTAGGTCTTTATTCTTAATAACTTTACTGCATCCTATGAGACTGTGTGCTGTCCAATACATCCCCTCTACGTTTAGCCTCAGAATCTCCACTCTGGAGTAGATGACAGCCAAAGAGGAGTGGGAAGGGTATTGCATAGAATTCCGTGTTGCTCTCTTCATTGCTCTGAGTACAAGAGTTTTATAACTACTCCAAATGTACATATCAAGCATGATATGCTTAATAGGTCTTCGACATATCCATAGTACTTCATATTTATGATTATAACTCCATCATTGGCTAATCACACAGTGATCAAAGTGATCTCTGAAACATCAGTTCTATGCACTCCTGTATCTTCTGTGACTCTACTCAAATTCAAGACTTTCTTGGAGTCCTACCTGATTTAGTCCCCGCCTACCTCTCTCATAGTGCAGATATTATTCAACTCCTCTACTGCATTCTGTCTACACTGGCTGTATATTTATCTCTTAAATGCAAATAACTCATTTCCACTGTGTGCCTTTGCTGTGTACTGTGGCTTCATGCTTTCTCTGTATCCCTTCAAGACCTGTCCTCAAGATCCTTTCAGGTTTCTACTTCATTGTTTCACTTTAGTGTCCTAGCCTCATTATTTGGAGTTGTGTCTACAACATGCTTCCTGGATAGTTTCTGACTTTTTCTTTGCTTTACCATTTTGTTTTGTTTGTTTTTTTGTAACACTCATTGCTAAATGAAATCACATTATGTATGCTACAGGTCATGTAATGTAAGTTTTTCTGATGTCTTAGGTTAATCTGAGACTAGAAAGGTGAAGGCAAGGGATATTAAGTGCTTATACATTATAAAGGGAAGTCTAGGTTTTCTAAGTGTATCCATGAGAAAGATAAAAACATGTGAAGTGACCCTTAGCCCTTTTTTCGCCTCCAAGGCAGATAGAAAAGCAAAGGCGAGATGGAAGGTGGAAGAGAGGCAGGAGAGGAAACATCTCTGAAGTGCTGTTGATGCTGAACTCCCACCCGTGCAAATAAATGACTTATTAGAAAAATTTTCAGCAAATACTCGGGATACCCTTGGGAAGTTAAAAAACATAAAAATTCATAGGAGATTCCTGCCGGTAGACATCCAAAAGTTGGCTGGACCCTATTTGGAGGCAAAACAACTAGGGCGAGAGCAAACTGGTTCACTCCTGGTGCACAGGGATGGTTGTGCTTTCCAAAGGGTTAGGTAGGCATGACACTATAACCTTTAGTCTTGTAGAAGACCTTGCCCATGCACATTTCCTTTCAGTAGATTGACACTGGCAGGAAACTGCACTGGGAAGGAGATGGGAGCTATCCTGTTGACTGACAGCAGGGCTGGGGGTTGGGAGGATGAATGGTTGGGCAAGTGGGGTCATGAATGATCTGATTGTAGGCAGAAATCTTGCTAAGGGTTGCTTCTAAGAGAGGTCACCACTGAAAGGAGGTCACAGAAGATCTACAAACTCCCGAACAAAAGAAAGACCCACATTATATTTCTCCCTAAGTAAGTCCTGGCCTGTGCCTCGCGGTTCTCAGCTTTCTCGTTACTAACTTCCCATACCTGGACGAATCAGGCAACAAAGTGAGGACTGCAGGGGACTCAGAGAAGACTCCCCTGGCCTTTTCCTACACTTTTCCTTTTCACTACAGACTTCTTATCTTAAACTAGGGGGACACACTAAAGCCCCAAAACTGAATTAAGAAAAGGATTCACTGTTATTAGATGAGATTAGAATTTAATATTCCTTGAAAGAAAATTGTCCAAAATACCTGGAAACGAAGAGAAAAGACTGTACCAAGCATCCTAGATTCCAAACAGGGTCACGACAAAACCTCAGCATAGTAAATTGAAAAGGGGTTGTGATTTGAAAACAAAATTTTGCTTTATACCCCACTGAGTCTAGATTAGTAAGTCGCCTGCTTCCCTCATTTATCAGGTATTTTCTGTCTTTTATACCAGAAAATGCAGGTACTGAAATCACCGCATTTGTTTTTGTTTGTTCATTGCTGTGTCCCACTGCTAAGAAGGATGCTGACACTTTGGGCTTCCTTCACCCATTTTTACAATTCTTTAATATGGAGCACTTCTGACTTAACATATAGGTGACATCTTTTCATAGAGTCTAGCCAGTTGGCAAGAAAAAACGGAGGCAGAGATAGGAAAGTTGCGGATCGGACTATTGAGCTCTGAGTCAGGAGACTTAAATGTTCCAGGACACTCTTCTTATCTCTTGAATAAGGCTTCCATCACTTACTGACAAGGTCATGGTGAGGGTGACGCTCATGGTACACATTTGCTTCCTAATGCATTGTTTCTGCTGCCTCCCCCCCCCCCTTTTTTTTTTTTGCTCCTGCAGAAAGAATAATGCCTTGTTAGGCCTTGCGGAGGCTTTGCTGGTAGATGAAGCCATTGAACTTTTGAATTCCAAAGGGTGACTGATTTGCAGCAGGAACAGTGTTTTCTCTGGGAGTTCTCTGGCCTCAGAGGTGATGGATGGGCACCTCTCAGGCATAGTTCCATGATCAATAAGCCATAAAGTCTCAAATTATTTTGTTAGATCCATTGATCAAATCCATTGAATTTGTCCCAACTCCTTTATTGTGAAGGCTTGGACTGGTAAGGTTCAGCTTCTCCCTCCTCTCTACATTCTTTCTTCCATTTGGCTTTAGGGTAGAAAAGACCAGAAGTGGAGAATGAACATCTCTCCCGACCGACATACCTTGAGGGAAAGATGGATGCATATTTTAGTTGCTTGTTTCAGAATGATCTCATGTGAAGTCCCTATTTGGTCTTTTCTTAGATTCTCCCATCTATTGTTTTTGGAATGCCTTTGTCTTTTATATACACACTGCTGTATTCATTTGCTCATCTGTGCATACATTCCTCATTCAGGAGATATTAATATCCACCATGTTCTATGGGTGGGTTTTGTATTGTAAGCACTAGAAAAATAATATTTTGTTTTAGCTGCAGTACACATGGTGTTTATTAACTTTTGTTGTTAGCATAAGTGGACCAAGTAGTTTTAAGAGTAATTTGGCAGGTGAAATATTTATTAACTCATTTAAAAAAGCATTTATTGAATACTCTCATAATAATCACGTCTAACTTTAGGGGTTGTTGTGATAAAAATCATGATTTCAGATATGAAATAATTTTTAATATTTTTCTATTTTCAAAAATGTATTTATTTAAGTGTGTATGTGTCTGTGGGGGGGTATGTATGTGTGAGTACAAATGTGTGTACATGTGTACATATGTGAGAAGGCCAGTGGAGGGTACTGGGTACTGAGTGTCTTCCTCTCCTGTTCTTGCCTTACTCCTTTGAGACAGGGTCTCTCACGGGACCAGGAGGTTACCTTTTCTAGGCCAGGCAAGGGAGCAGCAGAGCCCAAAAGTTCTCTTTTCTCTACCCCCATTTCCTGACAACCATCACTGGGATTGTAGGTATATGAAGGCACAGGAATTACAAAAATAAAAATATTTATTTTTATTTTACGTGTATGGGTGTTTTGCTCCATGCATGTCTGTGTGCCCTGTATGTGTAGTGTCTGCTAAAACCAGAAGAGGGCATTAGACCACCTGGACCTGGAGTTACAGATGGGTGTAAACCAGCCACTGTGTGGGTGCTGGGAATCAAATTCAGGTTCTCTACAAGAAGGCCAGTGCTCTTACCTGCTGAGCCACCTCTCCAGCTCGTTGCCCATAGACTTTTATGTGAGTTCTGAGAATTCAGACTCATTTCTTCATTTTCGTTCAGCAAAAACTTTTATCTACTGCACCAACTCCTCAGTCCCAATGAAACAACCACCATCATTTAATGTTGTTTCCTGACATGCTTGCACCAAGACAAGGGAATGGCATTTCATATTTAGATGGTTGGTTTATTTCAGGAAATCCTCTTGCTGGAAATTTCTGAGCCCTATAATAAATATAATTATTTAGTTAAGTATAGTTCTCAGGCATCTTGATTCTTCCTTTTCTTCTGCCTCCTGAACATATACACAGTTGGTTGAGTAAATGAGAGTACCACCATTATGGAATTACCCAGCCCTCAGGGATTCCAGAAGAGAAAGGTGTAATCAAGTCTTCTCTTCTGAGGAAAATGTATTTGTCCTTGGAAATAAAGATACTTGACTCTTTATATTAGCAAGTTGCCTCAGGTAGGTCAATATATTTTTTCCAATGAGAGTTTTATTTGCACTCTATAGCAATGAACCCAACATTTAGCAATTAATTTATTTGTGTTTATAGTTTCCTGAAGATTTTTAACTAAGAACTTGACGTTCAATTATTTTGAAGGTTTTAGAAATGGAGAAAATGTGAAATTTACTTATATTCTTTCTTCCCTTTTTCTTCTTCAACTGAGAAGGAACTTTTTGGATAATCTGTATCTGCACAGTGTTGAATCTTCTCTTTTTAAAGACTATTGTTTTTTTGTTTAGCTGAAATACAGTCCATACATTCTTTATCTCATAATTCTTTCACAGTGCTTCCATTAAATACATAATTTAGATTATGCTTTTTTTCCCGCTTAGCTGAAGTACAGTCCCTACACTCTTTATCTCATTCTTTCAGGATGTGTCCATTCCAATGGAGACTTTCCCAAGGATTTCTGTATCCTCCTGCAGTCGTAACCATTGATGCCTTGTTCCCCTCTGCATGTACACTAGTCTATTAATCTATGTTACTGAGGTTGGGGCCCTGGATCACTGATTACCTGTGAGATGAGTGCACAGCTGGCTGAGTGAATGGTGGATGTCGCTCTTTTGCTATGAAGAAACCACCTAAGAATACTGGCAAGGGATGATGCTAAGACGTGGTGTGCACGCGTGTATGCGTGTGCGTGCGTGTGTGCGTGTGTGTGTGTGTGTGTGTGTGTGTGTGTGTGTGTGTGTGTGTTTTAATTTCTCCAAACCATAGTCAGATTTAAAAGTTTTTTGGGGGGTGGGGTTAGCATACCAAATAAGGGTTTCCTCATGGCTTTTTTTAATACCTATGTGTCATTAAACCTTGTTTCCAAAATGTTCAACTTAACACTATCCTGCTTCATGTTCTTTCCTCTCTAGCTGGCTTCCCTTCTTCCCCAGTCACTCCACCTTCTTCTTCTCTTTTACTGTATCGCTCTCTCTATTTTCATGTCCTTAAGATCTCATCTTCTCTTTTCATGCCTACCTCCTCTTCCTCTCCTCTTTCTCCTCTTCCTTTCTTTCATTTAAGAACAAACCCAGGGCTCTGTGCACACTGCCCTAGATCTTAGTCCATCATGCATTTAAAATATAAATTATAGGTAAATAGGCTGAAAGCACTTAATATAGATGTGTCTAAAAGAATCGGTGAGAGTTTAATATATTCATAAAAACTTAACAATTGGCACCAAATACAATGGATTACAAAAGTTTTAATTGTCTAGTTTTCATTGCACTAAAATAATAACTCTAGCTGGAAAATTGGGAAATTTTGCTAATGAAAGCAAATTAATAAAATAATAAAATACTTACTATTATTTTAGTTAGCACATAAAATGTGTATTAATATGACATTTTCATAAGTAAAAATTATAAAGTGAAACAAAATAAACACTGGAGCTGCATGAACTTTATATTCAGTGAATTCTATTAGCATTATCACCAGAACTAATTAAAACACAAATGGTGTCTATAGACTGCTGTTTATGCAGAGTTTATTTGGTCTAAGAAACCCTTGTCCCACCGATGAATGTCTACATTCTATGCAGTTCAACGTAGATAAGGATGCCAACTTTCTAGAGACGTTTATGCTCCATACTAAAACATTTCACTGTTTCTGAAATGGCACGAAGGCTTAAGCTCTGGGAAATTTATGGACTCAAGAAAGGGTTGGAGGCTGTGAACTCCTGACAAGCACACGGAGGGTAACTGAGGGAATAAGGCGCAGAGGAAAAGTACCATCAAGGGGTCAGAAATTGCAGACCTATTGTTAAATGAGGCATGGGACTCTGCTGCTGCCAAAGTTTTAAGTTAATTGCTGGCATTCACTTTGTGTACTTGATCACACATGAGAGGGAGAAATTCCTCTCGCCCTTCATAAACTGTCAACAAGCCAAATGAAATATGTGTTGAGAGTCGCCGAGACCCTTTTTCATAGTTCAGGAGGAACTCGATGCAATGATTTAGGCACCTGGAAAACATAGCCTTTCCTGCTTTATACTTTCTTTCTGTATTAAAGTAATGTGCTGATGGAGTACTTGAAAAGACATGTTTGGACGATCTTCATAAGATTTTCTTCAACTTGGCAGGAAAACGATATATGACCATTTCAGAAGGGTCCATATGTGGAGGTTCCCTGTTGTGAATTCCCTGTGGCACAGTTCCCAACTCAGATGGCTTACCCTGTTACACAGCACATCTCAGAACTGTCCATCCTGTTTGGAAAATAAAGAAATTGGCTAAAGATATGGTTCAGAGGGTAACATACTTGTTGAACAGCATGAGGACCTGAGTTTGAATCCCTAACACCCTATAAAAGTCAGTCGTAACAGTATTGTAACTATAATCTGTAACTCCAGTTCTGGGAGCAGAGACAGGTGGGTCCCTGGAGTTCGCAAGTCAGTCATCCTATTTCAATAGATGAGTTTTATGTTCAGGGAAAGGGACTGTCTCAAAATAAAAGGTAGAGAGCAATCGAGGAAGATACATGACACAACTCTGGTACACACACACACACACACACACACACACAGGAAAAATATTCGATGAAATAATTTGCATAGGGACCCAAATAAAATGGAAGTCTGTAAATCAATCTGTTGCAGAGGGGAAAGAAAGGGAAAAAAAGAAAGAAAAGAAAAAAGAAACTATCTTATGATAGGAATGGATTCTTTTATGTTCCCATGTAGCGGCTGGTGTTCTCTTGTAAATTGTATTACCCCAAAAAAGCTGTTTGCAGTGTTCCACAAGCAGGCTAAAGGAAACCTGCCCCCATATGGATTTGATCGGCAATAAAGAAATGCCTACAGCCAATGACTGGGCAAAGGGAGATGGGGAGGGATCCTGAGAGTTGCAGGTCGGTCGAAGATGCAGAAGGAGGAGAGGAGAGAGAATCACCATAACCAAGAGAGACAGATGGAACAGATTTAGAGCTGCAGAGGGAGGTCATCTGAAATGTAGGACTGAAGGGAAAGCAGCTCAGGAAGGGCTGCCCAGAAGTGTCTTGGGCGGCAAAGACCGATGGTCTTCACAGAAGGTAATAGGGCAGCAAAGTTAAAAGTAGATTATGAAGGTGTTGAGCCAGGAGTACTGGAGGGAAGACAATGCTAGCCTTGCATGGCCTAGAAGTGCCCAACCACTGAGCTAGTAAGGCATGTTGAAAATAAGCTGGTGTGTGTGTGTGTGTGTGTGTGTGTGTGTGTGTGTGTGTGTGTGTGTGTTTGTCTTTGATCTGTGGATCCAAAGATTCCCTGGGCGGGTGGCTGGATGCACCACCTACCAGGAGCACGAAGTGCTGTAGCAAAGACTCACCACTACATTCCTGTAGCGAGTTTTACCAAATTCTATTGTGATATTTATCACACTTTCACTGGCTCAGTTGACCCTCCGCCCTTAAGAGCCAGAGATAAAAGAAGAATTTTAAAATTCATTTCTTAACTCTGCTTAGGTTCAGATCCTATATATGTATTCAATAATGCTAACTATGGTACAAGAGTAGTTAACACATAAATGAGGACGTAAGGTGTTACCCGTCTGGCTTCTTCTAGGATATGAAGCATCAACTGTAAATAGCATATTTTACATCGTTTCAAGCTATAACTAAATCCTACATAGTAGTCCGTTTTAAAGCTTTACTGCTTTGTAAAAAGCAAAACCATTCAGAGTTTAATAAAATATGACTTTGAACTTTATTAAATATGGGGTAAAGGGGTATAAAATGGACCAGCCCAGCAACCAGCCTATTCCTCTGTCTTTTCAGTGGCAGTCCAGAGTCCTGCTCCTGACACAGATGCTCATGTCTGCATGTAAAGTGGATGCAAAGCAGCACTGTAGGGCAATTGCATCATTTACAGAGGAAGCCTTCGAATCTGTTAGAACCTTTAGAGGCTATTTTCCAACCAGGATGGGCTCTCGACTTGCCGAATGAGCAGCTTTTCAGTTTAATCACGTTTTGGCCTTATTCTGTAGTTGTTTCAGCACCCCCTCCAATCCCCCCTTCCTCTCCTTACCCATCAACAAGGCAAATGAAAGACAGTGGACAGCCTCATCAATTAGTTTAAAAGGGGCAGCCCCTCGTGACTGAGCTCCTGTCGTCAGAAGAACTCTCTTGGTTTTGCTCTCACAGACCACTATCCCGAACGGGATACCATATGGTGTGCCCGAGACAGGATGCTTAGCAAGACCCAGACAAAATCTCCTAACCCGAATATGCATTAATTCTCTCAGGGGAAGGAGTGGTTCAGCCAGCTCTTGACTATGTGGTCAAGGGGAATCGGTATAAGAAAAATAATAGAAATCTATAGACTTCAAAACCTCATGGCAGCTTGAACGGTAGTTTCTTTCTTTAAAACCAATTTTATCTGCATCTGTAAAGCTGTGGTCTTGTTTTACTTCATGGAAATGGTAAGAATCGATGGTGGTAATGGTGAAGCTACTCATGTTTCTGTGTTGAGGATGCGCATAAGTTCACAGAGAGCACTAGAGCCGCGTTCAACGGGAGCCTCAAAAGCACTCGGTGGAGAAAGGATAAGCATAGAAAAAAAAACACCCACATGGAGTCTGCAGATGAACATGACAATGATTTTTCTAAAGTGGTCTAACAAGTAGTAAGAATGAAATGTACCGCTATGTCCTCAGCTGTACAGGGCGGCTGTGTAGCTTCTGAGAAGCAATCGAAGCGGCTAAGCAACGCTGCGTCACACTTTTTAACCACTTGGGTTACCCACTTGCTGCGTATGCCACTTTGTCATTGTGCTGGGAGGAGCTCTGTCCAAGAAGCTGGGCTGCAACGTGTATGGCCAGACTGGGAATGCACCAGTGCAAGTAGCACGCGGGAAGGAGGTGGGAAATGAAGGTCCGGTGAGGAGGGAAGAGGACAGAAATAACCAGTCAGCATTGGCGCCGTTGAAGAAGCAGGGTCTTGCGGGGAAATCCCTGGTTAGGGATCCAAAGCCACACAGGCTGGCAGAGAATGGATTGGAGTTGTTTGCTCCTATGGGCCACTGCATCGCTGAATTAATAAGAGTCTTGTGGGATTGTGGTAAGAACCAGTCAGAAGGACAAGCTTTCAAAAGGGCTGAACCAGGAACAGGGAGGGCAGAAGGGAAGCTGGGACCTGTCTATATCGTTGCCTCCCTTTCTCATCTCCAAAGCATTTGCTGAAACTCCCCTGGACATAGTGGATGCTGCTTCACTCCCATATTCCAATGAAACTTCACCTTTGACCAACTCCACCTTACAGTCATCAGGGAAGGGGACCCTCAGATAGGCTATTTCTAGTACAAACAGGCAGGCTGCAAGTACTCCACACACCAATATGTTTCAGTTCTTAATCAGTCACAGAACTTTATGCAAGTGAGAGATACACTTCCTGCTCAGAGCAGACTACGAAAGCTTTAAGACATCTAGAAAAGGAATAGAATATTTTTACAAAAATATTTCAATGATAGGGCTGCCAATAATCACCATTAAAAGGAGACCGAAAAATTAACAATCGTTAACATTTCAATTCATCGGCAGAAAACACTATCAAATGAATAAATAAATGTAATTCAATACAAAAAAAATGAAGAAATCAATAGGACAGCATTAGACTGGGAAATGTTCTTGATCCATCTGTGACAAAGGGCTTTTCCCAGACCCTACTCGGAGCTCCTGGAAAAAAGACAAATAAGTCAATGGAAAACAGGCAACAGACAAAAATAGCCTTTCCAAAGAGGAAAATATGTAAGTGAATTATAAACACACAAAAAAGGGCCCAACATTTTTGGTCATTAAGGAAATGGAAGTAAAACCACATGAGGTACCATTACATAGTTGCTAAAAGAGAAAATAGTAACAAAATCAAACAAGGATGTGGGACAACCAGAGCTCTGATTCATTGTCGGAGGGGAAAATAGCAGAGTTTGGAAATCCGATAGAACGTTTTATGTGATGTCAGATGTGTACCTCCCTATGTCTCAGAGATCTTACTGCTAGCTATTTAGCAAAATAAGTTACATATTTAAAAAAGGAAATGGTCTTGGTAGCTCTACTCATAATTTCTTCAAACTGCAAGTGAGCCCAATGTCTGTCACTGGGAGAATAGATAAGCAGATTGTGGTAAACAGAGTCAATGGAATAAGACTAAACAATAAGAAGGTCTGAAGTTTCAGTGTAGATGGCAGGATATGGGAGATTCCAGGAATGTACGTGGAATGTCTGCCAAGGAAAGCTGCAAGCTCAGAGTGGAGTTGACTCAGGAGACAGTCTGGGTGTTTTATAGTCAGGACAGCCATAAGGGTGGTGCTATATAAGCTCACTAGAACATAGGTGATGTCATTAGAAGTCTCAAGTGCCAGGCACGAGGTGCAGGATTCACCTTCCTGGGTTTCTATCTTGTTTTAATTCAATCTTTCACTGCTAATCTCTGTTCCTCATTTTGGAATGGCCATTTTTACTCTGTGCCAGTGTATATATAGGGCAAGAGTTGAACCTGCTTTGTGATTTTTACAGTTCCAAGCTTAGAGTTTGCCTTGAGTCTCAAATGAGCATTTAGACTTTTGAATAGTGTTATGATTGGTAAAACTATAGGCACTCTAGAGGTCAGAATTTGTTCTGCAGTAGGAGAATGTCCATGAGCCTATGGAAGCCAGAGGCAGAATGCTATGGTCTGAGTCTGCAGAGCACACATAGGCTCATAGTTTTGAGACTCATAGGTCTCTAGCTGTAGGTGCATTTGAGAAAATTTAAACATTGGCTTTAGCTGGAAGATATAGGCCACTAGGGGTAGCACTTGGAAGGGATAGCCCTTTTTAAGGGATAGCCTTGGCCTGCTTCCCCATCCACCAACATAAGAAGTGTTACTTTGTTTCCTCATCTACCAATGTAAGAAGTTATTGTCTCATGCTCCTGACTCCCTGTAAGGACTCAAACCTTGCTACACATTGCCCCACTTCTATTTTTTTTTTCTTTCCTGGAAACTTGGCGAAGCTTCTATGACCCTGTAACTCTTACGTTCTGTATATCTGTAAACATCATTACATGGACGATGCCAAGTTCTGTTGCCAGCATGATATGTAGCTTGATGTAGGGCTGTCATCACCTCTGAGTGACTGCATGATAAAACATCTCCCTAGGTTCCCCGCTCAGGCATCCCCGTAGCTCCTTGGCTAGATGGGTTTTACCCTCAATGCCCCATTCCCACAGTCCCACTGCAAAGCCTGATTATCTCGTCTTAACAACTGCTGCTGCTTTGTCTCATGGCTGCATTTCTGCAACTTGAAATGTGCCCACTCACCAAATGCAATATTTACATCATTCTGCTTCGTGTGATCCTCAGAATTATCACTATAAATCCAGCAAAACACAATGAACATCAGCCATACAGAAACCTGAATAATATGCTGTCTTAAACTTCCTCTGCCCAATACATTTAAATCAGTATATCACTATTTATTTAAAGAAGGCAACTACATTTTGTGTGTGTGTGTGTGTGTGTGTGTGTGTATGCAAGTCCACACAAGTGAATATAAAATGGCGTTCTACAATGTGTGTTTTGATGATTGAACTTACATTATCAGGCTTGGCAACAAGGGACCTTATCCACTGAGTCATCTTGAAAGGCTGTTTAATTAGCTTTTCTTTTCTTTTCTTTTCCCTCCCCTCCCCTCCCCTCCCCTCCCCTCCCCTCCCCTCCCCTCCCCTCCCCTCCCCTCCCCTCTCCTCTCCTCTCCTCTCCTCTCCTCTCCTCTCCTCTCCTCTCCTCTCCTCTTCTCTTCTTTTCTTTTTCCCTTTTCCTCTTCTGTTTTTCAAGACAAGATTCATCTGTGTAGCCCTGGCTGCCCTAGGATTTGCTTTGTAGACCAGGCTGGTCTTGAACTCACAGATTGGCCTGCCTTCTAATCTGGAGTGCTGGGATTAAAGGTATGCTTGGGCCACCATGCCTGACTGTTTAATTAGCTTTCTTGAGACAAGGTTTTACCATGTATCTCTGGACAACCCAGAATTCACTATGGAGATTGGGCTGGCCTTAAACTTGTTGAAACTGCCTTGCCTCTGACTCCTGAACTCTAGTATTAAAGGCATGTACCACAATGCCTGGACTATTCTATCAAGTCTCAAGCAGACTTGGACAGTGTACAGGACATGGGCAGAATATAACCAGACTATCAGTTCCTAGAGTATATCTATAAATGCCTATATCTTATCTTCCTGTAGAGTCCTCGTTCTATGTGGGACCTCAGGAGCATGATACTTAAAACAGATTTTGTTTCTAGCAGTATTCTGGTATTGTACACTCCCACCATAGAGCTCCATTAATCTCTGCGCCCAGCATTCTTGGGCATCTCTAGCTCAGAGCCCTAAAGTCTGCTCCAACCCTTCTGTAAACCCATTCTGAAGGTCTCAGAATCCGGTTCGTGTTACCCCAGCAACAGCGCTGCCCTGTATTACCAATTTTCCGTATTAATCATTTTTTTCATTGCTTTAACAAAATACTTGGCAAGACAAACTTAAAGGAGGAGAAGCTTCCTTTCAGCTTATCCTTTCAAATTCTTGCCCACCATTGTGGGAGAAATGGCAGGTAGAGTGACTAGGTTCATCACAGTGGGAGGGTGAGGCTGTAGCTCCATCTGTCTTCCTGAGTCAGGAAGCAGAGAGCTAGTGTTTCCTCTCCCCTTCCTCTCCTCCCCCTTTTATCTTTCTCTCCTCCATTTTGAAGACAGCTCCATTGAATTCCATTATTTGGATGTTTAATAGTGTGCTCTGTCATTCTCCTATTCTAGGACAATTATTTTGCTTTTCTCTGTGTATAGGACAACTCACTAGAGGTGGAATTGTGGCTCCCTCTATTTATGATTTTTGAGGTGTGATGTCATATAGCTCTTCACTGGATTCCTCCAATTCACACACCCACTGGGGGACTGGGGGTACATCAAAGTGTCTGTCCCTTAGAGCGTCCCCAGAAGAATTTATTATGAGTTGTTATTTAAATCTGATAGATAAACCTACGTAGCCTTAACACACGTCTTTCTTATCAGAGATATGCAAGGGAGATTTCTTTTCCTTCAGTCCAAGAGAAACATCTGGTCATACTCTTTGCCCAATTGTTTATTGGTAAGCCTTTTGATGTGACCTTTATTTTCTTCCTCCTTGAACCGTGTAATCATTGAAGGGTTGATGTGACCAGATTTGTATCTTCAGAAGTTTTATTTCAGAGGTCTTGGTAGTGGATTGAAGCCAGGAGATAACAGGACCGAGAAGAATAGAATTCATATGAACAGTTCAATGGGACACAACAAGGGTTAGAAACTACAGCCTTGGGATGCTATGGAGAAAGCTAGGGAGTAGAACACAATCACTGAGATTGGTGACCACCTTGGTATGTGTCAGAAAAGAGAATCTAGAGAGGTTTTCAATTTCTGCTTTGAGGAATCAAGTGGCCAGAAACGCTGGCAGTGTAAGAGTAGGGCCAGATGGAAGTGGTGAGGTTCCCAGGAATGTCTACTTGGTTTAGAATGTTAACATTTTCGGAGAGATGCTAAGCCTCAGCGTGAGCATTTAAAATATATGCACAGTTTTATTAAACCAAGGTGCCCACAGTCATGCTGCCTCCTAATAGGGAAGGGGAGAACAGCAGTATCTATGTTGGGAAATCTTGTAACTGCTTTAACAAGTGGCTAAGATTAAGTTATAATTAGCATATTCTTTGTCTGAATGCAAATGCTCTTTCTAAAGCTCCTCAGTCTTAACTAGGCTAACACTTCCCTTGTTTCCATCAGTAATTTGCTTGCCAAATCCTTTCTGTGCTGTTACAGGCAAATCCTATTAGGGATGTTCTAAGAAACAGGCTATTGCCTCTCTGACTACAGACCAGAGCATCAGAGTTTGCAATTCCATTAGCTGGGCTGTCCCAGACCCCACCCAACTCTCACAACACCTGGGATATTGGCTATCTTTCTGACAATCACACTTCCATGTGAGATAGTTTAACATATTTGGTTTAACATACTTGGTTAAAAGATGTTTTCCTTGATTTTGTATTGCCAGAACTCATCATAGGGCCTGGCACATAGTAGGTGCTCCTGAAATGCTTATTAAAGGATGGAAGCATTAACAGAGGGACTTCACGAACGCTAAGGACAAGCTAATTTTCTGTCTATTTTCCCTGCTTGCTTTATAGTTGATGAAGCTCAGCTAAATGAAACCAGCCCTCCCTTTCGTCCCCCCACCCCCACCCCGGTAAATCTCTCAGTCCCTCTGTATGGAACCAGCCTGTGTAATTTTCTCTGTAGATTGAGAGAGAGAATTGTTCAAACAAGGTAAATTGTATCATGGCTAAGCTGCATTTCAATTACTTCCACAGTACATAGCAGCCTTAAAGTCTACCAAGTCCTTACCGACATCTTGCCTCGAACTGTCTGTGACTTTCCTGAAACTCATAAACTCCAGAAAATTTGACTCAGATTACTTGGGAATTAGGGTAGGCTGCAGGTGGGGATGTGAGACTCAATTGGCATCAGGACTGTGTGGTGTTTTCTTTCTTGTTTCTATTTTACAACCAAGATGCTTGACATCTTTAGAAATTACATTTCCTTTATTAACTTGTTTCCAGTCCTCGGTCTCTTCTCATGTATTGAGATTTCGAGACCTCTTCAGACTTTTGCTGAGCTCTAACTGCAGTACAATCAATGCACATATCCGGGAGCAGATAGCCCTGAATGTGCAGATTAAGGAATGTTCAAGCAAAATTGGCCCTGTGAACACTGAGACAGAAGCCCAAATAAAACACCAGATTCTCTCTCTCTCTCTCTCTCTCTGTATATGTATGTATGCATGTATGCCTATATTATGATATTCTCTTTTGTGTCTGATTTCTTTAGCTCAAAATTATCCATGATGGTAATTTGCTCCATGATATACCTACAGCATATCAAGTATTCTGCTGATAGACATATGAATTGTTCAGAGTCTGGGGATGCAAAAAAAAAATTGTCTCAATAAGAACATTTGCATCTGAGATATTATTTATCGTGTTTTCTGTTTGCATTTTTCTACCTCCCCAGCTCTGCCCTAAGACTTCTTAAGTCCTAGTTTTGATTCATCCTCCTGGGAATAAGCTTACCCATTCCTCAAAACTTTCCGTCTTTCTATTCTCCTAATGTCTATCTGAAGTCCCCCTCAAGTGCTGCCTTATACTAGAACCATGTATCCCTGTAAATTCTGTTTACTATTAGATATAAAGCCAGAAGCAGAGCGATTTCTTATGCAAGAGCTGGTTACATCAGCAACAAGGTCATTTCAGTCAGCGAGTGAATGGGTGACTTACAAAACTTTCTTCCTGACATTTGTGTCAGTTTGGTAGAACAGCAGTTTTGAAGGAGAGCTGATTGGCCTGAAGATCTCCAGCCAGACAAACAAGGCAGACTTTTTCCCTACTCATTTGTAACATTCATATGGCCAATACTTAAAATATCTGAAGATTGGTTTTTAAAATTCAGGAAACATGGTACTTTTGGATGGAAAATCCATAAATAATCCCACATGCCACTTTGTGTAGATCCTTGACTGTATTGTTAAGAAAGTATTGCTGCAGTTGGTATTATTTCAAGAAATAATTATTTTATACTTCCTATGTGCCAAGCATCATGCTAGACCCACAATATGTTCTGTATTTATTTCATGTATTAATGTGAGGGAAGAAAGGTCAGAGTACTCTTATTCAGGAGTTATATGTGAATTATTCTTTATAACCACAATTTAGCTCCAAGTGGCTTCTTTCACTCAAAGAAGGTCAGGGTGTATTATGCTGCACAGAATTAATTAAGAGTAAGAGGCAAAGAGACAGAAACAGAAGAGGAGGAGATGTTGGTGTTCAGGGGCTGCTAATCACTCACTGGTCTCTGTTTTGGCTTCTAAGCAATTAAGAACAGACAAGGAGCCAAATAGCAATTGCAATATTAGCTTTTTAATTGGTTTGGCTGGATTGGTGAACACGACAGAAATTGTGTGTCTTGCTTCGAATGAGTGCACACTCTGATGCCTGCCTGGCTCTCAGACAGTGAAGTTGGACTAGCAGATCAGCCCAGTGTTATGGTTTGAGTGTGGTCTATCATACAGCTTCAAATGTTCTATCACTTGGGTCCAGCTAGGGGCGCTGTTTTGGGAGATTAGGGGAACTTTGGGACATGCAGTTTAGCTCAGTTTAGCTAGCAGAACAGATTAGCCTTTGAATGGTATGTTGTTTCAGATTTTAGTCTATAGGTTCTGCTTCTCAGTCCATCACAATGAGAGAAGGGACAAGTACATTTGCTCAGTGCCTAGGATCAAGCTGCTCCTCCCTACCATCCCTGACTTAATGGACTGTATTCCCTGGAACTGTGAGCCAAAGCAAATCCTTCCTTCTTTACACTGTCAGGAAGTTTGTTACAGTGATGAGAAAAATACATCCAATTGCAGAGCTTGCCATGCAGGGCCCTGAAGTAGCGGTGACTTGTGAGTGGAGTGGCCAGGTTGGTTTAGACTCACATAAAGGAAGATAGGCTAGAACTTGTTTTAGAATTATATGATAATATAGAATTATTTTATATAATAATATAGAATTATACTATACAATAATGTAGAATTAAATTATAAAATAATATAGAATTATATAATAATATAATTGGAATTATATATTACCATATATAATATATTATTATATATTAGTGCTATTAACATACCAATAATATATCACCAATGATATAAAAATATGATATAATAATATAATATATTAATACATTAATTATGTCAATATACTTAATATATCTAACACATTACTGCATAAATATATTTAACACTAATATATCAACATAATTCATAATTAACATAATCAATGTATTAATAATAACATATTAATATAATAATATAATTGGGGTTATACTATATAATGTTAATGATAATAATAGCTATTAATATTATTATTATCTTCTTAAGCTTTTAGATGACCCTAAAACTCAATAAGCCAATAACCAGATCTGTTATGGGGAGAGCATTGTCGTTGGAAGGATGGAACATTATGCAAGCATGTTTCCATTTTGGAGGAGAAGCCTTAGCATCTTAAGAGAAGTTAAATCAAGAAAACATGGGAGAAACATGAACATAAATGCTTATAAGAATCTGGTGGAAAAGTTGAAGTATCTCTTCTTCCTGTAATTGAAAAAATCAAAACAGTTGAACAATGTAGAGGGGTGTAGGTAGGATTATGAAGGACTAGATTCAAGGACACATTTTGAAAGAAACAGATGGTAACTAACTTCTCACTTAGTGGCAAAAGAAAATAATGTTAGGAAAGCTGTACCTCATACTCCATCACTAGACTGCTAAGCTTACAAAACCCGACTTGGGAAATGATGCTTTGCCATGCTAACCACAACTGTGAAGGCCATCTATAGCTTTGTTAGATATCAAAGGAGAGTTGGAGTCATGATCCAGTGGTTAAGAGTGTAGACTGCTTTTGCAGAGGACCTAAGTTCAGTTCCCAGAAGCCCTTTTGGATTGTTCCCAGCCTCCTGTAACTCTAGCTCCAGGGGATCTGATACCCTCTTCTGAACTCCATAGTCACCTGCACTTATATGCAGGTACTCACACACAGACACAGATACACTTATACACATATACAGATTAAAAATAAATCCTAAGAAGAAGTTAAAAATAAATATGCACATATTTAACAGGAACAATGGCTGATGTAATATATTATTTTAGTTTATTCCTATTGTTATAGCAAAATGTCCTTGACTGAGTAATTCATAAGCATCATTTTTTTTTCTCATAGTTTCAAAGGCTGAGAAATAGTGGAATAAAGACTCATTAGACTTACTTCCATGGTGAAAGCCTGCACTCATTTTCTAGATTCCATCCCTTTGTCTCTTTATGTCACAGAAAGGAAGGCCCATTCCCTTCAATTTACTTAAATGGACACTTATTTCATTTTATAGAATACTCATGACAGTCACCTTCCAGACTTCCCATTTCTTCATCCTATCACTTTGGGAATTAAGTTATAATATATAATTTGACAGGGGACATCAGTGTTTTATTATGTTCCCATGTCCTAGAATTTCATGTCCTTCTATTATTTAAAATATAATAGTTACATACTAATAGCACCCTAAATCCTAACTCATTCTAATATTGACTCAAAGTACAGAGTGTCATCTGTATAGTGTCTAAACCATTTGTTAAAGGCAAAATTCCATTTTGATGCTCATTTCTGTCTAGCCATGAGCTTGCAAAGCCAAATAAATTATATTATTTCAAGATGCAATGGTATTATGCAGACAATTTAGATAATTCCATGTCTCTTATGGGCTTTACCTTAGTAGAGAGCCTCTGAAATGGTTTCAGTCCTATAGCCCTGGAAGCATTGTAGATGGTAGACATTGTAATGGTAGACATTATCCAAGGAAGCCATACCCTTGAAGTAGCTGCGTGACTGAATCCAAGGTTCTCTATAGAATCTTTTGAAATTTAGATAGAAGTAGCTACATCCTCACAGACTTTAAGTTCCATACAACTGAAGAACAAGCACGATGCAAATGACACCAAAATTGACCACATGAATCCTCTAGGATAGCTGTTGTGACCTACATTGCCCTTGAGTCCACTGGAGATCCACCTGAAGTGCTCCATGCTTGAGAGGCATCCAGATTCTTTGAAGTTTTTCTACTCTCAGGATCCTGACCTTTAGGGTGCATGATGGGGAGGGAACCCTGATGTCTGAGATGTCTTTATGGTAATTCCTTTATTGACCTGGTGGCTAGCATTTGCTAGTATCCTGTCTCTACTAACATGGTGTATCAAATGGTAACTTGGCCAAACCTTTAGTGTTCTCTCCAAACAAAATTTCATTCTATACAACACGACTAACCTGAGAACTTTCTAAATCTTCAACTTCTGATTCCCTTTTGGTGAGAAACTCTATTTTATGCTTTCTTCTATTTTTTCTAAAAGGAAATCAAGAGGAGCTGTGTTGTACCCTCAACTCTTTAGACATTGTCTCTCTCAAAATTTTATTTCATTGTCCTTAAATATCTATTTCCATAAAACATCAGGACAGAGACACAGATTATAGAAGTTCTTTGCTGTTTTCTGGCTTTTCATCCAGATCCCAACAACAGGATCCTTGACAGAATGCCTTTATCACTCAGATTCTTCCTATGATTATCGTACTGATTGCTCGGGTGATCTCAGAGATAATGGAGGTCTTCTTTGCAAGTCTGCTCTTCTTCTGAGCTCTCATCAGGCTCACCTTTTCTGGTCCAGGTCTTTTCTTGGCTGTTCTTTTCTCTGTGATTTCAAGTCTCTGCCCAGTTCCAAAGATGCTTTTTAAGTATTCATTATAGCAAAACCATTTTTCAGTTTCAACATCATCTTTGCCTGTTCTATGATGCCCTTTAGACTGGGTAACTCATAAACAATAGAAATTTACTGTGACAGTCCTGGAGCAGAAGACCAAGATCAAGTCACCAACAGATTCAGAATCTGGTGAGAGCTTGCAGTCTCTACTTTCTTGATTCTTACATAGGAGTCTCTTCTGGTTTTAAAAATATTTATTATTTTGATTATATGTGTGTATGATCCAAATTATGGATTTTATTGTTGTAATTAACACCACAGTCAAGAGTACCTTGGGGAGTAAAGGGTTCATTTTATCTTACAGTTGTAGTCTATCATGAATGGAAGTCAGGATAGGGACCCAAGGCAGGAACCATGGCTTACTCCTATTGCTGTCTTGTTCTTAATGATTTGCTCAGCCCAGCTTTTATACATCCCTGGGCCACCTCCTCAGGGGCGTGTCACCTAGAGTTGTCTGGGCCTTCCTACATCAATCATGAATCAAGAAAATGGCCACAAGTTGCCTACAGACCCATCTTGTGGAGGCATCTTTCAAATTAACATTTCATTTCCCCAGATATGCTTGGTTTTGTGTCAAGCTGACAAAAATCCACCATTACAATATGTATCTGTGCATGGGTATATGAACCTAAGTGTAGGTACTTATGGAGTTCAGAAGAAAATCAGGTTCCTCAGAGCTAAAGTTGTAGGCAGTTTTGAGCTGCCAGGACTGGCTGTTGGGAACTGAATTCAGGTTCTCCATAAAAACAGTATATGCACTTTTAACTGCTGAGCGATCTCTTCAGTCCTGTAGCCTCTTTGTTAGGGTTCCAGTTCCCTAGAAGAATGCACTTTCAGCACTTAATGGCCTCTGAAAGTCCACATCTCTTAACCCTATCACATTGATGATAAGAATTGTGAGGAATGAGAAATGCTAACATTCTCACTACAGCATTCATCTGCTCAAGTCTAACGTCTTATCGTTTTATCCTATTCTTGTTTATTTGTTTTTAATAAAGAGGAAATAAGTCATCAAGGATGTTCTGAAACAAAACACCAAATGATGAATTAGAGGTCAGATCACGGGAGAAAAACTCATCCTTGAGGAAAACCTATCTGAGGATGCTAGGATGATGGCAGCACAGGGAGCACTAACACTGACCAGACCTCCACAGTTCCTCTGGCAGACAGGTTCTGTAGTCTTCCAATGCAAGGAATTTTGCTTGGACCTGCATTATGGTTAATTTTCTTCAATTTCAAATCTTAGTCCAGTAGTAGTAACTCCCCTCTCCCAAGTCTGGTGGCAGGAAGCTATGGAAACTATGCATATGTTCCTAGTGATGTTTGGTTGCAGTTTATGGGAATCAGAGTGCAGAAGTAGCCTGTCTTCCAAATACGGGGCGCTTGTGCTATAGTCATTGATTGTGGCTTCTGCCCAGATGAAGAGGTGCACAGTTGTGATTATTATAGTTCCCCATATTGTTGAAAGCTCCACATTCTCTGGCTGAGTGACTTTTATTTACTTTTTTTCTTCTTTACTTTAATAGCTAGACATTAAAAACCAGAGAATTCAGAAACATAAACCAAGAAAATGAGGATGTGAGTCTATATGTATAACCAAGAGAAAGATTTAGAAATGACCCATGAAGACTTTCAATTTGTGCTTCAGGCTGATTCTTATCATACCACTAAACTATAACATAAACAAAACAAGATCATATAACAACGACAACTTCCCATGAGATAGTATGGGGAAGAATTTAGTATCTATATACTTGTAATTATTAGGTCCAAATGTACAGGAGGTTTTTGGTTGCTGTTGTTGATGTTGTTGTTTTAGATAGTTTTACTGTTTAGCCCAGGCTAACCCCAAATTCACTATGTAACCTAGGTTTGTCTCAAAGTCATGGCATCACCCTGCCTCTACCTTGGGTAACTTGAGTGACGTTCAAATGTTTTAAACAATTCATAAGGTTTTAAATGAAAGAAATAAGTATGTCAACTGAGGCTGGTCTTTGCTACTTGTGGGTTTTTCTTTTTCCCACCCTTTAACCACCCCCCATGTTTCACCCTCTATCACTAGATAGTAGAGAAAGAAGAATAGAGGGGGAGAGAAAGAGATAGCGATCCCTGAATCAAATTTCATTTCTTTTGTTTAGTCTTTGAGCATAACTATGAACAAACTGCAATCAACAACACTTACTCAAACAGACTGCACCCCACAAATGACCACCAAGTACAAGCCCACCTCTCAGGGCCCTCATATGCCCTCTGATCATATCTCCAGAATTCCAAAGGTCAAACAATCACAGAAACTATCTGCAGGTGGCAAAACTGTGTTTCTGCTAGAGTATGAGACAAATTATAGTAAGCTGCTGTGGATGGTCCAAAGCAGCTCATATTCCCACACCCAGGATTAAAACAAAACCACTTTCTTATATTTCTGTGTTTTTAAAAGAAACCAACATTCCAAAATTGTCATTATAGTTACCAGTGGTGTGTCTAGGTGGTGTGTCTTCAGATTCTTTTAATCTTAATCAAGAATAAATAAAAGCCCACACTTGTTGCAAAGTCATAGGACACTTTACTCAAAAATGAAGCAATAGTGGAGCTTAAAAAGGAATGCAAGGTCATGGGCCCTCAGGGGCTTTAATTATTGTTTGGGGTTTCCATTTTATGGGATTCAAGAAAAAGAGGAATTTGGTTACTAGGGATGGAATCTGAGTGATAAGTTGATTGACAGGCTTGGATTACATTGGTCTTTGCTCACTGTACATGCTTTCTTTTAAACTTTAAAATCACTAAAATCTCTGATTTTAATTAGGTATAGGCAAAAAGATGATAAACATACTATCATTTCTAAATATTTACTTAGAGACAGTTTTATCTAATTGCCTATGCATCCTAAGCCATTTCAGATTGCACTGGTTTTCTTACCCTTGGATCAGGATGTATTGGGAGTGTGTTGTCTAAGATTGATAGTTAGTAAGGTGAAAAACATTGTTCAGAGTAAAGTGTGCTCAAAGCTCCATGTAGATGGGGACACTAGATTGCAAACAGGGGTCTAGATGCATTATTCAGAGACAACTGTATGTGCATAGTACATGTATGTGAGGCTCTCATGATGACAAATGTAGTTGATGACAAATGTAGTATTGGAAAGATAGTGTGTGCATAGGCCAAACCATGTGAAGTCCTGCGTTAGTAAACTATTCCCAATGCTTGCTTACTTTAGCAATAGCTGTGTTCTGTCCCAAGGAGAAAATGTTGTTTTAGTCAGTGTTTTATTGCTCTGAAGAGGCACCATGTAATGACAACTCTTATACAAGAAAGCATTACGCTGGGACTTCCTTCACCGTCAGAGATTTAGTCCATCCTCTTCATGGTGGGAAACATGGCAGCACGCAGATATGGACCCGGAGGAGCAGTTGAGAGTTCTGTATCCAGATCCACAAGGCACTGGGCCTGGCTTGCCTTTTCAAACCTCAAAGCCTACCTCAACACTTATTTCAATAAGGCCACACCCATCCCAACAAGGTCAAACCTCCTAATCTCTTGCAAGGAGTGCCACTCCTTGATGACTAAGCATTCAAATATGAGCCTTTGTGCCCCATTTGTGTGTGTGTGTGTGTGTATGTGTGTGTGTGTATGTGTGCGCATTTGTTTGTGTATGTTTAAACTATTTTTTCCTTTGAAAACCCCCTATCCCATCTCCCCTCCCCCTGATCACCCCCTTCCCATTTCCTGACTTGCATTCCCTATTCTGGGGAATCGAGCCTTTACAGTACCAATGTCCTCTCCTCTTGTTGATGTCTGAAATGGTCATCTTCTGCTACATATGTAGCTGGAGTCGTGGGTCCCTCTATGTGTACTCTTTGGTTGGTAGTTTAGTCCCTGGGAGCTCTGGGGGTACTGGTTGGTACATATTATTGTTCCTTCTGCAGGACTGCAAACCTCTTCTGCTCCTTGGGTCCTCTCTCTAGCTACTCCATTGGGTACCCTATGTTCATTCTATTGGTGGTGTGCCCCATTCTTATTTGAACTACCACAAATACCAATAAATTATGTGGAAAAATTACCTGATAGATAAGTTAGACAGGGATTTAAAAATGTGTCTTAAATAGTCACAGAACTGATAGAACCTATGGAAAAATCCAAGAAAATGATGTAAGAACAAAGCATGAACATAAAAAACAAATTTCAAAAGAAGCCAGGAAGAAACTATGTAGCTGAGAAGTACAGTAACTGTCACAAATGTCTGTGAAGGGATTAAAAAGAAGTTCTGAGCATATGGAAGGAACAGTGAATTTGAAAGTAATACAATGGAAATTTTTAAGTATGAGAAACAGAAGGCAAAAGCAAAGAAAAGTAGTAACCAAGAAAAATAGCAAGGATGCCATGTGCTAGTAACTTGTGTGTCACTGTGATCAAAGCACATCACGCAGATAGACAACTTGAGGTGGGGAAGGTTAATCTTGATTCTCACCATTTCAGAAGGTTTTCAGACCATCATAGTAAGGAAAACATGACTGGGCATCGTTGTTCTTGGTGGTGAGAATGTAAGATGATAGGTGTTTAAGTGATGGTAGACCAGGAAGCAGAGAATGGAGGTTGGAACCAGAGGTCAGCATAGCATAATATTCAAAGGCCCTCCCCTGTTGTCGAGCTTCAACCACCAGGCTCCATCTTTCCAAGATTCACAGGCTTTAAATTAGTGTCAGGAGTTGGGTATCAAAGATGAGTTTGGGTATCAAACATGAGTTTGTGGGGGTATGTTTCTAATTATGGAAATTCTAGAAGTAGGAGAGAGAGAGAGAGAGAGAGAGAGAGAGAGAGAGAGAGAGAGAGAGAGAGAGGTAGAGAACACAGAAAGAAATTTAAGGAAATTATTGCATAAAACTTCCAAAATATGATGAAACACATAAATATTAACACTCAAGAAGTGTGGCAAACTTTGAGAAAGATAAACATGAAAAGACTCATGCAGAGACTATTGTAACCAAATTCTAGAAAGATTAAAAAAAAACCCTGAAAGCAGTGGGAGAGAAGTAACTTGTCATATATAAACATTCCTTAATAAGTTTGATAGCAGCCGGGCAGTGGTGGCACATGCCTTTAATCCCAGCACTTGGGAGGCAGAGGCAGGTGGATTTCTGAGTTCGAGGCCAGCCTGGTCTACAGAGTGAGTTCCAGGACAGCCAGGGCTACACAGAGAAACCTTGTCTCGAAAGCTCCCCCCCCCCCCAAATAAGTTTGATAGGGAAAGGCAATATGCTGATACAGTCAATGCACTAGTGTTTAAAACAGGAGTAGGAGCAGCAATGACAGCATGCTGCTGAGTTAGGCGCTCAGTGGAACAATGCATGTGCCAGTGTACCAGGTTCCAGGTTCCAGCCTAAGGACTAGAAAGACCAAACAAAGCAAAGCAAAAGAAAACAAAAGTAACAGGAACAAAAATCATCTACCAAGAATCCTTTATCTCAAATGTTATTAAAATTCTCAGATAATCAAAATCTGGGGAGTTTGGTACTAGTGTTATTATATGAAAATTCTTAGGGAACTTTTTCAGAGTAAAGTAGCCAAAGACAATAGACAACAACAGGAAGTTATGTATAGTTACAATGAAATAAATATATGAGTGGTTATAAAGGCCAACACTATTTTAACTACTATTTTACCTCCACATTTGATTTCCATACAATTCATGAGAACAAAAATATTCTGAGATGTAACATTATTTTAATTAACATCTACATTACACCTTGTTGTTCTGTATGATTTAGAAGACTAGTACATTGAAAGAGTTAATAGTTTATGCTATTTGGATACATTATATCAAAACACACTTCATAATGTCAATAGGTAGAATAGATGGAGGCAGACATATAAGGGAGACATGTTTTTATGTCTTAAATGAAATTTTTTTTTTACAAATTTAAATTAAAGTGTAACTGCAGGATGTTAAGTGTAATTGCCATTATAACCACAAGAATTGGCTTTAGAATATACAGAAGATAAAGGGAATGGTTGTAAAAATCTCACTAGAGCAGTTGTGCTAACCACAAAAGAAGTCAGGAAGACAGGAAAAGTGAATGAAAAGCCAATAGTAAATGACAGAAATAAGTCCTTATTAGTAGTTCCTTTACATTTTCTTAGATCAAACATTCCAATCAAAAGACAGCAATCAACATACTGGATAGAAATATGTGGTTCAATACTTGCTGCCTAAAAGAGTACCTTTTTAGACCCAAGGATATATATTTGAAAGATTAAAACTTAAAGAACAGAGAAATATATTTCACAAAAATGCAATCAGAGTCAGCAATTATGAACATACTAACATCAGACAAAACAGATATCGCGTATAAAGCCTTGCAGACAAAAGACATCAGATATTAAGGAAAAGCTTAATTCATGGAAAATATATAAGAGTTCTAAATGTTTCTATATTAACCACAGATCATTAAGATAGATGAAGCAAGAGCAGACAGAATCATCGTGAGAAATACCTCAACAGTGTGCTAGAATCTTCAATTCTTTGTACTCATTGATGGATAAAAATATTAGAAGATAAATAAAGATAATTCACCAACTATACCTAATGGCTTATATACCATGGTCTACTTCCACATTTTCTCAAGTAGTTATGGACTATTTTATAGAACAGATCAAGTCTCAGGTCATGAATTATCTGAGTAGATTTGAGCAGACACTGCACTGAGCAACATTTTCTTCAGTCACAGAAGAGAATGTTTGAGCCTGATCAATGAAGTAATAGTGGGACATTTCTAACAAACTAAGAAACAACCATTGGGTTAATGAAGAAATCATGGGTGATTTTAAGACTAGAGAAGAAATAAATGGAATAGAAAAAATCGATAGAACCAACGCTTGGGTCTTCAAAATAATCAGCAAGATTGGGATTTTTTTTTTACCTAAAAAAAAAAAATAGAAGAATGAAGTCACTAATATTAGAAAATAACATTTGGGACATTGCTACCAGTTATGGAGAAATGCAGTGGATTATCAGAGATGACGGTAGACAATAACTCACCAAAATGTGCATAAGGTAGGTAAAATGGACAATCTAAGAAATACAAAACCTACCAATATAGAATCACAAAAGAGAAAGAAATTTGAATAGATATATGACTAAGGAGATTAAAGCTATAATAGAACATACAACAAAAGGACATAAGTGGAAGAATTCTGGGACCTTGCAGATTTTCTGGCAAATTCAACCAGGAAATCTGCAAACAACAATCATCACCAAACATTTCCAAAAAATGGAAGAGAAAGAAATACATTCCACATCATTGTGTAAAGTTCATGTCATCCTGATATCCAAACCAGGAAAACTATATAAAAACATCTCATGATATTAATAAGACATTCTCAACTAAACTCAATTCAGTGCACATCAAAAAGCATATGTATAATAAGGAAAATTTATCTTTGGACTGCAAAGATGATCAATATAAAAAGCAGTATAATCTACTATCTTAACAGAACAAAGTAGGGAAAGTATATGATCATGTGAATTTATCCAGGAAAAGCACTTCACAGAATTCACCAGTGTGGGGTTGGAGAGATGGCTTAGTGGTTCATAGCACTGAATGCTCTTCCAGAAGTTCTGGGTTCAATTCTCAGCAACCACATGGTGGCTCACAACCATCTATACTGGGATCTGATGCTCTCTTCTGGCATGCAGGTGTACATGCAGATAGAGTACTCAAATATGTATAATACAGTAAAAATATTCAACACCGTGAATTGATTGATTATAGTTGATTATTGCCAACAGACCTAGACTTCTGGGAAGAAGAAGAAAAAGGAGAAGAAGAAGAAGAAGAAGAAGAAGAAGAAGGAGGAGGAGGAGGAGGAGGAGGAGGAGGAGGAGGAGAAGGAGAAGAAGAAGAAGAAGAAGAAGAAGAAGAAGAAGAAGAAGAAGAAGAAGAAGAAGAAGAAGAAGAAGAAGAAGAAGAAGAAAAAGAAAGAAAGAAAGAAAGAAAGAAAGAAAGAAAGAAAGAAAGAAAGAAAGAAAGAAAGAAAAAGAGGAGGAGGAAGAAGAGATCTTAATTGAGAAAATATTTTCCTAAGATTGGCCTATAGGCAAGGCTGTGAGGTATTGTCTTGCTTGATGACTGGTGTAGGTGGGCTCAGCACTCTGTGAATGTTGTCACCCTGGGCAGGTGAGATGTATAAGAAAGCAGACTGAGCAAATCAGGAGGAACAAGCCATGAAGCAGCACTCTTCCATAATTTGTACTTCAGTTCCTGCCTCCAGATTCCTGCCTCAACTTCCCTATGTGAAAAATGAAATAAACCCTTTCCTCCCCAAGTTGCTTTTGGTCAAGGTATTTTATCATAGCAATGAAAACCCTAATAAGACAAGCACCATTTCATGATTCATCCTAATCCTTCATGACTCAAACTAATACTTCAGTAGAAATTGAAAGCCCCATGTGGAAAACTTCAGAGACTGTCATCATCAATGGGAAAAACAAAGTGTGTGTGTGTTTTTTTTTTAATGAAGAACAAGGAGGGAATGTTTGCTTTTCCTAGTTGGTTTAAAAGTACTGGAAGGTTTAGTTAGAAAAATTAGCCATCAAAACCAACTAAAAGTCATTGGGACCGAAAGAACATAGTGATGTCTGTTCATACGTGATTTGATGTTCCATGAGCAACACACTAAAGAGTCACTCTGTTCTGCAACTGCTTCACCTGTGAGATGAGAACAACACAGCTCCAGATGGCAGTGAGGAAGGGCACCTGGGACCCAAAATGAATAAAAGAGTATTTTTTTTTAATCACTGTGAATAGGTATCTCTGCACTCTGTTTTTCTCATGGTACTTATCATGCAAGAATTACCATGGCAGACGTTGACAAATTCTTTCTTCTTCTTCTTCTTCTTCTTCTTCTTCTTCTTCTTCTTCTTCTTCTTCTTCTTCTTCTTCTTCTTCTTCTTCTTCTTCTTCTTCTCCTTCTCCTTCTCCTCCTCCTCCTCCTCCTCCTCCTCCTCCTCCTCCTCCTCCTCCTCCTCCTCCTCCTCCTCCTCCTCCTCCTCCTCCTCCTTCTTCTTCTTCTTCTTCTTCTTCTTCTTCTTCTTCTTCTTCTTCTTCTTCTTCTTCTTCTTCTCCTTCTCCTCCTTCTCCTTCTCCTTCTTCTCCTTCTCCTTCTTCTCTTTCTTCTTCTCCTTCTTCTCCTTTTCCTTCTCCTTCTTCTCCTTCTTCACCTTCTCCTTCTTCTCCTTCTCCTCCTTCTCCTTCTCCTTTCCTCCTCCTCCTCCTTCTTCTTCTTAAACAAAGATTTATGATTTACTTAATGTGTGTAGGTGTTTTGCCTACATGTATATATTTGCACCACATGCGTGCAAAGCCTGTGGACACTGGAAGAGGGCACGGGATCCCCTGGAACTGGAGTTAAAGATGACTGTGAGCTGCTATGTGGGTGTTGGGAATGGAATCTGGTCCTCAGCAAGAAGTAAGTCCTCTTAACGACCGAGTCTCTCCAGCTCTACTAGGTGAATTCTTAAGGGGAGAAATTCTGCATGATATACCTCTTCTTGGTCTATGGTCTCCAGTCCACCATTTTGAACCACTTCACTGCAGTTGATGTGCAAAGGGAAATAAAGAAGGGGAGGTCTCTACACGACTGCAGAACCACTGCTAGTCGTTCACCTCTACGTCTCTCTTCCTTCCTTCCTTCCTTCCTTTCTTTCTTTCTTTCTTTCTTTCTTTCTTTCTTTCTTTCTTTCTTTCTTTCTTTCTTTCTTCCTTCTTTCCTTTCTTTCTTTCTTTCTTTCTTCCTTCCTTCCTTCCTTCCTTCCTTCCTTCCTTTATTTTATTTTATTTTTCCTCTGCATTTTTCTAGGGGAACACATTTTTCCTTCATTTCATTTGTATGATTAGCCCTAGCAGAGAAAAGGGTAACTTTCTTTCCACCTAAAAGTTGGCGAAGATATTAAGATGAACTCTTCGCGAGTGATTTGATTGTTTGAAAATCCAGTGACCTCTGAGGATGAGCAGCACTGTGGGAGAGCCAACACTTCCTGGGATGCCCTCCATCCTTTTCTCCCTGCTCCACTTCCCAGTGCTGTTTCTCCCAACAACCTGTATCTCACATTAGACCTAGAATCAGAGAACACAAGCAACACATGGGCTAGAAAAAAGCAGGGCTTGGGAGTCAGGTTCAGAATCCCCCACTGTTGTCACCCAAGCATCTACTTTTCCCATTCATCCATTTAAATCAGAGCTCTCAGCATTTCTGAGTAACAGCCTATATCTTAATACATTTTACAGCAGGTTTACTGATATGTAGTTCACCTACCATAAATTCATCCTTGTGAAGTATGTAATTCAGAGTATTTCAGTTATGTTCGTAGAACAGTGAAACATTACTATTTAAATTTAGGGGACTTTTATCAGTCTAGAGTGAAACTCTTTGTTAACTGTTGGAACTCCCAAGCCATTCATCCTCCTCTTGCTGCTCCAGCAAATGAGGCAGCCAGTAATCTATGGATCTGTGTAATCTTGCCATTTCATAGAGGTGGAATGGGATAGTGCATTGTTTTTAGTACTTTTATGATCACCTCCTTTCTCTTAGCACACTGCTATCCAGGCTTGCTTGTGCTGCACCGCACATGAACATTTTATTTCCTTTTGTGTCAAATGTGATTCCAGCATGTAGAGAATACATATAGTCTTAAAAATCTATTCCTCGCTTGTAATCTATTTGCATTGTTTCCAGGTTTTGGTTCTCACGAATAATACTGCCGTAAATATTCACACTCACGTTTTTTGTGTAGACCCACGTGTTTTTATTATTCTTGGGTTTATGACTCATAAATAGACATTGCTGATCACCTGTGTGTCCCTAGTGTGATGGATGGCAACTTGTTTAGTATTTTGAGTAACTGCTAAGCCATTGTATAAACTGGGTACATTTGCTACGCATGTGTATAATGTGTGTGCATGTTCGTGTGTGTGTGTGTGTGTGTGTGTGTGTGTGTGTGTGTGTGTGTACATGTGCCATGGCACCCATGTTGAAGTTAGAAGATGGCCTCATGTGTTGGCCCTCATCTTCTACGTTGTCTCAGAAAGGGTCTCTTTGTTGCTTGCTGCCTCTTAGTTCAGGGAAGGTGGCCTGCACTCCCTTGGGGGTTCTCTTGTCTCCACTTTTTAGTTTGCTGTAGGAGTGCTGGGATTGTGGATAGAGGCTACTCTCTGTCCTGCTTTATGTGGCTTCTGGTGGTACAAACTCAGGTCCTCAAACTTTAGTAGCAAGTGCTTTGCCCCACTGAGCCCTTCCCACAGCTTCTAATAGTTTATGAGGGCACTAAAAACTTCTCCAGATTCTAGAAAGCACGTTACCGTCTTCTTAACCATAGTTCTCATGATGGGTGTGAACTAATACCTCACTGTAATTTTGATTGGATTTTCCTAAAGACTGATATTGTTAACCCTCCTTTTATGCACTTTCTGGGTATTTGTCTATGTTCTTTTGAACAATGTCTCCTTAAACTCTTCCCTCATTTTTAATAAGGTTCTTTGTCTTTATTCTGTGGGTTGTAAGCATTTTTTATAGTCTGGATACAAACCTCCTATTTGTTATAGGATTTCCAAATGCTACCCCGACTCTTGGTTTGTCTTTTCACTTTCTTGATGGGATCCTTTGAAGCACGACAGCCCTTAATTTTGATGTACATTTTACCTACTTTTTCTTAGTAACTTGCGCCTTTAGTCGACCCCTGTCTTTTGATCCCTTTCTCCCTAGATGAAAGCTGTCAGCTCTGTGTGCTTTTCTCCACCAGCAGGCTTAGATGCAGTCTGTGGGCTTAACTGAAATGTATCATGAGGCCGAAGCTTTGTTCTCTAATGGGATCAGAGTAACGTGATGATTTCTGGGTCACACCAAAGAACATTCTTTAAGATAAACCCCAACTCAGGACCAATTGTGTATTTTAAAGCTGTTGGAGTCAGACTCTAGGAATTTTTATAAATTTATACTTCTAGGTAGCTGGGGGGTGGTGGTTAGCTCTTTGAGTAAGAGCATTTGTTGTGCAAGCATAATAACATGAGGTTAGAGCCCAACATGTAGGTAAAAAGCTGGGCATAGACCATGTATTCATAACCTTTGTATTGTGGCACATAGAAA
This sequence comes from Tokudaia tokunoshimensis, assembly GCA_036184795.1. Lineage (NCBI taxonomy): Eukaryota > Metazoa > Chordata > Mammalia > Rodentia > Muridae > Tokudaia > Tokudaia tokunoshimensis. The sequence goes on along the minus strand of BTHU01000013.1, from coordinate 26,226,379 downwards.
CAGAAGGATCTCTGTGGGCTTCTGGCTGACAGCCTGGCTTTAGGTTCAGGGAGAGATAATGTTTTAAAAGAATATGAACAAAATTGACAGACACCCAATGCCCCCCTCTAGCCTCTGCAAATTCACACAGGTATGTGCACCCACACAAAAGTGTGTGAATACCTAACTAACTCATACACAAAGCATAAAAGTACAATCTAAATTGGGACTGGAGAGATGGCTCAGGGGTTAAGAGCACTGGCTGCTCTTTTAGAGGTCATGGGTTCAATTCCCAGCAACCACATGGTGGCTTGCAACCGTCTGTAATGGGATCCAATGCCCTCTCTGGTGTGTCAGTGTGCTCATATACATAAAATAAACAAATAAAAAAACCCTTTTTTAAAAAAAAGTACAATCTTAAATCAAAGCATTGCTTAATTGGGTATTCTAAGACCTAAGACCTAAGGGAGTTTGATTCTATCTCATGTAGGTTAGTGTGGTTCTGAGTATGTGCTTCCTTCGTCAGGGTGTCCAGATGCTGTTGCACATGTGGCTGGAAGGATGTAGCAGAGCCTCCAAGTGGCATTTGCAGTATCCCAGTCCAGATAAGAGTGTGTTGTGGGCGAGGGGCAGTGGGAGAATGCCTTCTCTGAGGATTTTAGTGTTATAGCTCTTTTAGAAAGCACTCAGTGAAGCAGCTCTCTTAGATGGTCTTCAGTGATAAAGCTTGGGCATGTACACTTTATTTGGGGTGGAAAAGGGCTATATATAAACCTTGGAGAGTAGGAAGGAGTTTTCAGGATGAATGTAAATCACTGGCTGGAGTTTAGAGCATTGGGAATACCTTACTTTCATTGAGAGGCATTGGGGGGGGGGCTTCGTATTGGGAAAAGAAGAAGTTGAACTTGTAGGTTTGCTAAAGACTATATGACTATTTTCGGTAGAGGGTGTGGAAGTCTGGAGAGAAGAGAAAACCCTGCTGGAAAAGCAAGTCCTTCATTTTGCACTAAGTTTAGGGTAGCTATCCAGACATGACAGACTTGTAATCTTAAATAGCAGGGCTTCTCTACAGATAGACACTTCTCTAATGGCAAGAATCTGGGTCCAGATGCAAGAGGAGGCCCATGCTAAAGTTGGAGAAGGCAGGCTACCACCCCAAAGCAGAGAGAGACAAGACCTAGAATGGTACTCAAGTGTCTATTAATCCCATATCGATCCAGATTCTTCACATATTTTACCTCTGAGTTGTCACAATGCTTCTGTTAGAAGATAAGTAAAATAAGACTCTGGGAGATTATGAATGTTCAAAGTGAGATGACTGGATCACATTTCTAGATTTGAAGATGAGACTCATGCCCTCTCCATGTAGAGGCACAGTTTATCCAAGAGTAACTTCTATTACTGTAGACAATTATTTGCTAAGAGGATCAAAGGAACCTTGACCCTAAAGGCAGAGAGGTAGCCACAGAAACTCTTAGAAAGGACCTTCTCAAGACTAGCATCATTATCTATGGATCTTTCATGGATCTATGAGACACCCCCCACACCCCCCCACACATTGACACATGCCACACACACATAATTTAAATTTGCAAATCAACTGTATTGAAACATAGTTTGCCCTTCCGCGACCTCTGTTCCCGCAGACTGCACTGAAGAGACAGGTACCCAGGCTCTCTCTCCCCAATATAACATCACTTGGGACACGGCCTGTTGGGGCTTCCGTCTGCGCCCAAGAACGGGTCAGCGCTGTGGTCATCTGGGTGCCAGATCGGCAGGCCATCGCGTCTGCAGGGTGACCGGCGCCACGGAGAGTGTGCAGATTGCACTCCGCCATCTTTGCTCCAGTGACTGGGAAGTTGGGACAGCCAGGTTCTGAGACAGACAGGTTTAATATCGCTTGGGTCTCGGGCGGCTTGTGTGTGTGCAGCTCCCAAGTGCTGGGCAGATCTGCAGTAACCAGCGTGCTAGCTCTGCTGTGGGACTTCTGCCTGGCAGAGGGATGCCCCCTCCCCCCCCTAGGAGAGATCACACACCCCTGCACAGGGCAGGAGCCTACCAGCCTCCCTTTGGCTGCTCCAGGAATCCACTAGGCTAAGCCTTTGGATGTGCAAGGCCTCCCCAATATAAGATCACTTGGGGCAAGGCACATTAGGGCTCCAAAGTCACTCAGGAGCAGGCAGGCCCCAGAAATCGGTGCCAGGGGAATCCTGGTAATCCAGGGGGGGGGGCAGAAATAGCTTTGCAGGCTCACAGGAGGTCCAACCAACAGCCAGTGGCAGCAGGACCAAATAACATCAGAGGTATCCAGATGGCAAAAGGCAAACGTAGGAATGTTACTAACAGAAATCAAAGTAATGTGGGACCATCCGAACCCAACTCTCCAGCAGCAGCAAATCCTGGATACCCCACCACACCCGAAAGACAAGATCTGGATTTAAAATCACTTCTCATGATGCTATTAGAGGATCACAAGAAGGACACAAATAAATCTCATAAAGAGTTACAGGAGACCATGAATCAACGGTTAGAAGCCCTTACAAAGGAAACACAAAAATCGCTTAGAGAAATGCGGGAGAACATGGATCAAAAGATGGAGGCGCACAAGGAGACAACACAAAAATCGCTTAACGAGATGAATCAACGGGTAGATGCACTCACAAAGGAATCACAAAATTGGCATAAAGAAATGCAGAAGAATATGGGTCAACAGACGGATGCCCATAAGGAGGCAACACAAAAATTGCTTAAAGAAATGAATCAACGGTTAGATGCCCTTACAAAGGAAACACGAGAACTGCTTAAAGAAATGCAGGAGACAATGGATCAACAGATGGATTCCCATGAGGAGGAAACACAAAAATCACTCAGAGAAATGCAGGAGAACGTGGGTCATCAGGAAGAAATCCTGAAAGAGGCAATGCAAAAATACCTTAAAGAAATACAGGAAAATACAAACAAACAAGTGAAGGATCTCAGCAAATCCATCCAGGAACTAAAAAAGGAAGTAGAAACAACTAAGAAATCACAAAGGGAGACAACTTTGGAGATAGAAAACCTTGGGAAGAAATCAGGAGTCATAGATGCAAACATAAACAATAGAATACAAGAGATGGAAGAAAGAATCTCAGGTGCTGAAGACTCCATAGAAAGCATCGACTCAACAGTCAAAGAAAATGCAAAATGCAAAAAACGTGTAACCCAAAACATCCAGGAAATCCAGGACACAATGAGAAGACCAAACCTAAGGATTATAGGTATAGATGAGAGTGAAGATTTGCAACTTAAAGGGCCAGTAAACATCTTCAACAAAATTATGGAGGAAAACTTCCCTAACTTAAAGAGAGAGATGCCGATGAACGTACAAGAAGCCTACAGAACTCCAAACAGACTGGACCAGAACAGAAATACCTCCCGTCACATAATAATCAAAACACCGAATGTTCTAAACAAAGAAAGAATACTAAAAGCAGTAAGAGAAAAGGGCCAAGTAACATACAAAGGAAGACCTATCCGAATCACATCCGACTTCTCACCAGAGACTATGAAAGCCAGAAGATCCTGGGCAGATCTCATGCAGACACTAAGACAGCACAAATGCCAGCCTAGACTACTATACCCAGCAAAACTCTCAATCACCATAGATGGAGAGACCAAGATATTCCATGATAAAACCAAATTTTCACAATATCTTTCCACAAATCCAGCCCTGCAACGGATAATAGGTGGAAACCTCCAATACAGGGAGAGAAACAACACCCTGGAAAAAATGAGATAATAACCTTCTTGAATCAAACCCAAAAGTAGATAACCACTCAAACATAAAGATAGCGTCAAGAATGACAGATGGCAATAATCACTATGCCTTAATCCCTCTTAATATCAATGGTCTCAATTCCCCAATTAAAAGACATAGACTAGCAGACTGGATATGTAAACAGGACCCAGCATTTTGCTGCATGCAGGAAACGCACCTCAGTGTCAAAGACAAACACTACCTCAGAGGAAAAGGCTGGAAAACAATTTTACAAGCAAATGGCCCCAAGAAACGAGGTGGAGTAGCCATCCTAATATCAGATAAAATTGATTTTCAACCTAAAGTCATCAAAAAAGACACAGAAGGACACTACATACTGATCAAGGGAAAAATCCACCATCAAGAACTCTCAATTCTGAATATCTATGCTCCAAATGCAAGGGCACCCTCATTCGTAAAAGAAACTTTACTAAAACTCAAAGCACACATTGCATCGCACACAATAATAGTGGGTGACTTCAACACCCCGCTCTCTGAAATGGATCGTTCAGGAAAGCAGAAACTAAACAGGGACACAGTGAATCTAATTGAAGCCTTGGACCAAATGGAACTAACTGATATATATAGAACATTTCATTCTAGAGCTAAAGAATACACCTTCTTCTCAGTTCCTCATGGTACCTTCTCCAAAATTGACCATATAATTGGTCACAAATCGGACCTCAACAGATACAAGAAGATAGAAATAATCCCATGCCTCCTATCAGATCACTATGGAATAAGGGTGGTCTTCAATGGCAACAAAAACAAAAGAAAACCCACGTACACATGGAGGCTGAACAATGCTCTCCTCAATGATAACTTGGTCAAGGCGGAAATAAAGAAAGAAATCAAAGACTTTTTGAAAGTTAATGAAAATGAAGGCACAACATACCCTAATTTATGGGACACAATGAAAGCAGTGCTAAGAGGAAAATTCATAGCCCTGAGTGCCGGCAAAAAGAAACGGGAGACAGCATATACTAACAGCTTAATGGCACACCTGAAAGCCGTGGAACAAAAAGAAGCAAATACACCAAAGAGGAGTAGAAGGCAGGAAATCATCAAACTCAGGGCTGAAATCAATCAAGTAGAAACAAATAAAACCATACAAAGAATCAACAAAATGAGGAGTTGGTTCTTTGAGAAAATTAACAAGATAGATAAGCCCTTAGCCAGACTAACCAGAGGGCACAGAGATAGTATCCAAATTAATAAAATCAGAAACGAAAAGGGAGAGATAACAACAGAAACTGAGGAAATTCAAAAAATCATCAGATCCTACTACAAAAACCTGTATTCAACACAACTAGAAAATCTTGAGGAAATGGACAATTTCCTTGACAGATACCAAGTACCAAAATTAAATCAGGATCAAATAGACCATCTAAACCGTCCTATAACCCCTGAAGAAATAGAAGTTGTCATTGGAAGTCTTCCAACCAAAAAAAGCACAGGTCCAGATGGTTTTAGTGCAGAATTCTATCAGACCTTCAAAGAAGACCTAACACCAATACTCTTCAAACTGTTCCACAAAATAGAAACAGAAGGAACACTACCCAACTCGTTCTATGAAGCCACAATTACACTAATACCAAAAGCACACAAAGATCCGACAAAGAAAGAGAATCTCAGGCCAATCTCTCTTATGAATATCGATGCAAAAATACTCAATAAAATTCTTGCCAACCGAATCCAAGAACACATCAAAACGATCATTCACCACGATCAAGTAGGCTTCATCCCAGGGATGCAGGGATGGTTCAATATAAGGAAATCCATCAATGTAATCCACTACATAAACAATCTCAAAGAAAAAAACCACATGGTCATCTCATTAGATGCTGAGAAAGCATTTGACAAAATTCAGCATCCTTTCATGCTAAAGGTCTTGGAAAGATCAGGAATTCAAGGCCCATATCTAAACATAGTAAAAGCAATTTACAGCAAACCGGTAGCCAGCATCAATCTAAATGGAGAGAAACTTGAAGCAATCCCACTAAAATCAGGGACTAGACAAGGCTGCCCTCTCTCTCCATATCTTTTCAATATAGTACTTGAAGTTCTAGCTAGAGCAATTAGACAACAAAAAGAGGTCAAAGGGATACAAATTCGAAAGGAAGAAGTCAAACTATCATTATTTGCAGACGATATGATAGTATACTTAAGCGACCCAAAGAACTCCACCAGAGAACTCCTACAGCTGATAAACGACTTCAGCAAAGTGGCTGGATATAAAATCAACTCAAGCAAGTCAGAAGCCTTCCTATACTCAAAGGATAATCAGGCTGAGAAAGAAGTAAGAGAAATAATACCCTTCACGATAGCCAAAAACCATATAAAGTATCTTGGCGTGACTCTAACCAAACAAGTGAAAGATCTGTATGACAAGAACTTCAAGTCTCTGAAGAAAGAAATTGAAGAAGACCTCAGAAGATGGAAAAATCTGCCATGCTCATGGATTGGCAGGATTAATATAGTAAAAATGAGCATCTTACCAAAAGTAATACACAGATTCAATGCAATCCCCATCAAAATCCCAACTCAATTCTTCATAGAGTTAGAAAGAGCAATTCAAAAATTCATCTGGAATAACAGAAAACCCAGAATAGCTAAAACTATTCTCAAGAGTAAAAGAACCTCTGGGGGAATCAGTATCCCGGACCTCAAGCTGTACTACAGAGCAATAGTGTTAAAAACCGCATGGTATTGGTACAGTAACAGACATGTAGATCAATGGAACAGAATTGAAGACCCAGAAATGAATCCACACTCCTCTGGTCACTTGATCTTTGACAAAGGAGCTAAAACCATCCAGTGGAAAAAAGATAGCCTTTTCAACAAATGGTGCTGGCTCAGCTGGAGGTCAACATGCAGAAGAATGCAAATTGACCCATCCTTATCTCCTTGCACTAAGCTCAATTCTAAGTGGATCAAAGATCTCCACATAAAATCAGACACACTGAAACTAATAGAAGGGAAACTAGGGAAGAACCTTGAACATATGGGCACAGGGGAGAATTTCCTGAACAGAACTCCAATAGCTTATGCTCTAAGATCAAGAATAGACAAATGGGACCTCATTAAATTACAAAGTTTTTGCAAGGCAAAAGACACTGTCAAAAAGACAAAGCAGCAACCAACTAACTGGGAAATGATCTTTACCAACCTTACATCCGACAGAGGGCTAATATCCAAGATATACAAAGAACTCAAGAAGTTAAACTCCAGAGAGGCAAGTAACCCTATTAAAAATGGGGTACAGAGCTACACAAAGAGTTCTCACCTGAAGAATATCTAGTGGCTGAGAAGCACCTAAAGAGATGTTCATCGTCCTTAGTCATTAGGGAAATGCAAATCAAAACAACCCTGAGATTCCATCTCACACCAGTCAGGATGGCTAAGATCAAAAACACAGGAGACAGCAGTTGTTGGCGAGGATGTGGAGAAAGAGGAACACTCCTCCACTGCTGGTGGAATTGCAGGCTGGTACAACCACTCTGGAAAGCAGTCTGTCGGTTCCTCAGAAAACTGGGCATGACACTCCCGGAGGATCTGGCTATACCACTCCTGGGCATATACCCAGAGACTTTACCTGCATGCAATAAGGACACATGCTCCACTATGTTCATAGCAGCCTTATTTATAATAGCCAGAAGCTGGAAAGAACCCAGATGTCCCTCAACGGAGGAATGGATTCAGAAGATGTGGTATATCTACACAATGGAATACTACTCTGCAGTTAAAAACAATGAATTCACGAAATTCCTAGGCAAATGGTCAGATCTTGAAAATATCATCCTTAGTGAGGTAGCCCAATCACAAAAGAACACACATGGTATGCAGTCACTGATAAGGGGATATTGACCTAGAATCTCGGAATACCCTAGACACAATCCGCATATCAATAGATTTCTAAGAAGATGGAAGGAGAGACCCCTGGTCCTGGAAAGACTGGATGTAGGGGAACGCCAGGACAGAGTAACGAGAGGGGGTTGAATGGAGAAAAGAGGGAGGGAAGGGGGCTTATGGGACTTTCGGGGAGGGAGGAAACGGGAAAGGGGAAGTGATTTGGAACGTAAATTAAAAAAATAAAATAAAATAAATAATAATAATAAAAAAAAGAAACATTGTTTGCATGAAAGGAACCAACTTTGAATGTATATATCTTTTCATGTTTCTAAGCAAATTCATATCCCAGAAAGCCATCATATTAAAATATTTTCATCCCCCTTAATAATTTAGTATCCTTTGTCAGCATGTATTGATCTAGAATCACTTGAGAGGTGGGTCTCAGCCTTGATCTTGATTTTATTGATTGAGATGGGAGACTGCCCACTGTGGGTGGCACGGACCCCTGACTGGGATCCTGGACTGTGTAAGTAGAGAAAGGAGCTGAGCAGAAGCAACTTTCATCACTCTCTATTCTTGATTGTGAATGCAATGTGAGCAGATGCTTCAAACCTCTTCTCTTCTGACCTTTGGCTTATGTTTTTCATTTTCTTAATATAGTTGCCTGAAGAGTGTAATTATGGTGAATATATACATCATTGTCTTGATAACTACAAAGATACTTTTCAAATCTGAGCATTCATTAATGAGAAAAACTCAAATAAGCTAGAGATTTGCGGATTTTTGACCTATTTTTCTATTACTGCTTTTCCAACACCTATTTCATTAATTTGTTATACATACTAAGTTTTTCCTTCTTTCCTTCCTCCCTCCCTCCCCACTTCCCTTCCTCACTACTTGCTTGCTTGCTTCTTTCCTTCCTTTTCCTTTTGTTTGAATTTTTTTTTTTTTGGACAAGTTCTTGCTTTTAGCCCAATCTAGCTTTAGGCTCTGGGTTTTCCTTTCTCAACTTCTGGAGTGATGGAATTACAGTAGAAGCTTGTATCACCTCAAAGGGCTTCATTCTCATTTTCTAAGTCTACTTAGACTCCTATAATGAAGCATGACAAACAGAACCTGAGTGACCTATAAACAGAAACTGTAACTGTTCACATTTCAGAAGGCTTGGAATACTAAGGACAATGGATGACTCAGTGTTTGTTGAAGGCTATCTTCCTGAATTGCAGGTGATTGTCTTTTGGTGAAGTTTTTACATGGTGGAAAGGATAGACTTACTTTGTGAGTCTTCATTAGGGCAGTAATCACATTCTAGAGGCCCTCACCTACACGAAGTCTTCCTATTATATCTGGAGGGGTGTTAGGATTTTAACATTTACATCCAGGTTGGGGATAACTTCTTGTATTATTTCTTTCTTTCTAGTTACTTTGTTCTCTATCCAGTTTCTTAATCTGGGGATTTGAATAACAGAGATGATCATATGATCTTTGAAAACTATAATTTTATCTGTAGCCAGCTTTTTTGATCTTTCTTATGACTTTGATACATGTTGTTTTCACTTATTAATATCCAAATATTGTTTTAAATCCCTGTGACTTAGCTTTACATGCATCAGTTATTTCAACATGTTTTATTTAATTCCCAATTATGTATAGACTTTCTAGGTAAAATTTTGTTATTTATAATCTAATTCCATCTTTCTCTGAGAACAAATTCTCCATGATTTGAAGCATTTGTGATGGTAAAGTTTTATTCCCCACCATCAAGCCACTCTTGATAGATGTTTTATATGTGTTTAAAAGCAATATTTACTCTGCTGTTGTTGGGAAAAATGTTCTAGAATTGTCAACACTTTAAGTTACTTAATAGGAATAAATATTTCAGAGCATTATAGTCTTTTGTCGGCTTGTTCTATTCATTGCTGAAATAGGAACACTGGTAATCATTTAAAGATTCTAAATTTATGTATGTGGACATATTATGAGGGCATGGTGTCTGTGTGTTTGTGTGTGTTTGTATGTGTGTGCATACAATACACACACACATATGCACAGGATATCTGCATATGAAAGGATGATATGAATATATGTGGGAATGTGTGTATATGATGCCTATTTGTGAGGGCTGAATGTGTGTGGACATGATCTGTGTTTGTGTTTGTGTGTGTGTATACAAATATGTAACCTGCTGAACCATCTTACCAGTCTTTGAAGCCAATCTTATTTTATTTTTCCTTTATTTACTTTTTACTCTTTTAGAACTTCACGTATGTATACAATTAAGTATGGCCATGTATACTGCCCATTTAAGTCTTCGATCTGCTCCCAGTATCTTTTTCCCTCATAACTTTGTGCCTAACTCTGAAAACCTAAGTCCAATTAGTGCTGCCCCCATGTGCATGAGTATGGGGGCTATAACCTGGAGCATGGGCAGCCTATCAGTGGCTTCAAAGCATATTTTCTACCCTCTCAGCATCTATCAACTACTAATAGCTCCTCAGTCTTGGGTGGGACCTGGAGATAGTCTACTCATCTACGTGGAGGCTTTGGGTGGCTACACTGGCTGCTGAATAGCCATGCCATGTAGAGAAGACATTTGTCATGACTCTTCCCCATCCTTCAGCTTTTACAGTCTTTCTGCCACCTCTTCTACAATGTTCGCTGAGGTTTGGTAGTGGGTAGGATGGCAGGCTGATGAAGATGTCTCATTTAGGGCTACACACTCAATCACTTCTTTTCAGCATTTTAACTCACTGTGCATCTCTGCATTGACTGTTGTCCATTGTCAAATGAAGCTTCTTTGAACAAGGTGGTAAGCAGGCCAACTCTATGGGTTTATACGTGAATATACATGAAGAAGACAATTGGACAACACGGTCATTTACCAAAATAACAATAGCAGGGTCTATGGCCTCCATGTCTATGAAGTTTTGACCAAGGTTAGGGTATCAAGAATGAAATTTTATGTTAGGGAGCATGACACAAGTCTAACCTGACTTGTAACTCTGTAACTGTGATGCCACTTTTGCAGCAGTGGGCACGGCTTGCCTGGCTCCTTGATATTACAGCATGCAGTGTCCAATGCTGGAGAAGACCATTTAATTTCTCCAAGCCACTTTCATAGTATCTTTTAGTGTTACGAAACCTAGCCAAAAGGAGGAAGTGTAAGCAACTTTTAACTTTTTAATTTTAATATGAATGTATGTATGTATATGAATATAATTCTTTGCCTACATATATATGTATATGTATGTGTATGTGTTCTCTCTCTCTCTCTCTCTCTCTCTCTCTCTCTCTCTCTCTCTCTCTCTCTCTCTCTCTGTGTGTGTGTGTGTGTGTGTGTGTATGTAGTGTATGCATGCCTCATGACCACATAAGTAATAAAATAACATATTCCTTGGAACAAAAGTTCCAACTAGATGGTTGTGAATAATCATGTGGGTTCCGGGAATTGAACCTGGGTCCTCTGCAAGAGCAGCAAGTTGCTGTCTTATTCACTGAACCATCTCTTCATCCTCAGAAGCTATTTTTCAATTATTGCTTTTTTTTATTATTTTTTCTATTTGACAAGCCATTGAAGCCTATCTTGGAGCAATATTGTTTGAAACAAACACACTTAGAATTGTTATGACTTCCTGATGAGCTATTATGCATCATTATGGAACATCTAGGGGAAAACCCTTTGTTTATTTTCCTGGATCTCTTTTTATTTTTCTGGAGTCTGTTGTGGATAGAGTTCCTCTGGTTGCACTAAGTTTCTTACAAGAGTTACTTTTTACGTCGCAACTTTGTTGGAAGTCTCATCCTTATATGCAGCATCCCCCTTTAGACTGTGTAATTAGGAGGTTTTCAGCCTTTTCAGAGCTCTGGACAAATAGTATCACCATGAGAGAGCATGCTCATTGCTGTAGAGGTGAGTTCTTCCATGTTTTAACCATCAGTCATACTCCCAAACCCTGTTGGCACTAGACAAACATGGATCGACTCTTTGCTTCTATAGATTTATCTAATATGGAGATCTAATAGAAAGAGAATGACCATACTCTTTGATTAAATATGATGTTTCCACTGTTTGTTAACGGTCCAGTATGTTCTCAGTATCTATGCATGGATGATATTCCATTTCTTAGCTTTATTATAGAACGTTTTATTCATCTGTTCATAATTTCAAGACCATATGTATTAGTTTCACTTTTGGCTATCATAAATACCTTTCAATGTTTATATATAAAACCTTACATGGACATATATATTTTCATTTCTCTTGGGCATTTACATAACATATAGCTATGATCTATATACAGGATATGATTGCTGGATTTTGTGGTAACTCTAGGTTTCATATTTTGAAATGATGGTAAACTGTTGAAGTCGCTGCACCGCTGACTCTCCCACCATTAATGCATGCATTACAAAGACATCTTGATGTCATAAGATAATTATCGTTGTGACTTTCTCAATTTAGTCATCACTGTGTGTCATATCACCATGGCTGACGATGTAGGGGAGTTTTCACGTGCTTGTTGTCCATTAGTTTATCTTCTCTGCAGAAGCATATATTCAGAGTTTCCACCCAGTTAGAGTTGGGTTACGTCTTTTCATTAACAATGCTTAAGCATTCTTTGTAAATTCTTGATAATAATACCTTATTGTGTACCGTGATCAATTATATTCTTTCTTTGAGATGTCTTCTCTCTTTTGCTGTCTTGATAAGTTTTCTGTGAAATCCAAATTAAAATTACCATTTTTTTTCCTTTCATAGCTTATGCTTGTGCCATTAAATCTTGAAGTCATTTTAGTGTAAGGTCATGAAGATTTTAACCTATAACTTTCCCTAAAGGATCGTAGAGTTTTAACAGTCACACGTATGTCTCGCTCTGTTTTGTCCATTTCACATCTATTGTGAGTATCGTCCCATCTCTTTTTCACCTGTGCCTGATCAGTCAGTGGTTCCCATACCACTTTTGAAGAGTGTCATTTCATCATTGAATTGTCTTCATGTCCAGGCTGAAAGTGAGAGCCTAGACACATGGTTTCATTTCTGATTTCTCAACTCAATTCCACTGATTTATATGTCCATCTTTACCAGCACCGGGTTCTGATTGCTGTTGCTCTGTGGGAAGCTGTGATAGCAAGGAGTATGGATATTCCCTCTCGGCTTTTGAAGGGTATTTTTTTTTTGGCTTTCTTGTTCCTTGCAATTTCATATGCCTTTTAGTACTATCCTGTCTGTTCCTGTGGTGAACTGGGCCAAGATACTGACAGGGCTTTTACTGAGTTACATTTAGGATCTAAGGTAACACAAAGTCTTCTGTTCTGTGAACATGGGCTATTATTCGGTTTATTGAGATTTTTTTTATCTATTTTATTTTATTTTGTTTGTTCATTGAGATTTCAGACACATTTTGTAATGTCAGTATGGAAAATTATAATTTATGAAATGTTCTCCTAAGCATATTATTCTTTTTGTTGCTATTTTAACTGGCATTATTTTCTGAATTTTTGAATTACTTATTATAAGTATAAAGAAACACAATTAATTCCTATATGTTGATTTTCCAATCTGTTTTCCTTCTTATTTCTTGGTTAAGTCTAACAGTTTTTAGTGAATTCTTCATGACTTTTTATTGCTCTGGCTAGATTTGTTAGTACAGTATCAATCAGAAGAATTTTGAGTGGGAATTATTGCTATGTTTGTGATTCTACTGGGGGAAGTATCTAATCTTTCCTAATTAAATATGATGTTAGCTTAAATGTTTTTCTCAATGTTTTTAATAAGACTGTAGAAATTCACTTCTATTTTTAGTTTGTTGAAAAGATTTTTTAAAATCATGAAATCAGGTTAGCTTTTTCAAATATGTTTTTGAGATGATCATATGGTATCGATAAATGTATTTTTATCACTATAAAAATTATCTGAGGTAATTAATTTGCAATAAAAAACTATTTTATCTCATTGTTTTGAGGTTCCATTTGGTAATGAATCAGGCTCCTTGTATTAGCCTGGGGCAGGGCTACACTTGGTGTCAGGGACACAGGGCAGAGAAAAATTCTTTATGCTGTGAGGGGAGAACAAAGAGAGAAAAAGGGAAGCAGCTGCTATCCCACAATTCTCTTTGAGGACATGACCATGATGACTTCAGGCCCTTGTACTAAACTCCACCTCTGAAACCTTCCATCAGTGTCAAACAGTGTCATTTAGAGGAGCAAACCTTTATAGACAGATTTTTAGGGGGTAGTCAGCATTTAGGTGTGGCACATCCCTTTAATTCCAGCACTCAGGAGGCAAAAGCAAATGGATCTCTGAGTTCAAGGCCAGTGTGGTCTATAGAACAAGTTCCAGGACAGCCAGAGTTACACAGAGAAACCCTGCTGCAACAACCCCCACCCCAAAAATAAGAGACATATTATCCATAGTCTTCTTGTCATACACTTTATTTTGTGTCAGGATAATGGCTCCTTAAAAAAAAATCTAAGAAATATTTACTCTTCTCAATTTTGGAGGCTCATGAAAAATTGGTATTATTTGAATGTTTGGTGGAATGTGCCATCAAATTATCTGGGACTTTTAATTTTTAGGGGGATGACATGACTTTGTGACTATCAGTTTAAATTTATTTGATAAATATTTATTCAGATGGCTTATTTCTCCTTGAGTCAGTTTTATGTTGTGTTCCTTTCTAGAAAAATTCTGCTATATACAGTTTATATAGTTACTAGCATGATATTGCCCATGATATTCTTTTCTAATAACTTTTATCTTTAAAGAGTCAGGATTAAGAGGGAGGGAAGGGGGCTTATGGGACTTTCGGGGAGGGAGGAAACGGGAAAGGGGAAGTGATTTGGAATGTAAATTAAAAAAATAAAATAAAATTAAATTAAAAAAAAAAGAGTCAGGATTAATGCTTACCTCTCATTTCTGATGATTTCTTGAGTGGGGAGGTGGGGGATGGGGGTGGGTGTGTGGGTGGAGGGTGGGGATGAGGGTGAAGAGTAGTGGGCAGTAGAAGGGGGTGAGGGTGGGGGTGGGATTGAGGGTGGAGGAAGGGTGGGGATGGGGGTTGGGGGTGGAGGAAGGGTGGGGATGGAGGTTGGGGGGTAGCTTACAGGAGAAACAGAAATGAAGCTGGTTAAAAGGAAGAGGACCTCATCCTTCCTCTTGATACTTCTGGCTCAAGATATAAAGCTTACCCCAGAATAAATTGTAGGAGAATTAGGGACTTTTGGATACAGTTGTTTTCTGGTAAAGAATGTGAAGTGATGTTAGAAAGTTGAGTGCACACTTGAGTTTCCAAATAATAGTGGGGAAGGTTAGGAGAAGTAGAGGAGTGAAAAATCAGGTTAAATCAGCAGATTTGCAGAAAATGTTATTTAAAGTTAGGGTGAAGAAAAGCGCAGAAATCTTGGATTTATGGCTTTAATGGATGCTGTGGTAAATGGATGGTGCTTAGGGAGGTTGACTGGAAAACTGGCTCCAGTTTATACTAACGTGCTGTCCAGGGAAGATGCTACTTCGTTTCTTAGTCTTTTGTGGATGTCTTACAGAATTCTCTTGATATGGTTGTGGTTGAAAGTGTTCTCTTCACCTTTTGGTTTCCCTCACCTCGTTCTCCAGCTCACGGGTGTAAATGCTTTTAGTTTCCTATAGCTGAAGATTCTCAGAGCCCATCTTTGCTTAGAACATGGAATAGCTCATGAGAATTTCTTCTTTGGCACTATAAAAGTAATATTGGTCTCTGAATGACAGATATGCATTCATAGAGCCTCTGATACACATTGATAAATTGGACTGTTTTTTAAACATTGGGTCTTCCCTGCGAATGGAGACAGAGAATTGCAAGATCTTCAGGCATAGTATTAACTGAAATTACTAGAAGCTCATAATAGTAATGAAATTATCATTATATATCACCATATCATGTACCACTTCCTACTTTCTTTTTTATTACAAAAAGATTGCTTGCTAAAGTTGGGAACATTAAAAAAAACTCACATTAATAATTAAACTAAAATGAGGGTAATTGCCCTTGCATGAGCAATTGTTAGTTTATTAAATTGCTTACTCTCTGAGTATTGTTCAGTGCTCAAACACTAAGTACCAGTCATTAAGCCTGCCAATATGATAGTTCCTACTTATTTAGCACCTTCTGCACAGTGATCTCAAGTATGTAAATCAAATCTTGAATTAAACATTGGCCTTGAGATTGATTGCTAAAGAAATTTATGACTTGATTGTTACAGCCTGAAAATATCACCCTTACCATGATGTCACCTTTGCATCACTAAAATCATACGAGTTTTTTTCTTTATTTTGTTCGGCATTTATTTATTTATTCATTCATTCATTTATAATATCTTTTGTATTTTTATAAGTTGGTGACAAGTGCTAAAATGGCTGCTTTCATAAAACTGTGACTTTGATGGGTACATGGTATTTATTTTTAAGACAAAGAAATTCAGTTTATATACATTAGAAGAATTTCTGCAACAAAGTGAAGAAATTGAAAAGTCCTTTGTATTCTCTCTCTCTCTCTCTCTCTCTCTCTCTCTCTCTCTCTCTCTCTCTCTCTCTCTCTCTCTCTCCTTCTCTCTCCTCCTCTCCCTCTCCCTCCCCCCCACTGTATGTGTATGTGTGTATGTGTGGGGGGTGTGATGCTGGGGATTGAACTGGTTGATATCTCCCTTCCATGCATGTTCAACCTCAGGGCTTCCTCCCCCTAATTTCTTTATGTCCTAAACTGGGGCTTCTCTCAATAGGCCAACAGTATATTGTGGGAAACTCTAAGCCTCCACCTCAGCTTCCAGTTGGGAACAGGTCTTTTGTTTACTGATATTTGGGAATTTCAGGAGCTAGAGTTGCAAATTGCTGATGCTGAGAAGGCGATTACATGACAGCAGATATCTTTTCAGACTGTCTCCTTTGAACCAGCTTCTTTAGAACATTTCATTGTTACCTTTCTCAGAAGAGTCCTGCATAGTGGTCCTTTCCTTTTTGCTTTGCAGTGGGAAGATGCCCTGTAATGAATCTTTAGCTTACACCTTGTCAGGGGGCTCACCAGGATCCAAATGTAGAACTACTTGGGTTCCAGGATGACTCTCAACCATCCAAATTTGTGTCTTTGTTTGCTGTTCTTGTTTTCTTCCTTGACAGAGAAATAAAAAAAATATTTATTAAGGTAGTTATCACAATAATACTTGGACGTTGGTTATTTCTGCTGATTGCTACAGAAAACAGGAGGGAGGCGTGGGTGTCAACCCTAAACCGAGGTTCTTAAGAAACATTCAAATAAATCACAAGTGACCAAGTTGGTCACTTGTCTCAGTCTTTCAATTCTAAATATGTTTGTCATCAGGTCATTGGTTTATGTGATGTAATAGTTTTAAAAATAATTTTGTAAATTAACTTTTAGTGTCATGGTGCCATATGATAGGATTTTATTGTGTGCTATGAATTTCACAAAATTTGATTATGCTCTATCTAGGATAGTTACTTCTTACACATTGTTGGATCACTTTAAAAATTTGTCTCACTTTATTTTTTTCGTTACCAGATAAAATGCAGTTCCCAAATGAGTATCAATGAATGTGGTGCAGAAAATGAGATATTTACTAAAATTATAAAATTTTCAATTCTAATTGTCTCATTATTGGGCTCAAAAAACAATTCAGGTAACACATAAAGAAGCCCATGTTCCTCGTCAGTACCCAAGTCTACTCCTAGGATGGGAGTCTGGTAATTTTTCTTCTCTTTGATTTTAGCCTCCAATCATATAGCTGTTCAGAAACAACTATGATTTGGACGAGTCCTCCAAGCCCAGAGCCAGTGTGCCTCACCCTACCTGTATGTTGTACAGTTTGCCTCAGTCCTGATTGCTCTATCCTCCAAGTTTTTAATCTATAAAACTTCCTGTGAATAAAATGGTTTTAACCTCCCCTTGCCCATCTTTCCCCAAAACCACCTGATAAATTTGTAAATCCATTTCCTTCCCTGATATTGTATCACTTATTAAATACCTTTTACTGACCACAGACTTTGATCCAGGGTGTATGATAATGTCGAGGAGGAGAGTAGAGACATAGTTCTGGTCACCAAATGCAATAGCTTGCGTCTGTTGGGGGAAAGACAGATCAATAGCAGGACAGACCTTCCCACCGGTGCTTGCTTGGTGCTTCTGCTATCGCTCCAAGTCTATGATGTCAGAGGGTTAGAGCACAAACATCAGAGTAGAACATCAGTAGCCACATCAGCGTAGAACTCCACAGTAATGTGACTCATTATGGCAGCCATGGAGTCACTGTACCTGTCATATTGGGAACCCAGAAAAATCAGCTGGAGAGATCTGAAGTCACTCTACTTACATCTACTGAGGTTGATTGGTTGAGTGACTTAGGAAGTCATCTGGGATCCTATCGGGAGAGTTCTCTATGTCCCTGAGCTGACTCTCCGCTGATCTCCATAGTACCTTTCCCGTTTTCCTAAGGACAGAGGGACCATTTATTGCTTTAGTCAGCATCACCACCCATGTCCCAGGCCCATTGTGTTTTTCAGACCTTATCACACACCTCCTGGACCTCTTATTGCTGTGAACAGTGGTCATCTGGAGACCTCTCATCACTTCCTTCCGTGTTGCTCTCATCTGTCTGGTTGACACTCTTCATTCTTTCACACCCCTCCTCCGTTCTGTTCCACTGATGGCCTCTCCTGAGCTGGCCCTTCACTCACCAGCTATTCTAGTTAGAGGATTTGAAGCAAGGCACTTGACTCTCTCCTGCGGCTTTGTCTGTGGATTAGGGATGATGACACGGTCTTGAGGAGCCACTGTCAGCATGGGTAAACGGAGAAAGTGCTTTTCAGATCTTTAGCCACTTGCTTTACCCTACTTCCTGTGACATTTACCACAAGCCACTTTTAGCAAGCCTGCTTGCATAGATCCTATTTATGCAAGACTCTAGGCTCTAACCTTATGAAGGTGCACATCTAATTAATATTCTTCACTAATTTAAAAGCAATGAGGAAAATGAGTGAGATAAATAAGTGAAAGTTTAGTGAATTTTCTAATGAAAAATTATATTTTTTCTGTCTCTGTCTCTTTCTCTGTCTCTTTCTGTCTCTCTGTTTCTCTCTGTCTCTCTGTCTCTCCTCTCTCTCTCTCTGTCTCTCTCTCTCTGTCTCTCTGTTTCTCTCTGTCTCTCCTCTCTGTCTCTGTCTCTTTCTCTCTCTCTCTGTGTGTGTGTGTGTGTGTGTGTGTACGTGTCCTCAAATCATCTTGCCTCACCCTTTCTTATGTAGAGATTCAGGTGGATTGTACTGCTCCTCTACATTTTGTTCTGATGGCTACAACTGGGCTTCTTTTGACTCTGACTTAGCTACACATCTGCAGTCAGGACTGGGGCTGCAGGCTCTGCTGACTTGAAGGCTAGGAATTTGTAAGTCTGTCTCATAGACAGAGGGGTTTTTACAGGCTTTTTATTTATTTATCTTTATATGAAATCTACCACCTGCCTCCATTTTTCCCCCGCCACTCTCCTTTCACAAGAGACCATGCGAAGAAGACTGCTGAAGCTGAGAGGCCTTGCTACTTCTATATCATAGCGTTTATATAAGAGGAATGTACACATAAAAAGTCTGTTTAGTATGCATGATATTTTCTTCCCTCTGTGTGTCTTCCTTAAGAATTTAGTAACCAGGGGTGAAGAGAGGGCTCAGTGGTTAAAATCATTGGCCAGTCTTCCAAAGGTCCTGACTTTAGTTCCCAGCATTCACATGGTAGCTCATAACTATCTATGACTGTAGTTCCATGAGATCCCATGGCTTTTTCTGTTGTGCAGACGTACACACAGACAAAACACTCATGAACATAAAATGCGTAAATAAATAAATCTTAGAAAATTTAGTAAGCAGAGGCTGGGGAAGTGGCTTGATGGTTTAGAGTTTAGATTATTGAAGATAACATTTGGGTGTTCCAGCATGTCTGTAACGGCAGGCTTCATCAACAGGGGACTCTCAGAGTAAGCGGGATAGTGGGAGTAGCCATTAGTGCACTTCGGGTTTGATTGAGGGACAATGCTTCTGGTGGAAGCGTCATTTAGGATTTTTCTCAGCGTCAACCTCTGCCTCTACATGTCCTTTTATATATGCATACTCGTACACATGCAAAAGAGGCATACACATGCAACACACACACACACACACACACACCCAAGATAACATGCCCATATTCATCTGACATTGGAATTCCTCAAAAGAGGAGACTTGGACCAAAGCTCTTGAAAGTCTCCTTTAGCTCTCTGACGTCAGCAACCCCTGTCTGTTGCTTAGGACTCCCTTATTACCTGGAACAGCTGACTCTTAAGAAACACATTTGTTTCCAAGCAGATTCACCTGAAAAAAAAAATCTCTGCTTTGCTCAGGCCACAGCCACAGCCAACTTGCAGATGACTAGTATGAAGAATGATAAGCAAACATTATGATCATGTCTACACGTGGTCAGTGAATCAAACCAAATTGGGAGTTTAGTCATGATTGATTTCCTTGGCATCCTGCTATGTGATGACTGTTTTATAGGAGCAAATGAGTGGTTTTCTGAGTGGTGGCGCTGAGCACTCCTAGCCAAACTGGTGACTGTGTCTGCCACCTGGGGTTTTGATGGCAGGAAGCTGTGTCCTGGTATTTGGCCAACTGACTCAGCCACAGTGTGGTCCCTGAAGCACTGATATTCCCCAGAAGGCCACACCAAATCTTTCCTCTAGGCCAACCTGTGAGGGTCTGAGAAAAACTCATTTTCTTCTCCCTGTTCCATTTCTTCCTAGTTGTATTATCTTTTATTTTGGAGGAGGCAGTAGGGATGAAGGTGGGAGAGGATACTGTATCTCTCATAGCCTCGGTTTCCTAATATGAAATATGTGTAACACATCTACTTCACACGGTTGACATGATAGTCCCAGGGGATTGGAAGTTTCTTAAAGGTGGGCAGGACTCCAGCGAATGCTACTTTCCCTTTCCCACGTCACCCTCTCCTTGTCTGTGGCTGTCATATCGCCTGACATAACTGAAATCTGAAAGTTTAATTATGACAGTTCCTCATTGGTGCAAAAACACATCCTAACTAGATCCATGTTCCCTCTCACTGTGCTGAGCACATGTGACAGAACCTCTGGGAACAGCATAAACCATGTGGCCTGGCTTTAGACTCACAGTGGCTAAGCACAGCTGGGCTGTCAGGACCCCAGTCCCATCTTCATGTCATTGACACACATGAATTCCATACCTCCTTCCCTTCTCAAGGCACTAATGTGTGCCCACAACCACAGGTCTCAGTGAGTGAGCATTTTCCTAGTTTGAAAGGAGTGGGTATCTTCACCACCACAGTCCCGATTTGGCTCGACTTTGGCCTCCATCTCTCTATCAACTATTTTATTTGGTAGATGAATTCTGATTTCCCCTTTTTTTCTTTTTTTCCTTTTATTTTTATTTTTATATATTTTGAAATAGGATCTTATGTGCTAGGTTGTCTTGTGTGAAGGTTTGAATAAAAATGGCCCCCATAGGCCCCCGGGAAGTCAGGGTGTGGCTTTATTGGAGTAGATGTGTCTTTGTTGGAGGAGGTGTGTAACTAGGGGTATGCTTTGAGGTCTCAAAAGTCAAATCAGGTCCACTGTTTTATTCTCTTCTGGCTGCCTATCTGCTGATCCAGATGTAGAAAATAAATCATTTTCATTATTTTTTGAGTACTAAGTCTGTAATGCCTTTTAGACACCCAATGGATAAGTAGGGTAGACAGATCTTGACCCTCTCCAGCATCATGTCAGCCTGGGTGCTCACTATCCTTCCCACCATGATGACAATAGACTAAACCTCTGAACTGTAAGCCAGTCTCAATTAAATGTTTTCCTTTATAAGAGTTGCCATGGTCATGGTGCCTCTTCACATGTAGAAACTACAACAGGCTGTAAGTAATTATATATCCAGGGATGAGCTTGAATTTCTAATTTTCCTGCCTCCATGTCCCAAGTTCTCTTCTTACAACCATCACATTGCCAATAGCTCCTCAACCATGGGTGGAACTCCATGGTCCTGTTGCCCCATTTATACTGTGATGTTGTTTGGCTACTCTTGTGCCCAGAGACTCAGCTTCTGTGGATTCCTGTGGGCAACAGCCTTGTCATATCCAGAAAGAACTGTTTATAGAAGTCTTCCATTACTTCTGCTTTCTACAGTCTTGCTGCCTCCACTCTGGAATGACCCCTGAGCCTTGAAACAGGGAATAATGCAGATATCCTATTTGGAGCCACACATACCACAGTCACTTGTTTTTTCATGTTGACTGTATGTGGGTCTCTAGATTAACCAGCATGCACTTCAAGAAAAGCTTCTCCAATGAGGACTGAGAATGCCACCAATCTAGTGGTCCAGAGAGAAGTATCAATGCATCTTCCTCCTTTTTAATAAATATGTTCTTGACTTTTGAAATACATGTATCTTAGAATATATTTCTAGGCTTACTGTGCATATTGTTTTCTATTTCAAATAAACTTTCATTGCTACCTGCCCTCCTTTCTATTTTCTACATGCTTTGGGAACCCAGGGTTGAGTCAGGGTATTTTTTTTTCTTGTTTCTTATTTTCTATTTCCATGAATTTAGATTGAACGTCTTTTGTAATGGTCTTCATGCTTAGGTCTCCATTGGTGGGGTCAAGATCTGTCTACCCTACTTCTCCATTGGGTGTCTAAAAGGCATTACAGACTTAGTACTCAAAAGATAATGAAAAAGATTTATTTTGTTTTTTAAACGATGTGCAGGTGGCTCTGTGTGGGTATGTGTATGTGGCTGTGTGTGGATATGTGTATATGGCTGTGTGTAGGTCAGTGCACGAGGCTACATGCAGGTATGTGTACATGATTGTGGATGCATTCAGAGGCCAGGAGAGGGCGTCAGAATTGCTGGAGTGGGAGTTAGAGGTAGTTGTGAGCCACCTGAACTGGGTGCTGGGAATGGAACAAGGGTCCTCTGGAAGAGCAATATGTCCCCAAACAAACATGGCCAAGTCTGTATGTAAGATTTATATTGAACCTGACAGATTTAAAGAAAACAAAACAAAAGAGTGGATGGAAGGATGGTAGATAGGTATAGACCTGATTTTCATCTTGTTTCTTTTTCTGAAGGAGCTTTGAAGACAGTGAAGCTGGGTGTGGTGATACACCTCTGGAGCTCAGTCATCCTTAGCCATTGAGTAAGTTCCAGGTCAGTCTGTGAGACTGTGTCTCAAACAGAACCAATACAAAAGCAGCAGCAGCAGCAGCAGCAGCAGCAGCAGCAACAATGCAGGAAGAGAGAGCTGTGTTCCAAATTATCTCACATAGTAGGTGCCCAATTTTTAATTCCATAAAATTAAAAAAAGAACTAGACATAAATAGTGCATGGACTCTAACAATATATTTTACCACGAATGGCCCAAATAGTTCACAAAATACACTAAAATATTTACAACCCAGTATATTTTTAAAAAATAATCAATTTTATGGCCTTGCAAAATGAAATATTAAAAGGTACATTCTGGACAGTATTCTAAAGAATCAACTACAGAAGTCACGGAGGAGGTAAGCAAACACGAGGAGGCAGTTTCAAGAAGGTGAATACAAGGAGTTAGCATTTCCACCAGAAATAAGTGGGTGAAGTCTAGAAGGCAAATAGCAGGGAAGGATATTTATTACCTTACATTTTTGAGTTCTCTTATAAAACAAGAACTTTGTTGCCACAGGCTAATTAATTATCTAATAGACTTATAAACAACTAAATTTTGAATGTCTTTGCCTTTCATTATTAAAATTCCTGGGAAAACAAGACTTAGAGAATGTGAGTTAAAAAGGATAACTGCTGCTTATTGAAAATTGTGATGAGATACTGTAGTGGTTATTCCTGGTTGTCAACTTGACTAAATCTGAAATGAACTAATCAAGAATTGGAAGGCTCACCTATGATCCTAATCTGGAGGCTCAGAGATACAAGTTTCTGACCTGGATCTTGGCATGGAGATCTTGAAACAGAGTGACTATAAATTCCAGAAGATTAAGATAAGGAGAGCTCAGAGTTCAAGGTCATCTGGGATTAAAGGCACGGTGGCACACGCCTTTTATCTGGGCCATACCCTCTGCTGGAGACCTATATAAGGACATTGGAAGAAGGAAGATTCACTCTGGCTTTTCCTGGCCTGCCTCATGGGATTGAGCAACTGCTAGAACCTTGGACTTCCATCCACAGCTGCCTTGTGTGACTGAGCAACTGCTAGGTCCTTGGACTTCCATCCATAAGTACTGCTGACTATTGTTGGGGAGTTGGACTACAAGCTGTAAGTCATCGACAAATTCCCTAACTATATAGAGACTACCCATATGTTCTCTGATTCTAGAGAACCCTGATTAATACAGATACTATTGGGGAAATCTGGGTTAAGTAAAGTCTACAGTTTCACATGTTATATTTTTTTCCCTGAATTTTCTTTTCTTTCTTTTTTTTTTTTTTCTTTTTTGAGTAGGGAATACTTAGGCCTTTTCTGATTTTTTTTAAAGTGGATATATTCTTTAGTTACATTTCAAATGTCCCCTTTCCTGGCCCTCCCTGAAAGTCTCATAACCCATCGCCCCTCCCTCTGTTCCCCAATCAACCCTCTCCTGCTTCCCTGTTCTGGTATTCCCCTACACTGAAACATCGAGCCTTCCCCAGACTAGGGGCCTCTTCTCCCTTTGATGTCCAACAAGGCCACCTCTGCTGCCTATGCATCTGGAGCCATGGGTCCCTCCATGTGTACTTTTTGGTTGATGTTTTTGTCCCTGGGAGCTCTGGGAGTACTGAGTGGCTCATATTGTTGTTCATCCTATGGAGCTTCAAACCTCTTCAGCTCCTTGGGTCCTTTCTCTAGCTCCTCCATTGGGAACCTGGTGCTCAGTTCAATGGCTGGCTGAAGAGTGTCCCCCTCTGTATTTGTCATGCACTAGTAGGGCCTCCCAGGTGATAGCTATATCCCGCTCTGGTCAGCAAGCACTTGTGGGCATCCACGATAGTGTCTGGGTTTTGTAGCTGTATATAGGATGAATCCCTAGGTGCGGCAATCTCTGGATGGTCTTTCCCTCAGACTCTGCTCCTCACTTTGTCTCTCTATCTCCTTCTGTGAGTATTTTGTTCCCCCTTCTAAGAAGGGCCAGAGTACTCATACTTTGTTCTTCCTTCTTCTTGAGCTTCATTTGATATGTGAATTGTGTCTTGGGTATTCCAAACTTCTTCCCCAGAATTTTCAAACACTGCTGTCTGGTATGAAGGATATGGCAGGCATCATTTCCCATATTGATTTGATAAGGAAATTCTGTTTTCAGTTAGTGGGGTTTAATACCTTGGGGAACATTATTAACCTATGAGGATTACATCTGGGAATTATCATTTGACACTTTCTCAATGTCCACCTTCTGCTCCTAATGTGCCCCTTTTGTCTTCCTTTAGCACACTTACCAGCATCTGTATGGGACTATCCTTTGAACCAAATGATGGTCATGTTTAGGAGTTCAGCTGTGCAGGCTTAAAAAGATCCACCCAGCTCAGCTTGTTGACTATTTACATTCCTCCACAGGAGGAGAGGCAGGAGTGTCATGGAACTGTCACTAGAGTAGCCAGTAAGTCCTTATCATTGGTTCTGTGGACTTCTGCCCTATTACACATGTGACTTTAGGAAAGGGCTAGATTATAAATCTGGGGAAGACTAGGGAAGGGGCTCCATCTACCTGGCTATGGGAAAACCCCATTGCAGCCTGGTGAGGACTTTCTGGCACAGCCTTGTTGGCAAGGAACACCCGTAGTCCTGTAAGTAACCCATCCCCTATGTTTTGTAAGGAAGTCCAATAAACTGTAAAGGAAGTCCATAAAGTTTTAGAATGGACACTGGTGGAATGATATCAAGGTTTGTCATTGGAACCTGAGGGGGAGGATATTTTAAAGAGACAATATTTCAAGCCGATGCTATCATGTGTCATAAGAATGTCACACAGAATTGCTCAAAACTCATAATAGAAGGCAGTTTAGTTGGAGGACACTATTAAATACAGGCCTTAGCAAACACACTGAATGTATGTCCTGTTGTTGTAAGTAGTGCATCATGCAACCTTCACAAGGGCTGTATGATCCTGCAGCCCTTCTCTTCTTTGAGAGTTAGCTTTGGGCCATACCCATGTTAAATAAGTACACACATGCGTGTACATCCACTTGTCTCTATTTAGGAATCGTACGTGAAAAATGAAATGCACAGATATCAAATGCTCTTGTCTGTAAGATTTGATAAGTATATGTACTCAGAATTAATAATGGCAATATTTCTATCATCCCAGAAAGGTTCTTCATCCCTTTCTCATCCAATCTTCCCAACATTACCACCAAGACAATGTGCTCCTGACATCTTTTCCCTTATACACCTGTCCCACTTGCCCCTATCCTTCCAATAGGTGGAGTTGTTTGTAACAAGGAACCTTTGTGTTTTGAGATGTACCTTTCCAGAGTTGTGCTCATCAGATACTTATTCATTTTTCAGTAACATTTTCTTTAAGAATCTTCCTGATGAATACCATTTAGCAGCTTTTTATTTTGGTGGCTAAGGTTGCTTTTATTACAGAAATATTCTGTTCGGCCATTCCTCACAGGTAAATTGTCTGGGAGTGGAATTACTGCCTCATTGTCTGTATATTTCAGCTTGTAAGGCTTTGCCAAGTACTTTTACTATTTCATACCTCACTCGCAGTGTAAGAAAAGTTTCCATTTTCCTAACAATTTTATTGACATTTATTTTTAAGTTTTAGTAAAATGCAAAGTGGTATTACACTACTGCCCCTATGTTTTCTTTGGTGAAATGCCTGTTAATGCTTTTATCCCATTTTTCTAGGAAAGGTTTGACAGAATTTGTATTGCTGTTGTTTCTGCCATGGCTGTAGGTTGACTATCCATTCTTACTTCATGTGTCCATGAACTGAAATTTTGAGTTTTCACAAAGTCTAGTCTACCAAGATTTTCTATTCCAGTTTTGATTTTAAGAAACTTTTGTTCTGCTCTGCTCATACTTCCTTCATGTTTTCATCTAAAATCTTTATTGTTCTTGCTCTTAACATTTATATTTGTTTTGATTGCAAGTCAATTTGTGTTTATCCAGTGGGTAGGACTTGAGATTCACATAGTTTCCTTGATGGCTAGCAGTCAGTCACTCAGTGCTGTTTATTAGAAACCTTTTCTTTTCTATTTAATTTATTTGGTGCCTCTGGCAGTCAGTCATGCTTGTGTTATAAGATTCTGTCTCTAAAGTCTCAGCCATATCCACTGGTAGGACAAAGTTATACATTGTACCAGTGCACCCAAACTTTAGTCTCAATCAGATCACTGTAAACACATTGCGAAATGACAGATGACATTTTTGGGGGAGAGAGAGAGAGAGAGAGAGAGAGAGAGAGAGAGAGAGAGAGAGAGAGAGAGAGAGAGAGGGAGAGGGAGAGGGAGAGGGAGAGAGAGAACTCTGTGGTGGAGTAGATTTCAGAGTTTATTAAGTTTTTGTTTCAATAGCATCATCATGGTCTTGGGGGGCAGTCTTCATCTCTAAGTGCTTTCATTCTGATGCTGGTGCCATCCTCACTCACATTGGTGGCATCCTCACTCATGCTGGTGGCATCCTCCTTACTCACACTGGTGGCATCCTCACTCACGCTGGTGGCCTCCTCACTCATGCTGGTGGCATCCTCACTCATGCTGGTGGCCTCCTCTGACTGAGAGAAAGGTGGCGGCTGCAGTTTCTAGAATTACAGTACAGAATTATTTCCAGAAATAGAGGACAACTTGCTTACTGTTAGCATGGCTCTCGGGACTGTGGACCCCTTCCTCAGACTCTCACCCATGTACTACTGAGAAAATTGGAGGTATGTCCCATTCAAGAGCAAAACACTGCTGAGAATTCTCATGTGACTCTGAGATAATTAGCTCTTTTCTTGTGACAAAATTTTAAGATGAACAACGGAAAAAGGAGGAAACCCTTGTCTTGGGGCCTCGTCCTAGATGTTTCAGCTTGTGCTCTCTTGACATCATGACTCTGAGGCTCTGGGAAGGCAAACCAACATGGTGGAATCTCATCCTAAAGCAATGTTGTTCCTGCATGACAGCTTAGAAGCAAACAGAAAATGACAGATGTTTGTAACACTCCTTTAGGGACATGTCCCTAATGATACAATTTCCTTTTTCTAGGCCCTGTTTTCCAGAGGTCCTTTGAAAGTACTATAGGTGGGTGAGAAAATGCTTACTCTTTGTGGGTATGTAGGATTGAAATCACTGAGGATTTTTATACCAGAGTGACATCTATACCTGGACTGAAGTTTCTGGCAGTGTAGTTTGAAAGAGGATGAGGTAACGGGAACAAACAAGGCTTTGATAGTTAACCAGAGCTCTTTGGTGGTAATCTACCAGTGTTCTTGGCATGACCATGGCCAATTAAGAAAAATGAATGTTATCCAAGTAAATGAACAAACAGGAAAAGAAACAATTACATTGAGATGACTATTAAAATAGAAGTTAAATAAGTAGGGTGTGGTGACAAGTCTGTAATCCCCATACTTAAAAGGCTGAGGTAAGAGGGTGGGGCTTAGAGACCAGGCAATGATGTATAGTAAGACCCCACCTCTGGGAATGAAGAAGAAGAAAAGGAAGAAGGAAGAGGAGGAGGAGGAAATAGTTAAACAAGGTCCCATGGCAGGGAATACAAGGGGTGACTGATCCAGAAATTCCCATTTAAGGTAGAATATGCAAAGCTTCCTGGAGGCTATAACATCGAAGAGGAGATATATCTGAGAGAACGAGCCAATTATAGCCACATTGTGTGGAAGAGTTTTTTTTTTTTTTTTGTCAGGGTGAACATTGAGTGCACAAGTCTCCAAGGAGGTAAGGGACTTGCCATTTTATAAAAATGCAAATGGTAAGTGTGCCAAGAAATGATGGGAGGGGCATGGTGCAAAGATAGAGAAACAAAAGCCATGTATACAGGGGCTAGGAGGCAGATTGTATGGAACATGCAGCCAATACACTGCACACATTTTCTCCCCTAGGACTTTGAAACACAGAACTACAGAATGTGTTTCAATCAGGATGTTCTCCTGAGTTGGAGGGTTAATACCTGAGGAGTTGGAGGGTTAATAATCAAGGCGCTGAGGGGAGAGCAGGAAGCTGGTGGATAATTTGCCTGCCCCATGGAATGAGAAGCAAAGATGGCTGTCTGGCAAAGAGAAAGAGAAGAAGCATATGTATAGAAAGAAGAGGAGACAAGGCAGGGAGGAAACCTTGATTGCTTTTCCCTTCTTTGTTCCAGTACCTTCCACGAATCCTTCCCTGCCCCTCACCCTGCCTTTAAATTGCATGAATGAGCCCGGTTCGTTTAGTCAATTCACCTTTCCTGCTTAAGTTAACTTGAATTGGATTTTATTACCCTCCACTAAAAAGCAATTTATCAATACCCACAGAATTTCTGTGAGCTAGACATTCTCTGGAGCAGGTTAACTACAATCAAGTCATCTATGAGTCAATGTCTAATAATGGTTTTTCAGGGTTAATTTTCTTATTTTGGAGGGGCAGTGAGAATTCTGGAAGATTGAGCTAGCAGCAGAAAACCAGAGTGAGAAGCAGAACACGGAGCCCTCGTGACCACAGTTAATTCCTTTCGTAGAAATATGTCTTTCAGATGTCCATAAAAAACTGTTCTGTTTACATTTTCTTCTCTGCTGTTTACGTTGTTCGTAGTTTTGAGACTCGGTCACACTTTGTTTTTGAACATTCCTCTCCCATCTTGACAAGTTATTAATAATTATCAGGGATTTGAGTGCATGGGAGATTAACCATTTCGACTGCTGTGAGCAGACTAAACAGTTCTTAGCGAACATCCATCTCCTTTCACCCCCTGTTATTCTTTCATCGCATTAGCTGTGAGCCTGCTCTTTGGTCACACTTGAAAACCAACACCGTTCTCTCCCTACAGGGATCACTTTCACACGTACTCCAGAATTTGTTTTGTTAATTGTTTCCTTCTTTCCATGAGGCATTTCTGTACTCTTTATCCCTCTCTCTCCCTCCTGCCTACCTTCCTCCATCTCTCTGTGTCTCTGTGTCTATCTCTGTCCGACTTTGTCTCTGTCTTTCTGTCTCTGTCTCTCTGTGTCTCTCTCTGACTCATTATCTCTGTCTCTGGTCTCTGTGTCTCTGTCTCTGACTCACACTCTGTCTCTGGGTCTCTCTGTCTTTGTCTCTGTGTGTCTCTGTCACTGTTTCTCTTTCTCTCTCTGTCTCTCATTCTGTCTCTGTCTCTCTTTTTGTCTCTGCCTCTCTGTCTCTCTGCCTCTGTCTCTGTCTGTCTGTCTGTCTGTCTGTCTCTCTCTCTCTCTCTCTCTCTCTCTCTGTGTGTGTGTGTGTGTGTGTGTGTGTGTATTTGTGTGCGTGTTTGTGTTGCTACTCTCTTCCTGCAGAGGTCAGAGGAGAGGTGGAATGTTTTGTTCTCCACCTTATCCTCTTGAGGCAGATGAGGCAGAGTCTTTCACTGCACCTGAAGCTCACTCTTTCTGTGAGGCTGGCTGGACCGTGAGTTTCCTGGACTCAGATTTGCCTGTCTCTAACCTGCAGTGCTGAGGTTACAGGCGTAAAACTATGCCTGGCCTTTTCACGTGGGTGATGTGGATTCAAAGTCAGACCCTCATGCTTGTGTTGCAAGAAGTCTTACCTACCAACCATCTCTCTGGCCCCTTTGTCTTGTATTTGGTGGCTGTGTTGAGAGTTCCTCCCCTTCTTGTCCCCATTCCCACTCCTCTGCTTCTTCCAAGGTGTGGCTCAGATCTCAACTCTTCTGTTACCCCTTGGTTGGTAAGACCTGTGCAGATCTTTGCCTTCTTTGGTTCTTCCATGACCAGTGACGAGGAAGTAAGGTGACAATCCCATACAGACCTAACAAAGACATGAGAATTGAGATCAGACACCTTGAAAGATTGAAGTTTCCTATAGCAGCTGGAATGCAGGCTGCTGATTTGTTGCTGCTGGGGTTGCTCATGCTAGGGGAGCAAGTGGCTGTCAGTGACTTCCTTAAGAGCTAAAACGTGTCCTGTTGGCTCTGGTTCTCTGCATTCAGATATTGCGCTCATTCTTACCATTCAGATAAAGGCACTCTGGACTTAATAGGCATCTAGGTGACAGCAGAATAGGCTGTGCTGTGCAAAATTCTGTGTACTCCAGATCAAACAAACTCAGTTTTCCTTCTTCATTTCTGCAGTCTGTCCCATGTAGGTGAAAGTTCACCTTTCTAATTGGGACTATACTGTGTACCTCTTACTTGCTTTCCAAAGATTTTGCTGATGCCACAATCTGGAACATGGGTGATATCTACTTGACATTTGTGCCCATGAGGCTACCCTTGGCGGTAGATAAATTTGTCTTCTTACCATATCTAAAATGTTGAGCTTTAAGATTCGCTTTTGGAGGATCCTCCACCAGTCTCAGGGGAGTGGATCCTAGATGCCCGTTGAAGATGCTGTGGTTGTTTTCCCTCCTTTGTTAATTCTCTTCCTCCATGCAATTTATTTCCTCCCTGGAGCATTGCTTCTCACATAAATTAGCTGGATGTTAGCCTTTTTGTAACCTCTCTATTTGGGGAAATGGGCTACATAGAAACAAATGTTAAAATATATATTTTTTTCTGCTTGAGGTGAAAATACCTGACAGCATTTTGATGTTACATTGCTCAGAATATTTGCTGCTTAACAGATAAAAAAAAAAGATACTATGTTCAAAGTACTGACTCTTCCTGTGAGTTTTTGGACACTAGTGACCCCTGATAAGGTACTTTTGTGGCAGGGAAATCGTCCTTACATTTTTATTAAAACCAAGATAGGATCTTGAAGCAGCTTACTTGGTTTTCATTTTGGTCTCTTGGCGGTTTCTGCTTAGGCTTCTAGTCACTAAATCGGAATAAATTCCAATGACTTTCCTTGAAGAGGTCGCAGCTTGAGATAAAAATGCCAAAAACATGTGACTATTAGGATGCTCCACCGCCTTTCATAGCACGCTTTAGGAAAATGTGCTTATGTTTATCTAGCTGACCCCTGACTTCATCCCACCAGGGTTGCACCCATTTTAGGTCATATTAGTCCTTCACAGAAAGAGCTAACGTGTTCCTGTGGTGACTGCAGCTGTATTCTTGGTGTTATGTTTATTTTATACAGAGCTTAAAACACTCCATTAATTTGGTTCATACTGCTTTGAGAGCTAATTTACTGTATTTTATCTGACTTACTTGTCAGCACAGAGAAATGTACTTAAAAAACAAAAAAAAACAAGCAAAACCAAAATCAGTTCAAGGAAGGGCGTGGTCAGAAGCACTGACTTCTCCAGGAGTTGGAAAAAGAAGGGTGTGGGGGTGCCAAGTCACTAGGATGGAAAGGTTCTGGGTTTGAGGAGAACCAGAGCAAACCTGGATTGTTCCTAATCATGTGATTCTTTAAAAGTATTAGTTTCATAAGAATCCTGTGAACTTAATTCTCCTTGTCACTACTATTTTCAAATGAAAATAAACCCAGAATCATAAACAGCATCAGGAAAAGTTACTTTTTCTGCCTCAGTCAGCAGGAAGGTGACTAACGAGGAACATGAATCTCCAGGCTGAATATCCTGGGGCCGGAGCAAGCTCACTGGCTGGAATTTGAATCTTCTAGTGTCTTCTTATTTTCTACAGCTTAGACAGTTTGGATTAAATTTTGTCGTATGTATGTATGTGTGTGTGTGTATGTGTGTATGTATGTATGTATGTATGTATGTAAGTATGTATGTATGTATGTATGTATGTATGTATTCATTTTTAGGCTCCTGATCACTTACTCTTAGACTTCTAGCTGCTAAATCAGAATAAATTCCAATGACTTTCCCTGAAGAAGTCACAGCTTGACATAAAAATCTTGAGAACATGTGAATGGTAGAATGCTCCATTGCCTCTCACAGCAAGCTTTAGGGAAGTGTACATATGCTCAGTTAGCTGACCTCTGACTGCATCCTACCAAGGTCACTCACACACACACACACACACACACACACACACACACACACGCACACACACGCACAAACACACATACACACATACATATATACACACACACGCACAAACACACATACACACATACATACATACACACACATGCACAAACACACACACACACACACTTCAGGAACAGTGATAGTATGTTAGAGCTTGAATTCTCTCTGTCCTCATTACCTCTGGTGTTCTCCTCATGGTGCCTTCCCCATCCCAGGCATACATCATTACTCCTGAAACAGTAAGGACTTTGGAGATTTAGCACCCATGGCTGTTAGACATTTGACACATGGCTTCAAAGACAGGGCTGAGCTTTGAGTGTAATATACACTGAATTACAAAAGCTGCATATCAAAACAAATGCTATGGAATCTCTCAATGCATTTTACATTAATTGCACTTAGAAGTGATAATAGGTTGAACCTTTTGGGCCAAATAAATCCTTATTAATGTTGACAATATGTGCATGGCACTATGCTGTGCTTGGCATATGTATGCTTACTACACACACCTGGTACATGTGTGTGGAGGGGAGAGCAGGGCATGGGCTGTCTTCCTCTGTCAGTGTGCACCTTATTGCCTTGGGACAGGGTCTCTCAATGTACCAGAAACTTGCTCTTTCAGCTAGGCTGTCTGGCAAGTGAGCTTTTAGCATGTGCTTGCTTCTGCTTCACCCTGTGCTCGACTTACAGACACATGGCCATGTGCAGCTTTTCTTATGGATTCTGAAGACCCAACTTCAGGTCCTCATGCTTACAGAGCACGGATGTTCTTACCTATTGCCATCTCTACAGCCGCCCAGTTAAATACGTTTTCTAAAGTAATTTTAGCTATTTCACTTTACATTTGTTGAAACCACCAGACAATGTAAAATCATTTATATGACTTTCTATCACAAATTATATTCCTATCAGATAACACCAACCAATAGCTTGTCAATAAGGAGTGAGATGTAAGTTAAGACCCAAATGAGCATGGACAGACAAAAGAGCTCTTGTATGTCCAGAAGCCGAAATGAACAAATCTCAGAATTCGTGTGGACTGCAGTTTCCACTGCAAAGTCTCTAAAATCTCCTCTAACCTGGGAACTTTGTGAAGGAGAAACCAGGAGTTATTTTATTCATGAGTATAGCCAATTGGTCAAGCTAGCATACATATGCTAGGCTTGTGCCTGGCTTAGGGAGAGGTTCCCAAATCTAATTAGGCTCCCAGTTACAATGGCAAGTATGTACATCCTGTATTTGCTATGTGATGGCTGTGGTTGAAGAAGGGGAAGAGAGTTAACATCCTGGCTTTTTAACTGGTAAAAGGATAGCTGTTCTTGTTCTCTTATGTTTCACCTCTTGTGTATCCTTTTAAGAGAAGAGCATTTATTTAGACTGTATCATTAGATCATTGAATGAAATTATTTAGCCACTCCATGTCTTCATACATTTTAAATGTGGAATCAATCCACTGATAATCCATACACACACACACACACACACACACACACCCTGCATATCTCCTCACCCTGGCATATTAAGTCTCTGTCTGATTAGGCACATCTTCTCCCAATGAGGCCAGACAAGGCAACCATGAAGACCGAGCTGCCTGACTACTCTTTATGAGCCAGCCGTCTCATTCCAGCCTGGGTATGCCCTTTGGATGGTGGCTCAGACTCTGAGAGGTCCCAGGGGTTGAGGTTTGTTGTCTCTTGATTTACCTGTGGTGTTCCCATCTATTTCTGGGCCTTTGATCCTTCCCCCATCTCATCCATAAGTATCCCTGATCTCCATTTAATGTTTGGCTGTGGGTGTCTGCAGCTGTTTCAGTCTGCTGCTGGATAGAGCCTCTAAGAGAGGACAGTTATGCTAGGCTCCTGTCTGCAAGTATAACAGAGTATCATTAATAATGTCAAGGATTGGTGCTTGTTCACGGGATGAGTTTCGAGTTGGGTCAGGATTGATTGGCCTTACCTTAGGTGTCTGCTCCATTGCTGCTTTTTACTTGTTGCCAGGATAAGTTTTGGGTCCAAAGTTTTGTGGGTGGGTTGGTGTCCTTATCTCTCCCCTGGGAGTCCTGCCTGGCTACAGGAGATGGCCTCTTCAGGTTCCATGTCCCCACTGTTAGGCATCTCAGCTAAGGTCACCCATATTGACTACTTGGAGCCTATCTTACTCTAGATCTCTTGGAATTCCTAAAGATCCCCCCAACCCCAGTACGTGCAGATTTCCATTCATTTTCCTGGACCTCTCGGCCTTTCTCCTGTCTCTCCCCACAACTGATCCTGCTCCCCATTCCCCTCCACCTCCCCTCTCCCACCCATTTTCCTCTCTCCCTCTGCCTCCCATGCTTATTTTGTTTCCCCTTCTAAGTGTGTTTAGCATCCTTGCTTGGGCCTCCCTTCTTGTTTAACTTCTTTGGGTCTGCAGGGTGTATCACAGGTATTCTGTACTTGATGGCTAATATCCACATATCAGTGACTACATACAATGCGTGTCCTTTTGGTTTTGGGTTACCTCACTCAGGTTGCTATTTTCTAGTTCTATCCATTTGCCTGGGACATTCATGATGTCCTTGTTTTGAATAGGTGAATAGCATTCTATTGCATAAATGTACTATATTTTCTATATTCATTCGTGAGTTGAGGAGATCCGGGTAGTTTCCAGTTTCTGGTCATTATGAATAAAACTGCTGTGAACATAGAGGAACATATCTATTTGTGGTATGATAGAGCATCTTTTGGGTATATACCCAAGAGTGATATTGTTGGGTCTTCCAGTAGAATTATTTCCAATTTTCTAAGAAACCTCCAGATTGATTTCCAGAGTGGTTGTACAAGTTTGCAATCCCAACAGCAATGGAGGAGTGTTCCCCTATCTCCACATCCTCAACAGCAAGTACTGCCCCTATAGTTTTTGATCTTAGCTATTCTGAGATGGAATCTCAGGGCCTTTTTGATTTTCATTTCCCCAATGACTAACGATGTTCATCATTTCTTTAAGTGCTTCTCGGCCATTTGAGATTCCTCTGTTAAGAATTTTCTGATTACTTCTACACCCCATTTTAAAATTAGGTTTGTTGGAGTTTAAATTCTTGAGCTCTTTATCTATTCTGGATATTAGTCCTCTATCAGATGTAGGGTTAGTGAAAATCTTTTCCTAATCTGTAGGCTGCTATTTTGTACTGTTGACAGTGTCCTTTGCCTTACAGAAGCTTTTCAGCTGGCATTTGTGTTCCCTTAGTGTCTGCATGAGATCTGCCCAGGATCTTCTGGCTTTCATAGTCTCTGGTGAGAAGTCTGATGTGATTCGGATAGGTCTTCCTTTGTATGTTACTTGGCCCTTTTCTCTTACTGCTTTTAATATTCTTTCTTTGTTTAGTACATTTTGATTATTATGTGATGGGAGGTATTTCTGTTCTGGTCCAGTCTGTTTGGAGTTCTGTAGGCTTCTTGTCCGTTCATCGGCATCTCTCTCTTTAGGTTAGGGAAGTTTTCCTCCATAATTTTGTTGATGATATTTACTGGCCCTTTAAGTTGCAAATCGTCACTCTCATCTATCCCTATAATCCTTAGGTTTGGTCTTCTCATTTTGTCCTGTATTTCCTGGATGTTTTGGGTTACACATTTTTTGCATTTTGCATTTTCTTTGACTGTTGAGTTGATGCTTTCTATGGTATCTTCAGCACCTAAGATTCTTTCTTCCATCTCTTGTATTCCATTGTTGATGTTTGCATCTATGACTCCTGATTTTTTCCCAAGGTTTTCTATCTCCACAGTTGTCTCCCTTTGTGATTTCTTAGTTGTTTCTACTTCCTTTTTTAGATCCTGGATGGATTTGCTGAGATCCTTCACTTGTTTGTTTGTATTTTCCTCTATTTCTTTAAGGTATTTTTGCATTTCCTCTTTCAGGATTTCTGCCTGTTGACCCAAGTTCTCCTGTATTTCTCTAAGCGATTTTTGTGTTTCCTCCTCATGGGTTTCCATTTCTTGATCCATCGTCTCCTGCATTTCTTTAAGCAATTCTCATGTTTCCTTTGTAAGGGCATCTCTCTGTTGATTCATTTCTTTAAGCAATTTTTGTGTTGCCTCCCTATGGGCATCCATCTGTTGACCCATATTCTTCTGCATTTCTTTATGCGATTTTTGTGATTCCTTTGAAAGTGCATCTACCCGTTGATTCATTTCTTTAAGCGATTTTTGTGTTGCCTCCTTGTGGGCCTCCATCTGTTGACCCATGTTCTCCTGCATTTCTCTAAGCGATTTTTGTGTTTCCTTTGTAAGGGCTTCTAACTGTTGATTCATGTTCTCCTGTAGTTCTTTATGAGATTTATTTGTGTCCTTCTTGAAATCCTCTAATAGCATCATGAGAAGTGATTTTAAATCCAGATCTTGTCTTTCGCGTGTGGTGGGGTATCCAGGACTTGCTGCTGTTGGAGAGTTGGGTTCGGATGGCGCCATATTACTTTGATTTCTGTTAGTAACGTTCCTACGTTTGCCTTTTGCCATCTGGTTACCTCTGGTGTTAGTTGGTCTTGCTGTCACTGGCTGTTGGTTGGACCTCCTGTGAGCCTGCAAAGCTATTTCTCACTCCCCTGGATTACCAGGATTCCCCTGGCACCGATTTCTGGGGGCTGCCCTGCTCCTGAGTGACTTTGGAGCCCTGATGTGCCTTGCCCCAAGTGATGTTATATTGGGGAATCCCTGCACATCCAAAGGCTCAGCGTAGTGGATTCCCAGAGCAGAGGTCGCCAAAGGGAGTCTGGTAGGCTCCCGCCCTGTGCAGAGGGTGTGTGATTTCTACCAGAGCGGGGGTGGGTGGGGTGGGGGTGGGGGGGTCCCTCTGCAGGGCAGAAGTTCCACAGCAGAGCTGGCGCATCGGTTACTGCAGACCTGCCCAGCTCTTGGGAGCAGGGTGCACATAAGCTGCCTGAGACCCAAGCGATATTATGCCTGACTGTCCCTGTGCCTGGAGGTCCCAACTGCCCTGATGCCGGAGCAAAGATGGCGGAGTGCACTCTCCCTTTCCAATTTGTATTCTCTTGATTTCCTTTTCTGTCTTATTGCTCTAGCTAGAACTTCAAGTGCTGTATTGAATAGATAGGGAGAGAATAGGAAGACTTGTCCCTGATTTTAGTGGGATTGCTTTAAATTTCTCTCCATTTAATTTGATGTTGGCTATTCACTTGCTCTATATTGTTTTTATTATATATAGGTATGTGTCTTGAGTCCCTGTTCTCTCTAATACTTTTAACATAAAGGGGTGTTGGATTTATGTCAAAGCTTTTTCAGCATCCAAGGAGATGATCATGTGATTTTTACCATTCAGTTTAATTATCTAGTAGACTACCTTGATGAATTTTCATATATTGAACCATCCCTGCATCCCTGGAATGAAGCCTCCTTGATTGTGATGAATGATATTTTTGATGTGTTCTTGGATTCAGTTTGCAAGAATTTTATTGAGAATTTTTTCATCTATGTTCAGAAGTAAAATCTGTTTGAAGTACTCTTTCTTTGCTGAGTCTGTGAGGTTTCTGTATCAAGGTAACTGTGGCCTCATAGAATAAATTGGGTAGTATTCCTTCTGTTTCTATGTTGTGGAATAGTTTATGGAGTATTGGTATTAGCTCTTCTTTGAATACCTGATTGAATTCTGTACTAAATCCATCTGGCCCATCCCTGGCTCTTCCTTGCTTGCTTCCTTCCTTCCTTCCTTCCTTCCTTCCTTCCTTCCTTCTTTCGGTCCTCCCTCGCTCCCTTCTCCCCTCCTTCCCTGCCTTCTTCCCTCCCTCCCCTTCTCTTTCTGTCTGTCTCTCTGTCTCTCTCTCTCTCTCTCTGTTTTTTTTTTTGTTTTGTTTTGAAACTTTTTATGACTGCTTCTATTTCTTTAGGGATTGTGGTTACTGTTTAGGTAGTTTACCTGATTTTGATTTAACTTTGGTGTGTGGCATCTATCTAGAAATTCATCCATTTCATTCAGATTTTTTAATTTTGTGGAGTGCAGACTTTTAAGGTAAGCCCTCAAGATTTTTTGGATTTCCTTAGTCTCTGTGTTATGTCTCCATTTTCATTTCTGATATTGTTAATTTGGATACTGTCTCTGTGCCTTTTAATTAGTTTGGCTAATAGTTTATCTACCTTTTTGATTTTTTTCAAAGTAGGAGCTCTTGGTTTGTTGATTCTTTGTCTTGTTCTCTTTGTTTCTAATTGATTGATTTCAGCTCTGAGTTTGATTACTTCTTGCCTTCTACTCCTCTTGGGTCTGTTTGCTTCTTTTTGTTTTAGAGCTTTCAGGTGTGGTATTAAATTGCTAGCAAGGGATTGCTCCAATTTCCTTATGAAGGCACTTTATGCTATGAACTTTCCTCTTAGCACTGCCTTCATTGTGCCCCATAAGTTTGGGTACGTTGTGCCTTCATTTTCATTGAATTCTAGGAAGTCATTAATTATTTTCTTTATTTCTTCCCTAACCAAGTTGTTGAGTATAGAGTTGTTCAGTTTCCATGAGTTTGTAGGCTTTCTGTTGTTTTTGTTTTTATTAAAGCCCAGCATTGCATCTTGGTGATCTGATAGAATGCAAGGGGTTATTTCAATCTTCTTATTTCTGTTGAGACTTGCTTTGTGCCCAATTATATGGTCCGTTGTGGAGAAGGTTCTGTGAGGTACTGAGTAGAAGGTATATTCTTTTGTTTTGGGATGGAAGTTTCTGTAGATATCTGTTAAGTCCATTTGGCTCATAACATCTGTTAAGTTCATTGTTTCTCTGTTTATTTTTTGTTTTGTGGTCCTGCCCATTGGTGGGGTGTAGAAATCTCCCACTATTATTGTTCAATGAGTGGTTTGAGCTTTAGTGCAGTTTCTTTGATGAATGTGGGTGAACTTGCATTTGGGGCATAGATGTTCAGACTTGAGATGTCATTTTGGTAGATTTTTTCTTTTGATGAATATGAACTGTTCTTCCCTGTCTCTTTTGATAACTTTGTGTTGAAAGTCTATTTTATTAAATATTAGAATGGCTATTTCATCTTGTTTCTTGGGTCCATTTTCTTGGAAAACTTTTTACCAGCCCTTTTCTCTGAGGTAGTATCTATCATTGTTGCTGAGATGTGTTTCTTCTATGCAGCAGAATGATGGGTCCCTTTTATGTATCCAGTCTATTAGCCTCTGTCATTTTATTGGTGAATTGAGTCTATTCATATTCAGAGGTATTAATGACCAATGATTATTAGTTTCTTTTATTTTGATGTTGAAAGTGTGTGTGTATGTGTGTGTGTGTGTGAGAGAGAGAGAGAGAGATTCTTTTTGGTTTTGCTGTAAGATGATTAAATTCTTGTGTTTTCTTGGGCGTAGTTACTTTGTGTTGAGGTTTTTTTTTTTTTTTTTTTTTTATATCCTCTTTTGGCCTGGATTACTAGAAAGCTATTGTTTGAATTTGATTTTGTCATGGATTATCTTGGTTTCTCCATCTATGGTGATTGAGAGTTTTGCAGGGAATAGTAGTCTGGGGTGTCATCTGTGGTCTCTTAGAGTTTGCAACATCATCTGTGGTTTTTAGGATTTCTGTTGAAATGTCAGGTGTAATTCTGATAGGTCTCTAGTTACATGTTACTTGGCCTTTTCCCCTTGCTACTTTTAATATTCTTTCTTTGTTCTGTACATTTAGTGTTTTGATTATTATGTGGCAGGAATATTTTCTTTTATGGTCCAATATATTTGGTATTCTGTAAACTTGTAAGTTTACAGCTATCTCTTTCTTTAGGTTAGGGAAGTTTTTCTTATGATTTTGTTGAATATGTTTTCTGGCCTTTTCAGCTGGGAATGTTCACCTTCTTTTATCTCTATTATTCTTAGGTTTGGTGCTTTCACAGTGTCCCATATTTCCTGGATGCTTTGATTTATGAACTTTTTACATTTGACATTTTATTTGATTGATGAATTCAGTTCTTTTATGGTATCTTCTATGCTCGAGATTCTCCCTTCCATCTCTTGTATTCTGTTGGTGGTGTTTGTGTCTGTACTTCCTGTTCTCTTTCCTCGGTTTTCCATCTCCAGTGTTACCTTCATTTGTGTTTTCTTTATTGCTCCTCTTTCCAGTTTTAGGTCTTGGACCCTTTTATTTATTTCATTTGCCTGTTTGATTGTATTTTTCTCTGTTTCTTTAAGGGACTTATTTGTTTCCTCTTTAAGGGCTTCCACCTCTTTGATTGTGTTTTTCTGTATATCTATAAGGGAATTTATATTTACATCCCAAGTCCCTCTCATCTTCATGAGTTGGGATTTAAGGTCACTGTCTTGCTCATCAGGTGTTAGGATATCCAGAGCTTGATGTAGTAGGTGAGGTGGGTTCTGATAGTCCCATAGTGTATTGGCTTTTGTTAATTATTTCCTTGTACTTGCCTTTTGCTATCTAGTTGTTTCTAGTGTTGATTGGCCTGAGTGTCCTGCACTGGAGCAGGCTTCCTGGGAGGCAGGTGGAGTTGTGTGTCTCAGATTTGAGCAGGCCTCCTGGCCTCTTCTGTATGTTATGTTAGAGCCTGACTTTTGTGAGGCAAAGAAAGCTGTGGGGTAGGGCCTCACATGCACTGTTCACACCTCTGCTGGTGTAGGCATGGACCAGAAGTCTGCCCAGGCAGGGCAGAATCCGTGATTGCTAGGTGTGTGTGTTTATGGGGGTCTCACCTGTGAATGTCAGGTTAAACCAGATTCTTAGGAGGCAGACAAAGCTGTGGAGTGTGGTTTTATGCTTGCTGCTCTAGACCATCACTCTATATTTATTTTAAAAATGAGTGTTCTTATTATTTTAGTATCTATTAATTTAATGAGTATGTGTGTTTTACCTGTGTGCATGTCTGTGCACCACATGTGTGCAGTACTCAACGAAGCCAGAAGAATGCATCTGATTTCAGAGAGATGGAGTTACTTGCAGTCATGATGAACCACATAGGAACAGAACCCAGCACCTCTGCAAAAGGAGCTAGTGCTTGTAACAGCTAATCCATTTATCTCTCCAGCCCCTCAGCTTCTTACTGAATAGTAGAAACACACCCTTTTCATTTTGTTATTGGTTTTCTGATTGTTTTGTAGTTCTTTTGTTACTTTATTTTTTGTTGTTTAACTTTATGGTTCAGTGCTTTTATTTATTGATCAACTTTGATTTTTTTTTCCTTCTTTCTCACTTGTGTATGTGCTGTAATCTTATATTTTATGGGTACTCTGTGGCTTACATAAAATATTATGGATATAAAATATTATTGGTTTATCTGAAAGCAACTTTTAGGTTCTGTACAAACATTCTACAGTTTTCTGTTTTCCCACATGATATTTTGTTACTTTGATTTCCTTTCTCTTCCATTGAAAGTACCTTATCTTATAATTGTGCTTATTGTTGACAGTTTTTGTCTTTTAATCTTCTTATTATGAATTTGAATATTTAGATATGTTCATCACACTAATGAAATATTCTGGATTACAAATTTTCTTCTACTCATGAGCTTTGTGCATTCACATGTTGTCATGGAGATTGCTAACCTTTTTGGTCTTCTAATTGAAATATTTTCCTCCAATTTTCTCTTATGGCTGCTTAGTGCTGATTAAATTCCTTCAGTTTTGGTTATTAGGAAAGGATTTTATTTCTCCTTTACTTCTTCGGCTAGCTTTGCTAGATAGTCTATATTAGAATGGCATTTTTCTCATTCCAGAAATTTTTGTGTATCTCATTCTCTCTATGCTGGGCAATCTACTGTTCATCGATGGGAAATTTCCTTGTATGTTGCCTGATGGTTTTAGAATTACTTATTTTTCTCTGATTTTTGTCATGCTGATGGGAGATACTTCAGAGATGATCTCTTTGGGGTTGTGGGTCTTGATCTTCAGCTGTCTCCTGGGACTTATAGACTAGACAAAGTCTCTTGGGACTTTTCTATTAGGTAAAAATTCTGTGCATTCTCCAGGTCTTATTTCTTGAACTCCCATAATGCAAACATTCCTTACAGGTCATATAGACAGCCTTTGTTACTTTTTTTCTGTTTTTTTTTTTTTCTTTTTCCCCAACACTAGGCTATTTCAGCAGGCTTTCTTTCCAGTTTAGAGCATCTTTTCTGTTTGATCGCTCTGCTGTTAGTGCTTTTATGTTATTTACTGATGTTGTCACCTTCAAGATTCATATATACACACATAAACACACATATTCATACATACACACAACACACATACGCATACATGCATATACACATGCTCACATATTGATTTCCTATTGGATTTTCCATTCATATTATAAATTGTGTCTCTGTCTTTTTTTTTTTTAAATTACCTGTCTTTTCTTAAATCTCTGTTTCCTTGGGATAATTATTTCAAATTCTTTGTCAGGCAACTCATATTTCTGTTATGATTTATTTCAAAAGAACATTTGGAGTTATTGTATTCTTGGGTAGAATCATGTTGCCTTCTTGATTCATGATTTTTGTGCTTTTACACTATTGTCTGTGCATGTGGTAAAGTGATTATTCCTACAAGCTTTGTGAACTGGCTTTTAAAGGGGAGATAATTTCACCTGTGAATGTGGCCTAGGATGTTCACTAGGAGATTTGTATTGATGCTTTTGTTACAGGTATGTGCAAAATATAGTTGAATAATATCTAAATCATGACAGTAAACTATGAAGC
This sequence comes from Tokudaia tokunoshimensis, assembly GCA_036184795.1. NCBI lineage: Eukaryota > Metazoa > Chordata > Mammalia > Rodentia > Muridae > Tokudaia > Tokudaia tokunoshimensis. The sequence continues at coordinate 26,182,983 of BTHU01000013.1, read as the reverse complement.
TCCCTGATTGCAGTCTCCTAGTTTCTTGGATTGATTATATACCAGGAGCACCTAAGTAAAGACTTCGTACCAAAGAGCTCAGTAGAGGTTAAAGAATTAAGTTTTTGTATCTCTGACTCTGCAGCTTCAGCTATTTCCATTTTACTACTTTCTCCTCCTCTCTGCATCTCTTTTTTTCTTTTTAAAACTTGATTATGCCCTTAACTTAATTTCTTAATACTTGGGACACATTTTTCAATCTGATTTTTGTCCACTGTTGATTTTGGCTCAGTCCAGCCCAGATCCCACCATCTCTTTCTAGTAGGCAATTGAGTGTGATCTTGGAAACAAACCACAAAGTGCCCTTTCATTCTTTGTTTCGGGATCAGTGGTCATGTTGTCCTTGTGGAGCTTCTCGGCTCTAATCAGCCTTATCTTTGGGTATATGGTTCATTCTGGAAAACTTGGCATGGGCTCTGGCTTCATGGAAGTTTGCCTAGCTGTGTTTCAGAGGTCATGCCAACCTCATTACTTGTAATGGGTACATATGGCCCTGGTCTCCCATTTGTGTAATGCTTTCTGCAATATACATCTCCTACCATTATAGGTTGGGAGCAGTAAGACCATAGTAACAGCAGTGAATACTCCTGGAGACTATTTTCTTTTCTTAATGGGGTTGGGGGAAGCTTTAATGCAAAGAGAAAAGGTATGGTGGTGTACTTTCATGTGTGTGGCTCTGTGTCACTAATGTCTCTCTCTGCTTCTCTTCGTTACTGTGACTTTTTGTTCTTTACTGCCTCCTTTAGCACCCATGAGTCTCAGTGAGGAATTCTCCCAGCTATGGACTTTCCTGCTCCTGTCTTCCCATGACATGATGAATTCCAGTGTGCTCAGATTCCCATGTTTCAGCCTGTATCTCTGACATGATGATAGCATTATATCCGTTCCTTGACTTTATTGTTTTCTGTCCTGGGAACTGAACCTATGTCTTTATAGATTCGAGCCAAGCACTCTATCACTGAGCTATACTCCAAGACCCTTTGTTTGCAGATTTTATTTTGAGAAAGGGTCTAACTAATTTGCCTAGAATTGTCTTGAACCCATTATGTAGACAAGGCAAGATTTGTACTCTTGATCCTCCTGAGTAGCTTGGATTACAGTGGTGTCCCACCAGGCCTGGAAGACACCATCTTTCAATTTTTATTGAAATAGGAGATGATACTTCTTGTTTTCATGTTTTCAAAAAGATCATTACACAAAAAGAACAAAACAGTGGCAGCATGCTATGCTATACAATCTGCCAAGAGGCTCAGGAAGAAAGTGCTCTCAGTGCTTCTCCCCTCTAACTCTGGTGTAGGTCCTTGAATCAGCTGGAGAGCATAACTGTGGCATGCTCGTGTGCCTCATTCCCTCATTTGTGGCAGATCTTTCCCAGATGTTATTTTTGATATTGAAATGCACAGGCTCCAAGTCCTAGAAACTTGTCTGGCTTCTAGAGTGAAAACAGGTTAGCCACAAATGGAAGGCCCTGCCCACCTCCTTACTCTTTCAGTTGGTCGCCTATTAATTAAGCTTCTTTTCCCCAAAATTTGGCTTTTATTGTACAGGATAAAGGGAACAGAATATCGTCTTAATGGAAGAAGTGTCAAAATCTGTGAAACAGAACAGTGGAATCTTATCTGTGGTCTTTTTCTGCCACCAGATTGCTAGATGGGAGTCTTTCAATGCTGGCACTTATTACTGGGTCAGAGTTCACAGAGTGAACTGTTTGTGACTGGAGTTATCAGCATCAACAGGGAAGTTCTGAAGCTTGCCTTTGTTTGTGCTGTTTTGGAAGCAGATCACACTTTCAGAACCTGGTAATGAGTTGCTTCTAGAAAAAAAAAGATGCCTCTTTATTTTTTAATATGTCTCCAAGAAAATCAATTATGATGAATGGAATGTAGATGAAAAGAATAAAATCAGAGGTGACGTATTATGAGCCCGACAGTTTCAACATTGAGTGCAACGATGTAACATGATTTCTAACGCCAGACAGTAAAAATAAATTGAGAAAGCTAAAGGCCATTGGACCAGAATCTTTTGAAGACTGAGTTAAGCATATATGCATATTTGTGTGTGTGTGTGTGTGTGTGTGTGTGTATGTGTGTGTGTGTTTGAGTGTATGTGTGTGTGCATGTGTGTGTATGTTTGAGTGTATGTGTGTGTGTGTTTGAGTGTATGTGTGTGTGTTTGAGTGTGTGTGTGTGTGTTTGAGTGTATGTTTGTGTGTGTTTGAGTGTGTGTGTGTGTGTGTGTGTGTGTGCATGAGAAAAATTGAAGAAAGGAAGCTGGAGAGTGAGGGGGGAAAGAGTAAGATGGGGGACAGGGAGACAGAGAGAGAGACAGAGGAACCTGATTTACAAAGCAATAGAGTTACATATACAACAGAATACAATGTACCTATTAAACTTTACTAGAGAATGGTAATAATGAAATCTGACATTTTTATTCACAGGCAGTATAGATTCAATAACCACTACCATTTTGTGAAAAAAAATACACTAATGATCCTATTAAAAATAATGACTCTGTGCTTGTTAAGTGCTCATTGATTACTTAAAAACTTATACTCATTTAAGCTGGGAAAATAATTAATAGAAGAATCACTTTGGAGTTCAATTTCCTAATTACAAAGCTTATTTCTCCATTTACCATAAAAGAGACAATATTGCCACGAAAATGCAGAGCTGTAATTTTTAACTACTTCTGGTTTTGGATGTTTCCTGGGGATGGTGCCTGTATCTTATGCTGCTGAGCAACTTTGAGGCTCACATGCCAAGATGGCGTGATGAGTCTATTGAAGGTCAGAATATGGTGAACACATTACAAGCACTTGTGAGTCTTGTTTCTACACCTAGAATCAGTTTTGTACAGTTTCATTTCAGTGTGGTGTGCTCCAACAGATTTGAAAACTATTTGAGGGACCGTAGACTGTGCCCAGTTGATTTCACTCATAGACACCAAGTGTTTCAAGGAAGGTGTAAAAAGACGAGAAATAGAGAGCTCTGATAAACACCCTGCTTATAGTCATTTCCATTACATGGTCAAAACAGGCTGCATCTGTTATGGCTCTTTTATCGTGGGTGACATAAATGCCTAATGTCCTAGAGAGACTCATCTGCTTTGTTGCTGTGTGTGATATAGTGCCAATTTGAGAGAGAGCGAAAATCAGAATACCTTTGCTGATGTAATACCACCTCATTGGTTTTGCAAGTTCTGATTCCAGATGTCCACACATGCTCTGTCTTCATCAGGCAGCCCTAACTTTAAGGGGAATTCCCTTGTAGAACCCTTTGCTAGAGCGAGAACCACCTACATGTTAGTTTCTGGAATCCTCTGAGCAGCCTTCCTACTCAAACTCTGGCAATGAGGTACTTGGGTTTAGGCTTTTTATATACATAATACATGCTATCTAAACTGCTCACAAGGGAAGAGATTAGCCATCTGTGATAATAAAGCTAAAAATCACCAGAAAGTATGTATGGCACTTAGGATGCTTAAAAATCCAATCAAGATGGCTGGTCCTCATCTAGGGAATGTAGAGAGAGTGAGTTCAATTGAGGCAGTGCCTGATCCTCTTTATTGCACTCAAAAAATTATCAAGAATCAGTCATACTTGAGACATAAAATCTCAGAATCCTGAAGAATAAAAACCAGCATTGTTGACTCTGCCTTGTGTCAAGGAGGAAACCACACCGTGGGTTATACCAGGTTCCTCCTCACTGGGAGTGTTTTCTCATGACACCATAAGACTGACTTGTCAGGCAGATGGGAAGCTCTAGACTTTTGACATCTCTCTTGATGGTGAAAAAGGAACTACAGATATATAATCTTTGCACATTAAAACATTTTTTAGTGGATGTTTTTTTATTTACTGATTTTGTATATATGCAGGTAGGGGTGTGTGTGTGTGTGTGTGTGTGTGTGTGTGTGTGTGTGTGTGTGTGTGTGTATAGTCCAATAGTCAACCTTGCAGGTCATCCTTCAGGAGCCATCTACCTTGTGTTTCAAGACAGGGTCTGCAACTGGCTCGCAAGTCACTGAGTAGGTTAGGATTTCTGGTCAGCAAGCTTTGGGGATCCACCAACCTCCATCTTCTGGGCACTAGAGTTACACATGCATGTCACGAATGCCTGATTTTCAAAGTAGTGACTTGATATAAAATCTCCCATTATATCGAATTAATAAAGGAGAGTTATAAGGATGTATGGTATCACTTTTGAATAGATAAATCCAAACTTAAATAGCCAATAATTCCATTGTTTTTTTGTTCATAGAAATATATGTCCGTTTGGTTATTAAAAAAAAACCCCTCCATATAAAGAGGTGTGGTGGAATGCTACTAGAAATCCCAAATGTGACAGAGACACACAACCAAAACATGCCTCTCCTGACACACCAGCAGATACCCGTGATCTTTGAAGGCTCCTGTTAGTTTCAAGATAACTTTGCTTGTTTCATCACCTAGCCACTTATTCAACAAGTTTTGAGAGCTTTCAGCCTGTGAGATTCTAGATTCTGTCGTCTGGATTGAACGAGGAGCATGCTATCAGGCACAGCATCAGCTGAAAGAGGATAATGTTTAAGTCCCTTTTGTCCCCAAGCTTTCTGGTTTTGATCATTCTAAAGGGCTGTTTGCCTCCCATGAGGTTATTCACTGAGATGTGGTGACAGCGCCCTGGTCCTAGCCTGATGGTGATGTGCAGCCTCAGTCATCATTGTCAGCCAGAGCTCCATCCTCAGGGAGAACTCTGTATCCTGTTCTAGCTCATTTTCTGCTCTCATGGCTGTGTGATCAGGAAAGCAAGTGTTGGGACTTAGGGTGGCTCTTGGTACTGTTTACCTTCCAACTTGGTTAAATTCTTGACTTGTTTTTTCAAATAAAGGACAATGGGAATTTGGTTCCAAGTGGGAAAGGGAGGATGTTGACAGGCAGAGTGAATAAAGTTTGTGTAAAAACGGTCAAATAACCAGTGAATGTGTTATGGGTGAAATACGAGATGGGATCCAGGCTCAGGTGGAAGAATTTTAAGGAAGGAATTGTCACTTTATTTAACTCTAGAAAGGTCAGTATCGATACAGGACAAAAACCAAACCAAACAAACAAAAACCCAAAGCAAAACAAAAAAGAAAACAAAACAAATGAATAGCAACAACAACAACAACAACATACAGTTCTCTAGGTGAGAGACAACAGTTGCCTGCAATACACTGATGGCAGTGGAGATGGAGAAATAGTTTGAGGAATTGGCAGAAATTTAAACACATTTTCTTTCCTGTTTTTCTCTTATAAAGCAGAGGAAGAACAAGTGTTGGGAAACAAAACAAACAAACAAACAAACAAAAAAGCTTTGGGCTTAACGGGATCACCTTCTCAGTAAGAATTAGACATTCCCCTTTATCCACATCCTCCTCAACACCTGCTGTCTCCTGAGTTTTTGATCTTAGCCATTTTGACTGGTGTTGTATGAGGTGAAAGCTCAGGGTTTTTTTGATTTGCATTTCCCTGATGACTAAGGATGTTGAACATTTCTTTAGGTGCTTCTCAACACCTAAGCGATAATCCTCAGGTGAAAATTCTTTGTTTAGCTCTGGATCCCATTTTTTTTTTTACTTTTTATATTTTTATTTACATTCAAAATCATTTCCCCTTTCCCGTTTCCTCCCTCCCCGAAAGTCCCATAAGCCCCCTTCCCTCCCTCTTTTCCCCATTCAACCCCCTCTCGCTTCTCTGTCTCAGCATTCCCCTACATCCAGTCTTTCCAGGACCAGGGATCTCTCCTTCCATCTTCTTGGAAATCTAATGATATGTGTATTGTGTCTAGGGTATTCCGAGATTCTGGGTTAATAACCCCTTATCAGTGACTGCATACCATGTGTGTTCTTTTGTGATTGGGTTACCTCACTAAGGATGATATTTTCAAGTTCTGACCATTTGCCTAGGAATTTCGTGAATTCATTGTTTTTAATTGCAGAGTAGTATTCCATTGTGTAAATATACCACATCTTCTGAATCCATTCCTCCGTTGAGGGACATCTGGGTTCTTTCCAGCTTCTGGCTATTATAAATAAGGCTGCTATGAACATAGTGGAGCATGTGTCCTTATTGCATGCAGGTAAAGCCTCTGGGTATATGCCCAGGAGTGGTATAGCTGGATCCTTCGAGAGTGTCATGCCCAGTTTTCTGAGGAACCGCCAGACTGCTTTCCAGAGTGGTTGTACCAGCTTGCAATTCCACCAGCAGTGGAGGAGTGTTCCTCTTTCTCCACATCCTCGCCAACAACTGCTGTCTCCTGTGTTTTTGATCTTAGCCATTCTGACTGGTGTGAGATGGAATCTCAGGGTTGTTTTGATTTGCATTTCCCTAATGACAAAGGATGATGAACACCTCTTTAGGTGCTTCTCAGCCATTAGATATTCTTTAGGTGAGAACTCTTTGTTTAGCTCTGTACCCCATTTTTTAATAGGGTTACTTGCCTCTCTGGAGTTTAACTTCTTGAGTTCTTTGTATATATTGGATATTAGCCCTCTGTCGGATGTAGGGTTGGTAAAGATCATTTCCCAGTTAGTTGGTTGCTGCTTTGTCTTTTTGACAGTGTCTTTTGCCTTGCAAAAACTTTGTAATTTAATGAGATCCTATTTGTCAATTCTTGATCTTAAAGCGTAAGCTATTGGAGTTCTATTCAGGAAAATCTCCCCTGTGCCCATATGTTCAAGGTTCTTCCCTAGTTTCCTTTCTATAAGTTTCAGTGTGTCTGGTTTTATGTGGAGGTCCTTGATCCACTTGGAATTGAGCTTAGTGCAAGGAGATAAGAATGGGTCAATTTGCATTCTTCTGCATGTTGACCTCAAGTTGAACCAGCACCATTTGTTGAAAAGGCTATCTTTTTTCCACTGGATGGTTTTAGCTCCTTTGTCAAAGATCAAGTGACCATAGGAATGTGGATTCATTTCTGGGTCTTCAATTCTGTTCCATTGATCTACATGCCTGTCACTGTACCAATACCATGCAGTTTTTAACACTATTGCTCTGTAGTACAGCTTGAGGTCTGGGATACTGATTCCCCCATAGGTTCTTTTACTCTTGAGAATAGTTTTAGCTATTCTGGGTTTTCTGTTATTCCAGATGAATTTTTGAATTGCTCTTTCTAACTCTATGAAGAATTGAGTTGGGATTTTGATGGGGATTGCATTGAATCAGTATATTGCTTTTGGCAAGATGGTCATTTTTACTATATTAATCCTGCCAATCCATGAGCATGGCAAATTTTTCCATCTTCTGAGGTCTTCTTCAATTTCTTTCTTCAGAGACTTGAAGTTCTTGTCATACAGATCTTTCACTTGTTTGGTTAGAGTCACACCAAGATACTTTATATGGTTTTTGGCTATCGTGAAGGGTATCATTTCTCTTACTTCTTTCTCAGCCTGCTTATCCTTTGAGTATTGGAAGGCTACTGACTTGCTTGAGTTGATTTTATATCCAGCCACTTTCCTGAAGTTGTTTATCAGCTGTAGGAGTTCTCTGGTGGAGTTCTTTGAGTCGCCTAAGTATACTGTCATATCGTCTACAAATAGTGATAGTTTGACTTCTTCTTTTCCAATTTCTATCCCTTTGACCTCCTTTTGTTGTCTAATTGCTCTAGCTAGAACTTTAAGTACTATATTGAAAGCTTTGGAGAGAGATTAAGGAATAGTGATTGTTGCCACCTGCCATTCTTGATGCTATCTTTATATTTGAGTGGTTATCTACTTTTTGGTTTGATGCAAGAAGGTTACTATCTTATTTTTTCCAGGGTGTTGTTTCTCTCCTTGTATTGGCGGTTTCTACCTATTATCCTTTGCAGGGCTGGATTTGTGGAAAGATATTGTGAAAATTTAATTTTATCATGGAATATCTTGGTCTCTCCATCTATGGTGATTGAGAGTTTTGCTGGGTATAGTAGTCTAGGCTGGCATTTGTGCTCTCTTAGTGTCTGCATGAGATCTGCCCAGGATCTTCTGGCTTTCATAGTCTCTGGTGAGAAGTCTGATGTGATTCGGATAGGTCTTCCTTTGTATGTTACTTGGCCCTTTTCTCTTACTGCTTTTAATATTCTTTCTTTGTTTAGTACATTTGATGTTTTGATTATTATGTGACGGGAAGTATTTCCGTTCTGGTCCAGTCTGTTTGGAGTTCTGTAGGCTTCTTGTCTATTCATCGGCATCTCTCTCTTTAGGTTAGGGAAGTTTTCCTCCATAATTTTGTTGAAGATATTTACTGGCCCTTTAAGTTGTAAATCTTCACTCTCATCTATACCTATAATCCTTAGGTTTGGTCTTCTCATTGTGTCCTGGATTTCCTGGATGTTTTGGGTTACATGTTTTTTGCATTTTGCATTTTCTTTGACTATTGAGTCGATGCTTTCTATGGTATCTTCAGCACCTGAGATTCTTTCTTCCATCTCTTGTATTCTATTGTTGATGGTTGCATCTATGACTCCTGATTTCTTCCCAAGGTTTTCTATCTCCAAAGTTGTCTCCCTTTGTGATTTCTTAGTTGTTTCTACTTCCTTTTTTAAATCCTGGATGGATTTGCTGAGATCCTTCACTTGTTTGTTTGTATTTTCCTGTATTTCTTTAAGGTATTTTTGCATTTCCTCTTTCAGGATTTCTGCCTGTTGACCCAAGTTCTCCTGTATTTCTCTAAGCGATTTTTGTGTTTCCTCCTCATGGGATTCCATCTGTTGATCCATCGTCTCCTGCATTTCTTTAAGCAATTCTCATATTTCCTTTGTAAGGGCATCTCTCTGTTGATTCATTTCTTTAAACAATTTTTGTGTTACCTCCCTATGGGCATCCATCTGTTGACCCATAATCTTCTGCATTTCTTTATGCAATTTTTGTGATTCCTTTGTGAGTGCATCTACCCGTTTATCCATTTCTTTAAGCGATTTTTGTGTTGCCTCCTTGTGGGCCTCAATCTGTTGATCCATGTTCTCCTGCATTTCTCTAAGTGATTTTTGTGTTTCCTTTGTAAGGGCTTCTAACCGTTGATTTATGATCTCCTGTAATTCTTTATTAGATTTATTTGTGTCCTTCTTGAAATCCTCTAATAGCATCATGAGATGTGATTTTAAATCCGGATCTTGTCTTTCAGGTGTGGTGGGGTATCCCGGACTTGCTGCTATTGGAGAGTTGGGTTTGGATGGTGTCATATTACTTTGATTTCTGTTAGTAACATTCCTACGTTTGCCTTTTGCCATCTGGTTACCTCTGGTGTTAGTTGGTCCTGCTGTCACTGGCTGTTGGTTGGACTTCCTGTGAGTATGCAAAGCTATTTCTGCCCCCCCTGGTTTACCAGGATTCCCCTGGCACCGATTTCTGGGGCCTGCCCTGCTCCTGAGTGACTTTGGAGCCCTGATGTGCCTTGCCCCAAGTGATGTTATATTGGGGAATCCCTGCACATCCAAAGGCTCAGCGTAGTGGATTCCTGGAGCAGAGGTCGCCAAAGGGAGGCTGGTAGGCTCCCGCCTTGTGCAGGGGTGTGTGATCTCTCCCAGAGGGGCGGGGGAGAGGGCGTCCCTCTGCAAGGCAGAAGTCCCACAGCAGGGCTGGCGCGTAGGTTACTGCAGACCTGCCCAGCTCTTGGGAGCAGGTTACACACAAGCTGCCTGAGACCCATGCGATATTATGCCTGTCTGTCTCTGAGCCTGGAGGTCCCAACTGCCCCAATGCTGGAGCAAATATGGCGGAGTGCACTCTGCACTCTCTCAACGGCGGGCAGGTCACTCTGCTGGAGAGCTGGCCCACAGCAGAGCTGTCGCCCAGACGACCACAGCACTGTCAAGTTATTGGTAGCAGATGAAAACCCCAAAGGTCTTATCCGAAGGGATGTTATATTGGGGGTGAACCTGGGTACCTGTCTCCTCAGTGCAGTCTACCTGAACAGAGGTCGCCAAAGGGAAGCTGGTAGGCTCCCGCCCAGTGCGGGGTCCCTCTGCAAGGCAAAAGTCCCACAGCAGAGTTGGCGCGCTGGTTCCTGCAGACCTGCACAGCTCTTGGGAGCAGGGTACACACAAGCTGCCTGAGACCCAAGCGATATTATGCCTGTCTGTCTCTGAGCCTGGTGGTCCCAACTGCCAAGATGCTGGAGCAAAGATCTGGATCCCATTTTTTAATAGGGTTATTTGTGTCTCTGGAGTCTAACTACCTGAGTTCTTTGTATATATTGGATATTAGCCCTCTTTTGGAACCACTCTGGAAACCAGTCTGGTTGTTCCTCAGAAAACTGGGCATGATACTACCAGAGGACCCCGTTATATCACTCCTGGGCCTATACTCAGGCGATTCTCCAGCGTGTAATAAGGACACATGCTCTACTATGTTTGTAGCAGCCCTATTTATAATAGCCAGAAGCTGGAAAGAACCCAGATGTCCCTCAACGGAGGAATGGATACAGAAAATGTGATATATTTACACAATGGAATACTACTCAGCTATTAAAAACAATGAATTCGTGAAATTCTTAGGCAAATGGGTGGAACTGTAAAATATAATCCTAAGTGTGGTAACCCAATCACAAAAGAACACACATGGTATGCACTCACTGATAAGTGGTTATTAGTCCAGAAGCTCAGAATACCCAAGACACAATTCACATATCAAATGATGCCCAAGAAGAAGGAAGGAGAGGCCCCTGGTCCTGGAAAGGCTTCATGCAGCAGTGTAGGAGAATATCAGGACAGGGAAGCAGGAGAGGGTTGATTGGGGAACAGGTGGAAGGGAGAGGGCTTATGGGACTTTTGGGGAGGGGGGAACCAGGAAAGGGGAAATCATTTGAAATGTAAATAAAGAATATGTTTAAGAAAAAAAAAGAAAATAATTCTCGAAAAACCAAAAAAAAAAAAAATTGACAAGACTGACCAACTCCTTGCTAGATAACCTAACTCTATTAGAAATTAAGAGTACATATTAAAAATTCTAAATGTTATAAAGTAGATTGGTAAAAGACACTCATTCTACACATTATAGCAGTGTGGGTGAACTGACTCAACACTAGTCCAAGCTTGGGACCCACATGGTGGGTGGTGAACCACCCCACAGTTGTCCTCTGACCTCCACATGTGCACCATGGCACATTTGCACCTGCACATACACTCACATCAATAACCAATTCCATAAAACTATAAATTAAAGTATAATCAAAATGGTGTGAGAAAGGGATAAGGATTTGCCAAATAATCAGTGGTATAGGCTAGAAAGCCTTGAAATAAAAAAATTTAGAATGTGAAAAAAAAAAAAGAATTAGACATTCCCATGTTCTTGCTATCCCCAAATACAGTCCTTGTGACTACACTCACTGAGCTCTGTCATCAACGAGTCACTCTTTTCAGTAACTGTCCTGTGTGGTCTCTTGTCATCATGACACAGTCATCACCCCTGTTCAATTCTACATGCAACATGGAAGCCAGGAATTACACAGAGGCTAGAAGTTACAGGCTGTAGACTCTCTCTGCACCTGGAGCTCTAGGGTGGTTCTTAGGAATGCATATTCAAAAGGACAAAGAGGAGATGTCTGTGTGGACTACTGACAGGCCAAGATGGGATTCCTTGTGCCCTCCCAGGGAGCCTTCAGAGCCCCTCTCATTGTACTAAGGCGACACAGTTGGGACAAACTTCTTGTCAGTTCTCTGGCAGAGTTCTTAGCAACACCCTTGAATGACATGGTCTTGGTACCATCAGTGTGGGATTTCCTTGATTTCTACTGTACACTTCTAGCTGTTCCTAAGATCCCTCAACCCTCAATCTCCATGTTGACTTTCTATGCTCCAAATACACTGAATGATTTCTGTTTTCTTTGAAGAAAGTTGAATCAAACAGGTATCTGGACCAAAAGTGTTTCCAAGAAAAAGAACAATTAAATTGGGGGCACCGCACAGTAGTTTGGATCTGTCTGGTATTAATTAGGAGTCCAATCTCTACTGCCAGTGCAAGTAGATCATGACATTGTGTGTCATGGAATGGCTAAATGTGGCTTAAACTGTCACTTTCAACTGCTGCAGTGAAGTGTGTACAGTCAGGTTGGAAAAAAGTGCCAGCCATGCTGAGAGATCATTGTGTGTAGAGACGAGTGTGGGAGACAATGACTGTATCTTCTTGAAGGCAAGAGTGTAGAGATGGAGGCCTCCAGCTAAACACTGCATTTTTCTTCATTCTTCCTGCCCCTCTGAGGTACAGTTGATATAATACTGTATATAGTTAGGGTGTGCAGAATGGTGTTTTCAACTACTTACCCACTCTGAAATGATTGCCACTATAAAACTAATTTACACCTTTATAAGCACACACAGCTACTTGTGTTTTTGTGTTTTGCGATTCAGACCCACTCTCTTAGCAAATTTCAAGCACACAATTTAGTGCTATTAATTATAGTCACCATGCTCTCTATTAGCCCCGTGGCACACCTCATCTAACTGAATGTTTGTGTGCTTTGACCTACATCTTCTCTTTTCCCCATGGTGTGCACTCTCTACTTTAACAACTATAATTCCAGTCTTTGCATCTTGAAGCTCAACTTAGTTCCAGTTCCCACCTATAAGTGACATCATGCAGTATATATTTTGTGCCTAGCTAATAAAAAATAATAATCATATAATTATATTCTCCACGTTCATCCATTCTTTGTCAGCTGAATAATGATGTTTGTATCTATTTACCCCACCTTCTTTATCCATTCACCTCCTAATAGATGCTTAAGTTGAATCTATGTCTTGCCTGTAATACTCTCTTCAGCTTGCTCTTGTGTCTTCAGCTGTACAGAAGCTATTTAGTTTGATATTGCCTCATTCTCCTTTTGTTTTTGTCTCTTCATGCAGAGTTATATATTTAAAATCATTTCCAGATCAACACCAACAAGATTTCACCATATAGTGCCATATATTTGAGGTCCTATGTGGCAGTCTTAAATATAACCTGACTTTATTTTTGTATGTGGTATGAGATGTGTCTAATTCTACTCTCCTGCGTGTGAATATACAAGTCTTATGACACAATTTATTAAAATCAAAGTCCTTTTCTTGGTGTGTGTTTTTTTTTCATCTCCATTGGTTTTGAATGGGCAGGTTTTGTTTGTTTTCTTTTTTTTAATCACATTGATGAAACCTATTCCTAAATGTTTTATTCTTTGATAATATTACACATGGACTGTTTTCTTTTCCAGAAAGTTCATTGTGAGTTTACAGAAACACTACTAGCTTCATGTGTTGATTTTGTGTCATGAAAATTTATTAAACTTGTTCCATTAGCTCTAAAGATTTGTTTCTTTTTTTATTGGTGAGATTTTTAAAGTTTTCTCCATGTATGTTCATATCATTTGAGAATAGAGTTACATTGACTTCTTCCTTTCCCAATTGGATGCCTTTTATGTCTTTTTCTTTACTAACTGCTCTTACCAGAACTTCCAGTATTATGAAGTATAGAAGCAGAGAGATAGGAAACCCTTGTTTTGCTCTTGATATTACATAAAATTACATATGAACTTTTTCTATGTTGAATTACTTCATCTGTACTTAATTCATTAAGAATTTTAAGTGTCAAAAGATGTTGAATTATTTGTGGGATGCTTTCTTTTTCCTGAGTCTCCTTAGATGATCATGTGACTTTATACCCTGCTTTTTGTTAATGAGGTATGTCATGTTTTCAACTTGTGTGTGTTGCGCTGTCCTTGAATCTTAAGAGGTGAAACTCACTACATCATAGTGTGCAATTCTTTCATTTTGTTATTGGCTTTGCTTTGTTAGCATTTGTTGAGGATTTTTACATCTCTGCTCCTCAGGGATATTAACCCATTATTTTCAGTTCTTACAGAATTCATGTCTGGCTTTGCTATACTAGTCTTATAGCACAAGGTACGAAGCAGCATTGCCTCAAATTTTTGAATAATTAACTAGTTAACTATTTCACAGAATCCACCATAAAGTCATTATTTTTTAAAGCTAGTGGTGGGAGGTTTTGGTGACTAACTTACCCATTTTACTTATTACTCTATTTTTTCTAAAATCCTATTTATGTTGTAGTCTTTATTTGTGGTGATTTTTTTAAAAAATCATTTGTAATATTTATTTTTGGCATATAATTAAAATGTTTCTGATAATTTTATAAGATTACTGGATTTACGTCATTGCCATTCTCATCTCTTCCCTTCCAGTTGCTTCCATGTATACCCACTTCCTCTCAAGCTCATTTTCGCCCACTTAGTTCTAGGATACTAATTAGGGGGCTTGCCCCTGGTGAAGACTGTTCTTTCCTTTTGCAGTGATCACTGATTACTGTAGCACTTGATCTAGGAATGAGAACTTGGGAAATTTTCCCTATGTTAACTGGTGTTGGTACTGCAAATACTTTGTTTAAGGTGTAATTTTGTTGAGATGTCATGGGTGCAGCTTCCCTGTCATACATAGAAGACACTATCTCACATCCGATGTCCTGGTTCTCTGTCTCTTATAATCTTCTTACCACCCTTTTTCTATGGTACTTCCTGATCTTAAGTGTAGGGTGTTTGTTAATGATGTATCAATTAGAGTTGGGTACCTCATGGTCAGTCAGTCGTTCTTCACAATTTGGCCAGTTGTGGATTTCTGTATTGGTTTCTGTTTGACACAAAAAGGAGTTTCTTTGATCATTGGCATATAATCATATTTTCATAGTGATTAGTGATTGGGCACATTTTTATTGTATCAATCTAATGACCATTTACATTTACTATTTTATTTATTTGAATTTGACATCTTTTCTTTTTTTTTCTTCACAGTACTGAATATTTATCAATTTTGTTTATCTCTGTTTCATTATTTTTTAAATATATTTTCTAGTCTCTATTCTATTTGTTTCTGGTTTCTGTCTGTTTCCTCATTTTTGATAACTTTGAGCTTAATTTGTTGTTGTTATTGTTGTTGTTTTTAGTTCTTTGAGATGTAACTTCAGCTTATTTATAAGGGATCTTTTATTTTTCTTTATGTAAACTTGTTCCAGCATAAAAATTTTCTCTTTAAAATGTTTCTGATGTCTCTCATAAATTCTAGTAGACTTTTTTTTTTTTGGTTTATTTTCATTAGTCTTGAGATATGTTTTAAAGAATTGCTTTAATGTTTTTAACTGTGTGTGTACGTATGTGTACAAGTGCCTAGAGAGGAAAAGGGTTTTACACTCCCTGAATCTGGAGGTACAGGTAGTTGTGACTTGACTGATGTGAGTGCTGGGAACCAATCTTGGCTCCTCAACAAGATCAGTACGTGTTCCTAACATCTGAATCATTTCTCCAGCCTGTCTTAGGATAGCTTTAAATGTCTGTTTTTGATTAATCTTATATTTTATTTTTTGAACCATTGATTGCTTAGGAAGGTATTGTTTCATTTCTACGTGCTTGATAATTTCCTAGTTCTTCTTCTATCATTGATACTTAGTTTATTCTGCTGTAGGAAAATCATTTGACAAAACACAAATAGTTTAAAAATGCGTTTGAGCCTCTTTCATGACCTACTATTTTGTCTACCTCAAAAAGCATTCCATGTGTACTGTAAAAGAATGTGAATACTATTACCATTAAAGGAAATGTTTTTTTAAAATAATATGTAGTCCTGGCCTATTGCTACTTATTAACTCTAGGCATCAATGATCTATCTAGTGTTGACCTTGAATACCTGTGTTTCTTACATTGTTATTACATTGTTGTGTATTCCTCCCTTCAGTCATGTTGGCATTTGTTCTATATGTTTAAATTCTCCATGTTGGGTAGATAAATATTAGCAATTACTATATCTTCTTGATTCAGTGATATATTTCTCAGTACACAATGAGCTCCTCTTGTGGTAGTTTTAACTTTGAAATCTGTTTTTTTTTTTTAAATTGTCCTTGTTATCTTCTGGTTACCATTTTTATTCTTCTCCAGCATTTAGTTTTAGCTTAGGGATATTTTGAAGACCAAAGTGTCTATTGCAGACAATACGGTGTTAAATTCTTGTTTTCACTCTGTCCCATGTCTTTTGATTAAAAAAAAACATTTATATTTAAAGTAAGCGGTGACAAGGATTTACTATTGTCATTTGATCTTCTTTTCTTTTTGTCTCTTCCTTTATTCCCTTCTTAGTCATTTACTGACTTTCTTTGTAATTTGATAGATTTTAAAAAAATAATAGTATGTCTCAATTCCTTTCTTGAAACAAAATACAATGTGTGTGTGTGTGTGTGTGTGTGTGTGTGTGTGTGTGTGTGTGTGTGTGTATAACTTTTCTGTGGTTAGTGTGAGGTTTTCTTTATATTATTCCTGGGATATTAGGTTGATAACAAATACCTTTAACTGAAATTAATAAAAGGAAACAGAGATAAGCAAGACAATCTTGGTACCTAAACAGTATAGTGATGGGTTATGTTTAGAACCTGCCTGTTTTTATGATGTACAGAAAACTTGGCACCGTATTTCAGGAGAGATTTGTGTCATATCTGAGGCTCGCAGATGCAGAACAGTAAATGGATAAGTGGTAATGTGGCTACAACTTTTTATCCCTTCATATTTCTTATTACTAATGCCACAATTTATATCTTTTTATACTGTATATTCATTCATAAATTATTATATTGATAAATATTTTAATACCCTTTTAAAATATTTATACTAGAGTTAAATGTTGTTTTCATATGACCTTTGGAGTTGTAAGATATTCTGACTTTACTTGTGTTTTTATCCTTAGGATTTATTTTATTTTACTTGTTCTTATCTTGCCAGTCCCTGTTACTTTGTTTCGAGTTGAAGACCCCACTTCAGCATTTATTTTAAGTCAAGTCTAATGGTGATGAACTGCCATAGCTTTGTTTGGCCAGTGAAACAATCATCTTTCTGTATGAAGGACAGGGCAGCATTCCTGGTTGGCAGTGTTTCTACCTGTCCCAGGCAATTTGAATACATTCTTCTAGTCCCTCTTTGCTTTCAAGTTTTGATGGTTAAATCCACTGATAGCATTTGGACACTCACTTCTATGTAAATGAATTGATTTTACTGTCTTTTTTCTTTCAGATTTCACTGCTATCCCCAATTTTTGAACAGGATACGCTTTAATATTGTGAGTAAGTATGGGGAACAGAGTTGAGTGGAACATAACAGACTACTGTTGCTTGAGCTGTATGAGAAATTCCAAGTAGGAAATTCTTTGGTCTTCTTAATTCTCTCTTGGAGCACCTGCTACTCTTAGAGGCCTTTCTCTCCTTTTCTAAATAACTCTATGGTCACTTTGTTAAAAATAATAAATAAATAAAAATTAAAGAAAATTTCTCCATTTTGTTCCTTTTGTGCTTTGTTTCCAGTAATGACTAGTTATTTTCTGTCTAACCTATCACAGTGTCATGATGGATAGAGAATTAATATCATTGTTGTCTGGGTATCTAGGGCAATGAGCATAACTTTTTTTTCTGGCTCAAGAGTATAGGGAAATGCAAATTAGTTATATCCTACTACCGTGAGTCTTGTGTTTATCATTCCTGGTGCTGCTATTGTGTTTTATTTTCATCATTCATGAGACAGAAAGTGTCATATAGCCTATGTAAGACTTTAATTCTCTATGTAGTTAACCATGTTCTTGAAGTACAGGTCCTTTTGCCTCCATCTCAGAAGTGCTAGGATTAAATTCATGCAGCACTGTGTCTTTCTTAAATGCTCAGATGTTTAACAACTCATTACTTTTATCTATAAGACTTCCAGAAAATGTGCCAAGCCAAGAATATGACAGTATTAATTCATACCTACAGATTGTTCTGTTGACCAATCAGTACATTGATATAAAGTTATATAGCTGATATAGACCTATCCCCATCCCAGATATAGCATTGTCTGCTGGATAGACAGAATTCAGATATGAAATTAGACACTTGGTGCAGGCACTTGAAACTGTACTCATGTGATGGTTGTAGAATAAACGGAGCTTATTAGATATATCACAGTACCTCCAAATATGGCAGTGGACTATTTTAAAATTATCTCCCTCTTAATTAGAATGCAGGGACAAATAGTGCTGTATTTTAAAACGTGTGTGTGATGTGTATGCCTACATACATGTGTGGGGGTGTGCCAGTGTGCACTTGTGGTGGCCCGAGGAGGATATCATGTGCCATCTTTGATTGTTTATAACTTTAATGCCTTGAGACAGGGTCTGCCACTAACTTTGGAGCTAGGTGTGTCTGGTTAGGCTGACCAACTCACAGACTCCAATGATCCTTCTGTATTTAGCCTTCTAATTCTGTGGTTATGGTTTGCATGATCATTCCAAACTTTTTGGGTGGCTGCTGAGGTGTTTATATGGGAGTCATTTCCCCTGCTCCCTAGTACCATCTTCATGAAATATGCCATTGAGTCTTTTAGATTCAGAACAATGTATGAATGATAAAAAATAGTGCTAGAAAGATCATCAGAACTTGAAGAGCAGAGGGAAGTCTCAACTGAGATCTAGGAGTTAAAGTCAGAGAGAGACTGTTCAAGGGGAGCAAGCTCTGGAAAATGACGTGGTGGCTGAGAAATGTGTTCCGTTGTGTTCATGTGTCACGTTTCCACCATCTATTCATCAGTTGATGGACATCTAGACTGCTTCCATCTTCTGCCTATTATAACTAGAACATACATGAATAAGGTTACATGGGCATCTCCATATACCATAAGGAGTGGATAGATGCCCGGAAATTGATATATACAATGAAATTTTATTTAGCTATAAAAGAAATTATGAAACGTGGAGGTAATGAGTGAAATTGGAAAAAAATATATATTTACTGAGCAAGATAACCTAGCCTAGGGCCGGAGGAAAAATGCTTCATGTTTTCACTCGATTCTACCTTTCAGTTGTGTTTCTTTAATTTGAGGTCTCTGTGAAGACTAGACAGGTGAGGCTGCCTTAAGGGAGAGGGCACCATAGAGAATAGTTAAAAAGAAAGCAGAAGGTGAAATACTAGTATTAGGGAAGTTTAAGCAAGGAAGGGTGCAGCTTTAATTTTTTAAATCGTATTTTTAATGGTGGTTCGTAAATGCTTTACCCTCCCAGTTAGTCCACCACCCACCGGAGGTAGTGGAAAAGAAGGATGCTGGGGAAGCGGACATGTTTAGAAAGGTTCTTTGGAGCAACTCCTGTCTGTGTTCTCTAGAAATTGGCAGTTCGGTTCCCAGGTCAGCAGCAGCCTGGTGGGCCAATCCACTCATGAACACTTCATGGATGCAATAGCAGTTCAGTTCACTAACGTTGGGTTAGCGACAGTGGTGACAGGACATAACAGAGACAGCCAGGCCTCAGCCTCAGCTCGAGTCAGCAGGAGGGACCAACAGGAACACTCTTGACTGTGATTCTCAAGGCCTTAATGCTAAACTACTTGCTAGTGATGGACCCAGAGAGGTGTGACATTATCTTTAGTTTTGTATCAATGGTGTGCTACCAGGATCCAGTGGAGAGCTCTCAACTCATGGTCACATATAAAGCCCTAGTGTGTCACAGAATAAAACAGTAGACCTGACAGTGAGGGAGAGAACTCCAGGCAATGAGGTATAGCGGGAGTAACCAGAGGGTGGCATGGGGGGGGTGGTGGTGCTGTCAATAGCTATGTACATGTGTGAAATTGTCACACAACAAATTTAATTAATAAAAAGTTTGTTAATGCTGCTTCTGTTTGACCTGCATTTAATTGTATAAGAGTATAAAGCCTTGTTTTCTTTTGTAAGAAGCCGTCAATGAGTGAATGCCATTATGTGCACACAAACTCCTACCAAGGTGACAGGTGACAGTGATTGACTACCTGGGTAAGTATTATGGTGAATGCTGAGTGGGGATGATGTATGCTGCAGGCATGTGAGAGGGAACACAACTGTCCTTAAAGTCAGTCAGTCAATGGGTCTGTAACCTCCTGGGGGCTACACGCGATCCGGTTGTCTGGACGGAGAGCTGGGGAAATAAAACGGGGTGACGAGGAAAAAACACATGAATCAAGACAACATAGCTGTTCAAAGTCTGTCTTTTACTTGGGGAAAACGACAATTTAAGCTTTGGGGCAAGACCCGTCCCCCAGAGTTGAGAGTCTGTTCAGCGGGGCTTCGGCTCCACTGTTGGGGTGGATGTTGGTTCCACAGGGCCTGCTGCTCTGTGGGAGACTGAGGTGTTATTCAGAAGGATGCAGGCAGCTAGGCTAGGCGGGTCACCTGCTTAATTCAGGAATTCGTAGACCTGGAGGAACAAAGCACTTCACTCTACCCTAGGTGGAGTAAGATTATGGCTAGCACAGGAATTTTAGCTCACAGGCTGGGAGAGCAAGTTTCTGCCAGGCGACAAGACAACCCAATATGGCTCTCTACAAATGGGTCTATTTAAAGATAACCGTGTGTCATGATATGAGAGCACAACTATTCCTGCTGGGTTACTACTCTGGGAATGAGATATTCAGAGGACATAGGCAGGTCCTGCGATTTTCAGATTATATTGTTGATGATGAAACAGTTGATCTATCTATATGGTATCTGGAATAGTCTAAGTACCTCATCTAATCTGCAAAAGATAAGCTGTTATTCTCTTCATGTGTTATGTGTGTACATATGAATGTGTGCTGTGTGGGAGTGTGTGGTATGTATTGTGTTGTACTGTGTGTGTATGTATAAGTTAGCTTGTGTGGTGTATATATGATTATATCTGGTGTATGTGTGTATGTGTATGTGATATATACACCAAACACACACACACACACACACACACACACACACACACACATATATGAGTTTATATGTGATACGTGAGTAATGTGAGTGTATGTGTTTAGTGTGTGAGTATGTGGTATGGATATGTGAGTGTATGTGATGTGTTTATGTATAATATGTGTGGTCTGTGTGTATGTAGAGTATGTACATGGTGTGTATGTGATATGTGTGGTGTGTTTATGTATGTATGTATGTGGTGTGTGTGTGTGTGTGTGTGTGTATGTATGTGTGTGTATGTGTGTGTGTTTCAAAGATAACAGAAAATGACCAAGTAAAGCTCTAAGCTGGTAACATAAATGATTTAAGACTCAACGATTTTGCCAGGGAAACATTGAAGACAGATTCTAACCCTTTAATCTAAGCCAGTCCCTTTAAAGCTTCAAGCTAGGAGTTGACTCAGCGTGTCAGTGCCAAGAAGATCCATTGACCTGAGTTCAGTGCTGAGAAATTGAGAAATGTTCTTTTTAATGTCTATTCAATAAATACAGCATGCACCTTGCAAGGGGTGCACAATCCACTTCAAATCCATTATAGGATGTTCCTGTGAGCTGACAAGTTGTCCTGAGACAACAGTGACCATGAGATGAGGTTAACCCTTACTGTGGAATGTAAATCATTGTGGGTACCACCACTGCTGGCTCCAAAGACCTTGGAAAAGGAAGACATTTGCATTGATATGAGGGGCCCTGCACTACGCATCTCCCTCCTGACAAAGGCCTTTTTCTTTTTTTTTTTTTAGAATGGGTAAGCTCATACACAAAGACTGAAATATTACCATAAAACAATTTAAAAAAACAAAACACTGACAGAAACAACATGTTTCCTGTGGTCATAAGTGGGTGCATAGTTTAAATTTCTTTCATTGCTTATCACCTTATTTAGCACCACAGTTTACATGAATACTCCAACTATATGACTTTCTCATCAAGGTGTGTAATCTGAGGCCATTGAGAAGGTTCATCAAATACAGGCGCTCGCCACCAAGCCTGAAGACTTGAGTTTGGTGCCTGGAATTCACCTAGTGAAAGAAGAGAATTGCATCTTACAAGTGCCTCTGACCTCTACACCTAGACTTGTAGTATGTACTGGCACATATTCATGTGTATGTGTGTGTATATACATACACATACCTACAATGACTAAAATTTAACAAATATTTTTTGTTTATTTATTTGTTTGTCTTCATTTCAAAATACCAAACTATACATTTAAATTACTACATTTTCTAAACATTTGGCATCATAAAAATATCATCATTTTTCTGACAAGTTCATCTATTTTGTTTTTTTTTTAAAACTTTTTATTGATTGATGAATTTCACATCATGCACCCCAATGCTACTCATCTCTTAGTTCCGTTGTATCCACCCTCTACCCTTGCAACCTCCCCCCAAAAGAAAATAAAATCTCATTGTGGAAGTTATAGTATGTCACAGTGAGTCCCATAGTATACTCCTTTGTCCACAATACTTAACTTGCAAATGTTCATTGCAGTGAGTCATTGGTCTGGTTCAAAGCTTCTGCCTTCTGTTACTCTATCAATACTAGGTCTTTACTGGGATTCCTCTCAGATATCCTGTTGTTGCCCTTTGCCATGGAGATCCTGCAGCTTTGGATCTGTAGGTCTGACCCCTTCACACGCTCCAGCAGTTTATAGATGGGGTAGATGTTGGGGTGAGGCAACTCAAAGCCCTGGATATGGGGCTGGGTGGTAGCTGAACTGGTCAGCCAGCCAGCTCTCCTTCACCCATACTACCAGGGCGAGCTCTCTACCTCTGCCCTGGCTAGCTCACTCTATGATGCAGCTGGCAAGGGGCAAAGGTCAGCTCTATTGTGTTGCTCAGTAAGGTACAAGGCCTGCTTTCCTAAGTACTGCAGCAGGTGAGGGGCTGGGCCAGCCCTCCTGCTCTCATGCCCTCAAGACTGGCTCACCCATGACCTCGCAAGCAGGGCCAAGTCTACTGTGTTGCCCAGGCTCAGGGCATGCTCTTTTTGTAATGAAATATTTTAACCAATATACAATCTGATTAATGGTAATTGTTACAATCCTGGTAAAAAGGAAATATCTAAGAAAGGTGCTTTGGGTTAAGACATCAATTAGAGTTTGCACGTAGTTTAGTGGTTTATTGTGATCACATGGGGGGAGAATATTAAAAATCAGAATAATTTCAAAAAAAGTATAATGCACAGTATTTTCATCTGGGACTGAGAGAGACACGGCCTGAGAATAAGCAATCAGTCACTTCCACAGAGTTGGACTGGATCAGAACTGAAGCTCAGTTCTGTTTTACATTACAAGTTCTTTTATGTGAAACCATTC
Source organism: Tokudaia tokunoshimensis (assembly GCA_036184795.1). Lineage (NCBI taxonomy): Eukaryota > Metazoa > Chordata > Mammalia > Rodentia > Muridae > Tokudaia > Tokudaia tokunoshimensis. Next base: position 26,159,894 of record BTHU01000013.1, on the reverse strand, counting down.
ACCTCTGAGAGTACATGGTGGGTGAACGTTTGTGGATTGATAGATTAGTTGGTTACATACAATCTAGCACTAACTAACACAAGCATAGAACAATTGTCTATTCGTTAATCAGTTGTGCAATTCACACATGTAGCAAATATTTAATAAACACTGTCTGCCAATCAAAGATCCATAGCAATTTATACAGAATTTTGGGTATTTGGGAGAGTTGAGACTATTTTCATCATGGCTTCTTAAAAACTAGTTTCAGAGTAATTTACAAGTGTTATTTGGAAAATGGTTTCTATTGTTAAATTCTTTTGGGAAGCAGTCATCAAAATACAAAGTCATTTTCCTGGACTCTCTGTAATAATCTCATGGTAACTGACAAGGAGTGGGTCATAACAGGTAATACCTTGTCAGCCTTTGACCATAAAACATCCTTTTTTTTCCCTTTGCAAATGTACATACCTTGGAAGCATTCTCCAGGGCATACTTTGAAGAATGCTCTCCTCTGTGTTCAAGTGGGATGCCTCCACAAAGCAACTAGAAGAATTTTGCAGTCAACCTTGATTTTCTCCTTTGTGTCTGAGAAGGTGCTAGCAATTTGCTACCATGGACTGGGAAGAGGCCAGATTTATGCTTCCCAACAGAGTAAAGTGACTTCAATGTACAGATTGCTGGTGTTGAGAAATGTAAGCTCTGGGGATAAGGGGAGGGGATCTGCAGCTGGGGAATAGCTCAGAAGAAACAGATGAGCACAGGGCTCTGCCCTCTTCCATCGATGGTGGCTGTGCTTTTTCTGGTGTCTGCTTAGCTTGGGTGTGGAGCATTGTACCCAAGGTTGACTGCCTCTGTCTAATGCAGAGCCATCTCTCCCCCACCTTTCCACCTCCATATGCCACTCACTGCACAAATCCACACCCACTCCAGGAGTCATGTTAATGCTTCCTTAACTGGCCGACTTTCTCTTCACAGAGGAAAGAGCTGTCTGCATTAGCTAAATCAGTATGACTCGGTAAACAAATGTGGGAGAGAGTGGATATTTATTAGAGTTGATGTTTCTAGCACTAGGTGTCCTATATATTGACCTCAGGAGCTGGAATTATTTTCTTCATCACAGAATCAAGGTTAATGTATATAACTTTCCCAGGAAACAGAAGTAGTGAATGATAGATGTGAACTCAAATCTGCGTCTCCTTTACTACAAAAATCTTTGGGTCACTTGGCAAATGCACAGGCAGGAAAAGAAACCCACATAGATTATTTCACCAAAATTTTGGAAAGGTGATTTTAGATTAAAAATAAGGAAAAGAAGAAAATGTGATCATTTTGTCACTAGAGCCACAACAAGTCAAAGGCTCTAGGGAATTGACCTCATCTAAATTTTGGCCTGATGATCCAGCCTCAAAGCAGAGATTCCTGAGATTTTTTTTAATGATAATCATTATCATAAATTCAGAATTATTTATGGATTCAAAATAATTTGTAAGTAACATATTCCCACTTTTTTTTAATTCTAAAAAACAGGATTTTAATTTTTATTATTTTCTATTTACTCCAAAGGAGGAATATAAGGCCAAACGTGGCTTAGTGATTTATCAGTGTCAACATAGATACAATCTCACAGTTGGATAGCCTTTATTTCATTTAGTCCCTGATGATCCTGTGAGGCTAGAGGCTATATATTATCCTAACTGATGGAGGACAATGATAAAGTTTACAGAGCTTAACTAAAGAGGGTTTGTCCTTACCTTTTCTGACCCTAGAGACCCTGCTCTCATGCCACTGCCGACCCCTCAAATTAAGACTCCTTCTCAAGACTTCTGTCTCTCATTCCCATTCTTTTTTCAATAGAGTCATGAACTGTCAACGGATATGGATGTAAAGTGAGAAGAAATCAATAACCCAAATTTCTCATCCACGAGAGAAGTCACATGTGCGCATGTCAAAACATACGTGAGTCAGGTCACAAATGGAGACACCACAGACAGCGAGTGTCCTAAGCAGCTCATTTATTTCTGGCTGTAAGTTGGTTTTGTGTGTCCCATTGCCACAGCCTTTGCTCATGTGGTAGTGAAATCCTCTCATAAGTCAATCTCTGTATATCTGAGTCCTGGCGAGTTTTTTTTTTCTTCTTCTTCTTCTCCTGATTGATTAGGATGGAGTATCTGTACCTCCATCAGAACTGCATATTGTGAAAGGTGTGACAGTCCCGTGTATCACCCTGGGACTCTGTCATTGCAATAGCTGGAGTACCAGATTGGATTGCGCCTGAGCATTGACAATCCGGTATTGATGTTCATGTGACACGGGGAGCCACTGTAACAATCTTTATTTTATCTGTGGCTTTTGCTCTCAGGCTTGGGTTGAGCCCCCACAGGGTTACCACGATAATCAACACCTCTAATTAGCACTTAGAAATGTCTGACTCCCAAGGCTGTCATTAGAAGACAGGCTTGGTGTGCAGAATACGGAAGCCCTTGCATTTCCCAAGCAAAATCTTCCTTGCAGGCCTATGTCATGGATCGTGCTTTCAATGCTCCGCCAGCAGGAGGAACCCCTCCCTGCTCCCTTCATTTAGGAGGAGCTGAATTCAGAGGATGAGGTCCGCCTGGGCAATTGGGAGGCTGGAAATTAGACATCATGTCACACGCTGGATTCTCCTGCTCATGAAAGCGGGTGTCTGATGCAGGGCCTCCTCCAGCTCTCCACTGCAGAGACTGAGGTGATGATGTGTGTGCAGTGATCAATGCAAGGGAGAGGAACAGGGGCGCTCCCTCCCCTTTGATCTCATTTTCCTTTTACAAATGAGATGGGGGAGGAAGAGCCCAGAGCTTGCTCATACCTCTGTACTCAGCAGGCCCAGGAGACCACTGAGACAGACAACGTCTCCATCTCATTCACTTCCACCCTGCTCTGAGCAGGGAGCCAAGTGATGAGAGGCACAGCATAGCTGCTCAGCGGATGCTCCTGTGGGTAGTCAGGGAGTGGTCCCTGGCCTAGAGGAGTGGCCTGACCGATGTCCTCCACGAATATCAAGTCAGATGTAAGCTAATACTGAGTCCAGTTAATATTACTATTAATTGTTATTTACTGCTATTGTTATTGCTGAGATAAACAGGACCTCCAGAGAAACTAAGGAAAGGGTTAGACACTCAGCTGCAGATCGCGAGAGGGTGTTAGGCACACCGTTGTGCAGAGTGGCTTTGATGGCCTGCTTTAAACACGTATATCTCTGTAATCAGCTGATGCCTAAGGGAACCTGTCCCTGATTTCTTAGGGACTTGTCTCTATGTAACTTCGTTAATTTATTTTGAGAGACTGACCCAATAAGGGAGATGGCAGGGAATGGGGCAGGGGTATGAAGAAGAGAATAGAGGTAGGTAGGTGTGGTTGTCCTAGATCCCTGCAGAACAAACACATTGTCACCACGATCCCTAAGACCTTCTCAGGTCTTGCATCCATAATGAGATTCTTCTACTAGGACCAGATCTGGGGCAAAGTTCTGTGGACAGAAGAAGGTCGGAGAAGCCATTTGTGACTGGCATGACTCTGCTAGGACCAGATAACTGGGTTCTCTGCTCCTCACTGCAACAAGCTTGAAAAGTTGCTTTGGGGGCTTTGCTCCTTATCTCTGCATAACAATATTAACCATCTGCGGGCTGGAGTCAGCGTGGTCTCTGAAGGTTCCTTCTAGTTGAAGGATATCAGAACCTAAGCTCTGGTACTTCCTCCTTAATTTTTTTTTCTGTTTCTTTCATTCTTTTCTTTCTTTCTTTTTAAAATAACAGTTGGCTTTACTTCCATTTCTATGCATACTTATACCACCTCTTACCATTTTCCTGTTTATTCCTCAGCTAGCTACCTACCAAGGCTGAGAAGTAAGCAGGTGTTAGTGATGTATAGATCTCTCACTAACACACACACACAGACACACACACACACAGACACACACACACACACACAGACACACACACACAGACACACACACAGACACACACACACAGACACACACACAGACACACACACACAGACACACACACACAGACACACACACACAGACACACACACACACAGACACACACACAGACACACACACACAGACACACACACACAACACACACACAGACATACAACACAGACACACACATACACAGACACACACACAACACACACACAACACACACACACAACACACACACACAGAGACACACACACACAACACACAACACACACACACACACACACACACACACACACACTTTAATTGAGATCCAGTAGTACTCTGACAGTGTTTAAGTCAAAGGAATAATAGCCACTTGTAGTTTTTCAGCTTAGCTCTTACGAAGAGAACAGACTATGTCAGAGCAAACCATTTAGCATGTGTCAGGAATGTTTGTAGGCATTTTCATGCATATCTGTCATATTTTTAGGGTAATTGAAACCCCAGAGTCAGCACCTGGGGCTGTCACTATGTATTTTTATTTTAGGAAGCTGACACTTAGGCCATAACTTGCCAAAAGTCACGCAGTCAAATGCTTTGATTTTCTTCAAGTTAAACTCACTGGAAGTGGTCTGCTCTTTTTTCTTTCTTTCTTTCCTTTCTTTCTTTCCTTTCTTTCTTTCTTTCTTTCTTTCTTTCTTTCTTTCTTTCTTTCTTTCTTTCTTTCTTTCTTTCTTTCTTCCCTTCCCTTCCCCTTCCTTCCTTGCTTCCTTCCTTCCCTTCCTTCCTTCCTTCCTTCCTTCCTTCCTTCTTTCCTTCCTTCCTTCCTTCTTTCTTTTCCACTGAGGCTGAACCACCTTGGTGTTACCTGGTGATGAATCTGAACTTCTAGTTCTCTGAGCATCTGGCCACTAGCACAGCAGACATTGGATACGGAGGGGGAAAGCAGTCCGGTCCTCAAGCCACAGAGAGTGTGGCTGAGGACAGGACCAGTACCATCTGAGCCAGGAATTTCCTCTGTAAAAATTGAAACATATACCTGTTAAAATTAACGACAAGAGGCGTCGGCACATGCAGATAGGCACTTATTGCAAGTCACTCCCTTCTTTTGTGCTAGAGCAACAGCGTTTCTCAGCACGAATGCTGCAATCCCTGACTCCTTTGGAAGTCAAATGTCCCTTTCATAGGGCTGCCTAAGACTATTGGAAAATACTGATACTTTAGGATTCAGAACAGTTGCAAAATTGCAGTTATGAAGTAGCAATGAAACCAGTTTTTTGGTTGCGGGTGCCGGGGTCAGCACAACATGAGGGACCGTATTCAAGGGTTCAAGCGTTAGGAAGGCTGAGAACCGTTGGACTGACCTACGCTTATGTAGCTTTCATAATGGAGTTTCTGGGGCAGGAGGGGAGACGGATCATCACTCAGTAAAATTACAAGTATGAGGACTTGAATTTGGATGCCGAGAACCTGTGTAAGAGCCAGGCACAGCGGCAGTATAGGCGTGTAATCCCAGCACTTGGAGAGTTGGGAATGACGAGATCACGGGTTTGGTGGCCAGCCCTCTACCAAATTCCTGAGCTTCAGATTCTGAAAGAGACCGTGTTTCAAGAAATAAGACAGAGAGCAACCAAGAAAGACATCTGACATTCACCGCTAACAAGCACATGCACACCTTACCTGTGCGCACATGTGATCACACACGCCACATTTTTGGGACAGATTTTAACGTATAAAACACTTTTACGCGTTCTTTCCTTTGCTACCTAGGCCTTTCTAGGGAGTAAATATAAGATGTAGTCAGAGATTGAGTATTTTTCTATTGTCCCCTATTAAGCAGTTGGCTGAGAAACAAGGACTAAGAAAGAAGGAATAAAGCTAACACGGAAGCGAGGGAGTTGCTTGTGTTGAACGAGTCCCTGGGAAAGCTGGAAGCTGGCTTTCTAGCTTTCAGTTGCGGCTCGGTTCCACACCTGCGTTGCCAGTGTGACCAGGACGACTCCTGTTTGGTCTGTTTACTTGCTGTTTACCCAAGTCTGCGATGCACAAGAAAACACACCTCGGCATCTCACTTGGCAAGAGGAAGGATTGAGGCAGCACAGCAGCTGTCATATTTATTTCAGTGGCAAAGCGGGTCAGGAAAATTGATAAAATTAATCATATAAACTAGCAAACATCAGGAGTGAGAACAGGAGGGAGCAGATGAGTTCCTGCTTCATTCCAAGCCGCACCTGCCCTTCGTTCTAATGGAGTCAGCGCAGTCAGTGGACGGAGCAGAGAAGCAGAGCGGGGGCGGGGCCATAGTGCGGCAATGGAAATAAAAGCCTGAAGAGAAATTGGAACACGAGCAGTTATTGAGGTAGGTCTTCGTCTGTAGGCCTGTGGTGCCTGGGAAACTCTATTAACTTCTTGAGGCTGTCAGAAATCCATCATCAGGTGTCCTATGAAGGGAATAAGTTCAGGGCCTCATATTGACTTGGATCTATGGCCCAGAGATCCTAACTGTTACAGGGGGGCATCATGACCTTTCCTGATTTGGTTCTTGACTCTGGGCATACTGTGATATCACCTGGAGAGCTTAAAAAAACAAAAAACAAAAAAAACTACAGGTACTTAAGCTGAAGGGATGGCTCAGTGGTAAGGTGCTTGCTTTGCAAACACGAGGGTGAGTATTCAAATCCCCAGCACCCAAAGAAAAAGTCGGGTATGTGTTGGATGACACTTTTCATGGGGAGGATGCCACACAGTTGTTATTTTTTTTAACGACAGACCCAAGTAAATATTACACCAAAGTCCACCTTGGTGACATACAGAAGTATGATGTAGTTACAGAGCATGAGCGAAGCCCACCACAGCATGAGTGATGACTCGGGGCAGCTGTCATTTTGGAGTTGTCTATAATTTGTAGGTAGCTCCTCAGGTTGGAAAGCCTCTTCCGGGTACCCTGGCTGCCCAGTGTCCATTCCTCCAGCTTTGTTTCTGCCTCAACAGCCGTGGGGAGGGGCCTGTGAAGCTTAAGCTTCTGTTTTCCCATACGCATGAAGTCTGTCTCAGGAGCCTCCCTCCACGATGGGAGGTGTCAGTTCAGAGAAAATTGCTACCCGCAGATGACAGTGTGCACCCATCAAGCTAGCTCTAGGGAAGGTGGAGACAGGCAGATCCTTGGAGCTTGCTGGGTAGCTGCCCTAGCATAATTGATGAACTCCAGGTCCAACGTGAGACTCTGTTCAAAAAATAAAGTGGAGAAGCAACCGAGGAAGACACTTAATGTTGATCTCTAGCATCCCCTCTACTGTATATAAATATGTTTAATACACACACACAAGCACAAACACACACATCACACACACACACACACACACACACACACACACCACATCACACCACACACACACTACAAATTCCAAACTCAAGCTTAGGAGAAATAAATTAAATTGTGTATGAGTTCCAGACACTGACATTTTTTGCAATTGCTTTAGATTGAAACTAGGATGAAGTTAGTTCTGAAACCAATGGCCTTACAGTGGTTATCTTCAAATGTTAACATTCTTCAGAATCACCTATAGAAGTCTAGCAGAGCTGGGTTGGCTGACTCCCAAGGCCCAGAGTTTTCATTTAGCAACTCTGAAATGCTTGCACAGGTGTTCCTAAGATAACCCTTAAGAAAGCCTGGCTTGACGAAATAGCACTAGATTCTTGCTTTCACCCCATCATTTATTGACTGTAATAATTTTGTACATTATACAGGTATTTCAACCCACAGGAATTTTATTAGTACTTTGATAATTTCATATAATATATTTAGTCAGATTAAATCTATCTCCCAACTTCTTAGAGATCCACCCTGTTTCCATATCCATCCAATCTCGTATCTTTCCCCCACATCAAGAATAATTTGCATTATCAAAATATTCTTGGATATATGTCCTTCCACTGATGTGTGGTTTACATACTAGGAGTTATACTCTTAGAAAAAACTCTTCCACCTCCGTTTCCCTTTCTCAGCAGCTAACAATTGGCTTCACTGAGATTATGTGACTTACTACCTCTCCACACTCAGATTAGATCTGTGCTTGAGTTTGCATTGATCTTAGGCACGCTGTCCCAACTGCTGTAGGGTTCATGTGAGAAACTGCCCTGCTACATCCAGAAGATACTGCTTCTTTGTAGCCAACCACTGCCTCTGGCTCTTATATGGTTTCCATCCCCTCATCTGCAGTAATCACTGAGTCTGAGAAGGAGAGAGTACAGTATATATGCTCCATTTAAGGCTGAGCATCCTGCAGGCTCTTAATTTCTGTGCCTTCATATATGGGTCTCTATGTTGATCACCATCTACTACAAATAGAAGCTTTTCTGTTGAGAGTTGAGAGATCCATTTAGACTGATGTTGGCTACCGGTTTGCTGTAAATTGCTTTGACTATGTTTAGATATGGGCCTCGAATTCCTGATCTTTCCAAGACCTTTAACATGAACGGATGCTGAATTTTGTCAAATGCTTTCTCAGCATCTAATGAAATGACCATGTGGTTTTTTTCTTTGAGATTGTTTATGTAGTGGATTACATTGATGGACTTCCTTATATTGAACCATCCCTGCATCCCTGGGATGAAGCCTACTTGATCGTGGTGAATGATCGTTTTGATGTGTTCTTGGATTCGGTTGGCAAGAATTTTATTGAGTATTTTTGCATCGATATTCATAAGAGAGATTGGCCTGAGATTCTCTTTCTTTGTCGGATCTTTGTGTGATTTTGGTAATAGCGTAATTGTGGCTTCATAGAACAAGTTAGGTAGTGTTCCTTCTGTTTCTATTTTGTGGAATAATTTGAAGAGTATTGGTGTTAGGTCTTCTTTGAAGGTCTGATAGAATTCTGCACTAAAACCATCTGGACCTGTGCTTTTTTTGGTTGGAAGACTTCCAATGACCACTTCTATTTCTTCAGGGGTTATAGGACGGTTTAGATGGTCTATTTGATCCTGATTTAATTTTGGTATTTGGTATCTGTCTAGGAAATTGTCCATTTCCTCCAGATTTTCTAGTTGTGTTGAACACAGGCTTTTGTAGTAGATCCAATAATCTAGGAGTATAATAACAAATCATGAAATTAATACTGTGTCTGTTTATTAGAAATCATAGCAGTAAATTTCCATTAGGGCCTCCGATTTCTTTATGCATAGACGATTGGCCTAAAAATGGTGCCAAGTACAGGTTTCACCTTTTGGAACAGGCATTACCACAAAGTAGTTGTTTATTTCTGTGACATCCCCAACACTATTGCACCTGAGAACATGGCTTATCAGGACTGTCACTACGTTAGTTCTCAGGGTTCACAGGGGGAAAATGGTGACTACTTTTTCCTCTGGTAGCACGCATATCATCATCCAACACTATAAATGCTAGACAGTAGGGACAAAATGTCTAGGTCAATACCAGCTTAATTTTTCTACGTCTTCAACAAGATGGTTTTATTGTCAATTTATGGAGGATATTTGACAACAGCATGTTTGGGGTTTGTGAGACTTCACTGGCCATCAAATTCCAAAGAAAGTAACCCATTCCTGGCGTTGGGCTTTTTATTTGTTTTTGGTGTCTTGTAGGGGGATTGCTTGCTCTTTATAGGGTAGCTTCGTTTTTAATTCTTTTTATGTAGGTATGTAAATAAATACTTGAGTGTCATTTTTATCCCTCCTCATATTACCTTCCTACCTTGTTCTTGCCTCCTCATGCAAATGTATTGCATGTCTTAGTTCAAACAATTTTTAGGGGACAATCGAGATGGCACACATTGAAATACTTTTTTGAACTATAAAATAAAGCATGAAAATGTGCCTTTATTAATTTTTATTTGGCTTTATGCTTTTAGATCTTGTTATAATTGTAACACCTTGCAGACAAGTCATTCTTTCATTAAAGTAAACTTACAAATACATTACATACCAAGTTTTGGACTGAATATTTGGATATAACAAGCATTTTGCCCAATGAAGCTTGTATTCTGCAACAGAACCAAAATCCACCTGTTTTCCATGACCTGTGAGATTATATATGTATATATATATATATATATATATATATATATATATATATATATTGCAAGCACTTTTCCATGTCAGAGTGGAATAGCAGTGACACAGATGAGATGTAACACAGGGTTTCATACCACCTGGCCCTTTAATGAAAAAGCTGGATGATCTCTGTTCCCGTAGAAGAGTAAATTTATGTAGTCAAACATAAGGCTGGGTAGTATAAGGGATGGGGATCTGCTTTGATATGAAGATCCTCTAAAGTTATGGCTTTAAACAGAACCTAAGGAATGAAAGATGGCAGTGATTTTAAAGGTGGGCAAGGTAGCATAATAATGTACCTCAGTGGGAATTTCAGTTTTTAAAGGTTCTGTAGAACACAAAGCCAGTGCATTGAAAGGATACACGTAAGGTGATGGGTTCATACTGGTCCAGCATGAGAACTCAGGTAGGCAGAGGATTCAGCCACAGGGTGCAGGTGCATTTCATTACACAATGAGGTTCATTTGACTCCAAAGACAAAGCCACTCTTTTAAGATCTTCATGAAAATCAATAATTTTAAGAGTAAAAGGCAAGGGAAGATTTAGGCTGAGGCAGGAGGATCTTAATTTGACTCCATCCTGACCTAGACACTGAGTTCAAGGCCCCTAGGATCTTAGTGGCTAGACCCTGGCTCAGGAACAATTAGACAGACAGACAGACAGACAGACAGACAGACAGACAGACTGACAGAGAAATAAGGTGTGGCTTTGTGCTAGAGAAGCTGCCTGGAATGTGCAAGGCTCTGGGTTCCATTCCTAGGACCACAACAAAGAAATAAAAAGAGCTAATTTTGATGTCATGCTTCATTACTAGGTATTATTTTAAAGCTACTATGATCTTCAAAACCACACTAATAGACTCTGTTATTATTCTTATTTTATTGAGGATGAGAGGAAGGCAGAGAGATGCTAACTGCCTAATGTTACCCAATTGGTAAAGTCAGACGTTGGGTTTAAGTTCATACACTGTAGCTTCTTAATTGCTTTGAAGATTCAGTAAGAGGAGAAATGTCCCAGTTGGGACCTTGTTAATGTCTAAGCAAGAGAGTATGTGTATGAAGTCGAGAGGTAATGGGCAAAGGACAACAAGACTGTGATATGAGAGACCCTGTAATGGTGAGTGAAAGAGAAAGGCCAAGAATCCTGACAAGCTTCAAGCCAAACAATGGGTTGAGCTGCTCACTGACAATAATGTCATGTGTGATAAACTTCCATTTGGGGCAGGAAAAGCAAAGGCATATGGATGCATATGTATCTCCTACTTCTTCTAGAACCATGAAGACCCTTAGAGAGAAGAGACAGGCCCCGAATCCTTCTGTTCCACCAGATAATACAGTATATGGAAATTGAATTGCTTATTGCAACTTTCAGAATATTGAAAACATTTAGTATTTATACACATTGTTCACATATGGCTTTTCAAGGTCATGCCAATTTAAATTTTAACCAGAAAATGTTTATTTTTTTATATGTGCCTATACCTGTGTAAGTGAAGGGTATGCACATGCATGTAAATGAGTGTGCCTATGTGTACGCTCACAGTGGCCAGAGGATGATGTTAGGTGGTGTCCTTCTTTGATACTCTCAGGCATGTTCCTTTGAGACAGGCTTCCTCAATAAACTAAAAGCTAGGCTAGGGGGCCTCAGGCCTCAACAGTCTTCCTGTCTCTGTTCCCCTAGCCTAATCTAGTTACACATCATAGCTAGGTCCAGGATTTTATTCAGGTCCTCAAACTTGTAGAGCAAGTGCCTGTACCTACTGAGCTATCTCCTGAGAATGACAAACTGTTATTTTGAGAGTTTAAGTCACGGTAGTTAACGTGAATTCATGTATTTGGGTGATTATTATTTTTTCTCTTTCACTCTTTGGATTTGTAATTTAAGTTCTTTGGGATTGGACTTTTTTAATTGTGGTCTTTAGACCTGAATATTCTTTATCCATATTTAATTTTTTATTACATTTATTTGTCTTTTCCTCACTGTGCTTGTGGGGGTTGGAGGGAAGCACGCAGGAGTGGGTTCTCTCTGTTATGGAGATTCTAGTGATTGAGCTCAGGTTGACAGGTTTGATAGCAAGCACTTTTACCCACTGAGTTCTCTTGCTGCCCCTAATACTTTTATCTCTTACACTAAACAAACAAACACCCTAAAAGTAGTTCAAGAAAACTTTTATAAATGTGTGCATGTATGAGTCCTTCAACTTCATCTCATGGATGACAACCAAGATCCATTCTATACAATCAATACGAACTCTGTAGAGTCATTTTTGAACCCTTTGTGCTCCTGTGAGTTCCCTGATTCTGGTGGAATCATGTCACTGGATGCAGTAGATTCCTTCACCTTCTCCAAGATGGCACCCCTATGTTGCCAAGCAACAATGACAAAAGTAGACATTACCCTGCAGCCAGAAATCAGTGGTTGTCTTCACACTTTAAGTTATTATTACTATCTAACAAAATAATGGCTAAGGCTTTCACAGGGACACCTTCTCTGGAGCAAAAGCTCACGTAGACTTCCCGGGAAATGAATTTATGTTCCTTCGTTAAAGCAGTAGAGTCAAGTCTGTGGAAGATAGAAACTGTCTAGAGTAGGGTGGTGGAAAGACAGCTTGAGCAGTCTTGCTCAGGTCAGTAATCAGAATGTGTGAATGACGCATAGAATAGGAGGAGAAGAGACAGTTGCTGAGACTACCACTGTTTTGGGAAATTCTTGAGCATCAGCCTTCCCTTGAGTTATCAAAACCCTTAACTTAGAAGCTCACGATTAGTAATGAGGATGGGGCCAGGAAGCAGCGTCTTCATTTCTCAGTGTTTGCTCTTTGTTTTTAATTCTTTGCCAACATTTGCTGAGCTAACACAAATAGGACTCCTTGAGCATGGTTCTTACTGACAAAGATTTCCAAGTTTCTGTTGTTAATATAACAGATTTACTCTGTTGTGCTCACAGCTTGCATTTATCAATTGCTCAGCCAGTCAGGCATCTATTAAACTCCTTGTCTTTAAATAGTTTTTCAGTGTGCCTAAAACTCTGACATCATAACATAGCTATTTAACTGGCCTTTATATACCCTATTCAAGACCGTACTGAAGACAATAGTTACTATTTTGTGAACTCCTACTATGTGTCAGACAGAATGACAAAATGCAAAGGATCTTGATGGGAAAAGTTTTCATTTGATGCTTTTAAAAATGTGTGTGTGAATGGTGTGCATGTGAGCGCAAGTGCGTGCATGCCACAGTGTATAAGTGGAGGCCAGAGGAAGACTTTCTACTTTCCAGAGTCAATTCATATTTTTTCTTTTCTTTTCTTTTTCTTTTCTCTCTCTCTTTCTTTCTTTCTTTCTTTCTTTCTTTCTTTCTTTCTTTCTTTCTGTCTGTCTGTCTGTCTGTCTGTCTGTCTGTCTGTCTGTCTGTCTTCCTTCCTTCCTTCCTTCCTTCCTTCCTTTCTTCCTTTCTTTCTTTCTTTCTCTCTCTCTCTCTCTTTCTCTTTCTTTCTTTCTTTCTTTCTTTCTTTCTTTCTTTCTTTCTTTCTTTCTTTCTTTCTTTCTTTTTTTGGCAGAGTTTCTGTTGTACATTGTCTCTTCCCTGTTTACTTCAGGGTAGCTGACTTGGAATCTCTGAGGCAACTCTTCTCTCTCTGTTTCCTTTCTAGCTTGTTGGAGCGCTGAAATTACAGATGTGTGGCAACACATCTGGCTTTTTATGTGGCTTTATGGGACTGAACTCAGATTCTCAGGCTTGTACATCATGTACTTTTACCCACTATTCCATTTTCCTGCCTCCTGAGTATAATTTTTATATAATATGTTCACCCTACCTTTATTTTGACTGTGACCCATTATTTGAGCTTAGGTATGAGCATTAACAAGTTTCTGATGGGGCGGGGAGAGTTTCTGCATTATACGTTTTTGGATTAAGCATATCCAGTCTGTCTACAATCTGTGCATACAAAGCAATGAAGAGACTAAAGTTGAATGAGAAGAAAGAAGTCAAGTGTTCCATTTCTCCTATTACAGATGTAAAGATACTGACTTCCAGTCCAGTGAACTGTCCAGTTCATGATGTTCTATGAAGGACAAAAATATCAAGCTTCTTTAGTAATATCAAGCTCTCAGTATGGATTTAAGTTCATAATTTATTAACTGTGCCCCCTCTTTCACCACTGTATAATATTCTATTTTGAGACCAAGACAAATAACATTGAATTAGGTGAAAGCACTATTCTATCTCTGTGCTTTGTGTTTCTTTATCTCTTTTGTTCTACTGCTATAACAGAACACCTGAAATTAGATAATTTGTAGACATTATTAATTATCATAGTTCTAAGAGCCGCAAAATCTAGTAGCACGGTTCTGGTACTTGGGGAGTACCATTTTGTTACCTTCTTCCAATCATGGTGGGAGGTATCATGTGAGTAAGAAGGACTGTGTGCAGGAAGAACAGCCAACTTCCCTTTATCAGACACTCAGTCCTGTGCTGATGGCATTAATCCATTAAAGACCTCAGAGCTCTCCCTACATAATCACCTCTTGAAGAGCTCTTTCTCCACTGTTCCATAGTAGAGTTAGTTGTCAATATGTAATTTGGGGGGGGGCATAACTAAGACAGAGTAATAAATAAGCCAATCATATGTCAATTATCACAAGCCCATTCCTTTAGCTGATACTGATAACATAATAAATAAATGGTAATAAAACAAATACATTTGGTACCTACAATATGAGATATCCAGCAGCACTAGCAAAAACAACAAGAAACAAAAAACTCATTTCTCTTAGTGTCTTAAGGCTCTGAAGGGCGAAAAGGCACTAATTAAAAATCTTTTTAAATTCTGCTACATTTTTCTCTACATCCTTCACCCTGCCAAATAAAGCAAAATTGAAAGTAGAGAGTAGACAGACATCACTGCGAATGCAAAAACATAATTCTAATATTAAAGCCAACTAGGAAGACACAACCACTAACAAGCATTCAGAAGAGGCAGAACAAACCCTTGTATAGAATCTTGCTGACAAGTACTATTAAATATTAATTCTATAGACCGTGGAGACATCATTAAACAAACATATATACCCTGACGCTGAACGCGCTCTGGTCCCAGCATTTGTTTTACACATGGATGTTGGCTGGGTGTAGTCTTTTGTGTTGTTTTATAGGCAGAAGACAACCTCCCCCTCTCAGCTTCCATTAATTGTATCTTTCCCCATCACTGGGATTCTCCTTGCCTTTCTGGCTATTTTTCTTCTCTTTGCTTTGCATTTAATTGGGAAGACAATTTTTAGGGAGAATGAAAGAAGTTGCCCATTTTAAGGCTCTCCTGCAGGAATAAAATCTTATCATGTTCAGATAGGCATCTAGATTTAAAAAATAATAATCAGCACTACCTATCCACAGGGCATTAGAGAAATGACAGTCCTGGGTGATCCTTGCCAGGTGAATCTTGTTTTCCAACTTACTATGTTTAAAATAAAGAAAAAAATATATATGATAAAGTCTTAGCCCATTGAGACTAATAAAATGCATCTATGATTTTTACTTCTAAAACATGAATGAGGTATGCGCTTTCAGAATCCACACTGGATTGATATCAGAATGACCTCTTATCCCAGATACTCACAAACTCAGGTGCTCAGGTCTCTATATAAAATGGCTTAGTATTTGCATATAGCTTACTCAATTCTCCCATAGAGTATAAATCATCTCTAGATTACTTATAATACCTAATACAATGTAAATGCTATGTAAATAGTTGTTAGACTGTATTGTTGAGGGAATAATAATGAGGAAAAAAAGTCAGTATTTGCTCAGTACAGATGTAATTGTCTTTCAAAGATTTTTTCCTTTTCATCTGCAGTTGATTGAACCTGCAGATGGGGTACCTGACAAGCCTTTAAACTGGTGGAGAGGAAAACACAATCCTGAAGCTGGAGAGGAGTGCAGAGCTTGTCCAGAGGTTCTTAAAGGTCAGGGGCATCTGAGGAGCCTCCCCCCAATTGGAGACTGTCAGTTTCCTTTCCCTGAGTTTCTGAGTCACAGGGCAGAATTGAGGCCTGAGGATTTGGTCAGCTGACCTGTTGGCTACACTCTCAGCATCACTAGTCAGGTCTAATGATTACATTTTACAGGGTAAGAAATAGAGATGGAGAGTTGGGTAGGACTCCTGGCCCCATCTCTGCCCCATAGCTGTTCTGAACAGGGATCCGGGTATATGACAGTAGATGCCCCTTTTCCTGTGGCAGGGTGAGACCAGTGCACAGGTATTGCGAGAAGACTGCAAGCGGGTCTCAGGAAGTTGTATTCATTTGTCATTCCCTTGAGGAATCCGTTTGATGATTCAAGAGCAACTGAGTTGGGATAAATGGAATCTAGCAGACCTACTGAGGTCTAGAAAGGGAGTCACTGAGCTTCCAATCTAACATGTCCATAGCTGCATCACCAACAGCAACAGATGGAATCTGAATCTCCCTTCTCAGAGCCCCAGGGCTGGCTAGAACTTTTCCTGAAGGCTCCTCAGAGCAGCTCACTTTTGCCTCATCTCTGACTGATGCTGGAACCAACTAGAAAAGTAATACCCACAGCTTGGCTACTTTCAAGATTCCATCCAAGCAGGAACACTGACAGAGCATCCACAACTAAACCTCCTACCTGTACATCTTGCCTTATCACCTTTGTGGGTACTCCCTTTGATATCAATGGACCCTTTCTCCACTGAAAATTAATAAACATTTTTTAGTTACTGCATTGACAAAAAAGACAAACGGAATTCAGTCTTGCTTCGTAATTAAATATACATCATTATTATTTCTTCTAATTAAAAAAAAATAAATGCAAGCATTTTTCTGGTCCGATCCACGTTTGGTGGGAACCTGTGATGCTTGGGTCTGAGGGTTAATTGTGCCCTGAGTAGTAGCTGGTAATGTAACTCCTGACTTGGCATTAAAAAGAAAGATAATGGCCTGCATGGCTCCAAGTTGAGACTGATGACTTTCTCCAGGCAGCCCAGGTGGCCCTGGCGCAGGTGGATGCTGGAAATAGGGCAGTGGTGAAGGTGCTGACAGTCCCTAGGGTGCTGGGATGTCAGTGGTCAGGTGGTCCCCAAGCTGTACCCTGTGTGCATCAAGGAGGCGCGCCCAGGCTCCCTGGATGCGGCACAAACAGAGGGGAGCGCTGCCTAGCTTTCTTTTGCATACAATTACAGTGATGGCATCATTTTTTTTTGAAACAAACTGTCCATAAATGTCACTGAAAATCCGGGTCTCCTTTTATTAAAACTGAAAAATGTGTATAAATGTAAATAACGGATGACTGATACAGGGATAAGAACGCCACAGCGGCTGCCGGCGCCTCTCTCTTTCTCTCTTTTTTTCTCTCCTCCTCATGTAATTTGCATTAATAAAGAGGCTGTTCCTTGTCGGAATGTGTTTCATCCGGTTTAAAATCCCAGGGCGATCCGCTAGGAAGAGCTCTGGGAGAATCCAACTGTCAGAGCCGACAAGACAAATGAATCCCGGTGTCAGGAGCGTGTGGTTCAACGATGACAGATTGAGAAGAACTGTCCCCCTCTCGACAGGCGGGCTTCATTTTCAAATTAATAAATCTGAATAAAATATTTTTCCTTTCATTACGAGCGGAGCCTGTTTGACAGTTGCCGTGACAGGAGGAGTAGCAGTGTTGATGAGAACAGTTTGCACGAATCCCACCTGGGCTTTTTCTGTTTTATTTTTACCTGCAATCTCTTCCCTGTTTGCCTCTCTGCTTACTCCTCCCTCACCTCCCAGTGTCTTCCTTTCCCCTCCCTTCCATTCCTTCCATCTTCACTCCTCATGCACATTCCTGCCTCCCCCTCCTTGCTTTTTCCACTCTCTGGGAAATTTCTCTCTCTCTCTCTCTCTCTCTCTCTCTCTCTCTCTCTCTCTCTCTCTCTCTCTCTCTCCCTCCCTCTCTCTCTCTCCCTGAAAGCTACCATCCTGAATAGAGAGACTAGATCATTATTTTTCTTTCTTTTAAGAAATGCCCACAACCAATTCTTTCAAAATGTATAATTTATCTCCGTGTTTGTATGGACCGTGGTTACAATCTAAGACTGGGATAGGGGACACAGTGAAATACCTGTAATTTGTATTTTCTCCTTAGGAGACACTCTTTCTTCATCATTTTCTCTTTACAAAAATGAATGAATGAATAAATAAATAAGCAAGCAAACCTTCCAAATTAACATAAAAACATAAAGGAAAACTCTGTTGTTGATTTCCTTCCTTATGCTGAAAGAATGAGATCAAGTGCATCTTAGAGATTAGATGTGTATAGTCAAGTCTTAGCATTCGGGGTGACAGGCTGTTCCTCCTAAATAATTGAGGAGCACTTCCTGGGAAACAATATGTAATCATTAGAGAAATACCATTGAGAAAAGCAACTCCTTGATAACAGAGGGAGCTTTGGTTTTGCATTTGGTAGAGAATCTAGTCACAGCAAGCAACTTGCAACAACCCACTTTGCAGCAGAAGATCCACAAAGCTAGGCAGAAATCAATCTGATTACGGTGCTTAAGTGACCTCTGTATTCCCAACATTAAATACAGAAGTCTCTCTTACCTTCTGAACAAGGAAAGAAGGAAGGAAGGAAAAAAGGAAGGAAGGAAGGAAAAAGGAAGGAAGGAGGTAAGAATAAGGAAGACAGGAAGAAGGAATGAAGAAAGAAAAGAAGAAAGGAGAAATGGAGGGAAGAAAAGAAGGAAAGCAGGCAGACAGGAAGGAAGGAAGGAAGGCAGGAAGAAAAGAAGGAAGGGAGGAAGGAAGGAAGGAAGGAAGGTCTTCTGCAAGAACCCCTGGGATAAAATGGTTTGGACATTACAAGACCCATAATTCAAGGGTCTGGTCTATGTTTCCGATTTGTTGTACCTCTACCCATCCTTTGTAGCTCGTGCCTCCTATCCCTACCTCAGGGTTCTGACTCTGCAATATTTGCATTGCAATTTTCTAGGACAAACTTAGTTCCTATCATTTTGCATACAATGGGCTTTGTGTAAAGTCAGCTACCCATGTCCTCACTAGTCTGACAATGCAGCCACAAAGATACCAGGCATGTGTGTTTGGGTACATGGATGTGGAGTCTTCAAGCAGCAGTATGAGACTGTGCAGCCCCGAGAGAAAGTCCATCTATCCACTTCATGTTTTGGAGAGGATGCTTTTAAGTCATTTTACGTGTGGAATTTTGCTCTAGATAGTAAATGTAATGCTCACATTTCTTGGATGGGTGAAGCCCACATTTAATTTTGATGAATTCTGGAGGTAATTACTCTGATAAAATAGCCAGCTACTAACACATCAAAACCTAGACTTCATTGCTAAGATTGGACCAAGCCACACCATGAATGCTAAGACTCTGAAAATTCTTACCTGGGTTATTATAGTTCTTTGGCATACATCTCTGTATTTGCAGTTTCCCATATTAATCAGAAATACCAGCACACTTATATTGTTGACTGATAGGCCCCAAACTGAATTTCATATGAGCTTGATTATAATGTTTAAGTGGATATTGTGAACATATAAAAATGATATTAATTCATTATTTTTTGATAAACTCACAAATGTAAGCAATACATTCTGATTGCCTTATCTTCCCACCCACTTCCTCCTCCCAGCAAGTCACCATCTTTCTATTTTATATTTTTAGCTTCCTGTTTTATTTTATTTTTAGCTTCGTGAGCCATTAGGTTTAACCATGGCCACATGCACAGTCTATTCTAAGATTTTATTTTTCACACATTGATTATTTTGAGTTTTACAACAGGTTTGGGAGTCAGGATGAATATTATAACGTTTATGTAAAGAGTTTATAGGAAACTATTAAGATTAAGTGACTTAGATATAATTATTTGGCTTTCAAATAGAAAGGGGGACACGAAATTTTTCCTTACTTTACTTAGCATTACATTTTCACTAATTGATGTCCCCTCCGGCCCCGTGTGTAGAGAAGTCTTGGGGCAAATCATACAGTCACAGAGAGGGTTATTATTAATTCTCCAATGGCTGGGAATTATTGCTCTTGACTCACTTCCAGCTTGCAGAATAATTTATAGCTGCCTCTCAAAATCTTTTTATTTTTGCATTCCGTCTCTTTTTCAAAAGTTTTGGGTACGATTCAGTGATTAGGAAAGAGTTGTGTCAAGACTATTACTGCCTTAGGCAAATGGTGATAATGATTACTAATGGGAAAACCTACAGAAATTTGAGCTCTTCACAGTAAAATGATATGAAGATCATAAAGGATAAAATGATTTCTGTATTATTTTTTAAGATGTACTTCACTTGAAATTATGTGAAGATTGGGAATTCTGCTTTATCATCATGGCTTGATGAGCTGGTTAGTTATCGAGTATTGAATTTTTGGACAATCTCACTTCCTAGAGCTGAATTAATAAAAATGGATAATAATTATTTTTATAGGAACACTTTGAAGACACTTGAGGATAATATAATACCTTACATTTATGCCTTAATAAATTCAAACTATCACACGACATCATCGCTTTTCCTACATGAATCAGACAGTTGTGGTAAATGAAAGCATAAATGTATAAGTGGATACATTCACTTATTTTCACAGTGTAGAAAAATAAGGACGGTTGTTCCACTTAGCTGATAAATGGAAAGACACAGAGTTGAAGTGCTTAGAATATAATGTAGAACCACGTTCAAACCCAGGTTGTTTACATCTAAAGTTTATTCCTACTGAACCATAGGTACCCTTAGAATCCCATTCTGAAAAGCTAGAAAACATTTCACCTTGTGATTGGTTCCCTTATGTTACTAGAAAGGACAATTTGTACGACTTACTAGACGTGGCATTAAATTATTTGGCACTAACCCATGCTGGCTGATGGGCAGGTACTGAAAAGATAGAATAGGTCACTTCATTCCACGGGACCATCAACATCAAGGAGACCATATTTCCACCTCTTAGGATTCAATAAATGCAATTCTGGTTTAGTAAACCGGTGCATTTGCAAGCTTTCTATCTAGTTGTAATAATGTGACTCCAAGGTTACTAGATCACCCAGAGACTGGAAACCTAGGGGTCCACGTCCAACAGAAGCCATCCCAGCCCAGAACATGGTATTTTCCCTGTCATGTATCCTGAGTGGCATTTAATAAAGTCTAACCACCATGGCTTCTTTTGTCTCATGACATGAGGAGAGATCAATAGCATTGGAAAGAGCTACGTCAGTTAACTTCACATATCATGTGCACTGTCCCAAGAATGAGCCTTCAAAACTCAGAAAAAGCTTATGCCTGTTTGTATGTGGCCAGCAGCAAGACTCAGGATTGTCTGTGCTAAGATCCTTACATGGGGTATGGTCATGGATCAGATAGTTGTGTAGGGGGCTCATCAGAGTTTGCTTTTGTGCTTAATATAGAACAGTGGGATGAGTTCACTGTACGAGATACTTCGTGCATGGGAGGGGGTGTCAAGGCTAATTTCAGCCATGTATTTCCATTATTCATTTATGTACATTGAATTTTCTACTTGAATCCCATTTTAGAAGGAGGTTGATGAGAGATATAGAAAGATAATTATAAGAGTGGGCAGTAGAGTGGCTAATGATGACCTAAATAAAATATACACATATATAAGAATATTGTAATAAACCCTTATTTATACAATTATATGTTGAGCATAGTAGAATAGATTTTCTTTGATAGTAATGGTTATTGCCACAGACACTATCACCTTATTATTCTAAACACCTATTGTGTGTCACATATTGTATTATACTTTCAATATGCTTCATATTTAACTCTTGCAATTGTTTTTGTGCAATTAGGTCTCTCTTCCATTTTATAAATGAGGAAGTTAAAGTTTAGAAGCTAGGTAGCTTGCTGATCATATGATTAATTATTAGAGTAAAGATTCAAGCAGTGGGCTCATCAACTCAGAAGTCTCCATCAGTTAACGACGAGGTATCCCTGCCACTTACCTTATTGACACAGTGTCTTCCTGCCTTCCTTGTATTTACATTTCCTACAGATCTTGTTAAATTCTCACCCAGGGATAGTTCACATGCCCATTCCACAGTGAAATCATTCTTGATTCTCTGATGCTCTAAGTAACACTGTCCACATCACTCACATCTTGACTTGGAAATTAAGTTGATCATTTTAGGATGACCGTTTCATCACGACCCAAGAGTCAGTGCTCTTGTCTTCCAAACAGACTTGATGCACTCAGCCCCTCCCTCTAAAGATATAAACTTCTAGTCTTCCTTCAACCTCTCCAGGGATAGAATCTCTACATTTGATGTAGCTCAGCTCAACATTTCCTCTCCTTAATCTAAATGCATGCTCTTTTGCCTGCTACTCTGCGGTGTTAGAGACTACCTGCTCATAGATAATGCATCCTGTGAAAGCCTTCCCTGGGCTGGGATGCAGTAACCAGGCAACCCTTTGCCTTCCCTTCTCTCACTAACCTTTTGCAATTCTTGTGACCTTTCCTCCAAAGTCTATTTTTCATCCCTTTAATCTTTTTGTCACTGCCCCTTCTAACCTCTAACATCAACATCAAGGAGACCAGGTTCTGACACACAGAAATGCCACTCGCAGGTGGCAGGCAAATTGGCATGCTTAGCACAGCCCTGTGCTCCCTCTAGGGATTAATAATAAATACTATTTGATGATGAAATCGGAGTGCATTTTCTTTTCAATGAGACAGTGTCAACTGTTTTCTTCTGAAATAGAAATGAGCAGAATACAAAATTGAACAGCCTTCATTTCTCCCCACTCAGGAGGCTGTTATTACTGATCTGGTTGGCATTCCTCCTGGCTGAACTCAGACAGGAAGAGACTTAGCAGGTGCCACTGCACCTTCCCTGGATAACTAGCTATTATTCATGAGAAATTGGAGATGAGTACTTTGGGTGCTTTGTTTTCTTGCCCTCTATTTCCTGATCTAACTGGTGCATCTTCAATTATTAAGGCAGGTGACTTTAGCCATTATGCTACAGTACCAAGGCAGAGCAGAAAAATCATACACACACACACACACACACACACACACACACACACACACATACATATCCTGAATTTTCAATGATACAGTGTGGGTCAGAACCTAGGTCTTACTACATTCATGCTGTGATTTAAATGTGAATGTCCTTGTAGGCACATGCATTAAATGCTGCTAGCACAGTGATTTGAGGAGATGGACACATTAGGATTAGTGCCTACCTGGAAGAAGTAAGCCACTGTGGACATGTCCTTAAGACTAATCCTGGTCCTTAGCCCCTTCTCTCTGCTGCTCTATAGGATGAGCATGTACCCACTGCCTCAGTGTGGGCTCAAAGATCATCAATCCAGTGGCTGAGGGTGTAAATCTCTGAACTTCAACCTAAAATAAGCATTGCTTCACTCCATACATATTGCTCACAGCTCATTTCCAGTCTATATCTAGCATTGCCCACCATCTGCTTTGTGCTCAGAAGGCACTAGGTCCTCTATGGCAAAGGGAAAATAAGGTGAGAATCATGAAATCCATAGAGAGTGAGCCCCCTCATATGGTGATATTAATGTTTATACATTTACATTAGAAATGGAAGCTAGTAGTTTTGACTTCTTCACCCCCATGTCATTCCTTCTTGCCGTTTAAATGTCCCAACTAAGGACACTGAAGACTATAGAACAAAATAAGTTCTTCATTGGGATGCATAGAAAGATACAATGCTTTTCCTGTATAAAAGAAAATCCACAGTAGTGTTAAATGTCAGGAAAGGGTAACCAGTAATAATGCCAAAGGTAAGGAAACCAATGAAGTCTACACTAAAATATGAATGCCTTATTAATTGCCAAATGAATGACTCTAAAGGAAAACAGACTTGTAGGTACATCGATGAGAAGCAGTATTAAAGCAGAAAGGGAGGGAGGATTTCTGTGGAATAATATAAATAAGAAGGTTTAAAATAAGCCAGTCTTGGTGTTATATAGCTATAATTCCAGCACTTTGGAGGCCGAGGCAGGGGAATCCAGAGTTTGAGACCAGCCTGTGCTACTCAGCAGGAGACGTGTTTGGATAATAATGAATAAATCATTGGCTGCACTGGAACACTTGATAAGGTGACTTCGTTAGAGATAAAGATGACACTGGAGAAGCAAGTTAGGATTCTCTGTAGAAAAAGGCTCAAAGTCAAGCCAAGGAAAACTCAATTTATTTTAAATGCTTTGAGGTGTTTCAATATCACCCAACAGCTCAGATGATAACATCCACATAAACTCTCAAGGTTGGCTTAAAATCACTTTCACAGAGCCCCAAATTTGTCAGTCACACGTGGCATCCGACGCTTGTTCTAGTTATATTTTGTAAATAGTTTCCAGGTGTGTGCCTTTCAGCCCATCTTACTTCTATGCTGTCACCAGCATTGTCCTAGCCAATGACCATAAAGCACTTACTGCCCAACCTCCCACTCACTAAGGGATAACGCGTGACAAGAAGAAACTTAATCTAGTCCCAATGGGACTTCAAAAGCAATTCAAGCCATTTTCTCATCTTTAAAATGGGTGATCAGATTTGTAGACACATGGCTGTTTTGATAGAAAAATGTTAAAGGTAAATGCTATAGGTAAGAAAATCAGCAAGATAAGGAGTATTTATTGGAAAAATACAGGACTGACTCACTGACAAGGCGATATGTTGTGTTATGTTATGTTATGTTATGATATGATATGTTCCACATATCATATCATATATGAAAGAAAGGCACTACTATAAAATTAGAAACCCTTCTAAAACCACCTATCATCTAGGGAAAGAGATGGAAGATGCTAGTCTGGCCTGGAGATTTGACTGGTAATTCCAGAACCAAGGAAGCAGGGACGTGAATATTCCTCAACCGTGATCTAACCTGACTGACAAATCGGCAAAGCCTGGGCTCAAGTTATAGATCCTATCTCAATGCACGAGGTGGGGAATGATTCAGAAAAACACCTAATATCAACCTCTGTCTCTACAGGTACTCAAACACATGCTAATACACATGTACCATGTATGCTGCATACAAAAGCCCATGCACTGAAAAGAAAACAACAATTAAAGTGTTAGTTTATAAAGAGAAGGATACCGCTGTTCTTCCCATGGGGCTGTAAACCCCTTCAGCTCCTCTGGACCGCCCTCCAACTCCTCCATTGGGGACCCCAGGCCCAGTCCAATGGTTGCCTGCTAGCATCTGCCTCTGTATGTGTAAGGCTCTGGCAGGGCCCCTCTGGAGACAACCATGACATGCTCCTTTTGGTATGCACTTCTTGTCATCTATAATAGTGTTGGGGTTTGGTGATTGTTTTTAGGATGAATCCCCAGGCAGGGCAGTCTCTGGGTGGCCGTTCCTTCAGTCTCTGCTCCACACTTTGTCTCCGTTATTGCTCCTGTGAGTATTTCGTTCCTTTTCTCAGAGGAACCAAAGCACTCCCATTTCAGTCCTCCTTCTTCTTGAACTTCTTGTGGTCTGTGAATTGTAACTTGTTTATTTTGAGCTTTTGGGCTAACATCCACTTATCAGTGAGTACATAAAATGTGTGTTCTTTTGTGACTGGGTTACCTCACTCAGGATGACACTTTCTAGTTCCAACCATTTGCCTAAGAATTTCATGAATTCATTGTTTTTAATAAATGAACAGTACTCCAGTGTGTATATATATATACCACAATTTCTGTATCCATTCCTCTGTTGAAGGACATCCAGCTTCTGGCTATTATAAATAAGGCTGCTATGAACATAGTGTAGCATGTGTCCTTATTGCATGTTGAAGCATCTTCTGGATGTATACCCAGGAGTGGTATAGCTGGGTTCTCAGGTAGTACTATGTCTAATTTTCTGAGAAACCGCCAAACTGATTTCCAGATGATGTTGATTTCCAATGATGTTGGCCACCCAGATGCCCCAGGACTCCTAGGGACTAAACCATCAACCAAGGGGTACACATGGTTCCAGCCAAAAATGTGGCAGAGGAATGTCTTGTTAGGCATCAGTGGGAGGAGTGGTCCTTGGTCCGGTGAAGGCTCAATAGATGCCCCAACAAAGGGAAATTGAGGGGGCGGGAGGTGGGAAGTGGGTCAGGTGGAGGGGCATATACTTGGAGGCAGGGGGTGGGAGGAGGGGTTGGGGATTTTGGGGGAGGGGAGAAACCGGGAAAGGTTTTCGCATTTGAAATGTAAATGAAGATTATATTCAATAAAAAAAAAAAGAAAAAAAAAGAGAAGGATACCAGTAAAAATGCATGCAATGACCCAGGAGCACCCACAATTCGGCTCATGTAAAAGTACTAAACAAAATCACTGATGGGCCAGATGAGAGAGTTAATGTGCTCAGCCTGGGCCCTACTTCAAACCTGCCTTCCTGGTGATTGCTTCCATTGCTTACAGGGGAGCAGGGGACTTCCTGGAGATGCTCTGAAATGCCATCTAAAAGAACTATTATTCTTTTTTCTGCCTTTTGGCTAAGATCCATTGATGGCATCTTTTCAACTTGCCATACAACAAAGTTGTGAAGTATTTGAGATGTCCGGCATGAACTCCCAAGATTTTTAAATATGAAATTTCCTATCAGAATAACCGGAATGTTTATCTCTATCCCTCTCAGTAATTTTCCACTTTCTCTTTACAGGATGGCTTTCAGGAGTATTTTTCATGTAGCTCTGATTTTCTACTGCATTATAAACAAGACAGTTGAGCAATTTTCACAGTATAATTTTTAAATGAATTCCGAAAATTGCACTATTTTACCACTTATTAAATAACTGCACCGAATCCCCATGAAATAACACCGAGAAAAACTCAATAGGAGCATTTTTGTATCTTAAAGTAAAGAGATTAAAAAAAAATTCAGATTTCTTGACCAACAGTCTATAGATGCTACATCCAGATCTTGAACCTAATTATTAAGTTTCCCAATTCTCTGTGCTCTCCAGTCTATCACCTACCCAGTGTATCATGTGTAATTCACATAATTCAAGCATATGAGTATTTTATTCATAAACAAATAATGGTAATTTTTATTTGAGATTCTTAGCTTGTTCCACAGCTTGGGGATAAATGGAGAAGAGCCATCCACACTCAAGGAGAGTTCACAATTTTCTTACCTAGGGTTAGTGTCAGGAAACACCAGTAAAATAAGATACAAAAGTCCTCAAGTGGTCAATGGTGACAAATGAAAATCAATGATACCTATGGATAAATCCATACTAAGTGAAAACCATTGTTTATAGTTTAAAAAAAAACAACAACAAAAACCTAAATGGCTTTGTTTCCAAATGCACCATTTTTATAGATTATATGTTGTCTGAGCATCGAAGGACAAGACTGAGGTTGTTTCTGACCTCCCCACCTGTGCAATAGCATCGTGGAACTGCCATTTAACTCCAGGAACTGTGATGAGGGGTGGCAGAAAGCCAGCACTGCACCTTGGCATGATGAAGGCATGTAAATTCTAAGGACCACCATCAAGATACCTGATATGAGCAGAGTTCTCTCAAAGGCAGGCAGCCTTTCATCACTCCACAAAGCCCTAGGAGAGAGGTTTCCGAAGAGAAGTAGTCAACACAGTGGGTAAGTGGCCAACCATGATGCAGGGCAGGGTGACAGTCACAGTCTGACTGCTAGCTGCTGTTGATTGATGTTTGTCTGCTGGACAATTAACCCAGTGAATCCAGCTCACCACTAGCTACTACCATGGTGACAAAGGACCCCCTTCTTGTTCTCTTAAAGTCCATGATTTCCAGAGAGGAATTTTAACTGATCTTTTTTTTTTTTTTTTACTTTTTCTGTAGCTCACAGACCACTGTCCCCCACACTACCTGTCGCAGTAGACATGCACGCAGATGCTGACTGCCGAGTTCCTGGCCATCAGAACAGGAGACGGTTTGAACGTCACAGAAAATACTGGTTTCTTCAAGACCTTCAGACATTTTTTTTTAAACTACATAAATAGCTTGAGGGTGAGAGAAAGAGAAGGCAAGTGCTGACAAGAGGGTACAATGTTCCTTTTCAAGAGAAAAGGAAGTAGAATGTCTCTGTTATTATAGAAAAGATGGGTGTGAGCAGAGGTCTGGTTCAGGAACAAAAGCAGAAATGAAGATACGGAAGTGTTTGTATTAGAAGACCTCACATCAGTCATTTAATCACCCTTAGTTTTGAAATTTCAATTGGGAAGATACATGAGATTTTTAAAATACTTCGGTGTTTGATTTGTTTCCTAAAATACGCTGTGGGACCAGAGACTGCATCAACGAAATCTTCACTCTGCAAGTCTGCTCACAAGATTTCCCACATGGAAATGTCACTGTGGGAAAAGCTCCAAGCTTGGCACCCCCCAAGTTCTTCACTCTGCTTTTAGAAGTTGTGGAACCACATGTTCTCAGGACTCCTTTCTTTCCCCATTTACTTTTATATTTCAATATAAAATGTTTAACTGCTACGGACAGAAAGAAAACTGAAAGCATACGCAAATAACATGAATCTTTTTTAAGTAGACAAATCATAGTTATTTTGCCATAGTTTGCTTTTCTCATTCTTCAAATGAACTCAGGATACTATTGTTTGTGCTTGTTTTTTTGTTTTGAATAATAAAGGTTTTACCAAATATATAAAAGAAAAAGTTTCATCAGGACACAAGTTATGTTACTTTCTTTGTACTTCCACGTATTATAAAACTGGTATCCAAGAAGGACCTAAGAAATATTACTGAATAGAGTTAGAAAGAGCAATTCAATTCATCTGGAATAACAGAAAACCCAGGATAGCTAAAACTATTCTCAAGAGTAAAAGAACTTCTGGGGGAATCAGTATCCCAGACCTCAAGCTGTACTACAGAGCAATAGTGTTAAAAACCGCATGGTATTGGTACAGTGACAGGCATGTAGATCAATGGAACAGAATTGAAGACCCAGAAATGAATCCACACTCCTATGGACACTTGATCTTTGAAAAAGGAGCTAAAACCATCCAGTGGAAAAAAGATAGCCTTTTCAACAAATGGTGCTGGTTCAACTGGAGGTCAACATGCAGAAGAATGCAAATTGACCCATTCTTATCTCCTTGCACTAAGCTCAATTCCAAGTGGATCAAGGACCTCCACATAAAACCAGACACACTGAAACTAATAGAAAGGAAACTAGGGAAGAACCTTGAACATATGGGCACAGGGGAGAATTTCCTGAACAGAACTCCAATAGCTTATGCTCTAAGATCAAGAATTGACAAATGGGACCTCATAAAATTGCAAAGTTTCTGTAAGGCAAAGGACACTGTCAAAAGGACAAAGCAGCAACCAACTAACTGGGAAATGATCTTTACCAACCCTACATCCAACAGAGGGCTAATATCCAATATATACAAAGAACTCAAGAAGTTAGACTCCAGAGAGCCAAGTAACCCTATTAAAAAATGGGGTACAGAGCTAAACAAAGAGTTCTCACCTGAAGAATATCTAATGGCTGAGAAGCACCTAAAGAAATGTTCAACATCCTTAGTCATTAGGGAAATGCAAATCAAAACAACCCTGAGATTCCATCTCACACCAGTCAGGATGGCTAAGATCAAAAACACAGGAGACAGCAGTTGTTGGCGAGGATGTGGAGAAAGAGGAACACTCCTCCACTGCGGGTGGAATTGCAAGCTGGTACAACCACTCTGGAAAGCAGTCTGGCGGTTCCTCAGAAAACTGGGCATGACACTCCCGGAGGATCCGGCTATACCACTCCTGGGCATATACCCAGAGGCTTTACCTGCATGCAATAAGGACACATGCTCCACTATGTTCATAGCAGCCTTATTTATAATAGCCAGAAGCTGGAAAGAATCCAGATGTCTCTCAACGGAGGAATGGATTCAAAAGATGTGGTATATTTACACAATGGAATACTACTCTGCAATTAAAAACAATGAATTCACGAAATTCCTAGGCAAATGGTCAGAACTGGAAAATATTATCCTTAGTGAGGTAACCCAATCACAAAAGAACACACATGGTATGCAGTCACTGATTAGGGGATATTAACCCAGAATCTCGGAATACCCAAGACACAATTCACATATCAATAGATTTCCAAGAAGATGGAAGGAGAGACCCCTGGAAAGACTGGAAGTAGGGGAATACCAGGACCGAGAAACGAGAGGGGGTTGAATGGGGAACAGAGGGAGGGAAGGGGGCTTATGGGACTTTCAGGGAGGGAGGAAACGGGGAAGAGGAAATCATTTGGAATGTAAATTAAAAAACTTAGAAAATAATAATAAAATATTTATTTAATAAAAAAAAGAAGTATTACTGAGTACAAATGAGTAGGATGGATGTTTTTCTGTCTGTGTCACAGATATATGTACTGTATTATAGACACTCTGTATCTTTATGTTCATTCACTTTCCTTTTGAAATGGGCACCCAGGCACTTTTCTCAAAGCCAAGATCTCAAAATCAGAGTCTCCTTCCCTTCATTTCTCTTCCCCTTCTTTCTCTCCTTCTCCTGCCCAACAACCTCTGCTTCCCTTCTGTCCATCCTTTCTTTCTTCTCTTTTTTTAAACTTTTTTTCCCCCAAGGCTAACTTCCCCATGATGAAGACTAGAGGAGACTCGAAATGGGGTTGGGAATCCAAGGTTCTCTCATTGTGTGACTCACAGGAAGTAGCAGAGTTGAGTGTGTTCCTGGGCCTGAGTTCCTGTCTCAGCCTCGTAGGCTGACAGCTTCTTTCCCTCTACCTGGTTTTTCATTATTTTCATAATGAGCTCAGCAACACCGGGAGAAGAGATCAATCCAACACCTTCTAAGATAATCACTAAGCTTCATGGAAATCCTGGTTGCCTGAACATTTGCTTGACCTAGATTATTTGTCTTAAATAAGAAGAAATCTTCAAACAAGTAATAAAATTGATCTGACGTTGTCTAGGCAAAACCTAATTCCCTGACTTAAAGTTATTATCAAAGAGCTCAGTACTCATGCAATACAGCTAATTTAGTAATAAGGGTTTAAATATTTGAAGCCACATAAACTGGGCTCTTAAATCACCCACTTCTGACTGCTCTCTGTCTAGAAGGGTAACGATTCATGATTCTTACTGATGATTCTTAGGTAAATATTTCAGGTCATTTCCTTTTTTTCCTAGAAATAGTTGAAATCCTTTTTTTTTTAAATTTAAAAACTGTTTAGTGGTACTGTCATTAAGATCTACTAAATTTGCTTGTGGTTTTCCTCTTCTGATTCATTTAAGCAGAAGCCCTGGTTCCTGAAGGAACACAAATTGAGCCCCGAGAAACTCTTGAATTTGCAGCCGAGGTCATATCTTACCGATGGCTGGTGCCATTTCAGTATAAATATATTCTCTTGTGATCTTCTCTCGCGCTGGTTGTAGAGAAGCATCAGTCAACTTTACAACCAAAAATTCTAATTTTGCCTTTCCAGATTATTCTGCTTTGCTTAGGGATAGCTATTATTCACTTCGAGAATGTAATGGCAATTTTTGTGTCATAAACACTTCATAGGTTGGGAGCAAAGCAGTTTGACCTCATGAAATAGGAGATCTGGGCATTTATGTAGATTTTTGTTTTAATTCTTCAAAAGAGTAACTGTTTTGCTTTGCCTGATGATTCTAGAATTATTTTTTGTAGTTATCCAGTGCCCTAAATATTGATCTAATGGATGTCTGATCCACCTCCACAGATGACCCCTGGAGACTGAACTTAGAAAAGTTTCACTTGCCTCATATCATTTCTATATTTATCTGTATATTTAATTTCTCTAACTGTTGAGCATGGACCACTTAAAACCAGGCTACTAATTTAAACGTGCTCCCATATTAAACGGGGACATCTTATGTCCCATAAGCTCTTTGGGAAAGGTCTTTGTAACTCCCTGTATTAACTGTATGAAAAATTATTGGTCAGGCGGTGGTGGCATATGCTGTTAATCCCAGCATTCGGGAGGCAGAGGCAGGCTGATAATCTCTGTGAGTTTGAAGCCAGGTTGGTTTTCAGAATAAGTTCCAGGACAGCCAGAGCTATACATACTATACATAGAAGAAACCCCTGTCTTGAAAAATAAACAAACACAAATATATATATATATTCAATACATATATATATACATGTATATATTCAATATATATAATATATATGTATATATATATTATGTATATATATGTATATATACATATATATATATATTATATATATATTGAATAGCCTAAGATAATGTTTCCAAAGTAAGGCTTAGATTCTTACATGAGGGGTAAGGTCGCTTTTTGTACCATATTAAATTTTACAGCATAGTGTCTGCCATCTTCAAGATGATTAAATAAATGCTTATCCAGGATTCAAGGTAGCAAAGATGTGGTAGACTGTCTGGATGGACAAGATCAGAGTCAGTAGGGTGAGGCTAGGGTGATTCCATTGCACAGAGAGGACCTGGTCTATCTTATATCAACAAGGTCTTTGGACTCAGAACCAGGAGACCACCACAGGGCTTCTCCTTTGTTGGGGAGCTATTTCTTCTCTTCAAAAACTTTCTGTCTTTGGAGGGAGCAAAGAAGCTCACATTCAGGTAGAATGCGATCAATCAAATAATTTAGAAAGGTCATGAAGTTATATCAGATAACTTACAATAGATTCAGAAAGTGGCAAGACAGTGGCAGACAGACAGTAAACAATTGCTGGGCACAAGATACCCCTAAAGCATAGAACACCTTTAGAGAACAACTGAAGGTGGATTTTTAATGGCTCAGATAAGTTTTACTTTGAGGAAATAAGTTATACTTTATTGTGTGCTATCACCGCACTAAAATATCAAAGCGAGTGATGCCATAAAAATTCATCCACTTTAATAGGTGTTTCTGTACAACTAAGCAGTTTTAGTAAAATGTGATATGTACATAGATAGGGGAAGCGCAAGTTACAGCAGAGGTAAGCAGGAGAACTTACCCTGGAAGGCATAGGGTTAAGGGCAGCTTCTCTGAAAATGCAGGAGGCACTGACACTAAATGAGAGTTTTGTCTATAGCCCCATGGTATCATTTTGTTTGAAGCAGTGAGAACATTAGGAAAATGCAAAATCAATCAGAGCTTCAGATGTTCTGTATAGAAAGCACAGAGATTTAAATATGTACTTCCATGATTTGGTGAGTTAAAGCATGCAGAGGAGGGTAGGTGGGGTACAAAACACATGCTCAACACAATTTCCAGCTTTCCACCCACTTTCCTACCCTGATAAGATGCTAATAAGCAAGAATGACCATGTTGGTGTATAGTGCATGTTCCGTCAACATTCCTTCAAGTGGTTTCAATGTCAACAAATTTATTAAAAAAATCAAATCCAATTTAGTCAACATTTCCATCTTTTCTGGGACTTTTGATTTTTACTGTAATATGGTCTCTGGGCCCAAGAGGGCATTCCCCCCCCCCCCCCCAGTGTCAGTATCCAAACAATACTTTCCCCCTTTCCATCAAAATATTCCACTGCTATGTACGGACTATTCGTGGCTCTTTAGGTATGTTGAACATATGCAGATAACTTGCAGATCCTCAGTTTTTCAGGATGGTCACCGAACTGTTGACACAATTTACTTCTCTTTGTTCCATGTTCAGATTATGAGGACATTGGATGGGACTGAAGAGAACTTGTCATTTCAGCTACATGGTGGCTGTCTGAGAAGTGAGGCAAGGGGGAAGTTTTCACAAGAGATGCCAGAGGAGTTTTCTAGAAGTTACTATAATTTTTGTATCTTCTTATTCTAGAAATGTGCATAGATTCAGGACATGGACATGAGGCAACAAGGCATGGCTTCCCCCACCAACCCTTCATGTGTCTTCACTTGGGTAGCAATGACAAACACAGGAGGAGCACTCATGGAAATGGAAACTCTGAGAGCATGAGCACCAGTAATCATTCTGCTCACTGCTTCTTGGAAAAGAGGCCTCCTGCCCTGTGCAGAAGGCACAGGCTGTTCTTAACATTCCAAAAACACTTAACAATTCCCGTGACCTCCCGAAGAAAAACAAAAATCCCAGAGCCATCTGAAGACATATGGCATAGGATTGGGTATTTGTGTTGTGTGTTTCTGTCAGCGAGTATGAATATGTGTATGTGTGTATGTATGAGTACACATATATGTGCATGTGTACATAAAATATGGTGTGTGTGTTCTGTGTATATGTGAGTATGCATGTGTATGTGCATGTATATGTGTGAGTGGAGATGTATGTGTATGATGCATATAAACATGGTGTGTGTGTGTGTATGTGAGTGCATGTATATATGGTACATGTGTGTATATGTAAGTAAAAGTGAAACTAGATTAGAGAGGTATGATTTCCTTCTCCAAGTTTACACTCTTTGCATTAAACTGCTGCACCCCTGCTCTGGCTGTCACTGGTTTTCACTATGAAGCTGATTCCTCCTTTATTGGATAAAGGCGTGAGGTTGTACCACCAACATGTACACCTAAGATCTATTTCCCTTATCCCCAGAGTCACAGTGACACCATTTATGTTGCTATACTCAAGTACCCTTCCCTACAACATGGAACAAGCCAGGAACTGGGGAAAGTTTCCTGCCACGCCTCTCTTTTACAGATTATTCTGTGACAATATATACACACATTGGATAATTGCCAGGTGATTGATGTGAGCTTTGAAAAAGATATGTCATATGATTTTAAGGCATTATCATTGTTTTCATTGTAGGATTAATTAGGTCATAACACACTATAACAATAAAGACATTACCTAGATCTTTTTTAATTATCTGTTTTGAGGTTAAAATATGGCAGGAGTGTAGATATCTGATTTGATGTCAGGGTGTGACACTTGTGCAATGTCTCCATGTATGTGAAATTACTCTAATCATAGAACTGCTACGCACTTGTCTAATACTCTGCTATGTCTTTTCTTATTTTCCTTCCCATCTTTATACATAATATATTCTCATTAAACCTCTCAGCATAGCTATTGGGGAACTGCAACTTAAAAATATCTGTTACAATTCACTGTTTTCATACAGCCAGTCTCTTCCCTTCTCAGTTCTCATCTGAACCATTCTACCTCCTGTGCAGGGCCACGTACTCTCTCCCAGCATTCATGTCTTAGTCAGGGTTTCTATTCCTATAGAAACATCATGACCAAGAAGCAAGTTGGGGAGGGAAGGGTTTGTTTGGCTTACACCTTCCACATTGCTGTTCATCACCAAAGGAAGTCAGAACTGAAACTCAAGCAGGTCAGGAAGCAGGAGCTGATGCAGAGGCCATGGAGGGATGTTTCTTACTGGCTTGCTCCCCTGCCTTGCTCAGCTTGCTTTCTTATAGAACTCAAGACTACCAGCCCAGAGATGGTACTACCCACAGGCGGCTCTCCCCACTTGATCACTAATTGAGAAAATATCTTACAGCTGAATCTCATGGAGGTATTTCCTCACCCGAAGCTCCTTTCTTTGTGATAACTCCAGCTTGTGTCAAGTTGACACACAAAACCAGCCAGTACACTCCCTTCTGTCACATGAGACATTCTATGCAAAATGTAACCCTTTTCGTTTTTGCTTTTGCATCAAAAAGGTCATTTTTTCGTAAGTGTTCAAGAAACATAAACACTTTCATAATCATTGCATTTATTTATTTTGAATCAATTTGTGTGTGTGTATATGTGTGTGTGTGTGTGTGTGTGTGTGTGTGTGTACTACACTCACATTGCATGTATGGACATCAAAGGATAACTTTCAAGATGATTCTCTCTTTCTACTACATGAGTCCCAGGGATCGGACCTGGATCATCAGGTTTGGGGTAAACATCCTTACTTGCTGAACATTCTCTCTGAGTGAGAATTATGTCATCCTCTGCAGTGTTAATATGTAAGGGCTGTGAGACAATGGCCTTGCTTTTCTGCATGATAGCATGAGTGTTGAAGAAGACGTGCCTGATTTCATCCTTAGGGAGTCTCGTCTGACTGTCCCCCTCTGGTTTAGGTTGACAGTAAATGAGGATATTTCCTACTTTACAATTTTCATTCCTAGCAGACACACACACTTCCTCAAACTCAAATGGACACTGGGGACTCAGCGATAGTGTCCCCAATGTGTATTAGACGGATTTCTTCCAAATATCTACATTATGCCTTTAAGATTTAAGCTCTCACATTGGTTTGCCTGCCTCTCTTCTTCATAGTGGAGTGGAATAAAGTGGGTCAAAGTAGTTACACAGTACAATTGCACACTTGGTGAAGGCAGGAGGGAACTCTAGGGAAAGGTACCGAGCTGGGGGCCAGCCAATATGATGGCTTGTAGAGAAGTGGAAAACAAAGGCTAGATATAGACACTAAGTACAAAGGGCAAAGGCAAGGCCCAGGTTGATATATCATCAGGAACTTGCAGTTTGATGGACACCTGCTCAATGGGTGAAAAGTTGGATGGGTGATTGTTGCAAACAACCCTGAGGTGACCCACATTTTATAACTGAATGATCTAAGTCCCCAGGAGCTCTGTGAACCTAAAGGGGGCAGTGATGAGCAGATAGTCTCCTGTTTTCCCACTGGGATGCTTTCTGGATATGAATGCCTTCTTGGAAACACATTGGTACTCTTACAGAGTCAATCAATTTACTCTTGATTTATAACCCCTGACTCTTTCCTGTTCTTAATTCTGATAAATAGTCCTAGATACTTAAGTGCTGTGTTTTTCCAAGCTTAAGCTGGTCCTAGGAAGTAGTGTGGTTACCAATGCCAGGCTGGAATCCCTCCTGGAGGAAGAATAAAAATTTCATGCTCAAACCAAAATGAGGATTTAAGATTTACATTTTCACATTACCATTCAGATTGTGAGGATAGCCTGGAAAGGGCTTAAGTCTGTGTCTAGGTGGCATTTTCTACATGCTACCATACATACTAATTAAATTTTATTTTTTAAATTTCTATATTCTGGATGATCTGGTATCTGTGACCTCACTGACCATGAGGAAACTTACCCGAAGGGCTTAGTTAAGTCTCAGATACAGAGGACAGATTACTTGTAAGCATGATTTAAATATTCAATCAACTATTTTTTATACCTTGACCTTTGAATATGTTTAATAGTTAGCTCCCAGAAAATGTATGACACATGACCTCAAGAATGCATAGATATAACCACGGTAGGATCGGGGCTAACGTGGAACATTTTATTGACTAATTGGATGGATGATAATTTTAACATCTGTTAACAGAAGAGTTAATAGACTAATGATTTGTTTTGTTTTAACTCTGGGCCTTGTGGGCAAACTTGCCATTTTACTTTAGAATCTATAAAAAGTGAAAATCTTTGACAACTTTTCATCAGTAAAATTTTACTACAACAGGGTGAGATTGCCAATTTGGCTTTGTGATCTTGGTCATAGGAGTGTAATATAGCTACTTAAGGCTGCCATGAAAAAAAAAGGCTGCCATGGTACTAGATATCATCATTCATAAGGCATTGAGTAGATTAGACTGTGTTCCAGTAAAATATTATTTAGTAATTATTTTTATTACATTTCCTAAACGTATTTTATGTCTTAGGATGTTACACATGTGAAGGTCAAAGAACAGTTTGCTGGAGATTTCATTATCTGGGTCCCAGGGAATTGAACTTGGATTGCGAGATTTGGTAGCAAGTCCCACTAACCACTGAGCCATTTTGTAAGACAATTCAATAAAACATTGTCTTTAAAACAGATGTCAGCTAGACATATGTCAGGTTGGGTTGGTTCATAGGCTATGGTTAGCCAAAACCTGTCTTTGGAAACTTAATCTCTATGCTTGCATGATTGTACCAAATAAATAAATAAATAAATAAATAAATAAATCACCATGCACTAGGGTAGGTTACTCAAAGATGAGTTCTTAGGCTATGTCTTAAAAGAGAAAAAAGTCTTGTTAGTCACTTTTATTTTCTAGTTCTTTCCCATTACTTTTAGTCACTTCCTCAATGTGTCAGTAATATGAAAGATCTCATTATTTAATAGAAGGGCAATGTCTATTGACCTTGTCAGGGAAGCACTGTTGTAGATATTAGAGAGAAAAAAGTGTCTCAAAGAACAATGTATTGCAATAAACTTATGATTTATCAATATTTAAACAGGGGCCATCAATATGGATCAGAGGATAAAGACACTTGCCCACAAGCCTCAAAGCCTTAGTCAGTCCCTGTAACCTATGTGGCTGAAAGAGAGAACTGATTCTTGCAGGTTTCCTTCTTTCCTCCATACCTTCAACATTTTACACACATGCATACATTTGTTTTCAATATTAAGGAACTGCAAATAGGTATGTGTCACTTGGAATCTTTTTCTAGGGCAGGGTTCCTGCTATATTACTGGTGGACATGTGCCTGGGTGGTGTGGAGATTTTTCAAACCTCTCCTCTTAGTCATTTCATGTGCTTATTAACATATGGGCAATTAAGTTATGAGCTGATCAAATACAATTAGTGAACATTGGTAACTGTTTACATATTGGATTAATACTAATTGTGTATTTGTGAAATACACTGTGTATTGGCTGTGGACATGTAGAATGTACACTGACTAAATCTGAGTAACTAGGGCATGTATTTTATCATTATCACATTGTGTTTGGAAGGTTTAGTCCCTTTCTATTAGTGATGCCTCAAATATTTATCAGTTTATTGTGCACTAAAATCACGTTCACTGTTCTCTAGTTGACATGAAAGTATTCCTTTTGTTGGTGTTTAGGAGGCTACCCTGTAACTTCCCACTTCCCTGACAACCTTCTTACTTTTTTTCAGCCTCTAACAATCATCATTATGATTCAGATTGATTTGTAAAGGATTCCCATATAGTGTTATTACTCTTTTTCTGACTTATCACTTGCTATTGCAAATCACAGGCTATCAGGTGGTAATTCATCATGTCTGAATGGTATGCCTTTGTGCTTATATGCCAGATTTCTCTCACCAATGGGTAGACATCTAGATTGATTCCCATTTTAGATCATGTGAATGGTGCAGCAACAAGCATGGATTTACAAGTGTCTCCTAGATCCACTTACATTTCATATACATACATATATATCCAGAAGTGAGATAGAAAGGAAGACCATGTGATGGATTCATTTTTAGTTTCTTGAAGAGCCTTCTTGTTCTTGCCCATAATGGTTTTACTAATTTATACTCCCTTAAAAACAGTGACTCAGCATTTCTCTTTTGTCTTTTTGACAAGGACAGGTTTAGTGTAATCCTTCTCCATACTGAGCTATCTGTCTTGAAGTTCAGCTACCTTTCGGCAAAGGCATAGAGGACTGTCATTGCTGCTCTTTCTTATGAGCAAGTGCCTTGTTGACAAGGGATGTTGCTAGAAAGAACTGGAATATTTGATGGTTAATTATGTATAGCAGCTTTTTTGGGTTGAGTGGCAATGATATAACTGGCCTCCTTTGAGACTCACTGCAAATTCTTAATTATGGGTTCCTGCAAATTTAAAAACAAAAGCAAAGGTAAAAGACAACACAAATCAAAATCACGTGCTTCCGACACATAATGGTACAGGGTAAACCTTCCTGTTCCAAATGGCAAAAGTAAGAAATAGCCAGGGATGAGAACCAGTTACAAGACCAAATCCCATTAGGGAAAACAGTGAATCCTTTAGCACCATGGATAGGGTCCAGGGCACATAGTAGGGTAACATGCACTTCAAAAGACATGGCCGGCACAGCCTAACACACCACGCTCTTTGTCTCAGGGTTTTACTACAGTAAATAGACACCATGACCAAGGCAACTCTTATAAGAACAGCATTTAATTAGGGCTGGAGGTTCAGTCCATTGTCATCAAGGCAGGAGTATGACATAGGAGGAGCTGAGAGTTCTACATCTTCACCTGAAGGCTGCTAGCAGAATACTGACTTCCAGGGAGTAGGATGAGGGTTTTAAAGCCCACATCCATAGTGACACACCTATTCCAACAAGGCCAAATCTACTCCCACAGGGCCACACCTTCTAATAGTGCCACTCCCTGGGCCTAGCACATACAAATCATCACATTCCATTCCCTGGCTCCCAGAGGCTTGTTCAAACATATAAATCTATGCGAGCTACACTGGCTGATTTTGTGTCAACTTGACACAAGCTGGAGTTATCACAGAGAAAGGAGCTTTAGTTGAGGAAATGGCCCCATGAGATCCAGCTGTAAGATAGTTTTTCAATTAGTGATCAAGGGCAGAGGGTCCATTTTGGGTGGTGCCATCCCTGAGCTGGTAATCTTGGGTTCTATAAGAGAGCAAGCTGAGCAAGGCAAGGGAAGTAAGCCAGTAAGTAACATCCCTTCATGGCTTCTGCATCAGTTCCTGCTTCCTGTCCTGCTGGAGATCTAGCCCTGATTTCCTTTGGTGATGAACAGCAATGTGGTAATGTAAGCTGAATAAACCCTTTTCTCTCCAACTTGCTTCTTGGTCGTGATGTTTGTCCAGGAATAGAAACCCTGGCTAAGACAGGGGCTATACCTAAACATAGCACAGTAAAAAATACATTTTGTCTAACTTCCAAAACCCCCATAGCTATAGCAATCTCAACAATGTTTAAAGTTAAAAGTTCAAGGACTCTTCTAAGATTCATCCAATCACTTAACTTGTAATCCCCAAAGCAAGACAAGAAACCAGCTGGGCAAACTCCAAACTCTGCGTCTCCATGGCTGATGTCAAAGCAATCGTTAGATCTCTGACTCCTTTTTCATCTTTGTTGACTGCAGCAAACTTCTTTATTCCTGGGAAGTTTCTACACCCTGTTAGCAGTTTTCATCAGCAGATAAGCCATGGCTTTGACATCTCAAACATATTGGAGACTCTACAAAGCAACCTCATTTTTACAGCTTTTTGTTTCAATGTCTGGGATCCATGCAAAATCTTCTGGGCTCCTCCAAAGGGCTGCCATCACTTCTCCAGCTCTGCCCTTTGTAGCACTCTAAGCTCAGGTTGATCCACTCCACTGCTGCTGCTGTTCTTGGTGATTATCCCATGGTACTGGCGTCTACAATATTGTAGACCAATAGCCTCTCATAGATCCTCTTCATGGTGCCAAGCCTCAACTCCTTTATATGACTCCTTCAGTCCTGGGCTGTCAACTGCAGCTGAAGCTGTACCTTCTCCAATGGCCTTCCATGACCCTTCACCATGCCAAGCCTGAGCTGTTCTTCATGACCCCTTCATGCCTTCAAGACCAGTACCACCTGGATGACTCTTACACATTACCATCTGTAGTCACAGGCTTTAATCCTCTTCTGGTACCCATGTTCTGTTAATTAACTTTTTACCACTGTGACCAATACTTATGAGAGAGTAATGGCTTCAGAAGGGAAAGAGTTTTAGTCGAATTGTGTTTGGGCAGTTTCTATTTGTAGTCCTCTTACTCTGATTTCCTGGGTCACAGTGAGACACAGTACTGCAGGAGCAAACCTTTGGAAGAATAGAGCTGTTCACCTCATGATATCCAGGGAAGCAGATAAGTTGAAAGAGGAACCACGACCAAGATATACCTTTCCAAGTGCCTGTCCTAATGTCCTACCTCTTTCAATTAGGCTCTATCTCCTGATAAGCTTAGCTGTGAACTCTGTAATAGGTTAATCCACTAATACAGCTAGACACTCATGACCCATCAAAACAAAACAAAACAAAACAACACAAGCTTGCAAACAAACCTTTAACACGTGAGTCTTCAGGAAACAGTTTTAGACTCAGATCATAGCACTGTGTCTGATGAATTCACGGAGTTTTTTGTTTGTTTTTGTTTTTGTTTCAGACATCTTGGTTTCTGTCAGAGAAGGAGGTCTAAGCCAGCCCTCATGACTAAGTGTACTCTTTAGGCACATTGTCATATTAAGTATTTCCCTAAGCATAGTCCGTCAGTGTCAGGGCTTGATTGGAAAGGGCCATGGTATCTGAATCCATCCCCTCTTCTACACTGCTCTTGTTTCTGCACAGCCTGCTGGACATTCCTCTCTTCCTGCTGGCTTTAAGCACTTGTGATCTTGAATTTGGACATGTATTGATCAAAACCATCTTAGTTCGTCAGAAAGGATCTAATAATATTAAACTGCATGATAGAAGCCGCCTGGATCCCTAGCTTTCTCCCTTCTACTTGTGATCCTAATCCCAGTGTAAAAAGAAATGCCTTCTCGCTAGAGTGGGGTCCTGCACATCCAAGCACAGTGCTCTCAAAGCATAAATGACTCCCTTTACTTCTTTAGGATACCATTGATGGTCAGATTAATTTACTGTTAAACCCTGAAGGGAAGGAATTCATATGCATTACAGAATAATAAGGTTTTCTTTCAATGACGTTTTACCTGTTACCTAGACAGAGAAGCACTGGCAGCCTTTAAATAACTATTTCTGTCTATAGTTCATGACAAAAATTGCCCATTGTTGCTCTGGCTTTTTACTCAACTAAAACGTAAGCCAGTTTCTTTAACTTCATATTTATAGATACAACTTTTAATGAATATACCCATATATATTTGTCATTTCATTTGAGTATAACTTAGCATTCTTAACTATGTTTATGACTATGTCAAAATTATTTCCTACATGCTGAAGTAGTCATCTGATAACCTTGCTTCAATATAGTATTTTGAAAGAGCTTTGAAATGCTCAGTTTGGCAGAATTACAGAAATCTGAATAATTATTTCTTCTGGCATTTAAAAATATGCCCTCCCATTTCATTTAGGTAGGACCTAATTGACAAGGCACAGAACAGTGCTTCCTTGCTCAGTGACTATTTTCCTGTGGACACAGATCAACTGTTGAGGCTGTAACAGTTGTGGTCTTTGCACTGTACATTCCATTAACTCCCAAGGCAACAATGTTTCTCTGATTCTTTCTCACCTCCTAGTGCATTACAATAAGAAAGGAAAAGTGAGTGGATGTGAAAACAGCTCAATGGATGCTTAGGGAATGGAAGTGTACCTACTTCCCAGGATGAAAGAGAGGGAGGTGCAGAAAACCCCAGCAAAAGTTAAAACAGGGAGGAGGAGGGAGAAACTGTTCAGAGGGAAGAGATAAAAGCCAAAGGCAGAGGAGGGAGCCTGCCAGCTTTCCTTCCGCGACCTCTGTTCCCGCGACCTCTGTTCCCGCGGACTGCGCTGGAGAGACGGGTACCCAGGCTCTCCCCCCAATATAACATCACTTGGGACACGGCCTGTTGGGGCTTCCGTCTGTGCCCGAGGGCGGGTTGGCGCTGTGGTCGTCTGGGTGCCAGATCGGCGCCATCGTGACCACAGGGTGAGCGGCGCCACAGAGCGTGCCCTCCGCCATCTTTGCTCCAGTGACCAGGTAGTTGGGACCACCAGGCTCAGAGACAGACAGGCATAATATCGCTTCGGTCTCAGGCAGCTTGTGTGTAACCTGCTCCCAGGTGCTGGGCTGATCTGCAGTGACCAGCGCGCCAGATCTGCTGTGGGACTTCTGCCTGGCAGAGGGACGCCCCCTCCCCCCCCAGGAGAGATCACACACCCCTGCACAGGGCAGGAGCCTACCAGCCTCCCTTTGGCGACCTCTGCTGCAGGAATCCACTAGGCTGAGCCTTTAGATGTGCAAGGCCTCCCCAATATAAGATCACTTGGGGCAAAGCACATTAGGGCTCCAAAGTCACTCAGGAGCAGGCAGGCCCCAGAAATCGGTGCCAGGGGAATCCTGGTAATCCAGGGGGGGCAGAAATAGCTTTGCAGGCTCACAGGAGGTCCAACCAACAGCCAGTGGCAGCAGGACCAACTAACACCAGAGGTATTCAGATGGCAAAAGGCAAACGTAGGAATGTTACTAACAGTAAGCAAAGTAATGTGGGACCATCCGAACCCAACTCTCCAACAGCAGCAAGTCCTGGATACCCCACCACACCCGAAAGACAAGATCTGGATTTAAAATCACTTCTCATGATGCTATTAGAGGATCACAAGAAGGACACAAATGAATCTCATAAAGAGTTACAGGAGACCATGAATCAACGGTTAGAAGCCCTTACAAAGGAAACACAAAAATCGCTTAGAGAAATGCGGGAGAACATGGATCAAAAGATGGAGGCGCACAAGGAGACAACAC
Organism: Tokudaia tokunoshimensis; assembly: GCA_036184795.1. Classification (NCBI taxonomy): domain Eukaryota; kingdom Metazoa; phylum Chordata; class Mammalia; order Rodentia; family Muridae; genus Tokudaia; species Tokudaia tokunoshimensis. The sequence goes on along the minus strand of BTHU01000013.1, from coordinate 26,115,833 downwards.
AAAAATCGCTTAACGAGATGAATCAACGGGTAGATGCACTCACAAAGGAATCACAAAATTTGCATAAAGAAATGCAGAAGAATATGGGTCAACAGATGGATGCCCATAAGGAGGCAACACAAAAATTGCTTAAAGAAATGAATCAACGGTTAGATGCCCTTACAAAGGAAACACGAGAACTGCTTAAAGAAATGCAGGAGACGATGGATCAACAGATGGAATCCCATGAGGAGGAAACACAAAAATCGCTCAGAGAAATGCAGGAGAACATGGGTCATCAGGAAGAAATCCTGAAAGAGGTAATGCAAAAATACCTTAAAGAAATACAGGAAAATACAAACAAACAAGTGAAGGATCTCAGCAAATCCATCCAGGAACTAAAAAAGGAAGTAGAAACAACTAAGAAATCACAAAGGGAGACAACTTTGGAGATAGAAAACCTTGGGAAGAAATCAGGAGTCATAGATGCAAACATCAACAATAGAATACAAGAGATGGAAGAAAGAATCTCAGGTGCTGAAGATTCCATAGAAAGCATCGACTCAACAGTCAAAGAAAATGCAAAATGCAAAAAAACGCGTAACCCAAAACATCCAGGAAATCCAGGACACAATGAGAAGACCAAACCTAAGGATTATAGGTATAGATGAGAGTGAAGATTTGCAACTTAAAGGGCCAGTAAACATCTTCAACAAAATTATGGAGGAAAACTTCCCTAACTTAAAGAGAGAGATGCCGATGAACGTACAAGAAGCCTACAGAACTCCAAACAGACTGGACCAGAACAGAAATACCTCCCGTCACATAATAATCAAAACACCGAATGTTCTAAACAAAGAAAGAATACTAAATGCAGTAAGAGAAAAGGGCCAAGTAACATACAAAGGAAGACCTATCCGAATCACATCAGACTTCTCACCAGAGACTATGAAAGCCAGAAGATGCTGGGCAGATCTCATGCAGACACTAAGACAGCACAAATGCCAGGCTAGACTACTATACCCAGCAAAACTCTCAATCACCATAGATGGAGAGACCAAGATATTCCATGATAAAACCAAATTTTCACAATATCTTTCCACAAATCCAGCCCTGCAATGGATAATAGGTGGAAACCTCCAATACAGGGAGAGAAACAACACCCTGGAAAAATGAGATAATAACCTTCTTGAATCAAACCCAAAAGTAGATAACCACTCAAACATAAAGATAGCGTCAAGAATGGCAGATGGCAATAATCACTATGCCTTAATCTCTCTTAATATCAATGGTCTCAATTCCCCAATTAAAAGACATAGACTAGCAGACTGGATACGTAAACAGGACCCAGCATTTTGCGGCATGCAGGAAACGCACCTCAGTGTCAACGACAAACACTACCTCAGAGTAAAAGGCTGGAAAACAATTTTACAAGCAAATGGCCCCAAGAAACGAGGTGGAGTAGCCATCCTAATATCGGATAAAATTGATTTTCAACCTAAAGTCATCAAAAAAGACACAGAAGGACACTACATACAGATCAAGGGAAAAATCCACCATCAAGAACTCTCAATCCTGAATATCTATGCTCCAAATGCAAGGGCACCCTCATTCGTAAAAGAAACTTTACTAAAACTCAAAGCACACATCGCACCGCACACAATAATAGTGGGTGACTTCAACACCCCGCTCTCTGAAATGGATCGTTCAGGAAAGCAGAAACTAAACAGGGACACAGTGAATCTAATTGAAGCCTTGGACCAAATGGAACTAACTGATATATATAGAACATTTCATCCTAGAGCTAAAGAATACACCTTCTTCTCAGCTCCTCATGGTACCTTCTCCAAAATTGACCATATAATTGGTCACAAATCAGACCTCAACAGATACAAGAAGATAGAAATAATCCCATGCCTCCTATCAGATCACTATGGAATAAGGGTGGTCTTCAATGGCAACAAAAACAAAAGAAAACCCACGTACACATGGAGGCTGAACAATGCTCTACTCAATGATAACTTGGTCAAGGTGGAAATAAAGAAAGAAATCAAAGACTTTTTGAAAGTTAATGAAAATGAAGGCACAACATACCCTAACTTATGGGACACAATGAAAGCAGTGCTAAGAGGAAAATTCATAGCCCTGAGTGCCGCCAAAAAGAAATGGGAGACAGCATACACTAACAGCTTAATGGCACACCTGAAAGCCCTGGAACAAAAAGAAGCAAATACACCAAAGAGGAGTAGAAGGCAGGAAATCATCAAACTCAGGGCTGAAATCAATCAAGTAGAAACAAAGAAAACCATACAAAGAATCAACAAAACGAGGAGTTGGTTCTTTGAGAAAATCAACAAGATAGATAAGCCCTTAGCCAGACTAACCAGAGGGCACAGAGATAGTATCCAAATTAATAAAATCAGAAACGAAAAGGGAGAGATAACAACAGAAACTGAGGAAATTCAAAAAATCATCGGATCCTACTACAAAAACCTGTATTCAACACAACTAGAAAATCTTGAGGAAATGGACAATTTCCTTGACAGATACCAAGTACCAAAATTAAATCAGGATCAAATAGACCATCTAAACCGTCCTATAAGCCCTGAAGAAATAGAAGTTGTCATTGGAAGTCTTCCAACCAAAAAAAGCACAGGTCCAGATGGTTTTACTGCAGAATTCTATCAGACCTTCAAAGAAGACCTAACACCAATACTCTTCAAACTGTTCCACAAAATAGAAACAGAAGGAACACTACCCAACTCGTTCTATGAAGCCACAATTACACTAATACCAAAAGCACACAAAGATCCGACAAAGAAAGAGAATCTCAGGCCAATCTCTCTTATGAATATCGATGCAAAAATACTCAATAAAATTCTTGCCAACCGAATCCAAGAACACATCAAAACGATCATTCACCACGATCAAGTAGGCTTCATCCCAGGGATGCAGGGATGGTTCAATATAAGGAAATCCATCAATGTAATCCACTACATAAACAATCTCAAAGAAAAAAACCACATGGTCATCTCATTAGATGCTGAGAAAGCATTTGACAAAATTCAGCATCCTTTCATGCTAAAGGTCTTGGAAAGATCAGGAATTCAAGGCCCATATCTAAACATAGTAAAAGCAATTTACAGCAAACCAGTAGCCAGCATCAATCTAAATGGAGAGAAACTTGAAGCAATCCCACTAAAATCAGGGACTAGACAAGGCTGCCCTCTCTCTCCATATCTTTTCAATATAGTACTTGAAGTTCTAGCTAGAGCAATTAGACAACAAAAAGAGGTCAAAGGGATACAAATTGGAAAGGAAGAAGTCAAACTATCACTATTTGCAGACGATATGATAGTATACATAAGCAACCCAAAGAACTCCACCAGAGAACTCCTACAGCTGATAAACGACTTCAGCAAAGTGGCCGGATATAAAATCAACTCAAGCAAGTCAGAAGTCTTCCTATACTCAAAGGATAATCAGGCTGAGAAAGAAGTAAGAGAAATAATTCCCTTTACGATAGCCACAAACCATATTAAGTATCTTGGCGTGACGCTAACCAAACAAGTGAAAGATCTGTATGACAAGAACTTCAAGTCTCTGAAGAAAGAAATTGAAGAAGACCTCAGAAGATGGAAAAATCTGCCATGCTCATGGATTGGCAGGATTAATATAGTAAAAATGAGCATCTTACCAAAAGTAATACACAGATTCAATGCAATCCCCATCAAAATCCCAACTCAATTCTTCATAGAGTTAGAAAGAGCAATTCAAAAATTCATCTGGAATAACAGAAAACCCAGAATAGCTAAAACTATTCTCAAGAGTAAAAGAACCTCTGGGGGAATCAGTATCCCGGACCTCAAGCTGTCCTACAGAGCAATAGTGTTAAAAACTGCATGGTATTGGTACAGTAACAGACATGTAGATCAATGGAACAGAATTGAAGACCCAGAAATGAATCCACACTCCTATGGTCACTTGATCTTTGACAAAGGAGCTAAAACCATCCAGTGGAAAAAAGATAGTCTTTTCAACAAATGGTGCTGGCTCAGCTGGAGGTCAACATGCAGAAGAATGCAAATTGACCCATCCTTATCTCCTTGCACTAAGCTCAATTCTAAGTGGATCAAAGATCTCCACATAAAACCAGACACACTGAAACTAATAGAAGGGAAACTAGGGAAGAACCTTGAACATATGGGCACAGGGGAGAATTTCCTGAACAGAACTCCAATAGCTTATGCTCTAAGATCAAGAATAGACAAATGGGACCTCATTAAATTACAAAGTTTTTGCAAGGCAAAAGACACTGTCAAAAAGACAAAGCGGCAACCAACTAACTGGGAAATGATCTTTACCAACCTTACATCCGACAGAGGGCTAATATCCAAGATATACAAAGAACTCAAGAAGTTAAACTCCAGAGAGGCAAGTAACCCTATTAAAAAATGGGGTACAGAGCTACACAAAGAGTTCTCACCTGAAGAATATCTAATGGCTGAGAAGCACCTAAAGAGATGTTCATCATCCTTAGTCATTAGGGAAATGCAAATCAAAACAACCCTGAGATTCCATCTCACACCAGTCAGGATGGCTAAGATCAAAAACACAGGAGACAACAGTTGTTGGCGAGGATGTGGAGAAAGAGGAACACTCCTCCACTGCTGGTGGAATTGCAGGCTGGTACAACCACTCTGGAAAGCAGTCTGGCGGTTCCTCAGAGAACTGGGCATGACACTCCCGGAGGATCCGGCTATACCACTCCTGGGCATATACCCAGAGACTTTACCTGCATGCAATAAGGACACATGCTCCACTATGTTCATAGCAGCTTTATTTATAATAGCCAGAAGCTGGAAAGAACCCAGATGTCCCTCAACGGAGGAATGGATTCAGAAGATGTGGTATATTTACACAATGGAATACTACTCTGCAATTAAAAACAATGAATTCACGAAATTCCTAGGCAAATGGTCAGAACTTGAAAATATCATCCTTAGTGAGGTAACCCAATCACAAAAGATCACACATGGTATGCAGTCACTGATAAGGGGATATTGACCCAGAATCTCAGAATACCCTAGACACAATCAGCATATCAATAGATTTCTAAAAAGATGGAAGGAGAGACCCCTGGTCCTGGAAAGACTGGATGTAGGGGAATGCCAGGACAGAGTAATGAGAGGGGGTTGAATGGAGAAAAGAGGGAGGGAAGGGGGCTTATGGGACTTTCGGGGAGGGAGGAAACGGGAAAGGGGAAGTGATTTGGAATGTAAATTAAAAAAATAAAATAAAAAAAAAAAGCCAAAGGCAGAGAGGCTGGGAGTGGGGTTGCTGAGGATGGGAGAAGAGCCATGAAAGCTTTGAGTGATGGGCTCAAAGACAGTCAGACATTAAAGAAAGCTTTGAAAGTACCTCAAATGCAGAAGAAGAAAAAAAAGGCTAGTTAAGTAGGGCTCACCTTATCTCCAGGAAGGGCTTGTTTTATTTATGTATATATAAACAGAAATAAAAAGTTGGAGTACTTCACTTGCCTCGCTCTTGTTAGTAGCAGGGATATTGCAGAAGTACGGCTTCTTGGTCTGATGCAAGTAAACCGTGTCTTAGGGCTCTAAATGGGTCTAAGGAAATACTTGAAGCAATAAGCCAGGAAGTTGGGAGTTAGGGTGCTTTGAAAGAATGGCACCTACACTTTTGTTCTCAACTGTGCAGAACCCGCTCTAGTTAAATGAAGGAACAATCTGTGTGACTGAGATGCAGGTATAGATGAGATCAAACACAAAACTTCTTTCCCCCCAAGCAACGTCTTCATTGTCTGCTTCTGAGCATGTTCTACTATTTTGAATACATTTTCCAAATGGGAATCCCCACCTCACCAATCCCAATTGTGTGTCTTGCTTTTTTGTTATACAGAAGGAAGAATTAAGTCCTAAAATATGTGTTTGATTCCAACCCTCAAACGGAACTCTTCCAAAACTGAAAATGTGTTGTATGTGTACATTTTTATGAATACAGTTTAAAAGCTCTAGCTGATACTTTTCTTAAAAAAGAGTCTGTTTTTATTCAGATGTTGAACTGGTCTTGGTGTTTTTCATCTCAATAGTTCTTACAGAATATTAACCCATAAATTAATATAATTACTACCATGTCATACTATCACTATTTTACCCTCCCCACCTGTGTTAGTTAGGGTTTCATTTGCTGTGAAGAGACACCATGAACAAGATTTAATTTGGGCTGTTTCAGTTACAGTTTCAGTGGTTCAGTACATTATCAGCATGGTAGGAAGCATGGCAGTGTTCAGGCAGATACAACGTTAGAGGAGCCAAGAATTTTGCATCCTGATCCAAAGTCAGCCAGGAGGAGACTGACTTCTGCAGGAAGCCAGGAAGAGACTATCATTCACACACTGGGTGGAGCCTTAGCACAGAAGCCCATCTACACAGTGACACACATCCTCCAACAAGGACACACCTACTTTAATAAGGCCACACCTTCTAATAGTGCCACTCCTTATGGCCAAGCATATTCAAACACATGAACCTATGGGGACCTAACCTATTCAAGTCACCACACTGCCATTACGGCTTCTACTATGATGACAACCAATATTAACAGACATTTACTGAGCGTTTACTCTGTGGCATGAACTATGTTGAAACTTTTCATGAATTATTTGATTTAAACCTCACAGTAATCTTCAGAGACAGATGCCAGACATGATCTCTCAGACCTTAGATTTCGTCTTTGGTCTGACCTTTCATTATACCATACTTTCTTGTTATTGAATATCTTTTTGGTTTCTCTGCTGAAATTGCCAGTTCTTGGTTCTCCTTACTCATCACTACCATAGCATCCCATCTGCCCATCAAGTTGCTTCTCCAAAACCTGGAACCTTGGATGTGGGAGGTTTTGCTTAGGAGATGGGTTCTGCCTCTGTGTTTGAAGCTAAGGAGTGTGAGTCAGTTTTACAATGCTATCATTCCTCTCGAAGATCTTGCTATTCCTCTTTGGCTACAGTGTGCTGAGATTCATAATCTGTTTACTGTTGCTCTCAGGCTATATTGACTGTTCCATCTGGGCCTAGGTTAAATATGTCTATAAATACTCTCTACTAGATCAGTAGCTCCTGTGATCTACCTACCAAGCTCTATGCTAAAATACAGTTCTGTTCCCACTGTAGTTGTTTCTTTTCCCTAACTTTTTACTTCAAAGATAATTCACTGAATTGTTCTGACTTGTTATCCTACTCTTGCCAAAGTGATGCCCATGGGATAGAGAGAGGGGAATAAAGTGGTATATCTAAGACATGCCAGTAGTAAGTGGACTTTAGCAGGGCCATTGTACTTTGATGACCTTGGTTATATGGGTAACTTTCTGTACCAGTGTTTTCTCTACATTCCCATTTAAGGGTATCATACAGTCTTTGTAGGCATTCATTTCCATATAGATTATTACTTCCCTATCTACCAGTCATTGGTCCCTACGAAGATGATGATGATGCATTTTGTTTCATCACATGACCATTGGACAAAGTCACCCATTTGAATTTTCTTTCCAGGTATCCTACTCTACAATTAAATGAGACTCCTCAGATCATGTACTATCTTCTGGGGAACAATTGCATCACATTTTGCTTTAAACATGTGAACCCCCAGCTCCAGGAAGGTATAAGAAAGACTACCTCGTTGCATATCAGCAGGACTCACACTGTCTATGTGCCCATGACAGGACTCCATTGTTAGTTTCCCATCAGTTAAATTGGTTTTCAATCAACCTAATGAAGACAGTAAGTGAGCTCCCTCACCTCCTTCGGTCTGCATTGCAGAGCAACGGTAGAAAAAAAGCAAATAGTTATTGTGTTAAATTATGTAGGTAGCATTTATTTGTCACAGTGGCTGGCAATTTTTGTTCAAACAAACATTATTAGACTGTGTGTGTGTGTGTTCATGCTCATATAGGTATATATATATATATATATATATATATATGTATATATATATATGTAGGTATATATATATATATATACCTACATCATATTTATACACATACACATATACATATATATACCCCAAGCTCCTGGAAGGTATGAGAAAGACCAGCAGGGATCACATCTTCTATGTGCCCATGACAGGACTCCATTGTTTCCATCAGTTAAACTGATTTCCAATCAACCTAATGAAGACAGAAGAGAGACTGTCACTCTAGATCTACCACAAAGTCTCCTGTGACATCTCAGGATATATATATATCCTTACAAACATGAGCATATATTTGTAAGATCAGGCACACATAGCACATGTCCTTAGGCACCACCTACTTCTTCCTTTGAGACAGGATCTCTCACATGTCCTGGAACTTGCTGATACAACTAGGGTGCATAGCCAGTGACCCTCAGAGACCCCTCGTCTCTGTTTCCGCAGTGTTGGTGATAGCAGCACGCACCAGTGTGTCCAACTTTGTTTCATATCCTTATCTTCATACATTTTAATAAGAGTTTTGGTTTTACTAGGATGGAAATAATGAAAGAGAGGGAAGAGGGAGTGTGAAAATGAGAGGGAAAGAAGGGAGGGAAAGAGAACAGGATGGTAGTAAAAGGTGGGAAGGGCACCATCTCGGTTGGGGTTTCCATTGCTGTGAAGAGACGGCATGACTACTGCAACTCTTATAAAGGACAACATCCCATTGAGATTGACTCACAGTTCAGCCTTTAGCCCATCATCGTCATGGCAGGATAGGCATGTAGGCGGACATGGTGCTCAAGAGGTAGTTGAGAGTTCTACACTGGGATCCGCAGGCAGCAGGAAGTGAGAATGAGCCGCTGGGCTTAGTTAGCTTCTTGAAATGTCAAACCCCACTCCCCAGTGACACACATCCTCCAATAAGGCTGCACCTACTCCAATAAGGCCACACCTACTCCAAGGCCACACCTCCTAATAGTGCCACTTCCTATGAGCCTATGAGGGCCACTTCCATTCAAACCACCACAGGGGCACATAAAGGAGTCCATTTGGATAGTGTGAGAGTGACTGCACACACAAGTCAGATCTTGTACACTTTCTAACTTGTGGCTCATGAAAGGAATACAAACCATGTGACAGAAAAACAGGAATAGAGAAAACTAAAAACTGACATTGCAGTTAGCATTCTTAAAATGTGCCCCTTTGGGCTTTGGAAATCTGAATTTTGAAAGTTTCCATTTCTTTCTGTCTCTGAGAAAGTTTTTCTTTTGTTTGTTTCCTTTGTTCATTTTCATGAATTTCACTAAAAGGTACAATACCTTTTATTGCCCGATTCATAAATAATTGCCCTATGACTCCTTCCTAAAATATTTTAAAGATTTAGTTTATCTAAATATATATTACATTAAATATATTGTTATAGTGTGTGTGTGTGTGTGTGTGTGTGGTGTGCAGGTGTCCATGGAGGTCACAGAGAGATTGGATTTCCTGGAGCTAGAATAACCAGCAGTCATAGCTGCCCAGCTATGCTGAGGACCGGACTCTGCCCCTCTATAAGAGCAACAAAGGTTCTTAAACAGTGTACAGTGTATCCAGCCCTGAATTTTCCATAATCTCAAAATATTTTGCCTATCATTAATTACTTGATTAATTAATGGCATTGTGTTACTGTTACATATGATATTCTACTTTCTGTGTATATATTTTGTGCATCTAGATTAAAGTGTTTTGAGGTTTAATAGGGTGTTTTATCTATTCATAGGGTTTCTTGGCATTATATAGGGTCTGGATGCTCAATAGTTTCCATAATTATTACTATAGTATAGAAGTCAAATGTATAACGATTTACATGTCACTGAAAACTGAATAGCAACCCATGTTCTATAATAAAGAAACAACTCATTAGAAAACCCATGACTCATGGTTCTAAGGCACAGTTTCTATTATTTTAGGAATGAGGTAATACCGGAGCTGCAACTCCCATTTTGTTAAATATTAACATCTTTATAGACCTGTGGGCTTTACAGCTCATTAGACATTAATCGTGCCAGGGAAGGCGGTCAACTTTAGTTCAAATAAGCTAATGCTTAGAGATGATGGTAGACTTTTAAATGGACTCTCATTTTACAAGGATTCGTTCAGTCCTCAGAGCATTGCTTCGTGTTCTGTGAACTCTAATCTCTGTGCATTTTTACAGGGTCATTTATGGGGCATGGAAGAATATTATATTCTTAGAGTTACCACTGTGGATAGATGCAGCAGAGAGAGGAATTTGAAAGCCACCTAGGAAATCATGCGGAGTTGTTAAGACACAAACTTCCTAGCTCCGTTTTTTTTTTTTTTTTGCACCTTGTCCTTCTGGTTCTGCCTTGCAAACTATTTAGGTTTGTAGCCCAGGGATTTGGGGGGAGGGGAGAGACCACAGACTGGGACGAAGCTGAGAACTGCAAGGAGAAACGTGGTGACAGGCTGAGGCCTTGCAGGCTTGCCAGATAGGTCCGCAAGAGGGATATTATTTCAGAAGCTTTAAACATTATTCTAAGGCCCGTCTCACTTAAAAAGCAGAAAGCAATGTCTGGCCCGAAGTGCTATTTCAATTTAAACGTGTGAATGGGGGGCATTATGTGTACATCCTATTAATTTGGAAGGTGTGGTGTGAAAAACTGAAAAAGTCCTCTTTTCCTGTCCTCCGGAGGCTCCGAGTTCCTTCGTCTATTTTTAGCTTTTGTCCTTTCAACTCCGCCAAGAGCTATCCTGAGACCAGGCCTATGGAAATGTGCTGGGCTCTGAACTGAGCTGTGAAGAATGAAGTTGAAGCTTTGAGCTGCTAGATTCATGGCTAGGGCTTTTACACGCACATAAAATATGAATCTCCATTGTATACAAAGCTGAACCCATCGTGCCAAAAGGATCCCGGTCAGGCAGGCCTGTAAAATGAAATCCTCTTGGACTAATTTAAGGAGACCCGAGTGATATAAATTGTGGCCTGCTCAAATGCAGGAGGTGTGTGGGGGAGTCCACTTTGAATACTCTTTTCTCTCTCCAGCTCTGTTGGCAGCTTTGGGGGAGAAGCGAGGGCAACGAAACCCCAGATCGGGAGGTTAGCTCCAGCATCGTTTTCCAAAAAAAACCCCTCCACGGCTCACTCGTTATGCCGGTCTTGTGGGCTTAATGAAAGCCTCTTCAGTGAGAATTTAATATGGAGATAAAGTTTTCAATAAATAAATGGCTCAGAGTCGGCTGAGCCCTGATACCTTTCATTCTGGTGTAGCCACATGTCAGGAATTACTATGCATAGAAGGAAAAAGGCTCATAAAACCGGACCTGATAAAAGAATTAATTCCGTGCAGAACGCTGAGCTGGAACCTCTGCACACCAGCCATGGAAATTTCTCTATTTCATTCGATTTTTTCACTAACCATCTCGTAGGTCTTTTGTTATCTTAGTACAAACATTCAAGGTCCCTCTGACCTTAAGCAAGCACTTCCAGGGCTATGAGAGCTATTAAAGGTGGTTTTATGTTAAAAAAAAAATGTTTCAATACCTGCTTGGGAGTTTTCAGGCAGAGCCAGGTGAGTGACAGTGTATAACCTTGAAGATATGCCTCCTTCTTAAGAACTCTGAGATGCCTCTGTGAGAACGAACTGGCTAGAATTTGATGCAGGGTACTGTATCCCTGCGTGAGGAAGAGCTGCTGGCTTTGGAAGAACAGGAGAAATAATTGCCCCGATTGACACATTCCTGCATTCCTGGGAAATAACACTTCCACCAGTAGTTGAATTATTAACTTAGAGCATGGTTTTCTTTTCTTTTCTTTTCCCTTTCTTTCTTTCTTTCTTTCTTTCTTTCTTTCTTTCTTTCTTTCTTTCTTTCTTTCTCTCTCTCTCTCTCTCTCTCTCTCTCTCTCTCTCTCTCTCTCTCTCTCTCTCTCTTTCTTTCTTTCTTTCTTTCCTTTTTGTTTTTGAGGTAGGGTTTCTAAGTGTAATCTTGGCTGTCCTGGAACTGACTCTGCAGACTAGGCTCCCCTTGAAATCATAGAGATCCACTTCCCCCTGCCTTTTGAGTGCTGCGATTAAAGGTATGCACCAGCAACAGCCAGTTGGAGTCTGTTTTTCATTAATAAGATTTTTAACAAACGTTTGTGGAGTATTAGCCAGTGTTTGAGGTGTTGGTAACTTTTCAGGTCTTGCCCTTTCACCCTGAAGTCATCAACATGTGGTCAATATAGGATTGCCAGGAGCATTTTGTCAAGAGTTGGGCTTTCCATTTCTTGTGGTAAAGCTGAGAATCTCAAAAGTTCAAATGCACATGACTTGTATTTCACAACGTCACAGAAATCTATGTGCAGCCCCCCTTGCTTACTCCTGTAGCTTATTTCTCAAAATATGAACTTTGTTCTTCTTATCTCACAGGATTAAGGAAAAGGAAGAATGGGATGAGCAATCACTATCTAAGTAGCTGATTAGTTTTATGTAACAGTAGAACAGAAAGTAGATGATTCAAGGTTCTTTGCATGAACCATTGAGAAATGTATTTCCCAGAGAGGGGCTCAAATTCACATTGAACACAATATGGAAGCAACTGTTTGTTATTTTTGTGTGTGTCTAAAAACACAATTAACCAGCAAAATGTATGAATTTCCAATGTATCATCACTTCAAATTATCTTAGTAATCAAATAAAGATTTCCAGGAAACACCCTTATTTCCAGTTCTCTCTCTCTCTCTCTCTCTCTCTCTCTCTCTCTCTATATATATATATATATATATATATATATATGTATATATATTTGTATATATATATATTTGTATATATTTATATATTTTAATATATATTTTAATTTTTAATATATATAATTTATATTATATTATATAATTATATTATATTATATAAATATATATAATATTTAATATATAAATATATTATATTATATAATTATAAAAATTATATATAATATATAATTTTTAATATATATATTTGTATATATATATGTATATATATTTGTATACATATATATATGTGTATATATATACATATATATATGTATATATATGTATATATGTGTGTATATATATATACATATATATACATATATATACATATATATGTATATATATATACATATATGTATATATATGTATATATATATATTTGGCTTCTCAAATGTTCTGAGTGTTCCTCTAGAACCATTTTTTAATGTCTATCATCTCTATAAGAACATATTTTATTTCTTGATAATTTCATTCAAAAATTAACTTTAGTAATTACTGTAAATCCATTCTAAGAAGAATGCCTATCAACAGGAAGCACCATGCTCTAGGCAAAGATTGGGTGTGCCAGGTCTGGAAAAATTGCTATCAGGACAAGATTGGTCTTGTTGTGGGGACAGAATGGGACCTACGGGTCTGTGGAGTAACCAGGTACTCATACATGTCTGACGTATCTCTTGTCAAGCTCACACAATTCTGTAATTTGTAACTCTGCTGTATGCGTTATTCGGGGACAACAACACATACTATCCACTTCCCAATATTGAGAGTGGACACTGGGAACACATGCTAAAGACTTTTAAGCTGCCAAAGAGATCACTTTTTTTTTCAATAAGGAAATAAGATTGCTTACTGATGCATGCAATGTTTCAAAGCTGAGATACTTTTGTAATTATTTTATAACATAAAGTATCAGATGCCTCTAGAAATTTACTCTATCTACAATTTGGTAAATTGTATCCTTTTCATTTGTGCGCTTGCAGAAGGATGCCTGCATTGGCTTACTCATGCACAAGTATCACCATTTGGTTTGCATTTTACTGACAATGGGGAAAACCTTGCTGTTTGTTGTAGAAGTATCTATTCAAGTATGCTATCCACTATTTTGTTGGCCTGGCTATTCCATATCAATTGAATTTTAAGTGTTTTCTCAGTCTTAACATCTCTTGAATAAACAAAGTACCATCAAGAATCATTGCCTTTCTAAAAAATATCTTTGTATTTTATATATTTTATACAGGAATTTTATGTCATAGTTGCCACTGACCTATTTTATACCTATACATTTCTTGTTTTGTATGATTCTTGCATAGTTTCGATGTCAATAAATAATCGAATAAGTTAGAAACTATTTCTTCTTTTTTTAAAATTATATATTCTTATTTTGTGTATATGGGCATTAAACCTGCCTGCAGGCATGTGCGTTATGTGTATGTCTGATGCCCCTAATGGCCACAGGATGGTGTAAGAGCTCTTGGAACTGGCGTTAAGTACAGTAGCAAGACACCAGGGCATGCTGGAAACAGAACCCAGACCTCTGTAACAGCAGCAATGATTTTTATTGTGGAGACTTCCAGCTTCTAGGAACTATTTCTTCTTTTGCTTTTATTGGGAAACTTAATTTTAATTTGTGTATTGGTTTTTGATTTTAGGACTTAGAAAATTTCTTCAGTGATGGCGCTACAAGAATACGGAGTTCTCTCTATGAGTGTAAAGTTACATTCCTCAAATATATTTCTTTCCACTTCCTTTGGAAATTTAAATATATTGGCACATTATTTTGCATAACAATTCCTCACCATTAAACTTCTATGAGACTTGCGAGACCTGCACTGGCATTGGCCTTTTATATTCTGATGCTGTTAATTTAGACTTCTTCTTGTCCTTTGTCTTGCTAAGGACTTGCCCATAATAAATAAGTTTCTTAAACAAATAACTTTCATCTTTGTGTTTTTCACACATTTACTTTTTAATTTGTATACTCTTTCTTTCTCTCTCCAGATTTTCTTCTCTATTTTTCCCTGCTTTGCCTGGAGATGGAGATTTTTCACATCCACACATATTGGAAAACTTATATTTCCTGTTAACTACAGCTCTAACTTTAGGCCATAAAACTTGACTTGTTAGATTTTAATTTTCATTCCGTTCAAAATATTCTTCATTTCCTTTTAGGATTTGTGTTTTGACCCATGGGTTAAGGACAAATGTGCTATCTAATTTATAAAAATTTGGGGACTTTCCAGTGCCACCTATGTCAACATGCACTTCTACTTTAATGGCACTACTATCAGAGAAAGCATGCTGTGTGATTACAACTTTGAAGTTTCTTGAGACTTGCTTTATGGCCCAGCATATGGTCAATACCAGTAACTGTTCAGTTTGCGCTTGAAAATGATATGCTTCATGCAGGACTAGACTGTGTGACTCTATTAATGCCAAGTAGGTCAAGTTTGTTAGTTAAGTAGGTCAAGTTTGTTGGTTAAGTAGGTAAAGTTTGTTAGTTAAGTAGGACAAGTTTGTTGGTTAAGTAGGTAAAGTTTGTTAGTATTTTCAAATCCTATAGTTCTCTATTAATGCTTTGTCTTTATTTTAAACCAGCTACTAAAATCAATATGCTACAACCCCTGGGAACAAGTATATGACTATCCAATTTCTCTTTGCTTTTTTCTTATTTCAATAATTTATGTATTTCATATCATATAATATTTTTGTTTTGATTACTTTAGGTAAGTTTTAAATTTTTATTAAAAGACTTTTATGAAATCTACTTTGATCACGTGTTTTCCCTTCTTCAACTTTAAACCTTCCTACCTCCATTCCTACCCAAAATCATGCCTCTCCCCTCCTATCTATCTATCTATCTATCTATCTATCTATCTATCTATCTATCTATCTATCTATCTATCTATCTATCTATGTATCTATCTATGTATCTATGTATCTATCTATGTATCTATGTATCTATCTATGTATCTATGTATCTATCTATGTATCTATGTATCTATCTATGTATCTATGTATCTATCTATGTATCTATGTATCTATCTATCTATGTATCTATCTATCTGTCTATCTATCTATCTATCTATCTATCTATCTATCTATCTATCTATCTATCTATCTATCATCTATGTATCTATCTATGTATCTATCTACGTATCTATGTATCTATCTATGTATCTATGTATCTATCTATGTATCTATGTATGTATGTATGTATGTATGTATGTATCTATCTATCTATCTATCTATCTATCTATCTATCTATCTATCTATCTATGTATCTATCTATTTATCTATCTATGTATCTATCTATGTATCTATGTATCTATCTATGTATCTATCTATCTATCTATCTATCTATCTATCTATCTATCTATCATCTATCTATCTATCTATGTATCTATCTATGTATCTATCTATGTATCTATCTATGTATCTATCTATGTATCTATCTATCTATCTATCTATCTATCTATCTATCTATCTATCTATCTATCTATGTTTTTTAAAAAAAAACAGTGATAATATATGTACTTGCTGGTTTTGTGTGTCAACTTGACACAAGCTGGATTTATTACAGAGAAAGGAGCCTCCCTCGAGGAAATGCCTCCATGAGATCCAGCTGTAAGGCATGTTCTCAGGGGTGGGAGGGCCTATTGAGGTTGGTGCCATCCCTAGGCTGATAGGCCTGGGTTCTATAAGAAAGCAAGCTGAGCAAGCCAGGGGAAGTAAACCAGTAAAAAACATCCCTCCATGGCCTCTGCATCAGCTCCTGCTTTCTGACCTGCTTGAGTTCCAGTCCTGACTTCCTTTGGTGATGAACAGCAATGTGGATGTGTAAGCTGAATAAATCATTTCCTCCCCAACTTGCTTCTTGGTCCTGATGTTTGTGCAGGAAAAGAAACCCTAACTAAGACAATATAAAACAAAAGCAAATCCTGCAAAAGGTAAGAAACAAAACTCTTCACAAAAACAAAATTCACGACAAACAGGCAAAAGAGCTATAAGAAAAAGGATACTAAAACAAAGCAAAAGAAAAGAAAAAGTTCACAAAATTACTCGAGTTAGTTTTATGTTGGCCAACTACTCTTGGGTATAAGTCTATAATGGAATACGGTTGGCATATATAGTAAGACTACATTGGAGAAAACTGACTTTCACTTATCCAGAGGGTATCAATTTCAGATAGTTTCTTTGTTGGGGTGGATCCCTGTGTTTCTTTCTCCCTTTTAGTGCTGGGATCCCCCATAGAGCTTGAATCTGCACAGGTCTTGTGCATGCTGCCACAGTTTCTGTGACTTCATATGTGCATTCGTCCTGTTGTACATAAAGGTACTGCTTTCTTAGAGTCATCCATTACCTGGATTCTTACTAGCTTTCCGCCTCCTCTTCTGCACAGATTGTTGAGCCTTGAGGGGAAAGGGATTGATGAAGACGTCTCATTTAAGAGTGAGCACTCCAAAGTCTATTATCCCCTTTTCTAGATGTGGGTCTCTGTGTTAATTGCTATTTACTCCATGAAGAATTTTCTCTGATGTGAGTTGAGCAAGGCTCTGATAGTTTCTTTGTTGTGAATTACTCTGATGTGAGTTGAGCAAGGCTCAGATAATGCTTAGCATGTGCTTGGCCTAGGGAGTGGCACTATTAGAAGATATGGCCCTGTTGGAGTAGGTGTGGCCTTGTTGGAGTAGGTCTGTCACTGTGGGTGTGGTCTATAAGACCCTCATCCTAGCTGCCTGGAGGTTAGTATTCTGCTAACAGCCTTCAGATGAAGATGTAGAGCTCTCTAACCCTAACCCTAACCCTAACCCTAACCCTAACCCTAACCCTAACCCTAACCCTAACCCTAACCATGCCACCTTGACGATAATGAACTGAATCTCTGAACCCGTAAGCCAGCCCCAATTAAATGTTGTCCTTATAAGAGTTACCTTGGTCATGGTGTTTGTTCACAGCAGTAAAACCCTAACTCAAACACATGGGTATATCAGTATGTCAGGAGTCATTTTATTGCTATGTTCCTTTAGGAGAATAATAGTATTAGGATGTTTGTCTGTTGGCTTGTTTTTTAAATAGGTCCATGGCCTATCTAGTCTTGGGTTATTGACCCCTTTAACACTGTTGGTATCGTGTCTCTTCAATTTAAATTTACTATTGTTGTGATGAAGTTCCATTACCAATGCAACTTGGGGAGGAAAGGGCTTATTGTAAATTTCTTATCACTATTCATCACTGAAGGAAGTTGGGACAGAAACTCAAACAGAAACTTGGAGGCAGGACTGATACAGAAGCCATGAAGGTATGCTGCTTACTGGATTGCTTCCTACAGTTTTCTATAGAAACCAAGACTACAATTCCAGGAATGGCACCATGAACAATTGGCTGGTCTCTTCTACATTAATCACTAATTAAGAAGATGCCTTACAGTTGAATCTTATGAGGCATTCTCTCAATTGAAGTTTCCTCCTTTCAGACAATGCTAGCTTGTATCAAACTGACATAACACTAGCCAGCACAGGGTCCATCTTACTGAGTGGTTCTTGAATGTAATTTAAGCATGGTTGGTTATTCCTTTAATATTAGTGCCACTGTTGCACTAGTATGACTTGCAGGCCGGTTTCTGTTGTTTGCAATTGGTCACAGCATTTGTAGTTGGATGATAATTGATAGTTACCTTACTCTTCCTTCAGTAACATCCAGAGTACCTTCCAGTACCATGAAAACTAGCTAGTAGAGGGTAAATCTTATACTTAGGAACCAACTTGACTTCTCCATAATCAATGACATAAGTAAGTGATGCCTTCAAAATTAAGGCATTATCATCAGATTATAGAAAACAACTGTATTGGTTTGAATGAGAATGACCCCCATACACTCATATGTTTGAATGTTTGGTCTCTAAGGAGTGGAACTGTTTGAATTGATTACAGTAATTAGCACAGTCTATCTATCTATCTGTCTGCCCGTTCATCCATCCATCCATCCATCCATCCATCCATCCATCCATCCATCCATCCATCCATCCATCTATCTATCTATCTATCTATCTATCTATCTATCTATCTATCTATGCTACCATGTTTCTAGCCATGAAGATAATATACTAAACTTTTGAAACTGTAAACAAACTCCCAATCAAATGCTTTCTTTTATAAGAGTTGCCTTGGCCATGGCATCTTTAGCCATCAAGAACAGTGACTACGTCAGCATCCAAGCCTTGGATCTTAAACCTTTGGTAGAATTCACTAGTGAAGACATCTAGTCAATGATTCAATTTTGGTGGAAGATTATTGTATTTCCCCAATATATTATTATTATTATTATTATTATTATTATTATTATTATTATTATAAAATTTCATACAATGAACCCAGATCACACTTGCTTCCCATTCCTCCCAGGACCACCTTCCACCCTTGCACCCTTCCTTCTAAAAAGCAACAAACAAGCAAGCAAACAAACAAACAAACAGAAACACCTTGTCCAGTTTGTGTTGCCCACATACTCATTGGAGCATGGTCAGATTCCCAGTGGCCATTCCCTTAAAGAAGACTGAGTCCTTCTACCCCAAATCCCTACCAGAAGCCATTTACAGTGAAGAACTACACTTAACCATCTTTATCACAGTTTTTAAGGACTCTCTTCAATAGCTTCATGTCTGGACTGTTTCTTTCTCAAGGGCAGGGAGAGTTGCCTTAGAAGCCTTCAGTGTCTCTCATCTTCAGGTATGAGTCTGCAGTCATTGATACCACTGCAAGAGAAGCTTCCATGCCCTTAGCAGCCACTGGTAGCATGGATTGTGAACCTCAACATGGTTTCTTGTGGCAGCTTGAATCATGGTCATCAATGTGATTTCCAATGGCTGCCAGATCACAGATGTCTTTCAAGGAGATTTAATCCAGAAAATAAACCAGTTTTGATTTTAGATATTGTCTTAGTTAGGATTTCATTGCTGTGAAGGAACAACATGGCCAAGATAATTCTTTTTAATTTAATTTTTTATTTATGTTTTTTGTTTTGTTTTGATTTTTAGTGTATGCTCTGTCTGCGTGTACACCTGCGTGCAAGAAAAGGGCATCAGAACCCTTTATAGATGGTTCTGAGCCACCACGTGTTTGCTGGGAACTGAACTCAGGACCTCTGGAAAAGTAGCTATTCCTCTTAAAGGCTGAGCCTTCCCTCCAGCCCAACCAAGGTAGCTCTTCTAAAGGGAAACATTTAATTGGTGCTGGCTTACAGTTTCGGAGGTCCAGTCCATTATCATTATGGTTGAAAGCATGGCAGCATGCAGGCAGATTTGGTGCTGGAGGAGCTGAGAGTTCTAATTCTTGATTCATAGGCAGCAGAAGGGGTCTATCTTCTGTGGGCAGTCAAGAGGAAGTTCTGATTCCACACTGAGAGGAAGGTGAACATAGGAGCCCTCAAAGTCTGTCTACATAGTGACACACTCCCACAAAGCCACACCTACTCCTGTAAGGCCACATCTCCTAATAGTACCACTTCCTGTGGCCAAGCATTGAATCTATGGGGACCAAACAGTTTCAAACCACCATAGGGATCCTGTTGTTGTTCAGAGTCAGGGTGATTACTCAATTAGGCCACGTGTCACCAGGGTGGATTATATACTGCCTTGTTCTGAATGCTTGTTGACTGGGTGCCACCATCATGTTTGCAGCCCACTGGCAGCACTGTGAACCCTGCTCTCATTCCCATAGCAGGGCAGGCAGTATGAGCAGAAGCAGTACCGGTGGCTTCATGCTGTTGGCATGGCTGAGGAGGGTCACTTGCCTAGTGGATGGCAACAGGATGAGGTAACCGGTTGGTGGTGACCGGAGAACTGGCTCAATTTGACAATCCTTTGGCCCTACTCAGCCGTGACGTGCCCTGTAATTTGCTGTGGCCACGCCCTCATATCTCTGTGGCCATGCCCTCATACCTCTATGGCCACGCCCTCATACCTCTGTGGCCACGCCCTCATACCTCTTGCTTCCTCCTCTAGTTTGACTTCTCTCAACGTTGAATGCTCCTTCATTCTGCCATCTTTTTTCTATGTCACCTCTCACATCTACTGGACGATTATTGATCATTTATTAAATATCTCTATTTCAAAAAGTCTGTTGTGGTTTTCTAATTCTTCCCTCAATGTTGATAATTTATGTGTTTGTAAGAATTTGTCCATTTAATCAGAATACATTTATTAGTCCGTATGAGTTCCCAGTGTTTGTTTATAACTCTTTTAATTAGCATGTTTGTTAGCAATGTCAGTATTTTGATTTGATTTGTTCTCCTTAATCAAAAATTTGTAGCTGAGGTTCTGTAAAGAAAAGACAACTACGTTTTGATTTATTCAGTCTTACTTACATGTAGGTAGAGGCCAAAGTAAGGAGTGTTACTGCTGTGTACACCATCATGAAGCTCATAATCTACTAAGATATTTTTCTGACTGGTGCTGACCCTCTTTACTAAACAATAGTCATATCTATCCTTGTATTGTTCTGACCTGAAATAGAAAAAAATGCCTGAATGTTTGTCACTGTTTGTGTCATTGTCTCTTGTTTATATCCATGAAAGTAACTTAAAGTTTCATGTTGGGAGAGATTGTCTAAGGTAAGGAGATTTACCACTGTGATAGAATTAATTGAATGCTTTGGAAAACTATAACTTGCAGATAGATTTAACTAAAAATTTCAACATTAAAACTTCAATAAATTATAAGCAATCAGCGCATATAATTTGCATAAATTTTGATGGAAACAAGCCTAGGCACAACTTCATGAAGAAGCTCTAAAAAGAGTAGAAACTAAGCAAAAACTTGGTAGGAGATAAACTACAGCCATTCACAGAAATGATGTAAATAACCAATATTCATATAGAAACAGGTTAACTCCTTAAATCAGAACTAATATAAATTACAAGTTGAAACATGAAATCAATTTTATTATAAAATTAGTATAGATTTAAAGATATAATAATTGCTTTGGGCAATGGTATAAAAATTGGTGATTTTATAATCTAAGCTTTAGACAAGATGAAGTTATACAATAAAAGACAGCACAATTTAACTATGAAAGGAGACAAGCCCACTCTCCACACTACACTGAGATTTATGTTTGTACAGAAGTTTGAAATTTGGTAAAATAGTCACATTCTGTTCATGACCTATGTAGAATTTCCTTACAATAACTTTATCTTTTATGTCTTTGTTTCAGGAATGATGTATACTAGCAATATATTTTTGAAAAGTAACTTTCTCATTTTCATGCTTAAGCAATTGATGCTTATATCTTTTAAATCAGAGAAAGTTATTAAAAGCCTGAAAAGTGCAGAAGTATTCATAAAAATATAATAACTATTGTCCCTAAATGATGATGAAATATTTTTATTAAATTTTCCAAATTTTCTAAGACAGATACATGATTTCATAAGGAGACAAAATCCTTCATGATTCCAATCATATATCTATCAACATAGTCCCAATGCTTTGTAAGTGTTAAAGATTTTTATACTTTTGGCTTTATACTTTCTGATAACTTTTATTTTGTATATTGCAAAATTATAGGGAGGCTCTATTCAAGGCAGTGGTGGCTGCCAGCACCCGCAGGACTGAGGGGCCTCTTCAAGACCCAAGGAGGGTTTGCAGAGCAACAAGGCAATGGAGGATGAGACTGCAGATCACACAATATCTCCAGGACAACTTTAACAGCCGTATCAAGGTCATGTCTTTTTTGTTTTTATTGATTCTTTGTGAATTTAACATCATGTACCCCAATCCTGCTCATGTTCTTGTCCCTCTGTATCTACACTCTGCCCTTGCAACCTCCTCAAAAAGAAAAGACAAAAGAAAAGAAAAAACCAACCAATACCCCCAGAGCTCCCAGGGACTAAACCACCAACCAAAGAGTACACATGGAGGGACCCATGGCTCCAGCTACATATGTAGCAGAGGATGGCCTTGTTGGACAACAAAGGGAGGAGAGGCCCTTGGTCCTATGAAGGCTCGATGCCCCAGTATAGGGAAATACCAGGACAGGGAAATGGGAGTGGGTGGGTTGGTGAGCAGGGGTAGGGGGATGGGTTAGGGTGTTTTTGGAGAGGAAACCAGGAAAGGGGATAACATTTGAAATGTAAATAAAGAAAATATCCAATAAAAAAGAAAAATATAACTTAAAAAAATTAAAAAAAAATCTCGTTATAGAAGCTGCTGTTTGTCACAGTGTGTCACAAAATACACCGCTTTGCCAAACAACTCTGCTTGCAAACATTCATTGCAGTGAGTTGTTGGTATGGTTTTAGGCCTCTGACTTCTTCTACACTATTAACACTGGATTCTCATGTGGGCTCCTCTCAAATGTCCTGTTGTTGCCCTGAATCTCGGAGATCCTGCAGCTTCGGTTCTGCATAACATGACCTTCCAGTGCCTCAGCAGTTCATAGATGGTGTAGATGTTGGGGTAGGCCAACTCAACGTGTTGGATCTGAGCCTGGGTGCTGGCTTGGATTCAATCCACCAGCGCTCCTGTTTGCAGCAACTGGCAAGAAGTAGAATTAGCTCTCTAGCACCCAAGGCACCAGAGCCAGCTCTCTGCACTGCCTGGGCTAGGGGTAGGGCCAGATCACCCACCACTCTCACTGGCTAGGGCTGGCTCTCCCACACCCATGCCACCAAGAGCAGCCCTAACTGTGCTGCCCAGGCAAGGTGTGGGCCTACTGGCTCAAGCGCAGCCGGGGGTGAGAGTGGGGCCAGCTCTCCTGCACCATGGTGACCAGTGGTGGGGACAGTTCTCTCACAGAACTGGCAAGAGAAGAGAATCAGAACCAAAGATGCAGAAGCAGTGGCAATGTGTGTTGAAGTCTGTGATCCGTGCTGCTGCCCGAGGCTATGTTGGTGTCTGTGGTTCACATTTCCTCAGGGGGAGGCCATGTTGAGGACCACGGTCTGTACTAACTCAGGACACCAATGTGAATCTCTGTGGTCCATGCTGCTGCTGAGGGCCATGTTGATGTCTGTGTGCTCCAGGCAACTATATTAATGTCCAGGATCTGTGCTGCTATTGAGGTCCAGGGTGATGGACGGGATGTGTGTTGTTACTGGAAACCGTGCGGAAGTACATGATCTACGTGGCTTCAGGATGCTATAGGCAGGGAAGCTACTTTTGCGTGGTATTGATGACTGCAGACTCATGACTGAGAATGAGAGACATTGAAGGCTTCTGTGACGGCCTCTGCCCCACAACCCCCGCCCCACAAAAAGGAGAAACAATCCAGAGAGGAAGCTATTGAAAAGAGTTCTTAAAAACTGTAATAAAGATGTTCGCTAACTCCTCAGAGTTGATGGTTTCTGGCAAGGATTATGGGGGATCCTGTTGTCGCCCTGAGTCACAGAGATCCTGCAGGTTCGGTTCTGCGGGACCTGCATCTTCAAGTGCCGCAGCAGCTCATAGATGGCGTAGATGTTGGGGTGGGGAGTGGGGACTCCGTTTTCTTTAGGGGTTCAACCCCTGGGAGTTTGACCATGCTCCAATGCATATATAGGCAACACAAACTAGACTTGGTTTTTGTTGTTGTTTATCGTTTGTTTGTTTTCTTTAAAGGGGAGGATGCAAGGGTGGTAAGATAAACCTTGAGAGGATTAGGAAGCAAGTGCGATTGGGGTGCATGGTACCAAATTCCTAAATGATGAATAAAAAATATCGTGCTGAGGAAAATAAGTGGTACAATTACATGTTAAAAAAAGCCAAAAAAGATTATATTTCATAATAAGAAAATTTAAGTTTTGTATTCATATTGTATGTGTGTTATGTTATGCTTAGACACTGACCAAAATTTATACAGGATTATTAAGTTTCTTGAGTTAGGCTGTAATTGAAAGCACAGGATTTTGTGCATTCATAAGCATCTGCGTATTCGAATTGCTGGTAAGATAGAGGCACACACTTCCTTCATGCACACTTTGTTCTGATTCTGTTGTAGGCTATAAAATGGTACAGACAGGAGCAGAGGGGTGAAAGGAGTAAACACATGTCCGTATATCTATTTAACACTACTAGGGGAATGGGGCGACAAAGGCTGGCACTGGAATGGAAGCTACTAGGATGTTGCTTCACCTCAACCTGGATGGAAATCTCAGAACAGTGTTGGGAGGAGGGAGTTTGACATGATCTCAGAATTTCAAGGTCATAGAGAAATTGTACCTAACCTTCTGGAGACCAACTCTATGACTTTCTTCAGCAGTCGCACTGAATTTACATTCTTACAAACAATGTATGAGAGTTCTCATTTTTCCACTTGCTTTCCAGCATTTGTTTTGGTTCTTGCGTTTGTTGTGTCTTCTTACTCATTATAATATCCGTCTAAGCGAGAAGTAGTAGCCCATTAAGTTGTTGATTATGCAAATGTACTCTATGGAGAGTACAACATGTCTGTTTCAGCTGTCTAAGAGGTCTGAGAACCTTAAGCATTGTGTGTGTGTGTGTGTGTGTGTGTGTGTGTGTGCTGTTTTCTTTGTTGTCTTCTTTCACTGTTCACTGACAAATCCAAACCAGAATTTACCTGTTTCTTTTGTTGTTCTTGCTTAGCAGTAGTATGATTTTTAACTCCCAAGTGAGTCACTGACTAATTTTGAATTAAATTTTACATGTGACCATCCAGTTGGGCTTTTGAAAAAGGAGCCATCTCCTTTAATTAGTCACTCGGATACCCTTTGTCTAAAGTCTGGGTGATTGATAACCTACATCTGACATGGAACTCTAACTATCTATTCTGGTGATAAAACAATGCTACCTTATAGGTCGCTGCTTTGCAGTATGTTTGGAAATGGAAAATGTGAACTTGCAAACTTCAACTTTCCTTTTTCCAAACTGTTTTGCCTCTCCAGGCTACTCCTTAATTCCCTGAGCATTTTAGCATTGGCTTCTCCATATCTGCAAGAACAACAGTTAGAACTTGCTCTTCATGGCTTGGGAAATTGAATTTAGAGCCTAACCTGGGCATGCACTGTACTGTGGGGCCATCACAGACCTTTACTGGTTTGTTCAGTTGTTTTGAGACAGTCTTGCTCGTAAGTCTAGGGTGTTCTTATACTTATGATATTCCAAATTCAGATGCTTTCTTATCTGGAATAAACTGTCCCATGACCAGAAGAATTTTAATATGGATGGTGTTGAATCTGTAAATCACTGAGAGTACTAGTTCTACCTTATTGAAATTTCCTTCTTAAACACAGAAGGGATTTCCAGTTATGCTTTATTTTCTTTGAACAATATTTGACAGTTGTGGGTCCAAGTATTTTCGTGTCCTCAGTTAAAGTGTTATTTATTCATAGTGAGGAGAGAAAGGAGAGAGAGAGAGAGAGAGAGAGAGAGAGAGAGAGAGAGAGAGAGAGAGAGAGAGAGAGAGAGAGGAGGGGGGAGGATAGAGGGGAGAGGAGAGGAGAGAGAGCATTGAAAAGCTGACAAAGTCACTAAGTCATCCAGTACTTACTCAGCTGGTGTTGGCAGCTGGTTGGTCAGACATGGAGACCTTATAACTCTTGAGAACTTGCAAATCTCAAGCAAGTAACTTGAGATAAATGATATTCCTATTTGAACAAGGAGCATACAGAGAGCACAATTACACCTGTCTCAGATGTCTGAGGACAGGGAAATTTCTCAGGAAGATAATCCTGAGCTTCAATTAGTCAGACAGCAATTGTCAGCTGAGTAGGTTTGTAGACTGAGAAAATTGTGCAGATGTTTCAAACACTGCATGAGAGCTTTAGCATTTTGAACAGACAAAACAACTACTATTATCATAATTTTTTCTGTCTCAAAAGAATAATAAAATATTTTGTATTTCATTTTATTTTTTTTTAGAGCTTGTTATAAATACTCCAGGTTAAAATAATACAAAAGAGAAAGGAAGAAAGAAAGAAAGAAAGAAAAAAGGAAGGAAGGAAGAAAGAAAGAAAGAAAGAAAGAAAGAAAGAAAGAAAGAAAGAAAGAAAGAAAGAAAGAAAGAAAGAAAGAAAGAAAAGTCAAACCCAGCAGTATTAGGGTGTGGTGGTTTGAATATGCTTGGCCAATAGGGAGTGTTACTATTCGGAGGTGTGATCTTGTTGGAAGAAGTGTGTCATCGTGGGAGTGGGCTTTGAAGCTCCACCCAGTGCAGAAGAATCAGTTTGCTCCTTGCTTCCTTTCGATGAAGATGTAGAACTCTCAGCTCCTCCTGTGCCATGCCTGCCTGGATGCTGCCATACTTGCCGCTTTGATGATAATGGACTGAACCTCTGATCCTGTAAGCCAGCCCCAATTAAATGTTGTTCTTTATAAGAGTTACCTTGGTCATGGTGTCTCTTCACAGGAATGGAAACCCTAAGACATAGGGTGACCCTTGATGTGACTATTGTGTTTAGATTACTGGTCCTCTTAATAGTGTCACCAAGGCTGGGCCTGTCCTCAGCTGCTTGTTGCCATGCCTGCTGCAGACTGCTCCAGTCTTCCAGAGATGTGGGCACCAGACAAGATGCTCTAGCCTGAACACGCTCCAGCCCAGGTGTCTCTGAAAAGTGCTACTACCCAGAATATGTTGAAAGAAAAGATTCTAAAGCTTTCTTGAATTCTTGGCAAGTGAGAATCTGAGAATATTTTAGAAAACTATATGGACTTTCAAATTTAACATTTAGAGAGGAGTTGTAAGATTAAGGCACAACACTTCCTTCTGACTTTACATCTGTCTTGTTCTTAGATAGAGTTTCTGTGAATATATCTTTTATACCCTTTCTATTTTTTTATGGAAAAAAAAGAAACTTTGCATCCCCTTCTATTTCTTTCCAAGTTCAAGCTGTTTTCTCGAAATACTTGATGCCACAGTGACTGGAAAGCTGTGAATTTCAAAGTCCGTGTCTTAAAATTTACAGTGTGGCTGCTTGGGTTTCACGATAATTCACGAATGATGTGGGAGTTGATGGCATAAAACAAATTACAGAGTTGTAGCTGAGGATTTATGAAAACCCTGGTGTGGTGTAAAAAGATCACATTTCTCAGAAAGTAGGTGTCAATTTCTCAACCTTGCCTCTTCTCCAAAGGCATATGATGTTTAAAATAACTTTTATTTGTGGTATTAATGAGAAAATGCCACATCACCAGTATGTAACAGTACCTGTTAGAGGACTTTGGAATATTTTGATACATATCTTTCAAAATAACCCACAGGGACTCCTAAATCACATTTGCAGATGATAAAGAGAAGTAGTGAAGTAAAGATTTTAGATTCCAGAAGTGCCATGGTATGGTACCTGTTTTGGTGGGATCATATGGTTAAGTTATCCAAGAAATACCTAAAAAGGTTGTATTAGTTCAGACCTCTGTGTTTACATACGTATGTGTGTGTGTGTGTGTATGTGTGTGTGTGTGTGTGTATGTGTGTGTGTATGTGTGAGTGTGTGTGTGTATATGTGTGTGTGTATGTGTGAGTGTGTGTGTGTATGTGTGTGTGTGTGTGTATCACTATTATGGGCTGCAGATGAAGACATGTCAGGCCATAGAATTTCAGAGTGCATGGGACTTTAGAAAATATCCTTCACATCTGCTTATTTCACAGAAAAAGCTAAGATATAGATGGAAGTGTATTGAGGTTCCAAAGGTTGATTAGCAGGTCTAGCATAGGGAACTAGGGCTCAGATCCCTATATCTGACTCCGGAACTCTCCTTCTTCACACAGAGGCAGCTCCATTGCTGAGTATCTCTTCAGGGAAGTTAGGTGAGCACATCAACAGACTAGGAGATGCACTGTCTAGACCATCCATATCATCTACGGCTTGGAATCTATCCAAGAGTCAGACACTTGTGTCTTTGATGCCCAGTAACAATTGAGAATGCCTGGCAAGTAAAAAATAACAATGCATTCTGCCCAGACTGGAGCCTTTAAAACTTTCACATCATAGGAATTGATTCACACCAGCGTTCAGAGTAGATACTGGTTTATCTCTTAGCAGATATAGATGCTTTGTATTTGTAATTATGAATATTTCATGAATTTGATAAAGAATCATTTTAGGGAGGTATCATGACCCAGGAGCTAGGACTATTAAAGGTAAACTTCTAGATTATGAACTAAGCACATTGAACAAAGTAAAAATTAAGTTTCGTGACTCAGTTGTTATTCACATGGCACATGCTGTGAGATTTTCTTCTGAGATGGCTGGCTTTTAGTTGACTTGTCACCTGTGGTATATTTTTCCCATTGAGCAAAAAGCCTGCAAATTCGGCTTGGAGGATTTGCCTGAGGCAAGGTGTCATAACCATTCACAAATCACCACTTGTATCCTGTTTACACTACCTTTGCCTTCTAGTGGTCTATGTAACTGATCTCATTTGCCTTTCTCTTAAGGGAAGAATGGAGTCCTACCAAGTCCTCTTACAAAGCTATGTACATATCACATGGATGATGATATCCAAGAGAATGATATGGTGTCCTCTAACATGAATGACAGTAGAACAAAGAGTACAAGATAAAAAAGAATCACACAAACCCAAACAATATTAACAGTCTCTTGTTGCTTGGTATATTAAATATTTGCCATTTTTTTTACAAGGGCATGTGTGTGGTATGGGTAGTGGGAGTCCATGTGTGTATGTGTAGATATACTTAATAGGTATAACTGCACTGTGTCTACAGAGGCCAGGAATTTGATGGTTTTTCCCTTTCCATGTTCTATATTAAGACAAGGTCTCTCACTTGAGCCCAAAGTCTGCTTGTTTGGCTAGTCTTATCTTACTGGCTTGTTTATTCTATGGATCCTTTGTCTCTCCATCCTGGGTGAGAAATTCAAGTGGCCACCACAGATGGCTGGCATTGTCATGTGAGCTAGGTATTTGGGTTCTGGTCTTTACATTTGTACAACAAATATACTGAGCCATCCACTGAGTCATCTCCCCCACCCGCAATTGACATTATTTTATTGAATTCCTCAATGTTCCATAAGATCACATTTTGTATATATGAGTGTCTATGTTTTTATAGATGAGTAAAATCCAGAGACACTTAGGCCATATGACTAGGAAGAAGCAGAACTTAAATTTAAACTCATGCATACTTTTCCTTAAAGCCTGTGAAGTTGTTTAATCAGTCCCTTATCATGCTTCTTGTAGGGCAGAGTTGCTGGCAGTCACAGCAGTTTATAATTCTAATTGAGCCGTAGAGACAAAATACACAGAAAGATACATGCTTAATGGAAGAAGTGAACACATCTGCCTGTGGCTCAGCAAGTGAGCAAACCCTTATTTATAAATATGTGCCGGACACTGGGCTGCAAATTATCACAGGTCCCTAGAACTGGATGAACCTAGCTTTGCCTTCAAAGACAGAATAGTTTGGTGGGGGCAATGAGATGTCCACATGAAGGGTAAGTAGCAGCATTGCGTTTATATGATAATAGATGACAAGAGATACCTTCAGGGCAAGAAAGAATAATAAGATGTGAGGTTACTCCTTCCCCCAGGAGAGCAGAAACTTGCAGTTCAAACTATGCCAGAGAAATCTTTATGAAATTGGCTAATTTCATTTGAACTGGAGATGATTTCTGGGCTGCTGACTTGCTGACCCCATTGTGGCTCTTATGTTTGGCTTTTCAAGGAAAACAAAACACCCAGTCTTTAATCAGAAAGACATAAGAGAAAGTAGATCTGCCCCATCATACACCATGCTGGCCAAATACTTGTTTTAACTGTAACCCCTACCTATCCTTATTGGAGACTGAAATACAGACAGTAGGTAATTACCAATTATGAACATCTGGATGAAGGGTAACAAACTTTTTGTTTCGGATTCTCTAAACTCTTCAGAGGAACACATTTTAAAATTTAAAATTAGGGGCAAGCTACTCAATCGTTTCTGCCCTGTCACCATCCTGGGTGGTCTTCGTGGCTCAGTAAAGTGATCTGTAAACAGAACAATGACTGATCTGGAGCAACCGGTTAGCAACATTCAGTAATCTTTGTCTAACATTTCCTCATGAAATGGTCTATTGAGAAACAGAGAAGGCCACCATAGCAGAGTGTTGACTGCCTGCTTCTCCTGTCTGTGTCCTAAATATGTCACCACAGCATGCCAGGCTGACATGTCATGGCCACACTGTCAAGCTTGTTTGTAAAAGCTACCCCAATTCTTGTTTTACATGCTCCACGTGGTCTTCCCATGTCTGGCTATACACTGCAATGTCATCAATCAACGCCACCCTGAATTCATCCAACTTCGTCAGCACTGTGTTTACCTTCATCTGAAATGGAACTAGTGTTCCTCTTGCTGACAGGGAGTCCCAAGGACATGTGTAAGGGCCGGTTATTGTCAGGGTTCCCTGTTTGGTGATGACCCTGTAGTCACCAGAGCCTCTGTGTCACCATTCTCTGACTGTATGTGATATAACTGTCTCCTGGAAGTCATCTGACTTTGGAATTCTAGCCAGAACTCAGGTGGACCACTCTCATGCTTCTGTGCTGGCATGAGAGATTTTCTTGACTGTTTTATTTAGTCACAACTGGCATGAAAAGATGAAACCTATCTGCAGCCATCTTATGGAGGTCATGGTGGAAATCAACACCAAAGAAAATTGTTGGAAAACTCTGGTGTCTCTTTTTAGACAGCCAGAAGGGCTATTGTGTTAACTAGTGGGAAATGTTGCATAGTTGGATGGGGGTATCTTTTGTCTTCCCCAATATGGAGACCCTAACTTACCTCTAGTTTCTGTGTCTGGAAGATAGCACAAAGGACAGGCTTGATTTTCTGCACCTGCCAACATCTGACTCTAGTCTTCCCACCTGCCAGGTGACTGGTAACCTAATTATTCGGAGGGAGTTAAGGATGCCCCTGACGCTCATTCATTTGATGCTACCTATGTGAGAAATCTCAGTACAGGAAGCTCTGAAAACATGTGTGAGTTCTTTCTGGTCCTCCACCTCGTTATTCTCTTTTTCCATTTTAAAACTCCTTAAAGATCAAGGTATTCTATGGAGAGACTGATCTGAGATCAATTTCCAAAAGGTCCACTGAATGAATGATCAACTTTTTTCCCCTTTCATTTCGTAAGACAGATTTCCACAGAACTACTCTTGTTCCTAAAACAACCTCTCATAGCAACTGCAGAACTGATCATATTTGTCTCTTTCCTGTCAACTGTTTAATCCTATGAGCCTTGTGAGCTTGTCTCTGCTTGAAGTTCAGCTTGTCAGTGTCTATATAAAGTGAATTCAACTTATGTTCCGGAGGAAGGTCCCCTGTCACTGTAGCACCTCCATGTTTGATGATCATTCTACTGTTGGAGAATCTTCGTACCAGAACAATGGGAAGCCACGTGGGCCGATGCCTATGCTTTTAATCTACTAACTCTAGCATCCCTCATTTGGACAATTTTTGTGCTCTCTGCATCTTGATATTCGCTGTGAAATGCCTATTTCATGATCAGAGCAGTATTCAAGGAATTGAACTGTAAGGTTACCACACAGGTGGAATTTGTCAGGTTCTACTTAAAGAATGGAAGGTAAGAAAGAGGACCTACCTGAGTTTGATCTCTAAACTTCCATAAGAAAAGCCCTGGCTATAGGGGCATGTACTTACAATCTTGATGTTGGAGAAACAGAGACAGGAGGCTCCTTGCAACTGATTGTCTAGCCTAGTCTACTTGGTGAGTGCCAGGCCAATGAGGAAATCTACTGGAAAAAGAAACAAAAATGGACTTTTTCCAAGGAATAGTATTGAAAATGTCCTACAGCCTCTATGTGCACATGCGTCCGCATGCCCCACCCCCCCACATGCTTTGAGGGACTATTGCTGTTGAGCACAATTATGCCCTTCTCTGAGTTTCAGCCTTAAAGCAGAGTTATGGATCTCTGCTATGGGCAAGGAAGCTGGGTTTGAGTAGATAACCCAGGGAACTGCACGGTGACAATTATGTACATAATTATATGTTTTCTAGAGTTGAGATGATTGTGTAACATTACGTACACAATCAGAGATAACATTTTCCTTGAGGAAAGAAGCTGGCATACTTAAATGCTGCAACACTTAGGAGTACTCTCCCCCTTCTTCTGGGCTAGATTTGCTTCTTACAGATTAAAATTCAAAGAAGAATGGAGAAGTAAGGGAGAAGAGCTAGAGGACCGGGCGCATTTCCCCTGAGGTGGGAAATTGTCCTCACTGGAAGGTGAAGGCCAGTGTGAATGCTTGCCTGAGAGGCCCTTCAAGAAGGATTCATTAATCAACAAGTATTTATTTAGCACTATTTCAAGAATTGTGCCTGGGGCTCTGGTAGGATAATAAAAGAAGTGTAAAATAGAATTCATGCCCTCCAAGAATTTATGCTCTAATTGAAGAGAGAAGAAATAATAAGAGGCAGGTTAGAATAAATGCTAAATCATATGTTTCAGAGGAAAAGAACTCTGAGAAAGGGGAATGTTATCATTCGAGACCTGAAATAATCAGAGGCGCCTCAGCAGAAACAGAAGAGCCCAAAACAAGCCTTGAAAGATGAGTTCAAGATGGTTATGATAGCCCCCGCATTAATTAATTCAGAGTGTTAATTAATTCTGATCATAGGGAATGTGACCTAGGAGCCAGCACTACTGTCACCATTCTCCTTAATTACAAAGAGAAAGAATTAACCTATACCACGGAGCCATTTCAAACACATGGTCACCTTTGAGACAATTTATAGGCCTGCCACTTAAGTCATGGGGTTTCAGCTAATTGACTTCATTTCTCCTTTCTACATTTCCCTCCCGCAGACATTATAACCTTTTAAAGTTTTTGAACTCTAACTTTGTATTAATCTGTTTTACAACACGAACAAAGTCTCCTGGCTATAGACTAGAGATTGGCCCGAGGACTTGAATTAAGAAACTTAAGGCCGAGAGATGGCTCACTGAGTAAAGTGCTTGCAATGCACGCATGAGGACCTGAGACAGACATCTCAGATACCTTGTAAAATCCAGTATGTTGGCCTAGGTCAGAAGTACCAATGCGTTCACAGCAAGATAGAAGGTAGAGAAAGGAGGATCTCCACATCTCATGGGCCAGATAGCTTTGTGTATGTGGCAGCAAACAATCAAGAGACGCTTATATGTCTCATATAAGGTGGGATGTGAGAACTCTGAAGATTTTCTTCCCACTTCCACATGCATGACCTTATCTCTCTCTCTCTCTCACACACACACACACCATATATATCACATGCACATCACAGATACTTCACACATACATCACTCACACACATACATGCATGCATATGTACATGCATAAGTACACACACATATCAACCCACCCACACATACATGCATGCATATACGCACACATATCACCCATACATATCTCGTAGATCACACACACACACACACACACACACACACACACACACACACACACACACACATTTCTTTCCACATTTTATGACCCAGAAATGATCCACCCACTCCAGCACCTTTGCTTAAGTGACCAGGGCAACCACGTCTTATTTCCGAGGTGACAGTCAAATGGCATTGCCTGATGGTTGTGCTGTGTACCTCGAAGGGGATATAAGCTGCCACTTCCTGTACATCTCTTCATACGCCCTGGAAAAGCTTCTTTGTCGTTATTCGGTGTCATCTTGAATTAGCCTACAAGTTGCAAAAGAGCCATTCCACACCCCCGCCACACCACACACAGGCCCACTCCCCTTTCTTTATCCTTGTAACACATGCCGATTTGAATAATTTCAGGGACAGCCTCTCTGTTTGCTTTGTATGGAGTGATAATGACGTTGATTCAGATTTGGGAAACAATTTCAAATCATTTTTTTCTTACTTAAACTTTACCAGTTCTGCGACGCTTAAAACGTTGTCAGACCCAACATCCCCCATACAAAGAATGCATACAAAGAACACAAAGGAATGCTTCTTTTTTTTTGTAAAGGTACCTTAAAAAAAAACCCAAGAAACAGCATCTCCCGGGTGCCCTTAGAAATGCTTGTTTTTCTTTATATAAAAGTAATAATAGGTAATTGTAAAAAATGAGTAAAACCCACCTGAATGCACACGTACATTTAGATAAAAGGGAGCAAACAGAAGAAAAATCTGGGACTTCAAGAGGCTAATACTTGCTCAAGGTTGAAGTCCGAAATAAATAACAGGATTGCGATGGAGCCTAGATCTCTTCAGGCCATTCTCTGTGTCGCTAGGGCTGACAGTGTGCTTGCAGACAGCATTGCCACCCTCTATACTCAGGAGGGTATATAATTCCATCAATACAATACAAAGGTTAATGGGATTACCTTCTTCCAACTCTATCACAGTAAACGCAGGCTTTATGACAACGTTTTAAAAAAAATGACCTCTCCCTACTTTATGCTGATCATTAACAAGATTATCTTACACTAGAGATTTACTATACCAAAGAGCATTGACACCACTAACTGCTATTAAGTGTGTGATACTTAGATTCTATAAAGTGGAGAAAAATACCTTGGTCAGCAACATCGGGGAAAACAGCCATGGCCAGAGGCATTCAACCCATGGAGAAGAGCTTCGTTTTACAGGATCCTGTCCGCTATGCTGATCTCTGTGCAACTCCATTGATGAAAATCTCAGCACACACACAAAAAGCCCTCTTTATGTTTATATTCTTAAATGTGTTCCACTCTGCAGCAATTTCAGTAGGTTGTATATTATGAGCCAAAAATTAAAGACTGGGGACAAAGGAAAGAACCAGAAACAGTTGAATCTGTATCTATGGATATGGCTTCAAATTTTAAATTCTCAAATGATTAGCACTATGATGTCACCAAGGGATTGAGGTTTTTTTTTTTTTTTTTTTTTTTTTTTTAAGCAAGGAAGTCCTGAAGCAGAAATGGATAGGGAGATTTCCCCCAGGAAGAATTCAGAGAGGAGATTAAATAACTCTCAACAGCATACCATAAATGTTAACAAGCATTTATTTATTGCATGTTGTTCCTGAGGTATCCAAGCCACCTCGAGAGAGTCTGGTGAAATGCACAGGCTCTGTTAAGACACGCCCATGCGGGTGGCAAAGACAGAAAGACTGAACATAGAGGCTGAATGTGAGGACAACAAGCATTCCAAGTGGGGTGTTTTTGATCTGGGCCCTGAGTGGTCCACAATTGATCCAGGGTGAGTGGAGGTTCTATGGAAAAATCTGATTTTTCTTCAGAGAGATTTTGGAAACAATAGTTGAAGTTATAGCCAAAGTTATTGACGTTGGCTTCTTTGTCCTACCAAACCAGTCCCCTGTACAGTGAACCTTCTGCTTCATATCTAAGTGTTTAGCCTTTCCTAGAATGAAAAGTACTAGAGGCTGGTAATAACATGTTCTCTATTTATATCTGTAGATACTTAAAAAAAAAACAGTGTGAAAGTTCCTGTATTGGATACTTTTCTCACTATGACAAAAATTTTATAAAAACAACTAAAGGAAGGATTTGTTTCTAGTTTGGAGTTTGAGAGGATGCGGTCCAGCATACTGGAACAGGCAGACCAGTGTGAGGTTGCTGGTCCCACCGTGTCTGCCATCGGGGAGCTGTGAGAGGAGTGCTGGCTTGCCTTGATTCCTCCTTTTATTTCCTTTCATGCCAGTATCTCAGCACATGGGGTAGTGTTCCCACATCCAGGATGGCTCTTCCATCCTCAGTTAAAATTGTCTAGAACCAACGTCACACATATCCCCAGAGGTGTTTCTTCTGGTTGGTTTTCAAGTCCCACCAAGTCGACAGTGAAAATTAGCCATCTTAAGTCCATCCCTTGTTCATAGCACATTTGACCTTCCACTTCTGTGACTCAACGAAGTCATGGCCAACTCAGATGCCACGTCCTGACACGTCCACATCCTGAGGTCTCCATAGCCATTGGGACTTACCGTTCACAGTTCCATGCAATACCCTCAGAGTCTCTATGCAGAGGATCTGGTCCTGCATCTCAATACCTGACCTCAGCAGCTTCCTATAACATCAATCCAGTCCTCCAAAACCTCACAGTTCTTGTGCCATGCACACCATGCAGATGCTGCTGCCAAGATCACCCAGCTTAAGATGTAGTGATCACCACTGTGTTCACCCTCCTTCCCTCCCTCCCTCCCTTCCTCCCTCCCTCCTTCCTTCCCTCTCTCCTTACCTTTCTCCCTCCTTCTCTCTTTCTCTCTCCTTCCTTCCTCTTTTCTTTCTTTCTTTCTCTCTCTCTCTCTCTCTCTCTCTCTCTCTCTCTCTCTCTCTCTCTCTCTCTCTCTCTCTCTCTTTGTTTCTTTCTTTCTTTTACTTTCTTCTAAATACCCACCGGCATATTTTATTAAGTTCTGGGACTAGTGATCTAGTGACAAACTACAGGCCCAATCCCTTGTACTTTCTTCTGACAAGCCAATTTTAAAGTATTACAAATCCACGTACTCATCAACAACCCTAGTTTTGGTACCAAATATCTGCATTACTTACACCATTGATGAAATACCTGACAAAGGCAACAAAAGATGCATTTTGCCTTATAATTTTAGGACATGCAATCCAAAACAGTGAGTAAGGCACTGTATCAGAGGGTGAAAGGCCACATTGTTTCCACGGTCAGAAAATGGAAAAAGATAAATATTGTTGCTCGGATTATTTTTCCTTTCTTTCAGTTTTATTCAGTCTAGAACTATAGCCGATGAGACGATTCTTACCACATTCAGGCCTGACTGACGTGTTTATGCCATAAAGTGATTTTGTTTGTATTTGGTATGTTTACTGTGAGGAAATTCTCTAATATCATGTGACTGTTCTTTTCCTCATGAAACACACACCTATGTTTTCCCTGCAGATGTGTTCTATGTTTTCCATTTTGATCCATGTTATTTTATATTCATTGTTGGTATTCTATTGTAAAGGTGATCTCATACTATTTCTCTATCTTTCTTCCTTTCCTCTTTTTCCTCTCCTTCCCTTTTTTCTGATTTTGGTATTACGAAATCAAGATATTGGTACCAGATGTGGTGATTGCCATTAGATTGTCACTGCTCATTCACATTCTGAAAAGACAGCACTATGAAATGTGTATGTCTGTGTATGCAAAGATATGCACATGTATGCACACATACAAAGTTATAGTTCCACATAACAGTCAATGTATATGCTTTAAAATACGGATTCTCATCAGAACCTTGAATTCAGTTCCACACTGAATTACTATTGTAAAGACTTTGTGAGGGCCAGGTATGATGGTGCATGCCTGTGATCCCCACATGGGGAAGGCTGAAGGAGGATCATCATGAATTTGAATCCAACCTTGACTATGTAGTGAGATGAGAGAGTTCCCTAATAAAAACTTGTTATTTCTTTTGAGATGAACTATTACTAGCAAGCAGTACTCAACAACCTACAAAGGATTAGATTAATATACAAGGGAAAACTTAATTTCAGAAATAGTTGTTGTACATTTACTTCCATATAAAAGAACCAGCCTACAGACTGTCATTGCAACAAAGAAGTTCTTGGTTTAGTGGTAAGCAGAGCTGGAGATTTTCTCTGCTATCAGCTGAATCAATGTTTACCCCTTAGAGATATAGGACTATATTTTCCTTGGTTATTGCTGTTTTTATAAGGGATCAAACTAGATCACGGTAGGGCCCAAAATGATGTCCCAGAAAATGTATGGAGGAAGAAGTACTTCCCCAACTCATACTTGTTGTCCTTGGATTCTAGTTCTGTTATTCTCCTGAAGACTTTGACAGGGACAAGTAAAAGCCCACACGAAGAAACATGGAACATTTTATCTTTGTAGAACTTCCATTTTGTTCCAAGGAAAATAAATTAAGGCCTTATTTCAGATTCATATTGAGCTCTGCACATGTGTATATTGTGAATAGAATAATGGATATGAACTCCAACTTTCTTTTGTTCTGCAATGCCCCCTTTGTTTCCTGACTCTTGTGCAGTGAGGTTGGATGGTGGGACTCCATGCTGGACAGGTGAATATGGGTTTTGAGTACCACTTCCATGCATGAGTCATAACTTCTATATGGGTCTCAGTGATTTCTTTCTTTTTGTCTCTGCTACATGTCCATGACTCAATGCAACATCTCAAATCCCTCCAAGAAGACGGAGCCACTAGGAGGGAAATCTACACTGCATTATCAAATGAAAAAGAAAGAACTAACATGATGTGGTAGTTGGCTGTTTAGTACCTGACCAGGATAATACTGTGCATTCATTTTTAAAAGAAAGCAGTTTGCGTCACTTGTGCTGAGGACATGCTGCTCTGGGCTGGGCAGTGAGAGGTCCTGCCTACAAGCTTGTTATCTTCTTCCTCTGGAACCTTTAATAAAGAAGTCTGATAAGCTCTTCACTACATATATTGATAGATTTGCACTTTATTTAAATGGAAACAAAGATAACCAGAGACAAAATCTGCATGTTGTACAACTTCTAGTGTGAACAATGGACAGTAGTACCATGTTTGGAAATAAATTTCCCTCAAAGAAAGAAACGAAGCTTGGACTTGACATTGTATTCTGTCTTGCATAATGATGTTCTATGAAGATTATTTCTTCCTGGCCTATTGCTGTTAAAATACCACTTCTTTATTCTAGGGTGATTTCAGTATGTACATTGTTGCTTCTCTAATACCTTGTGGGTCATTCCTTGGGGTTAGGTTCTGGATTGCATGAAAGGAAAGATGGCTTAGCACAAGCATTCATTGCTCTCTTCTTCCTGACTTGATGAAATCTCCTTCAAGTTCCCACTGCCTCGACTTCCCCACTACGATGAACTGGGTTGCTCTTGGTGCCATGGAAGGAACATGCCTTTGTTTACCTATTCCTTGTCTCAAAATTACAAATGACAGACTGACACTAAATCTGTCACGTCGGTCATCTTTCTTTTGAAACCATGGCTTCAGAAGCAGGATTGATGCTCTCCACCCACGCTCCTTCAACATCCACCCACACTTACTCTCAGATGATACAGATGCTGTGCCCTGATTTCATATTTAGCAGTGATGGGTTGGATGAGTATGCTGAACTGCACGCTTATGGCTGAGAAGGGCTCCTTACTGTCCTCCCTTCACATTGTCCTATAAGAGACCCCGTGCTTCCCCATTCTACTCTCTGTGGTCATTTTTCTTGTTCATTGCCCTTCTCACCTGCATTTTTCATTCTGTCTCATTTTTCTCCTCTTTTTAGTGTATTGGTAGTTCTTCAGCAGTGGCATATTTGTTGACTTGCCTTTTTGGCTACATCTTCTTTTAATAAGGAAATCTGTCTCTTGGTGTCTCCTTGCCTAGGGGTATGCTTACTTAAAGTGTAAAATGTCAAACTCTACCAAGGTTGACAATAACCCTCTGGGTAAAGAAGAACCAGCCTCTGTATCATTAATCACTTGAGAGGTAGACAATAAATACCAGCAATCTCAAAGAAGCTAAGACTGGAATTAACTAGGTTTTGCATCTTCTTCATCCCCCTTCTTCAAGAGTATAAACCTTGACATCACCATTTGCCATGCCAAAGGTCAACAGAAGTAGTTACAGATCAAAAAGTCCTCTTGTAATACCAGTGTTGGTCCTAGTAGCTGCTACAGCTTGATTCTATCTATGGAGAATCATATCAATTCAGAAGACATGGGAGCATTCCTCAGCAGTGAGTTGAGACTGGCTTCAGCAGCTGGTGTCACAGTCTGTGATGTGGACGAGGGGATATGGGAATAGACAGGTGGCCAAAATCTGACCTTTCTTCCAGCTTGACTAGCAAAGATGGCATTCCCAACTGTCCTGGCTTAATGTCCCTTAAAAACCACAGCAGCATGACCCTGGAGAGGCTGCAGAGAACTGTAGCTTGCAGTTTAACAGACCTGAAAGCTGGGCCTAATGATACTTTGCAAGGTCATGATCTTTCTGGACTGTTACACAAGCATGAAGAAGTGTGTAGAGGCATTATCTTGGCTTGTGCTATAGCAAAGTGAAAAATGATCATAGATTTATTCCACAATGAAATAATCTAGCTTCCAAACATTTGTGTCTGGTATATACATACTGGAATTCAAGAGTATTCTTTATGTAAATGATAAAAATTATTGACATTATCCCAAAGAAATACACACACACACACACACACACATATATATATACACACACACATATATATATGTATACATACACACATGCATACATACATATGTGTGTGTGTGTGTGTGTGTGTGTGTGTGTGTATGTTGGGTTGTTTTTTTGTTTTGTTTTTTTGAGACAAGATTTCTCTGTGTAATCATGGTTGTCCTGGAACTAACTCTATAGATCAAGCTGACTTCAGACTCTGAGATCTGTCTGCTATCATCTGAGTGTCATAATTAAAGGTGTGAGCCACCATGCCTGCCTGTTTAAAAAAAAAGATTTTAATGCTACGTTTCTATGATCAGTTGTGTTATATATAATTTTTATTTATCATTATAACATTACTCAGTCTTATTTAAAATAAACAGTTAACATATAGAGTACAGTTTATTTTAGATCTAGATTTTTTTTTTATTTAGATAAAATTTTTTATCTGAAGTACCCTGGGTCAGTTCAAAGATGATGGTATAAACATAATGGGGGGGCATGATAAAGCCACAAATGGAATTCAGTAGGACTCTTAATCATGGATCTTACACATGATCAACATTTTAATAAATAATTTAGAAGGCTATAAAATGTACCAAGGCAAGGTAACTTGAATAGCTTGGGAAATCAGTGACTCATCAACTGGTCATTTATATTCATATGTAAAGTCTATTATAAATGAAAGCATCTATACTTTCTTTTCACTTTTCCAAAAGGTTCAAAATGACAAGCCTGACATCTGTGGTAATTCAGTTGGAACTGAAGTTCTTGGATCATGTGAAGTGACACAAATATTCTCTCCCACCATTCTGATCAATTTTAATCTTGCTTTTCTATATTTAAGTAATCAATTATAATAAAAATAATTCATCAGATAGACCTTCTTTGGTTTAACAATACTCTGAGTTATAAGACATGTTGGCTTTCTTGGAAAATTTACTTTTACTATGTGAGAAAAATGTGAATGCAGATGATTGTCTACAGAACAATTTCCATAGGCCATATCAAAGGCCACTAACAACCCTTGAAAGAAGTCAGAAAACTACAATTGCTTCAGTTTGAATTAGCAATCAACTAAGACTTAGTCATCAGGAAAATGAGTGATGTTAGCTCTTTCTGCTAGTCAACCTAGTGGCCCAAGTTTAGTTTAAAAGGGCATTCATTATAGTATTTCCTAACAGAAGAATTTCAGTTATATATAGAATCCAATAAAAGTTCCTATGTGATATTCCTACTTTAGCAATTTGTCTATATATCTATGATTGTATCTATAGAGCTAAAGGAAGTGGAAAACCATTGCCACTATCCCAATAAATCAGGTCAAATGATAGCTCTCACTGAATTTTGCAGGTATTGTTGACATTGTTATGGTTCAGGTGTGAAATGTCCCATACAAGCTTCTGTATTTAAACATGTTGTCCCAGATGTTTGTACTATTTTGAGAGAATGTAGCACATTTATAACTGTATAGAAGTAGGTGTTGGACAGGGCTTGCTTGGTCCTGCCCAAGCACAGGGCAGTGGAGAAAGTGACCTTACTGCCCGCAAAGTAGCTTTGCTACACTAACATTGTCTTAGGCAATGGGAACACAAACTTTTTTCCAAGAAAAACTTTTCACATCTGCCCTGCCACAACTATCAAAGCAATCAAGAGCCTTGGCTCTGGAATCATCTGGACTCAACCATGGGGATTGAAAGATAACTTTAAAATTGTCTAGTGTTTTAAGGAAGAAAGATACTTATCTTGTCTCATGTTTTCAGAGGGTTCAGTTCATCCTTATTTCAACCTATGTGCTTAGGGAAACATCATGGTAGTTGAAGCTTGTGTGGGAGGAGGTCTTTCATCTCAGACAACAGGAAGCAGAACAGCATTTTCTTCTGTGGTCTTTTGGTTGGGGTGTTTTGAAGCAGGGTCTCATTATGTTGCCCTAGCTGGGGCTGGAATTCTCTATGTAGATGAGGCTAGCCTTAAACTCACAAGGATCTACATGCCTATGAAGACACACAAAGTAATCCTCACAAAGCACTTACTGTGTGTTCTGAAAAATTCCTGTGATGGTAATGATGATAATATTCTGTCTCTAATATTTAAGGAAAGAATTGGGAAATGATATAAAAATACAACTAGTGTGGAACCCATCTGCCCTGTTGGAGACATATCTTTCTTCTGGGCCCGAAACTTTGCCTGTGGCAGATTTGGTGTTCATAAACTCCTCCCACACCCAGAGACAGTCTGACTTTAGGAGGTCCAGCATAACCAGGCTCACAGGAGGGACAGGCTCTAGTCAGAGACAACAAGGCCAGTTAACACTGGAGATAACCAGATAACAAGAGGCAAGTGCAAGATGATAAGCAACAGAAACCAGTGCTACTTGATACCATCAGATCTAAGTTCTCTCAACAGAGCTAGCCCTGGATACCCTAACACACCTGACAAGCAAGATTCTGAGCTAAAATCCTATCTTATAAAGATGATAGAGGACCATAAAGAGGACAACAAAAACTCCCTTAAAGAAATACAGGAGAACAAGGGTAAACAGGTAGAAGCCCTTAAAGAGAAAACACATAAATATCTTAAAGAAATACAGGAAAACACAATCAAACAGGTGAAAAAAACTGAATAAAACCATATAGGATCTAATAAAGGAAATAGAAACAACAAATAAATCACAAAGGGAGGCAACTCTGGAGATGGAAAACCTAGGAAAGAGATTAGGAATTACAGATGCAAGCACCACCAACAGAATACACGAGATAGAAGAGGGAATCTCAGGCATAGAAGGTACCTTAAACGATATTGACACAACAGCCAAAGAAAAGTGCAAAAAGCTCCTAATCCAAAACATCCAGGAAATACAGGGCACAATAAAAGACCAAATCTAAGAATAATAGGAATAGAAGAGAGTGAAGATTCCCAATTCAAGGGCCAGAAAACATCTTTAACAAAATCAGAAGAAAACTTTCCTATCCTAAAGAAAGAGATGAACATTTCCTGAACAGAACACCAATAGCTCATGCTCTAAGATCAATAATTGACTAATGGGGCCTCATGAAACGGAAAAGGCAATGGACACTGTTAATAGGACACAACGTCAACCTACAGATTGGGAAAAGATTTTTACCATCC
Organism: Tokudaia tokunoshimensis; assembly: GCA_036184795.1. NCBI lineage: Eukaryota > Metazoa > Chordata > Mammalia > Rodentia > Muridae > Tokudaia > Tokudaia tokunoshimensis. The sequence continues at coordinate 26,071,924 of BTHU01000013.1, read as the reverse complement.
CTGTATCCCATAGAAGGCTAATATCCAAAATATACAAAGAACTGAAGAAGTTAGACTCCAGAAAATTAAACAACTCAATTAAACAGAGAATTCCCAACTGAGGAATCTTGAATGTCTGGGAAACACCTAAAGAACGGTTCAACATCCTTAGTCATCAGGAAAATGCAAATCAAAACGACCCTGGAATTCCATCTTGTACCAATTAGAATGGCTAAAATCAAAAACTCAGGTGACAGTAGATGCTGGTGAGGATGTAGAGAAAGATAAACACTCTTCCATTGCTGGTGGGATTGCAAGCTGGTACAACCACTTGAAATCAATCTGATGGTCCCTCAGAAAATTGGAAATAGTTCTACCTGAAGACTCAATTATACCACTATTGGGTATATACCCAAAAGATGCTCCAACATATAATAAGGACACATGCTCCACTATGTTTGTAACAGCCTTATTTATAGTAGCCAGAAGCTGGAAACAACTTGGTTGTCCCTCAACAGAAGAATGGATACAGAAAATGTTAAAAATGATGACTTCATGAATTTTGCATGCAAATGGATGGAACTAGAAAATATCATCCAGAATGAGGTAGCTCAGACCTAAAAGGAATACATGATATGTACTCATTGATAAGTGGATATTAGCCCAAAAGCTCAGAATACCCATGATATAACTCACAGACCATATGAAGCTAAACAAAATGGAAGGCCAAAGTGTGGATGCTTCAACTCCACTTAAAAGGGGGAATAAAATAATTAAGGGAGGCAGAGGGAGGGAGGCACTTGTGTGGGGAAGAGAAGGGGGAGAGAAAAGGAGGGGCAGGATTCGGTATGGGAAGAGATAGGAGAGAATTCCAGAGGGCCAGGAGAATGACTAGAAATCTATAGTAGGGGTGTGCAGGGGAACCAGTAGAAAGTGCCAGATGCCAGGAATGCAAAAAAGTTCCAGGACCCAATGAGGATGACATTAGCTAAGATACCCAACAGAGGAGAGACAGAACCTGAAGAGACCACCTCTAGTAGATAGACATGGTGTCATTTGAGGGATAGTACCATCCACCCATCTCACAATCTTTAACCCAGAATTGTTCCTGTCTAAATGAAATGCAGGGACAAAAATTGGAGCAGAGACTGAAGGAAAGGCCATCCAGAGACCACCCCAACTTGGGATCCACGCGATCCACAGACACCAATCTCCAACACTATTGTCGATATCAAGAAGTGCTTGCAGATGGTAGCCTGGTATAGCTATATTCCGAGAGGCTCTGCTAGCACCTGAGTAAGACAGGTGCAGATACTCATAGCCAACCATTGGACTGAACCCGGGGACCCCAAAGGAAGATTTATGAGAAAGAATGAAGGAGCTGAAGGGGGTTGTAACTACATAGGAGGAACAATTACGCAAACTTCAGAGCTCCAGGGACTAAACCACCAACCAAAGAGTATTCGTGAGTGGGTCCATGACTCATACTACATATGTAGCAAAGGACTGCCTTATATGGCATCAATGGGAGGGGAGGCGCCTGGTCCTGTAGTGTCTTGTTGCCCCAGGGAAGGGGAATATTAGAGGGGTAAGACAGGAGTGGGTGGGTGGGTTGGAGAGCACCCCCTTAGAAGCAAAGAGGAGGGGGAGGGAGTGGAGGGTTTGCAGAAGGATATTGGGAAGGGGGGCAACATTTGAAATGTAAATAAATAAGATGATTAATAAAAATACTTTCAGTAGGGAGAAACAGTGGCCTTTTTCTTTTTCATTGTTTTTGAAGACTCTGTACTATGATTATGCAGTATTATCACAAGTATTAATTGTCATCAGTATAGGGTATTCTTCATTAAATGATGATGCCCATTGCATTTGAACAGCATGTAGTATATTAATATATGATAGAAAATCTCTTACACCCTTAACATATCTTTCTGGAGTGGTGAATTTGGCAAAGCTAGCAGGTTAGAGTCTAACACACACACACACACACACACACACACACACACACACACACACACACACACACACACACACGTACTCATACACATTCATATATATTATATATGTGTGTTATATATATTCATGTATTTGGAGTTATACATACCATCATAATTACATTTATAAACTTTTTTACAGCAATGGTGATTTCTAATATATGTAAGGCTGAAGCCAGATCATGGTATGGTTGGTGAACCAGAATTGTACAGCTTGTATTTCTCTAGTTCTTGTTTGCTACAATCCAAAAATGGAACCCTTGACAACAAAAATGCCTCTTTTTACTTTTCTTCCTTCCTTCCTTCCTTCTCTCCTTCCTTCCTTCCTTCTCTCCTTCCTTCCTTCCTTCCTTCTTTCCTTCCTTCCTTCCCTCCTTTCTTCCTTCCTTCCCTCCTTCTTCCCTTCCTTCCTTCCTTCTTTCTTACCTTTCTTCCTTTTTTATATGAGAGCTTCAGAGATGAAATGATCTTCTCTTGGTCATCTCACTAAGTTACATTTTTGGTGCTGATATTGTTAACAGTTAGGCAGTGTCACAGTACTTTTTGGGTGGTAGAATATGACAAGACCAGGGCCATATAAGACATAGAAATAAAGCTGGAAGGGCTCAAGTTATTCATTTATTAATTCTACTTAGGGTTCATAATATTCATAAAGACTTCTTAAATAATGAGGAAATTGAATGCAAAACTTCAAGCAAGTACTCCTCACATGGTAAGATGTAATTGGTAAATTCCCACTCTTTTAATGAATGTACTAGGAACATTCTCTAATGGACACTAAAGATAAACCAAATGAGACTACCTTTTTCCTAAAGGAATTTAAAGGCATGGTTGCAGAGAAAGGAAACCTGATTACCACATACTTTGTTAGCAGCCAAAATACAAAACCACCTAAGTTCTATTTTAAAATACTAAAGATTTTGCTGTGGAAAGAATAAACTTTCAAGGTGCAATGAGAAGCAATAAAGACTGTTTTGTAACTATACATTGCTCCCAATTAGGTTGCGGGAAAAATTGTGTGTGTGTGTGTGTGTGTGTGTGTGTGTGTGAGAGACTGAATATGTATATATTATATATAATATAATAATATTTAATATATTATATCTATATATAATATATTATATATGATATATAATATATAATATACAATGCATTATATATATAATGTGTGTATATATAATGCATTATATATATACATACATATATATGTATATATACACACATATATATATATGCATTCTGAGGAGAAAAGCTACTATTCTAGGGACATCCAAAGTCTTCAAAACTTATGTAAATATCCTTTAGGAAAGGCAGATTCAATGAAGGTAATACTGACATGTATTGAGTACTCCAATCCATCAAGTAAGTCCCTATGTCCACTTCACTAGATAAAGATGTAATCTATCCAAAAGCATTAGGGTAAGAAACAATAGAATTGCATGTTCAGCTAGTGGATTCTAGTGTTGCTGAGTTTTCAAATATGCATTCCTGTTACTCACTAGCTAACTGTTCCAAATACATACCTCTTGTCCTGTCTTTCTCGACTGGTGCCCCTCAAATGTCAAGTAAACTTCCTGCAATTTCAAATTATATAATGTCTCCAAGGAATAAATGTGTGTGTGTATGTGAGTGTGTGTGTGTGTGTGCATAATGCATACGTGTGGGAATGTTTTTCCTGGCAAACACATGTCAGGATCTGTTTAAGCCCTTTGCTTTGTGCTCAAATGTCACCCTGCCAGAATTCATTACATCTTGTTTATTAATTAATTAAAATATATTTATACAGAACAGGCTTTATGAAATGGAGTAAAAAAATAACGTTATGAGAAGCATCCTCCAGACAGTACGACTTGTCTCGAATGGAAAGCAGGGGCACAACTCCAGCATTCTCTGCCAATACCACTGTAAGATTCAGACTCTAGGATCACTTAGCAATTAAGGATGGAAAAAAATTAAAGGAACTACTGTAGATCTGGGGCTGGTAATGAGATAAATGTTTCGTTTCTAGACAAGTGTAAACTCTTAAATGTCAGTCAAATGGTTTGATAAGCAAAAACACCTCCCTAAGTAACGCAACCATCCTTTCTCCCTGCCCCCCAACAAAGACATTGAAGGGTCGAATAGAGAAGTAAAGGGGGAGGCTAAAAAGGCTCTGAAAGCCCAATCGATGCTTGCTAGGCTTCTATTGGCACCAGTGACTGGGCTGGATGCCTCTGTGACATTTTTGTCAAGATTTTCTTTTTCCCTAAGCCAGTGGCCCCAGATCATTGTCCTTATCCTCCTTTTATACTTTGATTTAAATATTCCACAAGGTCCACATGCTAAGGGCTTGTTCCTAAGGCTATTGGAGAGTAGTGGGATCTTTAGGATATGAAGCCTGATAGAAGGAAGTAAAGTCACTGTGGGTATGCCCTCAAAGGTAATACCGAGTTGTGATCTACTTTATTTCTCCATTTTTTTCCGGGCCACCATGAAATGAAGTGACCAGCCTTCTCACACTGTGTGCTCCCTGATATTGTGCTGGGATGCCACAGGCCCAAAACAACAAAGCTAAGCAACCAATCCACTGAACCCTCTGAAATGTAGTCAAAATAAACCTAGGTTCTTGTTAATTTCTTTACTTGAAGTATTTATAAGAGCAAAAGAAGAGCTAAACAATACATACTCTACCCTAAATTTCTTTCCTTGGCCAAATGGAGTTAAATAGATCATCCCAATCCCCCAGAGTCATTCTTTCAGTGGAACAGCATGGGAGAAACTCATCTGAATAATAGTCAAGAATAAACACGATAAAATGTGTCTTCAGGACAGCCAAGCTCTGCTTGATGATACAGACCTACAATCCCAGCTACCTGGGAGGCTGAGGACAGGCCTTTGGAGTTCAAGGTCAGGGTGTGCTTGCAGGGTAAGTCAAAAGTTAGTTTTTTTAGTGATTTGATGAGACTCTGAAAATCAAGACGAAAATGATGGCTCGGGACGCATTCAGTGTCAGCAGAGCCGTTGCTCGCAAGCCCTGGGTTACGTTCTCATTAGGAAAAAGCAACAGCAGCAAAACAAGTTTGCTCCTCAAAGTTATGTGCCTGGAACTTGGCGGTGAAAATACAAAGGCTTATACTGACAGAACCAGGTCTTGGCTACAGAAGTAACAAAGATAGCTATCATTTGTGCAAATGATCACATTACCCTGAAGATATATCAGGTGCCTCTAATAGTTTTCTTGGGAAGGAATGCATGCAGCATGTGTATAGTTATATATACAGGTGTGTGTGTGTGTGTATGTGTGTATGTGTGTGTGTTCATATATGCATTGCAACACATATACGCTCATATATATATATATATATATATATATATATATATATATTTCTATGAGTAGTTCTTAGAAAGCAGTAATACATAATTAGAAACAAAAGTGCCCGAGAGATGTCTCAGTAAATAATTATGCTCGCTCTCAAATGTGAGGACCTGAAATTATTTAACATGTGTATGCTCATGAACATGCATGTTAAATCAATTAATCAATAAATACATGCAATAAAAGTAAATTTCAAAATTAGAAAAAGACAAAAAATTTCCTCAACCCACCCCAAATAACCCTATACAATCGAGCAAAAACAAGAACATTACAGAAAAAAAAATTAGTCCATGACAAGGAATAAAGAGACAGCGCCCAAGGCCAGGACGGCTGGCTTACCCTTGTCTTCCATCAAGGACTGAAGAAACAAAGCTCTTGTGGCTAACAGAGTGTTGGCAATAGATAGATGTCGAGCTTCTGCTGAATGAGGTATCGGAACAAAAATCAAAGCAAGAAGTTATTTCTGGACAGTACTCAAGCAAAAAAAAAAAGATATTTATTTATACTGACCTTAGTACCTACATGGAAATTAATAAGAGAATTACAATTGGGTTTACTTTAAGTTTTTCTTTAAAACTGGCTTCCAAGGAACAAGTCTGCTCTGTAGCACGAGGCACAGCTGTTTATGATAAGTTGCCTGTTGTCTGTTTAATGGCATCAGCAGCCTTTTCAAGTTGCATTTGTTGGCTGTTCATTTCCAGCTTGTGGGTTGTTCATAATCGATAATTAATCTTTTTTAAAAAGTATGAAGTAGTTGTTCAGGAACCAAACTGCATGGGTGACTGCTCTCAATGGCTGATGTTTTTCTCCTTTCCTTGATATCTTTAGAACTCCCAAACTAAACACGGAAATAAATGTTGGTCTATTTGAATCATGTAGTTCTGTATTCTAAAAGGTAGACATACAAACTGAATCTGCGATTCCTCTGGGAATGGTGAGCACATCTGCCTTCCATTAGTAAAACTTGCTGAAGTTTAAGTGTGGCAAGGGGTCATCTGACCTCATGCCTCATTTAATAGGTCAGGGAGCAGGCTCACAGAAGGGCAGCCCGCCACCCCAGCTAATGAGAAAAGATCCTGGGTCCGCACTCCCTGCCCGACCTTTGCCTCTGAACTGAACTACTTTTATGACAAGTGACCTCGCAGAGATGCCAGAAAAATGAAAGTTTCCAGAAACCACCAAGAAATAACCCCATATACTTTCAGATGAGATTTCTGAATATTTCTCAGGACTTTAAGCTAGGCGTTTGATTTGGAAGTATAGGTGAAATTGCAAGTAGCTAGAGAAATGCTCACTGTTGTAAATTAACCTCTCGATGTCCCCTGTGCAATGGGGACTTTACACTTTCTGAAACCAAGCTTTAAAATAAAATAGTGGTGTAAGGTAGCATACGTTACATGTAATATGAAAGACATTTGATTTACTTACGAGTACCCTTTCTTTTGTTTAGTTCCAAATCTATATGTTCAGATTGCTGAATTTGCTGATGTGTTATGCTTCCTTTGTCCTGCACTTTACTTGCTATGACAGTCGTAGATTCCGCTGTTTTAGTGGGGCATGGTATAAGTGACAAAAGACTCTTTGACCCATGTAGAGTTTCACATAAGCAGGAAGAAACCTTTGTTGTGTTAAACCACTCAGGAGTTCAGGTGTACAGCCTCATCAAAAGAGAACTTTGAGACAGCTACTTATTATATTTTTAATCATCACCATAACTTCCCTGTGTCCTTTTTTCCTTTATTTTTTGAGTTTAGTTAGAGACCCAGGAGTGGGATCTAGTGGTCCCAGAATTTAAACCTTTCTTCTATCTGAAGGGAAATCACACTATTTTGAATTTCATCAGGTGTTGTGAATTTTATATTTTCTCAAAGGAGGAAGAGATTAATTACAATGAAAAAAATTTCTCTCACAGTGATTATTCTTTGCTTACTCTTATTGAAAGGGAAAATTGGCCACATTTTTTCATTAGTCTGTACCCAAATGTCCCAGGGGAATGCAGACCAACATTCTGCTACTTTCCTATTGCAGGGAACTTTCCTACTTCTCATGGCAATATTATTCTATCCTTTATCATCATAATAATTGCAATAAAACAAGTATTGCATTGTAATCTAAGACTGGGTTTTCCTCTTTTATTCTTGTCTTCTTCATTTCCCGCGGATAGAGCTTCAGCTTTGCATGTGACCATCCAAGCTTCAGACTACTTTTTGAGAGGCAGTTAAACTATATTGTCTGGGCTCTCTCATAGCTAAATGTGATTTTTGTGAAAGGAAGTCATGTGTGCGGCACCCCACACGCACATGTTTTTCTAAGAAAATTGCTAGTCTAGACTTTGAAAGACAAAGTTGTTGATTCTCTCATCACTGGAATGTAGAATAATGTGTATAGCGTGTGTGTGTGTGTCTGTTTCTGTGTAAGTGGAGAGAAGAGGAAAATGCAGTAGGAAATGAGGAACAAAGAATAATGGGAAGAGGAGAGAGTAAGACCATAGAGCCTGCTCCTACTTATAGATGGAATCTAGATTTTTAAAGATAATGGCTTTAAAGCACATGGGGAAGGAGCCAGACCCAAAATGACTAGAAAGATCAAGGGCAGTGATGGGGCAGATATGTACATATATGAAATCCATTATTTTGTGTGCTTGTGTTCTTATTTGAAATTGATAAAAATTACTGTACAATAGCAAAAATTGAATTACTTACTCTTCACTTCCTCTCCCCCTTTCTATTTTCTTAGGTGTTACGCCGAAGGGTCAATCTAATTAGTTTCCATTTTAGATTTATTTATTTTTATTTTATGTGTGTGGATATGTTTCCTGCATGTATGTCTGTGTTTCACATGTGTGCTTGCAAAGGCCAGAAAAGGAAATTGAATCCCCTATAACTGGAGTTGCAGATGGTTGTGAGTTGCCATTTGGGTGCTGGGAATTGATATCCCATTCTCACAAAGAGCAAGAAGTTCTTTTAATCACTGACCCACTTCTCTAGCCCAACAAAGGCCAATGATAATTATGTAAATCATCACTATCTGAAAGCAGTACTACACAGATAGTCCTACCATACAGTTTGGGGATATGGATTCTGAGTCAGAATTCTGCTGTGGACTTTGTTCAATGTTTTTTGGCATGGTCTCTGCTGATGCTGATGTTGCTGATCTAGGACATAGGGCATAAGGGCAAAGAAGCTATGAGCCCTGGATGTCTCTAGGAGAAGAACTCCATCATCTACCTTGGATCATCCCTCTTTACATTCTTTAGTTGTGGTTTGTTTATTTGTTTGTTCGAGGCTCTTTGTAGGTCAGGCTGGCCTTGAACTCGGAGATCTTCCTGCTTCTCCCTCCTGAGTACTGAGACTAAAAGTGGGCACTGAGTGTTAGGGTTTGTGAAATCGAATGCCTTTGTCATCAAATGAAACACATAGAGACAAATGCGGCACTGTTAAATCAGCACATTTAAGTCTAAGGTGCTATAGTTCTGAGCCAACCCACTTTTGCTAGTGCTTTTGTTTGTAGATGCTTGGACCAGAGTTGACCATAACTACTTCCTAAGTCAGGAAGAATCCTGCTTTGCTGCTCACAGGAAGGAGGGACCATAGATACCATTCTTTCTTTTTGCCATTTGTTCTCAACCCAGATGAAAGGAAGAAATATACTGATACTCCAAAGTAAGGTACTAGCATGCCATGCCCACTACACACACACACACACACACACACACACACACACACACACACACACACACACAGAGAGAGAGAGAGAGAGAGAGAGAGAGAGAGAGAGAGAATGTTTAGTCTGGTAGAGGGAGAACCCTGTCTGTGCTTCCTGTCTCTCTGGTCTTGGGCTCCATCACCCATCAGAGCTGTGAGCTGTCAGCAAAGGGAAAGTATATGGAAACCACTGCACACATCCTGCTTCTGTTTCATCCTGGTGGAGTCTCACTATGGGAGCAAAGCCAAATGACACATGGTGTGATGTTTGTGTTTTGTCAAGTTGTGGGTGGGGAGAAAAATAGCAGGATTAAGACAGGCTCTGAACAGGAATTAAAGGTGGATTAAAAGTGAAACTTCTGAAAGAGTGTGTCCCTGGCCCCTCTTCAGGGCGGGCGGTTCAGCAAGAAAATATACAGACAGTCCAAGTTACTGTCTGTAGATGCCAGACTATAAACCAGCCCTGCCTACTCAGGGCTGCTCCCTGTGGCCCTCAGTTTCCTCCAGAGGGAATCACCCTTTTCTTGGAAGACTTTTTCCTTGTCCGGCCTTTCTTTTTCTTTTCAAGGGACAAGTAGAGGTAGAGGACTCTCCATTTGAATCCAAAAGAATATATTGTGATTTCCTTCCTTCAAAATTCTATGCACTCATGTGAAGTTGACAAATTCAGATGAAGCCACTAGTGGGTATCCATTAAGCTCCACATCGGTTTTCTCAGGGAGGATTCATATTTTAATACACCAAGGAATTTTAGAATTCTGACAGAACTTGAGAGAAATAGTTTTTAAATGTGGCAATTTCTCCCAGAAGCTTGATCTTATAAAATTATAAAAAGAAATGGCTGGCTGGTGCTCCATCATATGGAAGGTAGAAGCCAGAGGATCAGGAGTTCAAGACTAGGCTTTGCTGCCTAGCAAGTTCAAAGCCAGCTAGAACTGTATGAGCCCCCCCCCCCCCTTTCAGAAAATTAAATAAATAAAAATAGATAGTAGTTGAATCTGACCTTTCTTAAAAGACAGAGGTGTGAGGGGGGAGGCAGACAGAGAGAGAGAGAGAGAGAGAGAGAGAGAGAGAGAGAGAGAGAGAGAGAGAGAAGAGAGAGAGAGGGGAGGGAGAGAGACTTAATTCTGGTACTATTGTCAAGTGTCTGCTTTTTTTTATTCATATAGATAATATGATAAGCTTCATTAAGAGGCACTTATCAGTATAAATTCACTTATGAAAACCTGGAGAAAGCAAAGGTTTTATGACTGTCACTATGTAATGGGAAGATAAGGAAGCACATTTATCACCACTAAAGTGAAATCTGTGCTCTTACTAGGGACAGGGCCCCATGGCATTCTTGTTATTGACTCCTGATGCCAACCTGATGACCTTTAACTGTGCACAGCAATATTGTTTGTTTAATTATTTAATTTTAATATGTGCAAGTCTGTAATTTGCTCATTGGTAGCTAACTGAACAACTTCTCCATAGCTAAAAAAAAATGCTTTCAGTCTCATTTAGATGATAAACACATAAAATCAGTACAATTCACAGATCTATAGCAAGGAATTTTGCTGTTACCAAATAGATGCTTTGTTGATGAAAACACAGAAGTGAATAAGAAGAACAGTCAAATTCTTAAACCCCCTCTCCTTCTCCTTTTCTTGAATGAATGAAGGTTTCATAGCCTCTGTCCCTAACGTGCTTGCAATGTATGGCATGTGTTTCCATGTGTGGAGAAAGGCAGGCAAGCCAATGAATAATTAAAGGACTGGATAAGACCATAGCCAGGGTGTGAGAACACAGAAGCAGCAGGGTGTTTGATTCTGCCTGGAAACATAAGGCAAGTGTTCACAGAAGATGCCCTATTGGGTTTGAAGAAATGGGTGAGAGACTTAATACATAAAACATGACCTATTTGCTTGTAATTAGCATCAGTTCCATCTAGACACTGTACAAATATACACTCTTAGGGACCATGAAGATGAGTGCATTAAAATCTGCAGTTGAAACCTTCTCAGGTGAATTGTGTCTACATGAAGGATCATGGCTAGGTCAATGTTTCTTTCTCTGTCTAGATATTATAACCAGCCAAGAGTTTTGAAAAAAAAATATTAGTGTCCAAAGTTTCTATTTTTAAAATTCCCATAAGTTGCCCTAAGTATCTAAGAGTCAATGTGTAGTTTAGCTACAGGCATGTTTGATTGTTCTGGAATTTTTACGCTCCTGGGGTCACAAAGTGATAAAACGGACCAAGCAGACACAGCGAGGCAGCATTCCAAGATTCCGAGAGAATCTTTCAACTTTCCAACCCATAAATCTGAAAGTTATGGAAATTGTTATGACTGTCTGCTGGTGCCTGGGTCTCAAGCAAGCATCCATGGAGGAAAGTTTAGCATGCCTGGAGACTCGGGAATGTATGGAATTGGAAGGTCTCAAAGTCCCAGACTATATAAGTAGGACATGGGTTCAAGGAAGAGAATTTTTTTGGAAAACATTGTTGATGGCCTGGTGAGTTATTGGTAACTCTGAGGAGAGATCTTAGATAAGGCCAGGATGAGTCTCCTTGATTTTCATAACTTCTTTACGGTTTTTATCTAGTTCTACCTCCTGTCTGCCCTTGCTGTAGTTGGAGAGAGAGAATTTAAACCTCAGAATCCATCACTGATGAATATTACGGGTCCCATGGCATTCTTACTAGGTCCACTGCAATATTTGGGCTAAGTTCCAATCAGAAAATTACATTCTATTGACTGTAAATTTCACACCTCCAACATGAAGACTTCCCATAACACACACTCTCTAAATTGGCTTTAGGTCCTGCCTAGAGACCAAGCATGACACATACCCTCAAATGGGCTTCAAATTGAGCCACAGCCTTGGCTAAACATATTTTAATGACAACACATAACATTCAGGTCACCGAAAGAATATTTCCCTCTTCATATGATACATGTGTTGCTGGCATAAAATTATATGACTTACGTCCTCTTTCAGCAGCGGGAGGGTCGAGAAATCTTTTTCACTTTCAGTCTGAAATTACTCGGTGGTATAAATTATTACTCACAGTTCAACACTTGCTGTGTTCAGCCTAGAGGTGACTGCCTTCTCAAAGGCTCTGTGATTTATCGGTGTAGGCAGAAGGGCTAGGGTGCCTCTGAGCAGACATGTACCTGCTCTCTGTCCCTCCTGTCGAATGTGTCAGAGGGCTGAAGAGATGACCCTCAGACAATCAGGGAAGAAGCCTTTGAAATGGAGATGCAGAATAACTGGGGTGTATATGTGTATTGGGCAGTTACTAGGAAAATATCTCCTCTGCTTGGCTGGACCTTGATTTAGTTCTTTGAGTTCTTTAAGAGTAAAGCCAATCAGAATCCAGGGAGATCTAGTTATCTTGATGAATTCTAGAGTTGGCTTTGGCTCTTGGCACCTTTACCTTAGGATTTTTTTTTTGTCTTTTTTTTTCATGTTTATGCATATGTGATGTGCTCGTATAAATGCATTTTTATACGTATGTGCATATGCATGTATATGTAGGCACAAGGTTAATGTTGGGAATCATTTCTTCATCACCCTGCTCTATTTGCTTGTTTGTTTTAAGCAAGATCTCTCAGTCAAACCCATAGCTCATCAACAGAGCTAGTCAGTCGGCTAAGCCACCTCGAACTAAGGAATCCTTCATCTTCACCTTAGAGGTTGAAATTACAGCCAAGCTGCCCTGCCCTTCAGCATTTACACAGGCTCTGTGAGTCTTCCTGCTTTTGTGAAAAGCACTTTAACTGCTGAGACATCTCCCCAGGCATCTCTTTTGTAATTACCTTTTGTAATTAGCAATACCCTGCAACATCCACTAGACATAGTAGAGATGATATGCTTTCCATTTAATTTGCAAGGCCATTGTTTTATTTATGTCAAATAAGTTATGGACTGGAAGAAGAAAGATAAGTAACACTGAGAATGTTGGAAAAGGCTATAGAGAATCGTATTATTACATGCTTACTTAGAATAAAATATAATATTTATGCTTGGTTAAAATTGCACTGTATATACACATAGAAATTTATGAAGTTATGTCACCTGGAATGATAATGTCACCGTCCAAAGCCATATACTATCTATCGTGCCCTTTCCAGTGAGTGACCTGCATTAGAAATTTCATTTCAAGTTGTTGGTGAGGGGAGTACAAGAGGCCCCCCCCCCAAAAAAAAGAAACCAATACTTTTGGTTTTCTTACAAGGTCACTCTATATAGCCCTGGTTGACCTGTTACTTGTTTCAGTCCTCACACTTTGTCATCCTGGGGGTTTGGATTACAGGTATATACCCCACGGCCGTCAAGTGTCTTGTTTTGATGTAAAGGGTGTGGTTCACCAGCATCTGGTCTCCCTCAGAAATCAAAAGGTCTGATAACAATGGTGTATGAAGAAAGCAGAAAACAACGGCACTAAAATCTTCAGTTGTCATTTTTGCAAAGCTTCACTATTTCCTTCATGCCTCCAAAGACTATATCTTTGTCAAGGGAGAGAATTCAGAAACCTAGAACTATTGACTTAGGGGCTGTCATTTACCCAAAGCAGTACCTATTTAAAAGGCGTGTTCACATTAGGAAAAAGTATCTGGGGGTTTACCCTGGTATACAAGACAATAACAAGAAAGTCAAGCCAGGTTGTAATCAAGTAGAACATATCAAATAGGTTTTGGTGTGCTTTATTCAAGATATTAAAAATGTTACAACATAGGTGTATATCAGTGTGCACATACAACAATGTATTCATTTGTCACTTAATGCCAGGAATGTGTTTTGAGAGATGTGCGGGATGCTACTGTGTAGCCCCTGACTACATTTAATATGTAACATATTTTGTACTACAATGCATATTATATGTAATACATTGTAACCTTTATAACTACTTTATAGAACATGTGCTAATAATGTATGTATATAATGGTTGATATGAATCCATTTTAGAGGGCTTTAAGAGTCTTGCTTAGAATTTTTTTTTTTGATTGTCAGTGCTCACTTGTGCATCTTGTACACTGATGAGTCCTTCAAAATGAGAGACTATTTAGAATCATGCTGCTTAGAATGTCAGTAGTGGACATGCTGAGGGTCACTGTATGAGAAAGCATACCAGCCTCCAGGTCAATGCTCAGAAGACATGGTGATTCCCTGGAAGCCTAAAGCAGAAACTCTGCTCCACAGGCACAGAAAGGAGTGGGTCCTCCAGGTAGAGACCTGGCCCAACACAGAGGGCACAGAGGTATAGCTGGGATAGAAAGAGGTGATGTAGCTTAGTAAGGGCAGTTGATAAAGGTTGAAAGAAAGAGCTTGTAGTCCATGCTGTGGTACTTTGGTTTTGTCTGGAAAAAAAAAGTTTGGTTGTAGGAAATTCCTAAGTCCCTCTTTCTGTCTGGGTGTCCTGGGAGGTCATGTTAATGATTGTTATGGTCCAATTAACTATTTGCAACTTTAACCTAACCTAAGAAGCATGAGATTATATTTAAGGACAGTGCTACAGAGGAGAGTCAGAACTGGTTATGCTCAAAATAAAAGGAAATGCTGTTTCAACATAGACTGGAAAGTTGTCTCCAGGACCTGAGGTCCAGGCAGCAGATGTTGAGTTAAATGAGAGTTGTCTGTTAGACACCTCCTTGTCTTGACAAAGCTCTATAAGAAGCCTTGAAAAATCACTGAAATACTAGAAATCTTTCTAATCCAGAGCTCAAGTTTGCTTCAGTGATGTCACACATGTTGTTAAGTGAAAACAGGAGCTTCTATGTTCCCTTGAACAAGTGAGGTAGGTCAACCATCCCTCCTGACTGAGCAAGTTCTGTGAGAGGAGACTGGAGACAGACAGTACTCAGTAGCCCAACCAGAATATAGCTGAGACCATGCCCAGGGGGTAGACTTAGAAAGTTCTGGAAAAAAAAAGAAGCTCAGTTTGACTCACAAAATCTTTGTGCCAGGTCCAACTGAACGTCTCCTATATAATTTTGGTTTGTGTGGTTATAAGATTTTATGGATTCTTGGAACCAAGAAGGGAGACCATGAAGAAAGTAGCTGTCAACACACGCTCTTACGGAAATCATACATTTCAATTCCGCTGGCATTAGGTTTGGTGCTGACATCATAACTTGCAGGCAAAGGTATAAGTTACAGCTCCTTACACAGGGCTTCAGTCAATCTCAGGATCGGGGGTTGTACAAGTGGGGAGGCAAATGTTGGTTAAATAAAATAGTGCAGGGCAAGGAAGTGTCAGGGCAAAGATTAGGTGAAGCTAGAGCAACAGTTATGAATTTTCAAGTCACAGGTGAGCCTTTTGTCGCCTTCTAATCATCCCAAATGGCATCTTCATAAGGAAAAAAAAATCTACACATCGGTGCCCTGTATGTATCTAGCAACAGAAAAACATTAAGTTAATTCCAATTCAAAAGAAGTCACAGGAGTCATACAGGTTAGATTTCCTTCCTACACCCGTCTTCCCTGCCCGCTGAGTCCCCACCTGCCCTGAGTGGCCTGCTATCCCCAGTGGAACTCCATTGTCCTGCCACCTCTCTGCCTACCTTCATCAGACCTGCTGATATGGAACCATACAGCCCAAAGATACCCATCAGAGGCCTACCACACACCAGGATCACTGAGGTTAGGTTCCCTCCCAATATATAGTACAACAGGAACATCCAGGGATCAAAGCCATCCAGATGTCTAAAGGCCCTGGAAAGAATACAACCAACAAAAACCAGGGCAATATAATACCTTCAGAGCAAAGCCAAACTACTGCGGTAATCAAGTGGGTATCCAAACATGACTGAGGCAGATGAAAATGACCTTACGTCCAATCTTATAAAGACGATGGAGGCATTTAAAGAGGAAATGAACTAACCCCTTAAAGAAGTATAGGGAAATGTAATTAAAGAGGCGAAGGAAATGAAGAAAAGTGTTCAATACCTGAAAAACGAAAATAGAAGCAGCAAAGAATATACATACTAAGAGGATCCTGGAAGTGGAAAACCCAGGGAAGAGAACAGCCATAACAGATGCAAACACCACTAATAGAACACAAGAGAATCTAAGGCATAGAAGATACTAAAATGTATAGGTAGGCATCATCTATGATAAACGAAGTCAAGAAAGAAATTAGGGAAACAACACCCTTTACAATAGCAAAATTAATATAAAATATCTTGGTGTAACTCTAACCATGTAAGTGAAAGACCTATATGACAAGAACTTCAAGTCACTGAAGTAAGAAAATGAGGAAGATATCAGAAGATGGAAAGATCTCATGGATCAGTAGGATTAAATAATATAAATGGCCATCTTAAATTGGTAAGCATTACAGATTCAATGCCATTGCCATCAAAATTCCAACACAGTTATTTACAGACCCCAACAGAGGAATTCTTAACTTCATATAGAACAACAAAAAAACCAGGATAGCTAAAAAAAATCCTGAACAATAAAAGAACTTCTGGAGGTATCACCATCCCTGACCTCAAGCTGTACTACAGAGCAATAGTAATAAAAACTGTATGGCATTGGTGTAGGAACAAACATGTTGATCAGTGGAGTAGAATTGAAGACCCAGAAATAAATGCACAGATCTGTGGACACTTGGTTTTTTGAAAAAGAAGGCAAAAACCATACAATGGAAAAAAGAAAGCATCTTCAACAAATGGTGCTGGTGTAACTGGATGTCTGTATGTAGAGGAATGCAAATAGACCCCTATCTATTAAACTGCACAAAACTCAATCCATGTGGATCAAAGACCTCAATGTAAAACCAGATTCACTAAATCTAATATAACAGAAAGTAGAGAATAGCCTTGAACTCACTGATACAGGAGACAAGATCTTCACCAACTCTATATCTGACAGAGGGCTAATGTCCAAAATTTACAAAGAACTCAAGAAGTTAGATACCAACCACTCAAATACTCAAATTAAAAAATGCAGTACAGAACTAGACAGAGAATTCTCAACAGAGGAATCTGGAATGGCTGAGAAGCACTTAAAGAAGTGTTAACAGTCCTTAGTCATCAGGGAAATATAAATTAAAAGGATTCTGAGATTCCATATTATATCCATCAGAATGGCGAAAATCAAAAACTCAAGTGATAGCTCATTCTGGTGAGGATGTGCAGCAAGTGAAAACACTTCTCCATTGCTGGTGGGAGAGCAAACTTGTACAACCACTTTGGAAAGCAATTTGCTGGTTTCCTAGAAAACTAGGAATAGTTCTATCTTAATATCCACCTATTCTACTCCTACATGTACCCAGAAGATGCTCCACCATTCCACAGGGACACTTGCTCTACGATGTTCACAGCAGCTTCATTGTTAATAGCCAGAAACTGGAACAGATAAAGAAAATGTGGTGCTTTTACGCAATGAAATACTATTCAGCTATTAAAAACAAAGGCCTCATGGATTTAGCAGGCAAACAGATGGAACTTGAGAATATCATCCTGAGTAAGGTCACCCAGTCCCAAAGGACATGCATGGTATGTACTCACTAATAAGTGGATATTAGTCAAAAATGTATAGAATACCTGTAATACACTCCCCAGACCCAAAGAAGCTAAACAAGAAGGAAGAAGGCCCAAGCATTTGAATCTCACTTAGAAGGAAGAATCAAATAGTCAGAAGACGTAGATGGAGGGAGGGAACTAGGTGGGAGAGGGGATGGGGAGTGGTGCTGCCTGTGCCCTAGACTACTGCTGCTTGATCCTACCTACCGTGGGTGTTGGAGGTGAGGTGGCAAAGAATCAAGGACACAGACCCCAGGAGAAGGTGAGAAAAGCCACAGCAAGGCTGCTGCAAGCTCCTTTAATACTCTCTACCTGAGCCCCAAGAAAGCATCTCTTCTAAACAGCAGTTCCTGATTGGCTGAGATTGTACCAGCAATCCTTGGTCTCTCAGGCAGTTGTTTCGCTCTCTCTCTCTCTCTCTCTCTCTCTCTCTCTCTCTCTCTCTCTCTCTCTCTCTCTCTCTCTCATCTATTTTAGGTGTTATTTTTTGTTTTCTTTTGGGAAGAGGTTGCAAGGGCAGAGGTAAATCTAGGGGATAGGAAGATAAGTGGGATCAGGTGCCTAATGTGAAATTCACAAAGAACCAATAAATAGTTTTTTAAAAGTAAGAAATTTAGGAGTTGAATGTAGGGGTTGGTCCACAAGGGAGAGAACATGGAGTAGATATGAAATATGATCTAAAAATGTTGTATTTGTTATGAAATTATTAAAGAATAAATACAAATGAAAAATCAGTTGTCGGATTGCTTCTCTATCGTAGATTAATTGCTTCCATTTAGCCATCTGGGTCCTCTTTTTTTCTTATAAAGGTATCTTTATGACATTTATTGAAAGAATCTAATTATATTCTAGAAACTCTCCAAGTTCTTTATGCAGTTAATATTATTTAATCATAACACAGAGAAGAGACCTATATAGTGGGCATCCTTTTTATTAGCTTACAAAGAATTAACTTGTGTAATGGTATTTTCCAAATAAACTTGCTTCCCTCCCCTGTTCTTCCCCATCATCTTTCTGTCCCTGGTACCTTCCAATGACTTCTCTCTGGACCCATCCTATGACCTTTAGCTTCCTTTCCACTTCCAGGTCATTTACTGAGACCTCTTGTTTCCCTCTCATGGTCCATTATGTTCATAGCCTACCTGCAATCTCACAGCTATCTTATTTGTACGAAACAAATTTAAAAGTTAGCATCTGCATTTGAGTGATAACAAGAACCAACTATTTTTTGTCTACAAAAACACACACATCCAAAAACTGATTATCAAAAGATGGAAATCAAACTTCCAAGCAAATAGAAGCTGCAAACAGAAGTAGCTAAACTTATATCAGGTAAAGTAGCTTTCAAACCAGTTCTAATCAGAAGACACAAAGAGTGCTACTGCAACACAATAAAGGGAATGGTCCATAATGATGCTATAATAATTATAAGCATTATGTTCCTAATTTCAGAGCATCTCCATTTTTAAAAAAAAATGTAAAGGGCCACATAAGTCTTGACTCAATAATAGTAAGAAACATCAATACCCTACTGCCATAGCTGTAGAGATACCCAAGTGAATATTAGCCAAAATATTTATCATCTAAATTATGATATAGATAAACTGGATTATAAAGATGCAGAATATTCTATGCCACAGACAGGGAATGTGCAATCTTTTCAGCAACATGGGCAACATTCTCCAAATCTAATCACACCATAGACCACAAAGCAAACTTCAGCAAATCTGAGAATATTGAGGTAATTGCTTTTATCCTATTAGACCACACTGGAATAAAAGTAGAAACCAATACTAAGAATGACTACAGGCATTATACACATGCAGAGTGAATGATATACTTTTGAATGAACTGTGGGTCATTGGAAAAACTCAAGAAGGAAATTGAAAAATAATTACAAACACACGGAAATGAATGCACAGCCTACCAGCCTCTCTGGGAGCAAAGCTTCGCTGTCCTAAGAGGAAAGTTTATAGCTGTAAGTGTTTACATTAAAAAACTCAGAATGATCTCAAATAAACAACCTAATGATGTAACCTAAAGCCCTAGAATAATACAGACCCATTTGCAGAAGGAGAATTTGAGTTACAGTGTGACAAAATGACTTGCTCATGTTCTACTTCTGTCAAGTGGCAGAACTTGAAATTCAGTTTAAGATTGCTAACTCTAGCTCAGATATTACCACCACACTGGACTAGGAATTTAGTCTTTTGAGTACTAACTAATCTCCCCAGTTTACTGATAGTCTGAGATTCACGTTTTGTCTTTATTTCCACTTTGCTCTTAAAGTCTCTAACCAATATAAGTTTAAATATTTGAACCATACTGGGGAACTTACATTTATTTGTGGAAAGTGATTTCTTTTAGATGATTTTGTTACATTGTTTTTGTAAAGGAACAATCCTATGTTCACTGCTCAGTATATAGTTCTTTCTCAGGCTGAACATCTTGATATTTTTTATTTCTTGATTTCCTCCTCTCTCAGTCCATCAGCTCTGCCTCTGAATTCTCTCCAGAGTGTAGGGAACTTCTCACCACTTCCAGCAGGACCGTTTTGGTTCAGGTAAACATTGTTATTCGCCTGTCTTACAGCCATAGCTTCACAGATAACCTTCTCTCAAAGTCTTTACGGTCTATGTGTCACAAAGCGGTCACAAGGATACTCTCAAAATGCTATTTGGTTCATGCTATTCCTATGCTCAAAGCTTTCCAGGGACTCTGACTCCAAAGTGAAATTAAATCTTTTTATAATCTCTTCCAAGGCTGCACATGATGAGATGAAGGGAAAGCCTATTTTGTCTCCTACCTCTCTCTCCCTCATTGAGACTGCAAATACACCATTAGGTAATACTACCCTGAGCACATACCTGGCCTCTAGACACCTATCAGGACTTTGCCCAAATTAACAAGTATTTCCATTTTTAAAATCTTATTCTTGTTTCTGTTCTAATTTTACCTTATCACAAACTGCTTCCTTGATTACCAAAGACCACAATTTCTGCTCCCTTTTTAGAACAGTAGTTCTCAGTCTGTCGGTCACAACCCCTGCGGCAGCCACATATCAGATAGCATGTACATCAGATATTACGGTACAGAAGAGTAGCGAAATTACACTTATGAAGTAGCAAGAAAATAATTTTATGGTTGGGGGGTCACCACTACAGGAGAAACTGTTTTAAAGGGTTGCAGCATTAGGAAGATGGAAAACTGCTATTCTAGAAATTTTATATATTACTTGATTACCAAACAGAAAATATTTCATGTATAAATATAAAACAAAATATCTTCAAGCATTTTCCAATTCCAAAATAATTGCTAATATTCACCTCTTCATAGTACTCCTTGACAAATATTTTAAAATATGACAGCACAAAAAGTAACGGATTTATCATAAATTAGATAGATGCCTATGTAACAGTCATCCATACTGAGACACGCATACAGGTGAAACTTCATTGCTGAGTCCCCTGAAGTCTTCACTTAATAATCAACTCCACTTGTCTCCATAAAGGGAAACAACATTCTGCTCTTGATGGTGTCTAATTCCCTGCTTCTCTTAATATTTGGCCACTGAAATGTACAATCCTATAAAACACAATTAAAACTGACTCTTGTTTTTTTATTTCATATGCAGTGGATTTTTTTATATTTTTTTGGATTTTTCTTTTTTGAATTAATTCATTTATTCTTACACTCTATATTTTATTCCCCCCACACCCCTGTCCTCTCTCTGACTGTTCCACATCCTGTACCTCCTCCTCACTGGATGTCTCCATGTGGGTTTCCCCCCAACCCCACCTGACCTCTAAACTTCCTGGGGACTCCAGTCTCTTGAGAGTTAGGTGCATCATCTCTGAATGAACACAGACCCTGCAGTCCTCTACTGTATGTGTGTTTGGGGTCCCATATCAGCTGGTGTATGCTGCCTGTTTGGTAGTCCAGTATTCCTTTTATTATGTTTATGTATAGGCCTTGAATTCCTGAACTCTCCAATACTTTTAACATGAAATTGTATTGTATTTTGTCAAATGCTTTTTCTGCATCTAAAGAGATGATCATGTGACTTTTTTCTTTGAGTTTGTTTATATAGTGGATTATGTTAATGGATTTTCATATTTTGAACCAACCTTGCATCCCTGGGATGAAGCCTACTTGATGGTGGTGAATGATCATTTTGACATACTCTTGGATTCAGTTTGCAAGAATTTTATTGAGTACTTTCGCATAGATATTCATAAGCAAGATTGGTCTAAAGTTCTCTTTTTCGGTTGGGTCCTTGTGTGGTTTAGATGTCAGAGTAATTGTGACTTTATAGAACGAGTTAGGTAGTGTTCCTTCTCCTTCTATTTTGTGGAATAATTAGAGAAAAATTGGTATCAAGTCTTCTTTGAAGGTCTGGTAGAATTCTGCACTAAATCCATGTGGCCCTGGGCTTTTTTATGGTTGGGAGTATTTTTAATTACTTTTATATTTTTATTTATTCTTTTTTGCTTATTATAATAGATTTTTTTGACTCATGTATTTTGTTGCCTGCAGTTCTAATCCCTTTATTTTCCTTACAATCTATTATTCTACTGAGTGAGTATCTACAGCTCAATTTGGTTTTTAATTTTGTTGGTGGTGCACAGTTGGCATTATGCAGCATGCTGCTTTGGCCACTTTTGTGTAGGATTCTATGCATATTCACACGGACTTCTGTGGGGTATATACCCAAGGATGACATTTCTGAGTCAGAGGTTAAGGGGATGGGAAATTTTAGTCGATAATTCCAAACTATGTTTCAAGCATTTGTGCCCATTTACAGTCTCACCAGGAGGCCAGACAAGCGC
Source organism: Tokudaia tokunoshimensis (assembly GCA_036184795.1). NCBI lineage: Eukaryota > Metazoa > Chordata > Mammalia > Rodentia > Muridae > Tokudaia > Tokudaia tokunoshimensis. Next base: position 26,049,547 of record BTHU01000013.1, on the reverse strand, counting down.
TAAATAACCTACATTCTTGCCAACATTCAGTTCTAAATGTTTTTCAAAAGTGAGTCTAAGCTCCTGAGTGGGTAGCTGCTTTTCTTGTGACTTTAATTTTTAATTTCCTTATTGCTAATTACACTGGGGACTGACTTTCCTTTTTTTTGTTGGTTTGTTTAAGTATTTATTAGCTTTTCCAATATTTTCTTCTTGAAAGTACTTGCTTAAAGGCTGCTCGTGTTTTAGTTATGTTTTCCCAGTGGACTGCAAAGAGATTTTTGTCTGACTCCCGTACTATCCTTTGTGTTAAATTTGTTGGCAATGTCTTTCCCTAGCCTGCATCATCCTTTGCCTTCTCTTACAGTGCTTCTAGTTAAAGAGAAACTTTGGTTTTAATATACTCCAGGGGTCAAACTTTCTTTGCTCATGCTTCTTGGTCTTTTTCTTTGCTCAAAGTTCATGGCTTAGTTCTGTTTAACTTTTAGAACGTTTGCACATTAATACCGTGTGTTTGAATCTATCATTCAACTGCAGTAAATTAATCTTTTGGGGGCTTATTTGAAAATTGTGAGCCTGTTTTGTACCACGGATATTTCAGTTGACTTAGGAGAGTATGATTTCCTAGTGAAGTGCAGCCTTATTTCTTTTATAAATTAATTTACCCTGAAACAGCATTATTCATTAGAAATACAAAATTAATTATCTTGTACAACAAGCTTTGTTGTCTTTTTTGAAAAAACGTCCTATCCATGAATATACATACCAATTTGGGAGTTATTTCAGAAAATTTTACCATGTACAGAGGTAGAGGGCACACATTTCATTTTGAGATTTCAATTAGAATCCATAGCTGTATAAATACTGTAGATAAATTTGGACAGTCTTGACATCTTTACAATGGTGTAGTAACTCTAAATTTATGAACACACTTTTCCTTTGTCTATTTGTTTGATATTTGGTTTATCACAATATTTGATTTTTAGTTTTCATTCTAGATATCTTATGCAGTTTTAATATCACAGGGCCTTCTGTGTATTTTCTTATAGATCCCCATCTTTAATCCTGTAAAGACTTGAGTCTAATAGGACCACTCACCAGCAAAGCTGGTCCTGAGAACAAGGCATCTTGTCTTACATGACAGCTGCTTTTCTGAGTCCATTATAGCTCCAAGAAAATTCATAGTTCATACTCAGAGAACATGGGGAGCCCAACAGTGAGAAAGAAAATGGATCTTTAGCAAGAATAGTGGGAAGGTCACTTCCACAGAGGTTGAGAACCTCATCTACTGAAGAAAGGCCTTTCAAAGTGAGAATCGAGGCTCACTTTGTCCTGCAGTGTAGCCAACAGCAGGATGATAGTCTGCATTTGACTTCTCTCTGTCTCAGTCTGTCCCCACTCCCAGCCCAATAATAACAGTTTATGGGCTCATTCAGGAAACACATAGATGGGTTCAGATCTTTTATTCTGTGAGGCTTACCTAAACTGAAGGCTGCTGATGGCTTTACTCAGTGTACAAATTTAAATGGTAATTCTTAAAGGGATATGTACTCCCAGGATAATATTTAGCCAAACACTTTGCATTTCATGTCCCAGTGAAGCTGACAAGTGAAATTAACTAACCCATTAGTAATTTCTATAACTTCCTATTGGTGGTTAAGCCCACACTCAGAGTCCAATCATATAAAATCAGCTTGCATATTCTACTGGTACTTTCATACTAATCACTGACAGCAAGGTGACAAATTCCACTAAGCAAGTTTTGCTTCTCTATATGGTTAATTTTTTACTTTTCATGTTTTTTTATTGCATGTTTTTAGGAGCATTCAAGTTAGAATCATTATTCCTCTGTTATGCTTTTCAGTTCATATTTTCAAATTGATATCTATTCTGTAATTAATCGAGTTTTATATCAGATATGTTTTTAACCTTGAGAAAAAAAAATCTCATTTTGTTATTTATTTTAGATCTCTTCTGGAAGTTTTCCTTATTTATATTTAATTTTAAAACTTCGCATTTATTTATATTTATTTATTTGTGGGGCATATATGTACAAACAGAAGACTTATGGAGATCAGAGTGCAATTAGCATGAATCAATTCCTTCCTCTCTGGGACTTGGGGATTGGACTCAGCTTGTCCTGTTTGGCAGCAAGTGCCTTTACCTACGGAGCCATTGTGCTAGCTGTTTTATTTCTTTATTTCTGTGAAAAATCATAAATTTATAATTTTTGTGGTACACATACATATATGTATGCAAACTTACCTGTGTATGAGCACATGTGTGTGTGGGTGGACGTAATACTGCCTTGATTGGTCTCCACGTTATATATTGAGATAGGTCTCCCACTTCAACAAAGACGGGCTGATTCTGTGAGCTGATCTGGATAGCTTGCTTCAGATATCTCCCGCCTTTTTCTCCACTATATTCTGGGATTATAGGCAGGCTTCCCAGCCTTCCCTGCATTTACATAAGTACTAAGGATCCAAACTCTGGTCACCACAATTGTATAAAAAATACATTGCCTGTTGAGCATCTCCCCAGCTTAAGAGTGTTTACCTTAAAGTCTTATAGCTGGATGATTTCTGTGTGTTCCTGGCTGGTTTCTTTTTGCTGTTGTTTTGCCTTGCTTCTACCTAGAATTTTTTGATTCTTCTGGTGACTGCTCTTGGTTCAATGATTAACATTTTTTTTTTGTTTTTTGGTTTTTTTTTTCCACAAAATACTGGTACATTTAAAAATCATTATAATAATTGACAGCCAATGCTTCTAGATTTTCTCAGATGGAATTTATGTCTATTTCACTCAGAGTCTGGGTATGTTAAGAATTCAACACCATCTTACTTCTATCTCAAGGAGAGCTGGATGTCAGTCCTCAGAGGCATCTCTATCAGGTTTCTCTCAATCAAGTGTAACTTCCATATTTCTTAACTGAAAACTATGAAGTCAGTGGCTACTTCTGGCTTGGTAAGTCTAAGAGTTAATTTATGAGTGTCTGCAACCCTGCTCAGTGTTAACTCTTCTGAAATTGATTAAAGCACCTACTTGAAAAGTGATGCACACAACAGCTTTTTCTTGCTGGATTTCTCCTCTCCTTTCTATACAATAGAGACTTGTTTTCTACATTGGAGTTCCCTGATATTTATTGTTGTTGCTTTGCTTTGTTTTAAGACTATCATGTCCACCCTCCCACATTAGGTTAAATTGTTTCACATTTCTTGATCCATTAAAACACAACTGATTTTCTTTACCTTAATTTATTAATTTCTTTCTTTTCTTTTCTTTCTTTTCCTTTCTTTCTTTCTTTCTTTCTTTCTTTCTTTCTTTCTTTCTTTCTTTCTTTCTTTCTTTCTTTCTTTCTTTCTTTCTTCTTGGTTTTATTTGTCTCCACACCACCAAGCTGAAAGTTCACAGTAGGGACTCTGATTGCATTCAGTGATGCACTTCAAGATCCTAGAACTGTTCCAAGCTCATTGTGGGTGGACAGTAATCAGTTAAGGAACTGAATGAGCGTATATATCTCAATAATGAGAAGTGTTCTCTGTGTCATTTTACACCTGATGAAATGATTGTAAATAACTGACTATACTTGATTATTCCCATGCTTTTGGGGTATTAGTAATCTATTTGTCATAGAAAGAGACTAAATTCAGAGAGCACATGAACAACACATGGCTTCACAGATAATGCATTTCAGGTTCAGCAGTCTTCCATTATCCACATGGGATACATTCCACATTGACCAGTGGATGCTTGTGATTCTATATAGTTTCAATGCTTTATATAGATTTTCTTATGCATACACATTTATGATAAAGTTTGATTTATGAAATAGGAATAAGACATTAAGTATAATAAAATGAAAGAGTCATAATAATATATGGCAATAAAACCATTAAAATATTTTCTTTATCTCTTAAAAAGTACCATTTTTCTTTTATTGAAAACGCATTTTTTCTCCCAGAATGTATCATATTTATCATTTCCTCTTTTAGTCCACTAAGCACCCCTCCCCAACTCCCACCCATGTGATCCACTCCTTTTTCTGTCTTTCATTACAAAAAACCCAGGGTTGTAAGGAATAATAATAAAACAGAATATAACAAGATCAAACAAACAAACAAAAAAAAACCCTATTGGAATTGGACAAATGGATTTTTCTTTTTTTTTTTGGGGGTTTTTTTTTTTTTTTTGAGGCAGGGTTTCTCTGTGTAGCCCTGGCTGTCCTGGAGCTCACTCTGTAGACCAGGCTGGCCTCGAACTCAGAAATCCACCTGCCTCTGCCTCCCAAGTGCTGGGAGCCACCACCGCCCGGCTTGGAATTGGACAAACGGAACAAACGGAAATTAAAGAGCAGAAGAGAAGGTGCAAGAATCAGAGACGCACCCATTCACACACTCAGGAGTCGCATAAAAGTGTTACACTAATAGACATAACACAAATGTGTAGGACTTGGTGCAGACCTGTGCAGACACTGTCCATGCTGCCGCAGTCTCTATGACTTCACATGAGCCTCCGTCATGTTGATTTAGAAGGCCTTGTTTTCTTAGTATCCCTCCCTGTTTGTCTCCTCTTCAGTGTGGTTCCCTAAGGATACAACAGGAAATCAAGAAGTGCGCATAACACACACATGCACATACACACCAAAACCCATGAACACGGGTGCATACATACAATTATGCTTAGACATGTTTGAGAATAATGCATTATAATGGGTAACTGAAATAACATAATGGGAAAAATTCCTGCTGATTCAATCTCTAAAATCGACCTAATATAACTATAGTAGCTTGTTTGTAGGGATAAGGACATTGTTATTGCTTGGGTTCTAAGGAAGGCGCATTGAATGAACTTCCCTGTCTTCATAATATTGGATTGTGTTTTGGGGATTATACCAATACAGTGTATTTCCTACCAAAAATTTTAAAAATTACCCACTATGTGCTAGACACTGTTATGAAAATGATTGATATGAAAAAAGCACCGATAGGATAGGGTATCTTTTTTTATATCTCATAAGAGAAAACTAAAAATTGTCCTATAGTTCTAGTCTGTTCATGAAGACAGCTGAGAAGCCCTCAGTGTGACAGATGTGAGGTGAGGGGGGAACCCGGAAAAGCCCACACAGAATGTGAATGTGCTTGGGAAAAGACAGGAGAGTTGATGAGGTTGTCAAGAAAGGTTCATTGCTTGATGCCACCTAAGCTGGGCTCTGATGAAGAAATGGAATGAAACAGATGAGGTAGAAGATGTTTGCTCTACAAAGAGGATAGTGTGCCAAGGGACTATATACAAAACTCTAAGAATAAGAGGTTAGTATGAGAATAAATAGATTGTAAAGACTGCAGAGCAGTGTAGAAGTAGAGAGGGGTGTTCAGTAGCCTTGCAAGTAGAGTTGTGTTCCAAAGTTCTAGCATAGTGAATGGACTGGATGGAGACTATAGAGTCAGTGAGCAGCTTGCTGGCTTCCCCTAATTCAAGTTTGAACTAAGTGGAACCTAGAGGAAAAATAGTGACAATGAACTCCACATTCTAAATTTCTAGTACCTTTGTTTTGTACATATGTATTGTGTGGTATGCATAGTTGTTAAATATTTTGTAATATTTTTATCTTTAAGTTTTCTCATATATGTATTTATTGATATTTGCGAATTTCCACAATATGTTTTGATCATATCCATCCCCTCCTACACCTCTTCCTAGGCTTACCCTCGTGTCCCTACATATCCAACTTTGAGTCCTTTTCCCCCATCATGGCCAATTTGTGCTGCTCAAATATTCTTGGATATATGGTTATCCACTGGAGTATGATATTAGGGGTATGGGGTATGGTGCTAAACTCTTAGAGAAAATTAACCTTTTCTCTTCCAGTAGCTAAGATTGTCAATAGACTCTCACCTAGGTGTAGAACTTTGAGTGACTTGCCTCTCATTTTAGGATTTGGTTTGGTTTGGGCTTGCCCAGGTTTGGTCCATGATGCTACAACCACGTTCATAGGTGCAGCTGTCCTGCTGTGGCCAGAAGACACTATTCATTGTAGTTATCTACAGTCATTGCCTTTTATACTCTTTACACTCATCTTCTACTCTGGTCCCTGAGCCTCTGGATGGTAGTGTGTTATGTATGTTCCATCAAGGGTTGAACATTCTGTAGTCTCTTATTCTATAGACCTCGGGAAATTGTGGGTCCCCATATTGATTGTCATATATTGCAAACAGAGACTTGTGTATTGAGGTTGAGAGGTTTCTTAGAGTGTGAGTATAATGATATGTCTTTTAGTAGTTCCTCAAATATTATGTTGACTTAGTGGTATGGTCGCAGTGGGTTCTTTCCTAAAGTCTACAATCTGTTTAGCCACAATGTTTTGATTCAATAATGATACCAGCTATGGGTTTCATTTTGTGGAGACAGCCTTAAATCCAGGCAGAATGTGGTTGATTGCTTCTAGTATATTTATTCCACTGTTGTGCCAGTGGTCAAGGTCTTCTGAGGCCAATAACTGATGTCACTTACAAGGCTCACAGCTGGGTAAGACTGTTGATTACTTTCTTCTCTGGTGGGAAGCATAATACCTTCAAGCATTATAAAAACTAGCTAGAAGGGATGGAGCTTCCAAGTCAGTTCAAGCTTGATTTCTCCATGTTCTATGACTCAAGGATATGATATTGTCAGCAACAGGACCTCACTATCATATTATAGAGAATAACCTAGAACACTGGTCATGACCTATAATATATGGGTATCTTTGGGACCTCACTGGCCAATGAATCATAAAGAAAACACCCATTCCTGGCATTAGATATTTTTTATGTTATTCTTTGGTGTAAAATAAGGGTATTAATACCCTACTACAGGCTAATTCCATTTTAACTATTTTTATGTTTGTATATATAAAGATATGACAGCAGTGGGTTTTCATAGTTCTTTAAAAAAGTTTTTAGTGTTGTATATTCTTCCCAGTTTCCTTCTTCTACCTGCTTTCTCCTTGCCTACACCAATTAATCCCTCTTGCTCCACAATTCTCTTTTAGCTCTCTATATTAGTGTGTTCTGCACCCTTACTCCCTTAAAAGTTTTTTGAAACCTTTGGCATGTGAAAACTTTGGCATGTGGTTCTAGCCAACTTAGAATTTGTTATGTAGACTAATCCATCACCTATTTGTGACAACCCTTTGTCTCTGCCTTCTGATAGCTGGAATAACAGGCCCAGCTCAATATTTTTTTTTATAGGTAATGGGTATATCTTTACACAATGTGAATAAATAGGCTGAGTAATATGTTGTGTTAATGTCCTAGTCCTCAAAGCATGCGAGGTTGGTGATTTGACATAGCAGAAGAAGCTTTCCAGAAGTTATTTATAGATGAGGTTGTGGAGGTGGGAAATTGTTCCAAATTATCTGGATGTTCCCAGTATAGTTGTTAGAGATGGAAGGTCAAGAGGTGTTGGAGATGTGATGACAGAAACAATAGGTAATAGAGACCCTGGCAGAAAACCAGGAATCAAAGAGACTTCCAGAAACTAGTCAAGGCAAGATAAGAACTGCTGCCCTACTGCCTGAAGTGGGAACCAGCAACATCTGACAGACAGGCTGAGTTTGGTCCAGTAAACAGATTTTTAGCCTCTGGTTTTCAGAACTGTAAATGAATATATTTTGTTAAGGTACTATACTTGCGACAATTTATTACAATGTAACAGGAAACTGCTGTCCTACACAAATGTATTTAGAAGAAGGATGGACGGCTGTCTGGGGTTGGAATAGATATAGTATCCTGGCATCCATTTATCTACCTACTGGGAGGAATGTTTTCTGATTGTTTTTATGTAGCAGTTATTTCCAGGGCCAAATGACACTTTTTTTTTCCAAATGAGATTTTAATCCTATCCTCTTTGCCAATGAATATGCAGTTCATTATAGAAGTAATAAAGATATGCTCCAAACAGAAAAGCAGAGTGAAGGCCAGGTTTGAGAAGTATGGAGTAACCACACAGCCTCAGCAGCAATTTGAAGAATGCACTATCCCAGAAACAGTCAGGACTGAGAATAAGGTTAAAGTATGTTCAAAAAACAAGCAAGAGGCCACATATCAAGGATTCTGGAGAAAGAGAAGCAGATGTGGTATAGCCTATGTGATCTGAAAGGTGGGAGGATGAAGAGGAAGTAAGAACTAGTCCGCCCCATCCCAGCACCATGAATAGAGAGGAGAACCAAAGATGCTTGCTTATTCATTCATACAGCTGTGGTACTAGCACGCAGGGGTCTGGTACTCCTAACGCCATTTTCAAAGAGTGCACACTTACCTTTGCAGTCTAGATGAAGTTCTAACTTCTACAGAATATGCCAGTGGCTTACCCAAACTAAGTGAGATTCAGTTAATACCCTGTGGCAATTCATATGGTGCAGAGTAGGGAGGTCAACTAGAATAGTCTACGCTTTAGATATGGGCTGCAGTAAGGCTGACTCTCTCTCTCTGCTTGTGCCTCATGCTGCACAACTCATAAGCACTGAAATGACTGGGAGGGAAGAGGGGATTGTAGCTTCTGAGTGAAATATTTTCTTTTGTAGATTGACATTTTTAGTGGATATTGTATATCCACTAAATTCTGATTTTTCTCTTTTTGTAATTTTTATTTTATTTCTTTCTTTTTTGTGGGGGGAGGGAGGGAGGCAGGGTATCACTATATATCTCTTGCTGGACTGGAACTCTATGTAGACCAAGCTGTCCTCAAACTCAGAGATCTGCCTTCCTCTCCTTCCTGAGTGCTGGAATTAACAGTGTGTGTCACCATGCTCAGCTTACATCCTGATTTTTCATGGAGTGATCTTTAGTTTTTTTGACTCTGGGTAGTCATACCAAGAATACTGGGCAAAAGGAAAACTCTGCCAACACCACCCCATGCACTCTAGGAAACCAGTAACCTGGCTCTCTGAGTAAAATGTTAGTGCCCCAGACTTGACTCCTCCACATGCTGACTCTGTGCTCTGTCCAGTCAGGCTTTCTATAGATGCTTGTAAATAATTTTTCATCTCTACAGCAGACAAAACAACCAAAGGATCTTTTGTGAGCTGGCAAAGCTCATTTTTTTTTTTCAGTTTGTAGTCTATCTTGACAAGGACAGTGTCTGACCTGCAAGATGGATTCTGACAGAGGCTGTTGGCGGAGCTCAGAGGCACAGGAGCAGGGGCCCCCACAACCAAGGAGCACAGAGACCTAAAGAGGCACTGCCTTCTATAAGGACCCAGAGACACTGCAGGAAGAAGCTGGAACTTCGCCCATAAACCTAATGTGGTTGTGGGCATCAGTAAGATAAGGAGGGCACGTGTCCCAGTACCTGGGAGAGTCCCTGTTAAACTTCAGTGGATGCTGCTTGCTGAGAGAAAATCACGAGAGTGTCTGAGTCTGAGAGACACAGGAAAAGGGGAGTGTGTATGATTACAGCACAATTCTATTAAAAAAAAAAAAGAAGTCGGCCTGTTTACTGAAGGGTTAAACTCCCTGAGGACTTTCCTTGGCCTTGACTGCCCACACCCCAACCTCCCCCCGCCAGTTCCTCACATTTCTGAGATGTCCCTTGTGCCGAATTCTTATTCAACTTCAGACTGACAAACTGTTTTTAATCTTTTCCTTCCATCCAGCCTGGAGATTGGGAAGCAAAAATCAATACCAGTTGGCAGGTGATCAAGCTGCCTCAGACTGGTGTGAGAAGAGCACAGAGACTGAGAGCAAGAGGACAGGAGGAGGGGTGGGAGGGGGGCAGACTGGGATTGGGGGGGGCTGCTGGAGGGAAAGGAGTTTGACTAAGTACCATGAATTACTGGCTGGAGGTCCAAAGGGCCCCATGATTTCTATGGCCTTGAGCAGGGGACCTTGGGAATGCCATCAGAACAGTTAAGTCCTGAGCACACAGATGTTGAGGCACCTTTAGAGAGAGAAGAGTTTTCCTGAAGCTTGAATGGGAGAGAGGAAGGGAGGGAGGAAGCTGGGGTGGGGTGGGGGAAGGCAAAGCTGCCTCAGGAGTCAGGCTTTCTGGAGCATCCTTTAAGTAGAGGCTTGACCACAGCACCACACCATAAGGCTGACGGTTCCTTGGAAAGATAAGAGAAACATTGGCCTAACTCAGTTTTCAAAATGGTGCTTAGACTCTCTAGAATAGGATGGCAGGGGAGAATGTACCAGGAATCCCCCAAGGGGAAGCCATCTGACCCATCTTTGCTCCTTTTGCAGTCACCACTTAGAATCTCAGGATCAGCCTTAGGACTGTGAGATCTGAGCTTGTGCTGTACAATACCATAACCTTGGTTCTAGTACAATCCATAATGGTAGAACTAGTGGATCTGTGTGTGTGTTTCTATGTGTGCAGCTAGATAAGTGTGTGTGTGTGTGTGTGTGTGTGTGTGTGTGTGTGTGTGTGTAGTACACACACATGTCTATGGATACTTATATTTGTGCATGTGCATATGCATGTGTATATACATATGATTATATGTGCAGGGTACGTATGGAGGCCAGAGATCAATTTCGGGTACCCTTTCTTAGCAGCCACCTGCCTGATCACTAAGATTTGAGGTAGTCTGATTTTGGTGGTCAGGGATCCCACTGTCCTTAGTCTTCTTAGATCTGGGACTGCAGATGCATAGCATATGCCCAGATTTTTACGTGAGTACAGGGGACCAAACTCAGGTCCTCATGTTTGCGCAGGAAGAACTGAGCTTATTCCTCCTGTCCCTACCTCCTGCATCCTTAGAATTTGCTTTGATTCAGGGAGGATACACCAGGTAAAATCACCTAGAAGTCCTCAGAAGATCTAACAGAGTAAGTTTCAAATTTGAAAATTTGAGCTTTCTGTCTCTTCTTTTTGATTTAAAATTCAAAATTTAAAATTCATCCTGGCTTCTACTCAAGCCAGGATGCGCCATTAAACTTTGACAAGATAGATTTCGCTCTAATAAGGAGCATCCTGGCTTGAGTTGAAGCTGAGGACCCGAGTATTGTAAAACACAAGCTCAGATCTCACAGTCCTAAGGCTGATCCTGAGATTCTAAATGCTGACTGCAAAAGGTCAGATGGCTTCCCCTTGAAGGATTCCTAGATACATTCTCCCCTGCCATCCTATTCTAGAGAGTCTAAGCACCATTTTGAAAACTGAGTTAGGCCAATGTTTCTCTTATCTTTCAAAGGAACCGCTAGCCTTATGGTGTAGTGCTGTGGTCAAGTCTCTACTTGAAGGATGCTCCAGAAAGCCTGACTCCTGAGGCAGCTTTGCCTCCCCCCCGCCCCAGCTTCCTCCCTCCCTTCCTCTCTCCCATTCAAGCTTCAGGAAAACTCTTCTCTCTCTAAAGGTGCCTCAACATCTGTGTGCTCAGGACTTAACTGTTCTGATGGCATTCCCAAGGTCCCCTGCTCAAGGCCATAGAAATCATGGAGACTTTTAGACCTCCAGCCAGTGATTCATGGTATTTAGACACCACTAGGTGCTGCATTCATTTCCCTATGTTCAAATAGTGAGGCTGGGTCCAATTTTCTCTTAGGATGTGATACATTTTTGCTGTTGTTGTTCCTTCCTTCATAAGTAGCCAGTTCTTGACCACCACACTCAATCCCAGACCAATGTTCTAGAAGGTATGCGACAACTTAGTCTATTTCTGTGTGTTTTGTTCTTTGTGTTATCCTTTATTGGATACTGTTGTTTATAGAAAGCAATTACCCGCATGGCAAGATATACAGGAAAGTGAAGGACACTCACATTTTGTGGCAACCTATGGTTGTCTAATTGAATTTAAGATCTACTCAACAGGAATGAAATAATACTTTGACTGGAAACATAGCAAGCTTCTGAAGGCTAGTGATGTCATGGACCTTGGAAAATTATCTACTGCAATAATGTGACTAGACCAGACCTTACTACCTCCTAAGTCTTATCCATAAACCCATGAATTGTCCCGGGGCCATGTTTAAACCTTGTCATTTTAATATTCTGCACTGATGACTGGATGCACCATGAAACAACAGAAGATAGACCAGATATCCCAAGGATGTGTGTGTGTGTGTGTGTGTGTGTGTGTGTGTGTGTGTGTATAGGGGTGTGTGATGAAGCTATAAGAGGGACAGAGTCATTGAGCCCAGACAGAAGGGATTTTAAGAAAGCCAAAAGATAGTTCAATGTAAGGAATGAGTTTTAAAACAAAAGCAATAAAATGTTTGAAGAAATCAATGCTCGGTTCAAAACTACAGTAAAATAAACTTTATAGAACAACTTGAATAACATTTTAAAATAAATAATACATGTCACATATGCAGATGAATGAAAATATATGCACTGAAATGAGAAAGAGAATATCAAAGAACACAGTGTTGTTTATATGAAAAGAATCTATTTCAATTCATGTAATTAAAAAGTTAAAAATCAATTAACGTTTACTGGAATTCAACAGGCTGAAGACTCTACATGCAGAGAAATCACTAATGTACTATGAGCATCAATTATAGAGAGAACAGATTTTTAAAAGTCCATCAGAAAGGTAGCTTGAGGGCATGTAGAATATGTTTCCAATTCTGTTTACCAGGCATCATAGCACAGAATGGTGGAGAAGCAAGGAAATAATTATGAGATGTTATCAGCAATATGTAATGTGTGTGCCTAGATAAGAGTCTCATACTAAAATGAAAAAATATAATTTCAATAAGGAGAAGGTAAGCTACCTTTAAAAATGGACCAAAGAGGGTCAGTAAGATGACTTGGTGGGGGAAAGGACTTGCCACAGGAGCCTGATGATCTAAGTTGCATCCCTAGAATCCTATGGGAAAAGCCAGCTGAGGTGGTTAACATCTGCAATGCCATAACACTTATGGTAATGTGGAAGGTGAAGTCAGAAGAATTATTCTACAGCTCAAGCGCCTGGTTACTTGGAGCGCACAGTGCTGAAGAAACAAAAGAAAACCTTCCTCACTGAGGTGGAAGGAGAAGGCAGGACTCCAGAAACTTGTCCTCTGATCATTACAGTCAGGCAGTAGAATGCCAGTGTTCTCATACACAGAAAACATCAAAAAATTTAAACAAAATAGTTGAAAAAGGCATTTTCCAAATAAGAACACCTGCTTGGGTGTAAAGTATCTTTTCAAGTGCTGGTGTGTTTTGGGATTAGTCTCTACTGAGCAGCACTATTGGGAGGTGATGAATCATGACGACCTTGACCCAATCAATGGGTGAATACGTCAATGAATCCGTATCGATAGACCACACGTTGGAGCCTGGGAAGAAGGACGTGTCTTGTTCTTGGCCATTTCATGTCTCTGCTCCCTGACTGGAGTGAGCATCTTGAATTTGGTACATGCTTCTTGCTGTATTGTTCTTCAGTGCAGGAAAAAAAAAAAAAAAAACGGAGCCAAGTGTTCATGACTTGAAACCTCTGACACCACCAGTCAAAATAAATCTTTCCTTTAGAGAGTTTCATTCAGATATTTAAGTATAGAAACAGAACAAATATAAAATCTAAGTGGTTAAAAATTACAATAAATCTTTATATATATGTATATATATTATAGAAATGTGAATTAAAGTCATATTCTACAACACATAGTTAGAATACCACTAATTAAATCATCTGATATTTATAGGTGCTATGTTGGACAAGGCATAAATATGGGTCATTCAACCAAAAAATTATTTTGGCATTGCATACTAAATACAAAGATGTACAATGTGGGATCCCAAAATTCTACTGAGATGCACATGGTGAATGAATGTATGTGAACATTAGGAGAAGTTGTGGTCCATTATTAAATGAAAGGACAGTTATTTCAGCATATCTGTATCAGCATGGATATACTCATATATAGATCAGAAGGACAACATGTTCGCATCTCTGACAAACATCAACTTTCAGTTGATAAATTTAATAGAAGAAAGAAAGTAAGGTGACTAAGAAGGGATTGCAGGTGACTTTGTGCAGTACTGTAATTAAAAACAGTCTAAGAAATAAGGAAAATTAAGGCTAACAAAAGGTGTGAGTCACTTATGAATCACCAGCACTCTTTATTTTTTTGTATAATTGAAATTTTTCTTAATTTAGCTGTTAGGACTGGGAGGGAGAAGTAGACCAATGGAGCAGGGATAAAAAGCACTAGTTAGTAATTGAGAACTCTAATCTCTTTCCACCAAGATACATTTTTGGACAATTGTTAGACTTAACTCAGTTTCTCCTTAAGCTATTAGACTACCCCTTTCTTCTAGTAAGTGGAGTGAGCATTATGGGATGGTAGCTCCTTCAGGTCATGTTGCCTTCAGAGTAACATAAAACAATAGGGAGTAACTTTAAACAAGAGAGAAAAGAACCCAGCTAGCTGTAAGTATAGATCCTGTCTTAAATGAGTATCTACTTATGTCTTAGAGATTTCCTGCTATGAACAGACATCATGGTCAAGGCAACTCTTATAAAGGCAACATTTAATTGGGGCTGGCTTACAGGTTCAGAGGTTCAGTCCATTATCATCAAGGCAGGAACATGTCAGCATCCAGACAGGCCTGGTGCAGGAGGAGCTGAGAGTTCTACATCTTCACCTGAAGGTGAAGTATTCACCTTCAGAATACTGGCTTGCTTCCCCTGGCTTGCTTAGCTTGCTTTCTTATAGAACCCAGGGCGACCAGCCCAGGGATGGCATCACCCACAATGGGCCCTCTCCTGTTGATCACTAATTGAGAAAATGCCTTACAGCTGGATCTCATGGAGGCATTTCCTCAAGGGAGGCTCCTTTCTCTACTATAACTCCAGCTTGTGTCAAGTTGACATACAAAATCAGCTAGTACAACTACCAAGGTGGTTTCTTGTTCTAAATTGTTAAGGCTTTAATAATGGGTCTGGCTATAACACGTTAGTTCACTAAGAGTGCCTGCCTGAATCTACATCGGAGATAAAACTGATCTACAAAGGACCCGTCCTTTTAATTCCCTCTTCCTAGGCCCTCTTTTCTTGTATGCTCTGTTCATCTGGATACTATCATCTTCTTCCTGAAACTCACCCTTTGCCTGAAATCTGCTGCTCAGCTGTTAGGCACCAAGTCTTGTTTGTCCTGCTCTTGAAATGTCCCTTGAGCCTACTATATCTTCAGCAATCTCCATTTACTGCTCTGTCACACACTCAGGATCTCCTATCTGCACTCCTGGGTGGGGCCCTTCCTGCAATTCTGTTTGCATGGAAATTCCCTTTCCTTTGGATCACTGCTTGTTAGCTATCCAACCTCCTTATCCAGGACTAGAATCTACCTCTGTGGACCATCCATCACAGCATCTTCCCTGCTAAGGACTTTTCTTCAGGTATTCCTTTCTAAGATCTGATTTGTACCTGGTTTGGGATGGTAGCTATTGACCACAAGACCCACATCTTGTACCCAGAATGCAGTCATTCTCAGCCTTATTATGGATGGAGGTACACCTGTTGACACAGCTATCTCTCTTCTTTCAGGTTCAAAGCAGGTATCTTTCACCTTCCATCTACAATAGATGAAGGTTAGATACCCAAGACTTTAGAGGGAACAAACATGTCAAGCTCTCCAAGAGGTACCCATATTTTTTCTTTCCTCACTAGGTTCAATGTGTGAACGAAATATTGTCTGACTGGGTGGGGCGGCAGAAATTGTACAACAAACTGAATCTCTCTCCAAAGAATCATCTCTTGGGGACTTTTTCGCTTTAGGTTACTTATTAGAAAGGGTAGCGTGAGCAATAAAGAAAGCGTTCTAATGAAAATTAAATCCCTATGGGGAGACATGTTCTGCCAGTTCTTGTTTGTAGGTTATAAAGAAATATATTGAATACTGCCTGTGTGTCATATATCTCGGTGTCCAGTGATGAGGGGACATAGTGAAAATCTGTTTTTCAGCCCTCATATGGTAGCATTTTATGCTTCCAAAGTTTTGTCAATCAACCAGCATGTTTTGTTCATTCATGTCTGCATACATTTAAAAAGCATTCATTAGCCTCCCGGTGTACAGAGGCTACACAGGAGACTTTTATTTTATTTTTTTTATTTCTGTTATTGAGACATTCACAGTAGTGTATAGACCATTTCATGAGACTTGTGAGAAAGAAACACTCAACTGTTTTTGAAATTATGGTGAAGAATTTTATGGGAAGAAAGATGTGAACCCTTTCTTTCTTTATCTGCTACATAAAATGCAACACAGTGAACCTTTTTAGATTTTATTATTAACAATTCTTATATAATAGTATTATGATTGCTCTTTCTGTCAGAGGTAATAACATGGAAATCACAGTCTTTACTGTTTACCACTCTTTATCATTTAGCTCACCATAGTTAGGTCTCACTTGCCTTTCTTCTAGAACAGTAGCTGAGGTCAGCAATGTTCTTCTCACCATCATGCCCAGTTGCTTTTGTTTACCATTTTCATGTTTGACCTTCTTCTGATAGTAGAACTTTAATCATCCTTCTTCAAAGTCTTCTCTGAATGTTGTGACTTTATTTTTCTTATTCCACATTATTTCTCACTTCCTTGGGCCGATGCTACAGGTATTAGTGATTCCTCCAATTGTGTCTGCTCAGCTTTCTTACTCACTGAATACTCAACCCCTACTAGGAAGGCCTGGGAACCTTCATGTGAAGTTCTTGCAACCATCTTAAAGTAAACATATCTCCAATGAAGACCATCTTTCGGCTTAACCCTAAACACATTTCTCTTCTTCCGATTGCATTTTGATCTGGTTTGTCCATTACACCAATCCTGAGGAGTCACTCTGAAGCTTGCCTCCTTTTCATGTTCCAAAGTTTATCACTCACCCAGTCCTCGAATCCTCCCCACCATGTTGCTTAGCTGATGTTTTCCTCCATCTTCTCTGCCAACCTATCAGTTCAGCCTCATCAGTTCTTGATGTGGCCAAAGCTGGATCCCTCACCACTAGTCCCCATGGTTCCTGACTGGAGGACCTGTCCCCTCCAAATCCTTGAATCTTAGCATGCTAATTTGTTGCTTAAAGACACCTTTACGTGTTAATTACCATTTTCAAGATAAAGTTCAGGATTTTCAACACTAAGGGAATTTCTTTTCCTCTAGTGACCTCTCCCTGTGTTTCTTCTCTAAACTTCTTAGTATGATACATAGTCTTTCATAGAATTTAAAGCACTTTTAATTTGCATTGCCTTGTCTTACTGTTTCATGCACATAAGCATTTTTGCCTAATGTCTTCTTAGCTTAGAATTACTTTCATCAAATATTATGTCAACTCAAAACCCTGATGAGAAAGTACAGCACTTCTTAAGACCCTGATTTCAATGTCATCTAATTTTAGAGCAGTGTCTGGCCCTTTAACCAGGATAATGTGATCTCAGGGTCGGATGTGACTCTCACGTTCTATGCCAAGTCTCTCTTAGCAGACTTCTTTGAGATCATAAAATATATTATTGAGCCATTTATTAATTATGTTCTCTGTCAGTAATGTGGTCAGGACAATGGCTCTCCAGTGATGCCTAGAGAGGAATCCCCAGAACTATAAATATGTGAGGAGCACTGCATTGAGAAAACCAGGTGGATAACCATCTGATCTTTAAATGAGATTATCTGAGATTATCCAAATTGGCCCAATCCAATCACAGGGCATCTAAAATGAGAAGGATTAAGAAAGTTAGCAAGTTTTAATGATGACAGAACAAATACAGAGTGAGGACTGAATTCACTATTGAGAGGTTTGAAGATGGGAGGAGGCCAGAATCCAGGGAGTGCTACCAGCTTCTAGGATTTGTACAGAAGTAGGCCAAAGATTCTCCCTGAGAGTCCCCGAAGAAACACAGCACCGCAGACTGCTTGATTATAGCCTCAGCACATTCCATTTAGGCTTCAGATCTCCTGGACTCTTGGGTAATAAATTTGTATTGGTTTAAGTTGCCATATCTATAGTACTTTGTTAAAACACCATAGAGAACCTTCTGGAACATAGTTCCTTGTGTCTCACGTCTGCCATTTAATTAATATTTAATATTTTTTGTATTGAACAATGAATTCTGAATTGCCATTACTAAGGGAATTCAAAGAGTGTGATTTCCATCTGTGCATGTTCAAAGCTTTGATGCGGAAAACTCCAATTATGTTACTAGTCACAACATAATGGAGTGGTATGGTATGCTCAGCGCTATTGACTTTGCCTTGTAGGAAAAAAAGATATCAGAGCCATGCTTAAAATTAAGGAAAAACAGTGTGGCCTAGATATAACACAGGATACAATCTATCCCTCATGTACATAGATCTTAACTCAGGAAAGGAATACATATTTGAATATAAATCAACATGAGAGGACACTTGTAAATAGCATAGATGATGAAGGTGGTTAAGGCAGACTTCATAGACACTCATGAAAATGTTAGGGAAACACATGGAGGGTGCTGATATAGTGACACATACCTGTAATCTCAGGACTCAGGAGACTGGAGCAGAAGGAACTCAAAATCAAGGCCAGACTGAGGCACATAGATATCTTAATACATCACACACACACACACACACACACACACACACACACACACACACACACACACACCCTGCATGCATGCACGCTATACTTACAAGTTCCTTCTGAGAACTGAGAACGTGATAGGATCATGCTGCAAACTTGCAAGAGATGCTGACACTTGCTTTGGCTGGTAAATGGCCCCATGAAGGGTACATATTGAAGAGGAAAACCAGATTTACACCCTAGAAATACTGTTTTAGGGAGGGATCTGATTAGAAATATATTGAATAAAGAAGTCATTTTAGACAACTATGTCTATTTTATTGTGTCTAATTTTATTTTATTTTCTAAGTTTTTTTTATTTACATTCAAAATCATTTCCCCTTTCCCGTTTCCTCCCTCCCCGAAAGTCCCATAAGCCCCCTTCCCTCCCTCTTTTCCCCATTTAACCCCCTCTCGCTTCTCTGTCCTGGCATTCCCCTACATCCAGTCTTTCCAGGACCAGGGGTCTCTCCTTCCATCTTCTTGGAAATCTGTTGATATGCAAATTGTGTCTAGGGTATTCCGAGATTCTGGGTTAATATCCCCTTATCAGTGACTGCATACCATGTGTGTTCTTTTGTGATTGGGCTACCTCACTAAGGATGATATTTTCAAGTTCTGACCATTTGCCTAGGAATTTCGTGAATTGATTGTCTTTAATTGCAGAGTAGTATTCCATTGTGTAAATATACGACATCTTCTGAATCCATTCCTCCGTTGAGGGACATCTGGGTTCTTTCCAGCTTCTGGCTATTATAAATAAGGCTGCTATGAACGTAGTAGAGCATGTGTCCTTATTGCATGCAGGTAAAGCCTCTGGGTATATGCCCAGGAGTGGTATAGCCGGATCCTCTGGGAGTGTCATGCCCAGTTTTCTGAGGAACCACCAGACTGCTTTCCAGAGTGGTTGTACCAGCTTGCAATTCCACCAGCAGTGGAGGAGTGTTCCTCTTTCTCCACATCCTCGCCAACAACTGCTGTCTCCTGTGTTTTTGATCTTAGCCATTCTGACTGGTGTGAGATGGAATCTCAGGGTTGTTTTGATTTGCATTTCCCTAATGACTAAGGATGATGAGCATCTCTTTAGGTGCTTCTCAGCCATTAGATATTCTTCAGGTGAGAACTCTTTGTTTAGCTCTGTACCCCATTTTTTAATAGTGTTACTTGCCTCTCTGGAGTTTAACTTCTTGAGTTCTTTGTATATATTGTTTATTAGCCCTCTGTCGGATGTAGGGTTGGTAAAGATCATTTCCCAGTTAGTTGGTTGCCACTTTGTCTTTTTGACAGTGTCTTTTGCCTTGCAAAAACTTTGTAATTTAATGAGGTCCCATTTGTCAATTCTTGATCTTAGAGCATAAGCTATTGGAGTTCTAGTCAGGAAATTCTCCCCTATGCCCATATGTTCAAAGTTCTTCCCTAGTTTCCTTTCTATTAGTTTCAGTGTGTCTGGTTTTATGTGGAGATCCTTGATCCACTTGGAATTGAGCTTAGTGCAAGGAGATAAGAATGGGTCAATTTGCATTCTTCTGCATGTTGACCTCCAGTTGAGCCAGCACCATTTGTTGATAAGGTCTAATATTTTTTTAAATCACCTCTGAATGTTGAGTTGACCTCTGTCCCTTAACTGATCATTTCTCTGTAAGGCCGATGGTACCTGTTTTACATTGTTGTTTCTTGCTTTTCTAAATGTTCTCTATACAATTGTTTGCCCATTTATTTCTTTTCATCACTTGACACTGGGCATTTACTTCTTCAGGCCCAACTAAATACATAAGTCTAGTGAGTGTGTTTTGCCAACACCTACCACCCCCGCATGGGCCTCACTACTTAAATGCAGGCTAGTGCAAAATTCACGACGGAGCCTGGAAGATCTTGAGCTCAAAACCATCCTGCTTCAGCCTCTAGTGTTGAAATTATAGACACCCAGCCTTTTGTCTTTCTCTTTTGGCATCATCTCCACACCCAGTTTTGTCCCTTAGTTCCAAATATTTGGATAAATTTGGTGGGTTTTGTTGTCTAGCTCTTCGTTGTCTTCCTCCAAGATATCTATCTCACTTATTCCAACTGAAGTTTAATAAAAGAAACTTGGGTCCTTGTGGGGAGACATGGAATGGGTATATAAGTCTGTTCCCCTCCTCAATCCAAAAGAGAAGTCCTCTGTGGTGTTTAAAGGACACGGCCAAGCCCTTGGGAGCAGTGGGGGAGGCAGTTCTCTTAGCTGCGGGACTTCAGGGGAAGCCTGCTGCATACTGCCCATTTGTGGGAGTGAAAGATTTATAATAGTTTTTCATAAATTAAATGAATGACGAGAGCAGGGAGAACCAGCTGAAGCTATTTAATTCTGGCCGCAGACTATTTTCAGGAAGGTAAATGGGACTTGGAGTGAGTCCTTGTGGCATGGTACAGTAAGGAAATGTAGACTTCTCCTGGGTGTCACACAGCACAGTGGGAATGGCCAACAAAGTGAACCCCAAAGGGACTGTAGGATGAAAGTAAGGCTTCACATCTCTGCCTGTGCCCTCAAATCCCAGAGTCATGGAGATCCTACAAGGGACCATAATATATCACACGAAACTAAGGAACAGGCTTTGGGAAGACAGCAATCCACATTCCCTCCTTCCAAACTGGTTTTGTAGTAAGGAAAACTGAAGATTGTGCTATGATAATCTAGTGGACTGGACATTCTTATTTCTGAATCTAGACCATGTTTCACAACTTAATGGAGCCATACAACTTAAAATGACTGCGTTACTTCCTTCAATTTAAGTGATTCAGTAGTATCACAAAGGAGCACAAAGGTGGATTAGCCAAGGTCACTCCCTCCTACAATCTATTCACCTCTCCCTTTCTCCTCTGCGAGGATGGGGTCCCACTGGGTATCCCTCCCACCCTGGCACATCAAGTCTCTGTGGAACTAGGCACATCTTTTCCCACTGAGGCTAGACAAGGCAGTTCAGCAAGAAGAACATATCTCATGGACAAGCAATAGCTTTTGGGATAGTCCCCACTTCACTTGTTTGGGACCCACATGAAGGCCAAGTCTGCTACATATGTGCAGGGGCTTATGTGTATATGCTCTTTTGTTAGTGCTTCAGTCTCTGAGAGTTCCAAGGGTCCAGGCTAGCTGACTCTGTTGGTCTTCTTGTGGCATTCTTATACCCTTCTGGGCCTACAATCCTTACTCCTATTCTTCTATGAGTTTCCAAACTCCATCCACTGTTTGGCTGTGGGTGTCTGCATCTGTTTGAGTCAGCTGCTGGATGGAGCCTCCTTAAAGGACAGCTATGCTAGACTTCTGTCTGCAAGAAGAGCAGAGTATCATTAACAGTGTCAGAGATAGGTGCTTGGCCATGAGCTGGGTCTCAAGTTGGGTCAGTAATAGGTTGGCCATTCCTTCAGTCTGCTCTATCTCCCATCCCTGCTTTTCTCCTAGACCGGATAAATTTAGGGTTGAAAGTTTTGTGGGTGGGTTGGTGTCCCTATTGTTTTACTGGAGTTCCTGCCTGGCTACAGGAGGTGACCTCTTCATGTATCATATCACCAATTCTGTAAGCCATAGCTAAGGTCACCCTTATTGATTCTTGGGTGCCTCCCTTATCTCAGGTTTCTGTCATGTCCTGGAGATAATCCTTACCTCTCCAACCCATCAATTGCATATTTCTATTAATTCTCATGGCCATGAGGAGGTTGGTCTTCCAGGGAGCAAAGAGGCCTCTCTCTGTGTTTTAAATACAAGGCACACATGACCATTCACATGTAAACTAGCTGACTACACCTCAGACTCCTGGCATGGGAGTCTGTGAATTCCACACGAGTGCTGTAGAATCCTGTAGTATCTGTACATCATTGAGCAGGAATTCAACTACTCTGAAATCACCATTTTCTCTTCAGAGTCTGATACCAGACCATATGCTGAACACCACAGAAAACTGTTCTTTAGTTATTACAATTTTTAAAATGGGTATGAAAAATTATCTCAAGGATCTCTGCTTGGCTATTTGTGTTACTTGATCCTTAGAAAAACACCCTCTGAGGAACCAATTTCTCCATTCACCCAATTGAGAAGGTATTTTCTCTCCCCAGGCCTGTATTAACGGTAATATAAATGGTGAAAATTTGTAATTTCTTTTTTTTCTTTTAAAACCAGGGTTATAGTTAATATGAGACGTATACGTTAAAAAGGAAAAAAAAAGAACTTATTTCAAATTTTGTTAAGTGTTACAAAGGAAAGTGCAGCGTCCTTGGAAATAATAACAAGCAGGAATACATTTTCATCAATGTAAAGACTTTATTATAACTGGAATCAGTCTTTGGCTCTGCAGGTGGGTTTGTAAATTGGTACAATTATTTTGGAAAGCAATTTGGTCCATAAAAACCTCAAAAAACCTTTCAGGTGCTTTAATCCTGTGATTCAGTCGTTAGGAATTTCTCTTAAGAAAATAATTTTAAGTGAGGCTAAAGATGTATGAGCCATCGTAGGCCCAGCAGCATTACTTAATGTGAAGAACCTCTGGAAAGTACTTAAATTCGTAACAAAAGGAATGGTCACGTAATTTAGGGTAAATTATCATGCAAGGGAAACCTTGAAGTCTTTTGTGAAGCCTTCTTACACTCTTTTAAAGGATCACAAAATTCTAAACATATGATTGTAATTAACGAAAGAAAAATAGAACATTTAGCTCTGGCCCATTTTGTGCCAGATATCACGAAAATAATGAATAATAGATGGGTTTTATTTTCCTTGTATATTTCTGCACTTTCTCTGGCAAAGATAATTTATTTTGTAAACAGAAAAGGAATATCATAAAATATAATATTACATTTACAAGGCTGGAAAAAAACAAGTATAAACCAAACCATGTGTATCTCCAGGCTGAATAATTAGTCCCTATTTTTATTTAATTTTAATAATTTATATTGTTTCCTAATTTTGTGAAATGAGTATATTACTAGTCTGGGACATTAACATTATCTTCTCAGATAGCAGACTTTAGAAATAGATAGTTTCAAAGTCCATGTATTATGACTTATTCTCTTATTATGATCTATGAATTGAGACAATATAAGCTCTGGAAAATTATTTATACATTTTAAAAACAGATTATTAGTGCATCTGAGTTTATTTTGGGTGAGTTTAAGCTTGAAAAATTTTGTAACATTTCTAACTGTCAATAAAGTTTCCTTTAAATTTTGTATCTTTTCTCTTTTCATTTGATTTGCTGCTCCTTCCTGATACAGACACTCTTTTACAAGGAAGGAAAAAATTATGCTTGTTTTGTAATACTTGGCTAAATTTCAAAGAACAATATAAAGTGAACATTTTGAACTGAATTTCGCGAGCAGCAGAATGAACTTGCTCAATTAAAAGCTCAACAGGATTTACATTGTCATAGTTAGTCAACCTTCACATTTTTAATGACTATATATTGATAGAATTCCAATTTCAATATTTCCTAGCGCTTGTGGAATGGTTACAGATTTATCCAGTGATCATTTCTATTGATGCATAAATAACAACCCCGTTATTACATGTTGATAGAATAATAGAATCTGACACGCAGGTATTCAGAGTCCCTATATGCCTTGAAGATATAACTTCTCTTCTAGTTGTGTCCTTTCTGATGAGACAGCCAAAGCCCGGAATGGAGGAATTATTACAGTGGCCCCATAGAAACTAGAGACTTCTTAAATTTAAAGCAAGACCACAATTACTCTCAGTAGTTAAGCACTCTTTCCCCTAAAGAGTCATTGTATGTTCAGTTTAAATATTAGCTCACTTTCTATAATGGCAGTGCTCTTAAAAAGGCTTTATGTAAGTGCACTCCGGAATCTAGTTATTTAATGCTATCCTATGGTGAATTCTTTATTATAATAAATACTTGTTACCAAATTTACCTTTTCTTATATGGGATTTTGTTTAATGAGCCATATCCACATTGATTTCATTTGAATGAAGGGATGTTATTTCATAGACCAGCATAAGTTTCTAAAAGAGGCAATTCCTTTGCAGTAGGGTTGTCAGTCTCTCTGTTATTACCTTGAAACCTGATCAGCCAGACTGGTGTTGCACTGGTGTATTAGTTACTTTATGTGTTACTAGGACAAAAGAGTTTATTTTAGATCAGAGATCAAGAATACAGTCTATCATAGTAGGGGAATCATGGCAGCAACAGCTGGAGGCAGCTGGTCACATCATATCTGTAGTCAGGCAGTCAAGAGAGATGATGCTCTATGCTCAGCATACTTTTTCTTTTTATGCAGTCCAGGATGCCAAACCATAAATTGGTGCCACCCACATTTAGAATGATTCTTCATTCCTCTGCCTAATCTAGAAATCCCTCACAGACATGCTCAGAAGTTAGTTTATTGTGGTTCTAAATTCCTTCAATTTGACAAGGTGAGCCATCCCAATAGGGAAAGGCAGGTCCCGTAATTGACCGACAACTTGTCATAGGTCTGGAAAGCGCAGGACTATACCATCTAATTCTGGTGGAGGCTGATAAACAAGGTTGCTCAAAGCATTGAACAGTGTTCTGAATCTGTTATCACAGAGACAGGAGAAGGACATGAGAGGGAAGATCCTGACTGGGCATTTCAAGAGCCAGTCTATGAGCATCTCACGTGGGTTCCCTGTCTGCTGCTAACACTGCCAAGTTTCAGTTGCTATTTTTAAGAAATAATAACTTTCTCTACAATACACTGGATTGTATTGCTGGGATGGGAAATTTCTCACATCCTATTGTCGGGGGGGGGGGGAGTTTGTAGGTAGGAGTGAGAGAAATTCCTTTGCATGGCATCTGTTAGTTTTCATGAATATTTCCATCATAAATGTTCAAGCTACCCACTGAAGTCATCATGTCATAGCTTTGGGAAGAAGTTTCAGAAATCAACTTCTAGCTAGCATGAATTTAGGCTCTAGCACATTCTTTTCTTTTAACTGTAAGCTATTACATATGCATAAATACATCAGCACAATCTGTGAAGCCCATTTAGTATTGCTTGTCTAGGGTTTCAAGGATGACTAATTGCCTCTTTCTCAGCATTCCTTAGTTACTGGTAGCATTTGTGTAGCGTTCAAGCTTCCCTCCTTTGATGATAGCATGCCTATTGGTGATTTCCTTCTTCATGTTTTGTTTGTGCAGCATTGTTAAAGTATCATGTATGAAGTGTCATTTCTAGGAGACACACTCTAACAGCAGCTTTTCTGGTCCTCTGCTTATTACAATCTTTATGTCATCTCTTCTGTGATGTTCCCTGAGTCTTACACCCAAGAGTTGTGCTACAGATGGGTCAAATGGGGCTGGGGATCTGGGGATCATGTGCTCTCTGCAGTTTGATCTGCTGTTTTCTGTAAAATACCTACTTTTCTTGTTTTGGCCTGGATATTTCTCATTTTTGTTTTTACTTTATAAGCATAAATCACTGGCCCTCCATATCCTTATTGGCTTTTCTGAATCTTGGCTTTTAAGAAAATTCCTTTCTTCTTCTTCTTCTTCTTCTTCTTCTTCTTCTTCTTCTTCTTCTTCTTCTTCTTCTTCTTCTTCTTCTTCTTCTTCTTCTTCTCCTCCTCCTCCTCCTCCTCCTCCTCCTCCTCCTTCTTCCTCTTCTCCTCCTCCTTCACCTCCTCCTCTCTTCCTCCTCCTCCTCTTCTTCTCCTTCTCTCATTATCCACCATCTTCATGCCCTCTTGTTCCCAGCTATACCCAGCTATTTCTTTATATTGTGTCAGGACTGATGCATAAGCACCTTTCCTTCACCAGAGTTTGTTTTATGTCCTTGCCACACTCCCACATTCCTATCTTTTTTTCCAAAACAGATACATTTACCGATGGTGTTTTCGTGATTCTAAACGATATTGAAGAACCATTTTTCTAGTCTCTTCCACAGTTATTAAAGCTATTTTCTTTGTATATTGATTTTCACAGCAGTAGATATCCTATGCAATCAACAAATTGTAGAATATTTATTAGGCATAGTATTGGTTCAGCAAAACTACAGCCAATAGTAGATGGCACTTTGTCTTGAAATTGAATTGACAAGAAAAGACAAACATAATTTATGGGAGTAACCAACCAATTTGACTTAAAACTCCTCAAGAAGGAACCTATATGTGAGACTGCTTGGGTGACCAAGAACCTGAGACTAGATAGCACAGGTATCTAGAGGAATGACGAACTGCCCACTTTCAACATACAAATTCTAAAAATTTGTAGCAATATAATTGGCTCCTAACGACATTCTGCTATATTTATAGACCAGTACCTTGCTCAGTCATCATCAGAGATGCTTCCTCCTGCAGCAGATAGGAACAAATATAGAGGACCACAGTCAGACATTATGCAGAGAATAAGAGACCTTGGAATATTAATCCCTAAAAGGACTCTCTCCATTAAACTGTCCCCTCAGAGCTCAGGGAACCTGACAGAAGAGGAGACAAAAAGTCTAAAAGCCAGAGGATATGGAGGACACCAAGAAAAGAAGGCTTTCTAAATGCATATGATCATAGTTCACATGAACCCCTAGAGTCTGTGGGAGCATGCACAGGGCCTATGCATGTCTGTACCAGGACCTCTGCGCTTATATTATGGCTTCTAGCTTATTGCTTTTATGAGATTCCTGGGTGTACACATGAGTGTGTCTGAGTTTTGTGCCTCCTCTTGGGATCTTTTCTTCCTGTCTACTTGTTTTGTCCAGTTTCAATGTGTTAGTTTTTGTTTTATCTTATTTTATTTTGTTATTATCATCTAAAGACGGCAATTTGAGTTACATGGAAAATATTTGCTTATGGAAAGTGGCAGGTTATAGGAACCTTAGAAAGAACATAAGGCCGTTTGAAACATCATTAGTACCAGACAGATAAAGGACTTTACTCATCTGTGAAGGAAGATGCATATTCCATTCAATCTCTTTCCAATGGTGAAACAAGTAGAAACGACAGACAGGCCAAACTGTCAGGTTTTATAATCCTAAGTATATTGAGGGCTCATGGACTAACTTGCTAGACACTGAAATTTACATTTTATCAGCCGTCCTCTTAAGACGGTGCTTATACAATGGTCACAGTCATTTGACTTTAAGCATCCATCAGGCCACACAAACAACAGTATCACCTGTTTCTCTTAAGCCTTCACTCAGTTAGATTTTCATAATCCAAATATAGTGTAAGGTAAAGTAAAAATGCACAAAATAATAAGTAAAGAAGACTCTGCTCTGTAAGCATATTCCTAATGGGGAGAAGAGATTTTTTTTGTCTTGTGTTAAGGAGAGAATGAATTTTAAATGATTCCTGAGCAATCTTACTGACAAAAATGAGTCCTTTTGTTTTATACCCACAGGGATAGATTTAGGGAGACAAGCTCAGGAATCTGCTATGCTGTGGCATTGTGTCTGCCCTGCGACCTCTGTGTAGCTAATTTTATATTTTCCAGTAAAAGTAGGAAAGCAAGGAAGAGAGCTTGAAATAATGGTACCTCAGTACCATATTGGTAGATGAAAACAAAGCTTACCAGGCCACAGAAAATACACAAATTATGTGACTACAGGAGAGAGACTAAGAATGGGGTGGTTTTTTTTATCCTTTAATTTCAAAATGCCATGGGATTTCCTTGCCCTTGTAGAAGTTTCCCAGGATTGTTAGAGCTGGTCAGACAGTAACTATGGCTGTCACAGTGGATTTCATTTTAACAATGAAAACAACCCCCCATTTCCCATGATATGGTTTAGAATGTATTGCATATTTATCTTTGCCAATACAACAAACTGGCTTGCACAGGGAAGACCATCAGTGATAGGATGGAACCAATACTCCAGAACTTGCTTTTGGGCATTGGGAAAGATATGATATCATGAAACCAAATTATTAAATGCAATCCAAGCAGATTGAATGCAGGGATATGGCTTCTATCCACATTATTCTCAAGACTCTGTGGTCATGTATTATGTCATAAAGTAGAAGTCGATCATATGTTTGTGTTTCTGTTTCCATTGTTTCTACTTCCTTATCTTTTCTAATGAGTATACGGCTCCAAATATTTTTTTCTTATTTCTATGTCATCCTTCAGTTAAAATAAAATTATGAGTTTCTACCTAAAAGAAATAGAACACTTATAGTGTGTGAATGTATGTGCATGCCTACATTAAACTCCATGCTAAAAACAGATTTCAAGGTATAACACCTCAGAATAACAATTTTGAAATAGCTTGGTTTGCATAGTGTTTCATAAAGTTTCCAAAGTACTGGACTTACATATTAATTGCTGTAGTTTTACAAAAAGAATCAGATGGTTTGGAACCTGAGATATGTTCTGCACAAGGGACTGCTGTGGCTTAGATGTGAAGGATCCCCCACAGAGAGCGAGTAGATGGGAAAAACATACACTTAGATAATTGCACATAGTGAAATCTAGACCAATAACATTTGGTATGCCCTTTTTATACGTATGCATTCAAGGGATTCGAACCAGAGATAATGGAATACCTCATGTCATTCAGTGTGCTGATACAGCAGCAGACAACACCATGGACTGATTAGAAGCAACCAGCAGAGGTCCAGAGTTAGCTTTGTGTTGTCATGAATGACACATAATTTCATAATTCTTTACCAGCAAGAAAGAAGGGCCAGTTAGACTGTGGGAGAAAATGAGTTTGCAGATAGTTATCAATTGCGGTTTCACACCTGCTATATGCATCCCATTTTACCCTAGATAATCAGCTGGTTCTGCCCATTTCACTGAAGCACACAATTGGTCTGTATGTCCATGAATTTGGTTTGTGTGGAAATAACTCCAGTGCACTTTAGTTGGAACAAAAATGAAACAGGATAAAACCCACTTCTCAAAGAAAATAACAAGGGGTTTCTTTTATATGGTTCATTAGAGACCTTGAAACAGGGATGTTTTAAAATTGAATAGTGGTAGTTTTGTTTTCTGTAATGTAAAGGCATTACCAGAGTTCATTTTAGCTTCGTCCTTGTATCTGTTTGTATAACAATCTTCTCTTGTTTCCTTTCCTGCTTTCTCACCATTTGCTGTTGAGTTTGAAATATCTGCTCTTGGTTCTTTATTTCACAGCTGAGGCATTGCCTGTGGGAGTTGAAAGAGGACAAAAGAAGGCAGGTCTCACTGCTGTCACTGTGGTTCAGCTTGAGTATACACACTTGCTACCCACAATCTTCAAACTGGTCTGCCTTCACTTACTGCTTTTCTTCTTCGTACCTCCATCCTCTCTCTTCTTTTACCTTCTTCCTCTAACTCGCCTTTTCTTCACAACGCTTGTTCTTCACTTTCCCTCCCTTCTGACCACTGATGATGTTTTGCCCTCTGCAGGATAAGTAACTAAGCATGAACTTCGTCATGTAAGATTCAGCTAAGTCCGGCACAGCCAACAGAACAGCAGAAATCCATGTGATTCTAAAGAAATCTAAATGATGTGGTAAATCTGTTATATTTGCTTGCCTGAGTCAGTATAGGATCCTGGGTAAATCATACACCCCAAGCCTGTTAGTTATAATATAACATGCATTATCAATACATGTGACTAGTTTCACAGAGTAAGAACATAAGAACAACTACTAGTAACTAGTCTATTAAAACATAATTCATTTATTAAAAGCATTTATATTCTGCTGATCAGAATTTCTGCATTAGAGAAATATCATAATGGAACTAATAATGGCATAGGATGGAGTGTATGTGAACTGAATCCAACAAAAGTAACGACCTTGGAACAAGGTGATGGAGAGTCTTATCAGCACTGTGCTCTATTTAATATTCTTGTTCAATGGACCCCTCCAGATCCGATATATAGTAGCAAAGAAGAGAGGATCTGGGATGACAAGAATGATTTGTGAACAGAAGCAGTCAACAGAAGGAATGATGAGCATGCTCAGTCAAGTGATTCTGAAGAGCAGAATATGCTGTTATAAAGAATGCAACTCAACCAAACCCCTAATGACGTAAAAAAAGATAACCTCACACTCTTGGAGATTGTGATGCCCTGTTATTCTATTAGCTTAGGTTTTTATTTCCTTCTACTTTTCAAATTTATTCTTTCCTTTTATTTTCGTAAGCAAACGGTAATAGGAGATTCTATCTGATTTTTATAGGTTCAGATACCGAGGCATGAGAATAAAGCATTTCATCAGAGGGAAGTAGTGAGGAATGCTGGAGCAGAGGGCAAACCTTCTCTCCCAGCATTACCCATTTCAGTGCTGTATTCTTGATCCTATTGATAAATAATGAAGACTAATTGGTTGCTGAAACCCCTCATGCTTAGAGAACAGGATGGGAAAAGTACATAGCAATTATATAATATGATAAGGAAAATAGGCTAACCCTCTGACATTGTTTCCACTGAATCTTACTGAAGCCCAAGACAGCCAATAGCTTGGGTCATTTGAAGTTGAAATTGCAAAGAGGCTATGAGGCCCACACTGCCTCTAAGGATAATGGAAGATAGACTAGGTGATCTGTTAAATGTGACTGGCTCAAGTCTAGAGGATTCAAACAGCTCTTGTTGTATTCATTAGAAACAGGTTTGCTTAACAGTCTCTAGAGTTCCAGGAGAATGGAGCTGACATTTGCAAATGATAGCCTTACAAACTTTCTTCCTTCCACAATTCTGCTTTTTCTATTGTTCCTTTTCCTTGGAGCTTTCCTTTTGGATGTTGGTAAATCTCCAGGAAATGCACTTGTGTTTTCTG
The DNA here is from genome assembly GCA_036184795.1 of Tokudaia tokunoshimensis. Taxonomy (NCBI): domain Eukaryota; kingdom Metazoa; phylum Chordata; class Mammalia; order Rodentia; family Muridae; genus Tokudaia; species Tokudaia tokunoshimensis. The sequence goes on along the minus strand of BTHU01000013.1, from coordinate 26,018,373 downwards.
TTGTCACATCTCATCAGTGCTCTTCTGGGGAGGCTGGAGGGAGGGGGCGGGGAGGCGGGAGAGAACTGGGAAGAAGGAGAGAGTGCCCTGGGCTGAAATGGCAGCAGCATGCAAATGAAGGCCAACTCTGTGAACACTTCCCAAGCAGTCACATTCCATTACAACCAAATTATAGGATGTGAGTCCTAGAAAATGGCAGCAGAAGAGCAAACAAACAAATAATAAACAACTAAGTAAATAAATAAATAAATAAGCAGAAAGATAAATAAAAGGCAGGTGACCACACTTAGTCCATCTTTAATTCTCAGTAGGATCATATCTTCAAATGCAAGAGGTTCCAACCATTCCTCCCTTATTATTCCAAAAATACATGTATTTACTAACTATACCCAGTTTTGTAGACAAGAATAGAGTAATGGATATTAATTCTCACATGCCCATTCAAACCTTTAGTCCCTCTATTCCCTTGGTTTCTTATAAAGTCAATTTGGCAAGGGAACTGAATTCTTGTAATCATTTTCAGACAGAAAGGCAAATTTCCACCAACTAACTAGGAACAAAGTTAGATAGCTGCCAATTATCAAGCTCACGTTTGTGACTACTTAAGAACATATAGTCCAAGAACTACTGAAGTAGAAATTTCTGGTTTCTTCGGAGAGTCAATTGTGTCATGTGATGTTTTCTGGAAACTGTCTTCTGAAAGGATGTTTTGCTGAAGCAGACATGTGGGAGGATATTTTTCTGAGAATAGACATGTGGTGCTTTTTTGGAAGTTGTCTGGTGAAAGGGTGTGTGATGTTTTGCTGGAATGGATACTTGAAAGGCATATGATGTTTGGAAAGAGTAAGTATAACCCAACGGACAGTGAAAAGTGCTTCTGCATTGGTTTGCATAGTTTTCTTTGTTGGTCTTCACTTGTTGGTACTTCATAGAGGCACCAAAGAGCTTCTGGTGGTATTTTGGCTGCTTCTTGTCACTTCAGTGGACTCGTACAGTTTCTTCTGGATAGAGCTGCTGCTGCTGGTTCTAATTTGGTGTTTTGCTAGTTGATTTAGATAGCTGACAATGAAAATTGGATTTGCCCCAAACAACTATTTCTAATCAGGTCCACCACCACTGCTTCCTATTAACCTTTCTTTTTCCCTACTCCTGGTGAGTGGTGGGGTAGAAAGGAGGTTGAAGTATTAAAAAACTTTTACTAAAGTAGGTTTTGGAAAATCTAAGCCTACAGATTATCTCTGAAAGTTTGGTTTCCTAGCTCAAAGATGGACTAATAGGATGAATAACAATGTTTGGAACTATGGCACAAGCACAGAGCTCCAGCAATGTCAAATTGATTCAGGTATAAGTATACTTACACTCAGATTATTTAAATACCATTATGTGAGGATATCAGTGGATAATTTTAGCTACTTGAAGAATTAGACATTTAGGGGGAAGTAAGGTATAATACACATAAAACACAGACAGGATGACTTCTCTGCACAAGAAAACAAGGGTGTACAGTGCTTGGCTTAGATAAACTCAATTAAATGTAACTGTTGTGCTTCCTGGCCTCATATGTGCTCAGTCAGTGGAATCAACATCAGATAGAGGAAAGTGATATGCATTCACTATGTGCAGGTTTTAGTGCATACACAAAGGACTATGGGAACTTGGAAGAATCAGATATAGGTTTAGTCAGGGAGCAGAGGTGGGAGACGTCATGGGAAAATACTCTTCTGCTAAATAGAAAAAGATGTGAAAACTTTGGTGAGGTCAAAGTAGAATCGCATTTCAAATATAAGAAAAAACATATGGGAAAGCATAGACTTTCAAAAGTTCATGGCAGAATTCTTTATCTATATAGAAGCCAGTGGTGAAATTTGTGTAAGCTATAATACCCAAAACAAGCCAAAATGAAAATATTGTATAAAGAAATCAAATTCAGTTACACTGAATGAAATATTCAAGAGAACCAAAACAAGGCAACTCCATTTTTTATATTTTTTATACTCCTTTTCTTTTCTTACTCCTTCCCTCATGAGTCAACTTCTGGCACCTGGTGTTTTCCTGCCCCTACTCTTAACCATTGCCTCATTCACTCTCCTCAGTTCTCACGCCTGCTTCACTTTCATCCTTTACACTCACCAGATTTCAACTAGTCATTACCTAAGCTCAATATTAAAATAAAAAGAAAAGCACACTTATATATCTAAACAAAGCAGATAAACAAGACTTCCCACATAACACAACTAAAATGAGTAGAACATATGAAATAATTATTTTTGAGATGCTGACCCAAAATGAGGTGGCACATGTTGCTGTACAGAAAATTGCCTGGGCTATAACATAAGAAAGAAGAATTGAGATAAAAGCAGGTGGTCTCAATTAGGCAAAGTGAAAATATCGAGAAGGCAGGAAGGAGGAAGCAGCTAGGATTCAGAGGACAGAGCATCGGGTAACATGAAGGGGAGGATCCAGAGGTCTGCAGCAGCTCTCCATCCTATTCTTTTATTTTAGAAAACTATTAAACATTCAGATATTACTATCTGAACATAACTATTTGAAGAATTAAAGTTAGCATATTTAGTGCTCACAGAGCTCTACAGCCTTATGTTTCATGAAAACATGGGGTAGAGAACAGAGCATATAACTTCAATAATGTAGAATCGTTATTCCTGGATAACACACAACATCATGTTTAACACATTTTAGAAGCAAGACCCTAAAAAGATTTAATTGTTTCCTGTGGGGGGAAATATTAAAAAAGTAGAACCTGCACATTCCCATGCTTGTGCCTCTGCCCTGGCGGCCTGGCCATGCACTGACAGACAATGGCCTACCTGTTTTTATCTCATGGAGATTCACTGGCCTCGAGATCCCGAGACATCTCCACCAAGCTCTCTAGGTTCCCAGTGTCAGGTCACTTCCACACCAACCCTGTGCTTCAAATCCCCACAGCCTTTGTGGTGCACATCTGGCAAACCCATGCTTTGCTGCCGTACCTTTCTCTCTTCAACCCAGATGAGGCTCCACGAGAAGAAAAACGCAACACAAACTTAGTTCAGAAACAATGATAACTCAATCTCTGGGTGCAACAACTAAAACCTAATCTTATAAGCCTTATTAAAATCTGGTCCTTCTAGTAGTATATTCTTGTGGCTCTGCCATGATACTATGAAGGTATAGCAGCTCTATCTTACATCTGTGCTGTGCCAGCTCCAATAGGGAAGTCACCTCTCTTCCTCTGTCCAACTTGGAAGTCCTGCCTACTCGCCCAGTGATTGGCTCCTTTATTCATTAGGGGATTGGATTACAAGAATAGCACCAGGCCTATCCACCACAGTTTCCCAGTAATAAAATTACATCTCAATGCAAAGTTTCACAGAAAAAAAACCCTATCTATCACTTAGGAAGTTACAATACATAGTGTATAATTGCCAATGCAAGATGACTAATTGTTCTGATCTGGATGTTTACTTCCCTGATTATCTGCCAATTCATATGGTGAAATTTGAATTCCTAAAGAGATGACATTATGAGGTAAAGACATTGTGGATGTGATTAGGTGATTGGCAGCAGATCTTTCACAGATAGGATTAGTAATCTTTTTGTTGTTGTTGTTGTTGTTGTTGTCTGTTTTGGTTTTTTTTGTTTGTTTTTTCGAGATAAGGTTTCAATGCAACAGAATCCTGGCTTTCTGAGAATTGCCTTGTAGAGAAGATGAGCCCCTAGCTCACAGATCTACCTGCCTCTGCCTCCAGAATGTTGGGATAAAGGTGTGAGTCATCATGCCCAGCCAGGATTAGTGGGATCTTTCAAAAGAGGCCCTGAGAACTGCCTTGCTAGTTCTATGCGAGGACCTGTGTGAGGATGGGCTGTCTCCGTGGAGCACATATGTTGCTGCTTTGACTCTTGTTGATTGTAAGCCACTCAGCTCATAATAAGACACTGGGTGTAATTAAAGGGCTGAAAGGTTTAGACATATAATGAAGAAACAAGAATCCAAGTCAACACAGAATTGACACAGATGTGAAAACTTAAAGAGAATAAAATTAAGTTATTTTAATGGTACCCTCAATACTTGAAACATTAAGTGAAGGCTGCGAAGAAGACAAGAAAAATTGCCAAATCAAAAATATTGAACTAAAATGTTTTTGTATATATCTTTTATATATTACATATGTATCTTATATATAGCACACAAACATATCGCTTAACAATATGCATAAGAAAGCATCAGTGAATATAATAATAGACTAATAGAAACTTCCCAAAATTAAATGCAGAAACTAAAACAACGATACAGTTTCCAAATCATTAGTGAACTGTGGAAAAGCAGTGAGAGACCTAATATACATATAAATTGAGTTCTTTTTTTTTTTTTTTTTTTTTTTAATTTTATTTTATTTTATTTTTTTAATTTACATTCCAAATCACTTCCCCTTTCCCGTTTCCTCCCTCCCCGAAAGTCCCATAAGCCCCCTTCCCTCCCTCTTTTCTCCGTTCAACCCCCTCTCATTACTCTGTCCTGGCGTTCCCCTACATCCAGTCTTTCCAGGACCAGGGGTCTCTCCTTCCATCTTTTTAGAAATCTATTGATATGCTGATTGTGTCTAGGGTATTCTGAGATTCTGGGTCAATATCCCCTTATCAGTGACTTCATACCATGTGTGATCTTTTGTGATTGGGTTACCTCACTAAGGATGATATTTTCAAGTTCTGACCATTTGCCTAGGAATTTCGTGAATTCATTGTTTTTAATTGCAGAGTAGTATTCCATTGTGTAAATATACCACATCTTCTGAATCCATTCCTCCGTTGAGGGACATCTGGGTTCTTTCCAGCTTCTGGCTATTATAAATAAGGCTGCTATGAATATAGTGGAGCATGTGTCCTTATTGCATGCAGGTAAAGTCTCTGGGTATATGCCCAGGAGTGGTATAGCCGGATCCTCCGGAAGTGTCATGCCCAGTTTTCTGAGGAGCCGCCAGACTGCTTTCCAGAGTGGTTGTACCAGCCTGCAATTCCACCAGCAGTGGAGGAGTGTTCCTCTTTCTCCACATCCTCGCCAACAACTGCTGTCTCCTGTGTTTTTGATCTTAGCCATCCTGACTGGTGTGAGATGGAATCTCAGGGTTGTTTTGATTTGCATTTCCCTAATGACTAAGGATGATGAACATCTCTTTAGGTGCTTCTCAGCCATTAGATATTCTTCAGGTGAGAACTCTTTGTTTAGCTCTGTACCCCATTTTTTAATAGGGTTACTTGCCTCTCTGGAGTTTAACTTCTTGAGTTCTTTGTATATCTTGGATATTAGCCCTCTGTCGGATGTAAGGTTGGTAAAGATCATTTCCCAGTTAGTTGGTTGCCGCTTTGTCTTTTTGACAGTGTCTTTTGCCTTGCAAAAACTTTGTAATTTAATGAGGTCCCATTTGTCTATTCTTGATCTTAGAGTATAAGCTATTGGAGTTCTGTTCAGGAAATTCTCCCCTGTGCCCATATGTTCAAGGTTCTTCCCTAGTTTCCCTTCTATTAGTTTCAGTGTGTCTGGTTTTATGTGGAGATCTTTGATCCACTTAGAATTGAGCTTAGTGCAAGGAGATAAGGATGGGTCAATTTGCATTCTTCTGCATGTTGACCTCCAGCTGAGCCAGCACCATTTGTTGAAAAGGCTATCTTTTTTCCACTGGATGGTTTTAGCTCCTTTGTCAAAGATCAAGTGACCATAGGAGTGTGGATTCATTTCTGGGTCTTCAATTCTGTTCCATTGATCTACATGTCTGTTACTGTACCAATACCATGCAGTTTTTAACACTATTGCTCTGTAGTACAGCTTGAGGTCCGGGATACTGATTCCCCCAGAGGTTCTTTTACTCTTGAGAATAGTTTTAGCTATTCTGGGTTTTCTGTTATTCCAGATGAATTTTTGAATTGCTCTTTCTAACTCTATGAAGAATTGAGTTGGGATTTTGATGGGGATTGCATTGAATCTGTGTATTACTTTTGGTAAGATGCTCATTTTTACTATATTAATCCTGCCAATCCATGAGCATGGCAGATTTTTCCATCTTCCGAGGTCTTCTTCAATTTCTTTCTTCAGAGACTTGAAGTTCTTGTCATACAGATCTTTCACTTGTTTGGTTAGCGTCACGCCAAGATACTTAATATGGTTTGTGGCTATCGTAAAGGGTATTATTTCTCTTACTTCTTTCTCAGCCTGCTTATCCTTTGAGTATAGGAAGGCTTCTGACTTGCTTGAGTTGATTTTATATCCGGCCACTTTGCTGAAGTCGTTTATCAGCTGTAGGAGTTCTCTGGTGGAGTTCTTTGGGTCGCTTATGTATACTATCATATCGTCTGCAAATAGTGAGAGTTTGACTTCTTCCTTTCCAATTTGTATCCCTTTGACCTCTTTTTCTTGTCTAATTGCTCTAGCTAGAACTTCAAGTACTATATTGAAAAGATATGGAGAGAGAGGGCAGCCTTGTCTAGTCCCTGATTTTAGTGGGATTGCTTCAAGTTTCTCTCCGTTTAGATTGATGCTGGCTACTGGTTTGCTGTAAATTGCTTTTACTATGTTTAGATATGGGCCTTGAATTCCTGATCTTTCCAAGACCTTTAGCATGAAAGGATGCTGAATTTTGTCAAATGCTTTCTCAGCATCTAATGAGATGACCATGTGGTTTTTTTCTTTGAGATTGTTTATGTAGTGGATTACATTGATGGATTTCCTTATATTGAACCATCCCTGCATCCCTGGGATGAAGCCTACTTGATCGTGGTGAATGATCGTTTTGATGTGTTCTTGGATTCGGTTGGCAAGAATTTTATTGAGTATTTTTGCATCGATATTCATAAGAGAGATTGGCCTGAGATTCTCTTTCTTTGTCGGATCTTTGTGTGCTTTTGGTATTAGTGTAATTGTGGCTTCATAGAACGAGTTGGGTAGTGTTCCTTCTGTTTCTATTTTGTGGAACAGTTTGAAGAGTATTGGTGTTAGGTCTTCTTTGAAGGTCTGATAGAATTCTGCACTAAAACCATCTGGACCTGTGCTTTTTTTGGTTGGAAGACTTCCAATGACAACTTCTATTTCTTCAGGGGTTATAGGACGGTTTAGATGGTCTATTTGATCCTGATTTAATTTTGGTACTTGGTATCTGTCAAGGAAATTGTCCATTTCCTCAAGATTTTCTAGTTGTGTTGAATACAGGTTTTTGTAGTAGGATCTGATGATTTTTTGAATTTCCTCAGTTTCTGTTGTTATCTCTCCCTTTTCGTTTCTGATTTTATTAATTTGGATACTATCTCTGTGCCCTCTGGTTAGTCTGGCTAAGGGCTTATCTATCTTGTTGATTTTCTCAAAGAACCAACTCCTCGTTTTGTTGATTCTTTGTATGGTTTTATTTGTTTCTACTTGATTGATTTCAGCCCTGAGTTTGATGATTTCCTGCCTTCTACTCCTCTTTGGTGTATTTGCTTCTTTTTGTTCCAGGGCTTTCAGGTGTGCCATTAAGCTGTTAGTGTATGCTGTCTCCCGTTTCTTTTTGGCGGCACTCAGGGCTATGAATTTTCCTCTTAGCACTGCTTTCATTGTGTCCCATAAGTTAGGGTATGTTGTGCCTTCATTTTCATTAACTTTCAAAAAGTCTTTGATTTCTTTCTTTATTTCCACCTTGACCAAGTTATCATTGAGTAGAGCATTGTTCAGCCTCCATGTGTACGTGGGTTTTCTTTTGTTTTTGTTGCCATTGAAGACCACCCTTATTCCATAGTGATCTGATAGGAGGCATGGGATTATTTCTATCTTCTTGTATCTGTTGAGGTCTGATTTGTGACCAATTATATGGTCAATTTTGGAGAAGGTACCATGAGGAGCTGAGAAGAAGGTGTATTCTTTAGCTCTAGGATGAAATGTTCTATATATATCAGTTAGTTCCATTTGGTCCAAGGCTTCAATTAGATTCACTGTGTCCCTGTTTAGTTTCTGCTTTCCTGAACGATCCATTTCAGAGAGCGGGGTGTTGAAGTCACCCACTATTATTGTGTGCGGTGCGATGTGTGCTTTGAGTTTTAGTAAAGTTTCTTTTACGAATGAGGGTGCCCTTGCATTTGGAGCATAGATATTCAGGATTGAGAGTTCTTGATGGTGGATTTTTCCCTTGATCAGTATGTAGTGTCCTTCTGTGTCTTTTTTGATGACTTTGGGTTGAAAATCAATTTTATCCGATATTAGGATGGCTACTCCACCTCGTTTCTTGGGGCCATTTGCTTGTAAAATTGTTTTCCAGCCTTTTACTCTGAGGTAGTGTTTGTCTTTGACACTGAGGTGCGTTTCCTGCATGCAGCAAAATGCTGGGTCCTGTTTACGTATCCAGTCTGCTAGTCTATGTCTTTTAATTGGGGAGTTGAGACCATTGATATTAAGAGAGATTAAGGCATAGTGATTATTGCCATCTGCCATTCTTGACGCTATCTTTATGTTTGAGTGGTTATCTACTTTTGGGTTTGATTCAAGAAGGTTATTATCTCATTTTTTCCAGGGTGTTGTTTCTCTCCCTGTATTGGAGGTTTCCACCTATTATCCGTTGCAGGGCTGGATTTGTGGAAAGATATTGTGAAAATTTGGTTTTATCATGGAATATCTTGGTCTCTCCATCTATGGTGATTGAGAGTTTTGCTGGGTATAGTAGTCTAGGCTGGCATTTGTGCTGTCTTAGTGTCTGCATGAGATCTGCCCAGGATCTTCTGGCTTTCATAGTCTCTGGTGAGAAGTCTGATGTGATTCGGATAGGTCTTCCTTTGTATGTTACTTGGCCCTTTTCTCTTACTGCATTTAGTATTCTTTCTTTGTTTAGAACATTCGGTGTTTTGATTATTATGTGACGGGAGGTATTTCTGTTCTGGTCCAGTCTGTTTGGAGTTCTGTAGGCTTCTTGTATGTTCATCGGCATCTCTCTCTTTAAGTTAGGGAAGTTTTCCTCCATAATTTTGTTGAAGATGTTTACTGGCCCTTTAAGTTGCAAATCTTCACTCTCATCTATACCTATAATCCTTAGGTTTGGTCTTCTCATTGTGTCCTGGATTTCCTGGATGTTTTGGGTTACGCGTTTTTTGCATTTTGCATTTTCTTTGACTGTTGAGTCGATGCTTTCTATGGAATCTTCAGCACCTGAGATTCTTTCTTCCATCTCTTGTATTCTATTGTTGATGTTTGCATCTATGACTCCTGATTTCTTCCCAAGGTTTTCTATCTCCAAAGTTGTCTCCCTTTGTGATTTCTTAGTTGTTTCTACTTCCTTTTTTAGTTCCTGGATGGATTTGCTGAGATCCTTCACTTGTTTGTTTGTATTTTCCTGTATTTCTTTAAGGTATTTTTGCATTACCTCTTTCAGGATTTCTTCCTGATGACCCACGTTCTCCTGCATTTCTCTGAGCGATTTTTGTGTTTCCTCCTCATGGGATTCCATCTGTTGATCCATCGTCTCCTGCATTTCTTTAAGCAGTTCTCGTGTTTCCTTTGTAAGGGCATCTAACCGTTGATTCATTTCTTTAAGCAATTTTTGTGTTGCCTCCTTATGGGCATCCGTCTGTTGACCCATATTCTTCTGCATTTCTTTATGCAAATTTTGTGATTCCTTTGTGAGTGCATCTACCCGTTGATTCATCTCGTTAAGTGATTTTTGTGTTGTCTCCTTGTGCGCCTCCATCTTTTGATCCATGTTCTCCCGCATTTCTCTAAGCGATTTTTGTGTTTCCTTTGTAAGGGCTTCTAACCGTTGATTCATGGTCTCCTGTAACTCTTTATGAGATTTATTTGTGTCCTTCTTGTGATCCTCTAATAGCATCATGAGAAGTGATTTTAAATCCAGATCTTGTCTTTCGGGTGTGGTGGGGTATCCAGGACTTGCTGCTGTTGGAGAGTTGGGTTCGGATGGTCCCACATTACTTTGATTACTGTTAGTAACATTCCTACGTTTGCCTTTTGCCATCTGGATACCTCTGGTGTTAGTTGGTCCTGCTGCCACTGGCTGTTGGTTGGACCTCCTGTGAGCTTGCAAAGCTATTTCTGCCCCCCCTGGATTACCAGGATTCCCCTGGCACCGATTTCTGGGGCCTGCCTGCTCCTGAGTGACTTTGGAGCCCTAATGTGCTTTGCCCCAAGTGATCTTATATTGGGGAGGCCTTGCACATCTAAAGGCTCAGCCTAGTGGATTCCTGGAGCAGAGGTCGCCAAAGGGAGGCTGGCAGGCTCCTGCCCTGTGCAGGGGTGTGTGATCTCTCCTGGGGGGGGGAGGGGGCGTCCCTCTGCCAGGCAGAAGTCCCACAGCAGATCTGGCGCGCTGGTCACTGCAGATCAGCCCAGCACCTGGGAGCAGGTTACACACAAGCTGCCTGAACCCGAAGCGATATTATGCCTGTCTGTCTCTGAGCCTGGTGGTCCCAACTACCTGGTCACTGGAGCAAAGATGGCGGAGGGCACTCTCCGTGGCGCTGCTCACCCTGTGGTCACGATGGCCCGCCGATCTGGCACCCAGACGACCACAGCGCCAACCCGCCCTCGGGCACAGAAGGAAGCCCCAACAGGCCGTGCCCCAAGTGATGTTATATTGGGGGGAGAGCCTGGGTACCGGTCTCTCCAGCGCAGTCCGCGGGAACAGAGGTCGCGGAAGGGAAGCTGGCGGGCTCCCTCCCTGCGCGGGGTCCCTCCACCAGGCAGAAGGTCCCACCGCGGAACTGGCGTGCTGGTTACTGCAGATCAGCCCAGCACCTGGGAGCAGGTTACACACAAGCTGCCTGAAACCGAAGCGATATTATGCCTGTCTGTCTCTGAGCCTGGCGGTCCCAACTACCTGGTCACTGGAGCAAAGATGGCGGAGGGCAGTCTCCGTGGTGCTGCTCACCCTGTGGTCACGATGGCCCGCCGATCTGGCACCCAGACGACCACAGCGCCAACCCGCCCTCGGGCACAGACGGAAGCCCCAACAGGCCGTGTCCCAAGTGATGTTATATCGGGGGGAGAGCCTGGGTACCGGTCTCTCCAGCGCAGTCCGCGGGAACCATAAATTGAGTTCTTGGTAGAGGAACATGTTTGAAAAAGCAATGGCAAAAAATTTACCAGACTTTACTAAACTTAACAATTATACATATCAATAACACAATGGAACAAGGTCTTTGAGATACTGAAAGGAAAAACAGCTATCATTCATATCTATATTTTATAGAGCGTCACTCAAATATAAAGGCAAAATACTTTTTCCCCCCGCAGATAGTAGTTGAAAGTATTAATGCAGCCATCACATAAAAAGAATTTAAAGGAATCTTGGGGAGAAGGAAAATGATGCCATGTGATGATCTGAGTCAAAACAAAGAATGAACGAACATTAGAAACAGCTCAGACATGGGGCAAACATTCAAGGGTCTGTGAAAATTAATTGTCACTGTGAACTTGACTGGATTCACAATAACCCACTGTGTACCCCTGGGCATGTTTAGGAGGATGTTTCTGGTGAGGTTTAATTGAGTGGGGAAGGGCTAACCTGAATGTAGTCAGCAGCATCCCGTGGGCTGCCATCCTGGATCAAATAAAATGCCACCAGTGGCATGAACACTGGCAGTCATCACTCTTCTCCCTGGAAGCAGAAACAAGGGTGATCAGCCACCTCATGCTTCGGCTGCCAAATGTTCCCTCTGTGATAGACTGTGTCCCTTCAACTGTGAGGCCAAAAAAGCCCTTTATTCCTTAAGTAGATCCATCAGGTGTTTTGCCTCAGCAACAATAAAAGTAATGAACACAAAGTCTTGTCTCACTTATATATGCGGCTATTTAAACAAATTATAATTTAATAATTTTGTGAGCGTCTCTCTTGCAAAACTGAAATGTAAGTCAATAACAGTATAAAAGACAGGAAGGGGAGATGATGTAACATAGTATTGCAAGGATCATATATTGTATATAGAACAATAAATTTTACCATGGCCCTTGCACTGTACCATATTAAATGGGCATGTGATTGTCAATATTATTCATATGTTGAGGGAAAATATAATAGAAATTGCACACTACTTTGAGAAGTATTCTAAAAGTTTACAATGGCCTACCGTGGCCTGCTCAGAATTTATATCATATATTTGTTCAACATATCCATGCAATATATGATACCTTTCTGCTAGTCACCTCTTGGTTTTCATCATGACTACCTCTTCTCTGTAAAAAAAAAAAAAATAAATCTTTATTTGATGCCTACTGATGGCTCCAAAGCTTCAGATGGTGTCAATTTACATATGCCAAAAATAAGCCATAAACTTTAAAGGACTTCATTGATTTCTCAACCCTGTAAAAAAGCATATGCTGAAGTTGCTACGATCCAAGAGTGAATCTACCATGTGCAAAGTTGTGAAGAAGAAAAACAAATTCAAACTAGTTTTCCTATCACACCTCAAATCACAAAAGTTACTGACACAGTATGTGTGTGATAAGTGCTTAGTTAAGATAAAATTTCCTTAACTTCTTAGTAGGAATAGAAAATGGGTTCCAATTGATGGCAATATGTAGCAACAGACAGCACTGGAATGATACCAAATCTTTAGCAAAGGATCTGCAAGAATCAGTGACACCAGGTAAAGAATGGTTATAGATGGAGGAATAATTCTGGACAGGAAAATATAAAATTCACCAAAGATGCCATGCCTCCCAAAGAGGAAGCAGGTGTCACAGATCTGGCTGCATGAAGGACATTGATTAAAGAGATAGGATGCCACCCAAAGAAAAGATACCACCCTCAATTCCAGTGATCATGCCTGGTAGAAGATGTCCAGAGGGATCTACAGTGACAATGATACAAAAGAAGAGTTACAGATGAACTTCAGTGCTATAGGACAAAGCTTCACGGCAAAATATAAAACCGGGTAATGTCTGCAGGTGTACTGTACACCCATCCTTTAAAACAAAAATTATCGCCCATGTTCTGGCAAATTAATCAGGAAGCATGGCTAAGAGTCATCTTATTCATGAAATAGCTCTATCAATGCTCTAATCCAGACATGAGGAACTACTTGGAAGAGGAAAGGTTGGAATTCAAAGACCCATTAATAATTGACAAGACACCTGGCCATTCTAAATTTGTTGCTATGTTAGTGAAAATATTAACATTGTCTTTTTACCTTCAAATACAATTTTATTGTTTAGGGCCTTGCTGGCTTGTCAAAATCTCAAACATATGCCTCATATTTGAGTACATCAATTTGACAACTGATGCCAATCCTAATCTGTCAATAGCCCAGGACTGGAAATCCTTCAATATTGCCAATGCAATAACATTTATCAAGGTGCAATAGATAAATTAAAACCAGAAACTGTAAACTCTTGCTGGAAGAATGGATGGAGGGACATCATTAATGAATCTAATGACTTCTTAGGAATTGATGGAAGAAGGAACAGAATCATTCACACAGCAAGATGGGTAGAGGTAGATTGCCAACATGCCCCATGAAGAAGTGGAAAAGCTGGTCTGGAGAGATGGCTCAGTGGACCTGGGTAACTATCACTTACCATATGACCCAGAACCATCTGTAACTCCAGATCCACAGGACCTGTCACCCACTTCTGGCCTCTGGGCATGGCATTCACATGGTATACATACATGCAAGCAGGCAAACACTCATAAGTAAATCATGAAGATGATTAAACTCTTAAAGAAGGAAAGTAAAAATCCACATTGAACTCCAGTGAGGTGTGTTAAGAATGAAGATTCTGGAGAAACATTTTAGCCATGTCAAGAAAAAGAAGATAACTGAGAAATGAAAGCAGAATTAACAATGCCTTATTCCCAAAATGTGATGGTGGAGTGTTTCAAAATGCACACACATTGAAGGATAAAATTTAGAGTTCAACCCTTGAATGGAAAACAGATTTCAAGAAAGCCATCGAATCACTAAAGGATTTATGTCTCTGCAGCATTATTGTTTTGAACATTTATGTATATTCTAATATTGAAAATGGATTTTTCTCACATAATATAACCTGATTATAGTTTCTCCCCCTCTCCTCCTCCCACATCCTCCCACCTTTCCTCAAATCTGGATTCACCTCCAGTCTGTCTATCATTAGGATAGATTTCTAAGTGATGATAATGAAATAAAATACAATAAGATAAAATTGAACTAACACATTGGAATAGGGCAAAAACAACAGAAGAAAAAGAGCCCCAGAGAAAGCCCAAGAAACAGAGACACAATTGTCTGCAAATTCAGGAATCCTACAAAGCACTAAATTGGGAGTTGATAATGTACATGGAATGGACCTGTAGGGTTAAAAAGAGAGAAGGAAGAAATACTTATTAATAAAATAAACTAAAATAAAAATACTGAGATAAATACAAGAAAAAGCCCTGACATGGCATTATGAAAAAAGGAGCCTCCAAAGATGTGCTTGCGTTTGTTTTCTGTGGGCCATCTACTGCTGGGTATCCAGCCTACATTTAAGAGTAGTTTGTTTCCCCAGTGAGGCTTGGAGGAAGCCTGACTCCTGTTTTAGTTTCCTTGGATGAAACTAAAATTTTATTTGCAAATGGTTATCGATGGTTATTACTTCGGAGTAGGGGATATGTGTGTGTGTGTCCACTTCTTTCAGATCTAAGATCCCATCTGGTGCAGACCTTTGCAGGCCCTGTGCACCCTGCTTCAGACTGTTTGAGTTCATATGTGTGTAGATCTTTTTGATGTAAAGGGTCTTGTTTCCTTGGCTTACTCCAACCATTTTTGGCTCTTACTTTCTTCTTGCTTCTACTTTTGAGGCATTCCCAGATCCCTAGGGAAGGGATTTTGTGGCGATACCCCTTTTAGGGATGTGTATTCCAAGGTTTCTCATTTTCTGAATAATGTCTGGCTGTGGATCTCTATATTTGTTCCCATCTGCTGCAGGAGGAAGCCTCTCTGATGATGGCCGGTGCTATTCTGTGAGTACAGTAGAATGTCATGCGCTCTAATTCTATTGCTACAGGTTTTTGGTTGACTTTTGTCACTGGTTATTTGTTGTTGTTCTTTTTTTTTTTTTAGAACAATACTATTTGGTTTTATCCTAGGTTCCTGGACTATCTAGTCTCAGGTTATGGGTCACCAGGGTAGTATGAAATATGAGTTCCAGCTCATGGCATGGACATTAATCAAATCAGATACTGATTGGTTACTCCCATAAACTTTATGCCATTTATGAATATTTTTGCCATTGTCCCATTGTCCTAGTATATTTTGCAGATCGGATACCAGTTTATAGCAAATGTTTTATGGCTGGGTTGGTGTTTTGGTTTCTCCTTTGGTAACATGCAGAGTACCTTCCTATACCAAAGACACTAGCATGTCAGGATGAAAGCTATATGTAGGCCCCAGTTTGACTTCTCCAAATTCAATAGGTTCATGTAGATGTTGTTTTCAACAATGGGACTTTAATGTCACTGTATGGAGAACAGTGATGGTCTTGACAGCAGGCTAGGTTGTTTAAGGGTTTCCATGGGAACCTTTGGCTACCAACTCAATTAGATGTAACCCAATTAGCTTTGTAAAGCTTTATCTGGTGGCAAGAGTTGTCCATTTGGGGCTCTGTCCTCCTCATTATTTGGCAATTTCATTTAGATCACCTGCATAAATGCCTATGTTTTGGGAGGGAAAACTTTATTCATTAGGTTTCCATACTACTCCTCACATGGCCCTTAATTTTTAGCTGAAATTCTCCATATTTCCTTCCTTTTTCTCTTCTCCACTTGATCCTCTCATTTCAGACTCCACTCATCCATCCTTAACTATCTATCTTATTTCACTTTCCTAGTGAAATCTATATCCCCCCTCCCAGTTCTTTACTCAGTACCTAACCTCTGTGATCCTATGGATTGTAGCTTGGTTATCATCAACTCAACAACTAATATCCACAAGTAAGTGAATTTATATTTTGTGGTCTGGGTTATCTCATTCAGGATGATTTTTTTCTAGTTCCATATATTTACCTACAAATCTCATTATTTCATTTTTTTAGTGCTTAAGTAATACTACATTGTTTAAACGTATGACATTTTCTTTATTCATTCATCTGTGGAAGGACATTTAGGTTGTTTCCAGTTTCTGGATTTTATGAATAGAGCAGCAATGAACATTGTTGAGCAAGTGTCTCTGTGGTACAGTGAAGCCTCTTTGGCTGTATGCTCAAGAGTAGTGTAGGTGGAGTTTGAGTTAGATTGATTCCCATCTTCCTGAGGAACCACTACCTTGATTTCCATAATAAATCTTATAAGTTTTCCTTCCCCCCAAGCAATGGGTGAGTCTTCTTTTTATGCTATATCTTTGGTAGTATAAGCTTTCACTTGTTTTATTGATTTTAGCTATTCTTATTAGTATAAGATGAAATCTCAAAGTAGTTATGGTTTGCATTTCCCAGATGGCTAAGGATGTTGAAATAATTTGAGTGTTTATCAGCCATTTGAATTTCCTCTTTTGAGAATTTTCTGTTTATATCTATACTTCATTATTTTAAATGGGTTGTTTGTTTTCTTAATATTTTATTTTTGAGTTCTTTTTGTATTTTGGACATTAGCCCTTTATTGGGTGTGTAGTTGGTGAAAATCTTTTCCCATTTTGTAAGCTGCCACTTTGTCCAAATAAAAGTTTTCTTTGCTGTGCAGAAATGTCTCAGTTTTATGAAATAGCATTTATTAACTTCTTGGACTCAGTTTGCATGTATTTTGTTGATTATTTGTATGCCAGTGATTATGAGGGACGTTGATCATACTCTCTTCCTTTGTTGGGTCTGTGTATGGTTTAGACATCAGGGTAACTTTGGCCTCCTAAATGAATTAGACAAATTTCCTTCTGTTTCCATTTTGTAGAATAATTTAAGGAGTATTGGCATTAGCTCTTCTTTGAAATTCTGGTAGAATTCTTCACTAAAACCATCTGGCCCTGAGATGATGATGATGATGATGATGATTACTATTATTAATACTGCTTCTATTTTACTAGGGACTATAGGCTTGGTTAGATTGCTTATCTGATCTTGACTTATCTTTGGAAAGTGGTAAATGTTGAGAAAATCACCTATTTATATTTGATTTTCCAATTTGGTGGAGTACAGGTTTTCATGGTATATCATTATGATTCTCTGAATTTTCTCAGTATTTATTATGTCTCCGTTCTCATTTCTAATTTTGCTAATTTGGATATCATCTGTCTTCTCGTTAATTTGGATAAAGTTTTGTCAGTCTTACTGATTTCCTCAAAGAATCAATGTTTTGTTTCATTGATGTTTTGTATTGGCTTTTGTTTGCCGTTTGTTTCTATTTTATTGATTTCAGCTCTGAGGTTAATCATTTCTTGCCGTCTACCCCTGTCCTTTCATTTCTTCTTGTCTAGAGTTTCCAGGTATGATGTAAAATTACTAGTATGAGACCACTCCAATTTTTTATGTAGACACTTAGTACTTTGATCTTGAATCTTAGAGCTGCCTTCTTTGTGTCCCATAACTTGGAGTTTGTTGTGTATTCATTTTTATTTAATTTTAGAAAGTCTTTAAATTTTTCTTAATTTTTAACTTGGCCTGTTTTTCATTTAATAGTGAAGTTGTTTGGCCACTATGGAAATCAGAGAGGAGAATTCTCAAAAAAAAAAAAAAAGAAAAAGAAATCTACACTATGACCCAGCTCTGTCACTCCTTGTCATGTGTGTGCCCGAAGAGCTTGACATTCTACTCCAGAGACTTGCTCACTCATGTTCATTGCTATTCTATTCACAATAGCTAAGAAACCAAAACAACGTAAATGTCCTAGAGCTGACAAATAGATTTTGGAAATGTGGTACAGATATGCTACAGAGTACTATTCAGCTGTGAAAAAAAATATGAAAACATGAACTTTGAAGGTAAATGGATGGAGTTAGAAAAGATCATATTAAGTGAGGTAAGCGGAACCCAGAAAGGCAAATGTTACAGTAGCTCATCATCAGCTCCTAGCTCCAAATCTTCAGATGTGGTACATACCCTGGAGCAACTGCATATCACAGTGTTTTACCATAGTAAGTAAGACATTATTGTAGCTCACAGAGTTTACAAATGGATAGGACTATTGATGTCTTTTCTCCCACATTGGGTTGCACAAACCTTCCAGAACTATGGAAACAGCAATGCTTCCAATACAATAACTTCCCATTACAAGGTTTTCCAGCAGATTATTCAGCTAAAATATTTTCAACTATTAAATTAACCTAGTCATCAGAAGCCTCTGCTTCTGATAGCTAAACATAGATCTTCTTGTGTCTCAGTGATCTAGGGTCACTGCTAGTAAACGATCCCCCTTCTGATATATCATTAGGGGGATCAATAGAAGCTAATGCTGTGTTGCAATGTCTGAATCTTTCACCTTGCCTTTTCACATAGGCACTGTAGCATTGGACTTCATCACAGGAAGGCTGAGGACAGTACTGTAATGTAATTTGATTGTTTTACCGTCAGCTATCAGTCACCATGCATTGTTTTAAATTTGTAAACTTACCTTTATTCTAAGTATGTGCATTTATCCCAAAGGAAAGAAGATATAAATGTAAGCTAATGTAAGCTACTTAATGTAAGCTACATTAACAGAGAAGACCTGTGACTAAACATAATCCAAAATAACAGAAAGCAAAATTTAAAATCATTAATTCACCCAGCTGATTCCATAATAAAAATACCATCATCACTATGTTCAATTGACTAAAATAAAACCAGTTTACATCATATGGTCAGGAAACTACAGAGGGACTAGAACTTACAAGAACTTCTAGTGAAAATGTAAAATAGTACAAGCATATGAAGAAAATGTAAATGAAACCAAAAATCTATCATATGACCCCACCATCTCATTTCTTTCTATATATTTACTCAAAAGAAATGAGAACATGGCTATGTAAAGACTTACATGGTTTCTTGGAATTTTCAAATGTGCTTCAAACTAGCAACTCCTGGCTGGCACCAAGTGGTGCATGTGCAGGCAAACAGTAGTCTTTCTATGGAATTGACAGTTATCTGGCCATAAAACGAATGGGGCTTTGACCCATGACACAACTTTGTTGACTCTTAAAGAAGCCAAAGATAGAAGAGGGGCTCTCTTAGGAGGAACATCCCACTCTGTAGGGTGGAACACAAACGAATAGAAGAGAAATTGGTTCTGATTTTAAAAGAACACAGTATGTGAATGTACTAAAGCATCACAGCGAAACCCCATCATTTGTACAAGTATTACTCATTAATAATTATAATTAAGACTGCAGGTGCATTTTCCTCAATTGACATTAGTTGAATAAATTCATAAAGAAGTTAGCACTGTTATGGGTGAAAATGAATACAATACATTCTCATTTGCTGTGTGTGTGTGTGTGTGTGTGTGTGTGTGTGTGTAACCTTTTGGTTGTGAAGGACAGATTTCAAGATTAAAGAGATGGCTCAACATCAAATAGTGCTTGCTCCACAACCTCGAAGACCTGAATTCAAGTGCAGCGTCTACATAAGAATCTAGGCACCATGCACATGTCTATAACCTCAGAACTGTGGAGGGTCAGACCGGGATTTTACAGAGCTTGTTGGTCTCCAATGTAGTTCCAGGTTCATGGAGTGACCATGTCTTAGGGGAATGAGACAGATAGTGGCAGATCAAGGCATCCAATGGCTTCTGAATACAAGTGATCTTGTACTACATACCTCTCTCTCCCTCTCCCTCTTCCTTTCTCTCTCTAACACACACACACACACACACACACACACACGCTTTACTCCATTAATAAATAAACAAATAGAATTTCTCTTACTTGCAAGATAATCTATCACAACGACTTGAACAGAGACAAGCCAGCAGAGCGCAGGGATGAGAATTGGTGCTCCTGTTATCAATCCTTCTTTCTTCCCATAGGATCCTTATACCATAGGCCCACACCTGCTTAGTGCCAGAGTAAGCTTGTGATTTGAATATGAAACATTCACGCAGACAAGCTCATGTGTGTGATAACTTGGACCCCACTCGTGGTGATAGCTCTTAGAAGGTTTTGGAGAAAATGCATCACTATAGACAGGCTTTGAGGTTTTAGAGTACAGCCCCACTTTGTATCCATCCTTTGCTTCCTGGTCCACAAAGGTGTGGGATGGTAAGCATCCCAGATTTTCACTCTAGTCACCATGGAGGCCCCGGACTCATCAATATTTCAGATGGCCCTGTATTGATGAAGCATGGCCACATGACTGAAATTGAGGAGGAAGAGATGACACGCCTAAGAGTTGTCTTTAGGATGGTGACTTCCTAAAAAAGAAACAAGAAGATGCTGGACACAAGGAGAGTCATATGATAGCTAGAGTGTTAAAGAAGAAGGGAAGAGAGCTGAGAGACTTGGGGTGAAGTAGACCTCGGCCTACTGCGTGAAATAGGAAGATTTGGTTAGATGATGAGACTCTAGTGAGAGATGCTGCTCAGTGAGTGTGGGAGAGAAAGGTGAGTCTGCAAGGCACAGGGGAGACAAATCTTTCAAGATCTGTGTAGACTGAGGAGGGCTTAAGTAGGAGAGGGAAAACCCTTGATCATCCTTTTCTGGGTGAGAATTGAATTTAGATACAAAGATTGGAGCAGAGAAGAGAAAAAAGTGACTGTTGTGTAAACAAGAGATAACTGTGATTTGTCGAAGAAAGGGTAGTAGGAAGAAAGTGGTCTGTTTTTACTGTAGACCAAAGGAGTTTATAGAATTAGGGTTGGGGTATTTTGAGGGGAAGAGCAATCAAGAATGTTTCTGAGACATTTTCCACTCCAAGAAAGAACATTTGCTTTAGTGTCCCAGGTGAACTATTGTCTAGTTTTAATTACACTGGTCCAAGACTAAAGTCTTCTCTGCTTTGTGAGCTTTTCCCTGAGCACATTTCACATAAGCTCTGGAGGTCAATTCTCCTATTCTGTCGATCAATCACATTATTGATATGTTTTTCCCCTATGAAAACTTGAAATTTAAATACATAATTAATTTAACATCAACAGAGTTTTATGTTTTAGCTATTTATCTGGACAAACAGCTCCTGTAGCTAGATTCTAGTTTGTTTGTTTTTTTTCTTGAAAATATATGTTTCAATTTCTATATATAATGTTCCCTAGTGTCCCATGGTCCCTCGTGGTGTGGCTGAAGCAACCCTCTTTTTTCATCTTAATGTACTTCAAGAAAGGACTTTTGCTGTTTTTAACAGAATGATCTGCTTATACCCTGTCCCTGCTTTAGTCAACTGCTTCCTATGCAAGAAGAGGAGGGGTGAATAAGTTTCTCCTTTATTTCCGATAGTCAAATCCCAAACAATCACTGTGGGACTGTTATTCGCAGCACACATGTGATCAAATACAGAAGCAGAATATAAAAATAACAAGATAATATTTGTCAAACATAAAATATGATGTATGTTTATTTTCTGGGTAGGAAAGAATACCTTGTATTTTAACTGCTGATTGGGAAAATATATGTTTATGACTATACCAGCAAAGCTGCAGTAAGAATTATAACGTTTTGTTATCCTTTTTACCCACACACTTTTGAGAGCTGTATGTAGTAAGCATGAAGCATATGGGACAAAATGTACATGAAAGAGGAATTATGAAGCTGATGAATTACTTTATTGAGGACAAGTGCATCTGGTCTATGTAACGTGAAGGGACTGGTACTCAATAGCAGAGGTGATGTTCTTAGTGTTTACATTTGTGACTAGTCAGGGAGATTGCTCTGGATAGTCAGATTTCTAAGGAAGAGAGGAGTAGATAATGAAAATTCAGGCATTGGCTGATTTCCTGTGCTTTTTGATGCTGGGCTGTTAACATGGACATTTCACAGGTGGGCATACATCTGAAGGAGGAGGAATAAAACAGCTCAGATAAACAGCTTGACTATAGTGCAGTACACTGGTCCAGTCCTCAGGGAGAAGGACTGAACAGCAGATTGGCTTATGTGGTTTTGATGCTTGTAATAGTGGGGGAATAAAACTGGGAGGCAGAGAGCAGCCACAGACACTGGCGAGAAAGAATTTCTATGACTAGGATTTTAAGCAATTGTTATGAAAGAAATCGACAAAGGGAACAAACATTCAGTGCGTTGGAAGAGGCATTTGGCTCAGATCATGGAGAACTCCCAGTCCATTGTTTACTGTGACTTCACCAAGAATTGCAGACAAATGAACTAGTTACAAGCAAGCCTGGTTCCATCCTCTGTGGTTACACTTCGCCCTTTGAATTTAGCTCCTGTTGGCAAATTAAGTTTGGGTGTAGGTTTCCTGTCCCCCACCCCTTTTGTGGTTACTCTATGGTACTAGGAGCTGGAATCCCAAGATGGTTTCTCAGTTGAATATTTTATCTAATATTGGATCACTCTTTCATCAAACAACACACCCCTCTTAAGTGTCCTCATCTTTGTTGGCCAGTGGCCAGATTGGTTCTTATCTTAATGAAATTGGAGTCATGCTGGTTGCTTTCTGTCAGCTCTGCCTGGAAAAGCTGGGCAAGCATTATGTCTCGTTGTCCACTGCTCCACTCTTTTTGCTCAACTTGACCATAGTTTGGGTTGATACTTTCCACCCATTTAGAAAAGGCTGGTAAAAATCTCCTCTCCATTTGAGTACTGTCAGCTATAATTCTCAAGTGACCGATCATGAAATGGGTAGTTAAAGGCTGGGTTAAGTGACTTTTCCAAACTGGAGGAGGACACCTACTGCCTTAGAGATCCGCTGAGATCCAGAGGTTTCCTGTTTGATTCCCAGCACCTGTGTCAGATGTATCACAATTATGTGTAACTCCAGCTCTGGGAAACCAACACTATATTCTGGCTTTCACAAGTAACTACACACATATCTATCTCCCCCTGTATGCATAAATAAAAATGATAATAATAAAAGGAACATCTTTAAAGATCGGCTATGGGGAGTCCTTTCTTTCCTTTTTCTTGGGAGGAAGGGAACAGTACAATGTTAAAATGTTCTTGGATTTTTCTTTTTAGAGATAAATAACTGAAATATTCTGTAATTAAATGATGAAGGGTGAATGGGACCATAAATAAATGTAAGAAATACAGAAAGGCTGAGAGCACTACAGAAAACGGAGTTGATCTTCTTACAAATGCCTCTGGGTCCTGGCAGCATCAGAAGTGTTTCCAGCCTGGGGACATAGTGAACCTTCATTGTGTCCAAACGGCAGGAGGCCAGTTAGTAGCCAATGACTCACATTAACATTTTCTGTTTCTTTTCTCATTTTTTGTAAAATATTGTTCCTCCAGTTAAGACTGGTTTGTGAACTGTTTGTTAAAATGATGAAATCTAGTATCTTATGTCTCAAGAGAAGATGAGACAGGTTAGTGCTGGTAATGTTTTTGTTTGTTTGTTTTTTGTCAATTTGACACAAATTAGAGTAATTTGGAAGGAGGAATCTCAATTGAGAATGCCTGTCGTCAAGTCTGCTGTGGCATTTTCTTCATTAGTAATTGGTTAGTAGGACCTGGACCATGGTCCTGGATGATATAAGAAAGCAGGCTCAGCAAGACATGAAGGGCAATTCAGTAAGAGTTCATCAGTGACTTCTGTGCTAGCTCCTGTCCCAACTTTCTTCAATAATGAGCTATGACGTGGAAATATAAAGCGATATAAATCCTTCCTGTCCAAGTTGCTTTTGGTCATGGTGTTTTATCACAACAATAGAAACCCTAACTACGATGACCAGAAAGGAAATATGTACTGGCATTTTCTATGCAACATACCATCTCATTCCATTTCAAAAGTCCTATCATCACACTATATTCTATGTGTGTGGTCTGAATTTCTAGTTTTAATCCTTGATGATTTTGTTCCTATGTGTGCTTAGAAGAAAGAGAAGGAACTCTATATACAAACCTGGCTAGTAGTCTAGTCTTGTAGCAATAACAATATCACATTTATGTAAATCTCATTGCATTCAGAAACCTTGAACAATTCAAAAATCATTATTCCTTGTTTGAACAAAAGGGTGGAGCAAGTTATTCCAAATCTCCATAAAAGGTATTCCACAACCCATAAAAAATCCTTTATATTCTTTGGTTATCGCTTCTTTTGCTGTACTAGTTTTGTTTCTCTCACTGTCTGATTGAACACATGAACCTTCACTGTCACCAAAACATCCCTTCTCCATATCTAAGCTTCACCTACCAACACTCTGCTCTGATCCATGGCCCTCACCTGCTGGGAAGGCCCTTTAGAAACTGTGGCATGATGTTTGCAATGACAGCTCTTCTCACAAGAATCAGCCTTACTAGAATTAAGATAAGTAAAATTTGACTTGTGGGGAAAGTATCTCTCTTGTTCTAGGAATGGTGCCCTCCTTCCTATTCTCCAACCCATCAGGAACCACTGGCATTCTGGTCTCCTCTCTTGGAAAACTTGGATGGAGGAATGGAATGGAAGAAGTCCCATCCCCTTCCCAGGTTGAGTATTCAGGAGTCAGGTGCATAAGTGGGTGGGGCTAGCATATCCCAGTTCAAAGCTGAATTCTTAGGGCAAGGTTAGGGCAGACCTGGAAGATTCCCGATAGAATCTTCACAGTACAGAGCAGTCAAAAAGACAAGTCAGAGATTATGTTTAAAAAAAATGGATATGGAGTTGTGACAAAACTTCTCAAAATAAGGAAGCCAAATGAAACACATGGAGACATTCAGAAAGAACTATCTCGAAAGGTTCCTTGAATCAATGGTTAATGCATGTGTGTGTACTTAGCTTCCTTCTTTCATTGAATTCTGGATGACAACTGGGTCCTCCTCACATTGAAATGTCTAGATTCTCATTTCTGTAAAGTCACCAAGAATTAGTGATTACATTTGTGGAAGAAGATGATGCCTTCTTTTTTTTTTTTAAGTCTTAAGGACATTTGGGAATTGTCATATATCTTTAATTCATTTAAAATAAGTAATTATATATTTTAATATCTAAGTCGTTGTTGAAAAGGCCTCACTGCAGCAATTGTCATGTGTTGAGGCAGTTGAATAATTGACACAGAGAATGTTACGCATCATTTTAAACAGCAGTGCTCACCCTGAATCTTTAAGGGCAATGTAGCAGTCTTTCCTCTGATATTCTGCTATAATGTATATTCCTATGGATGTGCCCATTGGAAAGAAGTTGAATTTTGTTACTTGCTACTTACTGATCAGGGTATAAAACCGTCTATAGTGCCAGTTAAACTAAATACGATATTATTTTTTTTTTGTTTCCCTATGAGGAGGCACTACCAATAACATTTTTATTGGAAATTTCATGTTGTAGGCTAGACTCTCTGGAAGCAGAAACTGAGGTAAATATGGGGTGTAAGATCCTTAATAGGTATTGATACCTGTGTAAGGAGAGAGTGGGGATCAACACTAGAAACAGGAAAAAGAATTATAATATCATTGACAAGGTCTCTGCCATCATGGCAGTGAGACATAAAATGACCACTGCATAGCAAGGTGTCCCAGTGCTGTACTGGGAATATTTTAGCCACTCACTGTATTCCACAGCACACTTATTCCTACTATGGCTGAGCTCAAGCTTGTGAGTTGATGTCTGTAGGCAGGCAATTGGAATTATACAAATATGATTGCCATATGCAACATGCTATTAGCTGACTGGAGCACACCACTAGCCACATCATGTTGACTTGGTCAGATTTCGTGTCCTTTCCTTGCACATACATGAGATGCTAGCTGTTCCACGAGGCACAATGGAGTGGTTAGGACTGACTTGCAACTTGACAGGGTCTGGAATCACCTAAGAGACAAACCTCAAGGCATAGCTGTGTGGAATTGGATAGATTAGATCAGGTTCTAGGGATATCTATGAGGGACTATCTTCATTAGGTTGATTGAGGTGGGAAATCCGGACTAAGGGGGTGGGGAGTACAACAAGACCCACTAGGCTAGGGTCCTGTACTGAGTAAACAGGAGAAAGCTAGCTGAGCAGGGGAACTCCTCACTCAATGACAAGCTGCTTAGGGTTTTGCTACCATGCCTCACCCTGCCTTGAAGAACTGCACCACAGGGCTGTGAATACATTAAGCTAAGTCTTCTTAGCTTCTGTCAGGACTTCTTGTTGTTGTTGTTGTTGTTTTAAATCTCTAAAACACTCAAAGTAACCAAGATACAAGCCTTGGGTGGCATCATCCTCTGAAGTTGACACAGAACCTGGGGGGACTTGTGGTCTTATTTCTTTCAGTATGAGGCAGCTGCTTGCTCTTCAAGGGAACATCAGGAACGTGTTTTTCTTGTGAGTGCACCCTGCTTCCTGAACTACTATACATATTTTTCCAGATGATCACATAGTTCTGTATAATTCAGTGAGGCTCTTTTTATGTCTCCTAAATTTCATGCCACTTTGAGGATCCAGACCTGTAATGTGCCTTGCACAGCTCAGAAACATTGGGGCACAAAACAGGAAGCCAAGCATGCTACCAGATGTGATACTGAGACTTGCTCTCTTTCCTGAAATTGTCTCTTATTCCTAATAGTGCACGTTACTAATTGTATCTTATGTTATGATTTGTGGGCCATGCATGTGCTGTGACAGCAATGTAGCTCTGATATTGTAATGCCAAATCAGCTATAGACACTACACAACTGAATAAAGACACAGTGTTCTAGTAAATCTTTTATTTATACAAACAGGTGTCTGGATGGTTTGCCAATCCCTGTTCGGGAGTATATCCTGTGAGTTGAAAAGCAGCTATGTTTTAGTAGGCATTCTAGTATCTGCAAGGCCAGCTACTCCTAGGCACCGTGATATGTGATATGATCACATCTTATATCCATGTGATTACTGTTATACTATAGACAATGTGAAATGGGTCTTATGTATGATTAACCCCCAGATAGGTGCTGGCTGAGGCTCTGTAATCAGAAAGACAAATCCACTCAGGAAATAAAAGTCTCTGAGGGAATAGACTGCTAACCCTTTGGGGATCTAAGTAATCTACATGTTCTGCATGGTATGCTAAAGAAATCATGCCTTTTTGAGGATTTGGTCTTAATCTTTGTTGTGGTTTGGGTATGAAATGTTTCCCAGACATTCATATGTTTGCATAATTTGATTCTAATGTGATAGGACTCTTCTGAGGTCATGAGAGTCTTGGGTTAAGAGGCCTTAGGCTTCCAGCTATAACACTAGGGCTAGAGGACCATTGTGGCCCAGGCTCAGACCCAGGTCACTCTGATTCCCAATCTTCCTAACTTTCCCCATCTTAACAGACTGTACGCCCTTAACCTGGGATCCAAAAGAAATACTTCTTCTAAAAGAAGTTGATTCTCATATCAACAGGAAAAAATAGTAAATGAAAAATTTTAAACTGTCCATTTGATCCTTCAACCACTGAGTAGACATGATAGCCTTTGTAGTTCGGAGTCAAGGTTTCTGAGTCCATGTATAGAGTTCATCTCTGAAGCCACCGTTACTTAGTACCTTTTTCTGTGGCCAATGCTCTTCGACAAATGGAAACATGACAGATTTCACAATTAATATTTAATCCCATTTGCTTTCGTGTGTTGCCCATCATGATTTCTTTGTCTTCAGTATTTCATAGTGCTTCCTTCCCTTTAGGCCCTTGGCGTTTGATCAGGTTATTCTTCACTGCCATGAGTTCTTCTGTATCCCGGTGTTGGAACACTTCTTACACACAAGGTACATGAGTAGGTGTTCTGTTAAACATTCACCTGTCGAGGCTTCCTCCTGCCATTGTCATTAAATTCCTTTCCAGAACTCTTTCGAGCTTCCTTTCAATTACTGAGTCTACCCTTCCATAAACCAAGCATGGGCTCTTTGTTCTTTTGACTCCACTAAAGAGCCATTGCTGTAAGCTTGGTAGGGGACAGCACAGGAATTACGAATACCACAAGTAGGCTCTGCAGGTTTCATATGCCATTCTACCATTTGGTTCTGGTGGAGCCCAGCTGAGAAACACACCATTTTTATCCTATAATACATATATCATGTGTGTGTGTATATGTACATATACATATATGTACATATATAAATACATATATGTATGTGTATATGTGTACATATATATAAAAAGCAGGATATATATATGTATATATATATGATATATATGATATACATATATTACAGGATATATATTATCCATTAATGTTATCTGGTATATGTGTGATAATATCCAGCACTTATGTGAAGCTATACTTATTTGATCATTGATATTCATTCTACTAGGGTAGATTAGCATGGTATTGCTTTTCAAAAAGGGTTTTAATTTTCTTCAACAAAAGGACATGTTCTGGTTTAGAATCCCAGAGGTTGAAATGAGACTTTATTTTTCTCCCACAAACATGACATGGAATCCATTTCTACCCTTAGTGTTCTAAGATCCCAGGTACGTGACTTGCTACAGAGAACTCCTATATCCTGGGCCTCACTCACAGATGGTTATTTTTTGTGTCATTGCCACCTTCCTAGGTGTGGCATTTATAGACACAAGCAAATAAACATATCTTCATTTTAAACAGAAGGTAGCACAAGATATAGTGATTTGTTTCTACGTTGGAGAGCATGCCCTGATCTATCTCTAGCTACTGGAGTATTAAAGACCATAAAGGATATTTAATTCTTGAGCCTTCTTGACATTTCCTAAATTCTAGAGTGCATATGCTTTCCTAAAGCAGTCGGTGTGCTGGTTACCTCTTGATCATCTGGTTCAAGCAATATGAAGTTATCACTGTGGGTCAAAGTGAATTTTTGTGGCCATCAAAATATTCCAGTTATCTTTAGACTTAGTAGAACTGGAAAAATAAGAGTATGTCTTTGGGAAAAACTTTTAAATGTGTAATGTTATAGATTCCATGTGAATGCAAATTATTTCAATTTCTACTGTGCTTGAGATTGAAAAGAATTTATTTATCAGGTTATGGTTACATATGATGTATGTAAACATAATATTTTGCTTTAGCAAAGATAATTACATCTGGCCTAGCGTTTCTGGTTGAGGCTGCTTGAAGTAACGTATGTGATTTTCCTTTAGGATCTAGTCTGTTTCTTCAGGGAATATGTAGTTAATTGTCAGGCTGCATGCCTGCCTTGATGCTGGGATTGTGGAGCACCACCAGCCTGTCCCTCAGGGAAGGCAGAACACAATCTGAGATATGGTGCTTCAGCCTGTGCCTTCCCAGTGAGAAACAGCAGTGCTTCTCAAGCTCCTGTGTACTCAGATGCCACTGGGGACCATGAAGAGTTGAGAACAGTTGTCCGCAGGCCTGTGTTTTTCATAAGTGTCAGGCAGGAAGGGGTGGCTGAGCCTGGAAAGGAATCCCATCAGGCTCTAAAATATAAAGGGGCTGGAAGAGAGACCTTCTTTGGGAGATTTAGATGCAACTCCTTATGAAGAAAGTCTCCCCCCAACCTCCTGCTATCTTTGATGAAGGAGGCAGTCTTTGCTTGTCTAAACTATTTTCTTTTTATGGCAGATGTGAGTATATATGTCATACTCAGGGTGAACCATGGATTAAATGCCTTTTGCAGGAAGGGATGCCCAGGAAGGGACGCTCATTGGCTTAGCACTCAGGGGCTGTCTAGATATCTCATTAGCATGGAGAACTCTAGATTTTTATGCTACATGACCGATTTTTGTGGTCCTCTCAATGGGGTATTGTGGTTATGTGTTCCATGACAGGTAGACCCTGACCGGGAGCTTGTTCTGATGCCTGCCATTCTCAAATATGAAAATTACTGGGGTTTTTGAATCTGCTTTAACATTAACAGGTCTTCTGTCTGGTAGCATGGTCTAATTGAGAAAAAATAAAGTGGTAACAGATCCTCTACGAGTGCCATTTTTACTTCAAGGTTAAATATTCCTTTTGGGTCACTGTCTTGACCAAAGAAAGTAAAATATTCCACTTGTCTTTTTTGCCTATAAAAACTAATACTTAGTGCTTAGTGTTTGAGTAGAACCAGCTGCAAGTATGCTGATCACATTTGTTCATGCAAAAATGGTAAATAACTACACTGTAAGCCCAAAGACCCTGTAGAATGTTCCTCAGCCAAAATTCTGTTATTTAACCATCTTATGTCTATACTTCTACTGGAAGACCCAGTAATACTTGAGGTATCTCTGTATTCATATTAACTTCATTCTGTGTTTAATAGTCTTTCAAATGTTTAGGTAGTTTCCTTTCCTCCACTGAACATACAATATGATCTTTTGGAAAAAGACTGATAAAATTTGTACTCTGTGTATTTGCCAGGTAATACTCTAGTCTTCATCCCAGGACCCTAACCACTTGCTAAGTTGGTTGTAAGTGAGTTGACTCCCAAACTTGTTAAAATCATTAAAGTTAGAAAAAGGTCATGCCAGCTTTTGAAAAATGGGGGAATCTAAGCCTCATGATTGTAAGTGAACCTTCTCCTTGAAGTTGCTTCTGCCAAATTTTTGGTCACAATGACAACAAAAGTGCTTCAATTGATCTGAACTAAACAAAGACCTGGGATCTATGTTAGAATGGGTGTGTTGAGTAGAGTATTTCTTTCATTAGACTTGCCAAGTCTTATCAATACCCTCTCACCTTCATCAAGTAATAGAGAAATTTAGTACCAAGAGTGGGGTTTTTGCTTGGATAAGTCTGAGCATGTAGTTTGTAGGTATTGGACCTATTTTCTGAGAGTAATGTGGAAAAGATTATAACTATTGGCTCTGAAACCTTTAGTATGCTATATTCAGAGCTTATTAGGTGACTCTTGGGAAAGTATATAATACTAGAATACTTACAGATATATAGACAGTAGAGGCTGTGCTCCTTAGGTTTCACATGGGAATGGTATTCTACCAGAAATGGACTGGAGTCCATTCATATTACCTTTTGGAATTAATTTGTTGCTGTAAGTTCATGACTAACAGCCAAGACTTACCCTATGTTCGTACTTTTATTGCAGGCAGATGGTCAACCAAAGTACTCTGTGCCTCAATTGATCTGAACTAAACAAAGACCCGGGATCTATGTTAGAATGGGTGTGTTGAGTAGAATATTTCTTTCATTAGACTTGCCAAGTCTTATCAATACCCTCTCATCTTCGTCAATATTTTGGAAGAAGTTGTCAGATAATAAGGTTTTCAAAGGAAAGGAGAACACAAGGATTAGAAGGGGAAAGAGATGCTAAGAGAATTAAGAATTTCTTAACTCCTGATTGCATAATATCTGTTTCTAGTGTTTAGGAGCAGAAAGGACTTCTCCATGGAAATACAATCTAAATGCACATTCAAAAGTCAAGCAGCAGCTGACCAGGACAACTATATTGTAAGGAAGGATAAGCTAAAATCTTCACAGCGAATGACTGTTTGGGCTTATTTAGTCCATGAGATTTCAATTCTAAGAATTTAGTATCTAAGAGTTTAGTCTGAATCTTAATTCCTCAGTTTGATGCCGAGGGCATAACAAATTTTAGATTTATAAGCAGACTGGCAAATGACCTAGTCATGAACAGTGTCAGTGAAGTAGTAGATTTGACGAGCTCATGGGGAGGAAGCATTAGAGAAGACACAAAGCAAAAGTCATGAGGATGGTTAGGCATTGCTGTCAGGTTTTGTAATTGGACTGGAGGCAGAGAATCCTTTGTTTTTAATATCCCAAGACCCCACTGTGGAATAATGGTACTGTGAGCTATAATATGGGAAGTTGTAACTGCATGTCATGTTCTATGCCCAATGCTTCACAACTAATTTCTCCTAATGACTGACTTGAAACTTAAGGTATTACAAGCCAATATATCATCATTTATTTTTATATATGCCAAAATGAAAATATAAAGTTTGTTCTTACAAAGTGAAAAGAATCTTTTAAATCACCTTGGCCTTCCAATTATCTTCTAATTCTTTTGACTGCCACTCTAATTTTTTTCCCAGGCAGAGTTGTATAAAACTTGGTACAACTCTTATAAGTTAAAGTGATTATTTTAATAATATACATAGATCTGAGATGTTCAGGTCAATGATTTTTAAACATATTTACACTCAAATAAGAAGCATCTTTTAAAAACATCCAGAATCATCTTACCACTTCAGAAAGTCTTCTCCACCCTGTTCCTCAACAATTAGTGTCCCCTGTGCCCCAAGAATTACATTTTATTTACACGTACATTTTAAGTACAGAATTTGGAGAATTCATATCTGAATGGAATCACACCATAACCAGTATTTTGAGTCTGACTTATGTCCTTGAACATTACATATTTCTTTAAATTTATCAACTAATACAACATCACTGTAGGTATAGCATTCTGATCTATTGAGCAGAAGCATTCAGTTGTGTTAATGTAGCAGGATTTAAATGACTATTTAGTTAATGGATGTTTTTAGTTGTTCATGGCTTTAGGTTATCATGTGGAGGCTTGTTTGAAGATCTGAGTGCAAGTTTTTAAATGTATAGTTGTTTCAGTCTCTTTAACAGTGGATGTGTTAAATAGTTTAGAAAATAAATATTTCAAGGAAACTGCCAGACCTCTAATGTGGTTGTACGGAATCCACCACATTCCAACTGGAACTGGGTCCATCTTCCATGGCCCTCTCAGCTTTACCACCAGTGAATGCAGGCTGTTGCATTGATTTTTTTTGCTATCCCACTGAGTATGAAAACAATCTCATTTTCATATCTCATCAAATCTTCCCTGATGATTTCCCATTCTCTCTTAAATGAACTTTTAAATCATATTCCTTTTGTTATTGTTGTTGTTCCCAGTACATGCTGAAATAGTTCTTGTCAAGATTTGCAATGATCATCATCTTGGAAAACCAACTGGGAAATTCTATGCTTCCTTGTTACTTCATCTGGCTTATCAGTCAGCTCCATTTGAAGGGCTTACTCTTCTTCCCATAGTGACTGCCTTTTCTCATGGCTCTCTATTGACTTAGTATCACCCTGGACTTCCTCAATGGGACTGCTCTAGCAAGTCATCCCTGGACCACTCCTATTGAATGATATCACTGTGTCTCACTGCTCTAACTATGAATGTATTGTCTCTGGCTCTGACTCCCCGTTAAAACTATGAGTGAGCAAACAGTGGCTCACTTGACAAGTCTGCTTGGGTGTTTCAGGCATAGTAATTAAAGCTGTTCCTAAAATGGAGACTACTGAGCTACATCTAATTCTTCTGCTTTCGCTGTCTAAAACCATGGTTGTTAATATATTCAATTTGCTCAGGTCCAACACCCTGAAAATAATCTTGGTTCTTTTGTTTCTTTTACATCTTACATCAGATTCATTAGCAAATCCTATAAGTCAGACCATGAAACAGATCTAGAGTAAACTTCTCTCTTGTATATTTTATTAATGTCATCTCATCTAAGTCACTAGCATGTCACCTAAATCACTGTGTTCATATCCAGTTCAATTTATGATTTCTGTTTCTGTTCTCTTATGGTGTCTTCTAAAACAGCAACTTCTTGGAAAGAAGTTTGGATTCCATTACTTTCCTGCTCAAGCATCTTTATTCATGTGTGTATCATCACCTGCTGAGTACCAGACAATAGATACTAGTGTAAGGAAGAAGTACTATTTCATGCCTTCTTGGAACTTGTAGAAATGAGGACAAGAACTACATGATGACTTCATAATCATTTAGCAAGTGTCCTAGGGACCAATGTGACTGTAGAATAAAAGATGAAAGAATTTTGAAGGGAATGCCATTTGATTTGAAATCTGAAGAATGGGTACTAGGGTCCTGATGCTGTGGGTACGCTGAATGCTGTATCTTTAGAAAGTGGCAGAATAAATATTCACAACTAGGTTGTCATGACTCTAAACCTTGAACTTCTAGATATCATGTAATATTATCCTTGGTGTTAAATATAGTGATTACGACTTATCAAGATCACAAGGTCCCTGTGTAATGGAACCTGAACTTTAAAAAATGGGATCAGAGGCTTTTAAATTTTTCTTTCTTCAATTTTTTCTTAAGCCTTAGTGACCTTTAGTCTGTTTTATAGAGAGAGTATACTTTGAGATATTTTGAAAGGAATTAATTAACTAACAACTTCAGAAAGTTGAGCTAAAATTATGTATATTATATGGATTAATCAGAATTAGCATCACATGCCTGTAGGGGTAACTATGTACCAGACACTCCAGGTGAATTATCATACTTCAATGTTACAAGTGCATTGTGCAGTAGTACTTATTATTCTCTTTTAATTGACAAGGACATTGAAGGGATACACTCTTACACTCAAGGTCATATGACCAGATGAGGGTTAAGAGTGGGTTTGGAGCTAGACTTTCTGACCTTATGGTCAGTTGTCCTGGTATTATCAAAGTTTCTAGTTTGACAGTGCTGGGTGACAGCAGCCACTAAGAATTCCTTCAGAATGTAGCGTTTGCATGACAGTGAGAAGAGTTGATTTACTTCACATAGTCACTGTCTGTCCATCCTTCATGCTGTTCCACATCCATGGCCTCCCAGAAACTGGGGCGTTCTGCTAACAATTTCAACCCTTGCTAAGTAAATCCCGGAAAGGTTTTGGATGAACTTGAGTGACAGAGATTGCAGAAAAGGCAGCAGGTTTAGCAGTTTCCTGTCAGGGTGCATGAGTGGCAGGCAGGCCCACAATCTCCACCTTCCTTTTCACCCAGGCCTTCATTGCCTAGGTCACAGCAGTACCACAGACCATTTTATGTGATGTTCTTGCTTTAACACTTGAGATGGCTAACGGAAGTTCTAATTCTAGAGTTCCTCTTTAATATAAAAAACAAACAGGTGTGCACACATGTACAAACCACCGCACACACCTAGAAAACAATAAACAAAAACTAGTAAGTCAGAACTTCCGAGGAATTTCTCTGGCAAACAGCTAATTGAAACATTCCTTCAATTTGCTCGGCTCAGTTTTGACAGTGACTCTGCCCCTTGTCATAAAATCAATGGTCTTTTTCATCCCTTCCCTTGTCCCGCCGCCTCCGCTCTGACTGTAGGCTCTTCTTTTCCCACTCCAAGTCTTCCTCAGATCATGGGGGTTAAGTGTTCTTTTCATACTGCCTGGCCAGACTGTCACAAGGCATCGAGTGGCTTTTGAAAATGAGCCGTGTTAAATGGACTTGATGGGGGTTACAGTCACCATTATTGCTATCACCACTGTGATAAAATGGAGCAATAATGACGGGGGAAGGTACTTATCACTGTCTTTTTGAGATCACTTAAGATAGTTTGGGGCTGAAGCTTTTTGCCAAAGATAAATGGAACATGTACAAGATAAATGTTACTACCGCACAGTCCTTTGTGCGTGAACTTGCGTGGGTCTGGGTTGTTTGTCCGTGCAGTAGCGAGAAAACAGGAAGATAAAGACGGGGCAGTGAATTTCTGGTGTGTTTAACGTGGTCACCTGTCACAGTTGCAGTTTAGGATCAGAGCACCTTCATTAAGAGAAGAAAGCCTAGAAGTAGACTGTGGAATCAAACAGATTTGTTTGTTACTTAAGAAAAACCTACAAACAAATAAAGAACAGCAATAACAAAACCCAAAAAAGATGATCCAGTATTCATTTGCCTTCAGCAGGTGAGAGTATGGCATCAATCAAAATCTGAGCCATTGAAATTTACCAATTTAGTTAGACGTTTACATGAAATTATGACACTAACCCAGTCCTGTCATGAACTTGCTGTGTGACCCTGGCTGAGGCATTTGACTTTCCTGGACTGATGTCCTTAAGAAGGTCAACATATACTGGTTGGTTCCAGACTTTTCTGGATTTATTGCTAAAAGTACAGAGTATAAGGAATCCCTCGATCCTGGAACATCAACATGGCTGGTGACAGTACTGATTATGAATTTATCTGAGAAGTCATTGAATAATGTGAATTGAATTAGAGAAGTAAGTTTTGTCATATGATCAAGCATATTCTTTGTTTACCATAAAATTAAAGTGAGCATTGACACTCTTCAGAAATAGATTTCCTTCTCCTGGATGTGGAGAAAGAGGAACACTCCTCCACTGCTGGTGGAATTGCAAGCTGGTACAACCACTCTGGAAAGCAGTCTGGCGGTTCCTCAGAAAACTGGGCATGACACTCCCGGAGGATCCGGCTATACCACTCCTGGGCATATACCCAGAGACTTTACCTGCATGCAATAAGGACACATGCTCCACTATGTTCATAGCAGCCTTATTTATAATAGCCAGAAGCTGGAAAGAACCCAGATGTCCCTCAACGGAGGAATGGATTCAGAAGATGAGGTATATTTACACAATGGAATACTACTCTGCAATTAAAAACAATGAATTCATGAAATTCCTAGGCAAATGGTCAGATCTTGAAAATATCATCCTTAGTGAGGTAACCCAATCACAAAAGAACACACATGGTATGCAGTCACTGATAAGGGGATATTGACCCAGAATCTCGGAATACCCTAGACACAATCCGCATATCAATAGATTTCTAAAAAGATGGAAGGAGAGACCCCTGGTCCTGGAAAGACTGGATGTAGGGGAACGCCAGGACAGAGTAACGAGAGGGGGTTGAATGGAGAAAAGAGGGAGGGAAGGGGGCTTATGGGACTTTTGGGGAGGGAGGAAACGGGAAAGGGGAAGTGATTTGGAATGTAAATTAAAAAAATAAAATAAAAAAAAATTCCTAATTTTTGTTCAATAGAAACAGGCATAAGAAAGATACAATAAGAAGGACATATCACTTTGCCTGTGATCTTGGGCAGAGACTGCAAACAGCAACTCCATTTCAAAGGAATGTGATCATAGCAGAAGAGGCCACCACCAAAGTAGAATTTGGAGACACTGGAGCTAGAGAGATGGCTCAGTGGATAAGTGCACTTGCTACTTTTCCAGAGGATTTGAGTTCATTTCCTAGAACATATTTTCTAGAACAACTTCCTATATAATGCCAGCTCCAGGGGATCAGACATCCTCCTCTGGCTTCCAAAGATACCTGAGCAAACATGCATACAATTTTACATACACACACAAAAGCACACTGGTTTATAGTGGCCACTTTAACTTTTAATAGTTTGTGCACTTGTTACTAACCTGTGAACAGAAAAAAAAATCACATACACGTAATTATTACAAAGCAACAAGTTTAGACTCTCTCTTTCTCTCTGTGTGTGCATGTATGAGTGCACGTGTGTGTGTGTGTGTGTGTGTGTGTGTGTGTGTGTGTGTGTGTGTAGTCTAGCATTCCCAAGGACCCTCATCCCTTGCTGTAGCAGTGTGTTTGTTATAATTGATGTGCCTTCATTGATATGTTATTATTATCCCAAACACACTTAATATTCAGCTTCACTCTTGGTATTGTATGGTGTGTATGCTTAGCTGAATGTTTGACATGGATTTACTTTTGTGACATCATGCAGATGGTCATTACTGAATCATTCTTGGTGACTAAACCATGTTTTACCTACTTCATGCAGGTCCTAGGCTTTCTCACAATGTCATACAGTTGGAATCAGGCAGAAAGCAAGCTTTCAGATTATAGAATGTCTGCATTTCTAGTTCA
Organism: Tokudaia tokunoshimensis; assembly: GCA_036184795.1. NCBI lineage: Eukaryota > Metazoa > Chordata > Mammalia > Rodentia > Muridae > Tokudaia > Tokudaia tokunoshimensis. Next base: position 25,980,882 of record BTHU01000013.1, on the reverse strand, counting down.
TACTATCATTATTTTTAATGAGGATTGGGCTTAGCATTGTTCTGTCTGGACCTTAATAGTATCACTCATAAAATTAAGTACTTAGGGAAATTTCAAAATCCATCTCAGATCTAACATGTCTGTGCTCAAATTAGTAATATCCCTGAGGAATTACAGTGATGAAATTTTGTCAAGTAGAGAGAATACTATAACAGCCCCCTTTCCATGTACTCATTACCAAGGTTATTACTTAATAATTCATAATTGCTTGGTATATAAAGAAAAGTTATGTGAATATAAAATACCATATATTCACTGTGAAGTAGGTATATACAACCTGCTGCTTGAGGTCCATATGCATCCAGAATAGCTATGACTTCAACCCAACACAAAAAGGTAAACTTACTCAAACTAATAAGGTTTTTATAAATATATATATATATACATACATATATACATATATATATATATATATATATATATATATATATATATATTTTCTTTTTGTAACTCAATTGTGCACCCCTTGAGCAGGAGCATGGTAAATCACATTATGTCACAATGTCAAGAGGTTGGACAGGCAATGCATAAAGCAAAACGAGAACCACTTAAATTTTTCTTCCTTACGATGACAATTGTAATATCTCCTTAAAGATACATTTAGTCTTTGACAAGACTGCAATATTTTCAAAAGAGAAATATTAATTTATAGTTTTCAATAACCTTCAGTTAAAACATGGGGAAAACCTAATGACATGGTACTGAGGAGTTCTAAATCTCCAGTGAGCCACCAAACAACTGCCATCTCACCTCCTGGGGTTCATTCTACAAGGGAAAATGGACAGGCACATCGAAACCAGGCGACTTTATAAGTGATAGTGGTCTACTTTCACATTTGAAAAAAAAAGTAGTCTCAGCGATTATAGGAAAAAGGATTGAAGATCATCGTAGTTTAGAAATCAAAAATAAAAGTAATGAGCTATGAGGATAAAGTCATTCTTTATAAATTTTTTACAATATTTTATATAAAACTCAAGTGGGTAGTTTTTCCTTCCATATAATTTGTTTGACTTTTATTTACATGGATAAATAAATAGAGTATCTAATTAGTTCATGACTATGTAGCTGGCCAAACAGTATAGCTACAGACCCTGCCATGTCTTTGATAAAAACAATTTTTCATGGCTATCCTTGGGAAAGGACAAATGGAACAGGGCATTCAGTGGATGGATACCCACGTGATTTTATGTGGTTCACAGTTTGTTCAGTTGTGAGAAAATTAATCAATGGACTCAATGACATTGAGGGAGCAGAGAGTCTAAGTTTGCCTTTCATTATGTATTCTTTCCAGCTCAGTCAATGTCACCCTGTCATAAGGATCATTCTTGTAGAGTCTTGTCCAGAATGTTTCTCAAGACAACCTTTAAACTGAATTGGTGGAGAGACTCGTTTTTCCTATCATACCTTCTGGCATTTTTGGTCAAAGATTAGTTGGCAATGTGTACATGGCTTATTTTTGAGTTTTATATTGTTTCCTGTTGTGATTATTAGCATACTAATGTGATATACATTTTGTAATACATTTTGGAATCAGAAGGTGTGATATCTGTAGTTTCATCAGATGTATGGAATGGGGGTCCATGAGAGTGAGGAAGGGGGATGTGATAGATAAAGAGGGAAATAGACTTCAGAGCTCTGTGCACAAGACTGGTTTATCATTAACTGCTGTGCATGTGAAAGCTTGTTAGGAGGGTTGTTTTCATGGTAAGTGCTCCTGCTACACACAGAAATGGTACCCAAGAATATTTAGAGATATGATTATGATACTTATTTCCTGGTGCTAATCTTCCTTCTTTCATACTTTCCTTCCTTCCTTCTTCTCTCCCTCCCTCCTTTCCTCCTTCCCTTCTGTCCTCCTTCTTCCTACTGGTTACTTTATTTCTAACTTTTCTTCCCTTTAATCTTCATTTGTTTATTTATAAATTGTCGTAGAGTATCTTCTACAAAATTTCCAATTTTATTATGTAAGATGAGGAAGGTATGGAGCTGAGATTGTTTTCTTAGCATTCAGATTTAAACTTAAGGTTTTACAGATAATAGTAAAGCACTAAGCTTGACCCTGCCCTATCCCATTGTGTGTGTGTGTGTGTGTGTGTGTGTGTGTTTGTAAGTGCATATGCATGGGCATGTATATATCTTTTGTATATACACGTGTGTACATACATGAATTTGGAAGCCAGAGATAGACCTCTATTTTTGTTTTGTTTTGTTTTGTTTTTTGACTCTGAATTTGTACATTAGGATAGGTTGGTTGGGATAACCAGCATGTATCACCACTAACTGGTGTTTTGTAGTTGTTCCTTCTTTCTTTGTTTCTTTCTTTCTGTCATCCTTCTGTCCTTTCTCTTTCTCTCTCTCTCTCCCTTCCTTCCTTTCTTCCTTCCTTCCTTCCTTCCTCTCCTTCTTCCTCTCTTTCTTTCTCTCTCTCTCTCTCTTTCTTTCTTTCTTTCTTTATCTGTTTTAATCTGAGTGTTGGGAATGGAAAATGTGCCTTCCTGATTGAGGAACAAATACTTCTGCAACAGAGCATCTCTCAGCACTACCTTCAGTTTTCAAAAATAACTTTTTGTTTTAAGACGTGGTCTCACTAAGTTGACCAGATTGGTCTTAATGTCCCCCTGTAGTCCTGCCTGGTTTTGCAGTCATTCTGTTTCATACTACCATGTGGTTGGAAATACAGGCTGTGCCACCAAACTTGACAAGAAGAAATTTCTAAATGTCCTCCAAAGGCATTATGATACAATGGAAAAGTCAGGCAAGCCAACCTTTAACTTGTTTTTTTTTTTTTTTTACTTCCTGTTTATACACATGTGAATTATTCCTCTGGTGTATTTGGTTGGCATTCTCAACTGTTCCATAAATAAATCAGCTTGGGAACCTGGAACCATATCTTTCTATTAACTATTTGTTTCTTGATTTGTGAGAAAATGCAGTCAACTATTCTGATATTTTTCCCCAATCCTTTGAAGCAGCAAGGACTCTTTTATTACCCCAAACTCTATAGCCTGCTTCCTCTTTGCAGTTTGTGTTTCTACAAATGGAAAGTGTCCTGCAGCTGAGCTATGAGTGTAATGCTAGAAGTTCTTAGTACTGCTAATCTTTGCCCTGTGGCACAGCTATAATTACCCAACAAGGAAACCCAGTAGAGTTTACCCGGACAATGCCATGTAATGACACAGTATTTATAGGTGGCTGTGGATTATTGTGTAATTACACTGAAGAGATCCAAAAGTAATTACTAGCATCCTTCCCCTGGGGTTTAGAGGAGAGGAATAATCATGTGTGCAGACCTCCTTCTTTCAAAGCAAATCCTTCTGGTTGTGGATTCTCAGCAGGAAGGGAACCAAAGAGCTTTAAGAATTCTATGTGGTCAAGCGCTTTGCCTGGGAACTCTGCTGTGAAGCCCATTGCTCTGGTCTGCTTCCAACGCAACGAAAACCTTCTTTGCTGTTCTGCCTTATCCCTTCAACTTCTATCACCAAGAAATGTCTGTTGAATGTGATCACATCATGCTCTCCCCCATCATCTCGGTGTATCTTTTCCTTGTTTCATGTCATTCTCTGTCCCCAAGCTTACCATTGACCTGGAATATCATGGTGAATGGAAAAATGACTAAGACATGACCTCTCATTGCATGACTCCATCATCCTGAAAGGGAAATGAGAAAGGATCAAAACTCAAGATGGGACAGAGTGTGCTATCTTACTTAGAAAGCTAAGGAAGTATGTGCGGAAGAGGTTACATTTGGTAGAGAAGATCTGGGTGGCTTCCTGGAGAAACCTGAACACTGAAGAGTGGGTAAAATATTTTTCCAAGGCTGGGACAGTGTTAGAAAAGGACATGAAAGACTAAAGAACTGTATAAACATCTTTTCTGAGACAAAAATTAGCAGAAAGATGTTGAAAAAAAAGGACCAAAATTCATGCTTGTCAGAATGTCTATTAAATGATGGGGATGTGTCAGACTCTCAAGAGAAGAGTGAGGTCAGGTTGTGGAGGTCTTTAAATGCCCACTTAAGGTAGGTGAGCATCATCCCTAATGGAATAAAGAGCTACTTAGTAGAGATTCATGGGTAGGGGTTATCTTTAATATGACAATATTGAGGAAACTTGGTTAGGGTTTGAGGGAACATATGTAGAAGCATTATTAAGGTGAACAATCTATAAACAGCTCATCTTAATATCAAGTTGAATGACAGTTTGTAACTTTTGTGTGTGTCATGGGGGGAGAGAGAGAGAGAGAGAGAGAGAGAGAGAGAGACTCACACATGCACAGAGACAGACATAGAGAGATAGAGAAATAGAGATAAACAACACACAGAGACCAAGAGAAGTGGACAGGATTCCAGATGTGCACATGTACAGTGTATGTGGAGGTCAGAAGACTACCTTGAGGGAGCTGGTTCTCACCTTTTGGCTTGTTTTGAGGCAGAGTCTCTCTAGGTATGGGTGGATGATCCGAATCTTCACCTCGTATCTGGCCATGGGAATCTAGGACTTTCAGGTGTGTACTACTGCACCCAGCTTTTTTACACATATCCTGGTGATCTGAACTCAGGTCATCAGACTTGCATATGAAATGCTTTAGCCTAAGTCTTCTCCCTGCTCCTTAACATTGTATCATTTGACCATCATTTTTCCATTTTTTCCTTCCTCTAACTCCATGAATTCTCCTTTTTTCACTCTTATTTTCTTTGAATTTTGTTATTTGAGTGCCCACATGTAAGTGGCATTCTACAGTATTTGTCTCTTCAGGTCTGCTCTACTTTTCTTAGCACAATGCTCTTCAGTTTCTTTATGATATTGTAAATAGCGAGGATTGTTTTAAAAGGCTAACCAATATTTCATTATAATGTATATCACCACATTTCCTTTAACTCCTGGTCAAGAACTCTCATATTGTCCCTAAATCTTAGGTATTGGGAGGGATTCTGTAGCTAATACAGGAACACAGGTATCTCTTTGCGTTTCAGATTTTTGCTTTTATAGACAGATTCTCAGATCTGGAATTCTGCTCTGAAGTGCAGTATCTGTAGTTAATAGTACTATGTTGGAGACTTAAAAATTTACAAGTAGGGCTGAACTTACAGTAAGTGTTGTCACTACCCCCAGAGCATTAGTAATAATGAAATGAGTGAGATAAAGCTCAGAAAGATGTAGAATGGGTCTAAGGCCTTGATGGCAGTGATAGTTTCCTGAGTGTTTAGTTGTTGCCAGATTCATGGCATTGTATACATCACACGAGTGCAGCTTTTTAATATCAACCACACCTCAATAAAGTGGTTTAAAGCTGGAAAGGGGAACAGTTCTGGAATGTGAAAGGAGGCACCACACAGTTTGAGTGAACAGATTAAAGTCAATATTAGACATGAGGGATGAGAAGGAGGAAGTCTTGAAGGGGAGGTGATTATATGTCATGAGGCTGGTGCCAACATGACAGCATGCTCTGTGTAAGATTACTCAAATCACCTAGGAGGAGCCACAGCAGGAGGGTGAGTTCAGTTCTGGTAGACAGTACTCTGGGAAAGATCTGTGATTCCTTCTAACAGCAAGTAAAATTATCATTGTGTTTCAGTTTTCTATGGTTACTGACTTTGTGTGCAAAGTCGAAGGAGCCTGCATTTGCTGTGGTGCACATGGAGAATGGGTTATCTCTTCCTTCCACCATGTTGGAGGCAAATCTCAGTGCCAGAACACATAACCGGCAGGGACGAGGATATGGGTGTAAACAAAAACAAAAACAGAAATCAACAAACCAGAAAGTGTAAATGCATCAGCCTGAAAGGAAGCAGACAGCAAGGTTTGCAGCTCATGCTTGCATGCTGGCCTGACTCATGCAAGGAGAAATGGGTTTCCACCATCTTAAACAGGTTCCCCAACATCCAACACACGAACCATGGCAAGTCAAAAACAACTTATCGTAGGGCCTCTGAAGGATCCGACGGCTCATACAGTAACAGTGGAGATTCTTTATCCCCAATTAACTCATTGCAGTGTGTTGATTATAATTACTGTTATTCTGCTGACTGCTCTATGTAATGGTAAGGCTGGGAACACAGAACCGTGCCCCATGAATTATCTCTTTCCAGCCCTCACTTGGATCTCATTTCAGTATTTTATGGTGTATTTATTTTTTTTTAAATTTTATTTTCTAAGTTTTTTTTTATTTACATTCCAAATCATTTCCCCTTTCCCGTTTCCTCCCTCCCCAAAAGTTCCATAAGACACCCTTCCCTCCCTCTTTTCCCCATTCAAACCCCTCTCGTTTCTCTGTCCTGGCGTTCCCCTACATCCAGTCTTTCCAGGACCAGGGGTCTCTCCTTCCATCTTCTTAGAAATCTATTGATATGCGAATTGTGTCTAGGGTATTCCGAGATTCTGGGTTAATATCCCCTTATCAGTGACTGCATACCATGTGGGTTCTTTTGTGATTGGGTTACCTCACTAAGGATGATATTTTCAAGTTCTGACCATTTGCCTAGGAATTTCGTGAATTCATTGTTTTTAATTGCAGAGTAGTATTCCATTGTGTAAATATACCACATCTTCTGAATCCATTCCTCCGTTGAGGGACATCTGGGTTCTTTCCAGCTTCTGGCTATTATAAATAAGGCTGCTATGAACATAGTGGAGCATGTGTCCTTATTGCATGCAGGTAAAGCCTCTGGGTATATGCCCAGGAGTGGTATAGCCGGATCCTCCGGGAGTGTCATGCCCAGTTTTCTGAGGAACCGCCAGACTGCTTTCCAGAGTGGTTGTACCAGCTTGCAATTCCACCCGCAGTGGAGGAGTGTTCCTCTTTCTCCACATCCTCGCCAACAACTGCTGTCTCCTGTGTTTTTGATCTTAGCCATCCTGACTGGTGTGAGATGGAATCTCAGGGTTGTTTTGATTTGCATTTCCCTAATGACTAAGGATGATGACATCTCTTTAGGTGCTTCTCAGCCATTAGATATTCTTCAAGTGAGAAAAAGGCCACTGGAAGCTAATAAAGTGGGAGTCCCTGGGTCTGTTCCGACCAAACACTGCTGAAGCAAGACGCAGACCCACGGGCCCTCCAAGGCGCTGCTCTCTTTCTCCCCTTTAAACAAGTAACCCTATTAAAAATGGGGTACAGAGCTACACAAAGAGTTCTCACCTGAAGAATATCTAATGTCTGAGAAGCACCTAAAGAGATGTCATCATCCTTAGTCATTAGGGAAATGCAAATCAAAACAACCCTGAGATTCCATCTCACACCAGTCAGAATGGCTAAGATCAAAAACACAGGAGACAGCAGCTGTTGGCGAGGATGTGGAGAAAGAGGAACACTCCTCCACTGCTGGTGGAATTGCAAGCTGGTACAACCACTCTGGAAAGCAGTCTGGCGGTTCCTCACAAAACTGGGCATGACACTCCCGGAGGATCCGGCTATACCACTCCTGGGCATATACCCAGAGGCTTTACCTGCATGCAATAAGGACACATGCTCCACTATGTTCATAGCAGCCTTATTTATAATAGCCAGAAGCTGGAAAGAACCCAGATGTCCCTCAACAGAGGAATGGATTCAGAAGATGTGGTATATTTATACAATGGAATACTACTCTGCAATTAAAAACAATGAATTCACGAAATTCCTAGGCAAATGGTCAGAACTTGAAAATATCATCCTTAGTGAGGTAACCCAATCACAAAAGAACACACATGGTATGCTGTCACTGATAAGGGGATATTAACCAAGAATCTCGGAATACCCTAGACACAATTCGCATATCAATAGATTTCCAAGAAGATGGAAGGAGAGACCCCTGGTCCTGGAAAGACTGGATGTAGGGGAATGCCAAGACAGAAAAGCGAGAGGGGGTTAAATGGGGAAAAAGAGGGAGGGAAGGGTGTCTTATGGGACTTTTGGGGAGGGAGGAAACGATTTGGAATGTAAATAAAAAAAACTTAGAAAAATAAAAATCTCTCCAGTCGCAGCCTCCAGGACTATCTCCTTGCCGCCTTCGGCTCCTAAGACCAGTCAGCTCTGTCACTGTCTTCCCTGGTAGCCCCATATTTCGGATCAGCCATGACCTCTCAGATTGGTCAGAATTATTCCACCGAAGTGTAAGTTGCGGTGAACCGCCTGATCCACTTGCACCTGCGGGCCTCCTACACCTACCTCTCGCTGGGCTTCCTTTTTGATCTGGATGACATGGCTCTGGAGGGCATAGGTCACTTCTTACACGAACTGTCAGAGAAGCTTGAGGGCACAGAGCATCTCCTCAAGTTGCAGAATGACCGCGGGGACTGTGTACTCTCCCAGGATGTACAGAAACCATCTCAAAATGAATGGGGTAGAGGTCCCTGGTCCTGGAAAGGCTCAATGCAGCAGTGTAGGGGAGTACCAGGACAGGGAATCGGGAGGTGGTTGATTGGGGAACAGGGGGAGGGGAGATGTCTTATGGGACTTTCGGGGTGGGGGGAACCAGGAAAGGGGAAATCATATGAAATGTAAATAAATAATATATCTAAGGAAAAAAATGAATGGGGTAAAACCCAGGAGGCCTTGGAAGCTACCTTGGCCATGGAGAAGAACCTGAACCAGGTCCTCTTGGATCTGCATGGCCTGAGTTCTGCCCGCACAGACCCTCATCTCTGGATCTGCATGGCCTGAGTTCTGCCCGCACAGACCCTCATCTCTGGATCTGCATGGCCTGGGTTCTGCCCGCACAGACCCTCATCTCTGGATCTGCATGGCCTGGGTTCTGCCCGCACAGACCCTCATCTCTGGATCTGCATGGCCTGGGTTCTGCCCGCACAGACCCTCATCTCTGTGACTTCCTGGAAAGCGACTTCCTGGATGAGGAGGTGAAGCTCATCAAGAAAATGGGTGACCCCTGGGAGCTCTGGGGGTACTGGATGGTTCATAATGTTGTTCCTCCTATGGGGCTGCAAGCTCCTTCAGTCCTTTCTCTAGCTCTTCCATTGGGGACATTGTGCTTTGTCCAATGGTAGGATGAGAGTATCCACCTCTGTATTTGTCAGGTACTGACAGAGCCTCTCAGGGGACAGCTATATCAGCAAGCTCTTGTTGGCATCCACAATGTGTCTGGGTTTGGTGACTGTATATGGGATGGATCCCCAGGTGGGGCAGTCTCTGGATGACCTTTCCTTCAGTCTTTGCTCCACACTTTGTCTCTGTATCTCCCCTCATGGCCAACCAGTATCCCCAGAGCTCCCAGGGACTAAACCACCAACCAAAGAGTACACATGGAGGGACCCATGGCTCCAACCGCATATGCAGCAGAGGATGGCCTTGTTGGACATCAAGAGGTCTTCGGTCCTGAGAAGGCTCAATGCCCCAGTGTAGAGGAATGCCAGGACAGGGAAGTGGGAGTGAGTAGGTTGGTGAGCAGGGGGAAGGGGAATGGGATAGGGGGGTTTTGAAGGGGAAACCAGGAGAGGGGATACAATGTGAAATGTAAATAAAGAAAATATCTAATAAAAAATAAATAAATAAAATTAAATAAATATTAAAAAATAAAATAAATAAAAAACAGTGTCTATCATAGGTTAAAAAGGAAGAAGAAGAAGAAGATGGGCAACCACTTGATCAACCTCCATAGGGTGGCAGGGCCACAACCAGAGCAGACTGGCCTGCCCCAAGTATCTCTGGGCGAATATCTGTTTGAGCACCTCACTTTCAAGCATGGCTAAGAGGCCTCTGTGCCTTCCAAGGGGCTCCCTCCTCTGCTCTGCACCAGCCTGCCTCAGGACCTCCGCCTGAAGGAACCCCTCAAGTTACTAGGCAGCTTTGTAACTGCTCTGGAGCCTCTTTCAAGTCTTGTACCGAGTAAAAAGAAAGCTTTTTGAGACAGCAAAAATAAATAAATAAATAAACAAACAAATAGAAATAAAGGGAAGAAAGAACAAGCTTATATTTGTAAACACTTGGATGATGTGTAAGTGATGTGTACACTCCGATAATACATTTTAAATGGTCAGTGGAAGTGGCTAGATGTGGAATACTTCTCTCTCTCTCTCTCTCTCTCTCTCTCTCTCTCTCTCTCTCTCTCTCTCTCTCTCTCTGTGTGTGTGTGTGTGTGTGTGTGTGTGTGGGCACACACAGGCAATGGTATTTTCAGAGATAATAAAGTCATGATGGCACTGGACTTTTGGATGGATTAATTTTCTGAAGGACTCATGAAATAGTGAAATGTTGGAAGTGGAGCTTGGTTGGAGAAAGGGGGATCACTGGGTGTCATAGTATCTCTTTTGTTGATGTGATAAAATATCCTGAGAAAACCAACCCTGACTCACAGTTCAAGGGTACAGTACGCCATAAGCAGGAAGTCAGGATGGCAAGCACTTGAAGTAGCTGGCCACATGTCTCATGCACAAAGAGGAGTCAGTGAATGGTCAATGCATACTGATGCTCTTCTCTTCACTCATCCAGTGATGGATCCCACTCAGTGAATGCAGCTACCCACAGTGGCAACTCCTTCCACATCAATCAATATAATCAAAATCCACAGATATGCACAGAGATCCCTTTTCTCTTGTACTACTAGATTCTGTCAAGTTGACCATGAACACTTATCTCCATGCTGGAGAAGTCTGTTTGTTGGGAGGGGTATATCATGTCCTGGCATCTTCCTCTAAACCTTGCTGCCTCCTGTTCACCATGATGTGAACAGCTCTTTCCTGCTATGGCTTCTCCACCATGACAGACTGACTTTCTGAAATTGTTAGGCAAAACAAATTGTCTCCCTTTTACGATATATTTTCCTCAAGGTATCTGATCATGGTGATATAAAAGTTAACTAACATAACAGGCTTGTGTAGCTTGAAAATGTGCTAGCCACATTTTTATTTAACAAACCGAGACACACTTTTATATTAACAATGAAAGCATATGTATTCAAAAGAGAAGCTTCCAAGCAGAATTTACCAGATAAACACCACCTTCTCTTAAGGCTGTTCAAGGAAACAATTTGTTTAGGACTACTATGATCCGTTCAGTCCAGGAGAGCACTGTCCAACAGGGACCACAGGAGAAAATTACAAGCTTCAAGATGTCTTATATAAGAAAAGTTAATTTGAACATGCTATTGTGTTTAACTCAATATGACCCAAAGAGCATTTTAGTCAGGGTGTGAGCTCCTAGGAACAGCTGTACCAAATTACCCCAAGCTTGGTGAATTTAGAAAACAATTTATTTTCTCTGAGCACAAAGGGTTCTGGAGGCCAGAGCTTGAAATCTGTTCCACTGGGCACACACTGAAGGTTGGCAGGGTCATGTTTTCTGTGACGTTTCTGTGGCAGAATCCATTCCCAACTCTTCCAACTTCGGGTGGCTGTTGGCAGTTCCTGCTTGATGGCTACAGTGATCCAGTCTCCAACTCTAGGCCCATATGAGCCCTCTTTTTTTTTTCTGGGTGTGTTCATGTATTTCTGTCTCTCACTCATGAGGAAACACCTGATTCTACTTAGGATCTAGGGAGTGGTTTTCCAACTTCCTAATGCTGAGACCCTTTAATGCAGTTCCTCATGTTGTGGAGACCGCCAACCATAAAACTATTCCATCAGTCCTTGATGACTATAATTTTGACACTGCCAAGAATCATCATGTAAATTTCTGATATGCAGCACATAGAATATGCTGAGTCTTGAGTCATAGGTTGAGAACCACTAATGTAATGAGTAATTCTGAACAATCCTCCGCATCTTAACATCATTAATATAAATACATAGGTAAAGGAATTTCTACCTCAAAATAAAGTTGTATTTAATAGAAAAATCATTACATTCATCCAGAATTTTTTTTATATCCCTCCAAGTTTTAAAATGAAGTTGAAGAAAATGGGGGACCAGTGAGATAGCTCATTGGATAAGGGTGCTTGCTGTGCCAGCAGGAAGACTTGAGTGCATATTCCCAACTCCCACATAAAAACCTGAGTGTGGATGTACCTGTAATCCAAGCTCTGTGAAAGTGGGAACAGGATGATCCACCGGCTTTCCGGATGCTAGCTGAGTTCCAGGCTCAATGAGAGACAATATCTCAAGGGAATAATGTAGAAAGGGGTAGAGTAGAATGTGCAACATCCTTGGCTGGCCTCACATACACACAGCCACACACACTGTGCACAAACACATAAACATACCACACACCATATGCTAAGACACATATAAAATTAAAGAAAATTGAAAGCTGTGTTAGGTGTAGTTCCAACTGCTCAGATGCTTGCTCCCCATTCATAAACTGTCCACAGGTAACCATTTTCAACACTGAAGAGCAAGTATGAGCTTTGCTCTTCCTTCTTCTTCAAGCCAGCCAAAATCTCTATGCATGTGAACTGCGGATAATTGCTTACTTGCATAGCAATTTCCTACAAATAACTTGTTTCCCATATTTCCATTGACTTTACTGCCTACTATTACTTTCTGTAGTCTATAAAGCAAGCAGAGGATACAAAAGTTGACAAAGATGCATAGGTTGTTTGCAGAGGAGATAATCTTGCCCCGGAAGTATTTTCCTGACATGATACCACATTGTTTTCTAATAGCTTGTTTTACTGCAACCACAAGAAATCCCCTGATTCAGAAATTTATGCTTGGCTTAACAATAACTTTACCAAAGGTTGAATTCTGCCTGAAAGCATTGCTTAGTAAAAGGAGGCCATGGGAGACAGTAGCGTGCAACCCTTCTGGTTAAAAATCATACTCACTGGAAATGAAAGAAAGATGTATGCAAAGAAAATATCATTGTTTTGTGTACATGGATACTCTGCTTTTTAAAAAAGTGAGCCTTAAAAATTGTACTAGGATATTTTACTTGTTTACATTTCTAATGTTATCCTCTTTCCAAGTTTCCCCTCTGTAATCCCCCTATGCCACCCCCCTTTCCTTGCTTCTAAGAGGGTGTTCCCCCTCTAACTCACCCACTCCCACCAACCCTCCCTGGCATTCCTCTACAATGGGGCATCAAGCCTTCACAGGACCAAGGGCCTCCCCTCCCATTGATGTCAGATAAGGCCCCTTCAGCTCCTTCAGCCCTTCCCCTAACTCCTCCATTGGGGTCCCTGAGCTCTGTGAGCATCTGCATCTGTATTGGTCAGGATCTGGCAGAGTCTCTCAGGAGACAGCTGTATCAGGCTCCTGTCAGCAAGCACTTCTTGGCAGCAAGAGTGTCTGGGTTTGGTGTCTGCATGTGGGATGGATCCCCTGGTGGGGCAGTCTCTCTATGGCCTTTCTTTCAGTCTTTGCTCCATTCTTTGTCCTTGTATTTCCTTTAGACAGGAGCAATTCTGGGTTAAAATTTTGAAGATGGGTGGGTGGCCACATCCCTCAACTGGGGTGTTATGCCTAACCTCTGGATATGGTTCTCCCTCCCATTTGTGGGATATTTCAGCTAATTTCATCCCTGTGGGGTCCTGGGAGGCCCTTGCTTTCCTGGCATCTGAAACTTTCTGGTTCCTACCCCCAGTCCCCCATCCCCCATTGCTACACACCTCTGTTCAATTTCTTGATCCTCTGCACATCTCCTCCATCTCCTCACATACCTGATTCTTCTGCTCTTTTCCCCCTCCCCCTCTTCTCTTCCTCCCAAGTCCCTCCCACCTTCTACTTCCCTGGATTATTTTTCCCCCCTTCTAAGTAGGACTGAAACATCCACTCTTTGGTCTTCCTTCCTCTTGAGCTTCATGTGGTCTGTGAGTTGTATTGTGGGAATGTATTGTACGCTCTTTGTCTAATATCCACATATTAGTGAGTACATACCATATGTGTTCTTTTGTGAATGATTTACCTCACTCAGGATGATATTTTCTAGATCCATCCATTTGCCTGCGAATTTCATGAGGTCATTGATTTTAATCGCTGAGTAGTACTCCATTGTGTAAATGTACCACATTTTCTGTATCCATTCCTCTGTGGAAGGACATCTGTGTTGTTTCTGGCTTCTGGTTATTATAAATATGGCTGCTATGAACATAGTGGAGCATGTGTCCTTATTACATGTTGGAGCATCTTCTGGATGCCCAGGAGTGGTATAGCTGGATCCTCAGGTAGTACTATGTCCAATTGTTTGAGGAATTGCCAGACTGATTTCCAGAGTGTTTTTATCAGCTTGCAATTAAAAAAAATAAGAAGGAGATATTCTATTACTGAAGGAAGAAAAGTTCTGATAAAAAAGTAAGATACATAGGTAGAAGGAAACTGTACCTGATATTTTATGAAGTACTTCATATGTGTTCTCTCTCTCTCTCTCTCTCTCTCTCTTTCTCTCTCTCTCTCTCTCTCGTCTCAGAGAACATTTTAAAGAAAAGAATGATATCCTAATTTTATGAATGAAAAAGTTAAGACCCATACAGGGTGGGTTTTTTTTGTCCCAATCAAATCTACAGCTAGTTTGTTACAGAGTGACAATAATTATACTCCACCATTTGCCCATTTTCTTTCCTGTTTTAAAAATTACAGCTTTCTAATATTTATATTCATTTCCTAACATTTTCTAGGTCCTAGACTTCTTAGGTCTCTAGATACATACTGATAAACCTCTAAAATATAATAAACATTTAGAAATACAAAACATGTCCTAGGATCTGTACTGCATTATTTTGCCATTTTGGTTAAGAAACATGTATTTGTTTTCTTTTCTACTTTTGTAATATTTTTGAAACATTATTTATCTCTTGGGTAGTCAAATCAGATAAAGTTAAGAAAAATAACTTTATAAGATATATAGATTTCATTCTTTTCAGGACATAAACTAGCACGTGCTTATTGAATGGAATTAATAAAAAGAACAAATAAGAGAAGTTGTTTAGATAGATCTATTGATAAAATAATTAGTGAAGTTAGTATGCAAACTTACTAAAATAAAGACAGAAACAGAAAATATCCTGACCCATGAGTCTAACAAAGGTATTAGAAGTCGTACTCATTGTGTGTAGAAGAGCCTTGTCAATGTCACAATTCTGATGACTCAGATCTTTTTCAGTGGCTGATTTTGACATTTCAGCTTTGCAGAGGTCTGAGGACCCTCTTCTGTGTCAAATAGATATTCCATCTTCTCAGCCGAGCCTCCCCCATCACCTCCCTCCCTCCCCCCATCAGCTGTTCATATGGTGCCTTTGCTGGCGATATTGACAGACTAAAGGATTGCTCATTCCCCATAGCCCCACAAGGTAAATTAAAAAAAGGAAAAGTCAAAGCTATTTCTGGACCCTCTCGCACTCAGGGACTCCCAACTCAATACATCCTGGTTGCTTGGAAATGGTGCTTATTAATAAGTGAGGAAGGCACAGTTAGTTCATGAGGCTTCAGGGTCACCTATTTAGGGGATAATTTACTTCCCAAACACATTTATGCCTTGAATTCTTATAAGTTGTTGAGTGCAAGCTATTTGCAATTAGGCAATTACTTTTATGGATCTTTGGATGTAATCAATGACCAGAGAACTTGAAGACAATCCCCAAAATCTTCTCATCTTTTTCTCAGCCATTGGGTCAAAAAAGGTTAAGATAATGATTATTTATATGACTGTCACATATAAACATACATTATAAGAATATCATTCCTTTTTAACAGAATATAAAATGACAATATATATATGGATACATAAATGGGTATATACACACAAAACAGCCACATGCATGTGTAACAACCACAATCTTTGAAACAGGTTTTAGAAAGGTGTGTCCAGTAATGTGACACCTTGATCATAAGGTTGAATCTCTTGACTGTAATGCTGAAATGATTAATGCAATAGAACATCGGGAGCCTGCCTCATAGCCGAAAAGAAGGGAACTCGTATGTGTAGACATTTTAAGGAATTTCTGACACCTGTGACACACATCTGGTAAAGACAGCAGAGTGAATACACCATTACTAGTCATTCTGCACCATTTGAAAACAAACAGAATAATAAAGCAGAAGGACTCTGTCATGAATGAAGCCAGAAAGCAATCTTAGAGTCAAAGCTGTAAAGCAGCTTCCCTAGAGCCTGTGTTAGTCAGCCATATCTGAAATCTGCAAGCAGAGGCATCCTCTGCAGTCTATAAACCCTGTGCAATATCTTCGAAGGAAAGTTAGACACTCAAAAATGCAGATGTGCACAGCACCCAAGCTTTAAACTGCAGTCAACAGAATCCTGTGAAATGGGTGGTATTATCACATAATAGGAAGCAGAGCATATAAGGTTCAGAGAGTGGTAGTAATTGTTCAAAGCCACAGAGTAAAGAATAGCTGCCATGAAAATTCCTCTAACTTTAAATCCCCAATATCCTCCTAGACAGGGACAAGCACACATTTGCAGATATGGAAATGAGAAAAGAGCAGGATATTTATAAATATTCTATAGAAAAATTCCATGTTGAAATCTCCATTCTTCCCTATGAAATGCTATCGCATTCCAATATCTAGATTATTAAGTCCTTGGAATGGCACTTTCTTTCTTTTTTTTTATTTTCTAAGTTTTTTTTAATTTACATTCAAAATCATTTCCCCTTTCCCGTTTCCTCCCTCCCCAAAAGTCCCATAAGCCCCCTTCCCTCCCTCTTTTCCTCATTCAACCCCCTCTCGCTTCTCTGTCTTGGCATTCCCCTACATCCAGTCTTTCCAGGACCAGGGGTCTCTCCTGGAATAGCACTTTCAAGAATGGGATTTTTGTCCTTATCAAAAGCCTTCTCATTTTCTTCTATTCTATTTTGTATTTTACTGTATTTCATTAAGTAAAAAGTTCCTTTTCACAGTGTGCATTACCTTGAAAGTCACAATCCTCCTGACTCAGCCTCCCAAATGCAAAGATGATAAGCATGTGCTGCTACCTTACTCATCAAGAGAGCTTTCTTGGCATCTTTTTGACAAATGAGAATACAATATATCAGCTCCAGAAAAGAACTCTTACCATAACCCACTTGTTCTGGTCCCCTATAAAGCTCAGATATCACCTGTCTGAGAAATATGGGAAATAAATTCCCTTTGTTTTGTTATAGGAACACACATTGACTCATACAATTAATAAGGAAAAGATAGAAGAGCATCGAAGCTACTCTTCAATTCTATTCAGACCTTCTCTTTTTCACAAACAGCTGGCCACATGAATGCACTGTCCTTGCTCAGAACAGTAAGAAAGCAATAGATCCCGTGCCTGCTAGCAACCACCAGAGAAGTAAAAAGATAAATGAAAACAAAAGTAAAATACAAAACAACACAGTGGGAATGCCACATTATGAATCAGATGACAATTATGGGTCAATATGACCCTAGGATGTCAAGGAAATTAAAGAGAAAATGATCTTTCAAGGCCAAAAGAGCTCAGCAATGCATAAAAAAACATGAAGTGGAAATAATAACACTGAACATGAAGGAAATCGAGTTGACAGAGTTCAAGACTCAAATAGAGATGGAAATTTTTCTTGAATAAATGTCCCAGAATCATTGGTAAAAACGGAAAATAGACAGAACTTAAGCCACAGTGGGGGACACTGAGAAAAGCCAATGTGACAAATGCAAATGAGGAAGGGAAAACGACAAAGATAGACATCCCCCAAACATAAATATTTCTACTATTTATGTTTCATTTAGAAAAATGGTGGGATAATTTGAACGCTAAAATTCTTAAGGTATTAAGAAAAATATTAAACAAATGAGAGAGTGGGTTTATAGTATGTTTTGGGATATACTTACACCCATGAAGACACTGTCTGCTTAACCCATACTCTGTGATGGAGAAAAGCATTAACTTCTTTTCCAAAGGAGGCATCTGTTGAGAACCAGTCTAGAGGGCTGGAGAGAGGGCTTGAGATTAAGAGCATTTATAAATGTGTTCACACTGGGAGCAGATGTATTAACACACACTAGTCCAAATGGCTGGCTTGGATAACCACAGTTGAATAATATACTTAGCATACATCAATATCTAACACAGAACTTGGATTGAGGGTTAAAGGGAAGGGAAGTGAGTGGGTCTCTCAGTGTCATCCTTCATTGCCACTATTTAAAGATTCTTTATTTTACTAGATATTTTATTTATCTTTCAAATGTTATCCCCTTTCCTGGTTTCTTCTCCAACCCTTCCCCCCATCCCATACCCCTCTACCTGCTCACAAACTCACCGACTCCTGCTTCCTGTCCTGGCATTCCCCTATACTGGGGCATCAAGACTTCTCAGGACCAAGGGCCTATCTTCCCTTTAATGTCCAACAAGATCATCCTCTGCTACATATGCAGCTGGAGGAATGGGTCCCTCCATGTGTCCTCTTTGGTTGGTGGTTTTGTCCCTGGGAGCTCTGGGGGACTGGTTCATTCATATTGTTGCTCCTCCTATGGGGATGCAAGCTGCTTTGGCTCCTTGGGTCCTTTCTCTAGCTCCTCCATTGGGGACCTTGCACTCAGTCCAATGGTTGGCTGAGAGCATCCACCTCTGTATTTGTCAGGAACTGGCAGAGCCTCTCAGGAGTGCTTGCTCCTGTCAGCAAGCACTTGTTCGCATCGAAAATAGTGTCTGGGTTTGGGGATTGTATATGGGATGAATCTCTAGGTAGGGCAGTCTCTGGATGGTCTTTCCTTCAGTCCCTACTCCACATTTTGCCTTTGTATCTCCTCCCACGGCAATTTTGTTCTCCCTTCTAAGAAGTACCAAAGTATCCATACTTTGATCTTCCTTCTTCTTGAGCTTCATTTGGTCTGTGAATTGTATTTTGGGTATTCTGAGCTCTGGGCTAATATCCACTTATCAGTGAGTGCACACCATATGTCTTTTTTTTTTTTTGGTGATTGGGTTACCTCACCCAGGATGATATTTTCTAGTTCCATCCATTTGCCTAAGAATTTCATGAATTCATTCTTTTTAATAGCTGAATAGTACTTCATTGTATATATACCACATTTTCTGTAGCTATTCCTTTGTTGAGGGATATCTGGGTTCTTTCCAGCTTCTGACTATTATAAATAAGGCTGTTATGAACATAGTGGAGCCTGTGTCCTTATTACATGTTGGAGAATCTTCTGGGTATATGCCCAGGAGTGGTAAAGCTAGGTCCTCTGGTAGTACTATGTCCAATTTTCTGAGGAATTGCCAAACTGATTTACAGAGTGGTTATACCAGCTTGCAATCCCACCAGCAGTGGAAGAATGTTGCTCTTTCTCCACATCCTCTCCAGCACCAGCTGTAACCTGAGTTTTTGATCTTAGTCATTCTGACTGGTGTGAGGTGGAATCTCAGGGTTGTATTGATTTGCATTTCCCTGATGACTAAGGATGTTGAACATTTCTTTAGGTGCTTCTCAACCACTCAGTATTTCTCAGTTGAGAATTCTTTCTTTAGTTCTGTACCCCAATTTTTAATAGGGTTATTTGGTCCTCTGAAGTCTAACTTCTTGAGTTCTTTGTATATATTGGATATTAGCCCTCTATCAGATGTAGGGTTGGTAAAGATCTTTTCCCAATTTGTTGGTTGCCATTTTGTATTATTGACAGTGTCCTTTGCCTTACAGAAGCTATGCAATTTTATGAGGTCCAATTTGTCAATTCTTAATCTTAGAGCATAAGCTATTGGTGTTCTGTTCAGGAAAATTCCCCCTGTGCCCATGTGCTTCCAGATTCTTCCCCTCTTTCTCATCTATTAGATTCAGTGTATCTGGTTTTATGTGGCAGTCCTTGATCCACTTGGACTTGAGTTTTGTACAAGGAGATAAGAATGGATCAATTTTCATCCTTCTACATGTTGACTGCCAGTTGACCCAGCACCATTGGTTGAAAATGATGTCTTTTTTCCACTGGATGGTTTTAGCTCCTTTGATCAAGTGACCATAGTTGTGTGTGTTGATTTCTGGGTCTTCAATTCTACCTGCCTGTCACTGTACCAATACCATGTAGTTTTTATCACTATTGCTCTGTAGTACAGCTTGAGGTATGGGATGTTGATTCCCCCAGAAGTTCTTTTATTTTGAGAATAATTTTCACTATCCTGATTTTTTCTTATTCTAGATGAATTTGAGAATTGCTCTTTCTAACTCTATGAAGAATTGAGTTGGGATTTTGATGGGGATTGCATTGAATCTGTAGATTGCTTTTGGCAAGATGGCCATTTTTTACTATATTAATCCTGCCAATTCACAAGCATGGGGGATCTTTCCATCTTCTGAGGTCTTCTTTGATTTCTTTCTTCAGAGACTTGAAGTTCTTGTCATACAGATCTTTCACTTGTTTGGTTAGAGTCACACCAATATACTTTATATTGTTTGTGACTATTTTGAAGGGTCTGGTTTCCCTAATTTCTTTCTTAGCCTGTTTATCTTTTGAGTATAGAAAGGCTACTGATTTGTTTGAATTAATTTTATATCTGACCATGTCGCTGGAGATGTTTATCAGCTGTAAAGTATATTACCTGCAAATAGTGATTCATGGGTGTTAATCATAATTGCTTGGAAGTAAGCACAGAATTTGTAATGACAACAGAAGTAATAATGTAGTCAACTTAAGAAATGTCCAAGGCCTACATTAGGAAAGTTGAGACTACCATGTGAAATCTAAGGACGTAAATCTTTCATCTTTTCAAAGTTACCCTCTTTTTGAAATAGAAATAGTCATGGCAAATGGATCTTCTGTTTCCTCAACAGTCTGATATTTTATTACAATTTCAAAGGAAATATCTTTAAGATGGTCATTTATGTGTAGGAAAAATACAAACACATTCTAAGGCATGTCTGAGAAACAACTTAACCTGAGTAGTATTGATACATGAATAGTGAATTAAGAGAACAAGACAAGAACATGAATAGGTCTTCAACAAATGGCCAGCTTCACCCATGAATCACTATTTGCAAATGGGATAATAAGTGTGGTATTTCAAGTGATTAATGGTGGAATGAAGTTTGTACAGATGAGGTGTTTCATATGAAAATATTCATACTATATTATTAGGTAGAATAGCAAACCCTAAATAATGTGTGTGTGTGTGTGTGTGTGTGTGTGTGTGTGTGGTGTGATATATGGACATATAACAACCTGTGCCTCCACAGATATTTCTGGCTTTTTTATAATATATACTTTCTGTTTATTCTTCCAAATGTATGTTAACGTTTTTCAACATTTTGCTTTTGTAATTTGGGTATAATATATGTTGCTTTGTATTTTTCTATTTGTATTAACTTAGAAAGTATTAGAGCTCATCCTTGCATTTTTTCAAGCAACTTTTTCTTTGTTTCTTCCTCCTTTCTTAATCATTCCCTGCCCTCCCTCTTTGTATTCTCCTACCCTGGTGGTTTCCTTTCCACTTCTATGTATTGATTTGCAATTAGAGAAGATACTAGAACAGAAAGTTATAAAGTAAATATCCCTTCACTTTTATTTATTTATCTACTACTTACTTGTTACACATACACTAAATGACAGATAATGTTCTAGAATCTGACTTGATAACCCTAACACATATTACCTGTATTGAGAGTGACTGAGAGACTATCCCAACTGTTCAATTGATAGCTTTTTTACCAAGGGCTTGCAACTTTGTAACATTTAATCAGGAATCCAAATAAAGAAAAGACAAATAGAGACCAGCTCAGTAGACAAAAGTATACACACCTCTTAGTTAGCTGTTTTCAAAAGTACATTTCCTTTTTTTTTCTCATGAATACACACATAGAGTCTCCACCTATGAACCAGGACACAGGTCCTCACCAGATGTCGAACCTGCTTATAACTTAATATCAACCCTCTCAACTTCCTGATCTATGAGCAATATATTTGACAATAACTTTCCTCCTCCATGTTTATAGAGCTGTGCTATAACATCCTAATCAGAATTTTTCTATCTAAGTAGTGTCATTCTTGATTCTTTCAGAAAGCACATATTTTCATTACATGTATTTTTCTCATGTTCTGGTCCCACATTCCCTGTAACCTATTTTTAATGGAAATTGTTCCAGTTTAACCAACATGTATATTTTTGTTTACATGTTTCCTTATAAGACTTCATATTGTTTATGTACGATTTTAATTATTTTCAGAATTTATACCATGTTTTGTATGTAGTTTTGCTTTATTTTGCCTTATTGTATTATGCATATGTGCTTGTGGTTATATGAGTGATTTAAATTTTTAAAGAAGACATACTCCTTTTTCAACTACATTTACACTTCCTCTCAGCAAAATATAAGTAGTGATAGCTACATGTACTTAGAAACGTTTCATAGTGTTCCATTCTTTAATCCTCTGTGTCTTGTTAGTCATCAGTACTGCACCTGAATCCACCAAATATTCACTCAATGATAACATTCCTGTGAATGACTCTTTTGTGAGAAATATACAGATCTTTAAAATATTTTCTGCAAGCTACAAGGGCAAGGTTGTTGGGATTTTTGAAGCTGGTGAAAATTGCATCCCATATCTCAAAGGCAAATTCTTGCTGTTCAGACCTGTTTAAAGGAACAAAGCAGAGAAAGAAATAAACCTCTGTTCACAGAGCATCTCAGGAATCTCAGAGGCTGGATTCTGGGCAGTTGTGGATAGACAAACTCACAGAGTTTATCATCTTGGTTTAACATGGGTTGGACATTAATGGAATTTCCTGAGTGCAAAGCATTGCTCAGAAACCACAGAGAACAGGTGCTAAAACCCATCCTCCTGAGAGTTCTCTGTATGGTTTCAAGAACCCTAGTTCTTTAATGCTGGCATGAAAGAACAGACTAGCCTTAGACCTCAGATGTGAAAATGTTTTCTGTACATCACTGAAGGCTAACATTTTAGTACTAATGTAATCATCTGTATTCCATCATTGTTTGTATAAAGTCCTGAATTCAAAAGCTCCCTACTTCTATCTTGCTGGGGAAACATGAACAAATGACTAACTTATTAAACATTTATGTTCTACTTTGTTCTACGAAAACTTCGAGTCATCTGAGAGCAATGAAAATTTTATTAGCAGGGGCAATTAGATGATAGATTGTCCTTGGATTGATGGAACTGCTTTACCCAGAAGTGCCTTGAAGTTGCGAGTGTCCCCAGTACTGTATCCTGTGTGTGTACCCGGCAGCAGGCAGGTACACATGGACAAACTCTCACTTCCTTGTCTTAAACAGAAGCACTCAGACCCTTCTGAGGTATAAATTGAGGATCCACTTTCTCCTAAGCTACGTCTTGATGTAGGTGATTAATTTTTACCATTCTGCTTATCTCTTAAAACCCCAAAACTACTAAGAACCATGAAAGTCAGAAAGGCATTTAATCCACAATAACATTACCAGACTCCCAGAAAGACATGGCATTCTCAGGGATACAGCAAAAGCTTGGATCGTTTTTTTTTTTTTTTTTTGGAAACTCAGACTATAATGAAAGCTAAAAATCTGCAGAGGCAGCATTAGGGAAATCAAAAGAATACTGTGTGGTGAGCAGAAAAGTAAACATAAGAATAAGACACCTTGTACCTGCTCCCCATCATGGGATGGATGCTGGGGGTATTACTTCCCCTTTAGAAAACTTTCCTATTTCTAAAGTGGTCCTGATCATTCCTTCTCAACAGATTTATTGAAATTAATGTTAACTTAGAGAAGCACTTAGAGTTGAGTCAGGTCCACATTAATTAATGCTCATCTCTGAGAAGTTATTTTTGAAAATTTTAAATTATTATTTTATGTGTCTGGATGTTTTGGCTTTGGGTATGTCTGCACACCACATGATCACAGTGCCAAGGAAGCCAGAAAAGGTTGTTGGATGCCCTGGAATTGGATTTACAGATGGTTGTCAGATGCCAGGTAGGTGCTAGAAACTGATCCTGAGTCCTCTGGAAGAGCAAGCCCTTAACCATTGTACTATCTTTCCAGTCCTCTTGCGATGGTTTGTATAAAATAGCATGTAGATAGGATGTATTGACCTGTACAAATGTAAGTAACCCGATCATACCTGTGATCTGTATCTGGCATGCAGTTGCATAAGATGAATTTTTGTAGGCTTTCTTGCTGTTATAATTATACCTCCTTTTCTTTTAATGATGAGGTTAGGATGTCTGAGGATAGTGAGACTTAGCAGTTGGCCAAAAATACTTGTCTTGTGCTGGAAGGAATGACTTTATTCTGAAACTAGTAAGATAATTCAGAAATGTACAAGTGGTTGAGTAAATGGAAGTCATGAATGAAAAGATGAAGAACAAAATTACCACGATTCAAAGCATCTTCAAAAAACACTCACAATGATAGGAAATGATAATTTCTAGAAGCACACGGTGGTCAATATCACAAAGTAAGTATCAGGTAGGATGAAGAATTAAAGGTGTATTAGCTTCAACCGCTTAGTAGTTATAGATAAACTTGATTTGAGTGAGAACAATGTAGAAATGACAATATCAGTTCAACAGGAACAGAGGAATGATGGAAAAGGCAGATGAAGCCGAAGTGGAGGGGAAGGTGTTGGATTTCTCATCACCACCACAAATACCCAAGACGAAGAAATGATGAGGAGAAAAGCATCATTTGTGCTTCCTGACTGAGGTTTCAGTCCATGGCTGGCTGGAACCATTGTGTTGAACTTGGGATGAGACAGTATACAACAACGAAAGCCTGAGGCAGTGGCTGCATACCTCATGGGTGCCAAGAAGCATAGAGAAGCTATGGGAAGGAACATGATACAAGACACACTCTTCCAAGACCTCCCAACAATGACGCACTTCCTTCAGTGATGTTCACTTCCCAGCTTCCTCTCCTAGTACTCCATGTGCATCTTGGATTACCCAATGGACTAAAAGCCTTGAATGGGCAAAGCCTTTAGGATCTATCTCTTGAAAACCTCTTTTCAGACACTTCTAGACATTACTAGTCTCTCAGGTGGCTTTTAAGCAAAGTACATTGACAATCAAGATGAACTCCAATAGTCGGAGAGAATAAAGAATCAAAACGGAAAGATACTTTATTCTGGGCTTCGGGAACAAATGGGAGGAACAAACACATGAAAATATAGCCTAAGGTAAAATTTTGTCATGTAGAATTTAATAACTATATGAAGTTACATGAAGACTATAAAAACATCAAGAAAGGCCTAGCTAGGAGCAGAGCCAGAATTAAATGTAGAACTGCAGCATGTGATGGAATTGTGGAGAAGCCTTGTTCATTTGCAATTATTAATAGAAATTACTAGGTTAAAGACAGAGGCATGGGATGTGAAGATTCACTGCACTCTAAGAAAACCAAACCCCTGGCAGCCTTGCTTTAGCTCAGGATGCCCCTTTTATAGAGGTAAAGGTAGATAAATATGAGCATCAAAATCTGTCTTTTAGGGGAATTTGGAAAAATTAATTTGAAAAATGTATTTGAGGCTACCAAAAGCTGATTTTAATACTGAAGGTTTATATTTGTTTGAAGTGTCCTATTTTCTCCATCTATTGGGATCAAGAAAGCATTTTAATGTATATTGATAATATGCATTTATTGAATAAAGGAATGCACCTGTGATCCTAATATATTGAACTCTTGTCTACTTTGACACTTGTAATTCTCTTGTCATTTTTAATTTTCTTTTTATTAATTTCTATCTTATAGCTGGGTATTTTGCCTGAATGTAAGTGTATGTTCCATATGCCTACATAGTGTCCTTGGAGACTGAAAGAAGGCATCAGAGATCTTGAAAGTCAAGTTACAGATAGTTGTAAACTGCCATGTTGATGCTGGAAACTGAACCCCAATCCCTTTGGCCAAGTTATCTTGTTCTCTTGTTCTTTTAAGACAAACTAAGATCCATTGTTGGGAAGTGAGAAGATTAAATGACTCACCTTAAGGTGCTTCACAGTACCTTCTAGTTAAAGTGTTTGTTCATACACTGCTAACATTGCTATGGAGTTCAGCAGTGAATGAAATGAAGTCCTTCACAGAGCAACATTAATTCTAGAAAAGTTCTGTTTTGTGGGAAACCTCTGAAATCATATGTACATATATATTACTGTGTAAATGCATACATTAATTAGATCATATCTGCACAGAGAATCAGATTGTATGAATTATTAGACTCACCATTATGGTAAAGAGTTGATGTGAAGACTCTGGGCACTAGAAAAAAAGACATTGCTAGTATACAAAACTTTTCCTAGATAGCAAAATTCATTTGCTTCCTTCTAATCTGTATTTAAACTTGGGGCATCTCATAGAGTTTTGAGGTCTTGTCTCAATGCATAGCTCAGGCATGCCTTAAACTTTTGGTCACCTTAACCCAGCCACCCTAGTGCTAAGTCTGCAGGTGTGTACTACCCTGGCCACTCTGTTCTGATGTACTTGAAGTAAGATGTGGGAAGGACAAATGGCCAGTCTCCAAGAACAACAGGAATTCAGTTCCTAAACTCTGCCTCAGGAAAGGAAGAAAAAGGTCAGGACTAAACACTAGCTTGGACCAGACATAGTTCAATATAGGTCAGCAAGGTCAATTGGAGTTCAAAACTGGCTTCCAAACTCTAGGACTCCTGAGAGGAATTCACTTGGGCCTGGATATATAAATAAAGAAAACCATTTTCTCCCACTTCCATTACAAAGATACAGAAGAACTCAAACTAGCATGAGGAGTACTTATCTCTTCTTCCATTAGTGGAAATCATGGGATTTCATATCACATTTCTGTGTAGAAGCAACATTCATACCCCTCATTATTTTGAGAACATGACCGTTACTATACCTGCCACTATATCTCATTTAATATGTTCTTGAGACAAATAGGGGTATGCTTCACAATTTTTCATAATTTGATGACTATTTCAATATAGTTACCTTTACATATGCTTTACATTTCAAATAATTACCCCACAAAGGAGCACATGACATGGAAAGTTATGGAACTAGAGACTAGGGACTAGAGAGATGACTAGTACACCTGGAATTCAGATGTTCAAAGCACTAGCCAGAGAGAATGTTAGCTATTGATTTTTTTTTTGATTTTTTAAACCTTCAAGCTAAGCGTGGCCTCATGCCCAGCAGTAGATGGCCCATATAAAACCAACTCAATCATGGAGATTTTTTTTACCTCATAATATTTGTCAGGGTATTTAAAAATTATTATTATTATTATTATTAACCTTAAAGATTCACTGTATCTATATTCTGGCTTCTGGTTTTATGATTTTTATGTGATGCCTGTGTGTGTGAACTCGTATGTCTTTGTGTCTTTGTGTCTTTATGTCCTTCTTGTGCCTTTTGTTTGGTTCATTTCCTTATGTTTCTTTTGTCCTATTCACAGGTTTTGTTGTATCTTATTTTATTTTATTATTATTCTTTAGATTCCTTCTTGTTTTCCAATGAGAGATAGACATGGTGTGCATGAGGATGGGAGGGGAGGTAGGGATGATCTTGGGGTAATGGGGGAAGGGAAACCATAATCAAAATATAGTGTATCAAAAATTCCACTTCCACTAAGCATGGTGCTACATGCCTTTGCTCCTGGCACTTGGGAGAAAGAGTCAGGCAGATCTCTGAATTTAAAGCTAGCCTGGTCCACAAAGTGAATTCCAGGACAGCCACAATGATACTAAGAAACCCTTTTCTGGAAAGCAAAAAACAAATCAAAACAAAACAAAAAACCCGAACCAACAAACAAACAAAAATATCCTTTTTACAATAAAAAATAGTAATTACAAAATCAAGCTGAGCAAGGCATGGTTGGTGGTAGAAGTAGAAAGGAGAGGGACTATTTTCCCTCTGATAGAATTCAGCAGAGGAGAAGTTGGTTTTTCTTAGTTTGGGGATCATTACACATAGAATGAGAGCAGGCCAGTTTACTGATGCCGCATTTAAAATTGATCAGGTGAGATGGTTTCTGTGGAGAGGTACCTTGGAAAAGGATGCAGGTGTTTCCTTGTCATTTGATTCTTTCTTTAAGCACACCAGTTTGAGAAAGAGCAAATGGGACAATACCAAAGAGGGGTTGGATTCTATTAAACTCTGCAGGCTAAGGAAATGTTTGCTTGAACATAATTTGTGAAGGAGTAATACCAGGTCACTAAGATATCGGGTGAGGTTATGTGGTAGCCCTGGATTTAAAGGCGGTGCATTATGAAAAGGCCATAGGACCCCAAAACAATTTTACAGTAACATTTCAAAGATGGAAGGAAGAAAACAGAAAAGACGGGTGTATAACAAAATCATCACCAAGCCAAATTAAAGTGTCAGGTGAGCTTGATTCATTTTGTAGCTCACAGCATATCATTCACAATCATGGGGCCATATTGGCATGTTTTCATAAGGCTTCCTGGTCTGAAGGAAGTAGAACAGATGGATTCTAAGGTCACATTTAGCTCTAATCTTTCTATGTTTAGGGATTGTAAATTCTCTCAGAGGCAGGCATGAGACACTATGACTCTGGTCCTCCGACTGCTACTGGACACCTGCCTGAAACCCAGTGTCTGGATCTATTTCCTATTGGTGCTGCAAGGAGTGAAGCAACTCACTATAAGATTCTACATGTTGACCTACTGTGTGCCCGAATGGCTTTCACCCTGCTGCATGCAATCATCCTCATATCCCTAAGACAGATTAACATTCATCTGAAAATGGAGAACAGGGTCAGTCAAATGGTCCAGTCTGTAAAATGTTTGCCACACATTCAGGAAGACGTTAGTCTGAGTCTCAGAACGCACATAAAGTAATTTCAGGTGTGAGGTAGCTCATCCTTGTAGTAGAGATGGGCAGATTCCTGGGGTTCACTGACCAGTGAGCCTAACCTAAGGAGCAGGCTCCAAGCCAAGGTGAAACCTTATCTTGTACATAACAAGACAAGACAAAACAAAACCAAAGACCTAATAAAACCAAAACAGAGTGTTCAGCTCTCCAGGAAAACCACCCAAGGTTTTGACTTCTGCAGTCCCAATGCAGACACATACATTTGCATAGACATGAACATGCATCATATACCACACACACACACACACACACACACACACACACACGGATGGACACACACTGTTGGTTTGATTAAGAGCCAAACACAAAGACATAGCTTTTGGAAGGAAAAAATTTCAACTCTGGTTAAGAACTCTTTCCATGTGCTTCTCGTGCTGGAGGTGACATGAAAGGCAGTCAGAGTTGAGATGAATAGGAAGGAGGAAGGTGCTCTGTGCTTACAGCAAGACACCAGCGACTCCAGCTAGAGCCAACTAGAAGCAGCAATGGCTGAACCATCTACATAATCACGCATCTCTATGTGGACTGCCTCTGGTATAAGGTGAATTCCTGATGACTGTTCCACACACAGGAAGGTACCTGTTGTCTGGGGGTAGAAAATAATCTTGCCCAATAGATTATGGAGGCCCTGAGGATGAGGCTCCCCATACTAAGAATAATCAGTTTCCCTGAAAAACTGCTAGCATAAAGTAGATCTCTATTTATATGACAGCATGAATAAAATAGACTATTTTGCATTTATATAGCGCTTTCCCTCATATAAGAGCCCAGGGGCTTCACTAATACAGTCTTGAAATGAAGCACAGACACCTTTGGGAGTCCACCAGGCTGACAATTGCAGTAGATGTGGGGGAAGGCAGCACGCTGCATTGTACCCTGTGCTGAAAATGTGTGCTTTCAGTACCCCCAAGTAGACACACCCTCGCCTATTTTCTTTTAACTTGCCAACAGGAAACAGAAAAGTAGGGACAAGTGTTCCAATTTTTAGACTGTGGAATAAAGCAGTTACATGTTAAAAACAATGCATTTTTCAGTTAAGGTAAAATGGTATAATTACGTAACTAAAATGATAGTGGCCATCTTATATAAGTTCTAGAGTTTGCCTTAAATCTTTCCCTCTCTTGTTTTCTTTCTCTTTATAGACATTGTTGTGTGTTTATATGATGTTTCACATAAATACATTGTTTATTTGGTGATATATATTTCCACACAATAGAGAAATATGATTACAAAATCCTGGCACATAGTATATTTCATTTTCTAAATAATAACCCTATGTCATCTAACTATTCCCTTTAGAGTGTTTTCTTTCTTTCCTCTTTCAAAAAAAATAATATTGTGATATCTTTGTGCCTAACCTTCACGTTATTTTCCTGAAATCCTAATACTGTAAGAAGTGCAGTACTAAGGCTGTTAATGTCCTTTACTGAACAGATAAACTAATTTCCTGAAACTTTATAAATTTATGTTTGTCCATCTTAAGGCACTGAGGATATATATTGTAATTTAGAGATTGCAATGTAATTTTATATAAAAAGCACAAACCCATTGAAAAACAGAGTTCTTTTGAGTTTCAGTTTGTCACTTATTTTCTCTTTAGTAATTTGTCCATTTTGCAGATAGATTTGCTAGTGTGTGTTTACTCAGCACAACCTTTTCACATGCTACGGGTTTTGGGGTATTTGACGTCCTATTACATGTATAAATTAGTACTTTTAGTCACTTCTCTTGAATCATTCAGACTTGGCTCCCCAAGCTTAGCTCTTCAGTCCACAAACTGACCAGTGGCCATTAGTTCATCCTCCCCATTCCAGTCTGTCAAGTACAAGCTAGGATAATCAGATACAGCTTCTATCAAGCAAATACAACAGTCTACAATTTTGTTCACATGGAGAGACTTTTTTTTAATAAAAGTACTTATTTAATGAGCATATGTGCATGCCTGATTTTCTGTATGTGTAACACATGTATGCAGGTGCCTACAGAACCCAGAAGGGGCTGTCAGATCCCCTGTAACTAGAGTGACAGGCAGTTATGAAACTACCTGATGTAGGTGCTGGGAACCAAATGTAACTAGGGGTGCTGAGTGTATGAACAAGGGACAGACACACATACATTTTTTGCTTAAGATTGATAATAAGAAGTGAAATTGTTGAAAACTTTGCTATGACTTGAAGAAATAATTTTACATGACTGTTGAATTCTATGACCGACCCATGGCTGACTACAGTTAGCACAAATGTGGATTTAATCTATTGTACCACAGTGAGGCTGTTGATGGGTCTGTGCATGATAGATGCTCCATACTTGCCTAAGTTGATATAATGGGCAATATATATGTATTGAAGTGGGCAGATATCAACAGTCTATATGCAGAGACTGATATCAGTGGGTTATGTTAACCTGAAATAGCATAGCAATTGACTTTCCATCATAATTATTCCTGCATTTCATGGAATGTAATAGCTCAATCAATAACCTCAATGACTACGTTCATTAGGTGTACAAGTAATATCATACTAGTTAGTGTAATGTATATTAAAACTCAGCATAAGTAAGGCGAACAGGTATTCTGGTCTAGGATAGTAAATCTGAGAAACCATCTTAAGTAGCCATGTGTATAATCACAATAAAAGTATGTAGTATCCAACAACAAATAAGATCAAACAATTTTAAGAATAAAGTTAATAAGTTAGCTGAAAGATGTTTCAACAAAATCCTATCCTAAATTCTAAGTGTCATGATGAGAGTTTGATGTGAATTTTCTTAATTATTATTTGCAGAAACCATTGTAAAAGGTGTTATTATCCACATTTTCAAATGAGAATACTGAGATTGGTAAGAATGTTAAGTTGCACAAGCTTAAGTAAAGAATTAGGCTAGGATGATTCTGTTCACATTTGGCCATCCTTCAAGTGAGCTAACCCGTTTGAAAATTATTAGGAAAATTGATTAATTCTCAGTAAATATAGATTGTGTGCATATTTGTGAGTATTGTCAATAATGAAATGGACATATTACTAAATAGACAAATGCTTCTTCAATATCTTCTTTTGGATACTGTTGCTTTGACATTTCTGTGATTTTCTTTTGTCAAAATTTTAATTTTCCTGAGACTGGAGAGATGACTTAGTAGTTAAGAGCATATTCAACTCATGCAGAGAGCCTGAATGAGTATTGTTCCCAGCACCCACATCTGATGCCTCACAACTGCTTATAATTTCAATTTAGGGAGATCCAATACCTCTAGCTTCCATGTGAAATTGCACACACATATACATATATGCCTGCAGATAATGAAAATAATATAAAACTGAGTTGATAAGCTATATTTTTCCATACAATGACACAAGTATTACTTTATCAACTGATCCATTTATCATCTATCTATTGACCATAAGTCTATCTAAATACCTACCTATCTATATTATTATCTGTTCACCTCTTATAAAGTTGAGGATTGAACCCAGGATCTCTTGTAGGTTGACAAGCTCTGCTACTCAAACACTCCTAAGCCACAACTTATTTTACAAATTGATGTCCTAATATGTAATGGTCACTAACAGATGAGACAACAGGGATAGAGAAGAAGAAAGTAGCCATAGTGAATTAAGTGCCGGTCAGAGATTCCTTATTAATGGTGAGGTTGTTGCTATTGCTTGATTGAGAAAAGTTGATGTGTGTAAGAGAAAATGGCCAAA
The DNA here is from genome assembly GCA_036184795.1 of Tokudaia tokunoshimensis. NCBI lineage: Eukaryota > Metazoa > Chordata > Mammalia > Rodentia > Muridae > Tokudaia > Tokudaia tokunoshimensis. Next base: position 25,948,527 of record BTHU01000013.1, on the reverse strand, counting down.
GCAGTTTAAGAATTAAAAATAGATTGCTTGTAATGACTGAAAATAGAATCCGGTATGATGGGATTAGAAAGAAAAGAGATATGAGTCAACAGATATGTCTAGAAAAAGAGAGATAAGAGGAGGACAATATCTAATAAGATTCCAAAGTAATTTAGAGCCAAATGTAGGCTAAAGGATAAGCAACTAGGTTATCAATACCAGTGTGGACAAGCAGAGTATGGCTTAGCCAACATGTCAGGCAAGGATCTGTCATAAAATATGGCATTACTCTTATGTCAGAGCCAGGCCAATTCACAAAGTTCTGATGTCAAGACCTGTGTCCTAAAGATCAGGTCCCAGCCTAAGCCAGTGGCTCAGACTGTGGTCCATTATAAAACCTATGTCCCCGACTTCAATAAACCATGGGGCTGAGACTTACCTTTACAGACACATTTACAGACTTAGACTTCAAGTTCATTCTGTTATAAGTCTGGCCCAAGCAGACTCAGGTTCAAATACAACTTCAGTACTAGGTCAGCTCCTGTGAACTCATGTTCTAGCCTGAGTCTCATGGGCAAAGTTGACAGGCATAATTAACTCCCTATAGATTCAGACATCATACTAGTTATTCTGAGGATACTACCATTACTATGCATGGACCCTATGCATGGACCCTACCAGATTGTTCACTCAGAATCTTGGAAATGTTGACTAGTGAAGGACTGTGTCTAGCATGGCTTGGGTCCTGGAAACTTGACTTAAGGTGCTAAATGAAGAAAGGACAGAAACACAGACACACAGACATAAGAGCTGGGATTTACATGGGCCATGTACACTCTAATAGAGAGGCTTCTACGATTACCAGAATGCAGAACCTTAGTGTGCTTGTTCTGTATAGGACACAAGGGATGAGTTAGCAAGTCTCAGTATGGAGTGTCTGTAAAGGAGCAGTCTTAGCTGGAATCACTTGGTAGGAGGAAACTGCCATTACTAGTGTTTATCCAAAATGTTGACATTTGCACTCTGACCAGAGGAAGACTTTTCCTGAGTCTCACCTGTACACGGAAGGCTTTGACTTTGCTAATCCCATGGATCTGAGGCATTTGGTCCTTGACATGGGTTTGCCCAGGTCAAAAATTACATGCTCACTCAGCATTTCACTTACCCTTAGACTTATACTTTCATTTAGGGCTTCCTTGACTCCCTACAGACTACTCCCATGGAAGTTCATTCCAAAAGTGCAACTGATGTCTACTTCTTCTCATAATTCATAGATACAAAAGGATTACCATAAAGATGATAAACAATCAAGAAAATATGGCCATAAAAAGACAAAATAAAACAAAAGCAACCAATTAATTAACCAAAGTAATTAATTAACAAAGTTAATGAAGATATAGAAAAATAAATCTGCCCCACATTTTTAAATAATCCTCCTGAAAAATTTCAGTGTCATTGAAGAGAACACAAGTAAACAACAAGGTAACATTGAGAAAGCAATATGCAAAACCAATTAAAATCTGCTTAGTTAAGAGTTTTACTTCTATGAACAGAATCCATGACCAAGGCAACTCATATAAGGACAACATTTAATGGGGGCTGGCTTATAGGTTCAGAGGTTCAGTCCATTACCATCAAGGCAGAAACAGGGTGGTATTCAGGCAGGCATGGTGCAGGAGGAGCTGAGAGTTCATCTGAAGGCTGCTAGCAGAGTACTGACTTCCCAGCAGCTAGGGTGAGGGTCTTAAGACCGTGTCCACAGTGACACACCTATTTCAACAAGACCACACTTCCAATGAGTGCCATTTCCTGGGCCAAGTATATATAAACATTAACAAAAAGTGAACAAAATTAAACTGTGAGAAAAATCCACTTGACAATCATGGAGGTGAGGAACACACAGGTATGGTGGAAAGTTTCATGAAGAGCATTATGGATCAATATGGAACGTTTCCAATGGACTCATACTTTGAGTACTTGGTGGCCCGATTTGGAAATATTGTGGGAACATTAGGAGCCAGGGATGGATAAAGAAAGTAGGTCATTGGAGATGAGTCTTTAGGGGCACATTATCCATGGCTACTACCTGTCTTGACATGTTCTCACTGTCATCATATTCTACCTAAGTCAGGAAGCTTAAAGTGTTGAGTTCTTGGTATGCTCAAAATTAAGCTGATTACACCTAAAAATATTCCACAATAACAGCAAAATAATGTTATATTAGCCCATGGTAACTGAACACATACAATAAACAAAGTACCAACCAACCAATCAACCAATCAATCAAAAAACCAGCATACAAAACATACCACTTTAAAACAAAACCACATCAATAACAGTAGTAGTGGAAAAGAATATAGAACTACAAAGGAGTCTGTAAAGTGAATAAATGGTCATAGTAAATCTTAACCTTTGAATAAAACTTAAATTGCAAATACTTAAATTGATTAATCTCCCCAATAAACTGAAATACAACTGCTGAACGGGTTTTTCAAAGAAAGATGCAACAATAAGCTGGCTATAAGAGGGTTGCATAGATTTAGGAACAAACATTTAAAGAGTGCATTTAATTAACAAAATAGGTTCAAAATTTAAGAACAAATAATGGTTTTTAAACAGAAGAGTATATTCTATACAAATAGTTCCCTAAAATAGTAGAATTGACTCTACCTAGACAAAATAGAATTAAAACGTGGAAAAGTGGTTTATCAAGATGACGTAATGATTTTGAAGCTATAGCCACCCAACTCCCTTGTAATGCAGCCAGAAGTTCTCTATTGATAGTGTGCAAAGGGGCACATGGTAAAAGTGCTAGTGGCTTACAGATGCTTTCACGGCTTAAAAAAGGTTAGAATTTCAGTCGCCAGATCAGGAAGATCAGGGACGAGTATATATTCTTGTTTCTAATGCACTGGTTTTTTTGAAGTAAAGAGAGCTTCTACAAAAACCTCCACCTATTTCAAAAAAGAGGTTCCAAACCATCCCGTTCAAGGAGTTAACTGAGATGACTGCGGGGATGAAGAGAGAGATCAGTGGACCTAACAACACTTGAAAAAACTACAAGGTCAGAGGTAGCAGCCCAAGCCAGGCATTAAGGCTGGCAGAGTCAAGGCCAGCAACTAAGAAGGCTGGAGAGGGGCTTCAACCATCTACCACTGGATGCAGAGCATCTGAGCAGAGCACTATCACCTCCCTGGTTGGGCCAGTGGAAAACACACAGGCCATGAGGGCTCTCCGTTGGCTTGGCCTGTTGGAGTCCAGAGAGCTAACCAACCTCAAAGATTACCCCAGTCTTTATCATACTTCCTCATAGCTCTAAAAAAACCCCATGGGCAAGAGATGTCACTGGCTTTTTCTCTCATGGCAATCCCTATCATTGCTATATTTCTTTTCACCAATTTTCCTTACATTTTCCCTTTTTCTTTTCTTGCTTCTTTCTTTTTTTTATTAGACATATTCTTTATTTATTTTTCAAATGTTGTCCCCTTTCCTGGTTCCCCCTCCCCCCAAAATCCCATAAGCCATTTCCCCTTCCCCAATCAACCCTCCCGCACTCCCTTGTCCTGGTCTTCCTCTACACTATGGCATCAAGTCTTTCCAGGACCAAGGGCCTCTCCTTCCTTTGGTGTCTAACAAGACCATTCTCTGTTGCCCATGTGTCTGGAGCCATGGGTCCCTCCATGTGTACTCTTTGGTTGATGGTTTTGTCCCTGGGAGCTCTGGGAGTACTGGGTGACTCATATTGTTGTTCCTCCTGTGGTGCTGCAAACCCCTTCAGCTCCTTGGGTCCTTTATCTAGCTCTTCCTTTGAGGACCCTGTACTCAGTTCAATGGCTGGCTGAGAGTGGTTCCATCTGTATTTCTCATGCAGTAGCAGAGCCTCCCAGGTGACAGCTATATACAGCTCTAGTCAGCAAGCTTTTGTGGGCATCAATAATAAGTGTCTGGGTTTTGTAACTGTACATGGGATGGATCCCTGGGTACGGTAGTCTTTGGATGGTCTTTTCCTCAGACTCTGCTCCACCCTTTGTCTCTGTATTTCCTTCTGTGGGTATTTTGTTTCCCTTTCTACAAAGGACCCAAGTACCCATACACTGTTCTTCCTCCTTCTTGGGTATCATTTGATATGTAAAATGTGTCTTGGGTATTCCAAGCTTCTGGGCTAATATCCACTTATCAGTAAGTGCATGCCATGTGTGTTCTTTTGTGATTGGGTTACCTCACACAGGATGATAATTTCCAGTTCCATCCATTTGTCTAAGAATTTCATGAATTCATTGTTTTTAATGGCTGAATAGTACTCCATTGTATATATATACCACATTTTCTGTATCCAATCCTCCATTGAGGGACATCTGGGTTCTTTACAGCTTCTTGCTATTATAAATAGGGCTGCTGTGAACATAGTGGAGCATGTGTCCTTATTACGTTTTGGGACATCTTCTGGGTATACGTCCAAGAGTGGTATAGCTGGGTCCTCTGGTAGTATTATGCCCAGTTGTCTGAGGAACTGCCAAGGTGATTTCCAGAGTCATTGTACCAGCTTGTAATCCCACCAGCAGTAGAAGAGTGTTGCTCTTTCTCCACATCCTCGCCAGCACCTGCTATCTCCTGAGATTTTTTTTATCTTAGCCATTCTGACTAGTGTGAGGTGAAATCTCAGTGTTGTTTGCATTTGCCTTTCCCTGGTGACTAAGGATGTTGAGCATTTCTTTAGGTGTTTCTCAGCCAATCAATATTCCTCAGGTGAAATTTCTTTGTTTAGCTCTGTACCCCATTTTTAATAGGGTTATTTGGTTCTCTGGAGTCTAACTTCTTGAGTTCTTTGTATATATTGGATATTAGCCTTCTGTCAGATGTAGGGATGGTAAAGATCTTTTCCCAATTTGCTGGTTGCCGTTTAGTCTTATTGACAGTGTCCTTCACCTTATAGAAACTTTGTAATTTTATGAGGTCCCTTTTGTCAATTCTTGATCTTAGGGCATAGGCTATTGGTGTTTTGTTCAGGAAATTTTCCCCTGTGCCCATGTGTTCGAGGCTTTTCCCCAGTTTCTTTTCTATTAGTTTCAGTGTGTCTGGTTTGATGTGGAGGTCCTTGATCCACTTGGACTTGAGCTTAGTACAAGGAGATAAGAATGGATTGATTTGCATTCTTCTGCATGCTAGCCACCAGTTGAGCCAGGACAATTTGTTGAAAAGACTATTTTTTTTCCACTGAATGAATTTAGCTCCTTTGTCAAAGATCAAGTGACCATAGGTGTGTGATTTCATCTCTGGGTCTTCAATTCTATTCCATTGATCTACATGCCTGTCACTGTACCAATACCAAGCAGTTTTTAACACTATTGCTCTGAAGTACTGCTTGACGTCTGGGATACTGATTCCCCCAGAATTTCTTTTACTGTTGAAAATAGTTTTCGCTATCTTAGGTTTTTGTTATTCCAGATGAATTTGAGAATTGCTCTTTCTAACTCTATGAAGAATTGAGTTGAGATTTTGATGGGGATTGCATTGAATCTGTATATTGTTTTTGGCAAGATAGCCATTTTTACTATATTAATCCTGCCAATCCACAAGCATGGGAGATCGTTCCATCTTCTGAGGTCGTCTTTGATTTCTTTCTTCAGAGACTTGACATTCTTGTCATACAGATCTTTCACTTGTTTGGTTAGAGTCACACCAAGATACTTTACATTGTTCGTGACTATTTTGAAGGTTGTCCTTTCCCTAATTTCAGTCTCAGCCTCTTTATCCTTTGAGTATAGGAAGGCTACTGATTTATTTGAGTTAATTTTATATCTGGCAACTTTGCTGAAGTTGTTTATCAGCTATAGGAGTTCTCTGGTGGAGTTTTTTGGGTCGCTTAAGTATACTATCATATCATCTGCAAATAGTGATAATTTGACTTCTTCCTTTCCAATTTGTGTCCCTTTGACCTCCTTTTGTTGTCTAATTGCTCTAGGTAGAACTTCAAGTACTATATTGAATAGATATGGAGAGAGAGGGCAGCAGCCTTGTCTGGTCCCTGATTTTAGTGGGATTGCTTATTGCTTCAAGTTTCTCTCTATGTACTTTGATATTGGCTACTGGTTTGCTGTATAATGCTTTTACTATGTTTAGATATGGGCCTTGAATTCCTGATCTTTCCAAGATGTTTACCATGAAGGGATGATGAATTTTGTTAAATGCTTTTTCAGCATCTAATGAATAGACCATGTGGTTTTTTTCTTTGAGTTTGTTTATGCAGTGGATTACATTGATGGATTTCCATATATTGAACCTTCCCTGCCTCCCTGGGATGAAACCTACTCAAATTGTGGTGAATGATCATTTTGATGTGTTTTTGGATTCAGTTGGCAAGAATTTTGTTGAATTTGTTTGCATTGATATTCACAAGGGAAATTGGTCTGAAGTTCTCTCTTTATTGGATCTTTGTGTGGTTTTGGTATCAGTGTAATTGTGGCTTCATAGAACGAGTTGGGTAGTATTACTTCTGTTTCTATTTTGTGTAATAGTTTGAAGAGTATTGGTGTTAGGTCTTCTTTGAAGGTCTGATAGAATTCTGCACTAAAACCATCTGGACCTGTGCTTTTTTTTTTTTTGGTTGGGAGACTTTCAATGACCACTGCTATTTCTTTAGCGGTTATGGGACTGTTTAGATGGTCTATCTGATCCTGATTTAATTTTGGCATTTGGTATAAGTCTAGAAAATTGTCCATTTCCTCCAGATTTTCCAGTTGTGTTAAGTATAGGCTTTTGTAGTAGGATCTGATAATTTTTTGAATTTCCTCAGTTTCTGTTGGTATATCTCCTTTTTCATTTCTGTTTTTGTTAATTTGGATACTGTCTCTGTGTCCTCTGGTTAGTCTGGCTAAAGGTTTATCTATCTTGTCAATTTTCTCAAAGAACCGGTTCCTGGTTTTATTTATTCTTTGTATGGTTCTTTTTGTTTCTACTTGGTTGATTTCAGCCCTGAGTTTGATGACCCAGGTATGGGTTAGGACCAATAATCAGGGAATACTCTGAGACTATAGCATAGACAGCTAGCTTTTATTTTTTAATTAATTAATTTTATGTATACAAGTACACCATTGTTCTTTTCAGACACACCAGAAGAGGGCATCAGATCCCTTTACACGTGGTTATATGTCACCATGTGGCTGCTGGTAATTGAACTCAGGACCTCTGGAAGAGCAGTTGGTACTCTTAACAGCTGAACCCTCTATCCAGCCCTCCTTTTTTCTTAATTTCTCACTTTTCTCTAACTCTTTATCATAGAGCCTTCTTACAGTTTGCTTATACCTCAAAATGCTCATGTTTTTTAATAATCATTACCACAAGACAACCAAATTTCAAGCCACTCTCCTAGGACAATATTTGGGGACTATGAGTATCCAGTACTCTAGGTCATTGGATCAATTTCAATTGAGTTGAAAAATGTCCTGTCACACTCAAAAATCCCACATTACTAACCACCTAAACACACAAAGTAAATATTTATACAAGTGAATAATAAAAGCAATAACAAAATATTACTGGCAAAATTTAATGCATCACTCTAAAAGTGAATAAATTAGACAAAAAGTAAGTACTTATAAAATTGAAACACACTGTATGAACAAATGGTCTAAGTTAACATATCAGTACTTCTATTAAATAGCAATAGAATATATTTTCTTCCATGTGTGAGGATCATGGTCCATGAGGATCATGTATTTGGGATTAGACAACAACCTAAAGCTTCTATAAAATAAAAGAATCAAAAGAAGAAGCAACCAACAGAATAGAAAACAAATCTTTTTCGGGGGGATTTTATTCTAATTTATTTTCTTTCATTCATTCCATCCCCTCCTCGTCCCCCACTTACAGAGTTCCTCCTCATCCCCCTCTTAAACTGGGCATCAAGAAAGAACTAATTTTAAAAGTATATACATCACACATGTCAATGAAAGACGGGCAAAAGGTTATCTTAGTTAGGGTTACTATTGCTGTGATGAAACATAATGATAAAAAGCAACTTAGAGAGGGACGGATTTACTTCACTCACAGTTTCATAGAACTGTTCATCATCAAAAGCACTGAGAACAAGAACTCACATGGGGTTGGAATCTGGAGGCAGGAGCCGATACAGAAACCACGGAGGAGAACTGCTTTACTGGCTTGCTCCTCATGCCTTACTCAACCTACTTTCTTATAGAATAGCTCAGGAATAGCACTACCCATGATGGACTTGGCCCTCTCCCATCAATCACTAATTAAGAAAATACAATACAGTCATTACTGAAGCCCCTTATAGAGGCAGTTTTAAGTTGAGGTTCTCTCTTCTCTAATGACTTTATCCAGCAGAGATCTGAAAAAAATATTTCTTTTAAAAGACAGACAAATATCCAGGAAACATGTTTAAAATGGTCAACATCAAAACTCAAATCCAAACCACAATTCAGTATATCCTTCTATCTGTTAGAATAAAGTTGGCCAAACAAACAATAGATATCATGTGTTGTTGATTATGTAGAGAAACAAAAATCCCAGTGTACTTATAGTTATTATGGAAAACAGTATCGACAGTCCTTTAAACAAACATCTATTCTATAGCAATCTACTCATGATGTTAAATTCAAGATAATTGAAATAATTACTTGAACATAATAGTGGTCCAACTTAGATGACACTAGTCACGTGTAGAGTCTGTACATAAAGAGAGTTGGCTTCGTTTTGCCACATCCTTACTACCATTCGATGTTTGCTTTCTAACAATATCCATTTTGACTGGGGTAAAAATGAGTTGATTCTCAATGTAGTTTTAATTTGCATTTCCTTGATGGCTAAGAAGGCTGAGTATCTTTTCACATTTATTAACAATTCATACTTTATTTTTAATAACTCCCTACTTATTTCATTAATCCATTTTTGACTGAGTTATTTGAATTTTGGTATTTAATTATCTAAGGCCTTTGTGTTTTATAGATAGCAATCCACTGTCAGAGAGCTAGCAAAAGTGTTCTCCCATTTGATAGAATGTTGGCTTATTCAATTAATTGTTGCCCTTGTTGTCTTAAAGGTTCTATACTTTAGTAAAATCCAGTTATCAATTATTAGCAAATATCACACATTATGTCTTGTTTGTGAATCTCAGCTTGTACACAGGTATGTAAAAACCATTTATACACCTATATGTGATACAAAATCAGAAAAGATTCTGGGTGAGGTACTAACAGAAAGGGAGATAGGGAAAATAAAAACAGAGGAGGTTATGGGGTTGGCTATGGTTAGAATACGTGAAATACTTGAAAGTAGTGGTATGTGTAAAATCTATTGGCATACACAATGACTATGAGTCATAAAAATTAATAACATAGATATCTGCATTCCATGATCATTGTGGCATGATCCATAATAGTCAAGATATGCAGCCATCCAAACAGCCCATTAAGGGATATTGATCAAAAAGTAAAATATATGTATATGTATATATGTATGTATACAACAATATATCAAAATGATGCAAGTTGAGAAATTCAAGACTGAAGACATAGGAAGTCGCATTGAGTAAAACTGCTTTTGTACTTGAAACTGGCCAAAAGAATAAATTTTACATGTTATTGCTACATGCACATGCACAAAAAAATGTCAACAGAATGATGGATATGTCAATTAACTTGACAGTGGTAATCATTTCTCAGGGTACACATGTATTAAATATCACATTGGACACATTAGGTAAACATGCAATATTTACTTCTCAATTATATTTTAATGAACTGGGAAAGAAAACAAAACACAAGAAGCAAAGGCAATCATGCTTGCTCTCCTACTTTGGAAGTGGTTTGTCCTTGCTTCTTCATGATACCATCAGGGACCCTCTGGAGGAATTTAGAGACCTATAAACCTGTTACTCATGGAAGCACCATGACATCTCAGACTACTGCCAAAGCTATTGGTTGCTCTCCCCAAATTGATAGTAAGGCCTTCTTCCTTCACCCATAGCATTCATTCACCCTAGCAAAATTAGGAATATTGCTTCTCAGGCTAACAGGACACATTGATGTGAATGTACATTAACTTCTATGCTTCCCTTGTCTGCATCACAATTCATTAGCAGGAAGATACTTAGTTAAAAGTTCTGCTTGGATTTAAGCCCCATTCTATAAGATGAAACCCATACCAGGCACTGTTTCTGAGACCAACTATTTCTGGCTAGAGAGGTCATAGGCCGTAGGTGAGAACTTATTACTATTATTCTGTTAAATGAATGTAATATTAAATGATTGACTCATAACTTATCATCACACCTATAGATTAGTGTATCTTTCAATTCTCATCAGAAAAGCTTCCCTTTGAAGTAGATAGGGATTAGTATACAGTCTCAATTAATCAGTATGTCTCTTCCTGGGTGGACTTTAGAAGTTGTAGTAATAAATTTTTGCCTCTCTTGATATTTATAAATGTTCTCTGAGATCTTCTTCCAGTGAATGGTGATGGGGTTTTTGCATATGTGTTCACCACTCAATTTGGTTTATTTTAAAATCTACATGGATTAATTTGTGGAAAACAAACCCTTAAGAATATTGAGTTTTTCAGCAAAACCTTAACAACACTGAGTATTTCAGCTTATGAACACATCTTTCAATTTACCTAAGTTTTCCTAAATTGGTTACTTTTAGCATATGGCTTCTGTGCATTTTCTCAGATATACCTATTTGATTCATTTAAAATTAATATTTTATGACTTCATTTCTGACTTTCTCTTCCTGGTATTTAGAAATACTATTGATTTTTTTCTGTATGGACCTGAAAAACTACAGTTTTCTCTGTTTTACTAATTAATTATAGTTTTTTTTTTAGATTGCATTAGATTTTATGCTACTAAACCCATCCCATATGGGAATAAAGAGTACTTCCTTATATAGTATGATTTGTCATTAAATAAATAAATAAATAAATAAATAATTTTTGTTTGCATTATTGCATTGGTTAGTACTTGAAAATACAATGTTGAATAGCCATGTGACATTAAATATCCCCATATCTCACCTGACTTGAAGAGGCAAGCGTTTAATCTTTTACCATTAAGTCTGTAAGTAGTGGGTTTTTATAGATGCCTTTGTGGGATTGAATTTACTTTTTATCTTTGTTTCTTGAATGGTTTTGTCAAAACCACTTGCTGAATTTTGTTAAATATATTTTCTTTCACTTATCAGAACCAAACTTCCATTATTTTTTCTTCATTAACATGAAGAGTTATAGCATTTTAGTTTGGAATATATCATTAGATTCGTTCATTTAACCCACCTTGATAATAATGGACTATCTTCACAATGTTGATTTATACATGCTAAAAATGTACTTGAAGACTGTGTATCTATGTTTATAATGGATATTCGTCATCTATTGTTCCTATATTTTTACTTTTTAATATTAGAAGAATTTGGATATTATAAAATGGGTTATATCCCTGTTTTCCCCTTTTAAATTTATGGAAGATTATATTATACTGGTAATCCTCTAAACTTTACCTCTGAAAATAGAAAAATACATGAACAGTATTAATAACATTAGTATTTCTTATTATTATCCCCATTTAATAAGTGAAGAATTATATATTATAAAGAAATTACACAACTTTCCTGAAGTAAATGATGTATCCAGGATGTGAAAGAGGACTGACTACATAATTCATGTTCTTATCCATTGTATTGAACTTTTTCTGTCAGTTATGATCAAACTTTCTAAATCCTTTTGGGTCTCAAGGTTTTTGTATTTGTTTTTCAAGGCAGAGTCTGATGCAACCGACATTGACCTCAAACTTACTTGGCCAAGGCAAAATAACCTTGAACTCTTGCTCTATCTGTCTCAACCTCCTGAGTCCCTAGATTACAGGTGAGTACCACTACTCCCACTCACACAGCTGTAAAGGAAAATATACTCTCCCAGAAGGAGCCAATATTGTAATATGGGCCACAGAAACATTCCCTTATTTCTTTCAGCTAACTGCTTTCCTCCTCCCCTGCAGCTTTTAATTACAAAAGTTAACAAAATCTAACAATTTAAAAAAATTGGGAGTATTACTTCTCAGGCTAACATGATACACTGGTGTGAACACAAATTAACAACTTCTATACTTCCTATGTCTGCATCACGCTCCATTGGCAGGAAGCTACTCAGTTAAAAGCTTCACTTCTGTTATTTTTCTCTATGGAGTGGTATGGATTCGGAGGAAGGGCATAGCTGATATGTGGATCAAAGATGTTTGTGCATGTTTTCTCTTCTCCACAAACTGACCACCTGCCATCTACCTGCATGTTCATCGCTGTCCTCCTCATCAGCACCAGTTCCTGAGAAGAATGATGGAACTGGAGATTCAGCAAAGTATTAATCTTACTGTCATTTGGACGTAGGTTTCAGGATTCAGCTTTATCCAAGAAATTCCAGATGTGTCCTCACCTAAGTTATTAGTTTGATGAAGATTCTATAGTCTTTCCTTAAATGTGTATCTCATTGTGCCCAGCTAATTCCACTGCACAAAGACCTTTAATTTGCCTGTATGTATGAGGAAATATAAGAAACAACTAGAATAAAAAAAAATTCCAAGATGCTAACATAGTTTTTACTTTTCATTGCTTTCCAATTAAGGGAGGCTGTCTGACTTATCCAGAAAAGGCTAAACCTGGTTTCTAAAGGTTAAGTGATCTGTGTATGTTTCTCAGGGCTCTCTTAGAAACAGAAAACATAGGGTGAGTATGTATGTATTCATATACATACATATATTTATATTTTTATCAATATGAATATCCTATGTGCACATGAATCAATACATTATAAAATAAATATTATTAGGTGACATGAAAAATATAGAGATATTTGCCATAAAGAAATGATTTTGTGATAACAGACTGAGAAGTGTAGTAATACCTGGGAGAATCCATGTACATTGTGGCTTCCAGCCTAGCCAGGACTGCCTGTGAACTAGGGGTACCCATGGTTGAAAATATTCTATGCCCAGACATTTAGACATTTAGATTATTTCTAGGTGTGTCTGTGCGGGTAGTTCCAGAAGTGATTAGTATTTAAATTGGTGGATAAAATGGATGAGTATCGTCCAATCCTTTGAGAGCCTAAATAGAAATTAACTAACTAACTAACTAACTAACTAACTAACTAAAAGCAGAGGTTGGTTGAATTAACTGCCAGACTATAAAGCTGGCCCATCCATCTTTTTCTGTGTGATTCTTTGATGGAAACTTCATTGTCTACGATTAGAAATTTAAAAACAATCTTGGAAGTTCAAATTAAGTCGTTTAAGATATCTGCAAAATCTATCATATACAGTAAAATTTATTCTTCAAAATTAAGGCATCAAGTGCTTAATACACTTTTTAAAATATGCCTTCTAAATCAGAGGGTAAAGCCTACTATTTTTAGGATGCCATCCCAGCCTGACATCTTTGCATTCAGATTGCTCTGAGAGAGGTGCATTCATATGTTAAGGACTTGGTTGACATTGGGGATTCATGTGTAGCCAACTTCATCCTGTCCCCTCCACAGACCCTTCAAGGGTAAGAAAAAAAATCCTCTTTTCATAGTGCCTAGTACTGGGCTCCACACAAGAGAGGCCTTCATGGGTGCATGTACTCTTTCATGATCTGTATGTTTTCATTTCACTAACAGATGAATGCGTCTTCTCTTCTGAGCAATTTCTTTCCCAAGACTATTTAGTGTCACAATTTTTAGGAAGCCGACACATACAATTGCTTTAATATTTCCTGTCAATTCTGAGTTGTTCAAAAGATGAGATGAACTTTAGGAGATATTATTTTCTGGAGACAACTTTAGACTCTTTTAATACCATAGCCCATGAAAATGCAGCGTGCCATTTTGGGCAGATTTGAAACTTCCTGTTTATCTCTCCCCTGGTGTTCCAGCTCCATTGCAGAATGAGGTGTCTCCAAATCGCTGAGACTGTAATTTCCAGGACAGTGTCGTCCATCTCATTTCTTGCCTGTCCTTTCAGTTTTATGAAGGTTATAGACATTCTTCCTGGGTGTTTGTCAAAGTGTTTATCTACTCTGGAACCAGCTATGCACCCTCTCTGCTCAGAATATTTTATGCAGATTTTTCTTTCCCTTGTTGCTGGGCCCCTCAAAAAGACTGCAGCCACTATGTCAGGAAGAGAAACATCTTTGATGGCAGTTTCATTTGCTTTGAACCATATTCATTCATGTCAGTTTCTGCTTTTTACTGGTCGGACACAGAATATGCTCTGTGTCAACAAACTGGACCATTTTCTGTTTGGTCACGAGTCAGTTATGCATTTCTTTCTGTTATGCATTTCTCTCAGTTCAATGCACACAGAGGATGGGTGGTTCCACTTCATCAATATTTAAACCTGTTGTTTCCACAAGGAGGTGGGTACAAATAAATTCACATAGTCTCTCTCTCTCTCTCTCTCTCTCTCTCTCTCTCTCTCTCTCTCTCTCTCTCTCACACACATTTCCTTTTCTTCTTCCCTCTCTTTCTCTGCTTAATCCATTCAAAAATGTGTTTAGGAGTTAAGTATTATTTCCCCTACCAAAAATGTTTACATATTTAAATTAAAGGGAACTTACACCTTTAGACAGTTATTCATGCATTCGAAAGGGTTATAGAAAATGACCACATACTCCACATTTTGTTTGATAATAGAAACAAAAGGGAACATAAAATAACATTATTCTTGACCTTGAAGAAAGAGAAGCCTTTTGTTTAAGGAAAACAACATGGAAATGGGGCTGGTTAGTTTTAACTGCCAACTTGATACAATCTTAGAGTTACCATGAAGAGAGTTTTAATGAAGAACTACCGAGATCAAGTTGATCTGGAGTCATGTCTGTGGGATGCTGTCTTGACTTTTGATTGATGGAGAAAGACCCAGTCCATTGTGGGTAGTGCTGTTACCACAGCATAGGATCTCTGGACAGTATAAGGGAGCAGGAGGGGCACTAAAAGCAAGCAAGCAAAGATGTTCTTAGCTCTTTGTTCTCGGCTATAGATGTTTTGACTAGGTGCTTGAATGGCTGCTTTGATTTCCCTGACATCACAGTTGGTACTTGGAGTGGAAAGCAGAAAACAAAAGCAACCCCAAACCCTAAACACCCAAACAGAAAAATTTTCCTCACCTAGGTTCCTTTCTGCAAGGATATTTTGTCAGAGTAACAAAGAGAGATGAAGACACAGAGGGAATTTTTGGTCTAGCCCTTGAATTTGATGCTGTTTGAAACTTTTATGTCTAAAAGCATGATGTCATATTCTAGAGCTGGAGATCCATCTTCATATTAAAGAAGAGAGCTATTTAGCTCAATCTGGAGCTTTCTTAAATGTATTTGGATATTTTTATAACATCATTTTCCTAGCTATATTTTTTTAAAAATATTGAGTATATTTTTTAGTCAACACCTCATAATTTTGATGTTGGAAGAGGTAAGTATTCTTTTTCTGTTTTTTTTTTGTTGTTGTTGTTTTGTTTTGTTTATGGCCCTTTATTTGGGATGGTTGTGAAATCTGGAGAAGAAAACAGAAACTGGTGGCAGGGAAGAAGGCTTTGCCAATGCTCAGGGGTCAGCTGTGTTCCCAATTGACCAGAAGAACTTTGTGTGTCTTTTTTTCCAGTAATAACATTCGAGATGAATAATTTCAACTGTTCTACAAGCTGAGCTCATTTTTTTTTTACTTTATGCAAACACCATGTAATTCTAACATTTGAGGTTTTTTGTGTCCTGGAGGCTTTTGTTTGTAAAAATTTCACATCAAATAGAATGAAATTTACATCTGGTCTCAGAACTATTTTGATAATTATTGTTAATCATCCTTAAAGTCAAAAGGTAATTAGCTCATTTCCTTTTTTTTCCTTAAATCATCCTTAAAGTCGAAAGTAATTAGTTCCTTTTCTTCTGTCATTATGGCCAAATACTTGACAAAAACAACTGAAAAGAAGGGTTATATATTTTGGCTCATAGTTAGGGATTCAGGGCATCATGGTGAGGATACCCTGGCACTGGGACCAGCTCTCTCTCACATGCAGCAGTGGAACTGTGGGGTAGCTTGCCCACATATTGGCATATCAGGAAGCAGGAAACGTGAGTAGCTAAAGGAAATAGAACATAACCCTCAAGGATCACTCTTACAGACCTAAATCAACAAACTACCCACTGCATCCCCAAACTTCTTTATCTCCCAAAAGAGCACAGCTAGCTCAGGACCAAGCATGAAACCTGTGGTGGCCATTTGGAATTCCAACCATGATGTGCAGCTATATTTAATGTTGAAAAAGGGCTTCTGGCCTCCAGGGAAATGCAATGCATTGCCTCCTAGTTATTCATGGAAGTCGTAGAATGGAGGAAGTTGCTGCTAAAAATTAAAATGTATCAGCTTCACCACATACTGTGAAGGCAGCAGTGGGCATCCTCAGGCTCCTAAGCAGTCTTAAAATGGCGTAAGAGTGTAAAGAATTATAGAATATAGTAAAAGGAAGCAGAATAAATAATATAATAGTTAAATGCAGGAATCAGTGAAAGAGCAACAAAACATTCCTTTGACAACAGTGACTATTAGAATTTCCACCGAACATTCATGGGCTGGGTAATTCTTAATCCATGTAGAAATTCTTTGCAGAAGTAAAGGTGAAGAGTGTATAGAACTCACTTTGTAAGACTAGAGTAACACTGAGATAAAGGTCAATGAAAATTTGCAAGAGATAGAAAAATGATGGACCGGTTATGTTCTAAAAGTACATCTAAAATTGAACCAATTGAAAAATAGACTCAAAAATTCAAAATAAAATCTTAAACACTACCACTTTAAATCCCCCAAATCAACATAGAACAGTGTGGGCCCTAGAAATATGGAAGAATATATTTATCCTAGAAATATAAAAATACTATATAATATACTATCTAAATATATTTTCTTCAAATTAATTTGTGAAGCAAGGATATAAGATTATTTCAAAGAAAAGAAGTTTTAAGAACTGTGTGAATATATAAAACATGACAGAAGTAATTGTTCCTAATCTTATCAAGGATACTTACAAAAATGATGAATTGTTATAATGCAAATATGAAATTATTCTCAAAATAAGCCAGGATCAGAATTTGGGCCAGTATTTTACTAGCAGTCTTTAATAGCAAAATAAAACAATAAGTTTATAAAATTACACATGTTTGAAATTAAGAAAAAACCATCAGCCCTGGCAGCTGACTTCACACAGAAAATACAAAATAATCTATAAATTATGAGAGCCAATGAAAGACTTTGTCAAGTTGGCTACATATAAAATTAGTATACACATGATTGAGTTCCTATATTTTCAAATGAACAAGAATAAAAAAATCTCATTATGTAATATTAATAGAGATTTTGACAAATTGGCCAATGTCGTTTCAAAGTTTAAAGGCAGAAATACAGATGGGATTTACAGCATGGTCAGTGGTTTGTAACAGGAAGGAAGGGGCAGATCCTTTAAATGGCACCAATGCAGGGCGAGGTTGTAGATTAGGGGGACCCTTTGCACAGTCTCTGTGCTCCTAATGAATGCTAACAAAAATATCTGAAGAAAACATTAAAATATCAAGCAAAGGTGAAGACAATGTAGATGAAATTCTGTCTTGTGTAAAGTTCAAAGATGACAGCCCAAGAATCCTGTCTAACACAGGTGTTGGGAAACAGGTGACTGGAAGATTACAGACCAGAAGAGCATCTCCTCATCTATTACAAAGATGTGAAGACCCATTGTAGCCATGCCAACCAGATCCAGATTGGAATTATGGAGGCACACCCTTCAGAATCTCAGTAAATATATTATGTACCCAGTAATTATTCTATAAATTAATGAGAAGACCAAACTTAAAGTGAAGTAGGTTTAACTGCTATTGTAAAAATAGTAAGCACAACAAACTGACAAGAAAAGAAAGAAAATTTCCATTCTGTGGGAACACCTAATATAATTTTTAAAAGTGAAAATTTGAAAGGTGCTTACATAAATGAATCAGGCAGATGTGAAAAATATGAAAGCGTATTTTATGTTATCATACCATTGTTAAAGTAGACTTTAAACCAAAAAGCATGAGCTAAGGGAAACACATTAAATGCTGAAAATAACAATATTTGAGGAAATTGGCAACAAATATGAATGCTCATTCTTTAACAAACAAACAGAAACTCCTCAAGATTAACAGGAAGTCAACAAGAATGTCTCGGTCACTACTCTCAGTCTAAGTAGATCAAAGGAACATCAAAGCCACCTAAGATTATAAAAGGCACAGATGACATCATCAGTCATTCTAGCTCTGTGCATGTGTGTGTGTACATGTGTGTGTGTGTACATGTGTGTGTACATGTGTGTGCATGCATGTGCACATGTGTGCTTATGTGTGTTCATTCATGAATACATGTGTATGTGCATGTGTGTTTGTGTGATTGTGCTGACTAATTTTATGCCAACTTGAAACACAAGATAAAGTCAACTGGGAAGAAGAAATCTCAATTATAAAAATTCCCACAACAGACTAGTCAGAGGGTAACCCTATGGTGCATTTCTTGATTGAATATTTATAGGGAAGGCAAAACCCATGTGGGTAGTGCCATCCCTCGACATGTGACCCTAGATGGTATAAGAAAGTGGGCTAACCAAACCATTGGGAGCAAGCCTATAGGGCAGTGCTCTTCCATGGCCTCTGCATCAGTTCTTGCCTTCAGGATCCTACCCTTCTAAAGTTCTTACCCTGACTTCCCTCAGTGATAGTGTGTGACCTTAATGTGTAAGATGAAATAAACCCTTTCTTTTTCAAGTTGCTTTCGGTCATGGTGTTTTATCATAGCAATAGAAACTGAAGACAGTGATCAACTACTATATAAAAATATTTCTCATTATGAATCACATCTAGTTTTTTTAAACCTAATACCACACTATTAGCTCATTTATACATTTTAAAACAATCAAGGAATTTTTAAAACAAACCTCCTATCATGTATCCGAACACTGGAGGGAAAATAGGCTTCATGCAGATGTATGTAGAACCTGACACAGTTTCAACTGTTGTCAAAATCTGATCTGAGATCCTGGATGTGACTCTTGGGTTAGATACGACCTCACCTGACATGGATGTGAAATCTAGCCTAGTTACTTTTTAGAAGGCTCTATTTGAAAATAAAAAGTGCTTGGCTTTTCTGGAAGAAGAAAAGAGGGAAAATGGATAACAGATAGTAGTGAACGTCACTGAACATGTTGATGAGTGTTGTCAAAGTGCTTTGCATTTGATGGCCATCAAATGCACATCGCCAGAGTTCCTTATTAACCCTGCTTTTCTCCAGTTGCTGCCCAGACATCATGACCTGGATTAAGAATTACTCTTTGAGTTTCATCCAAACTTTCTTGCTTCAGCATCTTGATGCCTCTGTTGATTCTCTACCCTCATTGTCAAGGGTCATTTTAAGGTTGTTTAATTCCATGTAAGACCCTACAGCTTACATGTTTTTTCTTTTCTCAGCTCTAGTAAGTGGATTTTCATAAAATATTTTGTAATATGTGGTATAATTCTAAATAATCCTATCAGGATTTAAATATCACATAGTGGTTATACTTTTTACTCTTAAAAGTACCACGGCTGGGGTATGTTAAAAATATGACCTGAGAGTTAAAGAACCAATCACTTGAAGTTGCCCATCAAACATAATGTCAGTTGTCCTTGGGCTGCGACATTATTTCTTGCCACCTCCACTCCTCACGGGATTATACTTTCAGTAGAGTAAGTCAGTAAGAGGCCAAGGCAAGAGTGCTGAGACCTCATCATCTCATTTCAACACATATGCCAGCAAGCGATAAAAACCGGAGACGTGAAATAGAGAACTATCAGTTGATAAAGAAATAAAATTGTCTTTAAATGCTATGTCGTTCAAAGTTTTCCAGGCTGCATCCCTGTCTACAAAGACAGCGATCCCTTCTTTAAAGACAGGGTCAGTCAAGGGCAGCCAGTCATTTATCTCCAAGGTGGCAGAAGTCTATAACTTAAGAGCACCCCACTTGAAAATGACAGTCATCTGGAGGCCCCTTTTATGATATCTCCAGCTTTCCCGCTGATAATAGAACAGAACTTGAGAAGGGCTACTCCGTGCCATGAATCAAAACGTACTTCACAAAAGTCATTTCCTATTGATGTTGGTGTGCCTGTTCCTCATTTATATTGATCAGTGGACATTTGTTTGCCAAGATAAAACTAGAAGAGATTGCCTGGATGCCCTGTGACATTTTCAAAGAGGAAATGCTTTCTCTTTGGCATTCTGTATATGACTGGTTTGCAGCAAGAGAAGATTACAAATCTTCTACCGTAGCGGGGTCTGAGATACAATGAGGATGATAACACTGTGGGGTCACTTCTTGTTTCCCAGGGACAGTTTTCTTTCTTTCTTTTGAACACTGTTGGAAGGTGTATTATTTTTTAAATGAAGTGGAAGCGTTTGTTCATTCCAATTCAGTTAGGCTATAGGATTTGGATGCTTGCGACCAAAACCCTGGAACTTATTACTCCCAGAGAACACATGAGTTCCAGAAAAATTCTGCTGTTACAGAGGAAAGGAAGACTGGCAATAGATACCACATTGAAAGTGCTAATGCAGATAGGGTGGAGAGGCACATGCCCCTCCTCCGTTCATGTTGGAACATGGACTGTCTTGACCTTGCTGAGGATTTATTGACAGTTGATGGCTACCTGAGAAAGGAGAGTCAGTTATATATCCTGCCCATGCGCTTGGTCTCCTATCCAAGTGCATCCCTGCAGCTCAAATTGGACGCAGTGGATTATTTTAGAGGCCCAAAGTTGGGAATAGAGAGGGTCATCAGGAATGGAGTAAGGTGTCTGATCTGGGAAGGGGAGATCGGGGTTGATATGAACAAAATACAGTGTGAACATCTATGATATTCTCGAACAATAACAAGTTATTGGATACACACACACATGCACACATGCATGCATGCCACATGCACAGCAAAACAACACCCCCCACACAACACAACAACAACCAAGTAGTCTCTTCTATGCAGGATAGAGGGAAAACAAATGATGACATGTATAGTGTCCCTTGGTGTCAAGTAGAAGAGCTGACAGTTTATTTGTTGATTTGGGCAAAACATTTGTCTCCATTTGGTTCATGAAAAGGAGTATTCCTACAGCAAGTATTAGAAATGCTTGGGAAGGGGTTGCTCTTTGGTTGCATGGAAGACATCAATGATCCAGTTAACAGGTAACAACAAAGCTATCTGTGAATGACTTATCAAAATCACGCATCTGCTTTAGTTACAAGGCTACTTTAAGACTGAAGCTAGGAGTTGTGGGTTAATGCGTTTAGAAAGGGAGGCTCAAACAAATGCCCAGTAAGCTGTGGTTACTGTATTTTATCTTGACAATGAAATGTACAAGGGCATCAAGAAATTGGCCTTCTGTGGTAAAATCACTCTCTTCCATTGATCTTGGTGATATTTCAGATCACATACAAGTCCTTTATGGCCACCTGAAGATTCTAGTGATGAGGTCCAGTTGTCAAATCAAGAACAAGATGCTACTTAGAAGATAATTCATAATTTTCTGTTTAAAAAGATATATGACTCTTTCCCCTATTTTCCTGATTTCTGTTGCTTCTGAAACTAAAGGCAACATTTATGAAAGTCCCTTCACTGCTATTTTATATTCTATGACCAGGTAAATTCATTTTCCTTGATATTCCAGCATTTGCTTTGGTTTATTTATCTTTGTCATTTCTCTACTGAAATGTGGATTTACCCTAATATCTCATCTGCAACCACCTTTCTTCCTCTTAAAAAACCTCTTGTGCACTTCTCTGGTTTCTTAGCCAAGAGTGGGTTTTAAAAAAATACTGAGAAAGGTAAAATATTGAATTAAAGGAGATCAACTGGACCAAACAATGAAATGAAACATGAATATTGTTGCAAGGTTATCAGGTATTGTTGTAGCTGTTGTTGTTGTTGGTGGTGGTGGTGGTAGTATCTATGGTGCATATATGGTATGCATATGTGTTGTAAATAGTGTGTATGTGCTACGATGTGTATGTGTGTATGTGTGCGTGTGTGTGCATGCATGCATGTATGTGTGTATGTATGTGTGTGTATGTAAGTATTGTATGTATGTGTGGTGTGTATGATATGTGTGTATTGCATATGGCATGTATTTATCTGTGGGGTATGTATATATGTACTTGCAAAGAAGATATGAATACAGTAAAAATGTGTAAGAATAGTATAGTCTGTGAAGGAGAAATTAGACAGATACTAACTCTATTTTAATAATAAGGAATATCACAGAGATACCATAAGCCTTAAAATAATTAAATTCTCAGATAGTTTGCTTAAACTCATGATGTTACAGGTGATTGCACTACAGCTATAGTTTTTATTATTGCTACTATTATCACATAATATACATATACATATGATACATATACACATATATACATCCATCGTGCACATACGTATATACATATATATCATATACATATACATCACATGCATACATATATATCATATATGCATATGACATGTACATCATATAGATAAACATACTCATACATATACATATACTACATATACATCATCTACATCTACATCTAAATCATCTACATCTACATCTACATGTACAATCAGAAATCATGTTTCTCTATGTTTGAATAGTCTTCTCATTTATTAAATTAGACAAACTTCTTTGGCTAGTGTTGAATCTATCTATCAGCTGTCTTTAGATAATAAATTCTGTTCCTGATCCTATATATTTCTTGGATAGCTAGCATAGCAGTCCTGTTGAAATATTCAAAAACTCAGACATGTTGAAGTTTTATAAATTCACATGTTTATTTTTCAGGCATCTCTGGATTCCTTTTTAATTATGATTACTATTATCACACATGTACATACACACATATAAAAATCAGGTCTAGATTATGTAGCCATATTGTTGAGATATCATGGCTGATATCATGAATATCATATATAGAAGACACAATTTCATAGCAGGTTTCCCTGAACCTTAGTTAAAAGGGTTGTGTTGTAGATGTACCAATTGTGTTGCCCCAGTCAGTTGTTCTCTGCATTTTGACCAGTTGGGGACTTCTGGGATGGTCTCTGTCTGCTGCAAGAAGGTTCTTAGGTTCTGGGTAAGAGCTATATTTAGGAGACTGGAATTAGGCACTGGATGGCGAATCCAGGCCTGGTCTGAAAATTATATGTTACATGGGCAGGCTGAGATCAGGAAACTTGAGCAGACTGGACTGGTGCACAAAATGTGTGGCCAGTGCCAAGCTCAAACACTTTCTAATATTTAATTATGATGAGCTATTCTTTAAGACAACATTTTATCTGATAGTACTTTGGATATTGTTATTTAGCAATTTCTAAGATGGCCCTAACAAATTTTATCATTTTATTATTTATTCATATTGATACATCTAACCATACATCCATAATTCAATGGATTTCATTGACTAAATATTTCTACTCAGGTACAATGTTAGCCACTGGAAATGAACACTCAATAAAAATACTCATGCTGTCAAGAGAGGGTATAATAGGCAAATATATTAATAGGTCACAGTGTTAGTATGGATTAATGATTTGTGAGAGAAGAGGAGCTGAGTAGTGTCATCTAAATCAATGGGGTAAAAGAAGAGGTAGACTCCCTTTCCAGGTGAAATGATTGTGGGATGAGTTCAGAAAAGAACATTAGAATTTAGCATAAATGAGGGGAATTGGGGTTCGCAGGGCATGTCATGTGAAGGCTAGATCATTCCCAAGAGCCTTGAAACATAAGCCATGATCAATCACTAGTTATCAATGGCAGGGGGAGGTAGCATATGTTGAAAGTTTGTAGGTGAGTACAGGAGTAAAGTTTAAGTTACCCTCTGGATGGCTTTGACCTTGGCAACTGTACCAGGCTATGAGAGCATTGCTCTATTAACCATTGGGAAACACTGTTTGGTTTGCAATGAACCAGCACCATGCTTTCTTTAGACAAGTGTCTAAGACAGATTATTCAGTAGAAATGTGGAGTGTGTGAGAGAAACAGGCAAAAGCAGAGAGCAAGGGACATCACTTAGGGTATATGGTAGCAACTTCAGACAGTGGTCTTGGGAGCTGAGGTTAACGATTTTATAATACTTGAAAAAGAGAGAAATACTGACAGTTCAGAAACATATACCAGGCAGAATTATGGGTACTGATGAATAATGGATTTGGAGGTTGATCAAGGGAATGGAACAGCTGATCCTGTGATGAATTCTGTCTGATACCTGTGATTAGATGTGAGATTCTTTTTATGATTTTTTATTTTTTAATGTAAAATATGGAGTGAAGGAGGAGAAACAGGTTGGAGTAGGAAGAAGATTGTCAGGGTTGTGTACTAGAAACTGAGGTATCTGTGGAATATCTACATGTGCATCTGAAGCTCATGAGTTTTAAAGATGCCACAGAAAATCTTGGCAATGAAAGCAAAGTTAGAAAGTTGAAAGCCATTAATGCATTCCTGTTAACTCAAATCAGTGGTACAGATGAATGCAAAGAGTGAATGTAGAACATAACCAGGTTTAGAATTGGACCTCAGAGGTAGATCAACTTTTAAGAGTAATGTTTTAAGAAAATATAAGTCATGACATGCCAAAAAGAAGAAAGAAAAAGAGAGAGAGAATGGAGTGGGAAGGAAATATAGAAAGGCATTTCCCTTAGATAATAGAATTCTAGTTTAAAAATTAAAGGAGAAATGAAACAATATCTAGCTAAAATTTAGGTTGATAAGGTTTGACAGTATTTGCATATTCTAGTCTCAAAGTAATGCTAAGCAAATTGCTTATTAATACAAAATATAGAATAGTAATGTTATAGTAGTCAAACCTAGAAGACACTATCTTAAGGACATGGTCAAAGTTTGAAAGACAATATTGACACAAGCCACTATTATAAACTGTCCAATGAGATGAAGTTCCAAATGACTCTGTAGCATGGCATGTGGAATTGCATAACCTGACCTATACATAAAGAACTCTTCAGCAAGTGATGAGGTGGCTTAGTGGGTAGAGGCACTTGCCACCATACCTGATGCTCTAAGTTTGATCTCTGAGACCTACATATCGAAGCAAACAACTAACGTCCCTTTCTTGTTTTATCACCTCCACATGCACTCATACATGCATAAATACATATAATAAACTTTTTTAGAAATCAGAAAAAGTCAGTAGGAGACACTCTATAGAATATTGGGCTCATAATCTTTATGTCTAAAGGTTAGAAATAAATGCAAGATCAAAGAATCATTGTATATTAAAAGAAACTTATGCAGGGATATTTCTGATTGAGGTGATAATTTAGGAAAATAAATATAGATAATGTTATATCCAAAAAGAAGCTACTGATGAGTATACATTCTCTCACTGTTCATGATACTTCTATGATTATATAGGACAATGTCTGTTTATTAAGAAGTGCACACTGAGATATTTAGGGACAAGGAAGTCTTTTTTTTTTTCTGATGTATTTTTAAACGGTTCAGAAGAAGGACAAGATGATAAATGGGTATAATAAATCATGATAAATCCATTTTCTGCATAATATGCATAAATGTTGAATCTCTTTGAAGAGTCTACAGAAGTTTATTGTGTTGTTCTTTGAATTTGATATATTTCTTTAAGTTTGAAACTATGTCAAAATGAAAATATCCACAAATATGCAATATGATACACATAAAATTATAAACCGAGTGAATTAATATATTTTTGCTTAGCTTTAGTTATCACTCCCCCATATTCCTTAGCCTGGTTCATACTTTTAAGACACTCATTTTACTTTTATACACGGCCTGTCAATCTTTTGCAGAATGCGGCCATATGGGAGTGGGGTCAGGATGGAGGGTGCTGCAGGTAGGCCATCTGCTGTGGCTTTGTGACCTTGGACAGGATACACAATATCTCAATTCACTTGTTGTTTAATAATCTACAAAACAACAGAAATAAGAGAGCCTCTCTGATTATTATGAAGCTCTTGAGTATTGCCTACCAAGCACTCATCAGTAGGGTCCTTGGAGGGTCTTGGCCTATTTTAATCCCTTCAATTTTCTTCTTGCCTCTTCTTTCCTCTTTGTTTCTTTTCCTTTTAAACATTGAAAGACATCAAAACATGGGGAAGCATGCTATTTACATTTAACTCATATTATATGATACAATACTGAACCTTTATTTTCTAGGCTGTTCTGTTCTATTACCTACTACCTTTTTTTAATTTTTATATTGATAATAGAATTATTTATGAAGTTAAATACACCACTGAGGTCAGTGAATCTCTCATTCATTTAGGTCCTACTATTGTTTTTCCTACTATTTCAATAAAATAATAAAATGTCTTTATTTTTTAGTGTATTTTCAACCTATGAATATTAACTATTTAATATGTCAGTGAATAGCTATAAAAGATCATCTCTCAGTAACACCCCAGATTTAATGACTTCTGCTTTGATATTATTTTCTTAGTTAACAGAGAAACATAGATGACACTTGTACAAATATAGCTACATCACTTATTTTTCTAATTGTTATTATAAAATATTTGATACAAACAATTTGAGGGAATAATTAATTTTGATTGAGGTTTAAGGAAGGATAGTCATCTGTTTTATTAGAAAGACATGGCAGAGGTTAAAGTGACTGGAATATCTGGCTGGGACTTCACATCTCCATGAAGTAGACAATGAAGAATGCATTTATCTGGCTTTCTTTCCTGTTCCCCTTTTAGTTAGTCTATAACCATAACCCACAGAATGATGACACCTATATTTGGAGTAGTTCTTATTTCCTCAGTTAAATTCCTTTGAAATGCCAACTGTTCAGTCGTTGTGGCAATGAGTATTTACCATTATAACTAAAAGAACTAATCTTTTTAAAATTAAAAACATTTAATGAATATAAAAAGGAGAAATTTGTGTATCTTGTGTTAGGACAATGAGACTGTCAGAATAGTTTATTTTGGAACAAAAATTTTAGGAGTATATATTGTATGGCCAGCAAATTTTAAAAATAGGGTTATTTAATTTTTTATTTTATATTACATCAATTATTAATTATGTGTATGTACATGGTATGGGTGTACATGTGTGTCACAGTGTGCATGTGCAGGTTAGAGGACAACTTTTAGAGTCAGTTCTCTCCTTCCACCCTTATGTGTGTTCTGGGATCAAGCTCAGATCTTGAGGATGGAACATCAGGAACTTGTCCATATTTATCCATCCATCTCGCCAACCTTGAAGTTCTGTTTTTTTCTTTTATTGGATATTTTCTTTTTTTACATTTCAAATGTTTTCCCCTTTCCAGGTCTATCCTTTGAAAACCTTCTATTCCGTCTCCCCTCCCCCTGCCTCTATGTGGGTTCTCCCCCATCCACCCACTCCTGTCTTCCTGCCCTGGCATTCCCCTACACTGGGGCATCGAGCACCCTCAGGCCCAGGGACCTCACGTCCCACTGATGTCCATCAAGGCCATCCTCTGCCTCATATGTGGCCAGTGCCATGGGTTGCTCCATGTGTAGTCTTTAGTTGGTGGTCTGATTTTAAAGCAATTCCAGCAGGTGAACAGTGTCTACTACCCTGTTCCTTTAAATTTTCTAGTAATGTAAACAAAACACTGTGGAATTGTTTTTATGTTTGTTTGTTTGTTTTTTAACCTACAATAGCCAAGACATTTTATGACATACACTTTGGGAATTTTAAGTATTTTCTGCTCAATAATTTTAACTAGAATTGCTTCAGCTCCTGTATTAAACATGCAGATATACACAGGGTAGCATGCAGGACTAAATACAGAGGTTCTCTCTAAAATCTAGCGAGGACAAAGCATGATGAAAATGAATGTACGTTTCACTGATATCTCTAAATTTTATCCACTTACACAAGCAACTTACAGGTAGTATTCTAGTTTAGTTTTCTGTTTCTGCTACAAAATACCATGCCTAAAAGCAGCCTAGGCTAGGCAGGATTACTATGGCTTATGGTTCCAGAGGAATAAAGTCCATCTTATCAGGAAAGGTATAGTATGGCAGCAAGGACAGGAAGTTGGTTGATCACATTTTCATCCACAAACAGGAAGCAGAGAGACCCAACAGGAAGTGGTGTGGAGCTATAAAACCTTAAACCCCATCCCCAGTGATGTGCTTCTTCCAGCAAGGATCTGCCTCTTACAGGTCCCACAATCTATTGGGGATCAAATGTTCAAATAAACAAACCTGTGAATGGCAGTTTTCATTCAAATCATTGAAGTTTGTAATTTGGAAGTGGAATAGTCAGGATTCAAAGTGTGCTGTTATGGGATTCTAAGAATCTAAGATTACAACTTGAGTTTGGGCCTTGGGGACTGACTACACTATGGTGCTATTTAGTATCAGGCACAAGAAAAGGAACAAGTTTGAACGTCGTAGAAGTAAAATATTTCTTCTGCATTATAAAACATTAGATTTATGCTCTTTAATCTTTGAATAATGTTTGCCTGGGTAGATAAATGCATTAGTAAATAAATTACTATACACTTATAATTTCCAGGGTTCTAAGTTAATCTAATTGAGTTTGAATATATAACATTAATATTACTATATAGAAGAAAAAGCAATTTTATGTTAATCAAGAAAGTCTCATGTGATATTTCTAACTATCATTAACGTGGTGCATGTTTAATGTGGGCTGGATACTTGCTTACCCATTCTCATCGTCTTCTATAATATCCTGCCAAGACCAACACGTCAGGAGTTCTAAGAGGACTCAAAGCCACAAATTACTCCCATGAACATGGAACATTCATCAAGATGCCATTCTTATCTTCAGAATAAGTACCAGAAAATAATGAATTAGTTACCCTTTCAAGTAAGTGCCTGGAGCTACCTTTGCTGCCGAGACAGCTGGCTTCCCTAAGCTGTGACTTCATTGTCCCTTAGGTTTGGCTTCAGTTCCAGAGGACAGACAACCTCAGGCTGTTCCAATCTAGTAAAACAGAGATATCAAGAAGCTCCACTGTTTTATTAGGCTTATCAAACAGCAGTCTAGCGGGTCTGCTGGCCAGGGTGTGCTGATCTGTTATCGTAACTCTGGCCCACTTTATCTCACAACAGTGATCTGCAAATAACATTTCACAGTGGTGCTTAAAATATGACTGACAGCCCATTAAAGCATTGGAGAGCCTGGTGTCCAATAGGGGAAGGTGCACAGTACATAAGGTACAACATTATGGTTTGATGCCCTTTGGAGTAATAACATTAAGTTCCAGCCCAATGAGATGACTTAGCTGGTAAAGGTGCTTGCCTTTAAGCTTGACAACATGGATTTGATCCCAGAAACTCACATGGTAGAAGGAAAGAACCAGCTCTCACAAAGTAATTCCACTCATGAACTATGACACATGTACATGTTCACATTACACACACACACACACATACAAACACACACACACACATTTGAGGGGAAGTATAGGATAAGAAAAATCTTGTTATTTCAGGGGTAAGCAATTTTAACTTTACAAACTATTTTCCCCTATTTATCTATCTATCTATCTATCTATCTATCTATCTATCTATCTATCTATCTATCTATCCATCCATCCATCCATCCATCCATCCATCCATCCATCCATCCATCCATCCATCCATCCATCTATCTATCTATCTATCTATCTATCTATCTATCTATCTATCTATCTATCTAATTATTTATTTATTTGGCTTCTTAAGCTGGCACTAGTTTTAACAGCTTCTGCAGCCAAAGGGGCTACAGAGTGTTAATCAACTAGCTCACTAAAACAAGGACCTTTGTTACACACAGCATTATGCTCCCCTGCAAGCTGCTATGTTTATTCTCTGTGGCCTAACATAGCAAATTTATTTCTTAAGAAACTAAAATGTCAGATGGTAGTTGCTGTTCTGCCTCCACATGCAACCACGCCTCAAGCTTCGTCAAGTGTCAAAATCAGAGTTTGTCTATTAAACCAATACGGAGAAAGAAGATATATAAAAAGAAAGAAAGTGAACAATCTTCCACCAATCTCTCTTCTCAGGTATTTTCTCACTCTTGTGGGTTTATGTGAAAACTCAGAAATTAACTTTGTAATAGCATTGCCTTTCCATTGATAATGTTTGTCTTTCAAATTTATTTTATTCTTTGACAGTTTTACCCATGTGTAAAGTAAATATTAGTCACTTTAATCCACTTAACAAGTTCCCTCACTACTTTCATGTTTTGTGTGTGTGTGTGTGTGTGTGTGTGTGTGTGTGTGTGTGTGTGTGTTCCACTGAATTTAATTAGAATTGCTTATATGAGTTGGGTGGGAATTTATTTCTTGTAACATGGTTAATTTAATGTCTCTGTCATTGGAGACACTGACAATCCCTCCCTCTAGCTACTATTAACCATGCACAGGCCCTCTCAAAAGGTCTTCTTCCTCCACAATGAAATGTTGACTGGTCAATTTTTACTCAAGACTTGTGTGGATAAACAACAGTTACATTAAACTCATGATGCAACAGCTATATCAGTTCCAGGACATGTCTTTTTTAGAACATTGCTCTTTATCCTCCAAGTCTTTCATAATTTCCACTCTCTCTTCCATGATGTCACCTGGGAATTGGAAGGAGTGATTCAGAAAACCCATTTAGGGAATGGGTGCCCATTCATGAAGATGCGTCTTTCCCTTAAGTGCTGCCCAGTACAATGCTAAGCTTCTCTGATAATCTATGGACCTGACCATGATTATTTAGAAGCAATTTGACCACATGTCCATTTAGCAAAACACTACTAGTAGGTTTCCCACTAGGACCTATGATGTTTCTAGCCATCAGTTCCTAACCAGGCTGTCAAGCCAGGTATGAATCCCCTCCTATGGAGGAAGTCTTGACTTTAACCAGAAAGTGGATGCTCCTACGACATTCACGCTAACATTGCAGCTTCAGACAATATGATTCCAGCTGCAGATAATATGATTCTACTTACAGGATACCCCAAAGGATAGCATCAGGAAACTCCTAAAGATGACAAATATTTGCCGCAAAATTCTAAAAGTTAGTAGAGTATAAGTACTCTAACTGAAGGCTTTCTTGTATATCAAGAACAAATACACTAAGGAAAAAAAATTCAGGAAATAGTACCAATTAAAATAGCCAAAAATTAAAACTAACATAAAATACTCAGAATAATCCTAACCAAGGAAGTAAAACACCTATACACTGAAAAAATGTAAACATTGAAGAAAAAAAACTAGAGAAGACTCTGGAAGATAGATCTCCCATGCTCATGGATTGGTAGGACTAACACTATGGAAATGGCCATCCTAGAAACCAAACCAAACCAAACCAGTCTACAAAGGCAATGCAGTCTCAGTCAAAATTCCAATTTAATTTTCACAGAAACTGAAAAAAAATCAATTGTAAAATTTCAATAGAAGTACAAAAAAAATGCCAGATTTCATTTTAAAAAAGCAATTCTGAACAATAAAAGTACTGCTGATGGTCTCAGCATACCTGATTTCATACCTAATACTATAGAGTCGTGGAAATAAAAACAGCATGACTCTGGCACAAGAACAGACATATAAATGAGTGTAAAAGAAGGTATAAGTCCCCACTTTTATAGACATCTGAGTTTTGAAAAGAAACCCAAAATACACATTGGAGAAAAACATAGTATCTTCAACAAATGATGCTGGGAAATTTGAAACTTGATCCTTAGTATTATCCTGCTGAAGAATCCATTCCATATTGATCAAGGACTCCAAAGGTCAACCCAAAACTCTGAAATTTCTAGCAGAAAAAGTAAGGAAGCAGTTGAAGACATAGGCCTAGAGATTGGCTTTCTGATGCGACCAGGCGTCTTCAGGATGGTATGGGTATGACTTTCTGAATAGGACCCTGATCATTCAGGAAATAATTCATTTGATCAACAAGTGGGACCTTGTGACATCAGAACAACATCCTTACCCAGAGGGGACTGTTTACTATTAGAAGAAATAGCCTACAGAATTTGAAAGCAGTGCTTGCCAGCTCTATCTCTGACAGATGATAAGTATCTAGAATACAAAAAGAACCCTCCAAAGAAAAGCATCAAGAAAACAAATTACACAACTTTAGAACAAAAGGCCTCTGGAACTGAGAAGGAATTCTCAAAAGAACAAACACAAATGGCTAGGAAATGCATTTAACTGTGGCCAGCTTCCCCAGTCATAGGGAAATGCCAATCAAAACTGCTTTGAGATTCCACCTGCCTCTAGTCAGAATGGCTAGCATAAAGCAGATGATAAAAACTACTGGAAACAAGGTGTAGAGAAAAGTCTTAGTCCCCGTTAGTGGGAGTGAGAAAATGGTGTAGGGACTCTGGAAACCTGTATGGAGTTTCTCAGAAAGCTAAACACAGACCTGCATCATGACCAAACTTACCCAATCCTGGCACACACCCAAAAGATTCTATATTCTATTAGAGAGATACTTTCACATCAATGTTCATTGCTACACTCTTCAAAGTTGCCAGGAAATGGAAATAGCCATCATCAGCTGATGAATGACTGATAAAATTGTGTTGTATTGTGTAAATACAGGGATGTTTTATACAGCTATAAAGAAAAAGCAAAGTAGAGGGTAGATGGGAGCAAGAATTATTGGGAGGGGGGATCAGGAGGAGGGCAACATTTTGGATGTAGATAAATAAAATAATTAATTAAAAATAGAAAATAAAAGATAAATTAAATATAAAATGGAATTATAAATTTAATGAGTAGAGCTGGAAAATATTATGCTGAGTGAGTTAACTCAGAACTAGAAGGAAAATAAGTACTGTTTGTCCTCTTTCATATGTGGATGCTAGCTAAAAAGTCTAAGAGTAGTGTGTTTAATGTGGAGTGCACGTAGAGGTCAGGAAGACAGAGTAGCTGTCAGAGAAAGGGGGAGAAGAAGAGGAAAAGGCCATAAGGGAGGAGAGTACAGTAGGATAGGATGGATGAGGAAAGAGCTCTGGGAGGGGGAACCCTGAAATGGAGAAGTGAATAATAACAGTAGAAAGGTTTAAGTTGGAGGATTTGGGAGGTAAGACAAAGTGTAGACATAGCCAACACTACGGATATGGAAATGCCCCATGGGGTCCTAGTACTTGTTAGCATTTTAAAATATAATTTAGAAAAGGAGTTTGAAGGGAGGTTGCAGAGATCAATGATACCCCACAAGACACAAAAAGTCGTAGGTAATTAAGCAAAAATCTCAACATCAATGAAGGAGTCCTCTCTTTGAGTTATTGATCAGGATGGCCGCAGAGCACTCAGAGCTTATTGCCATTGCTGTTGGTGGCCCACTGTAGCTTGATGGTAAGACCCTCACTGCTGAAGACAGCACATGCTTTGGTTGTAGGACATGGATAATTAGCTGTAGGGTGTTGAAGCATTTTCTTTCTGACCCTTGTGTTGACTTCTTTGAAGGTCTTTAAGATTTTTGACTCCTGCACTTGGTAACTAAATGGCACTTCTGCTAGCAATTACCAAATTCCTGGTCTGTCTTTCAGTTACATAGTTCCTACTATTTTAACTCACAACATTATGAAAGGGCTCCATTTTGCAGATGAAACAATTGAAACTCAGAATTTTTAAGGCGGGGGTCTTTGAATTAATCCTTTCCTTCCTTCCTTCCTTCCTTCCTTCCTTCCTTCCTTCCTTCCTTCTTTCCTTCCTTCCTTTTTTTTTTGTGGGGGTGAGGAGTAGTCCTGCTGAATGAATGAAGGGTGTCATGTAGGATAGCCAAGCACTTTTTTTCTGAGCTATAGTGCAACCCTAAGAATTTTTGGAGTTCTAACCTGATACAGAAAAGTTTCACCATGGCCCATCTGACCCTGGGATTAAGGAAATACTGAATCTGTGTGGACCATCCTTCTGCCCATTGATAGTGGTTTTACATCTGTGAACCAAATTTACATTAGACATCAAGGTACTGTAAAGGAGGAATCCAGTTTCTCTTGCTCTCTTCTGAATTCTTCAGGAACACTATGACAACATCTACTTGGAGCAGATAGAGAGAGGTGGTCATCTCCCTCAGGGAAACTCATGTTTGGAAACATCCAGATAACAGTCTATCTGATATACCTCAGAGGACCTTGGCCCAAAAGTAGCTCAGTTCACAAAAATATAGCTATTGTCTTGAATATATCTGCTGTGATCCTTTTGTAAATGTCAA
This sequence comes from Tokudaia tokunoshimensis, assembly GCA_036184795.1. NCBI lineage: Eukaryota > Metazoa > Chordata > Mammalia > Rodentia > Muridae > Tokudaia > Tokudaia tokunoshimensis. The sequence continues at coordinate 25,914,296 of BTHU01000013.1, read as the reverse complement.
CTTTCTGACAACTGAGATTAATCAGATATCTTTAACAAATACTTCTTAGGCACTTATTATTCATGTGATATTGTTAGGATTGCTTGACATAGCCACTAAAGATACTCTAATAATTTTTTGTTTCAAACATCAGTATTTTAGCATGAATATGTTCCAAACATTGTATGGGCATCCTATACTTTCTCAGTTTCCCAAATAAAATTTATTCTTAGACAATTTCAATATGTACATAATGCAAACAGACCACTCTTACATCCAGCCTCTCATCTCCCACCAGCCCTCTCCACCCCTTCTTCCCCTTCAAGCCTTCTCACCCTTTCATGACTATTTGTTTGTAAACCCATCAAATTTAATAAGGTCATCCTATGTGCCCAAATGGGTCTGGAACTATCCATTAGAGACAACTCATCTCAGCAATCTATTCTATTCTCAGAATCTGCAAATAATCAACAGTTCTGTGGTAAAAAATAAAAGATGGGACACCATGAGCTCCTCCCCCTTCCATGAATTATATGACCTACTTGGGAGGGCTTGTTTAACAGTCATAGATTCTTGATTATAACAATTGTATTGAACCTAGAAGATGGTATTTCACAACCTTTCCCCTTGTCTTACTGAACTTATATACTTCCTGCACCCTTTCTGCCATATTTCCTGAGCCTTATAGGTAATAATGTAAACATGTTGTTTAGGGCTGAGCCTACTGTCAACAATATTTTTCAATCCTTAGCTTATAGTGCCATGAAGACAAGGAATTTGGTTATTGGTCATTAATTCTTTTAACCCAGGATCTAGGTAGTTTAACCTAGGCACCCAAGAGGAGCTCCAGTCCCTTCATTTCACTTTGAATTCATTTCTCATAGCAGTGATCACTTTCCCACCTAAGCAGGAGGCAAGATTATGATCCTGCTGATTGCCTGTGAGAAATTCTGTTAGTTTTAAAGGAATTAGCTCATCAAAGAGCTCTCCAGCCAGATATCATTAAAATCACAGACCTTTGGATTCTGCATAAGCAACTAAGATTTTTGAATCTGTTCCCATGTCTTATTTAGGAAATTAATTATTTAGAAATATCAAATGGGTCAGGGATGGCTAATTGAAAATGATTAAGTGGTCACTAATTAAAAATCAACTTCATGTACAGAAGAGACTTCTGTCCAGATGCATGTTATGGTAACTTGGCTCTCTAAACATCAACTCATTAAAACGTATCTTCTCAATGTCCCCTCCTGCCTAACGTCATTGCTCCATCATTTCTACTCTCCAGCTTCTCTTCATCACACATGCTTATATATATACACATACATATATACACATGAAACCACACACATACACAGACATATGCACATACATGCGGACAAAAATATGAAGACTTACCTAGACAACTGTTCTGGTTTTGGTTGGAAAGAAGCAAGCATGACTCTGGAAACACTACCTCCCCACAACATTCCCCTGAAAAGCTCCCCATTCTCATATGCCTGACTCCAGACACATCCAGTATACCTGAGGCACCGGCTGTGCTTTATGAAGTCTAAAATTTTCAACTGGTTGTGTCTTTCCATGCAAACTCATTAGGCACTATTTACACCCGCTGCAGCTGTGAAGAGAGAGGTTCTGAACTCTGGCATTCTACAGTAGGCTTTGTTTCTCATTTACATTTGCATATTAAAGTGTTTGCCTGAAATAGGCTATTGAAATTAATTCAGGATTAATTGGTGTCTTTATCTCATTAGGACAATCTAATTTAAGGATGATGAAATTGTTTAGCCTCCCGTTTGCATAATTAGATTGCTTTGAATTGCTGTCATTATTGGCTCTTTAGCATCATCTGTAGGCCTCAAACAGACAAGAGCTTCAACCTCATAAAGACCAATCATGTGTTACAGCAGAGGGCTGTTAACCCCTTTTAACCCAAACTCACTTGGATTAGCAGTCACAATAGACAGGCCCTGGTCCCCGAGAGCTTTGAGTGCCTGCCTTTTTGAATTCTTGATGTTCAGACTGATGAATCTCCCTACACCTCTATGTTTGGTTATGGAAGCAGTGACAGCCTCCCTTCTGGGACACAACTTGTTCAGAAGTCTCTGCCCTTTCCTTGAGCACCGTTCTCCATACTAAGATTATCTCCTTGCATTATCTATTCTTCCAGCTACTTTATGAATTCATTGGAAACTATTCTGTGACAGTGTTCCCATCCGGCCAGAGACGACTCGGATCATCTACCAAAGCAGACACTCAGTGCTTGTTTTCCTATTCACATAAGAGTATCCTTATTATTTCAAGGAACTTACAGAATAAGAAGACCCAGGGAGCCTTCTGACTGTCATCCAATTATTTATCCATTCAACATTTAGGGAATGTTTTATGACATACTTTTGATGTGCATAATATTGGGCAAGGCAACAGGAAGTCACTCACAGTCAGCCACCAATTCCTTCTGCCTTCTGCTTTGGAACTCAGAGGCAGAATGAATTGGAGAAAAAGTGGCTCTGGTCCTATCTTTGCGATAGTGTGAGACTTCACACACTTCAGTTCCTTCTCTGCCTCGACCTAATCCGCAGTGATTTAAACCCTAGTCTTTAGGAATGAGCATGAACACTCAGAATCTTTCAGATTAGTTGAACCTAATATACTGAAGGCCAGGATTCTAAGTGATGGATATGCTAGGGAGTTATAGTGGTCTAGTGTACTAGATTTAAGCTTCTGTTTCCTAAATGATATTCAAAGTTGGAGCTACTAAACAAAACTAATGTGATAGTATTTCAATATTGAAATAGACGAGGACATTATAATTCAATTTCAGGTAATAAGAAAAATTCAAACTACCAAATAAATATAAATGAAATATTACAAAATATTAAAAGCCCTTAAAACCTAATACTTTACCTGGATACAAATTTACCTGTAAAAATTAGAGAATCTCAATTTTAAAATAGAAGTACAACATACATCAATGATAACAATGACAAATTAAGTATAAAAGCCTAGAGACTTTTCCCCCGGAAATTCAATTGAAGTGTTTTAGAGATTTCTTACTGTTAGTGAAGGGGCCTTGCCTTCACAAGTACACAGTCACTGCCTTTCTTTTGTCCTTCCCTGGCTCTACTGATTGTATTGAAATCACAAGTTGCTTGGTATTAAGAGCTAATGAAATAATCACCTCAAACTAATAGCAAATGGAAAGGAAACAGGCAAGATTATAAAATAGAAAACACTTCGTATCTTTTTCATAGACAATTTAGAGGTCTCTTTAAAAGAACCATATAGCTATATCTATACATATCTATCTATCTATCTCTATCTATATCTCTATAATCTTCTGAACAATGTGATTAAGTAACTGATTGGTACTCTTACTCCAACTTTATAAGAAATAGCCAGAAATCAGAAAAAGAACTATGGTGACAGATTATATATGATGTGTGTGTGTGTGTGTGTGTGTGTGTGTGTGTGTGTGTGTATGTATGACTTAACTAGTCTGGCTGGCCAGGGAGCCCAAAAGATTTGCTTCACTTGTCTCTCATTTTTTTTTATATAATAATGGGGATCTGAACCCAAGACTTTATGCTTATATGGCAAAATCTTTGCAAACTGAGTCATTTCCTGCGTCCTATTTTCCCTTTGAGGTCTGTATTTATTTCCATTAAATTTTCCTTTAAACTTACCTGAATTTATTTCTAAAGCACCAAGGTTAGAATTATGTATTTATTAATATACCCACTCAGTCAGCTCGTGGTTTTCTTTTTTTTTTTAATTAGATATATTCTTTACTTACATTTCAAATGTTGTCCCCTCTCCTGGTCGCCCCTTCAATCCCCCTAACCCATTCCCTCTCCCCCTGCTCACCAATCCACCCACTTCTGCTTCCCTCTCCTGGTTTTCTAAAGAAGTGTAACAGATCCCAGAAGAGTTCCAGGGACTGGGATGTGTAGCAGATTAGCTGAGCCTGGATCATTTGTTTATCTCCTGTGGACATAGCTGATTCACTTAAGGAGAAAGTGTATGCAAGAACCCAAAGGGACTCAAAGAACATTAATTGAAATGGCCTATGTCCTAGGGTTTTGGATTACTCTTAACATATTCCAAATAACTGAAATCAACATAAAACTCAGGCTCCAGATCCAGAGGTAAGATAAAGGACTAGAAATGGACAACCTATTGTCCTTCTCACAGTATGCATACCACAGCATCATTACATCTGTCACTACTAGACAAATAAATCAAGAAATGAACGTTTCTCTTCCCCACACCCCCCCCTGCCCCCGCAGGATACATAGGAAGTATAAGGAACAAAATGTCTCTGTGGAAGAGGTATAATGAGCACTTCAGTATTCAGGTTGAAATATAAAATTGCTTCCGAAAATGACAGACTTCAATCCAAACCACCGAAGCTCCCTGTGGCTTGAAGAAGTAAATGGCCACTCGGCTAGCGCGAGCGGGAAAGATGAGCAGAGCAGGGGAGAGCTGCTTTGTGAGTCAGTTCACGTCTGGCAACATCTGGTTGTGTCTCATCACATTGCAAATTTATGGCCGTGGAGACAACATGTTGATGTTGATGATCCTTTACGGAGAGAAGTCTGAGCTGTGAGCTCCTGACCAGGGCAGTGAGGATGCTTTGCAAAAAGAAGCATGAACCATACACGCCTGACCAGGGCAGTGAGGATGCTTTGCGGAGGGAAGCATGAACCGTAAATGCCTGACCAGGGCAGTGGCAGGGGCTGTGGTTGTTTTCTCTCATCTGCCAACTCTCGGGCTTGGGTCAAACAGACAAAGGCTAGGGTTGCTCACCCTTCCTAGACAATGTCATGGATGAATACTGAATAAAGAGGACTCGCTGACAAAGGAGCAGAAGGTCAAAGAAGGAAGGCCTGACTTTCCCCAGGAGAAACCCACTAAGATGTAGCAATGGCCATAATGCTGAGAAATCAAGAAATGAAGACAACATATTGGAAACCAAGACTGGAATATTAATTAAGATTTAAAATGGAGGACTCATCAAGTTGAGGAGGAACTCTTTTCTGATTTGAGTTTGGGCACTTGGTAACTTTGACTTCTTGTCAGAACCATGCTCCGAGATGACCTACATTCCAACTCCTAGCATAATCTTTTCACACACAAAAAAGGAAAAGAGAGACTCTTTCAACAAATGGCACTTGAATAAAAATTTGGTATTTTAAATTGGCATACCCCACCCCACACCGAATATCAAGTTTTGCTTGAAAATTAATATAAGTGAAGGATGATTTTATTTCTCTGTACTATTATATTAAAAAGTCTTATTTTTGAGAGTGTTATAAAGAATTACCTATTTCTGTAAATTCTCTCTCTCTCTCTCTCTCTCTCTCTCTCTCTCTCTCTTTCTCTCTCTCTCTCTCTCATGCATACACACATATGCACACTCACACAACAAACAAACATATTTTACAAGAATAAAAATTACATTTTTTGAGCCAAAAAAAATTTCACACAATATGAACTGTGCCTCCCGCGGATATTTCTTTCTGCAGTGAGGTATGGAGCCTTGGAGGTCCTAATACCGTCATGTTGGCTGTGATGGGATCAGGTCTACATACTGATAAGGAGATGTGGTACAGGAGAAGCAGAAAACCTAGCATTCCTAGAATGATGTAGTCCCACCTATAGGAGAATAAGGTGTGAGGAAATGAATGGGGATGTGGTGTCTTTTCCATGATTTCCACGTATGCCATTCCTACCTAAGCAAACACATAAACAAAACCATGTAAAAGAGAATTCACAGAAACACCTCCAGTTGGTGGCAAGGGGTCACTGGGCAGACATAAATACATACTAAGAAAATGCAGAAGTTTGCATGATAATACCTTTTCATCTGATAAACCCAGTCCATTCATTTTAGTATTAATCTTGGAAATTGTATTCATTAGAAGAAATTAGAAGACAGGAGGTTTACTTTCTTCAAAAAGTAATTAATGTGAATTAGACGAACTGCCTCCCCTGACTCATTTTCTCAGATCGTCTCCATTAGTGAACTGAGGTAGCATGTTCCCCTTCGAAAACAGTTGATAAACTAAAGATATCTGTATTAGTCACTTGTACTTGTTGCCATGACAAACTATCAAGACCCAAATCAAATAAGAGAAGACTTCATTTTGGCTTAAAGTTCCAGGAGGCTCAGTGATTATAATGGGGGCGGAGGGGCATGTGAGCAGAAGCAGGAACAGTTCACTTGCACAAGAAGCAGACAGAGCAGAAGAGGGGTGAGGCTATAAACCCCCAAAACCCACCCACAGTGATGCACTTCTTTCTGGAAGCTCCACCCCTATAGGTTCCATTAGCTTCGCAAACAGTACAATTACTGGGGGCTAACTGTTCAAATATGGAAGACAGTTCCCATTGAAACCAAGAGAATATCTAATATTAGTCACATACAAAAGACTCAGTTTGACCAAGGAGAAATGAGAGATAAAGATATTTTTATTTGAAGAATTCTATGAGAAAACATTAATTTTTATGGAGTAAACTGTATAGTTTTTCTCCATTTAAAGAGGAAATATAAACAACAGAAGTCCTTAAAAATATGCCTTCACTATGGCAAAGGAAACAGATAAAGGAGAGGAAGGAGAAAGAAAAAGCAAAGAAAAAAAGGAGAGAAACAAGGAAAGGCAAAAGGCAACACAGGCAAAAGGAAAGAGGGGTGAAAGAAAAGAATTTTTTTTTCTGGGAGTGAATACCACATCAGTGGTTAAGATTTAGAATAAATGTTTAAAACAGAGTCAAGGTTATGAAATATGAATTGATAAAATAGGAAGCAAAAGAGATGAGAGCTGTAAGTTCTGAAATGATGTCTATTAGATGAAAATGGAGAGCCAATGTCTACTATGTACTTTCTTTTCTTAGAAAGAAGAAAGAACTCGAATTATAGGTCAAAGAGAAAACAAATCTGTTTTGTCAAAATGTTAAATGTTAAAAAGTGACACAGTTTGAGTTGGAGTAGGATTTTAGGAACAAGAAAGAGATCTAAAACAAACCAGGAACTCGTCAAAAAAAGAAGAAAAGAGCAAAAGAAAACTCCCCATGGTTGATAAAGACTCAAATCAATATGCAGTGGTATGTTCAGCACTGACACAGTGGGAACAGACGCACTCTGGGCACCTGCTCACCGGCATCAATATTAACACCACACAGCTGGTAAGAGATTGCCACAGTCTCTACAATCAGATGTCCCAATCCATATCATTTATAGGAAGTCTATCTGAAATTCAAATCGAAGTTATTTTATGTCTGAACTCAAATTGCATGGAGTTCACCACAACTCTTCAATAAAATCCGTATAATTAGCAGTATTGATTTAATGTTGTTATAAAGAGAGAGGAAAGGGGATCTCGCTCTGGGAATTTCAGACATGTGGAGCATAAAAACAAGCAGTTCTCATTTACAGAAGTGAAAGGGTATAATAAGAGAACATAGAGCAGCTCTATGCCAAAAAATTAGAAAAACCGGTAAAACTCAACAATGCTCTAGAAATGTAATAGCTACAAAATTGACTCAGGAAACTTTGATCAGCAAATACGATGCATAATAACTAATGAAGTTATGATATTAAATTCAAATCTCAAAAATCCCACCCAAGTTATTGTACCTTTACTCATGATCTCCACTATGTACGTACTGCTCACAAACTCCAACTAGAGGAAGAAGGGACAATTCCCAGTTCACTCTATGTCAGGGGGATTAGCTACACAGTAAAAGCAGAGAGACTGTAACAAAAAGAAGTCAAACAGTAGTACTTCTTGGGGGTATTTACATGGTGGATTAAATACAGTAACTGGTCAAACCTCATGTTTGAAAGATTCAAGATGGCTTTAGTTTAACACTCGTATACTCAAGCCCCAAACAGTCATTTCAATAGATGGAGAACATTCCACAAAATTCAATACCCTTTCATGTTAAAGACACCCAATAAACTTGGCAAAGAAAGGAGCTGCCTCAGTCTGACAAGGGATCTCAATGACAAACTTACAACTAACATAAATAGTGGAACACTATTGAATATGTTTCCCCTAAAATATTGTTAATGACTGAATGTTGATATTCACTGACAAGCTTATGACTCAATAGGAGGTAAATGTAAAAATAAAAAATCCTATGAAATCATTTAAAGACAGAATAGAAATAACTCTTCACTGTGTTGGGCAAAGCAATAATTGTTCAGTTCCACCAAAGACATAACAAAACAATAATTGGGAAGTAGTATTTGAACAAAACACTTGTGTGGTTTAAAAAAATGCATGAAGGTTGTTTTTGGTTTGTTTGCTTTTGTCTTCTTTTGTCTTGACAGAATATGTAAAGGGCACTTACAAATCAATAGTAACGAGACAAATGAGATAACTCAAAAATAGATAACATATTTGAATAGGTATTTATCTAATCTATGTACATAAATGAAAAAGAGACATGCATAAAGGGGTTCACCATAAATCATCAGGGAAATGACATCCTACTTTATAACCATTACAGTAGCAAAAATTAAAAAGTTACAACAACAAACCATAAGAACAGTTTGGAAATTTTGGAACACTTGGTCTCTGGTATTAATGTAAAGCATTTAGAATTGTTTTGAAAAATAGTTGATGGTTTCTTATCATGTTAATTGTACAATTATTATGTAATCCAGCCACTCTATTAGTATAAGAAATGGAAACACACATCTGTACTCAAATGTTCATGAAAACATCACTCACAGTACCACCAATATGGAAATACCTTAAATAGTCATAAATGGATGTCTGTGATAGATGTCCATCAAATCAAATGACAAGTAATAAATTGGCTCACATAGAATTGAACAAAGCTGAAAGAAATTAAGTATCAATACAACATATATATATACATATACATATATGCATATATGTGTACACACACATAAATCACTAAAGGATTTCATGTATATGAACCATGTAGGACTTGAACATTTGTCCATGTAAAAGTAGATCCCTTTTACAAATGCAAATAAACATCTGGGCTAGTGATGGTGTAATGTAGCGGGTAATGACTACCTATATTCATGTGGTTCTTGTGGCAGGTTTTGAACTCATATAAGGTTTGAGGCAGGAGAGTTGGGTCAGGAGTTAAGAGCACATATAACCCAGTTCGTTTCCAAAAACCCACACCAAGCAACTAATAAACGCCTGTAACTCAAGCTCCAGGACAGTCCTGCCTACTTCAGACAGCCTCTGCAGGTGCCTGCACTCATGTGCACACACACACACACACACACACACACAGTCATACACAGAATTTAAAAAATATTTTTAAAACAGGAAAGAGTATACAATTAGATTGTGATGATTATAGCATTGTGAGTATACCAAGACTAATGAAATCACATTTTAGATGAAAAAGATTGTACTATTTTAGACATGGTACCCTGATAAAACTGTTAAAGAGAAAAAGAGAAATGTCACCAGTCCCAGACGTAATAATGCTTAAAATGCTAAAGACATAGATAAAGATATGTAAATTGCTAATATCTGTAAGTAGAAATGATAAACTACCCTCACGATTTCAAAACTGAGACACTAAAATAAAATGCCGATTTTGAGTATTTTTGGCAAGTATCTAAGTATTGTAATATGTTGTTATATGCTGTTAGAAATATAAATTGTATTAAATACTCTAAGATTCAGTTTGAGCAAATAAATGCATAATACCAAATATCTACAAATAGACAAATATAAAAGCATATTTAAAGCATCATTGTTGGAACTCATTCCACAACTGAGGATGATCTTAAACTCCTGATCTTCCTGTCTTTACCTCCCAAAGTCTGGAATTAGAGTCTTGCAAGATGTGCTGGAGCAATGGTGGCCTAGAACGTGTGGGAATGACCAACTTATGACTTGTCTAAATTGAGGGCCGCACTACTAGAGGAAGCAAATGCCTGATACTGCTGTATGGCCAGTGATAGATGGATGGTCCAGAGACCTAGGGTAAAAACAAACACAACTGGAAAATAGTCAATGAGATAATTCCTAATGACATTCTAATGCACCATCCATTGGATCCTAGTCCAATCATCCCCAGAGAGGCCTCCTCCAGCAGTTGATGAAGGCTAATATTAGGTAGAGCTTAGCGAATCCCCAAGAACAAAGAAGAGGAAGGATTGTGGGATGCCAGTAGAATATGGCCCACAGACTCAACTAACCGGGCTCATAGTGACTCATAGGACTGTAGCAGTAATTATGGAACCTGCATGGGTCTCCACTATGGGTCTCCACTACATTATCTGCATATGTGTTATGGTTGTTTAACCTGTTTTTGTTTGTTTGTTTGTTTGTTTGTTTGTGGGACTCCTAACAGTGGGAATGGGGATGTCTCTGACTCTTTTTCCTGCTTTTGGGACCCTTTCCATCCTATTGGGTTGCCATGTCCAGCCTTGTGTTTGTGCCTAGTGTTATTGTGTCTTCTTATGCTATGTTCAGCTGATACCCCTGAAAGGACTGCTCTTTTCTGAAGGTTAATGGAGGATCAGTGGATCTGGTGAGGAGAGGAAGGGGAGGGGGAACTGGGAGAAGTGGAGGGACTTGGAACTGCAGTCAGAATATATTGCACAAGAGAAGAATAAATAAAAAGAAAAAAGAAAAGAGAAAAAGGAGAAAATACCAGTATCAACAAAAAAGTGTCATTGTTTGGCTTAATTTAATTAATACAAATGTAATTTAATAATACAAATGTCTATAAATGAAGTATACCCTGAAATTTGTCCATATTATTAAATGTATTCTAAAACGAATACAGAAGAAACTATAAAATGTGGTATAAATAGTGTGAGCAAAGGAGCGTGTAGTCATATAACCATGTGATTCCTTCTAGAAATACTGAGCGAGTATACTGAGAATAAGTATATGGAAAATGAGTGCTGTAGTAATCCTCAGCCTTCCTAATTCTGGGAGCCTTTAAGACAGTTCCTCATATTGTGGTGACTCCCCTACCCCCCATCAACCATAAAAACAATCCATTGCTCTTCAGAACTGTACTTTTTACTACTGTTATGAATTGTAATGTAAATATCTGATATGCAGGATATCTGATATGTGACTCCCCCCACAGGTTGAGAACTGCTGGGGTGCATCAATACTTTTACATGTGTCAGGAATGGTAGAAGAGAGACACAGGGAGCTGTTAAAATAATGTGCTAAAGGAATAGGACAGAAACTATTTTTTTTACTACTTCTATACCTAGGCTCATGATTTTGAAGAGCGAAGGCTTTATTCAAATGTCTGAAATATATACTGAGTTGGTGTCAACTTGGTGGCAACATAAATAATGTTCAATAGTTACTGAGGTCTACAAAGTGGACTTTTTTTATATTACACATACTTTTAGTGATTGATCTTATAATTTGCATTTGACGGTGCAGGAGGGGAAAGAGAGCTGGACAATTACAGATGATTTAGGTCCCTTGCATCTTTCTGCTCTTCCCATCCTAGCAGATTCTCAGCTCAAGGCAACTGCACTATCTAAGATGGAAGACAGAGCTTTATACAAGCAGTGCATATCTTTTGAAGTCTCAGACTTCAGTTTAAAATGCATTCATTTAGCTCTGATTGTTAACAATCATTATCACCAAGAATATTACAATTGGCCAATTTCTACTGTAATTAAAATGTCAGGGAAAAATTGCACTCACATTGGTCCTTTATAACTCTGCACTTCCACTCTGAATAGCTTATACATTTAAACAAAAACCCAGGGGCATGTGCCTATTGAAAACACAGCTTTATCAAATACATTCTTACTAATTTTATTCTTCAACAATTGTCCTTTTCTATGTGTCCTCTCAACGTTCCAACGCAGTAAGCATTTCCCCCCCAATTTTTCATCTTGTACATTTGAAATGTGGCCTGTATCAGAATATTCAGCTTTGACAGCTGCTCTGGCATCTTTGATATTCACACGTGGCACCATTATAAAGTGACAGGTCCTTCATAATCCCCTTTGAATTCGTTATGGTAATGATAATCATAAGTGATGAACTTTGTGTATTTTATGGACATAATGGGCAATTCTATATGACTGAAACTCTAATTTTACTTTATACTAATGGGCACTAATTGTAATGATCAGTGATCACATCACTTAAAGGCGGTGGTGATAGCAAATTGATGACAGCCATGAAAGCCCGCACACCATTTGAATAGAACTTGAAGCTGCCATTTGCAAAGATGGGAGAGCCAAGTGACCATTAGGCAATGATTTTCCTACATTGTATCTCTCCCAAGTTTCCCTATTTTTGACTCCATGAAGCATCTTGTTCTTACTGCTGACAGCTTTCTTGCTTCACTTGCTTCCTATTGCAGTATTATTTCTGTTGTAACAGACATGCCATTCTCAGAAAAAGGGGCTTTTAAGAGAAGCACATCTTTAAAAATGTGATACTGGGTAGACAATATTTTGAATGAAGCAATTTATGGATGGGTGACTTAAAAACTACCCAACTGCCATAGAGCATCTGGAGAGAATGGTACACTAGACTTACTGTCTACTTCCTTGTCAATACTCTCAAGTGTTCTCAGCTTTCTGCTGTGAGACCACATGAGGACAGTTATTTGAGAGTTATTAAATGGATGTCCTAGTATAGTGGGAATTTTGGTTAATTTTAAAACAAAGAAATGTTATGTGATGTTTTTGTTATCCTTTTGATTTTTATCCCACGTGGGGGATAGAGATATGAGGCTGCTTCAGAATGTCCATAGCAGCTGACTGTGATTTGTCTTATGCTTTGCTGCGCAGGGGTGTGAGTTTTGTCACCTGAAGATAGTTGACATTTGGAATTCTGGGGACTCTGAGAGGGTAAAAATAAATGCCAAAGCCCTGGGAGAGGCAGAGGCTGTTGTCCCCCCTGCTGCTGTTCTTGCTGCTGTTGCTGGCGGCTGGTTGCTGGTTGGATGTATCCTGATGATGAAGATTGGACTTGCCTCCAAGGAACTGGACAGCACTAATCAGCAGGAAGTAGTCTAATGATATTGATTTCTCCTTTCCCCTCTAACCTTTCTCTCCTACCTAGTGTTTGAGGGGTTGGAAGGGATACAGGTAGAGAAAGGTGGTAGGGAAAAGAACCCAGTAAAGTATTCAAAAGTATGGTTACATCAAAACTACAGATGGGTGCCTGCTCAGGTTCAGTGAAGGGCCAAACAATTCAAGGGTACAGAATAGAGAGAAAGTCAGTGATATAAAAAGGAGGTGACCTTCCTAAAATATCAAACACAGACAAGCATTTGGGTTAACTCTAGCAGCAACTATATGCAGAAGCTGAAGCAAATCCTACATGTATCCAAATTCATATGAAACCCTACTAAGGATCTACACTTCACATAGTAAGACTCAATTTAATTTGGTATCATGTCCTTTAAATACCCTTCCAGGATGAGTACAGGCCACTTTTCTTCATGTTTCCATCGGACGTACCCTTCATGTTGTTTATTCTTTTTATTGCTAGGTGATAAAGCTTTCTCTTTAGCTAATTGCCTTTGTTAAAGATGAATCCTTTAAAACTGTTAGATTATTTAAGTGATGCCTGTTGTATGTTGCTCCTTTGGTATGATACGGTAGTAAGGACAGAGTAAGTCAATACACAAGTGAATGAGAAAGTAGATTAAGAAATAATCAAACAAGGTCTCTGTGTTACAGAGCCAAATCCTCAGGATGTGTCCAGGGAAGAGTCTATTACCATCGAAGGATAGAGTACCACATAGCCACTCCACACTCACATGCCTTTTTCCACGTGTCTTTTAGTTAAGTGTGAAGATTTCAGGTGTTTTCATGGGTGAGACTGATTTTACAGTACACTGAAGATCCACAAAACTATAGCAAGGTTCACTGTGAAAGGTTAAAGGGACATTGCAATTATAAAATGTTAAAAAAAAAAAAACAAATCTTCACAAGATGTATAATTCAAAGCTAAAGGACTGTTACTTCCCTTATTGTTTCTTATGAATGATTTTTAGCTTAAAACTGATAAGAAAACCACCAACCTTCAGCTTGGTTCCATTATATATTCTTCAAGATGAAGATGCTATTAGAAACTGACAAGTTTGTAAATACTTGTATATAATAGGTTACAGGTTACTCCTCTATTTCTATGAATACTACTACATAAAATGACAATTTATAAGTAATGTGCTGAAACTTACAAGGACACATGATAGCTTCTGTGTATATGATTATTAAGAATGGAGAACTTTACATTGAGTTACTGCTAGCTATCTTAATCCATTACCTTGTTTTTCCCAGCATTACTACATTTCCATAGTAAACAATCTCAGCTTACAGAAATGATAATAATATTGAACATTTGTTGAGTGCTTATTACATTATATGATATGGTATGTACGGTGTTGGTATTATTATGTTAGTTATCTGGTTTAATGCTTACCACAACTCCATAATACTGGTGTTATGACTGTTCATATTTTTTGGTTATAAAATGAGCCCCATGTGCTCATGTGGTTGAACATTTGGTCCCTGTGTGGTGACACTGTTTGAGAAGGCTGTAGAAGCTTCAGTGGATAGGACATAGCTAGAAGAATGAGGATGGGTAGATCTTGAGGTTTATAAGGTAACCATTTCATATGCCCTCTCTGCTTCTTATTCCAATAAAATGTGAGGAGGTGAAGAGTCCCAGCAGCATGCTGTCGCTGCCATGGAGCCCTCTGCTTCTGGGACTCTTTTACCATGATGGATTGTATCCTATCAAATCGCAAGTCAAAATAAACAATTCTTCCCTTAAGCAGCTTGTCCACAATGTGATCATCTGAAAACAACCAGCACAACCTCTGTCTAAATTAGGAGAACACAGCTTGAAGATAGATATTAACATCTTAATGTTAATAGATATTAGAGGTAAAATCTTTGAACTTAGAAGCCATTCTCTTTTCCGGGTGTGTCTTAGTTACAGGACAAAGAAAGAGGGGGAATTGATATTAGTAAGGCAAATGTGCTATAAGAAAAATAAAAATGGAAAAAGAAACTGTTCTATAGGGAAAAAATGGAGATAATGGCATACTGGATCTATCCAGTAGATCTCTTTGTCCTCCCAAGAACTAATGAGAACTTGGACCAAGTAAGCTCTGATGAAACCTTATTTCTGATATTTTCAAATGTAGAGAACTTGGAAGCATGAACACTCAGTAGGCCTTATCAGAGGCTTCCTAATTTGATAACACACAGAGAGAAGGCATTACTCTCACTTAGTCATAATTAGATTTGGAACATCATGGTGCCTGTCAACTAAGTGAGGCTTTGTGGACTCATGCCTCCATAACTTTATGCCTTGCATCTTATTCTTAGAAATATTTTGAAATTCTTTCCAATGTGAAAACATGTAGTGGACAAAATACAAACCAAATCTGGTACTGTGGGGAAGAGAAACAGGAAGTAAACTAACACATCAAGAGTGTACATGTGTGAATTTGTTAGCTTTCCAACATTGTCATCATTCTATAGACAGTGATATTCAGAATACCCCTGACTTAAATCCCCCTATTTTCAACCTTCTCATTCTAAATGTGCCTTTTTATATTAAACTTATTGGTAATACTTTATCTAGATTCATACTTATTTTTATATATTTTTCATAGTTTCCCCCTAAGTTCTGTCATAAATTCAAGTATGAACACCTTCTATGTATTTCATTTTTTAAAACATATTAACAAATTTAAATACTTTAAATGTTTTCAGCTCTTTCTCTAAACATAATAGCAGGCATTTAAAATTTCTACACTAGCATTTAAGTTAGAGAAGAAAAGAAGAAGAAAATAGTCATTTTGAGAAAGATTTTGCCTATTTAAACCAATAAAAAGGGAGGCACACAAATACTTTCATCAGAAATAGGTAAATGTGTTATTATTTCAAAAATATTCTGGGTAGTTTTAAATGGAGGCATATAAAGTACTCAAGGGTATTTTGGGAGGAAATTTATCATTATAACTGTGCATCTCTCTAAAAATCACTACTGAGGAAAGAAAGATTTCTAGAGAAAGATCAAAAAATGAATTCTGAAAACAAAAACTTGAAAGTTGAAAAGATATGACATTGGTGGCAGGGTGTGCGTAGTGATCTCAATTGTCAAGATAAGCCAATTGTCTTGGTTATACAGCTATATATTACTCGAGTGACAATTTTTCTCCTGCTTTATTTTAAGTAAAGTAGACATGGTTAGCATAGCCCTCCTATTTTAGATTTCAAGCTGGGGAGAAAAGTGAGCGTTTGCAAGTTGCACCCAGACAGAAAAGACCTCAGGTGCTCTTCAGGGAATTTAGTCCCTCATCATATTATTTTCCAAGTCATGAAATGAGCTGATTTAAATGACAGAAGGATGGAGATTACTGTTAAGTATATGGTAATGATGAGTGGACCTTTGTTTAGTTTTTGATCTTATCAAATATATAGATCATACACTTTTAATCCATATTAGGAAGCAGATTGAAGAAAAGACAAGCAACCACAGGAAAGGCAAATGTCGTGACAATGGAGGAGATAAAACTGTTTTGAAAACACCTAACTCCACAGAAGCTAAAAATTAATTGGAAGAAATACAGAGAACTATTTCACAGAGTAGACCAAAAAAATGTGGAAAGTAGCATATAATCAAAACATTATAACTTCTAAAAGAGAGAGAAAAGGATTAGTTTGGCAAAAAATTACATAGCTAGGGAAGAGAGTGGATGAGCAGGAGATACAGAGATGGGATGCTGAACCACATTAAGAAAACTGTTCAGAGTTTTCCATTGTAGAAATATTCTGATGAGATGTCCAAAGTCCTGTGGGGTGTCATGAAGCAGAGCCCGTTGGTCATCCAAGGAGATGTTACTGCAAGGGTAAAAAAGTAATTGGAAATCTGTTTGAAAATCTAACTGCTTGGGACTGGAGAGATGATGGCTCAGTGGTTAAGAGCACCGAATGCTCTTCCAGAGGTCCTGAGTTCAAATCCCAGCAATCACCTAGCTCACAACCATCTGTAATGGACTCCGATGCCCTCTTCTGGTGCATCTGAAGAGAGCAATGGTGTACTCATATACATTAAATAAATAAATAAATAAATAAATCTAAAAAAATCTAATTGCCAAGTTGTTTTCAAACTGAAAATACAAAGAGCAAAGGTTTGAGCTTGCCTTAAACATATATCCATAAGCCATGAAGAACAGGTTCTTCACAAGTCCCTAATCCTATTCAGACCTCTTGTGTCTGGGTGCTGTTGGGAGATGGAATGATGCCGGGGACATCAGGAAGAGTCAAGCAAACAGGCAGAATTTAAGTAAAAGAAAATGACTGGTCATAAAGTTAACTTACTCCTGTCTAAACTCAGCCCACTGTTCAAGGATTAGTTCCAGGGGGTTTCCACAGAAGAACACCTCCTAGTTTCTTAACAGGTGGTAGGTGTCCTGCTCTCCCAGGCACGATGATTGAAACTGATCATTTAAATGTCTATTGTCTTTTTTTTTATTTTCTAAGTTTTTTTTAATTTACATTCAAAATCATTTCCCCTTTCCCGTTTCCTCCCTCCCCGAAAGTCCCATAAGCCCCCTTCCCTCCCTCTTTTCCCCATTCAACCCCCTCTCGCTTCTGTGTCTTGGCGTTCCCCTACATCCAGTCTTTCCAGGACCAGGGGTCTCTCCTTCCATCTTCTTGGAAATCTTCACCTAACAAAGATTTAAAATCCTAAATTCTGAGACTACTGTTTTAAAATGCTTCAAGATCTAATTTTTCTGATCACCATATTGCATTTTTTTCCCATTTTTACTCTTTCCTCATCAATAATCTTAGATCCTCAATGATAGTGATTCCACTAAATCTCCCTCTTCTAAATGCCCATCCTTGTTGTTGGGATATAATTAAGTTTCCAGGTTGCTTAGGAAACTAAACCTAGGCAGCAGCTGTCAGGGTTTTACAATGAGGTCCCATTCCAATTCAGTCCCTTTGTCAGAGGTTAAATGGACAACACATAATATTCCAGAAGAAGCACTTTTTAAAAAACGGTGTGTTGAATTGTACTTAAAAATGTAATATGCAATGTTCAAGGAATCGTCTTTCTGCAAGTTGGTGAGGGAAAAGAAGACAGTGTTGCTGTTAGGACCACATATTCCAGGACGTAACAAGCCATTGTGTCAGATGAAAGCAGCACTGGGGACCTGGCTGTGAAGGAGATGGGAGCTGGGTTTGCAGGACTGCCAGCATCTCTAGGCAGGCAAATGAAAACCACCTGCCAGAACAATGATACCCAAGAGCCCTCCTCAGGCCAGGCAGGCAGAGTCAATTGTTCTTAGAAAAGGAAGGAATAAAAGAGTTCAGTGTCGTAGAAATTAAAATTGTTCGAGTGATGAACAGCATAAGGATAATGGCTTCAGCTGTGGCTTTTTGCAGAGGTGTCAAGCTTTCATAGACACTTTTGTATGTTTTATAACCCTAATTAAAGATATTTATTAGAGGATGAATATTTATATCAAGTGGAAAAATTATAGCATTTCTTTTTTTAAGTACATTAAAATTATTGACTGATGTTTATACCACTTCTATACATGTACATCAATGCGATAAGCAACAGATGTTTATTGTATGCCAACAATGTAATATAAATATCCAGGTGCAGAATAGAACAGTGGAAGAAGCCTACGGTATTGTCACTAAACAGAACAAAGGGTAAAGTCCTCAAGACAGCTATGTCAGCTCTGCTGAGATAGTTTCTTCATTCAAATAATAATTAAGAGTTGTGTATTTTTATATAGTAGAAATAACATATTTTCTTTTCAAATTGTTTAAGAAGAACTATTAGTAAATTGGAATGGGACTCAAGAGAGGGAGAAGACAGAAAAGTACGGGCAATAATGCTATAGGAATAATTAAAACTATTTTACATACATGCACACATAGATTGGATTACAATAAAAGTCAGGATAAAATAAGTCTTTTCTAGCAGAAAGTATTATTTTGCAAAGTGTAATCTTTAAGATTTATTGATTGCATTTACATATAGAAACTTGGTAACATTTACCAAGTTAAATACCTAACAAGTTTTCTGCTCATTGCTCAGAAAATGTAGTATGTTTATGACTGAAATGAGCTATCCTGAACAACAAGATTTGAACTCAGTCTTTCCTATGTAAAGTTACCTACTTAATTCCTATGTGGATAAAACAAAAACTCATTCTCTCGTCAAAATGGAAAATTGATGAGACTTACTATACAAGAAAGTACAGAGATAATATTTTATCTATCTGAAAAGAACTCTGTTATTTCTACAGTTATGGTACAAGTACATATGTATATCATATAAAATTTATAAAATTTCTTTTTTTTTGACAAAACAAAATGGAATAAGATAAAACAAACTCTACCACATCAAAACTGGACAAGGCAAACCAAAGGAAAGGACAAGAACTCCAAGAACAGTCACAAGAATCAAAGACCCACTTGTTCACACGTTCAGGAGTCTCATAAAAATACTAAACTGAAAGTCATAATATATACACAGAGGACTTGGTAAAGGGCCGTGCAGGTCCTGTGCTTGCTGCTTTAGCGTCTGCATTCATATGAGCTTTGCTCAGTTGACTTATAGGGGTTTGTTCTCTCGGTGTCTTCCATCCTCTCTGGTTCTTCTATTCTTTCGGCTTTTCCTCCCACAGAGTTCCCTGAACTTTGAGGGGAGGAATTTGATAAAGCTGTGTGTTCCAAGGTCTCTCATTCTCTGAATAATATCTCTGGCTGTGGGTCTCAGCATTTGTTCCCATCTACTGAAGGAGGTAGTTTCTCTGATGCTGAGTAAGGCACTGATATATGAGTATAGAATAATATCACTAGGAATTTTATTGTTACTTTTCTATATACCAGTAATTTTTGGTTTTACTGAGTCTCTGGGCTTTCTTGTCTCTCTCTGGTTGTTCACCCAAGCAGTATCTGATGTGGTTATATGTCATGGAGTGGGCCTTAATTCAAATTAGGCATTAGTTGGATACTACCACAAGCTTTTTGCCACCATTTCCCTAGCATATTTTACAGGTGGATTAGATGATATATAAGAGAATTTGTTTATATTTTTCTTTTGGTAGCCTATAGAGTACCTTCAGAAAGTTGGGATTCAATCTACCTCAAGATCTAGCTGCAGCACTCTTGGTTATATACCCACAAGATGCTTCATCCTACTACAGGGACACTCTATTCATTATAGCCAGAAACTGGAAAAAAAACTAAATGTCCCCAAATAGTATAATAGATAAAGAAAATATACATTTACATAATGTATGTATATGTAAGCCAATGAATAAATGATAACCAAGCTATGATCCATAGATCAGAGAAATTAAGCATAGAGGAAGGGACTGGGTATGGGGTGGGAATGCATAGATCTCCCTGGGAGTAGGAAATGGAATAAATGTTGTAGGTAGATTGATGACAGGAACATGGGAATGGGAGGGTCATTGGGAAGGGGCAGGAAAAATGGAATGTGGGAAAAGAGATTAGAATTGAGAGGCTTTGGGGAGACAAAATGGAACCCTAGTGCAGTGGAAACTTCCTATAATATATGAAGGTGGTCCCAATGAATTCTCTAAATAATGAGTGAGATGGTGTCCCAACTGGCCATCTCTTGTCACAGAACAAAGCTTCCAGTGTCAGGCCTGGGTTGCATCCAATTGAGTCTTGGCCACAAGGGTTTCATTGAAATCTACAAACTATTCAAGCTGTTGTCAAACTGTAGGTTGCTCTCAGTAAACTGACAGCATGTTCCCATTGCTAAAGACACCACCCATACAACTAATTGAACAGGGAGAGGTCAATCTTGTGCCTACATTCTATTGGCTTTGGTACAGAAATAGTTTTAAATATATGTGTGACACTTTGGTTGGTGTTAAAAATGGCAAAGAGAAATTTTTTAAACTATAAATAATCTTTTATGCACATTTCATCTACTAAATTAATGATAGATTCAATTGCAATACTTCTCACCTAGATAGAGAATGTGGTATTAGGACCATTATTTGAGATATCAAAACCCCAAATATAAATTAAGTTATAGAAATAAAATTGAACACTATTAATAGTTCCTTCTTGTCCCTGACACCGAGTCACAGTAAAAAGCAAGCAGGGGTAGTAGGAGGAAAAAAAATTACTGATTTGCCTTTATATAATTTATATATAAATAAATATGTATTATATAGTTGGAAGGTGGGAAGTACTAAGTTGACATGAAGGAAATGATAAGAATGTGTTAAACAGTGATGAGAGATAAGAGAATATGGAGGTGAGATGTTTTAGTACATCTTTCCAAGAAGATATTATACATGTCAGTGAGGCAGGCACAGTCTTGTGAATATCTAGGAATTCTCCATTCCAGGCAATGGAAATAGGCCAGAATGTCTAAGATATGAATGAACTACATATGTCCCAGAAGGGAATGTTCTGAGTACTTAGAATGAGTAGGTAAATGAAGGGAATGGGAGTCCACATACTCACAAGAGTGAGTAGGAACTAAAATGTTAGCAAAAGTGCAAAACTGAGCAGGTTTAAGTGAGGAATTTCAATATTATTCTGGCGTCAAGAAGAAAACAATGAAATGTTTGCCATTGTGTAAAAATATTTTGAGTTTAAGGTAATAAGAAAGTAGGATACCAAAAAGAAGAATGAAGTTAAAAGTGCCTCATAGAATGATAAATTTGGCAGTGATTTTATAATGTTGCTTCCTCCTAGCTGCTACCATTTGCTCTCAAAGAATTATGAGATAAATTATCAACTGAGAATAAGGGCCGAGAATGAATTTGGGGAGATCTGGGGAAAGAAGAGAGGAGCAATATTCTTTTGCATGAATACATGTAAGAAGAAAATCAATTTTTGCTAGATTTATTCAGGTTTTATTTTTATTAAGCTAGTGTGAACAGGTTAAAGGAGAATGAAAAGATCAATGATGCTTCCAAGTGTTTGATTATGATCGTGTCATAGGATAAACATGAAGAATGATGAATGAGTAAAGACATACATATGGATAGAGGTCTTCAGATGAGAGAGAAACTGTTTCACTGAAGTTATTAGAGTGAGCTACAAGTAGAAGGTCAAGGAGGGAAGCAGAGAGAAAGAGAATTGAAATTGATGTCTCAAAAGTAGTGCTATTGGTCATGACGTGGAATGGAGTGAATGAGAGTAAGAAATGGCAGATTTGGCTGTTATATGGAAGGTGAATACATGAAAATGGTGACATCAACTGATGAGAAATGTAAGGCAAACTAACCTTTAGGAAAAGCAGAGAAGAAAGAACAGTAAGAGGGGATGAGAAACACATAGAAGAGGCCTCATAAGTCAAGTGACAGAATCCAAGTAGGGATGTATTTCAAGAGGGAAACAGCCTTTGCTATGTCTAAGGTTATGAAATTTTCTATCAAGGTGGTAACAGAAGTGTATTCTCTGTGTAGAGCAATGAATGTTAGTATGAGGATGACTGTAAGAAAGTACTTATCTGTGGAACAATGAAGCTACATGTAACATTGCCTTGGTCTGGAGATGGACTTAAAGGCAAGAGACGCAGCTTAGCAAGTGTGAATTATTCTTAAGAAAAATAGATGTCAAGTCTTTAGGTGGAAGACAGAAGATATCCAAAATGGAGTAATGAGACACAATTTGTAGTTATTGCTTTAAATGAAAACCCTGTGCATGAATATATTCTTACATTTATATTTCCACATTTTCATATGGTAGTGCATGCATTAAAGTAATATTTAAGAAATATCTAACATCTATTCTTGATTACACATTTGTCAAGTTTACTGAACATATTCTATTCAACTTTGTTATCCAAATAGCTACCATAGTGCAATATAACCATGGAAAATAGCATTTTTGAATTGGTTTCTATATCATATGATATTTTAGGAGAGAGTAATGGAATTAAAATGAATCACAGAGAAAGAAATGTTGGGAATGTTTTATAATGACAAGATAAAGAGCTTAATCACTGTGCTATGTTTGTCAAGGAAATAGACACCACAAAAGAAAAATTCAGAAAGACTCATAAGAAAATAGCCCTGAAGTGACTTGCATAGAAGAGAACCCCATGGATAGAATAGCAGTTTAGAAGTCACTGGAGAGGAATGACAGATTATATTAAAAGAAAAGAAAATGTTCAGCTATCCTCTAGAATTGGACTCTCCTCAACAACTAACCATGTAACACCTGGAAAGAATTATTTAATATATCCCTATATACATAATTATTTAAGTATCTCCAAATTCTATTAAAGGTGTCAAAAGGTAAGAGTTCATTTCAAGGAAGTCTAAGACTTTATAAGAGCAGAAAACAACAGTAGCATCTGTGCTGTAACACAAGACATTTCCTATAGAAACTACTAAGAGAACTCTGTTTCTATAGGAAATGGGCAAGAAAATGCATCGGTCTCTTTTTATTTACCTCATGCCTGAGTTAAAACACACCTCTCCAAACAAGCACAACAAAGAGAGCTATGTATTCTTTCCCCATAATGAATTTGCCTAGACAGAAAGCAAAATTTTAGAGATAAACACAAATAATGAGCAGTTCCACATCTCTCCATAAAAGAATGAATGTTTGAACATATTGTAAATTAATTCACAGGATTAAAAAAAAAAGCATTATGGAAAACAATGGAGGTGCTAGTGTAAAGCAGAAAGTGGTTTCTCAGAGCTTTTGATAAAATTACCAACAATCAAAACTTCAGAACGATCAAAAGTTAGCTAGAGGAATCTAAGGAAGATGCAAGACAGACTTTACAGAAATCACAGTAAACTGGGGAATGGGAAGGGTATGTACAAAGAAGAGGGGCAATCAGAGAAAGCAAGGTGTGATCTTGAAAAAGAACAGTCAGAGTGAGACACACAGAAGATTTGACAATAGAACCCAAGATGCACACCGAACAATTGGCAGATATCAGAAGCCTGAGGTATCCCTAGGACATTAAATGTATCCTCTGGTTGAACAATAATCTCCTTAGATCAAGGGTACACCCCTAGCAAGCCAAATGAAAAATAAAGTCACACACACCTTCTGTAATTGTACAGACTTGTACCTGCTGACGTTGTTTTTTATTGGCAGTGTTAGATATGGGAAAATACAAGCTAATAATTGCTGCCTAATCAAATGGGAAAAGGTAAGCTCCCTAAAGTAAGAAATGTTCCAAAGCCATACATTCAAGGAAAAGCAAAACAATAAAAAAAATCTTACTAAGGAGGATTAATCACAAACTTTAAACAACAAAAACATTTTTCAATTTATGCTGACCTAGGTCCTACTCTGAAAAGAGATACTAGAGTTGCTCACTGTGTCTGAGATATATTTCAGAACCAGTTCAACAAATCCATTAAATAAATGAATAAATGACCAATTAAGATAAAGATGATCAACTGTGGGGTATTGGGAAGGAAATCAGGATCAAATAATAAATTATCTGAAATCCAGGATTTTAAACAAAACATAGGGGAAATCATTTGGAATGTAGATAAAAAAACTTAGAAAATTAAACAGAACATACCATAAACCAACCAATTCAGAAAGTGTTGCCAGCATTTATAAGTATGCTGAGAGGACTACAGTGTACTATGTGTAGATAAAGGTGACATGCTGGCAAGATTTACTTAGGTAAAGAATTAATAAACTAACAAAACTTTTTAAAGGACCAGATAGCAACTCTAAAATTGAAAAGCATAACAACTGACCTGGGGCTTTAGTGAGGGTGAGTACAAAGAGGAGGGAAGGGGGAAAGGAGAAGAAAGTGTATAGGAGAAATCTGCTCAAAGAAATACTAAGTGAAAACTTGCCAAAGTTAATGAAAAACATTTATTTGGACTTTGAAAACTTCAAAAGCTCCAAGTAGGATAAGTGCATCAGCATCTCTAGCTAGACAAATTACAATAAAAACAATGTTAGCAAGAGACAAAGGGGAGAAAAATCCAGAATGCAGCAGGATACAAATGACAAGGATAAGGAAGCCCTAGTGAGATGATTTTAACGGCAGATGTCTCATCAGAAACAATGGAAGCTGGAGGCAGTGGGATGACACATTCAGAATAGTAAAAGTGAAAATTGTCAACCAAAACTTTTTCCAGAAAAAAAAATTCACCTGTCAAAAATGAAGGCAGAATAAAGAAATTCCAAGATACATAAAAACTGAGAAAATTTGTTCTTTATAGACCTGTCTTAAAAGAAGGGGGCTCTTCAGGTTGAGTGTCAATGATATCAGACAGTACTTTCAATCCATCCCATGACAAACTCTATCATTAACATAAGTATGTAGGCAATTATAGAAGATAATGTAATTGATCAATTATCTAGTCAGAAAATCTATACAGAAACCAAGAACTTGTATTACACTATAGACTAAATGGACCTGACAGGCATACGTGGAACACACCATGAGAACTAATAGAAAACACATTCCTCTGAACACCTATTTGACATCATACAGGTCCACTCACATGTAAAGCTACAAAACAAATATCTTTTTAATTTATAAAGATTAAAACCATATAAAATATTTTAATGACAATGGTATGAAAGTAGAAATCAGGAGTGACTGGTGCATCAGAAGAATTGAAAAGGGAAAGCACTGTGTCTGTAGGCAATCAAGAACACAGAGAACACAAAAAATGAAATTTTGAAAGGGAAGTTTATAATAATAAATGGTGATATTAAGAAAAAGAGAATAGGGGCTGGGCATGTTGCTTTGTCAGTAAATTATTTCGGTTTTTATCATACTTCTGAGTTTGATCCCCAGAACCCATGTTATAAATAAAAATGCCAAACAAGACTACCTATAATCCTAAGACTTTGAAAATCAAGACTCGTGGACCCCAGGGTCTCCCTGATCAGCTAGTGTAGTCTAATCAGCAAGAGCAGGGACACTGAGAGGTCCTGCCTTTAAAATGAAGCAAATGGTATCTGAGGAATGACTCACATGGTTGCCTTCCTGCCTCTTCCTACACATGTATACATGTGGATGCACACTGTCACATGCACATGAGCAGAAACACACACACACACACACGAGACAGAGAGAGAGAGAGAAAGAGAGAGAGAGAGAGAGAAAGAGAGAGAGAGAGAGAGAGAGAGAGAGAGAGAGAGAGAGAGAGAGAGAGAGAGAGAGAGCAAACTCTCACACAGTCTAGTGATACAACTCAAGAAACTTAGAAAACCAGAGAAATCTCTGCCCAAATTTAACAGGATTGAGGAGCAATGAATTAACTAAAGATTAAAGAAATGAGAAAATCTTGACAAATGAGGCATTATTTATAATTTTCTTCTAAAAATTGACAACTTTTAGATAATAAAAAAAGTAGACATGGCTCAACAAAATAGAAACAGAAATGAAAGAACATTATATCTGAAGCCTCCTAAATTTAAAGGATGCAGTATAACTATGAGCAACTCCACTATAATGAATAATTATACACTATTACAAAACATGTCTAGAAGAAATGGATAAGTTCTTAGACACACATACAAATGAAAAAGTCTGAATGATTAACAATAAGTTAGAAGACTAAGTCACAAAATGTCTGAAAAAAAATTATAAGCCAGTAGCCTACAGGATGAATTCTACCAAGCATTTGAACAATTAATGATAATCTTAAAATCTCACAAAGGAATGAAAAAAAGGAACTTTCCAAGGTTCCTCTTAAGAGGCCAACATTATTCTTATACCAAAGCCAGATAAAGACACTGGAAGAAATGAAAATTACTACTCACTGTCCTTAATGAACACGAATGTCCTAAGCAAAACTAGGGAGTTAAGCTCAATACAATATTTTGAAGATCAAATTCTATAATTAGGTGAATTTTATCCTTTATAGGCATAGATGGTTTGATATAACCTAATAATCACTGTATGACAGCCTGTTACTGAACAGAGGATAAAAATAACATGATAATCTCAATGAATATATGAAAAGTATATGATAAAAGTTATCATTCATTTATATATTTTTAGACTCTTGTAATATTGAAGAACTTTACCTCAACATGGTAAAGGTTACATATGACAAGTCCACATTTTATAATGACAATTACCAAAAGATGCGGGATAGGGAGTTTTAAAACAATATTCTATTAATTTTGGGGAATTCAATATTGTATATTTTTACTGACTACAAACTCCTCCACTTGGCTTTTCTCACATACGCTTCCACTTTCCTTACATTCCCAATTTTATATCCCTTTCGTTTTTTAATAATTCACCCAATTGCATTATGCTGAACATGCACTCCTAGGTGTAAACGTCACACTGGGGATGTTTGACCAACCAGAGTCACACTCCTTTTTTCCTTTTGTTAAAAATAGCTTTTTTACTCACATAATATATCCTAATTAAGGTTTTCCCTCCCTCTACTCCTCCTAGTTCCTGTCTACCTCCCTACCCATCCAGACCCACCCCTCTAATGAAAAACAAATAGGCTTTTAAGGGTTAATAATAAAATAAGATAAAACAAAAAACAATACATTGCAATAGGACAAAACAAACAGATAGAAGAGAAGCCAAGAAAAGGCACAAGAAACATATACATGCAGAGACTCACACACAGAGGAATCCCATGAAAACACTAGTCTGGAAGCCAAAAACACAACCAAGGGACACTCTTTCTGTCTCTACTCCTGCAAGACCTTCTGAACCCTGACTGGAGGTGTTCACTGGAGATATCCCTTTTAGAGCTTAGTGTTCCCAGGACTCTTATTTTCTGCATAATTCCTGGCTATGGGAAGCTTCTCTGATGATGGCTGAGTAAGGGACCAATCTATAAGTATAACAGAATATCAGGAGTCATTTATAGCTAATTTTTAGAACATTAGTATTTGATTTAAACAACTGTTTCTTTCTTGCCCCAAAGTCAAAAAATGTCAATAGCTCCTCAGCTAGAGGTGGGGGCTTATGTCTTCATGTTAAAGTGCTGATTGACCAAACCACCACTGTTCTCACCTGACACTTCTTCCCATCTCATACCCATTCAAGTCCCTCTTACTGTTACTTATCAGACACTGACTTGCCTAAGAACTACCTCCTTTTATTCTACCATTTAATATAAGTTAAACCTGCTTCAAAATGCCATTGTGTGACAGTCAAAATGGCTGATCAACTAAAAAATATTTAAAAAAATAAAATAAAAGACAATACATACTGGTTGTGGATGTGGGAAACAGGGAAGTCTCCTGCACGGTCAACAGAAGAGTAAAGCTGTACCACTCTAGAAATTAGTATGGCAGTTCATCAAAATCTAGAAAAAGGTCCCCTGTCTGTCAGAGCTAGACCACCTCTGGTGCTAAGAACAAACAGTTTAGGGCTGGGAACAGATTTGTATCAAAGTAAGGAAATAAATTTAACTACTTAATAAGGTTGAAGGAAGAAATAAGGATTATCATACATAGTGAAAAAGATTAATAAACAAACCCAACTTTGTTGGGAGACAAGATCTAAGACGACAGAACATCATAGTTCTATATATTATTAAGTTGTAACACACGTATATACAATAAAGTATAATAGCAATAAGCTAATAAAAACAGCTGACAAATGTAGGAGGGGTGAGGGCTGTGCTCAAAAACCTTTCATTCTTTCATTACAACGTGAGTAAACTGAAGGTACACATGCTCCACTATGTTCATAGCAGCCTTATTTATAATAGCCAGAAGCTGGAAAGAACTCAGATGTCCCTCAACGGAGGAATGGATTCAGAAGATGTGGTATATTTACACAATGGAATACTACTCTGCAATTAAAAACAATGAATTCACGAAATTCCTAGGCAAATGGTCAGAACTTGAAAATATCATCCTTAGTGAGGTAACCCAATCACAAAAGAACACACATGGTATGCAGTCACTGATAAGGGGATATTAACCCAGAATCTCGGAATACCCTAGACACAATTCGCATATCAATAGATTTCCAAGAAGATGGAAGGAGAGACCCCTGGTCCTGGAAAGACTGGATGTAGGGGAATGCCAGGACAGAGAAGCGAGAGGGGGTTGAATGGGGAAAAGAGGGAGGGAAGGGGGCTTATAGGACTTTCGGGGAGGGAGGAAATGGGAAAGGGGAAATGATTTTGAATGTAAATAAAAAAAACTTAGAAAATCAAAAAAAAAAAGATAAACGTTGTAAAGACTATACCTCACACCAGATAGTAAATTCAATTTAATAAACAACTGGATCATAAGCTTAAATGCTGGTGTTAGATCCATAAAACTCATAGAAGAAAAATAAGTAATCATATTTGTGTATAGGAGGGATACATGTGTGTGTATGAACATCTGTGGCACATTGGTGGTGATCAGAGGATAACACAAAGGAGTCACTTGTCTCCTTACACCATGTAGATCCTGGAGACTGGACTCAGGCTGTCAAGCTTGGTAGCAAATATCTTTATCCACTGAGATCTCATCAGCCAGAATATGCCTTTACGGCTTTAACTTAGACCATTACTTCTTAGACCAAAGGGAAAAATGTCAAAAGAAAACCTGAGTACACTGGATTGCATCAAAATTCCAGTTTTGTGCTGTGTAGGAGCACTCTTGATAAAATGAAATGGCAACCCTAAGAACAGGAAGATTTATTTCCAAATTGTATACTGATAAGTTCCTGACAGACATATGAAATACATAAAGAGTTCACTGAACTCAATAATATCAAACAATCTGATTTCAAATATACAAAGGATTTGAGCAGATTCTTCTACGGTGCTATATAAATGATTAATGTCAGATAACAGAGATATATAGATGTCTTCAGAGAAATGCAAGTCACACCACAGTGAAGTATCACTTAATATACACTAGGATGTTTATTATTAATAAACAAATACAAAACAAAAACCACAAACTTACTGATGCTCTTAAGGGTGGGTAGAAACTGATATTGTCGTAGACTATTATTGGCAATATATAATTTAGCTATTGAGAATTACTTTGGCAGTTTCTGAAAACTTTAAAATGGTTACCACATGACTTGTTTAAGTTTGCATGTCTACTTGACTGAGCCAGGGATGTATATATATCTGGTAAACATTATTTTTAGGTGTGTCTGCAAAGGTATTTCCAGAAGGTGATTATTTGTTGAATTGCTGAATGGAGTGAAAGAGTTCCTTTCTGTTGTAGGTTTGCAGCATCTACACTATAGAGTGTCTGAGCCTTCCCAGTATGGGTGTACACTACCATTAGGCATCTGAGAAGAGAAGAAAGTCAAAGAAATGTGAGTTGTGTTTGTCTTACCACATAATAAATATATTTACCAATTGTCCTTCCTTTTCCCTTGAAATGTTATGTTTACCATTAGTGATCTGGTTCTCAGGAGCTTGAATTTATTTTAAAATTGGTGCTTTATTTCATAAGACTTCCTGATCCCTTAAATTGAAAATGACATTTTGTGGGCTTTCTCAGCCTCTAGATAAGATGAGTCAAGTAGTTATCAAAACTCTTAACACACACACACACGCACACGCACACGCACACGCACATGCACACGCACACACGCACACTAGTGTTGCTCCAAACAGAAAACTTCTGAGAAAAAGCTAAGTGTGACTCAACACAGATTGACAGTCATGTGTGTAACTTGAATGCATCAGCTGTCTTACAAAGCAGGGCCTCATGCCCTGAAGTTGCAGGGCTGAGAGCAATGAAATTGAAATAGAGACTTTCACTTTGCAGTTAGATAAATTACAAAGTCAAACCTCCACTATTGTAAGGTGTTTACTTTTAAGAAGGCAACTGACTGGAGGAGGATTGGATGCTAAATTTGGGATATAAATGCAGGAGGAGCCCTCTAGATGCTGGAGTTAACCAAGCCCTCATGCAATTCTTCTCAAGGGAAAACGTCTCTACACCAGCAGTAGTTTTAGGTCTTTCAATCAGCACTTGAGAGGAAATTAACGCTCCAAATCCAAATGCTATGACATAGAACACTTATCTTAGGTTCTAACTCAAGTCTCATTGGTAACTAATAGTGAAAGACAATGTATGATTAAGTAGAATGTGTTCTAAAGGTCAAAAGAGAAAATCCAAAAACTTCCAATTTGTGCACAAGGAAATCCAAAGATAACTGTAGAAGAATAAATCACATCAAAGTGAGAGGCAGGAAGCAGAGAGCCCAGGCAGAATCAAGGCTGGTTAGTATCTTCTGAGGCCACAATCTTAGTGACTGACTTCAGCCAGTCATGCCTTCCACTTTAAAGCATCCTCAAACTCCCCAAACAATACCATCAGTTGAGAATTAAGTGTCCCAACTCGTAGTTCTATGAGGGAAATGTCACATTTCAACCTTAATTCCCTTGAATAAAGAGGTGACCAGATACAGTGCAAAAAGGACCTTGAGTGAATAACAAACGATTTTATTGTTGATTTCTTGCCCTAAAACATCTCAAGGGGACCTCTCAGTGCTTTTGCAGAGTAACTCTATGTTAAGTATCCAGAAGTAATTATACCTTTCAAGGACTACTCTTGGATTTGATAGTAATTATAGGAGACCTGAAATGCCATTAGTCCTCCATGTAAAGAAAGGAATTATGAAGTTCAGGTGATCAAGAGATTTTTTTTAAATCTCAAGTCTATCTCAAGAAGTCCTATTAGGTGACCTATTCAATCACAAGGTTCTTCCTCTGCTTATGAGTATATGGAGTATTAGTAGTAGTAGTAGTAGTAGTAGTAGTAGTAGTAGTAGTAGTAGTGGAGAGAGAATGGTAGAATTTCCAAAATGTTTCTCTGATCAGTGGAGGAAGGGCCATTCTAGAAATAGAAGCTATTATAACTGCTAACTCCAAGAAACCGATGGAATGCCCCATTCCTGTGGGGACTGCTGTGATTTGTGCCACTGCTAAGAATTTCAAAGATTCAAACATAATTTTTTTTCCATATCCATATTCAGCTCTCCTATTTGGCTTGTGCAGAAGAACAGCCGACCATATAAAATGGTGGTGAGTTCAGAAACATAAAGTGGTAGTGACTCTAGTACACTGTTTTCTGTACAGTATATGGCTTCATCTTTTGAGCAACTTAATGCACATTATTGTACCTGGCAGGAAATTATGAGTCTGGCAAATGAGCTTTATGTTTTTCAGCTTCTTGCTTGTGAACACTATGAGAAGCGATTTGCTCTCAGGTGGCGAAGCCAGCAATTTACCTCTACTCTTCTGCCACAGTGGGATATCAGCTCTCTAGACCAATGTCATCAATTACTTTGCAGGAACTCTGATATCTCTCCTGTCGGCAACAGATCACACTGATTCATTAGATTTATGGTATGATTCTCATTAGAAACAGTAAGCATGAGGGAACTACTGTTCTGAACTTATACCCAAGATGCTTGTACTTAAGATGATGGAGAAATTAATTTAAAATTCAAACAGATTCTCACTGACCTTTTCAGGCTTCCCATTGTGTGGTCTATCATCTTTAAGTTAAGGGATAAGTTGTTTGCTTGTTTGTTTGTTTTTCAATCCTTTCACCTCTTCAACCATCAAACTGGCAAAATGCTTCCTATGATAATTAGGGGTTTATAGGAATGTATTTACCATTGGAGTCTGCAGTTCTGTTTCTAGGGAGGTCCAGAACAATGAAAAACTGAGGCATAGTCCACTGTTGTAGCTTCCCTGATGTTGGAGCTCAAAGACCCAGGACTGAAGGGTTAGAGTCAGATAGGGATTGACTCAAATTCTCTAGGACCCCAATAGGAAAGTTAATGTGTGCCTATGACCTGGGCATTATCTGACCCAAACTGCCCAGTAAGTAACACCACAGGAAGTGGGATTTTTGGGATTGTGGACAAGCAAACTGTTGGAGAAAAATAAGCTACATAACCTCTCTATTACTTTTTCTCTCCCTGCTGGCTCTGGTGTGCTCATGAGATCATATATCAGTAGCAGAAAGGAAGAGAAGGCACATAACCAACTAACAGATAGTCCAAATTGATATACAGGCATTCTCAGAGAGTAAGGACTTATAATACTATAATTCCTTGCTGGACCATTTCAGATGAGCAGTGGCAATGTGAATTCATTCAGTTGGGTATCATTTTTGGCAATGCATAACTTTTTTCACTTTTCTTGATACAACATGGTCAGATGTGCAAGTACATGTGATCTGACAATATTATTAGGAATTTTGAAACAAGGCAAGACTTGAAAATTTACTAATAAGTATAATTACACAAAAAGTATATGGCGAGACTTTGCCTGCACAAGAAACATGAAACTATGTAGAGGCTTAACAATCAATTCAAGAGAATGTCTCATTCTGAAGATATCATTACTTTTTGCTTTGCCTAGACAACTCCTCTCATAGATCAATGAGATCTGAACATGACAGCAGTGGTATAAATTACACAACATGGATTTCCATTCTTTTGCTTGGTCATAGGCAAAAGCGGTCAGACTGACAATATCTTGACCCCGTGTAGAATCATTCCTGAAGGGTGGGATAACATTTCATTTTTCTATACTAAGAATTACAAATATGAAGCATACTACTCACCATGATCTTACATAATTATACATATGACCATATCTTATCAAGACAAACAAACAGCATTGTGCATTCCTAAATATTCTGCCCAATGCACAGCATTTACATGGTCCTTGTGGGACAGTCCAGCCACCCTCATCAGCCTTTAGGTAGGTGTATATGTAGATATTTCAACCAACTTCATTTATGGATTTTAAAGGCAGAAATCACAGAGATGGGAATAAACTGATATTGTCCTGGAGCTGCCTTGGGAGTGATGAGAATGTTCTAGACATTGTTGTAATAGCGTTACATAAAAATACTGCATTGTAGATTGTAATGGGTAACTTTTATACAATATAAATCACATCTTAATAATGCTTAAGAGGGGGGTCAGTGGTTAAAATATCCCAAGGGGGAAAAAAGAGATGAAGTATGTAAGACATTATTAAAGAAGGATAATTAATTCACCTATAGAAAATAACAAGCAGAAAAGTTGGAAGGAGATTGTTGGAACTGTGTGTGTGTGTGTGTGTGTGTGTGTGTGTGTGTGTGTGTGTGTGTGTTTAGGATAGCCCAAATCTCCCTATGGTGATGTCACCATTTTCCTTAATGAGTGAATGAATGAATGAATGCTTTGAGCCAGAGATTAATGTGATCCCAAAACTGCTGTAAGAAGACTGATTTAGGCATGGTAGGATTTTTAGTTCAGATAGACACCATTCTTATAATTTTAAATGCCATAGTTATATGCAAATATTATTCCTCATTCTTTTTGTCACTACAACCTTCTACAGTTACCAAGCTAACTGCTTTGTCATTTCTCATTGTTAAATAGTGTATATTTCTTGTAATTCAATTCATCCCAACTACAAGTCACTCTTCTCTGACCTCTACTGATTCTCAGGCTCAGTTTGACATGTTTCTCTAGAAATGTCCTTGATCACATGCTGTTTAATTCTCATTCTTTCTCTCTATTCTCCCTTCAGCATATACAGATTTGATATCTATGCTTATTGATATATTCCATTGCATATAACTATTGTTATGTTTCTGTGTATACATATGTATAATACATACATTTTCCTCATAGAAATTGATGGTAGATTTTCCTTTTGCTGACTATGTTTTAAATAACTATAATATATGATTTGGTATTTAAAAATCATTTAAAATGTTCTATGTCACAAAATGTTCATATTTGCTTGATAGACTATTATTTATAGACCAAATGAGTGCCATCAGATTTCATATGTTGAAATAAACTCTCAATATAATAGCATTGAGATGTGAGCCTTTGGAAAGTAGGGATGAGAACAAAATTTTAGAAGAGGAAGGAAAGCTGTAATGAGAGAGGTACAGGGTTTGGGACGTAGGGAAGAGGTAGAGAGCCTGGTTAGCTTTGCGTAGTCTTGGGCTGGTCAACACAATAAGGCAGGGGTTACTCTCTGTGATTTTTATACTTTCTATACCTGTAAGGATGTGACACTAAGACAGCTATTTCAAAACCAGGAACAGGCCCTTCATTATTCACTGGACTGCGTTCCTCACTTCTTTAACCTTGTTTTTACCAGCCTCCAGATCTGAGAAAAGTAAATGCTTGCTGTATAAACTGCACATCCTTTAGTATTCTGTTACAGCCACCTGACTAGGAAACTTTCCTTCAGATCATTTGGACACATTTAATTTTACTGTGGAAATCTGAATGTCTCTAACCTCAATATTCAGAATGCACGATGTAGTATAAACTTTGCAGATGGTTCTATTGTCACAGTAATATTATACAACCCATCTCTCTCAGTAATGTTCTCCCTTTCTGACGTCTTACGGCTTACACTAGTTCCCAATGACAGTGACATGGCCACAACATGGCTGTCTAGGCAAATTTTCATCATCGTGACTTCACTGTAGATATGAAAACCAGTTGTGTTAGACAAAGGAAAGTCTCACTCAATACCTTGTTTGGGAGGGGTTCTGTCACAGCTTCTCAGACTCTTATAAGGTTTTTTTTTTTTGGTTTTTTGAGACAGGGTTTCTCTGTGTAGCCCTGGCTATCCTGGAACTCACTCTGTAGACCAGGCTGGCCTCGAACTCAGAGATCCACCTGCCTCTGCCTCCCAAGTGCTGGGATTAAAGGCGTGCGCCACCACCGCCCGGCAGCTTCTCAGACTCTTGATCATATTCAGAAGAGTTTTTTTTTAACATGCTGTAAGGAAAAGGCCTTTCAGTGACTGAGGAGAATACTCATCATAGTCTTTGGCTGTACATACACAGTGTTCACAGATGCCTTTACTGATATTTAGGACAACCAGACACACCCAATCTCATTGCCCTCTTGTTCTTCTTGACCAAGTGATGAAGAATGAAATGATTTTTTTCATCTCTAATTTAATGCACACAACCATTTTGCCAGTGAGAACTGGGTTTTACTTAAAAAGATGTACTCACCTTAAATGCAGAAGACTTTGACTCATTTAAAATTCTAACTTCTACAAGATAGGTCTTTTCACCTCCTAGGGTGTGAGGTTGGAGAGCTTTGATTACAATTGCCTTAACAAAAAATGTAAGAAGCATTTATGAAGATTAAGTGAACTAAAGTTAGAAAATTGACTTAGAAATTAAAAATGTTATACAGATAAAGTTAGCACTATTATAAGATTAAAAGTGTCAAATCTATATTTCAGAGTAAAAGGGAATCTAAAAATAAATGAGTTATGCTTAAAAGAGGCTTCGAGAAAATTAATCTTTATTTTGGCTCATGAGATAAATTGTTATATAAGCACCCAAACTCAAATATTACATTAAAATGAATGCCACAGCATGCATTTGAAAAGTTCAGAAAGGTAGGTCATTTTGAGCGAAATTAAATGTTTTCAAATTAGATGTGATATGCAGAAGATTCTGGAGATAGCTAGAAGAAAGTCTTGTCAGAAATGTAACACAGGGGTAACAATAATAGCCAGAAGCTGGAAAGAACCCAGATGTCCCTCAACGGAGGAATGAATTCAGAAGATGTGGTATATCTACACAATGGAATACTACTCTGCAATTAAAAACAATGAATTCACGAAATTCCTAGCAAATGGTCAGATCTTGAAAATATCATCCTTAGTGAGGTAACCCAATCACAAAAGAACACACATGGTATGCAGTCACTGATAAGGGGATATTGACCCAGAATCTCGGAATACCCTAGACACAATCCACATATCAATAGATTTCTAAAAAGATGGAAGGAGAGACCCCTGGTCCTGGAAAGACTGGATGTAGGGGAACGCCAGGACAGAGTAACGAGAGGGGGTTGAATGGAGAAAAGAGGGAGGGAAGGGGGCTTATGGGACTTTCGGGGAGGGAGGAAACGGGAAAGGGGAAGTGATTTGGAATGTAAATTAAAAAAATAAAATAAAATAAATAATAATAATAATAAAGAAATTATTATTCTAAGGAAGAGCCAATTGGTACAACTGGAAATCAGCCAAACCCAATTGATAGTAATGGAGACCTGGGGTAAAGTATGAGCTTGCAAAGTGAAAGTTCTGTTTTCTATAGCAGATGGCATGCCTCAGATATTTAGCTTATAATCTAGCATATAGAAATGAATAGAATAGTAGGTGGTTGGAGAGGTGGCTTAGTGGTTAAGAGCACTGACTGCTCTTCCGTAGGTCCTGAGTTCAAATCCCAGCAACCACATGGTAGCTCACAACCATCTGTAATGAGATCGGATGCCCTCTTCTGGTGTGTCTGAAGACAGCTACAGTGTCCTTACATATAATAAATAAGTAAATCTTTGGAAAAAAAAGAAATGAATAGTATGGAACACATAAAAAGCAAAAGTTAGGCAGGTTCTTGAACTCACCAAGAACCTGAAAAATATACCAAGACAAGATCTTAACCATGCATTATCAGGACTCAGGATCTAGTTATGGAATTGGAACTCATAATAGACAGTGACTCTCCAGAATAAGATAAGAGTCCAACCACATATATTTTGGAGTAAAATCAAGACTACTAGTGTTAATGATTCAATATGTGCATTTTTATTGGTACTTGACACATAATGAATACTGGTTTGAGACATATATCCAGGCTTTTCGTGATAAGACATGACAATTCAAAAGAGATAGATTAGGTGGACAAGGGATACATCAAAAAATGTAGATAGTGCAAGTATAAGTCTTTATAAAAGATTTATTTTAGTTTTTTATGTGTACATTGGTGCACATGGAGAAGCCAGAAGTGGGCACTGGATTCTCAGAGCTAGAGTTAGAAAACCTTGCAGGATGTTAGAGTTTACAGGTGTTTGGTAGGTGTTTGGATTGTGACAGTGCTGCTGGGATATGAACACTGGTCTTCATGATACACAAGTGCTCTTAACTGCTAGGTCATCTCTCTAGTCCAGTTCATACATAATAATGATCTGGGGTGGTCTTAGTAGAAAGAGTAAAAGCCAATCAGAATAAAAGCCTGCAAGATTAAGAACAAAAGAATTTTATTCTCCTCTAGGAGAGTCTGATTCTTGGTCGATGTTATATTTTTCAGATCTCCTGTTCTTAACTTCATTCTTTTGTGGAAATAGCTGTTATTCACAATGAATATAGGCCATGTCTTCCACTCATCATAAGAATCAAATGCAATATGAAGTTCAGTCATACAGCTTCACTGTGCCACACACTCCTAAGAAAACTGCCCAGTGATTGTGCAATTGTACAGAAATAGCTTGGTGAATTTCTGAAATGATGAACTCAGAAAACTTCCAAAATTTAACAATGTACAATACATTATGCTTTGAAAGTCTCCCTTCCTGCTGCCATATTCAGGGTATTTTCATACTTCCTCTAAGGAAATCTTTCCTTTCTCACACAAAGAAAAAAATAGGTACTAAGCTGGAAGCACACAAAATAAATTATAACAAGAAGATTCCTTCATGCTATTGCTAACCATTACTGGAACAATGTGTATTCCCTCTAGGGCTTATTTTAAGGATACTGGCATGGCTCAGTTTCAGCACTGAGGCTTCTGGAATAGATTGAACCATCATATTAGTAATTTCTAGAAATACCTTATAAATCTTCTCTATGTAAATATTTATTTTAATTCAACTGTTTTCTCTTGAATTTCTTCTAAAAACACTAAGTATTAAAGAAGAGGATAAAATATGGATCTCTCCATACTTTACATAATTTGTTAGCTGGTTATGACAACGGGACCTCAAATTTATTTTTCTTTCAGATGAAATTACTGCTATGGAATAGTGACATCTTGGAAACCAAGATTCAGTGTTGACATTTCTTTTTTTTCTTGATGTTTATTTTATATACCAGTGATTGCACAGGTTACACTAGTGTTAATTTCAGTACTAATTTTTTGAAATTATTTTATTTATTTACATTCCAGCCATTGCCCCCCCTCCTGGTCCTTCCTCCCACAGTTCCTCATCCCATTCCTCCTCACCTTTCCTGTGAGAAGATGATTCCCCAAACAACAGATATCCTTCTTCCCTGGGGCCTCAAGTTTCTCAAGGATTAGGCATATCTCCCACTGATTCCAAACCAGGCAATCTTCTATTATATATGTGCTAGGTAGGGGCCTCGGACCAGCCTGTGTATGCTCTCCTGCCTGGTTCGTGGTTCAGTCTCCGGGAGCTCACAAAGGGTGCGGGTTAGTTGAGACTGTTGCTCTTCCCATGGGGTTGCCCTCGCCTTCAGCTTCTTCAATCCTTCCCCTAATTCAGCCATAGGGTTCCCTGACTTAATCCAATGATTTGGTCTAAGTATTTACATCTGTCTTAGTCAGCTGGTAGTAGGGCCTCTCAAAGGACAGCCGTGTTAGGCTCCTGTCTGTAAGCACATCATAACATCAGTAATAGTGTCAGTCCTTGGTGCCCCCCCCCCCCCCCGCGCCATGAGATGGATCCCAAGTTGGGTCAGTCACTGGACTGCCTTTGTTTCAGTCCCTTCTCCATTTTTGTCCCTGCAGTTCTTTTAGACAGGAACAATTCTAGGTCAGAAATTTTGACTATAGGTTGGTAACCTCATCCCTCCACTTGAGTCCCTGTCTATCTACTGGAGGTGGACTCTTCGAGTTACCTCTCCCCACTGTTGGGTATTTTGGCTAAGGTCATGCCCGTTTAGTCCTGAGAATCTCTCACCTCCCAGATCACTGATACTTTCTAGAGGGTCTCCCCACCTCCCACCCCCAGAGGCTGCATATTCATTCATTCTCCTGGCCCTCTGAGATTCTCTTTTGTATCCTGTCCCCATACCTGATCCTGTTTCCCTTCCCTCCCTTCCTTCTCCCACTCAGGTCCCTCCCTCCCTTTGCCTCCGTGATTATTTTGTTCTCCCTTCTAAGTGGATTGAAGCATCCTTACTTGGGTCTTCCTGCTTGTTAAACTTCTTTCTTATGGTCTGTGAGTCGCATGCTCGGTATTCTGTACTTTTTGGCTAATATCCTCTTATCAGTGAGTACATACCACTCATGTCCTTTTGTGTCTGGGTTACCTCACTCAGCATGATATTTTCTAGTTCCATCCATTTGCCTGCAGAATTCGTGATGTCCTCATTTTTAATAGTTCAGCATCATTTTTTGATGAATTTATATACATATTTAAAAGTTAATACTCAATCAAGATTTACAGATGGATACCTTTATTCTAAATACCTAGGACTGGGATTAGATTGCACACATGTAGAAATCTTAAATTCCCTTAATAGCAAGGCATAAAATGCAGAGAAATAGTATCTTTAATCAAGGCATTCATTGGCTCTCCAGAACTTACTAAACCTAAACCTGAAAGACTGCACCTTTTACCAGTCTCTCCCTGTGCCCTACTTTGTGGTAAATACCATTTTTTAAAAAAATTGCAATATAGAAATTCATTTTCCATTAGAGTGTTTTATGCAGTATTATTGCTGTACAGCATGTACCAAAAACCTTAAATACAATATCAGTTAAAAGACCCTGCAGAAAAGTTCACCACAGGTGAGATTAACAATGAATAGAAAGGCTTCAGAAATAGTCAATCAAATCAAGAATGAAGAAAAATCTGTTTATCTTCCAGTTTCATCTTATTGTTCAGCTCTTTGTCGGTTACATGGGGCCAAACTAGATATACTTATACAGCATTTGTTTCCAGTGATTTTAAAATGTGTCACTTTATGGATAAACATGAATGTTTTGAGTACATATAATAGTTGAGCAATATATCTTTGAAATGGAACAAGGGCATCTTTGGTTGTGTGCCTAGTATTCAATAGCTATTTCTCTAGCCAGGAATAAGGATATTTTTAAATAAAATATATTTAAAACTGTATTTATTAATTATGACAATTCATGAAATCTTAATAAAATATTTGTACTTATTTTACATAAATGTAGATATAAATAACATGCGAATGCTGATAAAACAATTTATTGTTCTAAGCATTTTTTTTTCTTTTTGAGACATCTTACTATATAGCCTTGTAAATAAGGCTGACCTTGAACTCACAAAGATCAGCCTGCCTCTACTTCCTGAGTTCTGGAATTATAGGTATACCACCACACAATCTAGTTAAAAACTTTTTAATGTTTTGGAAAAGAGTAGGATATTTTTTTTCTTTCTTAAGTTGCTTGAGATTGTCATATGTGCATAAAATGTGTTTTGGTCAAATCTATCCCCATTCTCTCCCTTCCAATCTCCCCATACACCTCCTGCCATTTTTTAAACCTACTTTAATGTGGTGTTCTTTAACCCACTTAATTCTGCCAACATATTTTTAATGTAGAGTCTCCTGGAGCATGGCTATCCTTTTAGGGAATGCTTTATTGAAGAAAACTAATTTTTCCTAGCCTAATAGTAACCAACTGCCAATACCACAGCTGTCAGCGGGACTTTCATGAGTCCCTCCTCCATCCATGAAGAGATTTTGGATAATATCTCATGCAAGTTTTGTTATACTCTTGCAACTCTCCAGAGTTCATAGGTAAAATATTCCTATCATGTCTAGAAATTATGCTTTGTGTAGATATCCATTGCCTCCAGCTTTTTCAATCTTTCTACTTCCTTTTACATAGTGATTCATGTACCATGGAGTAGAGGGTATAATATTCATGCCTTATTTATAGCTAAACACACGCTGCATAATTCGTTATTCTCTGTGTGTTGAATAGTTGTGGGTCTCTATATTACTCTTCATATACGGAGAAGAAGAAGAAGAAGAAGAAGAAGAAGAAGAAGAAGAAGAAGAAGAAGAAGAAGAAGAAGAAGAAGAAGAAGAAAACAGCTCTGCTGAAGATTGAAAGATACACTAATCTATGGCTTTAAAAGTAAAAACTTGTGAGGTGGTTGATCACTATATCCATTATCACTATATTAATTAATATTATTAGGTTCTCTTTGAAGGCCTATGGTCTATCCAACCACATTTGGGGGGCCTAGTTAATGGTATGAGGCATAAGCTCCATTCTTGAGGAATGGGCCTTAAATTCAACCAGAAATTGGTTGGTTATTTTTGTAACATCTGTGTCACTATTGCATCAGAGTCGTATTTCTCCAAGAGTATAATTACTGTTGTTCACAGCCTTCACAGATTATGGATTCCATTTCTCATCTGGTAGCATACACACAACATTCTAGCTAACCAGTAGGAAGAAACTGCTTCCCAACTAGTATCAGCTTGATTTGTCCATGCCTTAGAACCCAAGTGTGTGATATCTTCAGAAATGAGA
This sequence comes from Tokudaia tokunoshimensis, assembly GCA_036184795.1. Classification (NCBI taxonomy): domain Eukaryota; kingdom Metazoa; phylum Chordata; class Mammalia; order Rodentia; family Muridae; genus Tokudaia; species Tokudaia tokunoshimensis. The sequence goes on along the minus strand of BTHU01000013.1, from coordinate 25,872,118 downwards.
TCTTACTATCAAGTTCTGAACAGTAACCAAGAGAAATGACTATAGCCCATAATGTTTGGGGGAGTGGTCTATGAATCCCCACTTACCAACAATTTAAAAAGAGATATGTGGGAAAGACATTGTCATTACTCCATCATTATAGAGTAACTGTTTAAGTTCCATATATATAGTGTATATGGAATATATATATTAGAAATTTTCTATTACAATAGGCTTCAATATGGCATTTTCAAAGGTCTTTAGTGTCTGCTATCTTTCTCCATACTCACTTATCTATCTCTCTCTTGCTATTATCTACCCCATTTATCCCTTTATGCTCAATTATTCCACTTTAAGTATTTTTACCACCTGCATTCTATACCTTGTCTACTTTAAGTATTTATATCAACTGCATTCTATACTTCTTCCCTTCCCTTATTTCTACCTCTGATAGCAAGTAACAAGTTTTCTGACTTCTATGTGTACTACAACTTAAATGCACATAGCTAAAGATTCAAAGTTAGTATTGATATATGAAGGAGAATATGTAAAAGTTGTCTTTATGGGTCTAGATTATCTCACTTAGAATGACTATTTCCAGCTTGTTCCATTTACCTGGGAATTTCATGATTTCACTTTTCTTTAAGGCTGAATGATATTCTCTTGTGTGTATAACAATTTCATTATTCATTCATTAGCTGATGGACATCCAGGAGATTTGTATTCTGTAGTTACAGCAGTACTTTGTACTCTTACCAGCAGTGAGTGTTTCTTTTTCCTATATCAATGTCAGCGCTTGTTGTCATTTTAAAAATCTTGGCCATTTTGACTAGGGGAAGATGAAATCTCAAAGTATTTTTAATTTGCATTTCCCTCATTGCTAAGGATGTTGGACATCTTGAAAAATATTTCTCAGCCTTTACTATTTCTTCTTTTGAGAACCTTCTGGCTAGTTCTATGACTCCAATTTTATTTTATTTCTTTTCTTGGTGTTTAGCTTTTCTGGATTTTGTGTATTCTTGATACTAACCCTTTATAAGTTTTATAGCAGTCATTAACATGTTTCTTCTTTTAATTACCGAGTAGCAGTTCTTCTTTTGAGAACCGTACAGTTAGTACTATGACTCAATTTTATTTGCAATATTTTCTTGTTATTCAGAAGTGTGTGGTGCAAGCTCATGTGCATCTAGAAATTCATCCACTTCAGTTAGATTTTAAAGTTTCATGGAATGTAAAATTTTAAAGTATTTCCTTAATGGTTCGTGAAAATTCTTCCATGTCTGCTATAATGCCTCCCTTTTCATATCTAATTTTATTAATTTGGATATTTTCTCTTTTTGTTAATTTTACTAAATGCTTGACAATCTTGCTAATATTTTTAAAAGGCCAACTCTTCATTCCATTAATTTTTTATATTGTTTTATTCATTTCTATTTCATTAATTTCAGCATTAATGTTGATTATTTCTGCCATATTCCTTTTAAGTTATCGATTGCTGTTAGTTTTTACGAGGCCTTCAGATTATCACTGATTTATTAACTTGGCATCTTAGAACTTTTTTATGTAAGTATTTATTGCTTTAAACTTTCTTCTTACTATACTACTTCATTGTGTCACATAGACTTTGGTGTGGTGTGTTTTTATTTTTACTCAATTCTAGGACATTTTAAATTTTCTTCTTAATTTCTTATTTGACTCAATTATCATTCAATAGTACATTGTTTAGTATCTGTGACTTTGTGTACTTTCTGCCATTTCCATTGTTGTTGCAATCTAGTTATGATCTGATAGAATAATTTAAGAATTAATTTAATGTTCATACATTTGTTGAGAGTTGCTTTGTGTCTTAAAATGTGATTGGTTTTGAATAAAGTTGCAGGTTTCTAAAAATAATTCATAATTTTCAGTCTTTGGTTAGAATATTCTACAGGTGTCTGTTAGGTATATCTGACTTATGATGTCAGTTAACTCCAATATTTCTGTTTAGTTTTGGTCTGAACTTGTCTATTGGTGAGAGTGTAATATTGTAGTTACCTACAATCACTGTTGGGGTTAATTTGTGGTTTTAGATCTACTAGCATGTGTTTTTATAAAAGTAGAGTGTGCATATGTCTAGAATTATATCACTTTACTAGATTATTCCTTTGTTGCGTTTCAAGTGGCTTTCCTCAGATTAGTTTTGGTTTAAAATTCATTTTGTCAAAAAGTAGATAACTATGCTTACTTGTTTCCTAATTCAATTTGCTTCAAATCCGATTGCCTATCCTTTTATCCTAATGTGATCTTCCATTGATGGTAAGATGTGTTTCTTGGAGGTGGAAAAAGATACATCTTGTTTCATAGTTCAGTCTGTTTGTCTATTTATTTTAAATTGAAGGACTGAGATCCTTAAATTTAAGAATTATAATTGAGAACTGCATATTCATTCATTTCATTTTGTTGATGTAGTTTTTCTTAGACATGTTTTAATTTACTGCCTTGGCATTGTCTATTTGCTGTGTTCTCTTGAGTATGTTTATCCTTTTTTCCAGACTGAAATACTCCTTCCAGTGTCTTCTATAGAACTAGTTTAGTGGTCATAAATTTCTTTAATCTGTTTTTACTATGGAAATATTTTCATTGTCCTTTAAATTTTATTTTTACTTATACATGATTTTATTCAGAAGATGTGGAATGCGATTCAACGAAGAGTCATAGAACCTGGCATTCTTTTAACTTCCTGATGTTGGTAGGTTCTCTAGGGAGTAGTTATTAGTGTGTTGGACTAATCTTTACAATCTTTATCTTTTTTTGGATATTTTCTTTATTTATATTTCAAATGTTTTCCCCTTTCCAGGTATCCCATTCAGAACAACCCTATCCCCTCCCCAGTCCCCCTGCCTCGATGAGGGTGCTCCTCCACCCACTCAGGTCTTCCTGCCCTGGCATTCCCCTAGACTGGGGCATCAAATATCCTGAGTGAGGTAACCCAATCTCAAAAGGACACACATGGTATGTACTCACTGATAAGTGGATATTAGCCCCAAAGTTTGGAATAACCAAGATACAATTCACAGATCACATGAAGTTCAAGAAGAAGGAAGACCAAAGTGTGGATACTTTGGTCCTTCTTAGAAGGGGGAACAAAATACCCACTGGAAGAGATCCAAAGACAAAGTGTGGAGTAGAGACTGAAGGAAAGGCCATTCAGAGACTGTACCACCTGACAATCCATCCCATATACAGTTACCAAACTCAGACACTATTGTGGATGCCAAGAAGTGGAGTTGCAGCCCCATAGGAGGAACAAAAATATGAACCAACCAGACCCCTGAGAGCTCCCAGGGACTAAACTACCAACCAAAGAGTACACATGGAGGGACCCATGGCTCAAGCTGCATATGGAGCAGAGGACGGCCTTGTCAGACATCAATGGGAGGAGAGGCCCTTGGTCCTGTGAAGGCTGGATGCCCCAGTATAGGGGAATGCCAGGACAGGGAAGTGGGAGTGGGTAGATGGGTGGGGAAACATCCTCATAGAAGCAGGGGGAAGAGGCATGGTATAGGGTGCTTTTGGAGGGGAAACCAGGAAAGGGGATAACACTTGAAATGTAAATAAAGAAAATATCTAATAAAAAAAAAGAAAGGTACCCCTGGGAGACAGGTTTATGGGATAAGGAGGACCAGAGCCTGCTTGTTAATAAAGGGAAGGAAAATTCTAGATAATAGAGACAAGCCTATGGGATGGGAAGGAGAAGCTCTGGTTGGAGATACGGGGAAGTCAGTCCCTAAGAGCTCAGAGCATGACTTTGGGGATGAGAAAGAGTGGACATAGATGGTTTCACAGGGTGTCACAGGTAGAGGAGCCAGGTGGGCTTATAGGATGGTGTACTGGTTGGTTTTGTGTATCAACTTGACACAGGCTGGAGTTATCATAGCGAAAGGAGCTTCAGCTGGGGAAGTGCCTCAATGAAAGCCAGCTGTGGGGAATTTTCTCAATTAGTGATCAAGGGGGTGGTACCATCTCTGGACTGGTAGTCTTGGGTTCTATAAGAAAGCAAGCTGAGCAAGCCGGGGGAAGCAAGTCAGTAAGAAACATCCCTCCATGGCCTCTGCAGCAGCTCCTGCTTCCTGGACTTCTTTAGTTCCAGTTCTGACTTCCTTTAGTGATGAACAGCAATGTGGAAATGTAAGCTGAAACCCTTTCCTCCCCGACTTGCTTCTTGGTCATGATGTTTGTGCAGGAATAGAAACTGTGACTAAGACAGATAGGGATGAGCAAGCCTACTTGATGATAAAGACAAGGGAAGTCTTATGGCAGTCTTATCATCATCCAGTGAGGTGGGAAGGAGTTGGCCTAGCTAATAACAATGGAGAAGGATGTTCTGGAGGAGGCCTGCACATCTATGGAATAGGAATGAGCAGGCCTGCAGATGAGATAACAACCATTCTTTTTCTGCTTCTTTAAGTTTGCCATTATTGGATGCTATATGTAAATGAAATTGTGTTTATATCTTCCTGTACCCAATTTACTAAAACTTATGTACTATTGCATATTTCATCCAAGGTGCTACAAAGAACATTTTCTTTTTTTGTAAGATGAATAGTATCCCATTGTGCATATATGCTGGCTCTTTATCCATTCTTTGACTGATGGTCAATTCAGTTGATTCTGTAATTTTGCAATTATAGATATTTCTTTGACACATTAATTCCACTTCTTTGAAAATATTCCTAGTAGTTGGAGTTCTAGATAATACCATAGTTCTGTTTGGGGGCTTTTGAGGAACACAAAAACACACCAGTTTCCATAATAGCTATATTAGTTTACACAAAAACACACCAGTTTCCATAATAGCTATATTAGTTTACATTAGTTCATGGAAATAATATCTTGGGTTCTAATTTTCACACATCTTTAGCAATACCTTCTGTCTCTCATATTTTGATAAATATCATTCTAACAGGTATGCTGTCATATCTCATTATGGTTTTGCTTTGTATTTCCATGATTGTAAGTGATGATGAACATTGTTTTAGGATGGTTCATTTTTCATGAGTAACCAGCCAGAGCCCTACATAATTTTAAACTGAAAATCATAATTTATTCATATGTTACCACACTCCACTTATTGTACATTTTCCCTTTCCCCACATTGCACCCTTTATACCATGCTTCATTTGACTGTGTTTCTTTAAAAGCTTTTTCAGGCTTTCTAAATTCCTGGGACACTCCTTAGACTTGATGATCTTGATGATTTCAAAGAATACTCCATGAGTATTCTGTGAGCTTTCCTTGAGTTGGGATCTTCCCCATGAGTTCTGTAGGATTAGATGAGTTTTAAAAAGATGAACATAGAGGTAGAGTTCCATTCTACTCTCCATTGTATATTCCCATTACAGAAAGTATGCACCTGCAGTACATGCTATCAACATGGTTTTTAACAGCCAATGTCACACTTGATCTCATAACAGAGGGGGCATTTCCTAGCTTTCTTTACAAAGTATTTTTTTTTACTTTTGTTGATTTATATGATAATCACAGTGGAGGGAAATTTCTCCTTGAGGCAACTACATGTTCTACACCTATTACTTAGAATTCTCCCAGATGGGATATTGTCTGGTTTTCCACATCAATCTATTTATTCAACCATTTGTGTTTTTGTCTGTTAAAGGTAATATATTTGATCAATCTGTATCAAATTGTTCATCAAACTCCTTAATGAATTCTTTCAAGATTTATAGATATTTCTTCCTCTATTTATGATAGAATGCTCTATGACTGTGAATATATAGAATTCATTGTGTCATTAAAGGAGGCAGATCAATTATATCATCATATACACATTCAGGTTTTTGAAATTCTAAGGAGAGTGCTGGCCAAACAGCTTCTACCAGTCCAGAGCTTAGTTCACCTTATTCCCTTTAAATGATTATCTAGATATTCCATATGCAGCTTTCATGTGGTGTAAGTTTATTATGTGGGGGTATTTGTGTTGGTGGAAGGGGAGTATAAGTGAATGTATGGTGTGTGTGTGTGTGTGTGTTGTCCAAAATTAGTGCAGTGATATTTATATCTCACATGATTTTCTTATAATGTGATGTCAATGCTTTTCCCAGTCTCTCTGAAATCAGCTCACTTAAAACCACAACAGATATGATACCGTTGCATAAGAGGCTACATAGTGAGAGAGCAAACTGTTTCCAGATGCTTCTCTGCAGTATACACACACACACACACACACACACACACACACACACACACACCCTTCCTGCATGTATTCATATACACGACATGCTTGCCTTGTGGCCCTTCAGGTCAAAAGAAGGCATGGGACCCTCTGAAACTAGAGTGTTAGAGGGTTGGAAGTGAGTTACCATATGAGTATTTGAGTGTTCCTGTGAACCAAAGCTGTACACTCTGGAAGAGCAGTGAGTGCTCTTAAACACTGAACCTTGTGTTTAATTCAAGACATAGCATGTTGTCTGTCCTCTGATGGTCCTGATTTTACTATGTTTTTACAACATCTAAAGAGTACCTACAAGGGATACACAGGGAGGACCTACAACTACATCATGAGAAATGTTCTCAACAGCTTTCTCATGGTTTGGTCCCATGTTTTTCTATTCTTTTAGTCCTGTCTCCACCTTATTGAAACCATAGAAGAGAAGACGGAAAAACACTTCCCAAGGCTCCCCCAATACATTCCACAATGGATCTATCACTAGTAATAATAGAGCTATTGTTATTGTTCAGAGGTACTATTTAGGGTGGATGTATGTAGGTCCTCATGTCTGCAAGACAAGTTCCTTACTCATGGGCCACATTCCCAGTCCAAGTTAAGGAGCCATAATTCAAAGGGAAATAGAAGAGAAATCTATGGAAATTTAAAATGGGGATGCTCTAATGATAAGTTGAAAACTCTAAGGAATAGTCTCATTGATAACAAGTAAATGTTTTTAAAATGAGCATTCCACTAAAATACTCAGAGCAGAGCTATGCAGTCATAAAAAGCCGTAAAAGTGTTTAATAGATCTCACAACATGCTAGAAACACTGACAAATGGCTGAAGAGTGGGCAATAGAGAGGCTTGTGTCTAACACACACTCCAGACTTCCCATGAAAAACTGCAATCTCCATCATACTTTGAAAGTGCATCTTGTCTAGGTTGGTACCATTTCTCTGTGCATAGTTACCTCTCTACTGACATACTTACCTACTCAGGAGCTATTATCAAAACATCATCTAATATTTATCCCAAGGGCAAAATCACCTCATCATTCTGACATTGATATTCCAAAGTCCTCTCACCTTTCCTCTAACCAAAAACCATGGCCTGGCCAAGGCTTGCACTACCTACTCTCCCTTCCCACTCTCTTCCCAAGCTGTCCCCACTCTTTTCTCGTGCTATCCCCAGTGTTTAGTTCTTTTGTCTCCTTCAGTGCTTCAGATAAGCTCTCAGAACAAGGTGTTGGCTGTGTCAGATCCTACTTGAGAAGACTACAAGGCATGAGACAGATACAGCATTTATATGTTCAAGCATCAACAAGTATTTGGATTATTTCTGGGTTTCAGCTGCAAGGACTCCTGCTGTTTCTAATAATCATGGAGTCATTAACAATAACAGGGAGAACATTCCTCCAAAGGAAAGAGTCCTCCACTACTAGTACTGGTTCCAGAAAATATGTGCATTATTTTGTAAACAAGCCTTATGCCCACAGCAGCCATCAACACTCGTGGAGGCTCACACTGGGACCCTGTCCCAGGGGCAGGAGCCATGTCACTATGTCCTCACCAAGGCCATGCTGGGCTCAGCAAATCTGTGCTTTCTTTCATACAGTCTTAATTGCTTGTGTCCTCACACATTATTCTTAATTTTCTTAGCTGTTTTTCAACTTTTCCATTTTAAGTTGTAATTTATGATACTAGAGGTAGAAAATTGAGAAGAAATTACCTCCTTCTAATATGACATACTAACAGCTAGTCCTTAGATGGACTGTCACTTCTTAATTTTTATCAATAATATTTTATGAAATTCTCTATGGAGGTCTTACATATTTTTATATACTTGTGCATCTGATTTTTTCAGTGTTTATTCTTAATGTAGTTTTTTTCTTTAACATTTCACTTTTAAGATAACCTCTCTGCTTTACTTTTTCATCATTATCCTTATCCCTAACACCCTATATTATTTGTATCTTTAGTATTATGAAAGAAATGGACTTTCATAACGTGTTCTCAGAAGAAAGTGAAGCTTTTCATTAGCTCTATCCATGTAGCACAGAAGTTAAAACAGTGCAAATTATATAATATGTCTATTGTATAATGAATGTATTATCACTTTGTGATGCTTGCAAAGTAAATTGAGACAGAGAGAAGACTTAGGGTTTACTTTTGGTTGATGTGTGTGTGTGGTGTGTGTATGTGACTGTGTTAGCACATTGAGGTTCCAGACCAGTATTGCAGGACAAGTTGAACACATAAAACACAGTGGATGGAATAGATCTGTGTGCGAAATGGAGGGAGAGTTTATGAAACCCAGACCTCTTTAAGGTGTGCAGTAAAATTGGTGGAGTAATTTCAACTGGTTATTAAGCTCTTAAGAGGCTACTTACATACCAGTGGTGTTGACTGCCGATGGCTTCAAGCTTCTGTGTGAAGTTATGTGAGATCTTGTTCTACTGAGAGAGGAAAGAAAACGATGGGCAAGGAGCCAATGGAAGAGTGGGAAGATGAGAAATAGTCATCGAAGAAAATGTGAAAGAGGATGGAAGAAGAAAAACTGTGAAAAGGCTACAGGTCAGCTCTGGAGTGTGGATAGAGGAGACAGCAAACCACACAATCCAAGTCTTTCCAGTTGTGCCATCTTTGAAATTCAGGAGCAACATCTATGTGGTGTGTGAAAGGCTGTTATTTTATGGATAGGGTAAAAGAAGAAAAAGAGGATAATGCATTTGAAAGTGAGAAAGATGTAAAGTGATAAAGTGGTGGGGAGAGATTCAATTGACCGAACCCACACTGTAAGTCACGAAAGCCAAGTCTCTCCAATGACAAAAGAAGGGTTTCTGGTACAAAGGGTGTTGACTTAAAGCAAAACAAAATGAGTGTCTTTTCACCTCTGACTCTGGTTCACATATACTTTTTATTCAAATTTCATCTCCTTTACTAGGCAAATAGCTTTCTGAAAAATCTCCACATTGCTGTCACCCTAATAACAAATGAAAATCAGGTCACGCAATAAACTGTCAAATATATCCATACTCATGGAAACAAAGGACAGGGTATTTGAAACAAGCCTGTCCCAAAACATCTGTGTAGCTCCGTTCTCTCTGGCTATGAGACTCGGTGCTGCACTAAGGATTTTGAAGATTTAGCTAATGCCTTAAGGCCCGATGCTGTTCATCCACAGAATGAGGCAAATCAAGTGTACCTAAATTCACAAGGGTAGGAGGCAAACTATGAATGGATAAGGAATGCTATGCTTGCCCTTTCAACAGAGTTTTCCCAAAGGAAGCAAGCATGCCTATCCTGACCAGCGAGAGCTCCACCTGGCTCTAATTAGGAAAGCCTTGGGGTTTCTGTAGCAACTGTGCAGGACTTTCAGGGATACTCCAGGCTCCTGATGGTTGCTAGGGAAACAGTCGCTAGGGGCACTGGGGAAGCTGAGCTTCATGAGTAGTTGCAGCCTGTGAGATACTCTCTTTCAGTCCTTTGGGAAGAGCATTTATGAATCCTGGGTCCTGGATTTGGCATATTTCATCATCCTGGGATTCACTCGTGAAAGAAAACAATAAAAAAGAAAGTTCTGAGTTTAGCATAAAGCCCCAACACACACACACACACACACACACACACACACACACACGCAAACACACCTAAGTAAGATGTGTATGTGGATAAATAATTGGCAAATGATAATCATAAGATAACTGATCTAAGGTGATTTTTTTTAACTTAAAAGATGAGGTTCCCTCTTGTGATGTGGGTTGCTTGAGAGGCATCTGGTTAGAGACACCATTGGTGAGAAGCTTCGCAAAGTTTGAGAAATGTCTCCTGTTATTTGGAGAGCAATCTGGGAAAACCTAGTCTGAAACCAGAAAGGCAATTAGTTTCCTGTTTGGAAACAAAGAGACATCTGTGCAAAATTCACTAGCGGATTCACAGGGGGCAGGTACCATGCATGAGGAATACATTCCAGCTGCACACAGTTCCCCTTCTTCACCCCAGTTCAAAAGCTCCAACTCTACTCTGGTAGAATTATTACCACAATCTAGAGGAAAGCAGGGTTCATTAATAACCAATTTCTAAGCTTCTCAGGGGCATAGTAGAAATATGCGCTGCATACTCTAATTATAATATTTATAGATAATTGAAAAGGATTTGGGGAACCCTTGCAACCTTGCAAATTGACAGTGACCTTATTTTACAGAAGATGAAACTGAGGTCAAAAGAGACTAGTAACTTAACTGTTACAAAATAGGCTAACAGGTAGCAAGTGGCCCCCTGTGACCAAACTGCCAATTTCGCTACTAGGCTGGGGGGGGGGGGGAGAGAGAGAGAGAGAGAGAGAGAGAGAGAGAGAGAGAGAGAGAGAGAGAGAGAGAGACAGGTGCAAACATACACAAGAACACGAATATATGCATTCAAGTTAATCTTGATAATTATCTAAGCATGTATTACTATGTCTATTGAATAAAAAAGAGGACTAAGAACAAAGAAGTATAATTTAAAGCCCAAGTTCATACAACTAGTAAATTATAGAAATCAAACTCATCCTCCAGCCCGTCTAAACACTTTCCACTGTTATTGGGCCCATCTCACTTCAGAGTCTGGGTGAGTTTCCCATGGTCCTGGGTGGCCCCATGCATATTATGGATTAAAGAAGAAAGCACTGACCCTTACTCTGAAGGCCAAGCTCTCTCCAGTCTCCTGCTCCTCTTGAAGACTGACAAGCAGTGACCTTCTATCGTGTTTGTCTTCGTATCCAATATTGCCATCCTATGATGACTCTGCTTGAACACATGCTGCCCTTAGCCTTCGCCTCCTAGTGTCCTATGCTGGACTGCATTTATAGACTCTCAACACAGCATCACTATGAAAACTTGACTATTCACTGCCCCCACTCTCATCTCCACAGTTCTGTGTTGCTCCACCTCTTTCCTCTAGTTTGCCCTATATTTATGGAATAGGCTTGCTGACTTCAACCAATACTTTCCCTTACTTTGTTTTACTTTCATCCTTGAAATCTGTTGGATGCTCCCACGATGCTGGTTGCAAATATTCTGTTATCCATCCTTAGACTTTGTCCTAGGAAAGCAGCCAATACCAGTGCCTGTGGGCCATCCCTTCCCAGCTAGGAGGATACTGGGACACTATCGTAGACAATCTCTTTGATTGACAACAACACACCACCACATCCATAGACAGGTCACTTATTTTCTGCTAGGTTCAGTCATCTATCTGTAATTGTTGCCTTTGATTTGACCATGCTTCAGATAAGTCAAATGTTAATATTTAAAATATCTACTATACATTAAGATACTGTACCTGGGTATGGTGGCACACATCTGCAATCCTGGCACTTAGACGCTGAAGCGTAGAGTTGTGGGTTTGAACCTGGTAAGTTTGTAGCCTGAGATACATCAGGAGATACTACTCTCTTTAAAACTACTTTTATGAGTAAAGCTATCAAAGTGAGATGTTTCTACAGCTAAAGTTCAGGAAGCCTAACAGTTGTCAAAAATCTCTTCCTCTTCTACCTGCCTTACTGTTGGTTATGTTTCTGCATGCAACTCTTATTTTGTAATAAAGCTTATTTTGACCAATGGGACATTGTAACAGTGTGCATGAACAGAGGCTTAACAAGCCCAAACTACAAGAAAACAAGAAATTTGAGAACAAGAATCAAGCTTCCCTTGCCCATCAGCCCGACTGGGAGACATCCTATGACTGGGGTTATCCTGTGTCGTCTATCATCAACTTCTATGCCTGTTAACAGTGCGTCCATGAATGAGCCTAAAACAAAAAGAGTTGATTTGACATAGAAGGTGTGTCTTGTCAGTTCAGATGAATCATGATCCACATAAACTAATATTCTTATATTCTTTTGAGCCTGTAGATTGTAAAAATGCTTATTATGCCACAGAGGTTAATGTAGGAAGGGAAAGAGATAACAATAAAGCAAGGGCACAGTGACAATAAGGATTCACTTTGATTCCATTGCCATACATATAGGATACAAGTAATTCCATTCTCTCGATTATTTATTAAGAAAGAAATAGACTGTTTGGGGAAAATTAAAAATTCATAATGCAATGGAGTCAGAGGGGAATTGCTGCAATCATATCTTCCTATAGGTGAGAAGATGTGTGATCTCATACACATAGGAAAGAAGAGTCTAAGATAAAAACAAACTTCTGTAATAACAGGGATAGGGAGACAGCTCAGTGGGTTAAGTGCTTATTACAAAAGAATAAGCATATGAATTTGGGTCGCTAAACACCTAAATAAAAGCCAGGCATGGCTATGTGCACCCAAAATCCTAGTGTTTGAAACAGAGATAAGTGGAGCTTAATGGCTTGCTGGCCATCCATTCTAGCTGAAATGGCCAGTTACAGGTTCACTGAAAAGACTTTGTCTCAGAGCAACCCCATAGGAAGACCAGCAATCTAACTAACCCGACCCCTGGGAGCTCCCAGACACTGAGCCACTAACCAGGCAGCGTATCTGAGCTGAGAACCCTAACACATATAGAGCAGAGGACTGCCTGGTCTGGCCTCAGTGGAGAGAGAGGAGGTTCCAGAGATGAGAGAGGTCTGGTGGGAGAAGATCATCTTATTGGAGACAAGAGGAAGGAGGAATGGGAAGAGGAACTGTGGGGTGATTGACTGAGAAGGGGGTCAATGGCTGGATTGTAAATAAATAAAGTAACGAACAAAACAAAACAAAATAATAATAACAACAAAGAAACCCCCAAAGCAAAAAAGCAAAAACAAAGTAGAACAAAATATAAATATGGTAAAGAACAATTGAGAGAGACATCCTGACATCAACCTCTGGTTCCCACATACACCTGTAAGGGCCAGCACACCTATGCTCATAGACATGTACACTGATTACACACACATGCACACAGAATATTATAGAAAAGCAGGCCAAAGACAGGCAGATGCCAACGCATAGATACATACCTATGGTGGAGGAAGCTTCTGGAAGTCTTTTCTCATGGTCTCTGTCCTTTTGATGAAACACAGGCGAAATTGTCAATTGAAAATGGGGATGGTGAACGGGTTGTTGGCTTCGAAAGAGAGAAGAAAGTTCTAAATCTCCATCAGGAAAAGTGTTAGAATGCTCAGAATACTGACTGAATTATATGATACTGAAAGTGGTGGGCGGTGAAAGCATGTTTATCCAGAAAATGTGATACAACAGTATACAGTGATATATTTAATTTAAAATCACACATGCAAACTATCAAAAGAAACTACCATGCAATGTTGAAGCAGGAAGTAGGATTGAAATTATATGTGAAATATATATTCAAAGTATTCTCACAAAGCAGCTAAAAATACATCCAGAAAATACAGTGGCAGCATGTTGGCAGTGGTGTTCTCTAGATTTGGAGATTCTATTAGTTTTAATGTTTTCTTTATATTTTTGTGCATTTTCCAAATGAAAATCAACTTCCTTAAAAGAATGGAAAAGGAAACAATTGATAGTCATGTGAAAACTTACAAACAATGGGATCCAAGATTTCTCCCTTCCCTCCCCTTGCCTCCAAAAACAGAGAAGACTTGCTGGAAATTTCCAGTGGAGGGGATAGAGGCTGGTGGGAAAATAACAGTGAACTTAGAAAATGAAAGAAACACAGAAACACAGGCTCCTTCATAACGTCCAGGGCTTTAGCTTCTAGGGCTGTCAAGCCTTGCTCATTTGCTATTGTTTGGCAATATTTATGTTCTCTCCTCAAATGGTCAGTGAGCTTTATATTTCCATACCTTGACTTTATACTTCCTAGCTACAACTTGACTCCAAGTGAGGAATGCAGGCAATGGATTCGCTCGTTCATTAGCCCAGCTGGGAAGCTTTGATTTCTTTGACAGTTTTGACCCAGCAAAGAAATCCAGGGTGAATAGTCCGAGACTCTCGCTTCACTCACATCTCCTGACTGGAAAGACATAATTCTTAGCTGCTGCCTCATGGTCCAGATGAAACTAACCCCCACCCTCAGACTTCATAATGGAATAATGTTTTAGTTACAAAGTAGCTATGTTATTCATAGCCAGCATGGAGTATTTTGAACATTGATTATGTACATGAGTTATGATAGCAAACAAAGTGGAGTCTCTAACTGGGATTCAAAAAGCACAACAGAGTGGCCTTCAAAATCATTTCTCTGAGAAATAGTTTAACTCTCACTCTAGTATGTACCTTGTGCAAGTGTGTGTACATGCACATAGACTCACAAACATATTCATGAACAGGAAGACTAAAGTAAGTGTCCTAAGACTATCTTCACTTTCCCCATCAGGATATTTTCTGGTACATATCTCAGAATTTTATCAATCACAAACAAGTCCCCAGTCCAGTGTTATAGAAAAATAAAACAAAAACAAACAAAGCACAAAGGATTTGGAGACTGGAATTAAGTTTCCAAGTATAGTGTTGATAGGTTTTCTGATACAGACAGATTATTTAAATTTCATGAGTCTTAGTTTTCTCACAAACAAAATTAAAATGATAGTATCTGTTTCAAATAATAGTTTTTCCTCCTGGGTATTATATCATCTGTGGAGTTCTCTGTGCAGTTCTGGTGGAGAGAAAACACCTGCTCACTGGGAACTGTTGAGGTAGTGTTATTATCCCATAGACTTTATTACAGTTTGAGTGAGAAATCAAATTAAGGACCCAGAATAAGTACTAGGAAACATGTGGTGGGGGAGGTATGTGGAATCTAATTGGAATGATGAGAATCCTTATGCCAGGTGACTGCCACACAGATGGGGTCAGACAAAGTACAGGGGATGTGAAAGCCACCAAGGACTCGGCCAAAGGTACTAACAGTCACCTCTGACCCATGGAAATATTCTTGCTACCTTTTCTTTTTCTCGTTTCTTTAACAACACACACACACACACACACACACACACACACACACACACACACACCAGATATAAACTGATGATTTACAAAAGATCTCATAATATAGGAAATATTTAGCATGCAATTAGTGGAGGGGGGTTTATTTAACTTGTTTCGAAATGACTATATTCTTTGAAATATAGTTGAAATTCTGGGTGACCTCTAAAATAATCATTGGGGTCATACATGTTCCTAAAGTCCTGTAATCAGAGAACTATGACGTCTTGGGCATGTAGGAGCACATCAGAGAGGCTTCTCCTTTTACAAAGGGAAAAGTTAAGATCGCTCTAAATAAATTTTATTGGAATATCTAGAAAATTTTATTTAGGAAAAACCACACAGTTTTTTTTTCTTTTTTTTTCTTCCCCATTTCCCCGTTATTGAAAAGAGATTCTTTTCTTATACAACATATCTTGATTACAGTTCCTCTCCCTCTACTCCTTCCACTTTCTCTCTATTTCCACTACGCTTAGGATCCACTCCCTTTCTGTCTCTCATTAGAAAAGAACAGGCTTGAAAGACACAACAACCCGTATGACAAAATAAAATATAATATGATAAAACAAAAACTGTCTCATCAAGACTGGACAAGGCAATGCACAGAAGAACAAAGAGCCCCAAGAGCAGACACAAGAATCAGAGATTCATCCATTTACAGACTCAGGAGTCCCATAAAAACACTAAGCTGGAAGCTATAATATATATGTAGAGGACCTAGGATCTGGTGGGGACCCATGTAGGCCCTATGCTTGCTGTTAATTTCATCTGAGTCTTGCTTAGTTAATTCAGAAAGCCTTTCCTCCTAGTGTCCTCCAACCCCTCTGGCTCTTACACTCTTTCTTCTTCTTCTTCCTTAGGGTTCCCCAAGCTCAGAGAGGAGAGTTTGATGGAGACATTCCATTTAAAGCTATGTGTTCCAAGGACTCCCCACATAATGTCTGGCTGTGGTCATTGCATCTGTTCCCATCTGCTGTAGGAGGAAGCCTCTCTGATGATGGTTGAGCAAGGCACTGATCTATGAGTACAGCAGAATATGAGTAGGAGTTGTTTTGTTGGTACTATTATTTTCTACAACAGTAGTGTTTGGTTTTACTCCAGATCTCTAGATTACCTAATCTCTGGTTCTTAGTCCCTCAAGCTATGTCAGTATGGGTTCCATCTTATCAAGTGGACCTTAAATAAAATTAGACATTGTTTGACTTCTCCCACAAGCTATTTTCCACCTTTGTCCAAGCATATTTTTGAGGCAGAATAGATTTTGTGGCTGGGTTGGTGTTTCTGTTTCTCCTTTGGTAGCCTGCAGAATGTCTGTCTTAGGCAGGGTTTCTATTCCTGCACAAACGTCATGATCAAGTTGGGGAGGAAAGAACTTATTCAGCTTACATTTCCACATTGCTTATCATCACTAAAGGAAGTCAAGCCTGGAACTTAAGCAGTTCAGGAAGCAGGAGCTGATGCAGAGGCCATGGAAGGATGTTCTTTACTGGCTTGCTTCCCCTGACTTGCTCATCTTACTTTCTTATAAAACTCAGGACTACCAAGCCAGTGATGGCACCACCCACAATGGGCTGAGAAAATCTCATGGAGACATTTCCTCAAGAGAGGCTTCTTTCTCAGTGATAACTACAGCTTGTGTCAAGTTGACCCACAAAACCAGCCAGTACAATATCTTTCTGTGATAAAGACACTAGAACACAGGGGATTTTGGCTCCGTGTAGGAACCAGCTCAACTTCTCAATGTTCCATGAGTTGTATAGGTGTTGTCTTCTGAAATGGGATACTGTTGTTGGTTTGCAGAGAGCAACCCACTGTCTTAGAAACAGCCTGGATTGTATGAGGATTTCCATAGGATGTCCTTGGTCAATATCTCAATTGAATGCAACCCAGTCCTGCTAATGGAAGATTCTCTTGTTGACAAAAGTTGACCACTCAGGACTTTGTTTCTCCCATTATTAGGAGATCTCATTAGGATAACCTTTATATACTTTCATTACGATCAGTTTCAATATTATCCTTCAAAAGTCTCTCAATTCCAACTGTCTCTTTCCTCATTCTTTCCCTCAATCCTAACTCCCACTCATCCCCACCTACCCCTAGTCTTCCCTCCAAGGGATATCCATGTGGCCTCTATACCAAATCCTCTTGGTCTGTGGATTGTGGGTTGGTTATCATTTGTTTATTGCCTAATATCCACCTATGAAAGTCCTCTGGCTCATATAATACAGGGAGTCATATCTGCTTGCAAGTAGCCTTGTGTCTATCCCCCTACAGCAAAAGATGTTAATAAGCTATCTACCTAATATTGCATTGTGAAACTGATCACATTTGAGTTTGTCCATAATTTCTGATTAGCATGGTCACTCACTTCTATGTTCAAGAGAAAATTTATTAACCAGAATATATTTTTTAAAGAAGAAACCAGAAGAGAACAATCACCTACCAGTCCTTTCCAAGTTATATCCAAAGCATTTGTGTTAGCCGAATGTGATAAATGGATGTGTCACTTGCCTGGGAGATAAGAATCTCTGACCTTTTTCAATGCTTGGATAAACCATTAGTGAAAATTATGAAAAAGCAAACTTCAGTAGTGAAGTGCAGATTATCTCCTTCTTGGATCTTTAGTTCTCTATCACTTATCTTTCTGCCTTTCTCTCTCCCCTCATTAGCTTTTCAAAACCATAATCTCAAGGAATGGAAATTCATGCATGGTGATTTATAGAGTTTGCTTATGTAAGCTGATGAATGATCCAGAAATTACTGAAATCTGTTAACATGGTCAGACAGGAGAATAATAGGGAGCTTTGGAAGTGTTGTGGTCAGGTGAGCATCCAGAATGGACTTAACTGACTGTTTCCACAAAGTAACTCTGTGGCTAGATACTGTAAAGATTGCACTATTGAAGGTCAAAGAATAAAGAAATCTAAGTATGGATTTCTGGCTTTCTTGTTTATGAAGTGCTCTGAAGATTGACGCAATCTATTAAGCATTCCAAAAGTTAGTCAGTACTGAACTAGATGTTCTGTACTTTGTTCCTATGATGGTTCCAAAGAAGTGTTCTTGTTGAACAGATTCAAAGGCTTCTTCCCATTTTCCTATCACCAAAAAAAAATTACTGATATTTTTGTTTACATGTGTATGGTCTTTTGCTATTAGAAATTGAAACAATAAACAAACATGAGGAAA
Organism: Tokudaia tokunoshimensis; assembly: GCA_036184795.1. Lineage (NCBI taxonomy): Eukaryota > Metazoa > Chordata > Mammalia > Rodentia > Muridae > Tokudaia > Tokudaia tokunoshimensis. The sequence goes on along the minus strand of BTHU01000013.1, from coordinate 25,853,836 downwards.
TTAATTTCTTTACACATAGAACCACCTCAAAACAAGATCATTCAGAAAGCAATACATGCATGTAGATTGTGTCTCTGTGAAGGGCGAAGCGTAGCTCCACAGTCTTTAATTTTCAAGCAAATTAACTGATATTCTCCTCTGACTGGGCTGAAAATGAAAACATGTCATGATTTATGGTTGTATCTAAAGTCAGAAAATAATTTTAGTGTCACTGTATGTTTGTGAAAAACCAACTCTTACGTATTTATTGAATGTATAAAAAAGGGCTTTTCTGTCTTTTTTTTTCAGTCTTTTATTAGTTTTGCTGATGTCCATTGTTTCATTGTTTTTATCTCCGCAGAAGAATCTGAAAGAAAATGTGGAAAGGAATGTAAAAGAAAAAATCGGGGGCAGAGTATCCAGTTGGAAATGAAATAAAAACTATAAATTGCAGATATCTGAGTCAGAGTAGACGGTTCAAGTTCATCTTATGAAGACATTTATGTCTTGTTTTATAAAATCGTCTTGTTATTCTCTTGATAACGAAAGGAAAAACAAGACATGTTTTATGGTTTTATATTTTCTACCCAATAAAATAACCATTTACAACCTGTTAACAACTTGCCTCTCTAGTCTCTGCCTGCATACAGTGTTCTGGTTAAAATCTCTTTATTCACCATTTGCCAAATATACCAGGCATCTCATCTTTACTATGTGCTCCCACAGCTGCACAGTCAGTCTGGAATATCTTTCTTTCTCATAGTCACTGACAAACTTTTCCTCTTCAAAACATAAGCCATTTTTACTTCCTTTGGCCATAATCACTCCCACCTAAATCTCCATCCCATAACATTTGTATGCACATTTTTATAACACTTGCCATATCATTTTAAGATCTGCACTGATGGGTTCATTTCCTTGAAAAGAATGAGTTATTTAAACTGGGGATTTGTGTTATTTATCCTTGTAGCTCTAGTCTGCTCCCGACACATGGGAAATACGCATGCGTTGAAACAGTGAGTGTGGACTCTCAGATTTCCTGCGAAAGAGTAGGAGACAGATTTCAGACCTCCAGGATAAAAGTGGAGGCCAGTTCTCATTATTGAACCGCATACATTCCTTAACTTTGCAGCTCTTCTGCAGAGTGCTTTCTCGCCCACCCCAGCTGGAGCAGTCATGCTCTAGTGACTCCAGATGGTTGCCATGGGCCTTGGGCAGCTGGGTGGGGAATGCACCTTCCATCTGATTGCACTCACCATGGGTGGGCAGGTGCCCTCTGTCAGGATGGCTGCAACCAGAAGCCAAATGGGTGGCTCATTGAGGTGAAGGCAGCAAATGCAAATCTTCATGGTTCCGATGCCAAGGTTGACCTCAAACTTGGAGGATGATGTTGACCTTGAATTAACTGGCCCCTCCCTATGTAGGTCATTGCTATGATCACTGCCTAAGGGCTTGGCTTCTCTCTCTGACTCACTGTCTTCAATTCTATATCCAGTTTGAGAAATAAGTCATCAAGAACCACAGTGCCTTATTGAGTCAGTTATCTGGAGTGCTATCAAGTTCTCCTTAGGTGGTGGAGGTTTATCATGCCAGAGTCTGTCCAGATGGGCAATTACAGGTAAACAAAGGAGATAGGTAGGCCAACTTTATCCAACTAGGAACTCCCAGGGGTGCTGATCAAGCTCTTTCCAATGTGGAGCTTTCCCTGATGTATCAGACTCTACTAATGCCTTCCAGGCCACCAGCATGTCTTGCTGAATATTGCAGAGGTCTGTGAATTGAGTTTCTGGCTTCAGCTTATCTTTCTTCTCTTTTTCCCATGGCAAAACTTATTTTTGGTTTACTATTATATTCCCAGAAATCACCTAAGAGCATTACATTGCGCAAAACCAAGGTTGCTAGCTTGACATAGCGTCATAGACTTCACTTGATGCTAGCACACACAAAATGAACACAGGACAATGGTGAGATTAACCACCTATCTATTCTATGCATCGGCTTCTTTTAATGAAAAGAAAAAGTGCTACATGCAGTCTTTACTGAGATACACGAGTTTCTTCTACAGACCTGGCTATAATCCTTACCACACACTTGGTTTCACCCTGCTATACTTTGACCACAGTGGACTGAATTAAGGATAAACACGTGATTCAAGAGTAACCAATGACTTAGGGTCCTTAGTGGTTAAGGACCACTCTGCTCTTGCAGAGGACTCAGGTTCAATTCCTAGCATCCATGTAGGAGTTTATTTATAGCTTTAGTTCTAAGGGATTGATGTTCTCATCTGACCTCCAAGGTGCACAGATATACATGGAGGCAGAACACTCATACACATAATAAAACAAAACAAAATTGCTTTAAAAAATAAAAGCCATCAAACGAGCTCTAACCTGATGAGGACTGCAATGTGGAGTCTTCAAGAAATTTAGGACAGAGCACAAAATAAAAGCTAATTAATGGAGGTGAGAGAGAATACAGTGGGAAGAGTATATATAACTGGCTCCCAGGATCATCAATGCCCAGGGATTGATGGTGACAATTCCCGGACACTAAAGGAGTAATCTGGATGACAAAAGTTCCCTGGATTTCCTAATATTTTTGCCTCTCCTAGTAGGGACAAGTAACCTAACGTTGCAGTAAATCTTTTAAAGTGAAGAAATCAGGGAGTCTGTATTTTTTGCTTAAATAAAGAAGTCCAAAGTTACCTAGTTGTATTTTTGTCTGGTTTCCAAAATTATGCTTTTTCTCAGACAAGAAAGGAGCTTCTAGATTTAAATGTCTTAATAATCATGCACGGGAATTTCTGAATGCTTAGCATCTGCCAGGTACCGTGTCAGGTGCTTTATATATGATTTTATGAACTGTCAGTTCCCCCAAAATGTTACATAAATATCCAAGTCTGCTTTCCTAGATTCCCCACCATTGATGGAGCCTCATAACTGGCCTTGTCTTTGATCCACTGTATTCTGTAAGGTGATGTACCAACTAGAGTAACTTTATTTAAAGAATAATGTGATTGTGCTTCTTCTCTGTTGAAAACCTTCTAGTGGGTTCCTAAGATGTACAGAATGGAATTGAAGATCCCTTGATAATCAGAGCTCTAGTCCCTAAGGCCTTGTCTCCCTCCTTCCCTTACCATTCTCCTCTTATCCCCAGGATATAGACACCCTACTTCCTTAAGCTTCCTAATTTGGTCATAATCCTTTTGTGTTCACTGGCCCTTCTGCTTTGTTCTTTTTTCCTTGAATTATGAGTGTTACATTAAGTACCACCTTCTTCTGGAAGCTTCCCAGTTATTCTCTTTCTGGACAGTCCAATGCAAAAGTCAGGTACCAGACACTTGAAATACTACAGTCCTAAATTCAAATGACCTGCAGTTATAACATATGCACAAGAGTTCAAGGACACGATGGAAATATCACAATAGTTCATATACAATAGATCATTAACTTTGGCTTCACTTTTTAAGCATTTTAGGGGGCTACCAGAACCATTAAAAATTCACACGTGGCTTGGATTCTGTTTCCAGACGGTGCAGATCTCTTCATCCTTCTAGCTATCTTACACCTCCTACTTATAAGCTTTCTTTTGCTGGATAAACATTTCCTTACTGAGAGAAGGAAAGCTTCTGAAAGGCTGGGGATTTGTTCTGCTTGTTTCTGTATTTGAATAGTAGACTAGGATAGTGGCAACTACTAGACAGTAGACAGCATGAAAGAGTTAAGGATGATTAATAAATCATGTAGCAGTGACTCTTTATCAACTCCATTCTTATTTCAGGAGATTCTATTGAACTGTATCTTCAAACTAATATTCCGGATTTCCTAACAAAACAAAACAAAACAAAACATAGAGTTGGGAACTGGTACTGTGTGAGCTTCACTCACTCAATGGATTGGGTCAAACAGGTAACACAGCTATGAACTGATTAGTACAAACTTATATCTCAGGCATACTCTTTCAGGATACCAGTAACAAAATAACTGAACGTTTTCTAATAGGTTCTCTTAAACTTGAATGTATTCCCAATAAGCCTGTATGTTCTCAGAAATCTAGGTTAGATCACATTAGCTTGGAATCAACACCTCATTTCATAATTTGATTGGGCCAGTTACTTTCTTAGCGAGTAAAGTCATCTATTCAATAGAGTACCAACAGGAAGTGATTGTTTGACCTGCAGTTTGTTCTTGTACACAGCCTTCCCCTAGTTAAGAATGCAAAAGAGAAGAGAGGCAGTAATAGCCTAAGCCATCCTTAGTTCTGGCCAGATTCTCTTTTGCTGGCTATCAAAGATGTGCAAAGCGTATCTTTGCCCCTCTTCTCCCAGTTGCTTTTTAAAAATTATCTCTCCTGCTGCTGATGGAGCATCACTCGTGATTTTTTCCAGGAAAGGAACGTTATTACCAGCTGAATAACAATTGGGTTAAAGAAGTCTGCACTGGAGATCTGGCTGCTGAAATCTGACACTGTAACTACCACTTACAGGAGCCATTCTGGAGAGGCACTCAGACAAGTGCAATGAAGTCACATCCTTTAGAGGATGCATATGCAAGAAGGACAGGGACCAGGGACTGAAAGGAGGGAAGGAACCATGAATAACTAATTCCACTTATGGAGTTTTTCAGTGATCCATATACATGTTCATATAGAAATTGTTTAAAATACCATAAGGGGGTTATCCTCATGTGTGTGTGTGTGTGTGTGTGTGTGTGTGTGTGTGTGTGTGTGTGTATAAGAGAGAGAGAGAGAGAGAGAGAGAGAGAGAGAGAGAGAGAGAGAGAGAGAGAGAAAGAGACTTTGCCATTTTGTTGGTATACTAAGTATTCTGTTAGAATAAACTGAAGTATGAGACCAAAGTAAAAATTCGATGGAAAAAAGGAATAATAGTAATAATAACAATAAAAAACAATAATAGTAATAAATTTGATTAAGGCAAATGACATACACTAAAGCCACACAGCTGGTAGTAGGGAGCTTTACGAGAACTAACGACTATACTTCTGAGAGTCTATCCTCAGAGCATATCATCCTAGAGATTGGATCTAAATTCTAAAGTACAGAAATCCTAGTCAGACATACACATGAGTTAGTTATATACCAGGTATGCATACTATGATAGTTCCTTCATGCTGCAGTGAGCACTATGTGGGTTATGGCCTTGACTAACTAAATTGATACATGCAGACCAACCCTACAGGCACCTTCTCTAAGTTTGGGTTCTGGGCTTTAAAATAAAGAAGAAAGTGAGTGGAGCCTTAGCAGGAATGCTTTGATTCCTTCTGTCTACTCTTGACTATAATGAGACTTGCTGCTTCAAGCCCATGGCTTGACTTCTTTACAATGATAGTCTGTAACCTGCATTAGTAAGCTTCATAAACCCTTTATCCTGTAAATTATTTTATTATCACAGGAACAGAAATAAAACCAGGACAGATATTAAGAAGTATAGAAGGAAATGCCCCCTATCCAATGTGGCTGCTCAAACCACAGGTCTGGATCCTCCACAGGACATTAGTCCTAATCACACAGACCCTCCCCAGCTCCACCCTGCCTTTTCTGTCTCCCTCCTTTCACCCCTCTCTCCAGCATAATTGCTCTTCTATATTTAGAAAAAATAATAGAGAAAACAGAAAATAAGTAAACAGAGAAAGAAACAGGAGGCATTTACATTGTTGAATCTCGCTTGACACTTGGGGTGGAGGTGGGGTGAGAGTTAAAGAAAGGCCCAGCTTCTCTCCTCTGTTTTCATCCCTCATCTGTTTCATAGATCTGACTGACACAAGCCCCACCCTTGCTTTATTCATTCATTGCTTTCTTTTCCTTAATGTTTACCTTTTGTTTGTATCCTCAGACTTGCCAGAGATCCATTGCTACTTTAATTCTCAAAATCCACAGTTCCCAGTCCTCCTTTTCCTCTTGCTCCATATTAATGCCTGATTCATAGATCAGGGCTTAACCAAGAATTCAAACTCTCTTCAGGTGCTAAAAGGGGAAAGAGAGGGAGAGAAAAAGAGGAGAGGAGAGGAGAGGAGAGGGGAGAGGAGGAGAGGGGAAGGGAGGTAAGGGGAGAGGTCATACTGGTATATCAGATCCCAATTGATCAGCTTCTCTTTGATGGCATCCCACTGCATCAAGTCATTCTCTCCTCTTTATCTGAAGTCTATACAGCATCCTCATCCATGGAAATAATCCAATCTCTACCAGAACTACTTTTCATACTTACACTAGGTCATCACTCTCTAGGAGAACAGAAATTGTGTAGTATACAGATTGGTAGAAAGAATCCTTCTCCCGACGATGGTGTGGTGTGGTGTGAAGCTATTGTGTGGTATGGTGTGTCTGGAGACAAGGTATAGATAAATGAAATCCATGCTTCTTTTCTTGGGAAAAGGAGACACCATTACAGCAATGAGAGATAACGCCTTGAAAATTGTAGGTTAACTTGAGAACAGTTTCTCTCTTACCTTTGGTGTTAGGCAAATGCCTACAAAATGAAGATTTCTAGGAACTGTCAAAGGCACAGGCTTCCAATAGGAATATTTGGAAATGCTTCAAAAGACAATTCATGATAATCTAAAAGTTACTAAAAATGAAATTATCCTTGAAACATTGTTTCATTTTCTATGAATGAAAAGTATTGATTTAACAAAAACTATTTTTATTTGCTTACTATGTGCCTTAGTTATAGGTGCCACGATGCCAGATATTAAACAAATGCCTCTTGATTTTTGGAACTTAGATGGGGGCATTTCTTGTAGCATGAGTCAAGTGTATGAGAGGAAGTGAGCAAGGTAAGCTGATCTAAGTCAGTTTGGTCAGATGTAATATTTAAGTTATTCTCAATAAATCATTACAGTCTCTAGAAAACCTCAGGTCAATGAATGACAGATATTTTCTCAAAACAGAGTATTTGATGATCATAAACAAGGTTTTCAAGCCAGATCTGTGACACAGAAAATCACTTATTGCATGAACGTTGTTTCGCTAGAGGCATACCTTTGCTCATTCTCATCGAGGTCCCTTTGATGAAGTCAGATTCTAACACAATGGAAAAATAATGAACTGTAATCTCATGCAGCAATTTTGCTAGGCCAGAGGAAGGATTTTTGCATAATTGCAAGGATCAAACAACCAGAAGTCCGAAATTACTGACTGGACAGAGACTGATTAGGGGTCCAACCTCAAGGGACCCATCCCTGGGAGCTGCAGAATACAGGCCTCAGGGGAATATTTGAATGCAAAGGTGAGGAGACTTTCTAAGCTATTCAAGCCAATCCTTGCATCTTAAATGCTTTAATTTCATAAAAGACAGCCCATTTCTAACATCCATCATGCTAATTAATAGGTTGCTAGTTTCACCAATAAAAATCAAATTTGACATCCAGCATGCTAATCAGCAAATGCTGGTTGTCCGATGAGACAGGAGTAACAGAAGGGCTTCCAATGGCCACTTTTGGAAGAAGGCCCTGACTGAGGTGTTGGTGGCTGACTCCAAATTTCACTATAGTGACTGGATGCATGCGTGATTTCAATGGAATAGATGTGGCTCATGTAGGAAAGAATAATGCAAAACCAAACTGAAAAACCACAAGCAAAATAAAACCAAACAAGTGAAGCAGTAAGCAGCATTGAGGCATTTTATCATTTTCTTGAGAAGAAGATGCCCTGGAAATACCAAGTGGTTTTCCACAGAGATCCTGAAATGAGTGAGTCACCAGTGTACCGGGAGAGAGTCACAGGTGTTGAAGCTTGAAGGGTATGTGCCAAGGAGTCCTGCCCACCAGGAACACATCCAAGACACAGTCTTTATCTGCTGCTGAAGTTGGGAACGAATTGTATTGCCAGGGAAGGAGATTGGGCCTGCCCTATCGTTTTAAATGTTGATTAAGTGAGTGATCCTCAAACTGGGAAGGGGGCAAACTAAGGAAAGAAAAACAAAGAACCAACAACTCACCAATTTCCATAGGTAGTCATCCTTCAGGGGCCCATAATGGAGAGTTATTATAAGTGTTATTGCTGTACTTTTCCCTCTGTCTTCATTTCTGACACAAAGCTATCTATGTTGATATGGCTTGATGTGTGATGTCTCCAGAGCTAGTGTTACAGTGTGTGGAATTTTAACCTCCCGAACACAAGGCTGAGTAAACCCCCTCTTCCTTATAACATGCTCATCTTGGACATATGCAATAGCAAAAGGAAACTGAAAAAAATATCCTGAATTAAATGTTGGCAGCTAATTACTTATTAAACATGGAGACAGTGTGTGTGCACTAAACGAACCCATAGGCTCTCTAACATTTAATAAGTGCAAGAATAATGGAGCTAACCTTTTTCTCTTCTCTTTTCACCCTCTTAAACTCAGAATTGAGACCTTTTCCTTATTCAATCAATTTTAAAGCCAGTGAAAAAGATCAAGCCAAATTAGCAGTTTGCTCGACAAATTGGTAGTTAAAAAAAAAAATCAAAGCTTTTAATTTTCTTATTCTTCCTTTAATTCAAGAAAGGAGAGTTTGTTTCTACAGGTAATTGCAAGGATTTGGTGGCTCTTTTAATATGTTTCAATATGTTCTGGATGCTCAGGTCACAACCCAGAATGTTGTGGCTTGAGCATCCGGAACACATTGAAAGAAATACCAAATTCCTGCAATAACCTGTAGAAACAATAATGTGCCCCTAGTATTGTGGCAAATGTGAGGGTATATGAATGTGAGATACCAATTCCAGGAAAGGCCTGGATGGTCTGATGTTTTATGTCTTCAACTTCCTTGAGTTGTGGAGAAAAAAATCCCTGCACATTAATATTATATATAGTATATTGATACAGCTTTAAATTAACATACCTTACTGATATTACTCACTATTCACAAGCAATAAGAAACTAACTTGTAACAAAACTGACCCAAGATCATCAAGATATTGCCACAGTAGTCTGGAATTTGAAAAAGGAAAAGAATGCAACTAGAAACATTAAATGGATCATATTTATAAAATTTACACATACATATTCACATTAAAATGATAATTAGAGAACAAGAGATCACAAATTTGAGGAGTGGGAATGACACAAGGACTGGAGGGAGGTGAGGAAGAGGGGCAATGATATAAATACAGTGCACATATATGAAATTCTAGAAGAAATTGAGAATACAAAAAATACTATTTTGAGGGCACCCATATTATTATTTTAGGTTCAAAACAGGTTTCAAATGTCATCTGCCACTCTTACAATCTACATTTTAAATATATGCATGCATATGGAGGTGTCTGTGGAAGATTAGTTTGCAACCACTGTGACCTTTGAGTTGCCTCTGTTGTCTCCCCTGGGTTACTCCAATACCCTCCAAGTTGGATCTCTGCTTTTGTATCCTGCAGTATGTTCTCAACTCAAAAGTCAGACATCATCCATTGCATTCACTGTGCCATGCAGCTCCTCCTTTTAAAGCTAACGTGTGCACAGTGGGGTATATGTCCCCACCACAGCACCTCTCTCACTTTCCCAAGCACTTGGCCACTGCTCTTTTCATACTATGTTGTAGCCACACCAGCCTCCATAAACAATCCTGGAACTCTCTATTTCAGCTTAATTTGTACCTATGAATTAAATAGCCTATGAACAAGAAGTCCTTACAGGACCTTGTATTCACCAGCCTTCTTACTTTGTTTTACCCTGGCATTTACTTCTATCTGACATTCTACATGTTTGGCTTATTCATTTATTGTCTTCCTCCCTTCACTATAGCATAAGCTCCACAAGGTGTAGGTAGCTTTGCTTCTTCTCTGGGTCTTACCAAAGCATGGAATGTGGTTGACAAGTACTATGGGCTTAATAAGTATTTCTTGAATAAGTAAGGGAATGTACTGATGGATATGGGAGGAAGAGATGGAGAGGTATACAGTGAATGTTGGAAGATAAAGATAAGAGCAAAGTGTATTTTCCAGGGACAATTACAGATGGTCAGTTTTGTAACTGAACTGTAGAAGTCTTTAACCTTGGACAATATCCCCTTGGACCATATATGGTGTATATTACTTGCCAGTTTCATTGTCATATTTTGTATGATATACTTCCCTTAAGTTTTTTGCAAACACAGAGAAGTCAATAACCCTACTTCAGCCTGAAGGAAAGTGTTCTGTCCACTTCTTCAGAGCTCCGTCAGTCAGTAGTATAGAAAGGGCAGGCTCTCATCAGGGAAGGAGCTAAAGCAGAGAATGAGTAATCTAGACTATTGCCCGATAGGGAAGACTTGGGGAAGTTCACGCTCATTCATAAGCACACTAGCTGGAATCAGTTGTGACGGGAAGGGGTCGCCCATCCGGGTTCTTAAGCTTTATACTAGTAAAAAAAAGAAGACCTCGAGAATGATTGAGGCTTGTGAAATCTATAATCCTGACCCAAGTGCTCTTTCCACAATTCCTGGCCACTCCACTATTTTAGTCCATCTTTCATTTGAAAGTTTATGGACCCCACTACCTCAATCCATAAAGTGGAAACAGAAATTTACACCTTGATGCTTCTCACTGTATATATGTGTGCTGCAAGCACACCCTGCAATTTACGTGAATCTTAGAGCTTAGTAAAGGTAAATTCAAGCTGCTGTTAAAAAGGCCCTTGCTCCTATCTACTTTGGAATACCAGTAATCGTAGCAAAAGAAGATTAAGATATGAAAGGAAATATTAAAAACTCTGTTTTATACACATTGTCTTTCTCCTTTTCTTTTTTTTCTATCCACATTTCCACAATCAACAACAAAATGTTACCCTGAAGAAAACTAGAGTGCTATGGTATTTTCCCTCCTCCCCAATGTCTCTCTTTTCTAAGCCCTTTTCATGATTTAAGAAATGAGAAAAAGAAAAAAAACCACAAGTTTATATTGGTTTGAACAAAAATGTCTAATCTTGTCAGTTAGAAATGAAAGCAACTGCGGTTCTTTCAAGAACTCCTAACCCAATCTTTGTTTAGTCCAAACCAAGGGAGCCAAAGGCTGGTCAGGGCAGACTCTGGAAAGCCAGTCCGGTGTACTACGGGCATGTCATACGATAGTGCAAAGGCCCCATTGGCATCTTGTTTCTTCCCCTACAATAATTGCCTTTCTTTTAGATTTCAGTGTTTCCCTTTTGTGTTTACGATAACAGAGGGATGCTTTATTGCATTTCACCAGGCCGGTTGCCATGGTGATCAGCAGTTGCTGTATGCTGTAAAAATAACCCTCCTTCCTTGATAGATTTCACTTGAGTGAAAATAACCCTTAAAAATAGGTTGAAATTTACATACTAACTCTTCCAGCAGGTTCAAGGGGGAGAAAGGAATGAATTACATCGTGATTTGACAAGCTATTAGGTGAGAGGCTGCCGGATGAGGTGTGAACAGGAAAGTTGGCTGCGGGAGGCCAACCAAATTCCACTGCAAAATCGTCAAATCCATTTCTTTGTTGTTGGGTCTTTCCTCATTAGTGTTGTATGAAGATGAAAAAGAGATCAGAGAAGATTCAGACATCCGTGGGGATGGGGACTAGCACGGATTAGTGGCTCATAAATAAGGGAAAAGGTGGGTTCCAACTAGAATACCATCCTTCAAACTGTGCCTGCTGACTTCTGTTCCCAATGAGGGAACCGGATACTGCTTGAGACGTTAATAAGGTGATCTGCAGTTAGATATGTTTGAGAAGCATAATTCACTGTACCCATAACCTCTATTGTCAAGGTCAAGTGTTTTAGAGATTCTAAGGCAAGATCCATTTCTGTGTGTGTGTGTGTGTGTGTGTGTGTGTGTGTGTGTGTGTGTGTCCTTCATTAAGCAGGAACACCTTGTCAGGTCACAATTCCAATGACTCCATTTTTGACAAACTTCTCACATTCTTCAAACTCTTCTGTCTTGCTTTTTCAAATGATTCGTGAGGATGGCCTAACAGTTTTAAAGACTGCCTACCAACGTCTTCTGCCATGTTTTCCCCACCTGCAAGAAAATGTATAAAACCAAAAACAACCTCAGGGCTCATACTAGTGATAAAACAAACAAACAGCAAGTAATGATTGAAGAAATAAACAGACCTCCCAGGACAGTTTCAGGGCATTAAGGGATTAAAGAGTAAAGTTGTTTTGGGGATGGAAGAATTACCTTCACACCTTAATAACTTGAGAGGAATTAAGTTACTTCATGTCAACAACATATGTCAGTGTGTACATTTCAATTTTAAAGAAGTTTACACAAAGGTTTTTGGGTATGCATATGCATCATGACTGTATCTCCTTCCAGATTTCCTCTGGCTACACTTCCATGTCTGGAATAATCTCCTCATTTACATGTTTCACATTGATATTGTATGTAACATGTTTTTTTTCATTTTGAATAAAAAATTAACCACTATTTTTCTATTTTTTCTATAAACTTATTGGATACTTCTTAAGATACTAGTCGAACCTCTTCAGTGTTAGTAGGATGAAAACTTCTCATAAGGCCTAAGCACTTCAGAGGCTGAGGCAGCAAGGTTGCTATGAGTTTGAAGCTCTGCCATCCATGGTGAGTTCCAGACAAACCAGCCTGAGGAAGAGAGTGAGACTCTCCTCAACTATAGCCTTTCCCACCCAAGGAATGGAGAACTCCAATGAGAAAGACTCACAAATCTAAATATTTGCATAATGCGGACTGAAATTTACCTTCTGTTTTTAAGAATTGAGATTCTTCAAGAATTTCACGTGTGCTATATTTACTATATTCACCCCACTCCTCTGCTCTCCTCCCTCTGTTTCCTCTTATGTCTCACCTTTCTTTCTCAAACTTAAATTCACAATCTCTTCTGTAATTATTATTGTTTTACAGACACACACACACACACAGAGAGAGAGAGAGAGAGAGAGAGAGAGAGAGAGAGAGAGAGAGAGAAACACACAATCTACTGAGTCCATTTTGTATTGTTCATATGTAAGTGTGTTTAGGGCTGACCACTTGAATTGGATAATCTATAGGGAGGCTCATCTGTGGAGGAGACGGATTATTTCTCTCTAAGAAGCCTGAAGCCCTTCATCTAGGAGAGGTGCTTTCTGAGATTTTCCCCAGCCACCCAGTATAGCTATTATGCCAGTCTTTTTTTTAGTCAACCACATCACTGAGATTTCATGACTACAACCCTTGTCTTTTCTAAGGAGAGACTATCTCACAGCAGATGACCTGATCTTCTGGCTTTGCAATCTTTCTACCACCTCTTCTTCAAAGATTCCTGAACCATGTGTGTAGAGACTGTATTGTATGTGTATCAGGTGATCAGTTTTTTTTTTTCATTTTGACCAGTTGCGGATTTCTGAAATTACATCTATCTAAACAATACACAAATGAACCTTTGATGAGGAGTGAGAGCTACATTCATCTGTGTGTATAGGGATAAAACCAGAAATTGACAGTGCTTGGTTCTTTTCCAGGGTCTATGACATACCAGCCATAGATTCTTGGGTAGGTTTACAATACCAGGTATTAAATCCCTCCTGTTGAGTGGGCCTTAAGTTCAACTGGAAAACAGTTGGCTACTCTGAAGATGGTTATAAGTGGCACTATTGGACCAGTGGGGAATTTCTTACCAGGCCAGCCATTGTGGGAGACACAATGTATCTCCCACAATGTATATGTATGTGTGTCACACAACATATGGGGAGCATACTACACAGTGGAATTCTATTCAGCTGTAAATTAAAAAAAAAGAAATAAAAAATTCAGGCAAATGATATAACTAGTAAGTATCATACTGAGTGATATAGCTCAGACCCAAAAAGACAAGTGGCACAAGGTTCCTCTTATTCGTGAATCTTAAATCCAAATCTTCAGATGTAAGTATACAACTTGGAGTAACTACTGAAACCAGGTAGAGTAGAAAAGGGATCATGGTGTGGGATGGATCTCTAGAGATGGGGATAGTAAGACACAGATGCTATAAAGAAAGAAAAGGGAAAAACAAGTGTGGGTGGGCTTCACCAGGAAAAGGGGCAGGAGGATAATACAGAGGAAGAGGGAAGACACTGTAGAGATAACACTGCAAATGCTTGAGAAAGCAATAGAGATGCATGCTATTTTATAGTATATATATATTATATACTTATTTATGATAAGTATTATATACACACATACATATATATATATAATGGTATTGTATCACTTGGGGTGATAATACTCCTCCCAAGAGTAAAAGACTAACTCCAGTGTTATGTATAGGAAACCTCCCTTTCAGTTGTTGGCCACAACAGTCCAGAGACTCTCAAAATGACATAGAACAATGCTATTATTCTTAGGTCTCCTCCCAGTACTTGAAGGTAAGAGCCTATTGGTGAAGACACACACTGCAAAAATCGGACATGGAGGAATGAATCTGAAACTGATCTGGCAGCCTCCTCCTTGAGAACTGGAACTTGAAAGTTTTGTTGAAAGGATAGTTAAGTAAGTTACAAACTTAGAAATAAACAGTTGAACATAGACAAAACCTATGGTTCAGAAATTACACTTACAAGGAGAGTAATTATGTCTATAAAAAGATTTAATCAGAGTTTTCATACAAACTTAATCATAAAAGTAAAAAAAAAATAATGAAAGCAACCAGGACTTCATCCACAGTTGATGATTGCACAACTGTGGTATTTTTCCAATTGAGTGATTAATATGCTCAGTATCATTGATGAATCTTAAATATATCTTGCTAAGTGAATGAAGCCAGGCATAAAAGAATATACATCCATCTCATAACTGCATTGATGGTAAACACCCGAAAGATCAACAGAGGACTAAAGGGACAGAAATCAGAGCAGAATCTGATCTGAAAGAAGAGGAAAGACAAAAGGGAGACTGTTTGGTATGATAAAAAAAAATTGAAGTTGTTGATGGTGGTGGTGTGGTATGAATGCAACATGAGTCCAGACATCTGACCAAAGTCATCAAAGTCACACTTAAATTTTCTCACTATGTAAAATAAAAAAGGAAGGAAGAAACTATGACCTCTCTTTTTTTTTTTTTTTAAAAAAATTATACCTCTTTAGAAACATCTGCTCAGTGGCCTGAATTCCCGTCTGAGTGATGCTCCATGCAGAACTCATCGACTGCATCAACAAAGTCTATCCATATCAGTCAGGACCAGGTTCATCCTTGTCTTCTTTGCCCAGCTATTAAGAAGCCAGTGGCTTGACACATGTAGGGACTCACAAATTTAAAACCCTGGTGTTTATTTTAGAATGTCTGTCTGAGAATCCCAGGGCACGGTGCTGTCCTCCATCATCTGGGGTGTTGTTTGTGTTCTCTAGCATACCTTCCTTCCCAATGTGCTTCCTGCATGAGGAGAGTAAGAGAAGAAGCCTTGGAAAGAGATGGATAAAGCTTAAATTCCATTGGCAGATTCTAAAAGAATCTCCTTCTGAAATGTGAAGAGTGTAGACTCATCCTTAAGTTTTTGTCTTCTAACACTTGGACTCCTAACACAGAGCATATTTTTCACTGAAAAATAGACAGTCATTTTCTATGTTGGAAAAATAAAGTACAATTTTCTTTATTTTTCTTGTCACCTTTATTCCCTTTTATTCATTTAGGAATGTAATTGCCGAACAGAGTCAAATAATCTTATTTGACCTTCTGAGTTGTAGAAAGAAAGTGTCAGAATCATTTTTACAATCATTTCACAAGCAATTGTACATCTCAGAGGAGACGTTTAATAGAACACATGGGTATGAATAAATATATAGATGACTTGCCTTTTTCTATGAGTTAAAATTAATAGTATAGTTTTGAATTCTCAGTGCTAGGATTTTAGTTGACTTAATTTTATAGGGAGAATTTTCTTCTGAACCCTTTTCCAAGACAATTACTACCAGACTTATTACCGATATGAGGTACCATGTGACCAAAATTTTGGAATTTGCTGTATGCGAATGAAAGTTACTTACATTTCTGTCTAGAGTATATTGATATTTTAGAAAAAAAAATGTTGGTAAAGCAGTAGGCCATTGCATTAGAAGTCCTAGACAACTGGATGTCATTGTTGTTAAATTTCAGAGGAAAAGATTCTGTAAACAAAATTTCTAAGTAGATGGTGATTCAAAAAAGCTACTATTTCTATTTATTTCAATTTCTGCTATTACTATTTCTGCTATTTCTATTTATATTCAGTGTTCTCACTTGTCTCCACCCCTTAACTATTTCAGTGTCCTTGGTTTGAGTTTCCTTCCAGGAAGACAGAGGTAATGCACCAAGACAATATGACTTGTTTTTCTTTTGTAAAGCAAGTACTTTGTTTTCTTTTGAGTAAAGATTGTGCTTGTGCTTGGAGAGAAACAAAGCCTTTGTAATCAAAGGCAAAGACAGCACATTAAAGCGTTTAATGCTTGCATCTTGATGATTTCATTATTGACTTCTATTAAGCTCTCTCTCTCTCTGGGCGAAGAACCAAACTCCCCCACAGCTCTACAAAGCTGCATTGCTGGGTCTATTTGCTATTAAGTTTAAATCCTCATTTCTCCCCATGACACACTTATTGGATTGAGATGACTTCCTCCTGGTCCCATGGAGACGTCTGCAGACAGTGTATTTAATTTCTAACCCTTTGTCCTCTTTACCTAACTAACAGTATTTTGCTATGCTCTCTCTCTCTCTCTCTCTCTCTCTCTCTCTCTCTCTCTCTCTCTCTCTCTCTCTATCTCGTGTGTGTGTGTGTGTGTGTGTGTGTGTGTGTGTGTGTGTGTGTCCTGCCAATCACCTTCACTTTCTCTCTCCCCACTCACCTTCCCTTGGCCCTGAAGTCCATTCTTGGAACTATATTCTTGCAAGGTGAGCCCAACCATCCAGGAGTAAAGTAATGAGATTATGATTAAAAGTACACCCTGATAGTGGAGTATCCATCAACCTGTCATTGAAATCTTATCTCTAGTGCTAGTCTCATCCATCTGACCTTTCAATTACAATCCTCAGTTCACGACTCTGAGTATAGAGAACTTAGGGATAGGGATGGAGTGTAGGACCCATAGCTCTTTGTTTGGCTCCCAAGCTACCTGGTGCAACTGGTTATCTCTTGCAGGATCCACATTTTCCTTTAACAATACATTTTGTTAGGAGTAAATCTGAGCATTTTTTATGTGACTCTGGCATACAGAGAACTCTAGGGTTACAATGTGTCTACCATTTAGTGTCACGGGCTTCACACAATTCAGCTTTATTGCCACACAGATGATAATCAAAGAGAATGAAGTAGGTCTCTTCTACATGGTGATTTAGGAATTAGGTGGTCTGTTACTTTCTCTGCTGCTTTCTAGGTCCTGAAGGTTTTGTATTCAGTTGGGAGACAGAAAATAGGTGATGGAACTGCTTCTCAAAGGACCCTCCCCTGGGCAGCACGTGGCACCTCTGATCACAGCCACTGGAACTAGTCATGTGACCTGCTGACATAGAAGAGAGCTGAGAAATAATGTCACATGACCTGCTGACATAGAAGGGAGTGGAGAAATAATGTCACAGTGACTGTAGTCTTTTATCACCCACCACATGTCACTGTGGAATGAACAACAAGCATCTTTTGGAAGCATCTAGCCACAAGCTCAGTCTACAATTCAAACCAATGTTATAAATTATGTAATGCTTATTTTAGTTTTAATGTCAGGTTGTATGTTTATTAAACTTTAATTGATGTCTAACTTTTATCCTTTTTGTGCATGCACGGAATTGAATGCCTTCTTGACTGTGTACTGATACAACACGACTTGATACAACATGAGCAGAGATCACTATACGCATTCACAGAGAACACAATTCCAGGTTATAGACATCCTATTTGAAAGCAGATGACTCGATTAGGCATTGAGAAGCGCCCGTGTCTGACTTAAACTCAATAGCATGGCATATATTAAGTGTCATTCTGTGCATAAATAAAAGAGTCAGCTGTTATGCAGAAGATTCACCTGGAGTTTATTGACAGACTTTCAAGTGGACTTGAGTCCTTTATTTAAGAAGGAGACTGCATATCGCTTGCACATCTCAGGGACCAACTCCCATGACTGAGGCGGAAGATAAAGTTCTGGGAAAATAACAGGCCACATGTCAGGACCCGGTCCTAGCACTGAGAGCCACTGCTCAGGCAGTCGTTGCCCATTGGCCTTCTCTTCATTTTCATAACACTAGACAAGATGACATCTTAAGCTTCTTCCTCTGTTCTTTCAGTCCTGTGGTTTTGTATGTCAATGGCTATTTTTTCCAAAATAAGAGCAAGGGGTGAAAAACACATGTTTTTACAATATAGGTATCATCCGAGTTAAATTTAGTCACCTTCACAAAGAGTACCATACTCCTTTCCTTTGAAAGTAGTAAGAGAAACATGAAGTATTGCAAATTGAGGAATGTATTAATTAACAATAAGTTAGCTAGGACTATGTACAAAACCAATATGTCACTTCATAAACTGTGAGCTTGTGTCTGTGCAGATATATTTATTCCTCACTCCCAAGAAAGTAAATTTAATGTTAAAGAATGTGATTTCTTTTTTGGTCAGGGTAAACTGAACTCCAGCAGATCACAAATTAACAAATCAGTAAAATATTTTAAAACTATTTCTTAATCCCACAAGAACCATTTTTGGTTGTTTGGTATTGGTGCTCAACTCATTGCAAAAACACAACCTAGTTGCAAATCTTTTAAAAACTTGTCTTAATATCCACTGTTATTTCCCCTGCATTTCCCCACACTTGCACACAGTGTCACACCCTCAAAAAAAAAATGAAGAACCTCCTTCCTCCAGCAACTTTCCACTGTCAATAGATCCTCATTGTGAGGTGGAACCTAGAGATTATTTACAACATCTATGCTGGAATTTTCTATGGCTTCATCTGTTGTGGGTCTTGTGCAGGTAGCCACAGTTGCCGTGATTTTATGAGGATGACAGTCATGTCATGTCTGGGAAGGTACGATTTCACAGCACTGCTTCTCATCCTCTTACATTGTTTCCTTCTCCTCCTCTTCCTCCTCCTCTGAGATGTTCCTTCCCAGAGCCTTGGTTGGAGGGAGCTAATAGATATCTAATTGAGAGCTGAGCACTGAGTCTCTTATTCTCAGCACTCTGACAAGTTATACATCCCTCAGCTCAGTGTTGCCCATTTTAAAAAAAAAATAAAAGCACTTTTCTGACAATGGTTGAGTGCAGTCTGGGTCTGTGATGTATAAGCAGAAGTAGATTAGAGATAAGGAAATTGATTACTGAGAGAGAATAATAGTGTAGATGGTGGGACTTTGTGCAGCCTCAAGCTTTGGGATATTAGGCCAGAATTTTCTCCCAATTCTACTCCAGAATTCTATTCTAATCCATTGTACTCTAATCCCCATACATAGGTTGGACAAAAAGGAAAATCCTGTGAGTTTAGCATACAGACCAGACTCTGTTGGGATCAGACCACCATTCATTTTGAAATTCAGATTGGGTGTCCACTTAATTCCGAGTTTTTCAGAGAAGAACCTGACATCAGTGCCTACTATTAACAGGAAGAGTAGTTCTTAAAGCCAATCACTCATTCTCAGAAGGTACATACCACAGAGAAACTAAGGTTCAAAAGGGGGTGGGGAGGGGAAGTGGGGAAAGGATCCAGGAGGCAGGGGTGAGTATCTGTAATCTCCACCTTTGAAAAACAGAGGCAGGAGGATTGTGAGTTTGAGAAAGTCTGGGTTACATTGCAAAGCCCTGTCTAAAAGAAAGAGTGGGTGGAAGGAAGGGAAGGAAGAAGGAATAAAGCAAAGAGGAGGAAGAAGGGAGGGAAGCAGGGAAGGAAGGAAGAAAGGAAGGAAGGAAGGAAGGAAGGAAGGAAGGAAGGAAGGACACCAGTTATTTTCTTTTCTTTACTATGGGGCTGATGACTAAAAGCATCTCTGGCCTTGAAGAAGTTACCAGAACAGCTAACATCCCACCACATCACCCTGAGCAGGAGCAGGGTTACAAGCAAACCTGTGCAGAAGCATTCCCTGTTCCTCTGTCCACAAGTTGGTAAGTTAAAACACAAAGAATTGGATTGAAGGGAAAACAGGTAGTCTGCCCATGTGTGATAACCATGTGACTATGGCTGGGAATTATCATGAAGTGTGTTGGGGTGTTGAAAAGTAAATGATTTGGATGTCAGGTTCGGTAATTTATTTAAATGTTATTGCTGCACGGTGACTCCCAATGCAGTTTTTCCTCACACATTTTTAATATCAAATAACTTTGAACAGCCTATATACAAATTTCATGAAATGAAATAACTCACTTTTGCAGGGCAATCATAGAGTTTCATTTGCTAGCAGCAGCTCCAAAGTAACAAGGTGTTGGTGAGCCCCACTCCATGCCTAGCGTCTCTCTCAGGTTGTTAGTGGGTAGAAGGCGAGCCTAAGTGTTAGAAAGTTCAGAGACTTTCGCTCATCTATAGTGGTATGGAAAAAAAAGTCACATAAAAAAAGAAGGGAAAAGAGAAGAAAAACCACCTTTCAATCTCTGGGACTCTATCAAAATTATCGTCTTTGGGGGTTAGGGAGCTTAGTGGGTACTACACCTGCTGCATAGGCATCAGGACCAGTGTCTGCGTCCCCAAAACCCATAAAAAATTGGATGGACACACACACACACACACACACACACACACACACACAGAGAGAGAGAGAGAGAGAGAGAGAGAGAGAGAGAGAGAGAGAGAGAGAATACTCTTTGTACAGATATTGCCCCAAACAATACATAAATTTAATTTTGTTCACATACCAATGAAAATGAATGAATTATACCTCCAATTAAAGAATAAACATTATTCCCCTTTTTAATAGAATTTCCCTTTACATTATTATAGACCTTTAATTTCAGATTTATGCAAAATTTTTTTAAAGATATAACATACTCTTTTGCAATGTCCCAATTAACATTTATTGTGAGTGACCTGTTTTAAAGACACTGGTAGAGAAAAACCGAAATCCTCAAACATCCACATGACATTATCTAATTCTCTAAATCATAGCTTCCTGTAGTTCCTGGGGCCAGCATGCTGCCTTTCTTATTTCCAGAGCTCCTAGTTGTCATTAGAGAGACATGGGGAGTCAGGAAATGGGTTAGTTCTTATACTTGTGTGTTCCTTCCACATGTTCACACTCACTAGCACGTAAGCAATGTAGATGGAGTGACAGTCACAGTCACACATCTCAAGCTCAGTTTACCCAAGAAATAAGTGGCTGGTCAGGAATAGGATGGGGGAGGGGTGGAAGGTAAAGGCTGTCTCTGAAATGTTCTTCATGCATCTTGTCTCTTGCTAGGAAATTTACATACTGCACTTTTGGCAATCTTTGTCAACTATATGACACCTGCTTGATATTTATGTTATCATAGACATGGGCTGTTATAGAAGTTTAATTACCTCATTGCTTGTTTGTCCCATTTTTATAGGGTAAGAGGCTGGTACAACCACTCTGGAAAGCAGTCTGGCGGCTCCTCAGAAAACTGGGCATGACACTTCCGGAGGATCCGGCTATACCACTCCTGGGCATATACCCAGAGACTTTACCTGCATGCAATAAGGACACATGCTCCACTATATTCATAGCAGCCTTATTTATAATAGCCAGAAGCTGGAAAGAACCCAGATGTCCCTCAACGGAGGAATGGATTCAGAAGATGTGGTATATTTACACAATGGAATACTACTCTGCAATTAAAAACAATGAATTCACGAAATTCCTAGGCAAATGGTCAGAACTTGAAAATATCATCCTTAGTGAGGTAACCCAATCACAAAAGATCACACATGGCATGCAGTCACTGATAAGGGGATATTGACCCAGAATCTCAGAATACCCTAGACACAATCAGCATATCAATAGATTTCTAAAAAGATGGAAGGAGAGACCCCTGGTCCTGGAAAGACTGGATGTAGGGGAACGCCAGGACAGAGTAATGAGAGGGGGTTGAACGGAGAAAAGAGGGAGGGAAGGGGGCTTATGGGACTTTCGGGGAGGGAGGAAACGGGAAAGGGGAAGTGATCTGGAATGTAAATTAAAAAAATAAAATAAAAAAAAAAAGAAAGAAATTAGTTCGGACCCTATATTTTCAGATTTTACATGTTATGGGGTGTGGAGGGAGCAAGAATAAGTGAAAGACAGATGAGCTCATTGTATATACCTATGTTGAAGAAGAGGAAACTTCTAAAGGTATAGGTCAAAGGCTTGGGTTTATTTGAATGGAGAGAGGAGAGACAGAGAGAGATAGATGAGAGAGATTTTTTTTAATTTTGTTTTGTTTTGCTAAGAGAAATATAAGGCTAAATTTCAATGTTGAGTAATAAACTATGAGACAGATCTGTTCAGTTCAGCCTTGGAGGGGGAGTGGTTATCTCAGGGAATTTTGTTCCTCTGTCTTCTATGGCCAGAGTAGAAAGGTCATACCTGTGTGTTACTGGTGATCTGGGGAAAGGAGTTCACTAAGCTTAAGATGAACCTTAACTTCTCTACATGCCAGTGCACACATTATTCAATAAGTATGCACATTCCCGAAGAACCAAAAGCTTCCCATCCGCCTGATCACTTTAGGACAGCTGTTCTGGAAATCTGTCTTTGACAGAAATTCAGACAAGAGTCAATACAATCGCTCAGCATTCTCCTGAAGGCCAGAGCAGCCATGGTGAGGATTTTATGCTAATAGCACCCATAATCCCATGCTAATTTATTTTATCAAATTAAAGCAAATGCTGCTCTCTGACCCCAGGGACCTCCATTCTCCTCTGGGTCTCTGTGGTAAGCTGGAATCCGTTTAGTAGAAGAGTTTGCCAAGAATATAAATTAATAAAACAGGATTAAAGGGAGACATGGTTATAACTGATTCCTTAATCCCAGGGAATAATTAATGATAGTGATTCATGATTTGGCTATACTCTCCTTCTATTTGAATAATAAATAAACTCAAAATAAACTTCAGATGGAAACCATTGAGGCAGACTTCTGGTCAGTGGTGCCTTTCTTTTAAGGAATCAGTCTTATAGAGGATGCTCTGAAGCTCTCTTCCTGGCCTTCATACCCGTCAGCTCATATTTTGGGGTCCATTAAAACCGTACTAGGCTTTTCATAACCACACTTAATTATCAAAATACATTCTGAGATGTTGCCACCATCAAATCAGAACCTGTTCAACATTACACTCAGGATGAGGCCTATAAAAATAATTGATAATAACGATACAGAAGCATTCAGAGAACTAAGATCCACATCAGTAAGGGAGGTTTAGTGGCATCTGTACCTATGCACTCTCCCAGGAATCAGAGAGGCAATGTTTACAAACATATGTAGCCTTCTCCTTCATAGGACTGGCATTCCAATGTTGCTGAAGTGGGTCTTTTTATTTTCCATTAACATAACCTAATTCGGGTGATCTATGTTAAAGAGGCTACAAATTAATTGAAATAGATTGTTTTCTTGGTGACTGCTGTGTCATCTGCTTACCTCTGAATAGGCTTAACTGTGTAAAGTTTACTTATTACTGTCCTGTCTTCTGTCTACTCTCCATGGTGCCAAGACTATCCCCTCTATTCTTATTGAGTGTTTGTCAGCAATAAAGATATCCAAAACACATGCACAAACACCGATTTTTGACTGTTCCTGGTACACTTGAAGTCTCTAATCTATGCTCTGATTCAATAAGCAGAGGCTTAAACTGTAGATTCCCATACTAATGCTTTACAAAATCTGTCCAAAAGTATCATCTTTACCCATGATAATTAATACAGGCTACTTATTTACAAAGATACTTATAAGCATCCTTCCAGAATTCTAGTACAATGATAGCGGAAACATGTAAGACATGCTATGGATTTCGGTATAGAAAGGTTTAAGAATGCTATAGTATAAGCTGTGGTTGAAACTCTAGATGCCTGCTTCTCTGTGTAGGTTTATAGACAGTGTGGCACCTACAAATAAACAGATGTTAAGTACTAAATGCTTTTCCATCCATGATGTAATTTTCCAAAATGTTTGCCAGAGTATGAACATTTTAAGCTAAGCAAAGGTGTCCTTCATTACGCATGGAAGTTGGAGTCCTATAGACCTTAATATAGACTAAAATGATACCATCATAAAACTATAGTATTTTACATGTTGCATGAATGATAGATTCAGGTCTCAATCACAGACTGGTTACAGTGGTTTCTTTTTACCTATAAGAATGTCATGTAGGGACCACACTACCTTTCATTGTGTCCCAAGCTTGAGGCTCATGCTCTCCAAATGTCCATCATTCTCTGTAAGTGTTATGACAGCCCACACACTTCTACACCGCCTTCTGAAGTGCACAGCTCTTCCGAGCAGTGGCCATTTATGGAGATGCTTATAGCTATCATATATGGAAACATGTAAAGAAGGGAGTTCTAGTCTGAATCCTTTGACCAATGACTCAATGTTTGCAACAGTAGACCCAAATGTGCTGCTGTTATTCCCAAGCTTGAAGCAAATGGCATCCTGGGTATGGACGAGATGAACAGGGAAATGAGCTCCCTGATCATTTAGGCATTTCAAGTGTTTCAGGATATAATGCATGTGAATGCATTTATTTCTAAGACAGAATATGGATGGTGCTGTTTTTACAGATTTTTCCAAGAAGAACATGGACACTTCCTCATGACAGTTTGTACGGATGCTGCTCTGCTCGGCTGTGCATCACTGAAGGACTCTCCAAATATTCTACTCAACTGGAGAGAGAATGGATACACAAAACACTTTTGTGAAAATTCTTGTTCTCACAAATTCCTTTAAATTTTAATATCTAACAGTTACTTAAGCGATGTGTAAAGGTAAGCAGTGACAGGAATAAGAATTCCCTGCCTAAGTTTCACCAGTTAATCTGGCCCCTACCCTTAGACACAACACATGGGCAAGCTCAGAGTTCTTTCTGTGAAGTGTGGAGCCTCACTTTTAATTATGCTTTGCCGAGGTCCTTAGGTACACTAATTTAATTTAAAATGTTTTATAAAAATCCATGTCATAATATGATAGTTATCATTAATAGAGTTTTTATATAGTGAATAGAAAAATAATAGAATGTTCAATGGTTCAATCAGTGAACAAGAAGATAATTTTATATCACTTTGGTACCATAATTGATATTCCTCTCTAAGAAGTTTCTGTCTGTATTTGTTTTCCAATGTGACACTTCTGAGGAATTTCAGCTCTCTACGCAAGAAGAGGGTGAATTCTTAAAGGATGCTTTTATTAAAATTAAGTGTCTTTTGACCTCTATGCCCTCCCCCCACTTTTAATGCCATTTGCTCTGTGCTGGTCATGCAGTTATTCTTGATGTTTCATTTCCCCACCCTTGTGCCATCTGGGTACAGTGGCTCCAACAACTCATCATTGATAATACCCCCAAAAGCAAACCTTTTCCAGCATTAAAGAGGAAAAATGAGGCTATTGACTATTTCTAAATTTACTTTTCACAATTATATAGCATAAAATTCATCTCAAAAAGATACCATGTTCTCTTTGATAAAATACCCACTGCACTGCTAGAATGTAGTATTTCTGTTGTGTGTATATATGTGTATGTGTGTGCATATTTGTGTGGAGGTTAAATTTCAAACCCAGGTATCACTTCCCAGTCTCATCCGTATTATTTTTATGAAAATGGGTCTCTCGTCAGTCTGCAACTCATCAGTTAGGATCCTGGAGCATCCATCTTTAGAGTTCCAGTGTGAGGATTGTAAGAACAAGTTGTTGGGGGGGTTCCCTAGTTGGGGGGGGGTCCCAACTCAGGTACTCATGCATGTACTGTGAGTCATTAAGTAATTTCCTATCCTCAGGATGTGATGTTTCTCTCCCTCTGTTTTCTACCCACTACCAACAATGAGACTGAAACATACACATGACTAAAAGAGGGACATATGTACTCATGGCATGTCTGCTAGTATCTAGTGTAGTAGACTAAATGCTGACCACAAATAGTTCAAGACCCTATCCCCAGAATAAAAGGATTTTTACATATACTAATTTATGGTTCTAGAGATATAATTCAAGATTACCCATGTGGGAGTCAGAAGGTGATCTCAGGTGTTTTTTTGTAAGAGAGATAAGATGAGATTTGCCAGAGAAGAAGAGGAGGAACCTTGACCATAAACTCAAAATTCAGATGATGTAGTCACAAAGAAATTCTAAAGGCCACTGGTATCAGGGGGCAGGAAAGAACAAGTTCCCCTCAGACCTTCTGTAAACTGCCTTGATTCACTAACACTTTGATTTCATCCCCCAGGGAAACTGGTTTTAAATTTCTGGCCTCCAGGACTAAGCAGAAATTAACTTCTGTTATTTTGCCCCACCAATTTGTCTTAACTTGTTACAATAGCTTTAGGCAATATTTCTCCTAAGATATAGACTGACCTAGGGGAAGTACCTTGCTTTTTTTTTGACTTTGGATAAGATAACACAATGTTTGGGACTATTCACTGCAACTGTAGGCCATTAGGTTTGAAATCCTTTGAAGGATGCAGGCACAATCATGTATGGCACACAGCTGTTTAGGAGGTGGGAAGACACAGGGAAAATCATGTCTGCTGTCCTCTGACTCTGTAGACTGGAAACTGTGGTTCAGCTACAACACAGATGCGTCAGGTTGTTGTTGAAGCTCCATGCCTAGAGAACACCAATAGCATGAGGTGACTAACTGGTGGCCCGGATCCTCACACTCATCCTCTTGCACATGTCGGTGCCATCAGAAGTCAGTGTGAAGAATGTGAGCAACACTGCAAAATAAATATCACTTGGTAAATCACCATCTTGGAGGAGTTTCCAGGCATAGGATCTTAACAATCCTGTAAGCATGAACCCTGGGGCTCATTGTACCAAGCTCAACCCAACCTGCAGACAAAGGAGACAAACAGTATACTAAAGGGAGAAAGGCGGATCAGAGCACAGTCTGTGTGCAGTGCACCTTGTAGGGAAGAACCAATTGTACTATCTGGCTCCAGTACTGAAAAGAGAGAAGCACACCTCCCATTCCCCACCACCACCTCCCTTCCTCGTCCCATCCCGATGCACTCAGGCGCGCACACACACACACATACACACACACACACACACACACACACACACACTACCTCCTCTAGGAGAGCTCCAGGGGTGGGAATTCTGAGGCATGGGACCCATGAACCCCAGAGTGCTACTGGAATTTGTCAGCATCTAGAAACACAGAATGATTTAGTGGGATAAGAGTGATTTTTAACTTGTAAAATTTCCAGTCCTTAGCGCAGATGAAGGTGAACAGGAATGTGCCCATGATGTGAATCCTCCAAAACAGATGAACTCAGTTTGGGTCTCTAATCTGTGGACCACTGTTAAGTAATTGGAGGTTTAATAAAATCTATATAGAATGTGGAGGATCTTAGGGGATCTTATATTCCAACAACAGATTAACTTTTATTCCTAATTTCTTAACCTAAGCCTCATGAGAACAAGAATAACATTTTTTTTCCTGAACTCTGAATTGAACAAGAAAAATTTTAAAGTCACAGTTTACTTTAAGGAACTCATCTACGTATAAACAACAAAAGGAGAAAGAGACATGAATTCTTTAGTAGGACAGTGTATCCCCACTATAGGAAGAGATCATTTTATAGATCAATATAATGTAAAACTACAACGAATTTGGTTATGTATGCATGTGTGTGACTTGAAGCAGTTGAATTTCACAGTGATAGGTCTAAAATAAAATTGCAAAGGAATGCCTTTCACATGCCTAACATGTTAGCTAATGTTGATTTTAAATTAGTTAAAAAACATTGGGAGTAGCCTTGGAGATTCAATATAACATATATGTAATCAACAATTCTATCAACTAAGAACAACATTGCAGCACACACATGCCCATTTATAGAAACCCATAAGGTCTTCTGGTGTGTGAAAACTGCCTATTGACAATCCCCCACTCTGT
Source organism: Tokudaia tokunoshimensis (assembly GCA_036184795.1). Classification (NCBI taxonomy): domain Eukaryota; kingdom Metazoa; phylum Chordata; class Mammalia; order Rodentia; family Muridae; genus Tokudaia; species Tokudaia tokunoshimensis. Next base: position 25,825,945 of record BTHU01000013.1, on the reverse strand, counting down.
TCCAGACACATCCTGTGTATCTTTCAAACTGCCAAACACAGGAAGTAACCACTCAGTAAATTTTTTTATTTTATACACTCAAAAAGAAATGGCTGTGAGTATCTTTAACCTGGGAGATAAGACTCGGATCATTCTGCTGACTCTTTCCCTTGGACGGGAGCCAGAGCAATAATGGCTATCTGAGAATCTTCAAAGATTTAATCTCAGAGATGAGTTCTTTGCAGGGCCTGATTCCTTCTGCTTTGCCAAGCTGTCTCTTCTTTGAAATGGCCACTCACGTAAAGCCACCTGACAGAAGTGTACACCCTCAGAAAGCCAACTTATAGAACTGAGTTTCCTAGAGCTGAGCTGTGCTCCTAGATAAGACTGCATGCTGCTTAGACTCCAGACGTTGGCTTTCAGAACCACTGCAGTCAAGGGCTGACTCTGCTCACAGGCCATACTATAAAACACACAGGTTCACACTGTGCAAGACCTGGGGAAGGGCAGGAGGCACTTTCTCTTCATGGGAAGAGAAAGACTGATTTGTAACTCCAGTTCCAGGAAGGGGTCTCATTAATTCACAGACTGCTTATTCACAACCTAAGTGTTCTGAATATATCTCACATACTGGCCCTGTTCCCCATGTTAAGACATGAAGAAACAATGTTTTTCAATTCCATAGACTAACATTCTAGAGAGTCTTCCAACAGGCAAAACATCAACAAAACAAATAAGACAATACTCCACATTGATAAGTATTATAAGTAAATAAGACATTAAGAAATCCAACACAGTAACGGAGGGACCCAGACATAAGTGATTTTTCTTTCTGACTTAATAGTGGGAGGTAACAGTTCTAATATGATAGAACTCTGTGTGTCACATGAGCATTCATGTGCATAATACCTTTCTATTCGCCATGCCATATGCTATATCCCTTAGGACAATGTTGTTATACTCATGAACATAAGTGAGTGGCCACTGAGCCTTAGACAACAAGAAGAGAGAATTACAGAACTTCTACCCAGAGTCTGTGGAGCTGAGTTCCACACAATAGGTGCCATGATTTCATCTTATATCTGCTGGAGAAAGCTTAGGTTTAGTGTTGACCTCTGGCCTTCACACACATACATATCATACATCACACAGACACAGACACAGACACACACACACACACACACACACACACACCAAAGAATTGAATAACAATAAGAATAACTCCCCAACAAAACATAAAACAAACACATAGAAGAGAAAGTCCTAGAGGAATGTCAGCTAAATTGGAGCCTAGGCACCAGAGGGTAGAGGATCTATAGAGATGCTAAGAAGCCTAACTTAATAACATACATGGACTCTGTGGTCATTAGTGAGGATGAAAAATCCCTCGTCATGATCTCCTCTTCTAACTGTGCATGTCAAGTGCTTCTCAAGTAAAAGAGATTTTTTTTTTTTACTTTTTTGGCTCGATGTTGTCATTATCACAAACAAGTCCTGAAATGTACTTTTAACTGCCACCATTGTTCAAGAAAAACATTACTGAAAGTGCTTCAGCCTACAGTAGTTACAGCAATTCCTCACACCACTTAACATTTTATTTATACTAATGAAAAAGCACTCAAATTCATTTGTATAGGCTGCTTTTTCTAAGGGATTGAGACTAACAAATATGTGCTTTGAATATAAGAAAATGACTCATTTCATTATTCTTTGAACTGAGGTTCCTGATAACAGGAATTTAAAATGCAGACTGAAGTTTCACTTAATGTGCTGCTACAAGAGTCACAATTGATATAGTTTTTCTCAACTAATGAATGCCTTTCACGATTATTATCTATTCAATTCGCAAGGAATGAACAATTAAAATTGCAATTTTTTTCTTCTTTTTAGGCTAACGCTAAGATGGAAAAAGCTCTTTCTACTTCTAACCTTAGCAAGAGACCAAAAATCACACCTTGAGGAAATAAGTTTTCTTGTTGCCTTGTCTGTTCATTGCTTCCATTTGGCAAACTCTCCATCCTAGGTGAACTTAATTATCTACATTATTTGACTCTATATCCAGGATGCCATATGCTGCTAGGAAAATATATGACCTATAGTCTGGAAATACTTTTGAATCTTCAGCAGTTTTCAAAGATTCTAAAATAACCTCCAAACCAATTTTCTTGACTGCAATAAACCTGTGTGGTCATCTTCAACCTCACCTACACTTGACACATTTCTGACTGAAAAATCCTCCCTTCCTCACTTGCTTATAATAAAGATGGTGTAATTGTGTACAACAGATCTGTACATGGCCTCCCATGGTTGATTTTGCGAAATTTTTTCCTATCTGCTTTTAGTTAAACTGGAAGAAGTGCATCTCCCACTTTTTTTTTTAACTGCCAAAAGTCACATCTCCTATATTTGGCCCGTTCAGGTGCCAGTTCTGAGTGGTGGTTGGGTCATGAGGCCCTACCTTGTCCATACATGGATCTATCTCTGGACTCATAACTTAGAGGAACTTTGTTATAGGAACTCCTTTTCTCTTTGCTGTCCCCTTTCATGCTGTAAGGAACATCTTCTACCCAGCATGTATTTCCATCATGATGAGCTTCCCTGTCATGGACCTAAAAGCAACTGAGCCACGAATCAAGAACTGAAAATTCTGAACCAAACTTTCCTTCCTTAAAATTGATTTCCTGATATGGCTGTCTCCTGAGAGGCTCTGCCAGAGCCTGACAAATACAGAGGCGGATGCTCACAGCCAACCATTGGACTGAGCATGGGGTCCCTGATGGAAGAGTTGGAGAAGGGACTAAAGAAGCTGAGGGGGTTTGCAGCATCATGGGGGGAGCAACAGTATCAACTGGCTGGACCCCCTGGAGCTCTCGGAGACTGGACTACCAGTCAAAGAGTACTCATGGAGGGACCCATGGCTCCAGAGGCATATATAGCAGAGGATAGCCATGTTGTACATCAGTGGGAGAAGTGGCCCTTAGGCCTGAGGGGGCTCGATGCCACAGTGTAGGGGAATGCCAAGGCAGGAAGACAGGAGTGGGGGAGCACCCTCATAGAGGCAGTGGGAGGGGGTATAGATAGGGGGTTTCCGGAGGGGAAACCTGGAAAGAGGATAACATTTGAAATGTAAATAAAGAAAATAAAAAATAAAATTATAAAAAATTGATTTCTCTAACGTCTTCAGTCACAGTAACAGAAAAAGTGGCCAATATACCTCATACAGGCTGTCTAGTCAACATTTGTTCACTACTGAGCATTTCATGTGTAAACTAAAACAAATATGTCATCAGTAATAGTATTTTTGTTTATGTCACACACTGTTAACAACCACGTCTTATTTGTAAATGGCAAGACAACTCAAATTTCTAGCTTCTATCATGGAAAAGTCAGAGAGCAACTATAATAAGAATCCCCCAAAGGTAGCAGGTATCAAGGGTTCTGGGAAGAGAAACAACCATGGCAAATATTTATTATTTCTTTATTCTTTGTGGAAGAATGGGTGTTAGAATTTAGCTTGTGTTTTAGTGTGAATTTTAGTACCTAATTTTAAAAAAAATTATTGGAAGAACCCACCTCCAGTAGTAGATGGTAGTGGTAGATGGACGGGGTTAACAAAGTGCCTTCAAAATTTTTGACTCAATTGTTCCTGACTAAAAGAAACACAGGGACAAAAAATGGATCAGAGATTGAAGGAAAGGCCATCTGGTGACCAGCCCAACTTGGGATTTATCCCATGGGTGGGCACCAAACCCTGACACTATTATTGATGCCATGTTGTGCTTGCAGACAGCAGCCTAGCATGGCTGTCCTCTGAGAAACTCTACCAGCAGCTGCCTGAGACAGATGCAGATACTTAAGCCAACCATTGGACTGAGATCAGGAAACCCTGTGGAAGAGTTAAGGGAAGGATTGTAGGAGCAGAAGGAGATGGAAACACCATAGGAAGACCAATAGCTTCAACTAACCCAGACCCCTAGGATGTCCCAGAAGCTAAGCCACCAAACAAAGAGCATAAATGGGCTGATCCATAGTCCCCTGAATGTATGTAACAGAGGACTGCCTTGTCTGACAGTGGGAGAGGATGTGCCTAATCCTGTAGAGGAAAGGGAGATGTGGAAGGGGTAAACGGGGGGTGGGTGTGTGGGCAAGGGGGGTGGGAGGTGGGGAGCACCATCTCAGAGGCAAAGGGGAAGGAGGAGGATGTGAATAACTCTTCGAGGGGATCGGGAAGAGGACAACATTTGGAATGTAAATAAATGAAACAACAAAAGAATTATCAAAATATTTATTTCTTGTGAATGGCAATTGGGTTTGGTGGTGGCCAGAGAATAACCTGAGCAAGATGGTTTCTAACACAAAAGGTCTCAGGACCCAAATTCAAGTCATTAGGCCTGGCTGCAAGCACTCTTAGCCCTTAATTCATCTTCCTGGCTTAACCATTTTGACTCACTATATTTAAGATGATGGTGATGATGATGATGATGATGTAGATAGTAGTACTTAGGCAATCAAAACATTGCATTATCAGGATCACATGTCCAATACAACTTCTATAATCCCCACTTCAGAGACTCCTCTAGGCAGAGTCCCTTGGCTTTTCCTTTTCTATTTTTCAGCGTTATGATGCTACATTGCTTTGGGATGGCCTTCTCTGTAAAGCCTTCTGGAAAAGGCCTTGGAAACAGAGCCTGTATCTCATGACCAGTGCCTGGCACTTCATAGATTCCACAGAAAAATGTTAATTGATAGTATTTGTGGATTTGGAATAAACTAATAGATGTTAAAATAGATGTTAAATTCCCAGCTGTGTTCTCTCACTAAGAAAAGTTTCATTTTTGTCACTGTTTCTTTTTCTTGGGGGAAGGGGGGTTGCTAAATGTCTACATTTATTACCAGTTCCATTTCACTAAAATTGTCTAGAGATGCCACAAGGTGAAAGGTATCAGTGTCGTGGAAGAATAGAAGTAGAAGGTAGTTATTTGAATTTGTAATAAATATGGGTGGAGTCATTTTGCTTATTGAGTGCCTGTTGCCATTATGATCATAATAGATCTGGGTTTATTTTTATTATTACAAAGAAAACATACAGGGTGTAGATAGCTTATCAACACCTAAAAAAGAGTAGTGTAAAGCTAAGAAGTCACAGTTTTCAGATCTCAGCCTGTAATTATTACTCTGACTTATAAGACTACCCTTCTAATCTCCTCCAAATGAGAGATTAAATATTTTCCAATATTTCATCTAAATATGGGGTGACATATATTGCTGAGCCACAGGAGGACTTTGCCAAGGCAGGGAAGAGCCCTTAATTAGCACAGGAAGTCTCCAAGTATGCCAGGAATCCCGTATGTACCTATGACACTGTTGAATGTGTGTGTGAACGCAGAGCTGACTCTGCTGGCTACCTCCTAAATAAATAGCCGTTCACACTTGCTCCCTGCTCTTTCACTGGTTTAACATGGCCAAGAGTGCTTGCTGCCCTCCTTAGCGAAGTAACTATGAACCTCTGCATGTGCATGCCTATCAAAAAGACCAATTGTGATGGTTTGTATATGCTCATCCCAAGGAGTGGTACTATTAGAAGGTGTTGCCTTGTTGCAGGGAGTATGTCACTGTGGGGATGGGCTTGGAGATCTTCCTCCTAGATGCCTGAGTATGCCCAGTCTGCTCCTGGCTTCCTTTGGATAAATATGTAGAATCTTCAGCTCCTCCTTCACCATGCCTGCCTGGATGCTGCCATGCTTCTGCCTTGATGACAATGGACTGAACCTGTCAGCCAATCCCAATTAAATGTTGTCTTTTATAAAACATGCATTGGTCATGGTGTCTGTTCACAACAGTAAAACCCTAACTAAGACACCAACTAATACAAATACAATTATAGTGTCTTAGGATAGGGTTCTTGTCATCATACCAAAAGGGTAAATTTAAGAATCCATCTCCAGAGAAGTTAAAAGGCCTATTTGCTGTGGTGTGTGTGTGTGTGTGTGTGTGTGTGTGTGTGTGTGTGTGTGTGTGTGTTTGTGTGTGTGTGTTTGTGTGTGTGTGTGTGTCTATTCCCTCATGACTCCTTAGCTTTTGACCACTTTCCATCAATAGGACTGTCTGTTATGTCTCTCTGACCATAACACAAGGAAGAATTCAACAGTACTCAAATGTCTTCTTTATTTTTGCAACAGAATGGGAATTTGTTTTTCAAAAGACAACTGTATCTAAGACCTGAACCCATCTGAGGTGATCCACAAAACCCTGATTTTGGTTGTAATATTACCAAAATGCCTGCAATGATGCAATGCTTGTTAGGTCTTCTACACTGGAACTGGGAGAGTGTCTCTAACACACATTGCTAGCGAGAAAAAGAATGTTATCAGAGACCATGTCTGTCAGCTTCCAGCTTCTGCTTGTCTTAGGAAATCAGGAGGAAAAAAAGAAAGAGTGAATAAAAAAATGTGCAAGACCAAAGCTAAGAGCCAAATGGGAGAAGAAATAGAGTTCTGAGATTTTAGAAGAGTACTTAAATCCTGTAGTTAAAAGGAAACGAAGATGGAGAAGCAATTTCAGAGAGTTGTAGCAAAGAGAAAACAGTTTATAGATCTCTTCACTGGAGAACTTGTAGAGTTGTTAGTAAATTTTATTGTTTTAATTTGAGAATGAATCAGCATTGCCTAGGGCAGCACAGCTGTCACCATCAGCAAGAGAATAACACAAGATGAGATTCAACTAAGAATTTTGAAGAAGACAATTTAATTCCTTCTCTCTCCCTTCCACTTCCTTTATCATAGCGTGGTAGTCTGTGAATGGAGAAGTAGTGACTATAACAGTCATTCTGTTGTGTGCCAACTTGACTATGCTAAGCAGATGATGGAACAACTGGTCAACCATTACTTCTGGGTGTGACTGTGGGAGACACTTTAGATGAGAGTGGCACTGAGGCTAGGTGTGGCAGTCAGTAGATGGAGTAGAGTGAATGGGAGCTGTTCAATCCTTCAAAAGATGGATAGAACAAAAGATAGAGGCCAGGTGAACTTACTGTCTGCTTGTAATGATTCTGGCTGGGTCTCTGGTCTTAATATTTGGATTATAGTATCAGGTTTCCTCATCTTCAAATTTCAGATCATATGGGCTAGGGCTTCTTACCTTCTGTAATTATGTGAGTCAATCCTTCCCTTCATATACATTTATTTATCTACCTATAGATTTAGATGTATGCATATACAATGTGTATAAACAAAGCTTTACATGTATACATCACACACACACACACACACACACACACACACACACACACACACACATACATATAAAACAAGTTCCAGTACTACTTACTTACATGATAGCTCAATGTAGAAAACTATAAATAAATTTAAAGAATAAATCATTACCCTTCCTTTTCTCCTGTACTCTCATCTTATTGGTTATTTCTATTTGGTAAATGATTTGCTGAATGTAACATAATTTCATGTTTAATTTCTGATGCTTTATGGAACATGTGTTTTAAAAACACATGTGGGTCTGTGGTTGATATTGTTTTGATTTTTTGTAGTACTGATCTTGGAGACTGAGCCTAGGGTCTTTCTCTATGCTATGCCAGCAATCAATCACTGAAACACATCTGAATCTGTCTTTAAAATTTTATTATGAGACGAAAGTGTCTCACTAAGGTGGTTAGACTGATCTTATGATCCATCAAGATTCCAATGTCTAGGCATTCAAATCGTTATTAATCAGAAGTTCAAGTTTACTGTGATATTTTCTAATTTATCTGGTACAGTCTATCTTATATCCATTTCTAAGTCAACAGCATGACAATTTTAATATGGTTAAGAATAATTATTTTAATTTTCGTATCTTCTAAATGATTGTGCCAAAGCCTCTGACTATGTAAAGGTACTGACTGTCATTTCCAGGAAAAGCCTAGAACTTTTCAATAGAACAGAGTGGGAGAGAGGGAGACAGAGACTTACAGTTAATAACAGAGTAATAAACTTCTGGTACTGGTGATGTCATTCATGCAGCTGAGATGTCCATGGACACATGCTGAGAACAGGTCTGATGTCACAAAATTACCAGTGTGTGAGCCATGCATGAGAGCAAGGGCCCCTCCAGCAGAAAAGGTGTCAAGCAGTGATTCTTATGTATGCCCTTAAAGAAAAACTGATACCAGGAGAGGTTAAGGATCTCAGCCAAAACCTTGTATGGAGACAAGGACTGAGCTATGGAGAAGAGAGGTGGATAGGGATAAGCACCAGGTGTAATGATGCCATTGAGGGAATACTTGATTTACCTTCAGATGGAAAAGGAAATGGTCAGTTACTCAAGGAAATCCAAAATATTAATTAATAAGAAACAGAATACAAATGTAATTTGACACAGCAAATATGCTAGAAATCAGTCACTTATGATTGAAAATGACATAACCTTTAAAATTAATTTGACAAAGCTTAATAAGAGAGTTTGTAGTGCTGGCAAGAACATGGGGCTAAGTTCTATGCTACACGTAGGAATTGATTTTGTACTATTCTGTCATCAGTTTTCCATTTTGCTTAAGTTCAGTTTACATTCTTCTTTTTTTGTAAAAGAATACACAACATGACTTAATGTGATGAAATAAAAATAAGCATCTTACAAATTCAGATCAGTTGCATCTGGATGAATAGATGTTAGATCAGTCTTAGAAGAAGCATTTTAGTGAGTGTATACTTCGTGGAGAAACTGTCCAGGGAAACAACCAAATACAACAGAAGTCTTCCTTGTTCCCTCTTGTGTTTAAGAACCTCATTCTTATTCTGGGGAGCAGTTTATCCTCTTGTTATTGTATCATGGCTGTCTCCTAAATTCCTAATGATTTATCCTTTCTGTTACTGATAGAGATTAAGTTCTGTTTTTTGCTGTGTGTCTTTCTGAAAAGCATGAATATGTATATTGTGTGATGTCTGAATTGGAGTACATCTACTCGATTGCAGGTATATGCCCGCTTAGCTTCCCTGACTGCTTCCAAGCCATTCTCTATAGAGCAGCTTCACACTCTATCAGAGAAGAAGATTCTTAGCTGCTTTGCATTTCTATTGATTTCAGGTTTGTCAGTGTTTGTATTTCTTCTCCCTGGTGACGCCATTCCTATTTGTAATTATTTAATTCATTAATTAACTTGTACTTTCTAACAGAATCTAGCACGTTTCTGTTTTATATTAGTCACTTTAAAAGTTGTGTGTGCTGTATCTCACCATCCTGGGATGTAGCTGTCTATTGATCCACCCTGAAAATTAATACTATAGTTATATCTATCGTTGTGCTAAAAATCCATGAACAAAAGCAACTTGAACAGGAAAGGCTTTGTTTCAACTTAAACGTTATAGTTTATCAGGGACAAAAGTCAAGATGGAAATCTGACAGGAGAAACTGAAGCAGAGACCTTGGAGGAAGGTTCATTACTAACTCGTTCACTGTGGCTCCCTTATACAATTCTGTACCTCCTTCCCAGGGATGGTACCGCACGCACACAACGGGCTGGTGTAGCCCACACCAATCGTTAACTAAAGAATTGTTCCCCAGACTCATCTACAGGCCAATCTGATGGAGGCATCTCCTCAAGTTGACAAAAACCTAATCAGTATAAGTAATATTTTTCATGGAGACTTCCAAATTGCCAGGCCCTATTTGTCAAGCTTTGTCACCTCACTACCATAATTGCTGGGATCTCCATTCAACCTCTCAGTTTTTTTTTGTTAGCATCTCCACTGGATTATGGGTCACATTCCAGAGAAAACACAGTTAAAACTTTCAACATTAATTGTCTATCATGCCTGACTCAATCTTCAATCCATTAGAGATTCTAAATTTTGACTTTTGTGTTCTCAGTCCAAAGAAATCACCAAGATATCTACACAGATCTTACTTTCTTTAAGAATCTGCAAACTCTCATGTCTAACTCTTCAACCCTCAGCTCCTGAAAACTCTCCAAAGGGACAAATGCCCATGAAGTGTTGGGCCCACCTCACTATGTTTAGCTTCTTACTGAAGACTTTCTTCCTTCAGTCCCAAATATTTCAGAAGCTTGCTCATATCCTCCTGTGTATATGTTTTGTAATTCTTCTATTTTTTCAAAATTGTTTCAATGGAAATGTAGCTTCTTCGAGCTATGTTAGAGAAGGCAGAGTTTCATATTAAAATTATTTTTTAAATGGTTCCCATATTAACTGGAGCATGCAACATATCCTCTGAGAAAAAGAATCATCTTGAGCCCAAATTATGATACTAAGAGTCACTGGATAATATGAAAGAAAGTTCACAGGGACCCTTGAATGAAGTAAGAAAAACAAAAACAAAACCAAAAAAACTTCCACGGAGATCTTCTTCCTTATGAATTTTCCCAGAAATAGCCAGCATTGTGGAAGAGGCATTGGAGCCTTCTGTTTGATGAAGAGGGACATGGAATCACTTAATAAAGCCTGGGAAGCAAGTGAATACAACAAAGAGTACCTTTGTCAGATATTTAATGCTCCAGGTACAACTAACAATAAGCATACAAATGAAGATGGTTGCTTTGTCCTGGTCTTGTGGGATGCTAACAGTATGGGCCAGACTGTTGTGTGGTAGGAAGACATTATGTTAAATGAGACTTTGTCTTAAGGTTAAAGTCTGTCAAATACCTTCCAGTGGAGTTCTAGACTTTGGGCTAAGCAAAGTTCTAGTCTTCGATTTGGACAATTCAAAAGGTAGAGTGGGGCTAGGTAGGTTGCTCAGTAACCAAACCGTGAGTTCAGATTACCAGCACCTACACAAAACAACACCAACAAGCAAGACTTCCTGGTTACAGTTTCTCAACCCTGGAGCTCCAAAGGCAGAGACCTGATCCCCAGAGCAAGTCAGATCAGAGTGCAGGTACTCTGGGCTCTGCAAGAGAACTTGTCTCAGCATAATAAAGGGAAGAAGGGAACACCCAGCATCAATTTCTTGCCTTGTCTACCTGCATGCATGTGTGTAAGTGCACGTGCGCGCACACATGCGCGCACACACACACACACAAACACACAAATACAGGCAAGCAGGATGTCTCCTCTTACATCCACAGCCTATGTCCATTAAAACCACAGAGCCTGTAGGACCATAGAAATCTATGGGCACTGAGAAACCTTGCAACTTGAGACTACTTTGTGCATGAATGACTAGAGTCCAATTGACAGGGGCATGGAACTTGTTCTCTGTTGTTTGCTAATGACAGATAGGAAAACCAGTCCATGTGGCCTTTACAGCTCTGAATTACTCTTGACCAAGAAGGGGGAAGTTCTAGAATCCTAATCGAATATTAGAACAAAAGTATTGATAAAATCCAGGGAAACAAAGATATTTTTAGTAATATGCATCAGACACATCTTTGTAATCCCCCTCTACTATTAGAATATATGTACATAGAAATTCTAGCAAATTCTTTAATATTTTTTAATCTTTTTTCACAAAATATCTAGTTTACTCCACTTTTAAGTATTTGGAAGGTAGGAGTCACATTGTACTTGCAATCCTCATCATTCTCACTGCTGTTAATGCCTAGTGCACTCCAGCAGGCATGTTTGTTTGCATGGTGATGTTGACTCCTCCTCACATTAACCTCTGAAATGAATCTGACATGGCACCCACCTTACTGATGAGTTTATTGTGTTTTTAAAAGACTTAGTTACTTAGTCACAGACCAGTGGGTGAAAAGGATAGAATTCCAAAGACTGGGTTAACCCTAAGGTCTATACTTCTGCCATTTTAATGTTTGTGAACAACTAGCATACATTCTCTTGGTTTATGTTGCTGTCTATGTTAGTAATTTCGTAGCACTTTGTGGGTCTCTTATCCTGGTCTTCATGTTACATACTTTCTAACCCTAGAATTCAGGAGACTGAGGAGGAGAAATCACAAATTTGAGGCTGTCCTGGGGCCATATAGTTGATCAAAAATAAGATATATGATTTTAAAATTAAAAAAAAATAGTGGGGGCTGGAGAGATGGCTCAACAGTTAGGAGCACTGACTGCTCTTTCAAAGGTCCTGAGTTCAAATCCCAACAACCACATGGTGGCTCACAATCATTCGTGATGAGATCTGACGCCCTCTTCTGGTGTGTCTGAAGACAGCTAGAGTGTACTTACATAATAAATAAATAAATCTTTAAAAAAAAAAAGAAAAAAATTAAAGGGCTGGAGAGATAGCTCAGTGGTTAAGAGCACTGACTGCTCTTCCAGAGGTCCTGAGTTTAATTCCCAGCAACCACATGGTGGCTCACAACCATCTGTAATGGGGTCTGGTGCCCTCTTCTGGTGTGTCTGAAGAGAGCAATGGTGGTGTACTCATATGTATAAAATAAATAAATAAATCTTTAAAAAAATTTAAAAAAATAGTACATAAAAACTTCTTGATCATTCCTGAATGTTCATTTTCCCTAAACCATCATGTGTAATCAGTGCACAAGACTCACTCTACATCTGCAAATCCTGTCGCATCTATTTTTGCCCTGGGTCATATTTTAATTAACTCTTTTCGAAGCTGTTTCATAATCTGCTGAATGTCCATTAATCTATTCCACACATTGCTTGATTAATTTTCTAATGGGCCATTATGATCGTGTCACTCTCTACTCAAAAACCTTCACTGGTGTCTGTGATGTAACAGATACATAGCCAATTAACTGAACCACATATGCTAAGCCTTTTTCATAGTATGAATTAGCTCACTTTAAATTATTTCTTTTATTGTAAAAGAAAACATGAATACATAGAACAACATAAATAAACTATGATGCTTATTGATCATAATAAACCAACATGTTTTGCTAACGAAATAAAAATTTGAGGGTTGTGGCTGTAGTTCAGTGGCAGAGAACTTGCCTAAGGAAAGTGGACTCTAGGTTTGATCATAAGCTTCACAATAAATAAGCAAATGAACAAACAAACTATAAAGTAACAAGTATCCAAGTATCCGTGACATTGCAGGAGTTTGGTCCATGGACTCCATTTCAAGCTCATCCCTCCTCCTACAGCCATTGTACTATAGGTTCAATTTTTTATAACAATCTATTCTGAATACTTTTTAAGCCTTTATTACCTAGTTACGTATTTTGAAACTCTATAAATTTTAGATTTTTATTTCAACATGGAACCTATAGAGTCTTTATACTAATGGGTTTCTTTTCTGTGCTTTTCACTTTCAATTATGTGTTAGGGAGTGCAGAATATGGCCAAACGAGTATCCCATTGTCTACCCTTAGTTTACTGCATCTGCGCCATAACATTTGTGGTTATACAGTTTTTGGTATTTCCCATTGAACCTATAGACTAGATTATTCGTTACTTTTCTGTGTCTGTGATAAGACATCATAACCAAGGTAACTTATAGAAGGAAGGGCCTTTTTTGGCTCATGGTTCCAGAAGGATGTGTGTCCATTAGCAACACTGAAGAGAGGGTGGCAGCAGGCAAGAATGGTGGCTGGAGCAGTGAGCTAAGAGTTTACAACTTCAAGCACAAGCCTGAAAGAAAGAAAGGTGGTACTAGGAAAGCCTCAAAGCCCACTCCCAAGGACATACTTTCTCCAGCAAGGGCACACTCTGTAAACTTACCTACAGCACCACCAACAGTGGACCAAGTATTCGGATGCCTAGAACTGTGACAGATTCAAACCGCCACCTAGATAAACTCAGGAATATCTATATGCCTATATGATAATACTTAGAAAGGCCAAAAGAATTGAACAATATTTGACCTCAGCAATGTGGCTGCTTAATTATGTCTATTTCAATATATACTCTGCATCCTGAATCTGTAAATAGATAACCGATTCTGTGTTCTCTAACACATAATGATGTCACCCAGTTCCGTCATATCTTTTCCGTTTCTCAGATGGAATGTCTTACAAAGAGATTTTTCTCCTCATCTATTATTTAGTTTCCCAATGACACTGTAAGATATCTACACAGAAACAGTAAGATAATATAGCATTTGTTAAAAAAAAAGAATTGTTTTTTCCTATTAGATGGACTTAGAAGGATCAACTGCAATCAACCAATGACAACTATACAGGTCAATGTAGAAAATATGAATCAATTCATTAGTTCTCAGTTGCAAGTCTCAGTTTGCTTATCTGTATGACTGTGCTGTGTCAGTACCACATTTCCTCCATCTTGACTACAGTCACTTCATGATGAATTTTGGAATTAGTGTGAATTCTGAAACTTTAGTCCCGGCTCTTTTCCATTCACTATGGATTTTACTCTCAGCTTGTGCATTTCCTCAAAGATTATATAATCTGGGAATCTGATGGGGCCTTATGAAATCCATGGACAGGCTTAGGCAACATCATTATATTAATAATGTCTTCTCATCAACAAACCAAGGATGTTTATATTTCAGAAGTGTTTTATGGTTTGTACAGTATGTATTTTGCATTTTTATACATTTATTCCCACATATTTTATACACGATAATGCTATTGTAAATTTTACTACTTTCTTAATTCATTTTCAGGTTGTTTATTGTACATAGGTAGAAATTGATTTTGTATATTGCATCTTTTATCTTGAATCCTGATGAACACTTTCATTACTCTAACAGGTTATTAATGAATTCTGAAAGGATTTCATTTTTGTTAATTTTATGTGTGTGTGTGTGTGTGTGTGTATGTGTGCAAAAGTGCATGCTGGTTCATGCATGTACATGCACTTCTATGTTCATATGCATGCATGTCATTGTCTGCATGTGGAGGCCAGAGGATGACTTGTTTGGGGCCATGAGGGGTTTCCTCTCACCATATAAATTCAAGGAATAAGACTTAAGTACTTCAGCTTAACAGCAGGAGCTTTTATCTGTTAAGCAATCTTGCTAGCCAAGGTGGGACAGGGACGGGAGATACACACACACACACACACACACACACGTTCACAGGTGCTCGCGAGCATGTGTGCACACATGCATGTACACGTAATATTGGCCAGTCTTTCCATTCACTGGGTAGTTTGAGCTGTTTCTTTTTAAATTGAATTTATTGGTTGATGTCTGTCAGGGAGCATCTTCAATCTTAATCAGGAAAAAACTGGCTTTGGAAGTGTTTTCCACATTTGTGTAGGGAGACATGAGATTTAGATGACCCAGTCCAGTGAATGTTTCTGGCTAGCATTCACTTTGAATGGTGTGTGTGTGTGTGTGTGTGTGTGTGTGTGTGTGTGTGTGTGTGTGTATGTGTGTGATACCATCAACTATGTAAGTACCATCCTATAACGTCTTGTCACATATCAGATAAACACATGCACACAGATGCCCCCTTTGCCATTATTTCATGCTTATTTTTCATCCATTTGCCACTAGCTGAAGAGAAGAGTGAGGAATCCTTAGAAATAAGAAGATACCAAAGTGGGCAGATCTATAAGGGGGGAGAGGGGAAAATATCATCATGCAAAAGTGCAATGTATTCAGAAGCCCCCTGACTATCCCAGCAATAGAATACCTTCATCCACAGTTTTGTTCTACAGGACTTCATCCCTTACTACTAGCTATTCTTAGTAAAGTAGATAACACCGCTTTCTTAGTAAATCCAAAGCTATAGTAAGCTGAGGTGCAAGATAAAGGAGAGATTGACTCTCAGATCTTCCCTCATGGAATGATTAATGGATGTAATATATTCCTAATTCACAGTTTGTACCTCATCCCCCACCTTCCAATTTTCTGCTCTAATTGATGAAAGCCAAATTAAAGGAGGCCATCACCACACATACAGCTTTAATTCTGTATTAATTTTAATTACAAACAACCTTTCTATTGAAATCATAATGCATTATGAATGTGTTCACAGAGAGGGGATAATACGGCAGTGAGGACATTTCTTAGACCCTTCTTTTTTATTGTGGTTTAGCATCAACTTGTTCAAACAGAACATAGCAGAGCCTGATTAAATATCAGAGTTAGACTATAATGAAAGAAAAGTCCATAGCAAATAAGTAGTGATTGTTTTAAATCAAATGGGCGAGAGGGTGCCTTTCAGGTGATAGCTCAGAAGCTGTCCCTCTAATCCTCACTGAGGCTGCGTGTGGTTTTTCATTTGGCTCACAAAATGATTGGATTTCAACAAGTCCCTAATGGCCGGCCTATGAGTCAAGCACAGCATGCTTGCCCTTTGGAGTCTGACAATATTGTTATTACTATTCCCAGCTAAGGGATGGAAGCGCATGATGATAACCTCTACTTTGGAAATTGTATTAATTCACAAAAGTCTGAAGACCTCACAGGCTTCTTTAGAAAATATAAGGCTTCCAAAATGGAATGAGAGAAAATTATCTGGGTGCAAAGAAGTCCTGGTATTTAAATTTATAGGTGAGGCCAAAGGTACACTGTCTTCTTTGCAGGAGGCTCACCTCAATTTCATCTGTTGTGGTATATTGAGAATTTTGAAAGTTAACTCACTAGAGAGTGTGAAAGTTCCACTATTAGCCTAAACACAATGACCTTTAATCTTATCTGTCCTTTTGCTTTCCTCATAGACTAGACCGCCATTACAGAATTCGGCAAGTGTGCAATAAGGAATTATACCACACCAGCACAACTTCTACGGTGGATGCCTGGGAGTTTTCCCTTGGACAAGGCCTGAGTGTTTTTGGTTCACTTTTTTTTATGAGATTACTCTCTGGCTTGTTCCCATTTCTTACATCATATAATTGTGGTTTTGGAGAAATGAAGTAAAGATAGCTTGGTGATATGAGTTAAAATATTAGAGGGAATTAGCCCAACAAAAATTGTCTCTGAAAAAAATCTGACAGAAAAGAAAAGTGTCACTGGCTAAATAATCATCCATCAAAGTTTAACACTGTACACTAGAAAACTCCCTAGATCCAGTGAATGCTCGTAAACTTGAGAAGAGAGAACAGGGAGTACATTGTATGTGATGGGTGTATCTTACTTCTTCTACAATCTGAGAGTTATTCTACCTTCTTCTATGTTGTTCAAATTTTGCAACTGTCCTTTCTAGTTCCCCAACCACAAAGGAAGGTGTTCAGCTGAAGCAAAAGGACATTGCAGGAAGCAGGTTTAGGCAGACTGGACTTCTCATGGTTTTTCTGTGTCAAGTTATACTCAGCTTCTATAATTCCTCATTCAAAATAAGCATAATAATACTATGCTGACTACTGGCTTTCTTGGCTTTCACCAACTCTCCTATGACAGATTTTTCAGTAATAGGTTTTAGAACCCGTATTCAACTGTTTGGAGGAATAGACTCTGAGAACTTGATAAATGCTTCTGTAGTAAAAATAGAAAGCAATGCAAGCAGACACCTGATGTCAAACTCTGGCCTTATCATGCTCTTGCACACATGTGCACATGCATCAACACAGATGTATGTGCCTTCAAACACATGTGAATGTGAATGCACATGCACAACACATTAAAAGTCACTATATAAGATGGCTTTGAATTGCCTGCACAATATCCTTTCCTCATATTTTTTCCTCATTTTACATGGTTCTGGTAGGATCTAAGGGATGTGCATGGCTCATTGCATTATATATTCCTATATCCAATGACAGACTTGAGCGTGAACATGGATCATATGCACACAAATCATGTTTTGAACAAAGAGTTTAACGAGTTGATGATTCAGGATTGTGTCTTTGTTTTTTTGTAGGCTGTGTATCCACTTTTACCTGAGTCTTTCTATTGTGGTAAGACATAGGCATGACTTCAACAAGATGTAATTTGGATCCCATACAGGTAAATTCAGAAAGAAAGAGGAAGAGGAAGAAAATCAAAAGGAGAGAGAGAGAGAGAGAGAGAGAGAGAGAGAGAGAGAGAGAGAGAGAGAGAGAGAGAAGCATGAATCAAATCTATTAAAACTGTAAATCTAATCAAACTCATCTATGACATCCCTTATGTCAGTGTGTAAATTGTCTCCATTTTTATTTCTTTAATTCTTCTTTTTTACTTTTTAAAAAAATATTTATCTACTATTCACCTGCAGTATGTTGTGATCAATCAGCCCTCTATTCCCTTATCTGTCACAGTTCTCTGTCACCTTTGCCGGCCAAGGTCAAGTGCTCTCTATTTGATTTTTAACACTGACTGAGTGCATTCTATGCTACCTTAATGGGCACAGGTAAGAAGGCATCCGATGGAGCATGAGCAGCCTCTCAGTGCCCCCATCCCTGAAGAAAACTAAGTTTTCCCTTGCCCAGAAGCTATCAATTGCCAAGAGTTCCTCAGATTAGGATAGGAATTCACGAGCCCTTTCCTCACACCCATGTTGAGATTTGGGCTAGTTTCATCTTCCTCAAGTCTTGTACACGCAGTCACAGCCAAGCTTTGAGATTTTAGATATATGTGTTTGGATGGAAGAATCCACAGATGATGAAAACATATGTAGGGACCATGGTGGTAGGGATTTCTAAAATAAGGGGTGGGGTATAAAACACATGTGATATAAAGAGTGGAGGATAATAGCAAAACAGGAAGTGTTAAATGGGAAAACTAAGTTGGTACTTACCTGAAAGCTTTATCCTCACTGACTATCATTCATAGTGCTGTAAGGTCCTATGGGTAATACAAGTGAAGAAAAGTTATCAACAAGCAGTCTTACCCAGTGTGAACCCTGATAGTCCAAGAATGACTGGTATAGCAAGATGTTTCCACTTGTGAAATAGTGGTACAAATGTTATGGGAACAACCAATCACTTTCTAGTTGAATTTAAAACTCACTTCACAAGATGAAACCTACATCTGGTATCATTAACTGAACCAAAAAACAGTGGCAACCTAGGTCCTACATCCAAGGAAGGAACTTAGTACTATTCTAGTGTATCAATGAACATAATAAACTACCACCCCCATATTTATACACATAGATTAATGCCTTTCTAGGAACCCTTGACAGAGAAGCTTATTTTTGCAGTAGATGGGAATTAATACAGAGACCCGCAACAAATCAAAGCGCAGAAAAGAACAGGCTGTCGAGTGCATGGATCTACATAGGATATCTATATTTCAGTCCCTGGTCCCCAGGGCTCAGGAATTATCACAGAAAGGAGCAGAAAGATTATAGGAGCTGAAGGGAGTAGATGTTTGGAATGAAACAATAATTACACAATAAACACAGTGCAGTTGCACACATGAATTCTGAGGGGCTAAACCACATGCAAGAAATGGTCTCTAATCTTTCTCCCTTTTACTGTCTGTCTGTCTATCTTTTTGTCTCTCTATCCCTCAATCATCTGTCTGTCCATCCATCCATCCATCCATCCATCCATCCATCCATCCATCCATCTATCCATCCATCCATCCATCATCATATATCTGTCTGTCTGTCTATCTATCTATGAATCTATGTATATGTATATATGTATGTATGTATGTATGTATGTATCTATCTATCTATCTCTCAATCATCTATCTGTCTGTCCATCCATCCATCCATCCACCCATCTATCCATCCATTCATCATCTATCTATCTATGAATCAATGTATATATCTATGTATATCTATCTTTCTATCTATCTATCTATCTATCTATCTATCTATCTATCTATCTATCTATCTATCTATCATCTATCTAATCTATCTATCTATCTATCTATCTATCTATCTATCTATCTATCTATCTGTGTTTTTATATTTCTAAACAAGTTTTATTTGGCCTTTCATCTTTTCTTGAGCCTTCTCTTTAGGTCCAAAGCCATACTCATAGACCCTTCTCGGAAAACAAACATTGCAAAAAGTGTCATCTGTAGAGCCTATAATGGGAGAGTGAAGTAAAAACTCAATTCTCAGTTTGAAAGCTTTTTGCCTTAAAATGGAATAGCAAGGAATATGCATTTTTGTTATCTCTTCCCAATATAAAGCAGCCATGCTGCAAACTTTAATCAGTTCTTGTGAAGACACTGCAGTAATTACTTCCATTTTGCAGATAAAGAGCCAGATGGTCTCAGAAGTTAAGACGCTATCCTACAGTTCCATAACTAGGGAGAATGAGGAAGCCAAATTCACGCTGCCTCCTTCCAGTCGGGTGCTTTTAGAGAGAAGCATGGGATGGGCAGGGGCAGAAAAATTTGCTTTCTAAACTGTCCCATTTGTAGAATAGCAGGAGTAAAATTCAAGGTCATCATGAAAATTTATTATAATTTCTTATATTATCCAAGCCAACTTCCTACTTCTAATTGATTTTTCTCATGTTGCTTCTCCAGCTTGTGAGCACTGCTCAAACCAAATGTTTGAAAAACTTTCCCCTTGAAGATTTAATGACTCTAAATCTGTATTTGATTACTTGGTTCCATTGGGGTTTGTGCCTGTGCCACGGCCAAGATAGAAGAGCAGAAAGAAATCCTGTTGGTCATGTATTATGTATCTGCTGCCACTGGATTTGGGCCGAGACCTAGACTGTGACGTCTTCACCGGGTTTGGCATTTGCTCTGAGCTATGTGCTTTGTTTGAACAGACTGTCTTCTGATGGAGAAGGGTTTAACTCATGAGTCAACCACATCCAACCGCTCATACTACAAATTCTAAGAAAAGTCAAGGAGATTTAGTCTCTGAGTTTGATCTTTAGATGGCCAATAGATTTCACCTTCATGTAAAGGCAGCAAAAGTCCTTCCCTTTCTCTCTCCTTACTTTCTCCAACATTCATGAACTCTTTAAATGAGAACTGAGAGAGCTAATACCACGAGGTTAATAAGTGCTTTGCTTACCCAATTAAAGGGGAAACAATTTAAACTCCCTGGAATTAGATTGGATACAGCTGCTTCTAAATTGTATCGTATGGTCCTAGATTTTCCATTTCAGGGTTCTAGTCTCAGTGTCCACAGAGGTGGTACTGTTCAGACCCAGCCTGATACAGGGGTATTGGTACTGATGAATAAAGAGTATCGTTTTCTCTCTAAAAGTCTTACAAGAATTGCAATAGCTGAGACATCCCACTTTGTTGGTGTGTTGAACACTACCTCTTTTGAATTTTTTTATTCTTTCTTAATTTCATAACCTTTACTTATATTTCTCTAAATGGAGTTCATACATGAAGAAATAGTTCTTATAGTAGGTGAAAACATTATAGTTGGAGGATGATGCAGATCTGGAGTTGGTTTAAATGGATTATCTTTGAGTATCTAGGTTAAATAATATGTAAGACTATGTAGGCAAATGTATGTAACCTTTCTCTTTGCAGAGAAATAAAGAACCAAAAACAGTTTGGGATTTTCTTTATGCTATTCAGTTAGCTTTATTTTAGATTTTACATTGGTTCTATGATTTTACTGGAAAATTTGTAGAACACATACTTAGAAATTTTCAGCCTTATTTTGAAAATCTTCCTCTTTTCTCTTCTACAAATGAGTGAAGGACACATCCAAGTCAATGATCATAAGATCATACTTAAATTGCATGATTAATTTCAAAATTTAAACTAAATTTATTCATATTTACTTTTCTTATACTATAACTTTTTATATAAACGATTCACTGTGTCATTCTATAAAGAATAAAACAAATTAAAGATTCCACATCAGGTGTTTTCAGTTGTTTTCCCCCTTTCCTTTTTGAGGCAGTTCTTCATGATCTGGAGCTCACCAATTAGGCTGGCAGAGGGGGCAGTTAATATTAATAACCCTCCTGGCTCTGCCTCACCCATGCTAGGATTAAAGCATATGCTTTATACTTGGGAGATGGGGATCTGAGATTAGGTCTCCATGCTTGAGCACTAAGCACGTTTCTATTTCCCTAACCTCCTAAAGATTCTCAGGTAGGCTGGAGAAATGGCTTTACTGTTAAGAACATGTCCACTCCTTGCAGAAGACCCGGTTTGGTTCCCAACACACACATGGCAGCTCATAGAAATCTGTAATTTATGTTCCCTAGGATGTCTTCTAACACCCTGGGGCACAAAGAAACATGAAGCTGAACACTCACACAGATAAAATAAAAATAAATAAAATATCTCTTAAGAAATTCTGATGTGTGGAAACGAGCATCAATCTGTAGAGACTTAGTCATTTGAGTCTGCTGTCAAAGCAATCACACTGTCAGTGACTCCCTGCTGCCAAAGACAGTGCAAATGTCTCAACATAACTTTTGAGATCCTTCCTAGTCTTACCACGTCCAACATGTAAGTCACTTGCCACCTAAATTCCGGGATGTTTCAGCCAAATATTAGTACACCATTTACTCAGCAGATCTTGCAATTTCCCATTAGTATGGCTTTGTATATTCTCTCTCTCTCTTTCTCTCTCTCTCTCTCTCGATATATATATATATATATATATATATCAAAATATATATATATATCAAGATATATATATATACATATATCAGTTCTGCCAATTATTGTGCAGATATAACATTTTATTAATACATTGATATACCAGTGGCTATAATTCATTCCCCCTTACCTCCTTCTGTCTATACCCATATAATATCTTGTTGCTTCTTCTTTTTGGAGCATTTAATACAATGGTTTATAAGATGTCTATTGTCAGAGAGATAGCAAATGAAATTATCAAATAAATCAAATCAAATATGTGAAAAATCAGATTTTCTAGAAAGCAATTCTTTCCATAATAAAATTCAGTCCTGACACTACTATTTTTGTTAAGTTCTTTGAACTTGTGAATATTTTAATGCACTAAATATTAAAATGCATCTGGAATTTAAAAGGTATATACCTATTCTGAAAATTGAGGCAGAAAAAAAGAAGTATATTTGTTAAATTGGCAACACAAACTAATGATGTATTCAATACAGCAATCATGTTAAATATTCATAAGGTTTTGGTAGACCAAGTTCCTGCAGAAAGTTAAAAGGAGGAGGAGACCTTGGGCTCTAACCACTCACTGACTTTCTCCTGGATCTTTGAGTAGGATCACATGAGGATTTGGTCATCTTATGGAACAAGAGATGGTCTTGCTCAATAAAAACTTTGCTGGACAGCCCGAAAGTAGTTGCTTTATGGTAAAGAGGAATAAAAAAATATGAGATAATTATTCCTTTCCAAAAATAAATTATAGGATATTTGGACATGAGACTGAATATTTCCCGACTCAGATTCTGTTTTTTTCCTGTTCCCCTTTCCTTCCTGGATTTTAGAAAATTATAATTCCTAGAGTCTTTTCATTTATATTTGGTAATGCAGATGGTAGGCTAATGGTTGGAGGTAGATGAAACAGAAAATACAGTGTCTTCTCTCCTCTCTGATCTATATATATAGTCACTGGCTATAATTGTCTTCTGTATACATGGTCTCAATAATATATTTCTGTACTATCTCAGCTTCTGACAGGCAACTATAACATGCAGTTATTCCAATTTTGTTGAGTCGCTTTGGATTCTGGGGTCTGGTAATACTATCTCCTGGAGGCGAATCTTTCTTTCTAGGAATAGCATCCATTTCCTGATCATTTCATTACCAATTCTTTCAATACCATAATCAATTTCCTCCACTAAATTCTGACTGCTAAGAGCATTTCTGTTTCTCTGGTTGAATCTTGACTGGCAAAGATATGCAACTTGAAATTCATTACAGGAAAGAAGAGAAATAGAGTCTATTCTTCTATCAGTGCCTTTATATGTACAAATTGAGTTTCTCTTATCCAAGCCTCTTAGGGGTAGATGTGTTTCATGATCTGGATTTTGGGTATTTGGAAATATTTGCATATTCATGATGAGCTATCTTAGGGATGAAATCCAAGTCTAAACAGAGAACTGATTTGTATTTCACATATATATTCCATGCATAGTCTGAAGAGAATTTTATTCTATATTTTCAGTGCACCTGTGTTTTGACTATGACCTGTCACAAGAAGTCAGTTGTATAATTTTATACCTGTGGCATAATGTCAGCATTGAAAAGTTTGTATTTTGGAACATTCTGGATTTATATTTCCAATTTCAGATTAGGAATGCAAAAATATACTGCATTGTAGCCCTATAATATAGATTTTATAGTTTCCATTTTGTACGAGTGTCTTCTTTATTATTATTATTATTATTGTTGTTGTTGTTGTTGTTGTTAGTTAATTACTTATTACCACAAAAAGACACCAGTCAAGGCAACTCTTACAGTAGAAAAGCATCCTATATTAGGGGCTTGTTTGTGGCTATAGATACTCCATTATCATCATGGAGGGAGGCAGACAGGTATGGCCCTCAGGCATAGGTGGGAACTTTACTTCTGGTCGAAGGCAGAAGACACACACACACACACACACATACACACACACACACACACACACACACACACAGAGAGAGAGAGAGAGAGAGAGAGAGAGAGAGAGAGAGAGAGAGAGAGAGAGAGCCTGGTGTAGGCTTTATAAACCTCAATGTCCAGCCCTAGTGACACATCCCTCAACAAGGCCATCCCTCCTAATCCTTCTCAAACAGTTCCTCTAACTGAGAACCAAGCATTACAATGAGTGAGCCTGTGGTGACAATTCTCATTCACACTACCACAAGGAGCTTGAAAATCCAAAATCTGGATGACCTTATTGAAGACTGAAAGCATAATTGAGCTAGAGACGAAAGTTATATTGGGTTGTTCAGTGTCCACAGAAGGACACATGTTATGCTTTGGGAACAAGAAATACAACATGGAGTTCTAACATTACCTTTTTATTTGTAACTCTGAATCAGAAGATTTTTGTCCAATCTTGCTAATCCTCACCCCAGAATTGACTCATGAGGATTTATGCATCATTAGTCACAGAAAATTTTATTATAAAAATAATTGAAGAAAAGCAAGCAGAAAAAAACCAATTTGACATTCAGAACAGAGTTATTTTTTTCTCCTTCTAGAACCCTCTGCAGTTCCACACTCAAGATGAAGAAGACAGCTCCATAGGCTGTAATTCCTGCTGAAACATCTGAATAATCACAACTTGCTAAGCTCTCCTGAGTTTGCTACCATCAGATCTTAAAACCCACCCTCTAATCATGTTTCTAATTAGTTGTCCATAAAATGCACAGTGTTCCTTTTTCCTTGGATCTTCATTTCTAAAGGTTCTGGGTTTGATGAAATGTTAAAATTGGATGGAATCTGCTTCTTGTTTTACATGTCTCAGCCATAAATTGTGTAAATGGTGAGGGAAACACTGCTTTTTTTTTTCTTTGCAAATTAACTTGCTTTTGAAATGTGAGAAATGCAGGTAGGATTAATAAAGCAAAACACACAGTAGCTGGAGATGGTTCAGTGAGAGTGTTTGCTGCATAACCAAGTAGGCTTGAGGTCAGATCCTCAGCATCCATGCAAATGACCGAGTATGGTTGTGCTTGCTCCATTAATCCAAACATGATGGAGAATGGAGACAAGAGTGTTGCTAAGGATTTCCTGGTAGCCAGGTTCAATGGAGATACACTGCCTTAAGGGAGCAATAGGAACAATGGAGAAAGAGATACAGCAGGACACACAAGTCTTCCTTTGTGCACATCAGTATACACATACACACACACACACACACACACACACATACATACACACACCACAAATACACTAAAAATATGATATATAAAAGACAAACAAAAGCCTATAAAACAAACCTCCAGCACAACTATTAACAAAAACTGTATCCAATCTTGAATTTAGATTATGGTTTTCAATAAAAGCATCAGATCTGCTATTTGGCATAAGCATTAGAAATTCATTCATTCATTTGTTCATTCAATAAATGTTGTGTGAAGACTTTTTTTGTATGAATTTACCAGTTAGATACTTCAAGTAGATACTTGAAAAGGTAAACATAATAATTTCTCCCTTTGTCTCTGTTACACACAATCACAATTCACAAATGTACACACACACACACACACACACACACTACACAGCACTTCTATTGTCAGAAACAAGAACATCTCCAAGTATTGAAAGCCTAATTTATATCTCCTCTTCATATATTAAACTCCATGTTACTGTCGTTCCTCAGGAGCTCTAGGATTTCAGCCTCCACTCCCTGCATAGTCAGTTTCTTAATGTAATCTCAGTCATAATCATGATGTCATTGACTCTTTCTGTTCAACTCTTCTTTCCTCCCAAGTTCTGTGGTAGCATATGTATGCACATGGTCTTTCCCATCTCTCTCTCTCTCTCTCTCTCTCTCTCTCTCTCTCTCTCTCTCTCTCTCTCTCCTCTCTCTCTCTCTCTCTCTCTCTCTCTCTCTCTCTCTCACACACACACACACACACACACACACACATACACACACACACCTGCTGAACACATGAACCCCTGAGGATCTGGACAAGAACAAGAAATGATGGTGGGAACTAAAATGCAAATGATATTAGAAAAGGGAGATAAAGCCAATGTGGTTGTCACTGGGTATCACTGGGGTTGTAGACTTCTGTGAGGATTCAGAAGGGGTCTAATCAAGCTAGTAGCATGGGTTCAGTGTGAAGGATTCCCCTACAGCCATGTGTATTCAAACACTTACTCCATAGCTGCTGGGCTGCTTTGGAAATTTGTGGAATCTTTGGTAGTTGCTGCATTGTTGAAAAAATGTGCAAAAGACACTGTCAAAAAGACAAAGTGGCAACCAACTAACTGGGAAATGATCTTTATCAACCCTACATCTGACAGAGGGCTAATATCCAATATATACAAAGAACTCAAGAAGTTAAACTCCAGAGAGGCAAGTAACCCTATTAAAAATGGGGTACAGAGCTAAACAAAGAGTTTTCACCTGAAGAATATCCAATGGCTGAGAAGCACCTAAAGAGATGTTCATCATCCTTAGTCATTAGGGAAATGCAAATCAAAACAACCCTGAGATTCCATCTCACACCAGTCAGGATGGCTAAGATCAAAAACACAGGAGACAGCAGTTGTTGGCGAGGATGTGGAGAAAGAGGAACACTCCTCCACTGCTGGTGGAACTGCAAGCTGGTACAACCACTCTGGAAAGCAGTCTGGCGGTTCCTCAGAAAACTGGGCATGACACTCCCGGAGGATCCGGCTATACCACTCCTGGGCATATACCCAGAGGCTTTACCTGCATGCAATAAGGACACATGCTCCACTATGTTCATAGCAGCCTTATTTATAATAGCCAGAAGCTGGAAAGAACCCAGATGTCCCTCAAAGGAGGAATGGATTCAGAAGATGTGGTATATTTACACAGTGGAATACTACTCTGCAATTAAAAACAATGAATTCACGAAATTCCTAGGCAAATGGTCAGAACTTGAAAATATCATCCTTAGTGAGGTAACCCAATCACAAAAGAACACACATGGTATGCAGTCACTGATAAGGGGATATTAACCCAGAATCTCGGAATACCCTAGACACAATTCGCATATCAATAGATTTCTAAGAAGATGGAAGGAGAGACCCCTGGTCCTGGAAAGACTGGGTGTAGGGGAACGCCAGTACAGAGAAATGAGAGGGGTTTGAATGGGGAAAAGAGGGAGGGAAGGGGGCTTATGGGACTTTCGGGGAGGGAGGAAACAGGAAAGGGGAAATGATTTGGAATGTAAATAAAAAAAACTTAGAAAATAAAATTTAAAAAAAGAAAAAGAAAAAATGTGGCTCATTGAAAGCAGGATTTAGAGTTTTACAAGCCAGCCCCACTTTCGGTCCACTTCCTGCTTCTTGTCTGGATCAAGAATGTGACCAGTCACCTCACACTGCTGCCGTCGTGCTTTCCCTGCTATGACAGATTATATTTAAAGTATGTCAAAACAAAATTTTCTTCTCTTTAAGTTGCTTCTTGTTTGGTATGTTGTCACAGTAATGAGAAAAGCAAGTAACACAGATAGCAAATATATCATTTATAGCACTAGACAGATCATGAGTGAAAGTGTAACTAATAAATGCCTTGTACCTTTATAAAATAAAAAATAAATGGATATTCTCTTGATTCAGCAACTTTTCTATGCTAGAGATGCATGAAGAAATAACTGAACTATACACCTGCTTTTTTTGTTGTTGTTGTTTCTTTGGTTGAATTTTATTGTTGTTGGTTTGTTTGTTTTTTATAACAAATTTAATCGTCAGAAAAGCAATTGAACTCTATGTACCTTAAGATTCCTTCTAACACTAAGAATTGATTCTAAAACCTCTTAAACCTGAATGCTAGATGATGGTTATAACTCCCTCATCAATTCCTCAATGCACACATATGCAATTTATATTTCTAGCATGTTCCTATTCTCAAAGGGTGCCCTTTTGATACGTGGCTAAGTATCTATGTGGGACCAAGATGACAAAAGGAAGGGGGAAAAAGAAAAATCAAAGGACAAAAGATTCTGCTAAAGTCAGTCTCATCATTTCCCCAGTTAGGCAAGTAACTCTGGTAGCCAAATGCTAGTGGTTTTCCTTGGTGACCTTTATGCAGTTGGTTTGTGTGAAAATCTTTTGTGAGACAAACAGAAAGACTTGGTGCCTGGAGAGAATTCTTTGCCTGACTTCCTTCTAGTAGAGCAGCATTGCTCTAGCCCGGCAGGTAATCTGGTTTACCTGCTGGAGTGGAACCAGCTCATCTGTGTGTCACAAGGCTGCAGTTCCAAGCACCCAAGGCACTGTCAACTTGCACCTTACATGTCAGCACTGCTGATCCACGGCCATCTCATCCCCCCAGGTCCCCAGCACTGATCTTTCTCTGTTTGCATGTCAAATCTGTTAGAGGTGATGGGCAGTGGGTTCACCCTCACCCCTTGTACAGTTCTTGTCATGCCTCTTCTGTTTGCTGCTACTAGCAGGTAAATCTTCACTCATAAGCCTAACACCCACATTGACTCTGCTCCCCAAGATCTACTTTGACCTCACATTTCCCCTCGTATGTTATATGCTGCACCTACTGGACTAGTAAAATTCTTAAATTCTACAGTTTTTCTTTCTGCTTTTCTCTTCCTGCACCCAGAATGTTCCCGCCCAATGTGTAGGGATTTCTTTAAGTGTATTCTTTCTGCTTATTTTAAAAGATGCAGTTTATCTTGACTCCATAAAACAGTAAGTATTAAAATAAATAAGAACATTCTTATGGGGAAAAAAAAAAACCATGGTTGAGGAAGTGTCCCTTGTGAGCTAAGGCTGGTGCAAGGATATTATTTCAAAACAGGACAACTTCATTGAATACGTGGTGGTAAAATTTCTATGACATGAAGGTCCTGTGGTTGTTCTCAGGCCCTTAAGAGTAATAAGCACATGCTTATTTTAAGGACAGGGAGGTCACAGTTAAGAGCTTCACATTGCTTTCCTCGAGATAAGATGGATGAATTACCAGCAAGACTAACATAAAATTTATAAAACCAAAGACAAATTAAAAAAAAAACCTGTATAATCAGGTATCTGATGTCAGCTGCTCCAAGGAAATTTCATATCTTGCCTAGTTTCTACTTCTGAGACATCTTAAAAACCCACTGGCTGGAGGGTAGATGTCCTTAGCAATGTGGAAAGCAAGGATGCTGATAGTTCTCTAATTTCATTCCATTCTCCCATCAGCAGAGCAAGGAAGCTGTGGTGATATGGGTAGGAGTCTAAAATCTAACTGCTACTTAAGGGGCCTGGAGCATCCTCATATTTCCTCTCTTTATGTGAGCCTGAATTAAAGGGAAGCCACACACCAGTCACTTGTCATTTTCTCTGTCTTTTAAAAACATGTAATAATAAATATATATGACATTCATCAAAATCAACTGATTGTTTTGATATGAAATTGGGATTATAATGATTGGAAGCCTCTGAAATATCTTCCACCCTAACTGAGACAATATACTAATAGACAGAAAACAAAACCAATAACTCGCAAAAATACATCTCAATAGCTACAGGGTGATTTCAGCAGCCTTTGCTTCTTGGGCCATATATATTGTTAGAGACTGTGACATTAAATGACTCTGGAGCAAGAGAAGATACTGTATGAATCCATAATTTCAAAAAACCACAAAGGATCTGTGAACTTCTGGCAGCAGAGACACTAAATAATCATTGTGTAGAATTATCTAGACTGGGATCTGTATACATTTGGTGGACTTGCTTATTCTACTTGTAGGTCCAAGATCAGTACTACTAAAAGGATTCTAGAATCTTGGAAACTTGAAAAACACCACACTTGATCAACGTACTTACTATGAAGTAAAATCATGGTCAGGAGGCCTACGCAAGAACCTCTCTGTACCTGCTGCATCCAAACCCATTAGAATAAGCAACATATTTTTCATTCTAATTTGTCTTTAAACGTTTCCAGAGAGAAAGCTTACACCTGTAACATAATTGCACCTATTTGACTCCTTGAAAGTATTACTATATCATGAACTTATACTTAATATAAAGAAAATATACTTGGCTCTGCAATTACATTTGTGTCCCAGAAGCTTGGTGAACTCTATGAAAACTCTTTAGCAGTCTCCTATATGGATTCTCTCTGTACCAAGCGCTATGTCTTGGGACTTCCCATGTGTTTTGTTTTGGTTAGTGTTGTGTTTCTCATCTTTTACCCTTACCTTTTTTTTCTACATACTAACAATATTCTTAGTGGTATATTAAGTGCATCATTACCAGTGTGATATGTAGCCAATTGATTGTATCAGCTTACTGTAGTCCAGAGCCATATATAATAGGCAGCCTATTTGTACAAAATATACAGAAAACATTTTGGGACACAGTCCAGTTGAGAATTTCATTGTTGGTGAGTGCTTCCATGCTGTACTGGATGAGTTGAAGGTTGATGTACAACACTGCAAGACTAAAATATTTATTATCTAGTCCTCTTAAACAAATATTTTTCTG
The DNA here is from genome assembly GCA_036184795.1 of Tokudaia tokunoshimensis. NCBI lineage: Eukaryota > Metazoa > Chordata > Mammalia > Rodentia > Muridae > Tokudaia > Tokudaia tokunoshimensis. Next base: position 25,795,250 of record BTHU01000013.1, on the reverse strand, counting down.
CCAAGTCCTGCTTGAAGCCAACAGCAGAAGATATCAGAATTGTTTTGTATTTGGTGATTTTTTTTTTACTACCTTTCAGGGACAGACAATTATTTGAAATAGAAACCACAACCTACTTTGCCCACAATGAGCCAACTCAATGCCAGTCTCGTTGTGGTATTATTTATATCTTTGAAGTAGACATTTGGTGGCTTAGAAGAAATAATCTATGGAAATATTGTTTTAACTATTTCAATACCCTGATCTTAAAGATAAGAAGATATGGCAGGTCTTGAAGAGAAGGAGGTGTGGCAGGCAGTGGCTAAGGACAAGCACAAAAGAACTTTTAGAACTCCAGCTTGCTTAGGGTTAGAATTTCTTTCCACCTACCTGATCCTCTTGTGGCAGTGAGTGCTCTAGAATTATGGCTAGCCACACCCCTCTTTGGATTATGTAGAAGGAGCCATTGACTCCATGGCTAATGTCTGTCAATGTACTCTCAAGATTGACACTCATTATGTCCTGTTAAGCATTATTGACCAAACTGACCATGTTTTCTCTCTTTTCCAGTAATTATGTCTATGTTTCATCATTCTAAATGAATATCAATGTCACAGAGATTTCCCACAGAAAAGCTGAGAGCCAAGCATTATCTCCCTTAAAACAAATAGATTTTTCATTGAAATCAACACATCTCTCTGAATCGAATAGGTTTTCATGGGGCCAATAAATTTCTCCAAAACAATGCATTTTTATTACAACATATTTTTGTTCAAACCAATACTTTTTGACAAGCAGATATTAATGACCTGGCCAGAACTATAAATTTACCCCAAACTATGTGTTTTCTCAGCAGAAAATAATTTTTCTTATACAAACGCATTTTTATTTGAATCAATCCTTTTCTGAAATCAGATATATTTCTGCAGGGGACACTGAGAACCTCTTTACTAAGAAATGTCATTTTGTTTAAAGAAACATGACCTGGGTTTCAAGCTTCTCTAGTGACCCACCTTTAAATATATCTCATTCAAAAATGAGATAAGAGCTATTAAATGAAATCTACTTTGTATTTAGTTAGCAAGAAATACACAAAAGTATAAATAAATAGTATTTACAGAGCCTCAAAGAAATTGAGTCTCATCTATTGCCAGTGCAAGTCATCAGTACTTGGGTCTTTCAAATACAGCACAGACAAGGACCACATGCATCCTGAAAGATGTTCTATGAGTCCACCAACAGAGGCACACCATACCCAAAGGTTACTACGCTATTCTCATTGCCTCTTTAGTGAAAATTATGTTGTTATTTCAGGTTTTCTATACATTTGATTAAAAGTAGAAGAGACACCCTAAGGAAGGAAAAAGGTTACTGCTAATAGATTAACATCAGCCTGGTCTACAAGCAGATTGTGATGAAAGAACAAGCCTAAACCTATTTGTATGTACAGATCTAATAGAAGAAATGCAGTGACTGGCTTATGGTGTATAAGGAGTTTCTGGTCTGAGAAAGCTAAGTGGCATGAAAACAATTCCTAAAATTGATTTATCAGTTAGATGCAATTATAATAGCCATGTTTCCAGTGTTTCCTATCTGCTGTTTTATTCCTTTTCTTTGTACCTGTGTGCCCACTTGATCATCTTAAGGTCTCAACAAGGATTCATCAATTCTAGAATATCTAGGGACTGCCATCTTTCTCAACTACAGTAAATTTATGGTGCCCGAGCTTCCTGCTACCAGTATGAGCACATTCGTTTTCCTCTTTCTCAGTCATTTTCATAAAATAATAAAAGAAAAGCACAAAGGGAATGTTCAGATAATTACACTATGCATTTCCAGACAAAGGTAGCTACACAGAGAAAGTTGAACTCTTGGCTGGCAGGTTGTATAGTCATTCAAAATACTCAATTCTCTTTCAGTGTAAAAAAGTCCCTGTTTCAATGTACATGAGACAATTTACGCTAACAATGCATGAGGTAAGAATTCTTATATTGTAAGAATTTAAAGACTCATTGCATAGAAAAAAAGCATTGAGAACTGAATGCCTGGGTTCTTATTAATAAAAATAATTATAATTATTAAGCATTTACCATGGGCAAAGCCCCATGATAACCACTTTACATCTGTTTTTTATTTCTAGTTTCTGAAAAATCTTAAGAAATAGGTTTTCTTATTCCTGTGGATAACTACAGAAACATTGTTTTAAAACCCAGAGGAGCTGTCCCAACCCACATGACTCACGAGAAAGTGGGCTTTGAATACAACTAGTCTCTTCAAAGCCAATGGTTCCCACACTGGTCTACCTGGTCCTCTCAGACCTGCTCTGAAAATGTCTGCAGCTGCCCAACCTATATCTGTCCTGATATGTACTAAGGCTCTAATGAAGATGCCAATAGAACATTCTGGAAACAAGCAACACCAACTGAAACACACAAAGTCACACTTGGTAAGCACAAATATATCTCTCACATGGATTATGCTGAATACCATTAAAAGATCTGATGGACTGCCTTCACACTATTTAATTGATTATCTCACTTTTTTGTGCAAGTGTTTGTATCAGGTGAAAAGTTTACTAGCAGTGCTAGAACTCAGGTTTTTAGTGAGGGGATTGGACTTAGACACAGAACAATCTGAAGTTTAGACAAATAGAAGGGTTAACAAGTACATGAATAAGCACACATGGTGCTTGTATCATTTTTAATAGAACTTTTTCAAATAGAGGTTTACCAAGTAGCAAATAGGAAAGGCAGGGTTTCATATAGCCCAGACCTGACTGAAATCACTGTATACTGAGGGAAGATGGCCTTGAACTCCTCATCCTCTTGCCTTTGGCTTCTTAAGTATGGGGATTGCTGATAACAGCATCATCAAGCCTTATGTACATGGTACTGGAGCTCAAACCTAGGGTATTCTAGAAAGCATTCTACTGAGTTACACCCTCGGTCTCAAAGTAATTTTTACTTTAAAGGCAGCCATTGTCCTTCACTGCAACTCTGCAGAAATCGGTACTAGTGGTTGCATCTCACTTAAACATAAAAGCACCATAAGAAAGATCAAGTAGCTGTAAAACTATGTCATATTTTGAGTGTTAGTCACCTTTGAAAAATTAGCTAGACTCCTAACTGATGACCACATCAAGCTTTCTGTTCCTAAACTTAGTGCTTTTTTTCACAAAAGCTTATCCCAAGGAAAGATGAGAAGCCAGAGACTAAGACCTTGAGAGTTATTCTAGGCTACCTAAGACCTTCCTAACACATGGCCTATACCCAGTACCAAGGTAAGCTGGGAAGACAGTGGGCCTAAGTGGTGGCTTTGGCTTCCGGTGCTTCCAGGAAGCCCAGAGAGCTGAGAGGTGCAGCAGGAGTTGCTGTAAGCAGTGCAGAGCCATGCTCAGCTGAGTTCAGCAGCTCGGTCAGGTGTGGTTTTATGCACAAGACACAGGAGTAGTCTGAATGAGTGAGGAAAGGTCCCTGGATGTAAGGGAACCAAAAATACCAGAGCCAATCCAAATAATCATCTGATTTTTATAGAAAACAAGTCCACCTTGCAAATGCACTTTCATTTGAGAACTTACTGTCAAATACCTGGTAAGTGTGAAAGGGCAATAACTCATAGAATCCAATTTCTTTGGATCTAGTTTTCTCATCTATAAAATGCATGGAATGAAACAGGATTTTCAGAGGCATCTTCTGGCTTCATATGTGACATACTCACTTCTTGATGTTACTTGCCACCTGGTGGTCACAGACACAGAATGTCAGCCTGGAAGCTTCCTTCTCGGAATACTTCTCTTTCCAAGGGAAAGGAATAAAGCAGGTGGATCCAGTGACTGAGCTTTTTGGAGACAAGTCCAAGGCTCCCTCGCCCACAAGTCAGAGGTTCCCTCTAACTTCTTTTCACATGGAATGCCAATGCTCAAGCCTGTTTGGGACCAGCCCCAGCATGGGGGCCTGGCAGCTTGGCTGTTGTTTATGTATAGCACAGAAAACTCTCTCAATCCAGATAGCAACTATCGTATTTGGTGTGTGAAGTTACACATCTTGGGTTTCGTCCATCCATCCCTCTGGTCTTCAGATATCTGGCTCATCTAAATATTTCTGTATTTTTCCTTTTCCTTCGTTTCTCTACAGACATCCTCACCACTGTCTGGTTTCTCACATCCCCAAAATCACTGTATTAAAACAATGGAATGAATTATTTTTCACAATGCCCAAAATAGAATTGACATTTCTTGAGCAGCATATTTTAACTGTATTTGCACCATAAAATGGCTTGCAGTGTTATCAGAAGGCTTCTCTGGGAAGAGCCTTTTATGCCATCCCTCTCCACTCTCGTATCCCATGTGGAATCAAATCTGAGGCTCCATGATACCCTGCATGATCCATTAGAGAAAAGTCATGCTGAAAGCTGAAAAGAAGAAAAATCAGCTCTGAGTAAGTGAGTGAGAGAGAGAGTCATAGGGAAGTGTTTCTCAACCTGTGGGTCATGACCCCTTTGGGTATCCCATATCAGATATCCTGTATATCAGATATTTACATTTCAACTCATAAAAGTAGCAAAATTACAGTTTTGAAGTAACAATGAAATAATTATATGGCTGGGGAGCTCACCACAACGTAAAGAAATGTATAAAAGGGCCATAGCATTAGGAAGGTTGAGAGCCACTGGCCTAGGGGTTTAAAAATCAATGACAAGAAAGAAAAGGGATAGCAATCAATTAGTGGCTAAAAGTAAAATATCATACAATAAAATAAAATGAAATAAAATGGCAGGGATATTGGGGAGAAATACTCTCTAAATCACTCCTCCGGTAAATTCGTCAAATTTAAGAAAACCTCAAAGCGTATGAAAACATATTCCCCTATCCTCTGTGTTACTTGCACGCATCTGATTTTCACAATCATGCATTTGGGTCATCTTCCATTTGGATATCACAACAACGCGTCAGATTGTAGACATGGAGAGGCTGATGGGAAAAAGTCTTTCCATCAGCTTCAAAAGGAAGGCACGTAGTCACCTGGATATGTTAAGACCGGATCATTATTCGTGCATTAACTCATCCCTTTAAATAATAAACTCTGAGTGCTTATTATATTCAAGGAACTTTATAGGAACTGTATTTCATCCTTGTACTGACAGCTTATAAGCTATTTGGGAAAAATGAGACATCAAATTACAGCACGAAGTCAGAGAAATTTCACACAGGGATTTAACCTTAAGTACAAAATGAGTGGTGTAAACAATAATTGCCATGAGTTCATGCAGAGATGATGCTTGGATGATTAGGGTGAGCTCTGCTGAAGAGGTGAGCTGGCTGTAATAAATGGGTTGAAATTATAAGAAAAAAGAGAGTGGAGACAGTCTTAGACATGAGAAACATGTCAAAAGTGCAGGGGAAGAATAAGCTTGCCATGAGTAATCGGTACACCCAGTTTAACTGAAGGTGACTGTTTCCAAGAACAATTACCGGAATAATACTTCAGAAGGGTAGATTAAGAGTAGAGATGAGCATCCTGCCTGGGATAAAATGGGATCAGAAAGGCAAGATGATGGAAGTGAGGTTTTAGAGTGATGGAGGCCTGCACTGCAATAGTGTAGTTGTAGAGTGGGGAGACGTAGCTCTGCACGGGAGACCCTCACAAGTTTTTGACAACCCAGGCAGGACAATTAAGAGAGTTGATTTAGGAAAAGAGGAAGTAGTTGTTCATGAGGACTTTGTGGGAACTAGTGGGTTTCAGTGACTAAAAAATGGATGGGGAAGGGAAGGGGACATAGTTCAGAGATTTTCAATACCTGTGTTTTATAGCTAAAAGATTTTAAAGAAAATGCATAACAGGATTGTGGCTATAGAAAAGAATGAAGGAGTTAATCTCTGTGTAAAAGAAGAGAGGAGAACAGAGCTGTGAACTTTTCTTTTGAAAAAAATTACTTATTTTTTTTATTTTATGTGTATGGGAGTTTGCCTGTCATCTACGCAAGTACACTCTATGTGAGCCTGAGGCCACAAAGGCCAAAATAGTGTATCAAGATCCCTGTAATTAGAGCTATGGACAGTTGTGAACTGTATTATTAATGCTGGAAACCTACCCTGGGTCCTCTAAAAGAGCGGGGAGTGCTCTTAACTGCTGAGCCATCTTTCCAGACCCAAATGTAATTGTACAAAGATTTATGCATTCACTCTGTGCATGCACTCTTGTGCATGTGTGCTGCCTGTAGGTGTTGGATTTTTCTTTCCACCATGAGGTTCCCAGACCATCAGACTTGGGCATCTTCACACACTAGGCCACCTTACTGACTCATAGCACTGAATTTTAGTGACAGTTGTGCATTATCTCCCAGCTGATCTATTGGCAGCAATGAAAGCCTTCCAGTTTCAAATTCCTACTTTTCTGATTGCATATCAAATTCTTCTTCCCCTCCCAGCCATGACTATCAACAGAGAACTACTTTTACACATTTTTTTTTCTCCTAGGTTAGACAAATTCTGGACTCTAGGTTAAGTTGGTTAGGAGTGGGATCTACATTCTTATGTTAAAGTCCTTATGATAGTTGGACTGTATATTTAAGGTGAGGATGATTTCTTTACAAGAATTGATCTCATGCTATTTTCTGTATATCTTCTAGAGAAGAAAGTCTTCTTAAAAGAGTGGTTGGTGCTAATGCATCCAGGGTGTAAACTTACATATCTCTTTAATTACTCAACAAATATGTGCTCTGAATCAGTCAGTATATTAGGACTTGGGATCTATCAGCAAATAAAATAAAATAAAATAAAATAAATACTCTCATAAAATGTAAGTCCTGACTAGTAGTGATGAGAAAAGGCAGTCTTTCTAGCAGATGAGGTTCTGAATGCCAAGTTCTTCCTGGAGCATTAAATGTTGGGTGACAGTTGAGTACAGTCTTTAAGCAAGATAGTGTGGAATAAACGTTGGAAGGGAGAAAGATGTGCTGGGGCCATGAGATGGGTAACACCTGGACTCCTGGAGGAAACCAAACCTTCAGAGGGGAAAAAGCCAAGGGCAATTGTGATGTGGCAAGGAAAGAAAATAAATGCATGTGTGGTAGGTAAACTTTTCTAGGCTATGATAAGGATTCCCACCAGTGAATGAGAATCTAGAGAGGACGAAACACAAGAGTGGGGTGATAGAACAGAATTTAGGAAAGATACCTGGCTTCTTCTCAGGCTAGAGTGAGGGTAATCCCTCCAATCCTAGATAAGACCACAATGACAAACAATGACTCTGTCCCAGTCCAATGCCCTAGTATACTCTCTTAGTTCTTGCTTGGTGTCACCTATATCTTACTCATCTTCCTACACAAGCTGGCTGGTTTTTCCTGTGTGCCTCTCCTCAGCAGCTGGTCCTGCTACACCCACGCATCAAACCCACTATGTTGAACACAGCCCTACTTCCACTTTATCAAATGCCAAGTTTTTGGACAATACCCTTCAAGATTCTAGAATATGCACCCTCCACCCCCATCCCTTGCCACTTCCCACCTCCCAGACCTGGTTCTTTTTACCTTTCACCCAGGATATTTGGCGTGCTCCCTAACTCCAGCATCTGGAAGTGCTCTACCCCAAAGCAAATATTGCAAGCAGAAGACTCTCTCTAATGAGAAGACAAAGTGAGAACTCCTTCCTGACTGAATCTCTCTGGGTCCATGTGGCTGTGGAAATAAAACGCACACTTGGTCATATGGTATCAAAAGATGTTCATCGGTTGGTGGTTTCATAGCATTTCTGGTTTCTCGTCCTTCTGTTTTCCCCTTCTCTGTATGAGCCACCCATTCTCAGTGTCCTCTCTAGCTTGATGAAGATTGTTCACTGTATTGCCATAACACTCCACCTTTTCTACGTCATTCTTCAAGGTACCATTGGCTCCTCTTTAACATCTCTTTCTACTACGGCTCAACTTAGCTGACATATAGATAAAAACACCTCCCACAGTCTTGTGGATTATGTTTCTCCCCTATGATTCACCTCATAATGACACATATTATAGTATTTGCTCACCTTTATTAACCTGCTAATTTTTAAAACCCAAGGAGTGTGTCAACTCTGTTTATTTTCCCCTTAACATAATGTCTACCCATAGTAGATGCTTAATGAATAGTTTTGGAGTCGCTATAAAATTTATTGTATTATAAACAATCTGGGGGCAAGCGCAGTGAGCCACGCACATTCATTTTCCATTCTGTGAAAACTGAGCAAAAAAATAATTGCAGAGAATATTTACTAATTAATCATTCTGGTATTGATGAAGCCATCACCAGAAAGGAAGGTATTCACTTGAGTCACCTGACAGCAAAATAGTGAGAGTCCATGTACTGGCTGGTTTTGTGTGCCAACTTGACAAAAGCTAGTGTTATCACAGAGAAAGGAACCTCTTTTGAGGAACTGCCTCCATGAGATTCAGCTGTAAGGCTTTTTCTCAATTAGTGATCAGGGGTGGGAGGGCCCATTTCAGGTGATGCCATCCCTGGACTGGTAGTCTTGGGTTCTATAAGAAAGCAAGCTGAGCAAGCCAGGGGAAGCAAGCCAGCAAGCAGCAACCCTCCATGCCTCTGCATTAGCTCCTGCCTCTAAGTTCCTGCCCTGTGTGAGTTCCAGGCCTGACTTTCTTTGGTGATGTACAGCAATATGGAAGTGTAAACTGAATAAACCCTTTCTTCCCCAACTTGCTTCTTGGTCATGATGTTTTGTGCAGGAATGCAAACCTTGACTAAGACAGGGGTGGTTAAAATTAATCCAAATGCTTTTCTGAGTGTATATTTCTTACATAGCAAGTTAAGATCTGTTGCAATTATCAAATTATATTAAAAAATAAAATGAGTAAAAAAAAAAACAGGAAGACTCTGATCACAAGACCTTAATTAGGCAGAGTTAAGTACAAAAGGTGAATGGTAATATTCTTTATATTTTCCAAATTCCATATAGCCCTTAATTTACCAGTTTTTTTAAATTATTTTCTTTTGTGTATGACTGTGTTGCTTGCATACATGCAAGTATACCATGTGTGTGCCTGGTGTCCTGACAGATCAGAGGGGGCTGTCAGATCTTCTGGAACTGGAGCTACACATGGCTGTGAGCCACCATGTAGCTTAGACTCAAACTGAGAGCACGGCCCTCAAAGAGCAGCCAGTGCTCTTAACCTCTGATCCATCTCCCCAGCCCTTGCTTTCTCATTTTTACCTGTTCTTAGGTATCCATTTAATACCTTTGCTCATATGAGAAGATTAAGATGTAATTCTGTTGCTCCCCTGTTTTGAGATTAAACTGCCTTGGGGAAGAGGAGGAGGAATTCTAAATGGTTTGGATTTCTTACCGCTATGCTTCTTGCTCTTTTTCCATCTAAGAGATGCCTGGCAATCAGGACCACACAGCCCTGCGCCATAAGGGCTGAGCCTGTAGCCTTTGTTCAGTCTTCTGTGGGAGGACATTTCAGGTCCACAGACACGCCCTCTGAGACACAAGTGTGAATTAAAAGTGGATTTAGAGAGCACCATGTAATGATGAAGTACAGTACTGAGGGGAATAAATTCACTGTCTAGACTCCTGTTGGGCTGCCAAGCCAGCGATGGAGGAGGGGAGTAAAATTCACCTATGACTTGCAAACAAATACACCTATTTTATTATTCTTGTTAAACGACAAATAAATCCATGAGAGGAAGAATACAGACCTTTCTTTTAAGTATTTTAAGTTTCACTCTTAAACACAAGTGCAAAATTGGAATGATTCAATTACAGAGTTCTCCAGGAAGGCTGGGGAGATAGATGGTTGACTTGGTCAAGTACTCACTGTGTGACGCAGTTAGGGTTACTATTGCTGTGATAAAACACCATATCCAAAAGAAAGCAGGATAGGAAAGAATTCATTTGGCTTACACTTCCACATCATAGTTCATCACTAAACGAAGCCAGGACAAGAACTCAAATAGGGTAAGAATCTGGAAGCAGGAGCTGATGCAAAGACCATAAAGTGGTACTGCTTACGGGCTGACTCCTTATGGCTTTCTCTGCCTGCTTTCTTATAGAAGTCAGTACCATCAAGCCCAGGGATGGCACCACCCACAATGCAGTGATGCCTCCTATACTAATTACTAATTTTAAAAATCCCCTGTAGCTCAATTTTATGGTGATATTTTTTCTTTATAGGTTCCCTTCTTTCAGATAACTCTAGCTTGTATCAAGTTGACATAAAAGTAACCAGGACACTGATTGAGTGTGGGGGTCCTGAGTTTGAGATCCAGGACTCATATAGTGAACAATCAGCATGGTGACACACTCGTGTAATCCCAGGACAATGAATGGAGAGACGGGCATGCCCCCTGGGCTACTTGACCAACTAGTGTAGTCTACTTGGAGAGTGTATTGAAGGCCAGTGAGGACCCTGCCTCAAATAAATAAGACAGATCATGCCTGAAGGAATGGTATTAGTAGTTGATGTCTGACCTTGATGTGCACATGTCCACAAGTGCATTGACTGTCCTCAGCACTTATGTACATATGCACAACTTCGCTAATAATTTAGTTCTAACCTAAAGAATAAGAACTGGTTAGACATATGCCTGGATGGGGTGTGGGTTTGTTTATCTAGTCCGCGAAGCACCTGATTCTTGAGTCTCCTCTGCTATACCTATGCCTGGTATCATCCAGTAAATGCTTTTAGTTGATACAAAAGTTCTTGATGAACAAGAATGGATTAGTTTGGGGAGAGCAGTCATCTGTATCCTGCTTCTTCCCTGATACCCTGCCTCTGTGAGATATCGACAAGACTCTGGATACTAGCATAACTAGGTAAGAAATGTCACTTTAAGAGCCATATTCCACCTACCCATGAAGGCTTTCTGGACTATGGAACCAAGCACTTTCCAATGGAGCAACACCGTGGTTGTCCTTGTTAGCATCCTCTCAGGGACTAAGGAAATACAAAGATGTGCCACTCCTCCATCCCAAGACCTTGTAAACCTCTGAAAGACATACAATATTTTCCCTTTTCCAGACTCATTTAGCTCACATTCTTTTCTAAACAATGTTTTATTGTTTACCTGAAACTGATACATTTAAAACATGCATATTTATCATAAGCAATATTGCATCTCAAAGTTCTTCTTGAGTTCTCTACAGTCAGTCAATTCTAGTTTTCTGTATCTGTGGGCTCTGTACACACATATTCAACAAATCTTTCTGGAAAATACCAGAAAAAGATTCGTGCCTGCTTTGAAAGTGCACGAATTATTTTTCTTGTCATTATTCCTTTACAATGCAATATAAAAAGGAGTCACACGCATAGCCTTTCTATTGTATTTGATATCACTGGAATGATTTGGATCTGGGAAATGGTTTTACTCTGTGGGTAAATGTACTTATGGCACAGGTGTGAAGACCTGAGTTTGAATACTCAGAACCCACATAAAGCAGAACCCACAGTGAGAACATCTGCCAGTAGATGGACAGAAGACACACGTGGCTCCCTGGAATCTCACTGGCCAGTCTGACTGGTGCGTGCCACAGAAAAGTGTCAGAGACTCAGCCACAAGGTGAAAGGTGAGAAGAAACTATCTAGCTTGTTCTCTGGTCTCAGCAAATCTGTTGTAGCACATGGGTGCCCTCATTTACACACACGAATATACATGCCACCCCCCACATACACACGAGAGAGAGAGAGAGAGAGAGAGAGAGAGAGAGAGAGAGAGAGAGAGAGAGAGAGAGAAAGAGAGAATATGATTTAAAGTATAAGGAAAGTTGTTTACAGATTTTATGAAACACTAATCTACATAAGAGAATTTGAGGGTACACAGAGACATAGAGTTTCTTAGAAACACTTCCCTACAGACCCTGGAGGGGGCAGCTGTATTTGAATCATCACCATTTCCAACTTTTCTCAATGCCACAGGTCTTCAGACTAGTGCTTGTACTTCTTATTCTTCTTATGGCACATGATCTGAAGGAAGTCACACTGGCTCCCTAAACTCCTTTTCTTCTCTGCAAAGCAAAGTTATTCATACTTAGCATAACACATAAGAATGCTGTTAAAAGGAAGTGCCAAGAAGGCTGGTAATGAAAATCACATCCATGGTCTTTGTAATAGATCATAAGTAAGAAAATGTGTTTAGGACCAGCACGTGCCAAGGCCCAAGTTCATGCTATCTCCCAGTAGACAGCTACATGCAACCCATAACGTGCATACCAGTGAAGAAAGTGCACAAAGCACAAGAAAGAAAATTTTTTGAGAAAAGAATGCACAAGCATTTTAAAGGGTGGCTGTCATTGTGTGGCAAAGCAATTTGATGTTGAACCAGAATGTGTGTGAGCTTCAAAGTAGCGAGTTCTTTTCACTTCTTACTTTGGTAAAAGTTCTTAAATCTGCTAAGCAAATAGGTTCTACCTTTGGCCTTGCAGGAAATGTCGAGAAGCAATGTCCATACCTAGACGACAATCTTCTCCCTCAGGTTTTCTGTAGGTATCTGATTGTTAGATTATAAAGAAGCTGTAAGCTACCAGGCATGGGCTATGTGTCACAATGGTTGTGTATCTTTTATTTTGGGCCACACCAGTCCCAGTGCTTTTGCACACAAGAAAAGGAAAGCTTATGGATGTCAAAGTTTGGGGCACAATTCTATACTGTACTTTTCTTCTTAGCTGTGACTAAATACTAACAGAACAACTTAAGGGAAGAAAGGCTTATCTTGGCCACTGGTTTCATAGAATTCATCATGTGGCTATTTGGGTGGGCTAGCATGGCAGCTATGAGGAACCAGTGGCAGTGGACTACTGTTTACATGACTGACTGAGAAGAGAAATGAGAGATGATGCTGCTTCCTTGCATCATCCCCAGAGGTGGCTCTTATCAGTCTCCTAGGTGACTCTGAGTCCTATATACCTATTGATGAAGATTAATAGATACATTCTGCTACCCAGGTGAGAAACTTGGATTTGGAGGGTTTTTTTTAATATCTATCTATCTATCTATCTATCTATCTATCTATCTATCTATCTATCATCTATCTATCTATCTATCTATCTATCTATCTATCTATCTATCTATCTATCTATCTATCATCTACCTACCTACCTACCTACCTTATCTATCTATCTATCTATCTATCTATCTATCTATCTATCTATCTATCTATCTATCCATCCATCCATCCATCCATCCATCCATCCATCCATCCATCCATCTATCTATCTATCTATCTATCTATCTATCTATCTATCTATCTATCTATCTAGTGATGCTAGAGCCTGAATGCTTCAGGCCTATGCTACATACTCTCTTTGTTTTTCCATTGTAACTGACAGTTTCAGGGGCAGTTTTTGTCTTGGAGAAGGTTAGAGCAAATCATGTTTTTTTACTGTTTCTTTTAGTGTCATCCAAATATAGATGAAGGAAAACCATAGAAGGAAACAAAGTGAAGAGTGTGAGTTAGGTGGGGAGAGATGGCAAAGAAGGAATTTGCTAGTGAGACCTCAGAGCTAACCCTTGCCGCAAGGGCTGCCGGGAGGATTGAGGGCGTCAATAGTCTAATATACACTGTGGTCCAGGGAAGAAGCTTTTTAAGTAACAGGGTGGACGTTCTCTTTAAAAGAGAATTAAATGGATATTGAGTGTTTGTTTAACTAGCACAACTTTGACCTTTACTGCTAGTGGTTCTTTTTTTTTTCTCCCCTTAAAAGGCAAGACCCTAGAGATCACAGGGCATCTCCAACATATGGAGCTGTCCTGAATTTGCATGGGGTTGGGGGTTGGGGGTGGAAGTCCCCAGAAAAACCATCTTGGTCCCAGACGGCCTAGTCCAAGCAAGCTTGTGAAGAGCACACACACGGGATAAGCAAAGGGCTGGGTGCCATGGCATTTGTTTTCCATTGAATAGGATTAGGGCTTCTGACATGAGTGATTAATCACCCCATCGCAGACGCTGACGAACACAGGAAGGAGTCCACGCAAAATGGATAGCAAAAGCAGCCTATGCCAAACAGCTGCTGGCTAGCCCCACCCTCCTGGCCTCTCCTGCATCCCTTCAGGTCCTCTCTCTCTCTCTCTCTCTCTCTCTCTCTCTCTCTCTCTCTCTCTCTCTCTCTCTCTCTCTCTCTCTCCCTCTCATCTTCTAATTCCTTCTTCCCTCTCTCTTCTTCCCACTTTGACTATCGATCATTCTTCTTGCCCCTCAGTCATTCGTTATCGTTGTTTTCTTTCTTTCTCTTGTTCTTTGCAACCTCCAGTTGTACACCCAGAGCAGGTTGGGCTGTGTCGATGGATGTTGGAGAGCAGTGAGTTTGGTCACCAATGGTACAGGAGGCAGCACTGGCAAACCTTCGCTAGGATGAAACTGCTCTCATCACATCCTTGAGTACAGAGGCAATGATGCAGAAAGTAGCTTTCAACGATAATTCTGCAAAGCCCCAGGCACATTTTCATCTCAAAACAGAAGAAGGAGACTCCTTGGTACGACCAGCTGAAGGAAACCCACCTGGAGTCAGATAACTTCCTCTACCGTCTGCTTCTGCTTAACATTAGACTACTGTTTCCTTTTTAATTATTTGGAGTTTAGAAGGCAGCTTGCTTTAAAACCTCTTTGAAAATGATGAATTTCTAGTGCTTTGAGGAACACCCAAATTCCAGGGCTTGATTTTCCCACCTGATTCCTGACTTCACAGTGCCTAACAATGTCACCCTTAACCAGCAGTCCTCCACCCCCTGAGCTATCTCAGAAACACGTGGAAATGGCGATTGCTACCCCCCATTGGAGTTTCTGACTAAGTAGCCTTTGGATGAAGTCTAGCAAATTTCCAGATGCTCTCTGATCATGTGAGTCTGGAATCAGATTCTAAGAATGATTGCTGTAAATGACTTCTTTAAGCTCATAACCTGCAGCTTGTTTTGCATGTGGAAGTGCATTTCACATCTGTGACCAGCAGTCATGGTTTAACCGATTTTAGGATTAGTCTTAAAGGAAATGCTACAAACACAACTGATCAAATAGCACAAAAGTGTATACAATGCAGCCAAAAAATACCATCTAAGACAAGGTTCTGAGATAGCAACATTTCACAGAAACCCCACACTCCTTTCCTCAGAGGTCTATTGTTAGAGTCCATGTCCAATATGTAAGGACTCCATCGTGCCAAAGGTGGGGTACATAAAATAATATACCTAGTCTGTCTTCTTGAAGGTGTGATTTGTCTGAGAAAGAAAATGTTATGAAAACAATGAAATAATAGACTGAACTATTCAAGCTAAATGAGTTAGCAGTCTTGAAAGATCTCTACCTGCCCACGTGTCAATTTGAGAGCCTACCATTAATGCCTTCTTAGCAGGCTGAAATGATTGAAACTGAATTAATTATGTAACTTTGGGCTGTTTAGATTTGCTCTCACAATTACATTATGAATGCAAGTACATTCACAGTAGTTATAAGGCCGGGGGAGATGACTCTGAGGTTAAGAACACTTGCTGCTCTTGCAGAAGTCCTGGATCTGGTTCCCATCACCAAATGACAGTTGACAACTATCTGTAACTACAGTTCCAGGGGACCTGATGCCTTTTTCTGGCTTCTATGTGAACAAAGTATGCATGTGGTACACATACATATATGTAGGTAAAACATTTATATACATAAAGTAAAATAAATATTTTAAAGGTATTATAGAGGAAAGGGAAATAAGAATGACTAAACAATTCATAAAGATTTGACTGAAGTTGGAAGCTGGAAATGGATTCTTCTGCTCTTTTTATTTTTTTTTACTTTATCATACCCACCTGTAACTCAACATCTATGTGATAATAACTGCAGAAGTTCTAGTTGGTCTGAATACAATAAAGTAAAGTGGAGTAATGTACTCCCTGAGAGATAGACTTCGTAAATGCCACCAGATCCTTTGAACAAGGCTCCAAATGACTGTCTTTCAAGTCCAACAGGCTAAAGGGCAATGAAGGAACTGTATAGCAAATTCACACCAACAATTCTGTGTGGTGCTGAGACCATCCACCGTCTTCAGCAAGGAGACCCTAACTGTCTCAATGTATCTCAGGATCTCCCTCTAACTTAAGCTCAGAAAAAAGAAAAGACATTTGCCTCCGATGAAGACATGCCAGCTTTAAATCCTGTGTCTAGATGACTGCTGTACTCTACTTGGTCCCAGAAAGCTTAGCTGTCACATTTAGCTAATGGATGGAAGCCTGAAAAACTTTGGAAATATCAAAGCTTAACATTTTTTCCAGTAACATTAATTCACTTATCCTACACATAATTTTTAAAAATTGCTCATTAAGCTGTTAAAGTAGCTTTATATAGAATATAAGAAACGTAGTTGCTTGTTCGTGACTATTAAAGTCTCTAAAGCTTTGTATCTCCTGAGGGTTATTATTTTTCTTTCCTTTTTTTGCGTCCAGTTGTACCTGTGTGCCTGATTAACATAGATTTGCATATAATTTCCCTTGTGGCTTTTTTTGTTGTGGTTGTTCCTAAAGAATATATGATTGGAGCAAAGTAATTTCCAGTATTTGATAATGTATTTAAATTGCCTGCATAGAGCAAAGATTGGGCGATCCTGGGAAAGGAAGAGTCTACCTTTTCAATGTTACTGCTATGCAAGCAGGTCAGGAGGAAACCCTAAGTTACAGCAACTCTTACCTACTGTCAACCACCGGCTGAAACCTTCTTTCTTACTATATACTCATGAACCCAGAACCTTCCCCAAGTGCAGTCCTTAGACTGGACATGGCTGTAATCACTTCTGCCTTATTCAACAGTGCCTGTCTCCTGTAGGAGAGGCCTGTCTTTACTAAAAGCAATGTCTTTCTCAATGCCACACAAGCGTGGTAGGATAGTCTAAGAGTGGATAGACACTCAACACTGCAGTATATTTCAGAACCTAGGGATCTCATCCAAACTCTCTTAGTGGAAATTTTTTTATTCCTATAGTTAAATGTTAAGTGAAGTTGACACATGAGGATGTGGGCATTCCTATAACACATTATCATTTTGACTCTTCTCCCATCCCAGCCTCACACAAACAAATCCTTAGCAGTGAATCTGTGGGTGAGAAGACTGCTGTTCATGGTGCATTCTGGGTAAAGAGACTTTATTACACATCTAGTCCATAGCCTGCCCACTTGTTCCAATCATGCCTGCATACAGTGATTTTAACACTTCATATTAAAAGTCAGAATTAAATATAAAAAGGTTTGTGCAGACATGATGCAAAGTTATTATTATTGTGAATAATCTCAATTTAGCAAGCAGAGCTTGAAATTGTCATTCTTTGTCACAGGTACTGAAGGTATCCAGTAGTTTTAAAATATTCACTCAAGTCCTCTAGTACAGGCTTAGGTTTCTTGGAGACTAGGAAGGATACCTGGTGACAGACAGAGGGACAGTTCAGACTAAGGTTATCGGACAGGAAAGATAACCCTTCCTCTAAGGGAAAGACTGTTAGATGCTTTGCCTATTCTCTATCAGGACAACTTTACACATTAGACTTAGGAAAGATGAGTCAATTGCTTGAGTGAAATTTGAAAAGATATGTTATCTGAACTTACAAGTACAAAGATCACAATTTTAGTAACATATGAGGTTCACCTTCTATTAACAACTCAAAAGTCTCCTTTTGTTCATTCCCATACAAACTATTAAAAAGGAAAACACATTTAGTAAAATTGTTAAAAATAGTTTGTTATTTTGAATAAAGAACAGGTTTAGGCTTTCCTATCCAGTCCCCTGACAATAAAGAGAGAAACACAATGATTTTTTTTTTAGATGCAACATTTCTTTGCAATGTAAACTCTGAGAAATCTGTCAAAGATCACACATGTTCTAGTAACTCTTTTTCATTAAGAAAATGTAAACAAATATCTTCCTCCCAGAAAGACATCAATGATGACAGACTAAAGCAATCATTCTGCCAAAATCCAGCATGATGAATCAAGAAGCTTATCAGGTTTATTTACAAAGCATGGTTGAGAGATTACTTACAAGAGCACAGGTGACCCCACAACAGCTTCATCACCTGAAAATCCCACACCATCATTGGTGACTTCCTGTAAGTTGCACCACAGAATCCCACTGTCCCTTACTTAGCCTTCTGCTTCCTATATGCTCAAGCGTCTCCCCAGATTATGATCACACAGGGCTAGGAGTGGGCAAGAGGGAATCATAGTTATATGCTAGTTACTTGTCTCAGTTCTATGACAGAGTATTTAATAAAGTAACTTAGGAGGGAAGGAAGGATTTATTTTTGCCTACAGTTCAGTGGTGCAGTCCATTGGCACAACAACATCATGGTGGCATAGGATAGAAGAGGCTAGACCAACTTTATTCACAGCCAGGAGAGAGAGAGAGAGAGAGAGAGAGAGAGAGAGAGAGAGAGAGAGAGAGAGAGAGAGAGAGAATTCACTTTCTCTTCTTTCCAAGACCCTATCCCATTCCTGCTTATACTTAAGGTGAGAGGTTCCTTACCTCAACTAACCTAATCTAGACAGTACTTTTCAGGCATGCTCGGAAACATGTCTTCTAAATAATTCCATATCAAGTTGACAATATTAAATATCACAGATTAGAATGATACATGAAAATCCCATGATTCTCCTTTCCCATTTTTTTTAGCACAGACTGCCAGTAGTTTCATCGATATCATCATAGACATAGCTATCACTGTATTATTCTGCTCAATCAGCTGCCATGGCTTACAGGGTCAAGGTAGTCTCTACTCCACAATAGCTAGGGAACTATCATTTACTGTCTGAAGATAAAAAGTCACACTACACCATCACCAAAAACCTTTCCTTCTGTTCTTACTTTATTTTATGATATCAAAATGTTCTGAGAGGTATATTTTTAATTTTAGTATCTTAGCATACAGGACAGCTTGTGCTCTATACATATTTGAACACGAGGCACTTACATATATGTGAATTAGATGCATTTGTATGTGTATGGGGTTACTATACTGACACACGTAAGTTTGGATGGCCAAGTGTTTCATTATTCCTCATGGCCTTTTTCTGGCAATCACAACAGTTTCTTGATTTCTTCATGATTCAACAGGACAAATATGTACATGGAGCTGATTATAAGTCTAATGGTTCCCTGCCTCTTCTCTTCTCATAAGAAACAAAGGATCACTGCTAGGAAGGAGGGACTTTCAATGTTTTTTAGCATTTCTTTTGGAATCAATTCCCATGATGAAGCACAGTGTGCTTACATCATTTCTTAGCCCTTCAGATTTTAACATTATTTCTGACTTTCAAGGATATGCAAATGAGTTTATCCTCTTATGCACAACCATTCCGATTCACATCTGCCAGTATCCATCTTTCCCGGTGGCCTCTTTTCACAGTTATACAGGGAACTCTGTTTGTTTGGTCATTATGTAGCTACTGCTTACTAGAGCTTACATTGTGACTGTAATTCATTCTATGATTATTTGTTGCTTCCTCCCCCCAAGTTAAGAATCATTGTATTGTATTTGCAGTTATATAACCTTACATAAAAATAGTTCTGACTGATTTCTAACAC
Source organism: Tokudaia tokunoshimensis (assembly GCA_036184795.1). Lineage (NCBI taxonomy): Eukaryota > Metazoa > Chordata > Mammalia > Rodentia > Muridae > Tokudaia > Tokudaia tokunoshimensis. The sequence goes on along the minus strand of BTHU01000013.1, from coordinate 25,775,744 downwards.
TACTTCAGGAATGACTAAAGATGGAAGTAACCTATGTTTCTAACATGTTAAATCTCATTTGCTTATTTGGAGAATGTTTCCATCCTTTTATATTTCTGGGCTCTCTCAGAAGACTTCTGTACAGCCGTCATACCAGCACAATTCGGAGATAACTGTGCCTGTTCTTAGTTCGATCCCCATTCCTCTGGTCTTTTTAGGGTCTCACTCTCAAGTGGAAGTTGAGTATACTTCAATCCTGATAGATTAAAATGCCAAGGTATCTCTAGGTATCTTTATGTCCATGCACAGCTGGTTCAGTGAATAAGACTTCTGGATGGAAATGGAAAAGTATGCCTCTGTTGTCTTTCTAGCTCCCTACAGGCTTCTATTTTCAATATCTCCATGAAAGGAACTACTACTTTGGTTCCATTCCTTGGTACAAAATCTATGTGCTCATTCTATCTGAAGTGTCTCTGGCCATTCCTGATGAGTTTCACCATACTGTACCCTGATAGAACTATGTTCTGTTGCTGTTGCTGCTGCTGCTACTGCTCCTTGGTTGATTGGTTGGTTTGATTTCTATGCATCTCCTTGCATTTGGAACAATATCATGTGTTAATATTTGTTAATTTTCTTTACTTTTTTTTCTGGTCCTTTTTTTGACTCTAAATGTTGATTCTCAGCTTTTATTACTTTTTAAAAAGTTTTTCATTTCTGAACAGTCTCTTAAAAAATTGGGGGGATCTGAAGAGAGGGTTCAGTAGTTAAGGGTGCTTGCTGCTTACCCAGATGACCTGAGTTCAGTTCCCAGCACTCATGCTGGGCAGCTCACAGCCACTCTAACTTCAGCTCCAGAAGATACAATGTCCCCTTCTGGTCTCTGCAAGGACCTGTAACCAAGGGTTGCACGTATGCTCACATACATGCACATATGCTCAGAAAAATAAAAAGAAATTTTCATGGGGATTTCTGCTTTGCAAATTACTCTGCATAGGATTTTGTCTTGACTTATTCATGCAACCAATATCTCTTTGCATATTAATTATAGAATCTTTAATCTATTCTTTGTAATTTCCTGTTTCTCTCAAATTTCTCTTTCCTTCCTGTTCCTTTCTGCCCTCCCTATCCCCTCTCTTTCTTCTCTGACTTCTGAAAATATCTATACACAAATGCCCAAAAAGTAAATGTAGCTTTTTGGTTTTGGTTTTGCTTTATAAAGAAGACTGAGAGAGAAAAATGGCTTGCTAAAACCTTCTTGATGTGAAGCTGACTAAAAGAGATGTCTCTTGTAAGTCAGTCACTATTGCATTCTCCATGAGGTAGTGGCTGTTTTTATTCCTTGTTATTTCCTCACTTGATTCATAAGGGCTCATGTAAAGAACCAACCCTGGTAACAATGCTAAAAATAACCAAATGCGATCAACCCCAAAAGACGAGACCAGGCTTCAACAATGGGCATCTTTTAGTTATACCTACCAACTCTTCCCTATGCCTCACTGCTGGGTGCCACTTGCCGAAGAAAATAGAAACAAATAAAAACTCAGCATCTTCATCAGTCCATAGGAAGCTACAGAGCCTGACTTTCAAGACGAATTGAAAGTTCTAATTCTAGTAATTTATCAAATGGAATTGTCTTCACGATCTCAAACAGGGAACCCAGATGAATTAAAACAATAAAAGTGAACAGAAAGCTCACCCTTTACCCCAATAGCAGCCTGAAATTGAGACTTGTCACTCCTGCCATCAATAAAGAATCAGGGGGGAGGAGAGAAAGAGAGAGAGAGGGAGAGAGAGAGAGAGAGAGAGAGAGAGAGAGAGAGAGAGAGAGAGAGAGAGAGAGAGAGAGAATGATACTGGAATTGAAGCCTTTTATGATAATATCAGAAGGTTTAAAAAATGGACGGTAAAACAATGTTTGCAGCAAGAACATTTCTGTGAAGCATGCTAAGCAATTGCATATATACTCATTGCAGAACTGAGAAGCATTGCATTGTGGGTTACCAATAGGTAGTGGACGAATGGATGAGCAGAGATCTTAAGTATCTCAAATGTTTGTGTGAGCGTCTCTTATTTATCTCACTGTGGTTATGTAGCAAGCTGAGAGAGTTTGAAATGCTTTGCTTGTCTGCTTTCCAGTTGCTTCATGGGGCTTTGCTTTCTCTGGCATAGCTCAACTCCTTGGGGCCTGAACATGCCTCTGCTCCTACATCCTAGGTGTAACCACATGCTTCGCCATATTGTCTCTCACAGTTTCTCCTGCCTGGTCCACCAATATGTCGGCACAACTTGACAAGATGTGGAGGTGTCTTAGGCAGTAGACTTTCCAGTTGAAAGGTTTTCACTATCAGGAGAGAATTACAGAATACTTACCTAGAGTCAGCTCTGGTGGCTGAAAGGAGATGATATTTCAAGTGTGTTTAAATATGTGCTCTGTAAGATAGAGAACATATATGAAAAGAAGCCCAGAAATAAGCTACAATCACGGTCTGAACACTCCTGTTGAGAGTATCCATAGCATCTAGAGAGAGGACATAGTTCCACATTTCTATGAAATTTTTCCAGAAGTGAGATTGTCACTCATCATTTGGCTTCGGGGCCTAAAAAGTCTTTGTCAGACTAAAAACTGAAAAGATTGGTCCTCTTAGTCTTTTGTAATATTTAATTTCCATTGGGTCAGCTCAACTAGGTTTCAAATCACCTAGCAGATGAATCTCTGGGCATGTCCCTGAGGGTGTTTCCAGAAAGATTTAACTGAAGGAAGGAAACCCACTGAGATCACAGGGTGATTAAAGAGATGGAAGATGGTAGCAAGAACTCCCCTCTCTCTGGTTCTAGAGTCTTCACTCTCACCTCCATGTCTTCTCCAGTATGCTGTAGCCTGGCACTGTGAGCCAATAGAACCCCTCCCTTCCTTCTGTTAGTATCCCAGGCATTTTGTCACGACAAGGGGAAAAGTAACTAAGACATCTTCTTGAAATTCCTTGAAAGCCTTCACTTTCCATGATTTTAATTCTCACAAGACAAATAAAGGTCTCGTGAATGAGAGTGGAGGTTGGAGAGGGCAGGACAATGAGCAATGGGGCACAGAGCACCCCCCTTTTCACTCTCGTTAGATGCTGCAACCTTCACTACTAAATGTGCTCTTGACCTTGTGGGACAAAGTCTCGAAGCAAATTTCTCATTTGCTGGCCTCTCCCTGAGCCTTCTGCGACATACTGTCGCTCAGACAAGTGCCGTTCTTAATGGGTTTATGGGAAAGGCTTGGCCTGCCTTTCCATCTGCACCTTCTGCTGGCTCCCTGCGCAAAGCACTAGCTTGCCATACGACATTCCCTTGAATTATTTAGATTGGTAAATCTTTCTGCATCTCACATCTTTAGTCCATCTGTTAGCCGGAGCTTCGCCTTTATAGGAAGTGTCCGTTATGCATGCTGGCATCTGTCAGCAGTACACTTGCCTCTTTTATTCATGATCTTCAATGGGAGAGGGTACAAGCTGCAGAAACACTGCGTGCCTGGTATGCATTTCATTTTAATGGAAGATTACATGACCAAGGGGTTGGTTTATCACCTTGCTCCACACGCAACCATTCATCACCTGGCAACCCCTCACCCATCCCTGAAAGGAGGTGCTGGCCTCCTATAGCCTCTTGGTCCTTACTTTACTGCAGAAAGTTAGCTTAATGGAGACAATCATACTGTTCCTTTAAAAGAAGATAAAACGTCAGGAGAAAGGAGGGGAAAATTGTGAGAATCAAGGACAAGGGTGAGAAAAAAAAAAGTCCTGCCCATACAGAGATGCCCAGATGGTCACATAGAATCTATTTTCTAATGGCAAGGTAGCTAAGTCTTAGAGTGGTCTACTTATCTAATTTCCCTTTAGGATGCTGTAAAAAGCCTTCATGATTATCCTATAATTTAAAATACATCCTGATGCCAAAATGTTAGCATTTTGATGATGATCTGTAAAATAACAAATAACATATAGCCAACCTAAATAAGCTGATCATATGTGCCTAAACATTCATGGGTTTTGCCTATTTTAGATCAATCAATAGATATCAATTATTTTATCGCTGTCTTGCACTCAAAAACGTACTGCTTTGGGTGATAATATATGGCCACTTTAGTGCTAAATCATGGGGACATCTGCTCTGGCCCTTTATTTGGCCATTCCTAATATGATCTCAGTGTTGGCGGTTGTGTTTACCTCCCCAATGTTCTAGTTACTCCATGTGGAAATAACAGGTTCATATCTAATGATGAAGGGAATCAATCAAAAATGTGTGTGTTTGTATGTATGTGTGTGTGTGTGCATGGTGTAGTGAATGTGGTGTGTGTGTGTGTGTGTGTGTGGTGTGAGATGTGTATGTGTATGTATGTGTGTGCACATGTGCATGAGAGAGCACACACACATATATGTGCACATGAATATGGAGTCAAGATGTCAATGTCAGATGTCTTCTAGACAGTGATTCTGGTCACTTTTTTGGGACAATCTCTCAGTGAACATACAGCTTACAAGTTCACTTATATTAACTGGCTATCAACCCAAGAGATCCTGCTGTCACTGTCTCCCCTGTGTGGGGATTACAAGTATGTACCTCCAATGCTGTCCCTTTGCAATGGTACTGGGGAATCAAACTCGGGTCCTCATACTTGCACACCAAGCACTTTACCCTTTGAATCATCTCTTCAGCCCCTTGAAAATATTTTCCTTCTCTATTGAGTTTTTCTGACATAGCATTGATTCATTCATTCATCTAAGTATTTAATAAGTATTTACTATACATCATATACTTCCCTTGATATAGATAAAATATGAACAAGACAAACTTCTTTGATCTCTGAGCACCTGCATTTACTCAAAACGACTTGGATAATATTTTGATTGAGAGTCATCTATGGCTTATTGTACATATTCACATTGGTGAAGGAGAGATGGTGTGTTCTAGGTGAGAAAGAATGCAGATTTATTTTCTTAAGTGGAAGCAAATTAATAGAGTGGGGCGTAGGATACGTATAGGAGACAATAGAGCAGCACCAGCTCTACAAACTGCAGATACATGGAACCTTTAGGTGGACCATATTCCTTCCTTTCATAGTATTGATAGTTTTTAACGAAGAATAAAGGCTAAGGTCCAGAAATTGGCTGAGTGGCCTAAGTGAAACCTTTCAGAAAGTGATAATGACTTCCATGGATCAATCCTGCAAGAACAAGAGAATCCTCACATTTGCTATTAGAAGAAAGCTGGGGAAAGAGTGTTTAACAAAATCCCTTCAGGGCCTTCAAGGTGGCTCATTGGTAAAGCTGCTTGTTGCACAAGACTGACAACCTGAGTTCAATCCCCAGAATGCACATAAGGGTGGAAATGAAGCATCAACTCCCCAAAGTTGTCCCACCATCTCTAATGCACAATATGTACATGCATACACATGTGCATACACAAACAGATACCAACCTTTCAGATCTTGACTTCAAATCTCAATGGAGGCAAACATGTGAACCTAGGAAGAAGATATTTACTGAACTTTTTTTTTCAATTTAATCGTTTAAGTCTATCAATCTGTTTTCCTGTCTCCCTGTGTGTCTGTTTCTCTCTCTCTCTCTCTCTCTCTCTCTCTCTCTCTCTCTCTCTCTCTCTCTCTCTCTCTCTCTCTCTCTCTCATACAAATCATTGAACCCAAGGCCTGTGTATTCTTAGGGAGGTGCTCTATCACTGATCTCTTTCCCAAGCATTTTTTCTCTTTCTTTCTTTCTTCCTTCCTTTATTATTTTCTTTCTTCCTCTCTCTCTCTCTCTCTCTCTCTCTCTCTCTCTCTCTCTCTCTCTCTCTCTCTCTCTCTCTCTCTCTCTCTCTTTCTTATTTTCTTTTGATTTTGAGAGGAATTCTTGCTATGTAGCCCAGCCTGGCATTACCCTCCTTGGTAGCTGAAATATAGGTGTGTGCTCCCATTCCCACCTTCTTTATTATTTTAAAGTATATCAATGCTACATAGTATTTTACTTATATGAAGTTATTATTAATAATAGGACTGTTAAAGCTTCCTTTTCTATATGACGTACTTTACTTCCTATGATTCTTTAACCTCCTTTGTTCATTTTTATCCTTCTTTTAATGTTAAATACTTTTATAAAACATAAGTTGACCTTTGAAAGTTCATTTATATGACTTCCTCAAAAGCCATCCCAAAGTTCTATGAGCCTGGGGAGGACTTTCTGATTATTGTTAATTAGTCTAAATTTAGAGAGGAACCATGAGTGTTCAAGATATGATCCCTAAGTACTTGTTTCATACAACTTTTATCATGGACATCAGTTTGCTGAAGGAATCAGTCTCCTATTTGCCTGGAGGACCTATGGTATCAGTATCCTGTTGTACAGAGAGTAGGGAAAGGGGAGCCCATCAGGGTCAAGGGAGAACACTTTTACTTCACCCCCATTTCTGATAGACTCCAATCTCCTTTCTCTGATACACCTCATCTTCCCTTGCTGCAACCCCTGTCTCATTTTCTCCTGGGTAAAGACTCTCATGTTCCTGTGAGGTGGTTGGAAAATGGTAATCTGTAAGATAAAACTGGAAGAGAGACCTACTGGACACCGAGTGCACTCTCACACAAACTCTTCATTTCCAAGTTTTGAGGTACCACATTCAGGGGTGGAGTATCTCCATTTCCCAAGTCTTTGTAAGTTTCCAAGTCAAAATGGGGTGGCTACATTATGGCCTCTTTATGGAAGGCTTGGCTGTGGGTGCTTTGTAAGTGAATTACAAGTAACCCATCCACTTTCCAGAAGGTTATCGTTCTCTTTCAGTACCAAAATGTCTTCTCTTTGCTTTCAAGCTTATGGATTGAGATCTTATTAAAATTTACTCTACAGAATTATAGTGGGGTTTGGAGAGGGAACAGAAATAACAATATGTGATCTTTTTTTTTCTTTAACTGGAAATCTCCTCTTTTCCAGGAAAAAGGTTTCTGGTCACTCTTGCAAGCCTCCTTATAGAAAGATTCAAGTTCTCTTGCCCACACTGAACGTTCTTTTATAACACAAACCACTGAATTCTGAATTGTTTAAAATATGAAGGATCATAATGATGTAAAACATAAAGATCCATGGAAATAAGGATATTTCTTATATCTCTATCTAGTAGGTGACAATAAATTATGCTGCATTAATATGTGATTCTAGTGCTAAAAATGCTAATGACATAGTTAGGGTTTAGTATCAACTACTCAGAAGATTTGCCAAGGATCACTATGGAAAAATAAAAGAGCCACTATTATTTATTATGCTGGTATTTTTTTGTGTTTGTTTTTGTTTTTGTTTTTTTTTTGTCAAGTTGATGCAGCAAATCTGAAGTCATTTGGAAAGCAGAGAAAGAACCTCAACCAAGAAAATGCACACACAAGATTGGCTTGTACGCAAGTCTGTAGTGCCTTTCCTTGATTTATTATTGATACTAGAGGGCTCACCTCACAATAGGGTAGTAGGTCCTGGGTTCCATAGGAAAGGAGTTTGAGCAGACCAATAAGCAATAATCTTCCACGGCCTCTGCATCAGTTCCTTTGGTATCGGTTCCTACCTCCAGTGATGGAGCGTGACCTGAGAGTTGTAAGCTGAAACAACCCTTTTCCTCCACAAGTTGCTCTTGTCATAGTGTTTCATCACAACATTCTAAATCCTAACAATGACGGAAATAGTTAGCAGGAATGGGGGCATACTGTGTTTTTTTGGCAGGACTGTGAAAGGATTTTGGAACCTTGGGCTAGAAAAGCCATTAAGGTTTCAAAGCTTGGTGAGCTATTATCAGAACTTTACCAGGACCATATCTTTGATATCTGAATTAATGATCACTGAAACATAACCTTTGCTGTGCTGGGAAAATTGATTCTGGTCACCTAGAGCTGAAGAATCAGCAAAAATTAAGAAGAGACCATCATCATTGAGTCTAAATCTTCTAGAAAGTGTTTCCTCAGGGTCAGAAAACAGAAGCTATGGCCCAGAGGGACCAACGTTGTTTCTTATGCTGGCAGCTAAACTTGGTAAAATGTAAGAGTTTCCCTCATGATATTGGTAGGACTCCTGAATAGAGGCCGGGAGGGGCCATTGGTGAAAGTATAGTCTCAGTTGCAGTAGAAGGATTGAAAGGGTCATGAAGAGAATATGAGGTTTGCCATCATGTGGCAGGTCAGAATCCCCAATGAGAGTCGAGGAAAAGCAATAGATAATGATGCAGCCCAGTTGCAGCAGGAAGCACCCAGCATATTAGAGATGCCAGAATCACGGGATTAACACCAAGGACGGCAGATGCTGTGGAGTGGAGGAGGCCGGAGCCTAGGAGTCAAGCTATGCTTGATGCAGAGAACAAAGCTGGAGAAGTGGTCCAAGCCCTTTGGAAGAGCCTAGAAGATCATGATTGAATCCCAGATGTCTGATACTGAACTTCCTGGGCTTCATATTTTTGATTTGGCTTTGATTTGATTGTGACTGCCCCATGGTTATTCTGTCTTAAAATAAGAAAATATTGACTTGCTTTGATTTTACAAGAGTCCACAATTAAATAATTCTTGGAAATTTGAAGATATTTTGGAGTTTTAGAGAGACTTTGTTTAAAAAGATTGGACTAGTAAAGTGTTTAAAAATTTAAAGACATAGGACTTTTGAAATGGTATGTTATTTGTATTGTGATGTGAGATCTGGGAGTTAACACAAAAGGAAAAATAATGGCTTAATAGGTGATTTGTTTTTATGTCAAGTTGACAAGGCATCATTTACCTTTCCTGTTGACACAGTATCTACCAAAATTTTCTACTCTTCTGATGGGTGGAATACAAAGATAAGAGCCTTAAATTTCTCCCACTCCATAGATACTCAGCCTACTCAAGCTGAAATAGCTATGTAGTAGAGAAGCTGTATAGTGGTAGGAAGATCTTTTACTTCTAAAAGATAAAATGACCCAAGTTCATCATCATCAGTTTCTAACCTGGTTAGGCTCCACCTTCAGAGTATTTATTGATCTGATACTCCTATCTAGGAACTCCTAATAATTTCAATAGGAAGCTTGATGCTTTTATTGTATACAGATTTGCTCAAATGACATAGAAAACTTGTCAGATAGTACTTAAACATCTTGTAGCAGAGACTGTAGAGTCCCCTCAACCCTAGTTTTCCCATTGTAAAACCTGCAAAGATCACAGAGTCTGTCAAAGCTTGATTAAAGGCTGTAAATCACAGGACAACAGAGGGTGCTGTAGAGACTGATCAACAGTTGCAAACGTGCACAGAGGTTTCAGGCACACAACCTAAATGTGGGAAGGATCTGATATAATAGGGCAAGCTGAGCTCTGGCTCGCCCTATTTAAATATATTCAAATACGATTTGCATACACTAGACTGTATTCATTCAACAAAATATACAAGGGAGTCATTAATTTTCAACAAGTGCCGTGCTGCCTTTAGGAGACTGTAGCAAATTATATGGGTATTCCAGAAGAGCCCCAGTCATGTTGGACAGACTGTTTGGCACTGACAGTTTTCTCAGTCAAGCCGGTATGCCAAATCAGCTCATTTCATTTCTTAACGTGATCTCCCAGAAGCTTCTTGAAGATAAGAATGTACATTTTACACTTAAGACACATACTTGGCACCATGCTATGTGTTGAATCCTCCTGTTTCCCTCTACTTTGAGCCGCTCCACCCTTGTCACTCATGCTGTGTTTGATATTCTACTGTAATATGATTAGATAATTGTGGTGAAGGCATCATTCCCTGAGCAGATGGGCTGAACATTTAGGGCAAGCCCTATAACACAGTAACTGAAGGCCCTAAGAGCCAGGCAGAAAGTGAACGGAGCGCCCCTTTTCATGCTCTGTCTGTTTCTCTGTATCTGTCTGTTTCTCTGTCTGTCTCTCGAACACTCTCACTCTGTGTATGTATGTCTGTGCTTGGGTATGTGTGTAAGTGTATGTGTGTTTGTGTGTTCACCAAAAACCAAGATTCATCAAAGTTCTTGGCCAAAGATGATCTAATTCTGACTCTTATTACAGGGGACTTCTGAAGAAAAAAACAAACAAACAATAACAACAAACTCTTATAATCCAAAGCTGAATACTTTTTTTTACTTTTAATTTCTGAGTTGTGTCCTGCTTATACACTATTAGAGGCATATCAACCAATCAGAATGCAACTTTTCCTCCAAATTTAAGATGGCTTGTTAGTGTCCTCCCAGCATATTAAAATATATCTATATATACATATATCTGAATTAAATTATCTTCAATAACTACTGAATTTAAAAAATTAAAGTCTCTATCTTCATTCTGGTAAAAATGAGCCCACTAAGTCCTTAAATGTGGACAGTGTGTGAAGGAGTATTTAACAGGACAAAGACATAGTGTCAAGTTCATTTTCTGTGTGTGGTATAGATTTGTGTGACTCTCTTAACTTCTCTGTACCTCTGTTGTGACTTGTAATATGGAATCTTAGTAACTATTTCATTGACTTGTAAGGCTCAGCTGAAATAAAAGTTGTTCCCTGTCACCCAAAAGTTTGAAGACAGCAGATTATTTGGGGGAAGAAAAAGATAAATTCTAGATAAAAAAAAAAATCCAGAGATGACCCTTCTCCCATGAGATAACAAGAGTGTTTCTGATGGAAAAAAAAATAGTAAAAGCTACTTTAAACCAAATAAACCCTTCAAAATTTATAATTTTTTAAAGGGACAATTTTTTTCGGAACAGAAAGAGTATAGATTTCTTGGGTAAAGTCAAAAGATAAGGAAGAAAATTGACTTTCAAAATCGCCAAGCCTGGAGCTTCCTCAAAGGTCAAAGATCTAGGATTTAAAGTTAGATTTTTATCCCAGTAGATGAACTACTGAAGCCCCATAGAATTACCTTGAGGTTTTTAAAGCTGTATTGATGATGTCGTTGTGATCCTAACAAAACAAAACAAAATAAAACAAAAAGCAGAACCATTTTATATCAAAGGTATTCCCATTCACTCTTTTCTCCCTGAGCAGCAAATAGCACCTATGAGGTTTCATTTGTATCTTTAAGATGTAAGTGAATATTACTTTGAATAATGTAGCACCCAGAAAAGATTAGGGCACCTTGAAGCTTCCATAAAGAATTATAGAATGGGAGTTCCGCGGTGGGACCTTCTGCCTGGTGGAGGGACCCCGCGCAGGGAGGGAGCCTGCCAGCTTCCCTTCCACGACCTCTGTTCCCGCGGACTGCGCTGGAGAGACCGGTACCCAGGCTCTCCCCCCAATATAACATCACTTGGGACACGGCCTGTTGGGGCTTCCGTCTGTGCCCGAGGGCGGGTTGGCGCTGTGGTCGTCTGGGTGCCAGATCGGCGGGCCATCGTGACCACAGGGTGAGCGGCGCCACGGAGACTGCCCTCCGCCATCTTTGCTCCAGTGACCAGGTAGTTGGGACCGCCAGGCTCAGAGACAGACAGGCATAATATCGCTTCGGTTTCAGGCAGCTTGTGTGTAACCTGCTCCCAGGTGCTGGGCTGATCTGCAGTGACCAGCGCGCCAGATCTGCTGTGGGACTTCTGCCTGGCAGAGGGACGCCCCCTCCCCCCCCAGGAGAGATCACACACCCCTGCACAGGGCAGGAGCCTGCCAGCCTCCCTTTGGCGACCTCTGCTCCAGGAATCCACTAGGCTTAGCCTTTAGATGTGCAAGGCCTCCCCAATATAAGATCACTTGGGGCAAAGCACATTAGGGCTCCAAAGTCACTCAGGAGCAGGCAGGCCCCAGAAATCGGTGCCAGGGGAATCCTGGTAATCCAGGGGGGGCAGAAATAGCTTTGCAGGCTCACAGGAGGTCCAACCAACAGCCAGTGGCAGCAGGACCAACTAACACCAGAGGTATCCAGATGGCAAAAGGCAAACGTAGGAATGTTACTAACAGTAATCAAAGTAATGTGGGACCATCCGAACCCAACTCTCCAACAGCAGCAAGTCCTGGATACCCCACCACACCCGAAAGACAAGATCTGGATTTAAAATCACTTCTCATGATGCTATTAGAGGATCACAAGAAGGACACAAATAAATCTCATAAAGAGTTACAGGAGACCATGAATCAACGGTTAGAAGCCCTTACAAAGGAAACACAAAAATCGCTTAGAGAAATGCAGGAGAACATGGATCAAAAGATGGAGGCGCACAAGGAGACAACACAAAAATCGCTTAACGAGATGAATCAACGGGTAGATGCACTCACAAAGGAATCACGAAATTTGCATAAAGAAATGCAGAAGAATATGGGTCAACAGACGGATGCCCATAAGGAGGCAACACAAAAATTGCTTAAAGAAATGAATCAACGGTTAGATGCCCTTACAAAGGAAACACGAGAACTGCTTAAAGAAATGCAGGAGACGATGGATCAACAGATGGAATCCCATGAGGAGGAAACACAAAAATCGCTCAGAGAAATGCAGGAGAACGTGGGTCATCAGGAAGAAATCCTGAAAGAGGTAATGCAAAAATACCTTAAAGAAATACAGGAAAATACAAACAAACAAGTGAAGGATCTCAGCAAATCCATCCAGGAACTAAAAAAGGAAGTAGAAACAACTAAGAAATCACAAAGGGAGACAACTTTGGAGATAGAAAACCTTGGGAAGAAATCAGGAGTCATAGATGCAAACATCAACAATAGAATACAAGAGATGGAAGAAAGAATCTCAGGTGCTGAAGATTCCATAGAAAGCATCGACTCAACAGTCAAAGAAAATGCAAAATGCAAAAAACGCGTAACCCAAAACATCCAGGAAATCCAGGACACAATGAGAAGACCAAACCTAAGGATTATAGGTATAGATGAGAGTGAAGATTTGCAACTTAAAGGGCCAGTAAACATCTTCAACAAAATTATGGAGGAAAACTTCCCTAACTTAAAGAGAGAGATGCCGATGAACGTACAAGAAGTCTACAGAACTCCAAACAGACTGGACCAGAACAGAAATACCTCCCGTCACATAATAATCAAAACACCAAATGTTCTAAACAAAGAAAGAATACTAAATGCAGTAAGAGAAAAGGGCCAAGTAACATACAAAGGAAGACCTATCCGAATCACATCAGACTTCTCACCAGAGACTATGAAAGCCAGAAGATCCTGGGCAGAGCTCATGCAGACACTAAGACAGCACAAATGCCAGCCTAGACTACTCTACCCAGCAAAACTCTCAATCACCATAGATGGAGAGACCAAGATATTCCATGATAAAACCAAATTTTCACAATATCTTTCCACAAATCCAGCCCTGCAACGGATAATAGGTGGAAACCTCCAATACAGGGAGAGAAACAACACCCTGGAAAAAATGAGATAATAACCTTCTTGAATCAAACCCAAAAGTAGATAACCACTCAAACATAAAGATAGCGTCAAGAATGGCAGATGGCAATAATCACTATGCCTTAATCTCTCTTAATATCAATGGTCTCAATTCCCCAATTAAAAGACATAGACTAGCAGACTGGATACGTAAACAGGACCCAGCATTTTGCTGCATGCAGGAAACGCACCTCAGTGTCAAAGACAAACACTACCTCAGAGTAAAAGGCTGGAAAACAATTTTACAAGCAAATGGCCCCAAGAAACGAGGTGGAGTAGCCATCCTAATATCGGATAAAATTGATTTTCAACCCAAAGTCATCAAAAAAGACACAGAAGGACACTACATACTGATCAAGGGAAAAATCCACCATCAAGAACTCTCAATCCTGAATATCTATGCTCCAAATGCAAGGGCACCCTCATTCGTAAAAGAAACTTTACTAAAACTCAAAGCACACATCGCACCGCACACAATAATAGTGGGTGACTTCAACACCCCGCTCTCTGAAATGGATCGTTCAGGAAAGCAGAAACTAAACAGGGACACAGTGAATCTAATTGAAGCCTTGGACCAAATGGAACTAACTGATATATATCGAACATTTCATCCTAGAGCTAAAGAATACACCTTCTTCTCAGCTCCTCATGGTACCTTCTCCAAAATTGACCATATAATTGGTCACAAATCAGACCTCAACAGATACAAGAAGATAGAAATAATCCCATGCCTCCTATCAGATCACTATGGAATAAGGGTGGTCTTCAATGGCAACAAAAACAAAAGAAAACCCACGTACACATGGAGGCTGAACAATGCTCTACTCAATGATAACTTGGTCAAGGTGGAAATAAAGAAAGAAATCAAAGACTTTTTGAAAGTTAATGAAAATGAAGGCACAACATACCCTAACTTATGGGACACAATGAAAGCAGTGCTAAGAGGAAAATTCATAGCCCTGAGTGCCGCCAAAAAGAAACGGGAGACAGCATACACTAACAGCTTAATGGCACACCTGAAAGCCCTGGAACAAAAAGAAGCAAATACACCAAAGAGGAGTAGAAGGCAGGAAATCATCAAACTCAGGGCTGAAATCAATCAAGTAGAAACAAATAAAACCATACAAAGAATCAACAAAACGAGGAGTTGGTTCTTTGAGAAAATCAACAAGATAGATAAGCCCTTAGCCAGACTAACCAGAGGGCACAGAGATAGTATCCAAATTAATAAAATCAGAAACGAAAAGGGAGAGATAACAACAGAAACTGAGGAAATTCAAAAAATCATCAGATCCTACTACAAAAACCTGTATTCAACACAACTAGATAATCTTGAGGAAATGGACAATTTCCTTGACAGATACCAAGTACCAAAATTAAATCAGGATCAAATAGACCATCTAAACCGTCCTATAACCCCTGAAGAAATAGAAGTTGTCATTGGAAGTCTTCCAACCAAAAAAAGCACAGGTCCAGATGGTTTTAGTGCAGAATTCTATCAGACCTTCAAAGAAGACCTAACACCAATACTCTTCAAACTGTTCCACAAAATAGAAACAGAAGGAACACTACCCAACTCGTTCTATGAAGCCACAATTACACTAATACCAAAAGCACACAAAGATCCGACAAAGAAAGAGAATCTCAGGCCAATCTCTCTTATGAATATCGATGCAAAAATACTCAATAAAATTCTTGCCAACCGAATCCAAGAACACATCAAAACGATCATTCACCACGATCAAGTAGGCTTCATCCCAGGGATGCAGGGATGGTTCAATATAAGGAAATCCATCAATGTAATCCACTACATAAACAATCTCAAAGAAAAAAACCACATGGTCATCTCATTAGATGCTGAGAAAGCATTTGACAAAATTCAGCATCCTTTCATGCTAAAGGTCTTGGAAAGATCAGGAATTCAAGGCCCATATCTAAACATAGTAAAAGCAATTTACAGCAAACCAGTAGCCAGCATCAATCTAAATGGAGAGAAACTTGAAGCAATCCCACTAAAATCAGGGACTAGACAAGGCTGCCCTCTCTCTCCATATCTTTTCAATATAGTACTTGAAGTTCTAGCTAGAGCAATTAGACAAGAAAAAGAGGTCAAAGGGATACAAATTGGAAAGGAAGAAGTCAAACTATCACTATTTGCAGACGATATGATAGTATACATAAGCGACCCAAAGAACTCCACCAGAGAACTCCTACAGCTGATAAACGACTTCAGCAAAGTGGCCGGATATAAAATCAACTCAAGCAAGTCAGAAGCCTTCCTATACTCAAAGGATAAGCAGGCTGAGAAAGAAGTAAGAGAAATAATACCCTTTACGATAGCCACAAACCATATTAAGTATCTTGGCGTGACGCTAACCAAACAAGTGAAAGATCTGTATGACAAGAACTTCAAGTCTCTGAAGAAAGAAATTGAAGAAGACCTCAGAAGATGGAAAAATCTGCCATGCTCATGGATTGGCAGGATTAATATAGTAAAAATGAGCATCTTACCAAAAGTAATACACAGATTCAATGCAATCCCCATCAAAATCCCAACTCAATTCTTCATAGAGTTAGAAAGAGCAATTCAAAAATTCATCTGGAATAACAGAAAACCCAGAATAGCTAAAACTATTCTCAAGAGTAAAAGAACCTCTGGGGGAATCAGTATCCTGGACCTCAAGCTGTACTACAGAGCAATAGTGTTAAAAACTGCATGGTATTGGTACAGTAACAGACATGTAGATCAATGGAACAGAATTGAAGACCCAGAAATGAATCCACACTCCTATGGTCACTTGATCTTTGACAAAGGAGCTAAAACCATCCAGTGGAAAAAAGATAGCCTTTTCAACAAATGGTGCTGGCTCAGCTGGAGGTCAACATGCAGAAGAATGCAAATTGACCCATCCTTATCTCCTTGCACTAAGCTCAATTCTAAGTGGATCAAAGATCTCCACATAAAACCAGACACACTGAAACTAATAGAAGAGAAACTAGGGAAGAACCTTGAACATATGGGCACAGGGGAGAATTTCCTGAACAGAACTCCAATAGCTTATACTCTAAGATCAAGAATAGACAAATGGGACCTCATTAAATTACAAAGTTTTTGCAAGGCAAAAGACACTGTCAAAAAGACAAAGCGGCAACCAACTAACTGGGAAATGATCTTTACCAACCTTACATCCGACAGAGGGCTAATATCCAAGATATACAAAGAACTCAAGAAGTTAAACTCCAGAGAGGCAAGTAACCCTATTAAAAAATGGGGTACAGAGCTCCACAAAGAGTTCTCACCTGAAGAATATCTAATGGCTGAGAAGCACCTAAAGAGATGTTCATCATCCTTAGTCATTAGGGAAATGCAAATCAAAACAACCCTGAGATTCCATCTCACACCAGTCAGGATGGCTAAGATCAAAAACACAGGAGACAGCAGTTGTTGGCGAGGATGTGGAGAAAGAGGAACACTCCTCCACTGCTGGTGGAATTGCAGGCTGGTACAACCACTCTGGAAAGCAGTCTGGCGGCTCCTCAGAAAACTGGGCATGACACTTCCGGAGGATCCGGCTATACCACTCCTGGGCATATACCCAGAGACTTTACCTGCATGCAATAAGGACACATGCTCCACTATATTCATAGCAGCCTTATTTATAATAGCCAGAAGCTGGAAAGAACCCAGATGTCCCTCAACGGAGGAATGGATTCAGAAGATGTGGTATATTTACACAATGGAATACTACTCTGCAATTAAAAACAATGAATTCACGAAATTCCTAGGCAAATGGTCAGAACTTGAAAATATCATCCTTAGTGAGGTAACCCAATCACAAAAGATCACACATGGTATGCAGTCACTGATAAGGGGATATTGACCCAGAATCTCAGAATACCCTAGACACAATCAGCATATCAATAGATTTCTAAAAAGATGGAAGGAGAGACCCCTGGTCCTGGAAAGACTGGATGTAGGGAAACGCCAGGACAGAGTAATGAGAGGGGGTTGAACGGAGAAAAGAGGGCGGGAAGGGGGCTTATGGGACTTTCGGGGAGGGAGGAAACGGGAAAGGGGAAGTGATCTGGAATGTAAATTAAAAAAATAAAATAAAAAAAAAAAAGAATTATAGAATGGTTGGTTAAATAGGTAAAGATGAGTTTAAGCATTCTAAATGCCAACCCCAGAGCATTTTCCCTCAAACAATGTATGGTAAACTAAACTATTACCAGGACTGAATTCAGAGATTTCTTTCTGGATCTTTCTGGATAAAACAAAGGAACTCTCTTGAATATGACTAAGAGTCTCAAAATAGGTGTGTGTTTTTAGGCCATTTGTTAGATCCTCATAATAATAAGGATAATGTGTATATATAAAGAAGTAAAAGGTTCTATATCAACAAATATGAAGGATGTGAATGACAGGAGAAAATGGGTGATTGGCCAAAGACTGTAGAGCTTTAAGAAGAAGCAATATGTGTCAATATGTTAGATAAAAACCCAAGAAAACTGACTTTGAACTATGACCTTCAGAACCAAGCAATGAAGTACTACAATGTTAAGTCTCCAAGCTTATGTTAATTTAGACAATAGGGATAGGGTACTAGTAGACACAGAGTTCACCAAATCTTCCTCTTTCAAGAAAACAAGTAAGTCAACAGTCAAATCATACTAACACCTGAAACACATTGTATATTTCTTGTGTGTGTGGCATTAAAATAAGTATACAACTTTGCCATAATTATTTGATCTGGACAATGCATTGGTATTGAGGTTAGCATTACCATTTCACTGGAAAGAAAACATGCATTTAGTAAATGCTATTCGACATTCCTGAGGTCACAAGCAGAAGAATCCTCTGTTGTAGTACTTTGTGTTCATCTTACCCCTACTCCTCAGCTGCTAGGTTATAGCCTCCTTGAAGGCTAAGAATGTGCTTGCATATCCTTGGCTCCATCTTACATCCCATCAGAGTCCCTGAATTTGAACAAAAAGAAAACTAAACCTGAAGGCGACCTGAAGCCATAATGTTAGTCAATGAGAAAATAATTTTATATGCATAAATTTAATTTACTCCCATCTGTTCAAATTGTTGCTAATTATGTAGGGGAGGGTCAATCTGATTTCCCTTAATAGTCACTTGGATTCTGATTTCTTCTGTCTTGCATCCCTGGCTGTAGGAATACCTCATCTTGGAGACTGAGTTCCTATTTCCCCCCATTATCTCTATTTGTTTACTTTTCAATTTAATTTTAAGAGAGTCCGTCAGTCATAGGAAGTGCATCTCTTAAGATCCACCATGCAGAAGCCAAGTGCTTCTGTTATTTCATTAGATGCTGATGGCGTTAGATTTAAAGTTGACACGGAAGCCTAATTAGACATTATGCCAATGCACATATTCTGCAAATTAAGACTCAACACATCACAGAGCCCAGTCTGGGAGAAGCTAAGAAGGAAGCTGTCAATGTGCAAAGGACCCTGTAAAGTGCCTTAAATACAGATTTTGAATTTAAAATGCAAATGCACTGAAAACTTCCTTTCTAACTTGAAAGGAAAATTAAGTGGGGTGGAGAGACAAGGGTTTTATTTCATTAAAACAAAAAAAAAAACCAAAAATTCAAAACCTAATCACCGAGTTTTGCTCTATCTGTCACAATAGTAAATCACAGTAGTGTTGGGAGTGACCAGAGGGTCCTGGAAAGATGGTTTTGTGGTTAAGAGTTCTTCATGATCTCCCAGAGAAACCTATGTCGGTTCCCAGCATCCAAGTGGAGCAGTTCACAGTCACCTGTAACTTCAGTTCTTGGAGATTCAGTTTTCTCTTCTGAATTCTATGGGCAGTCACATACAACATGCACATAAACACACAGAAACTATACACACACACACACACACACACACACACACACACACACACACACACACACCTACATATTTTCTAAGGAAATGGCCAGAGGAACTGTTTTATAGCTAACAGCTCCTTCCTGACTCATCGCTGAGCCGAATGAGGCAAACCAGCCCTGTCAGTGTTCACAAGTCAACATATGTATTTAAAAATGGTGAGGGGTGGGATTTGATGGAGACAGGCAGAGAGCCACAGCAGCCTTCTGATCTGTGCAGCTGCTGAACAATTCTATACCTGATGTCATCAAGTTGTCGTGGGTGGGGTATTGCAAAAAGCCAGAAAGGTGGTAAAATCTGAATTGATGGATGACAGAGTTGCCAAGGCAGAAACAGAACTGGCTGTCAGAGGTGACAACTGAAGTTTAAGAGTGCAGGGCACAGGAAGGACTGTTATAAAACATGGGCAGACTAGGAGCCCTGAGAGTCCTATCTTCACCCAATTCTTATCACCATCTGTTATGTTCCCACGGGACAGTCACCAAAGAAGGGAGAGATTCCACCCCATTTTATTATTTTGTACTCACCTAGTAAATAGGTGGTGAGTCTTTACTCTGTTTATGTAAAAATTACAAATATAGGGTATATATATATATTATACACACATACACACACACACATTTAATATCTTCTGAGTGGATTTATGTTTGAGAAGGGAGCAAAGATCTCTGTTATCTAAGTAATAGGGGCTAGAGTGGAAGACACAAAATGGTCTCTACTCAGGCAGAAATAAACACTGTGATTGGGAAAGATTAGGGAAGGAATATCTAAAGAAATCTCATAAAGATGTGCTATTTGAGTTAGACCTTAAAATAAAAGTGGAATCAGCGACTGTGAAAACCTGAAAGAGGGTTGAGATATAAACTTAAACAGTGCTTGGAAAATAGTGATCAAATGCCAAGTCATCAAAAGAGCCATAGAGAACAATTTAAAAAGATGCCTTCATTTCAATCAGCCAAAAGAACATTATGTAATCCCAGTCTTTTCTAAGGTACTTTGGTTACAGCTCAGTCTGAAACATTTTACATAGCATTTTAAATAGGCTAAAGTGGCCATATTGATGGCTTTCAGTTTTTTTTAAAGATTTATTTATTTATTATATGTAAATACACTGTAGCTGTCTTCAGACACCAGAAGAGGGTGTCAGATCTCTTTTCGGATGGTGAGCCACCATGTGGTTGCTGGGATTTGAACTCGTGACCTTTGGATGAGCAGTCGATGCTCTTATCCACTGAGCCATCTCTCCAGCCCCAGCTTTCAGTTTTTAATTACTTTTAAATTACTATTCAAAAGAGACTTGGAGTCAGGGTTGTGATCAACAGCTAATCTTGAAAATAGAATATGCTTGGCTTAGAAAACCTTGTGATTGGGTCACCAAAATGGCTTCAAACTTTTAACCTCTCCAAAGCCGATGTCAATATTCTGAGCTAATCACTGAGCTTATCACCAACCAATTCATCTGTTCCCATTTGATTCAGTTTCTAATACTGGTGCAATTATTCAAGTAGATGGAGAATTAAAACTCACAGACACGTGCACAAACATATTGCCCTCTGTACTTCAGGAAAAGAACATTTTGATGGAGGAAAGAATTTGTGAACATGAAAACTAGAACAATATTTTACATGGTAAAATACTAGATGTAATCCATTTGAGAGCCAAACCTATGAACAAGACAAATTCTGTGGTTGCAGATACAGAAGAACTCAAAGCTGAAAATTAATTAAATCAGATTAAAATTAAGAGTTATTAAATGTATAAATAACTAAAGAAGATTTCATATTTTATTCATGAGATCCAAAGATGAAAAGTTATTTGGATTTACCAGAAGTAGGCATTTTGTGAGACTTGTCTTAAGTTTAAACTTTTAAAAAACAGGCTTTTCAACTTTAAAATATCTTAAGTATATTTACATGCTTTATTTTCCAAAAATTATGTGGAAAAATTGTTATTTTTAAAAATTTAGTTTGTTTCTAAGGGCATATTAAAAACAACTTAACAAATAACATAATTGTAGGAAAACTGATTGAATATTATTTAATAGATTTTGCTAACTGAAATAATTAAATGTTAATTGTTTAATGATGTCAAATTATTTTCTGCTATATACAGTTATTAATTATATACAAAGAAGAGTTTAAGAGTTTACTATTTTCTTGCTAGTACAATGATTGAATAAATTTTTTAACAACATAATTAATTGTGTTTTATTCAATGATAAAATGGTAACTGATTGAAAAGTAATAGATGAATTTAATCTTCACACTCAGTGAGCAATATTACACAGGAAAAAGATCCATAGCAAGTCAAAAAAAGGAAATAAATTGCTTGTTTATAATTATGTTAGCAGATTCTGTTAAAATTAATGTGCTTTTTTTTTGTTTCCATCTTCAAAAGTACACTGGAACACAGTGCTGTTCTTTTAGTGTATGGAGTCCATGCCTCTAATCTTCTGTAGATGGAGCATATTCAAGTCACGTGGTAAAACAAAACAAAATAAAACAAAAAAAAAACTACTAACTTTATGTATGTATTCCCAAGTAAATAGAAGGAGGGATGGAGAGAGAGAGGAGAGAGAGAGAAAAAAGAGAGAAAGAGAGAGAGAGAGAGAGGAGATTAGTGTTATATACACATAATTCTAATGTCAAAATCTTAGTTCCTGGTGTGATAGTTTAGTCTTTGGGATAATGTTTAGATGGGTTCCTGAGGAAACCTCTTTTCCCCAGTGAACCTGGGGACCAGTGCTCACTTTCTCTGTCTACCAGGTGATGATTCAAAATGACCATATATCTTATTGTTACTATTGCTGTGATGAAACACCATGACCAAAAGCAACTTGGGAGGAAGTCAGAACAGGAATTTGAGCAGGGCAGAAACATAGAAGCAGGAATTGATGTAGAGGCCATGGAGGGGTGTTGCTTACTGGCTTGCTCCTCGTGGCCTGCTCAACTAGCTTTCCTATAGATCCCAGAACCATCAGCCTGGGGATATCTCTACCACAATGGGCTGGACTCTTCACCATTGATCAGTAATTTAAAAATTGCCCTACAGGCTTACCTATAGCCCAGGCTTCTGGAGGTATTTTCTCAATTGAGGTTTCTTAGTCTCAGATGATTATAGCTTATATCCAGTTGAAGTTGACATTAAACAAACCAAAATATAATTTAAAATCTTGAGAGCATAACTTCCCTAGACAGTAATCTTAGGTTCTCTGACCTTCAGAACTATAACAGCAGATTTGGTTTTGTCCTGCATATGACCATTTTTTATTTCATCAGTAGCATTCCAAACTAATAGGGATAGATGGACATACAGATAACAATATGAACAGATAGATGCATAAGTAGAAAAATGGCACAACAGTCTCTCTACCCATGCACACTATCACTATGTATATTCTTCTTGAGAGAACAGTTTAAAATGAGGATGAACTTATTTTGGCTCACGGTCTAAGTGCATGGCCTTTTGGTTCTCTGCCTGGGCCTCCAATGAGGCAGGACATTAAGAAATAAGGTGGTGATGGAAGAAAGCTGCTCTTTTCACAAAAGCCAGAAAGCACAGAGAAGTAGCATCTATACTCCCCTGGGTTTTCTATTTTTAGGCCTTTAGTCCATCTGGGTCCTCATATTATGGGATACTACTGCATACTTTGATGTAAGACTCACCAGTCCTTTTTTATTGGGAATACTTTTAGAGATATATCTATGGTGTTATTTAGTAAACTCTTAGGAGTTTTCCAATACAACCAAGTTGACCATCAAGATGAAAACTTATGTGGTTGCAGAATGAATTCAAAGTCATTTCACAACGTCATGTAGGACTAATGGAGGCTTAGCTATTGAAGTTCTGGTACCGAATTAAAAATTTTTACCAATAAATTAAATGCTTCCTAGGTAAAAATGTTTAACCAAAATGACCCTTCTTATCTAGCAAATGCATTTCCACCATTTCTATTCAGCATATGCATATACTAATAACTTCTTATCTAGCTTTTTAGGAGAGTGATAGAGATGGTAAAATATACTATGAAACAAAAACATCATCAGGGTCAAGAGTAGTGGAATATATCTACAATCTCGGGACTCCACAGCACAGGACAGGAGGGTCATGATTGTAAGCATAACCTGAGCAACACAGTGAGTCTTTGTTTCACTGGAGAAATGTGTGTCAGTATTTTTTTGAAATTTGAATTTTAACTCTAAAAGCTATCTTAAATATATACATTTAGGAGAGTGTGTGGATATACCATTGGCACATTAATTTTAATATCTTCATAATATTTATTTGGGTCTTTGTAGCATTACTACTTAACCAATCTGTATATGTATGTGTTAATGGCGCTTACTAGCATCCATAACACAGACCTACATTAGAGCTATTTTTAAAATAACTTAGAACAATGGGTTAAGGACCAGAGGTATATCAACTATTCACTAAATAATAGACCAAGATTATATGATAACAAATACAAGCTAGGACATTAATGTTGTGTGTCTTCTCAGCAGTCAATTAAGCTAGCAGTCAATGAACTGCTGCATTTAAGCTTCATAACAGGAGAGACAGTTGGAAGTGGTGAATGTCTCCTGCTCACAAACACTACTGCAGTTAGTCTGTGACCTTGGAAAGCCTCTCTCTCTTTACCCCATTCTGGAAAGTGGTAATAAATCATATCACATCACAGACGTGCCTGTGTGAACTTTTCCCCAGTCTGCAGCCATCCTGCATCATTTATATTGAGGAGAATAATTAGGGGGTACTTACATGTGTGAAACAGACAATGTCGCTGGTGCCATTCTCTGTGGCTCATCCCATGCCATTAGATGGGGATGGGCTTTTAAACTCACTACTTATTTCCTGGCACCACACTTTGAAATTAATGTCCCATGCTTAAATCTTTTTTTTTCCCCCTCTAACATTGTATCTTGGAATTTCACTGGATTTCATTCATTAATCTTCACATTTGCTACTCCTTTTTTCCTTTATTATTTTCTGCCATGGACCAAGCTCTGTGACCAGGATTGAAATATAAAATAAATTGTCTCCAGGGTAGTACATGTCTCCACATCCTTTAAAACATCATTGGAAAAAAAGACATAATATGGGGCTGAGGATATGGCTCACTGTAAAACTGCTTGCCGTGTAAGTGTGAGTACTGGAGTTTGGATCCCCAACACCCATATAAATGTCAGACATGCATGGTGGCTAACCTTGGAAGGTGGATACAGGGATCCTCTGAGTAAACTGAATGGCTAGACTAACTAAATCAATGAACACAGAGTTCAAGTGAGAGACTCTTCCTCAATATGTAGGGTGGAGGACAATCCAGGAAGACACCAACATCAACTTTGGACTGCCACACTATTTGCACACACATGCCCAAGAACACAGGTGTATCCATACACAAAGGAACACACATAGACATCATATGTGTACACACATGCAATAAATGAATGGATGGATAAATAAGACAAGGCATAGTTCCAGTTGCTCTTGTGCACTGTGAGATTTAGTCTCCGGAGGTTTCTACACATCTCTCCTTCTCCTCTACATTTCCCCATCCTGCCTGGCTCTCCAGGCGCCATGTTCATGCAGTGGCTAAGAGTTCGGTGCCCTTCTGACTTTCTCAGGGAGGTAAGGGCTGCAATGGGCCTGGTGAGGTCCTCTGCTAAGGAACTTGAACTTGATTTAGTAAGTGCAAAGAGCTTAAACACAGCCTTGTTGTGATGAAACCAGTGAATTAAGACAACAAGGCAGACCCCCTCAAAGGAATTCTATTAATATGTGAAAGAGATGGGGGGGCTTAAAATTTAAAAAAGGCTGATGAAAATTTAAACAGTGATTGTAAAGGTGTGGCAGAATAAAAAAATCAGAAAAAAAAAAGGAAAAGAGAGGAAAAAAAAAAACCTGAACCAAATAGAGTAGGAGAGCAAGGGGGAAAGACATGCTGAGATTTTTAAAGCCTCGCTCCTGGGTGGGGAGCGGGAGTTCTTTATCTATGAATATGTCACTCTCCTAGGAATGCTTGGTGCTATATGTGTCCCTGTAAAACCCCCCAGCTTCCATTAAACAAAGTGCTCTTCTTAAATGCCTTCCTTGTAAGACCTGGTTGCCCTACCCCGAGCCATTAGTGGGAACAGAACGTTAATAAGGAGGGACTGTGGTATCTCTCAGAGAGGTTGACCTCCTCCAGCGGAAGCGGGGCACCCATTATAGTGTAATGATAAATCACAAGCTTTTCTCTTCCATTATTTTCCCAGAAGACTCTTCTCTGAATGCATAAACATACTGGAGGGAAGAGGGAGGGGGAGGGAAAGCATGCAACAGATGAAGAGAAAGGTGAAAAAGAGAGACGGGGCGGGCAGGCAGGCAGGCAGGCAGGCAGTGAATTCCAGATGGGGTTTAAAACAATAAATGCTCAAGCTGCATTGCCAGGTTTGCATGCAGCGAAATTTTAGCACAGCCTGGGAAGGAAAAATCTCCATAAGAAAATGTGGAACAGTAAGACACAGGGCTCACAAGTACAAATGGCAGGAGTGCCGTGTTGGGCTTAGGTAGGCTTGTGACATTGTAGGTAGCCTTAAGATAAAGCAGATTGGTAAACTAGAGAAATGAACCAGGAGAACTGAGATCATTAACAAACCCATTGCCCAGATTATTATTTACTTCTTGAAGCACTTAGCTGCAGCTCTAAAGCCCTCACATTTAATGAAGGTAGGTCTTGGGCGAGGTATGTTAGCTGATTTCGATTCTCCTGATACCCGGGTCAAATACCAACATTAAACAGATATCACACAGTTTGGGTGGCCATGCTCTGATGTCATCCTGGTACTTCCATAGCTATTGTTGTAAACCTGCTTTAAAGGCATCCACAGCACTGTGTCTCTAGAGCCTGAGCTGTATCAACCAAACAATGTAAAGCTTTTTGTAGAGCCCTTGGATGTAGGTCTCATAGTCAAAGAAAATAGGGTCCATGTGAAAACATGTTGTAAACAAATATGGAGGATCCAAATAAGTCCAACATTGAAAGGTTGTTGTTGTTGTTGATGTTGTTGTTGTTGTTGTTCAGTCTATGGCTCAAGCAAGTGTGTCACACACACTAGACAAACATTATTAATCTACTGGCACATCTTCAGCCCTGGTGTTACATGGTCCAAGAGCTCCCGTGAGTGTGTGTTTCGCTGCACCTCCACTCAGCTTACGACACTTGATTTTATCTTTGACTTCAGCTACTCTGCCTCGGATACCAAAAGGCTTGTTGAAATGAAATCTCTCCATATTTGAAACGCTGTGTTCTAGAAATGACCTTTGGCATGGATCTCCAGGTTTTATTTTTTTGTTTTGTTTTGGTTTTGTTTTTGTTTTCCTCCTTATCTGGCTGTCCCTGGTATAAATCCTATACTCTGAAGCTGTTTGAGTAAACATGACTAAATTACCTCTAGCTTCTGAGCAGGACTATTCAGTCTGCTGGGGAAGGGGGCACAGAAATTTTTTTGAATAGAAAAAGATTAGAAGTTAGACTTTAGTGGCACTGAGATGAAGGGCAACCTAGCGATTCTTAGCTTTGTGTATTGAGCCTTTGAGTGTGGACTGGAAGAGGAAGGCGTTGTCTCAACGTTACCACTATTGGTCCCTTCCACTACTTTATTTGGACATCTCAGTCCATACAGTCTGGAGGTTGACTTGACCACTGATTGCAGGGTTGCATGATCTAGGCTGAACCAACAAGTACAACCCACCACTTTCCCTTCATATCCCATGTAAACTGACGTATTTAGGACCAAAATTGTGAATCTATTTTGTCTGTCCACTCACAATAATTTTTAAGGTGTTAAGATTTATTTTATTATTTTATGTATGTATGTATGTGTATATATATGTGTGCGTGTGTGTGTGTGTGTGTGTGTGTGTGTGTGTGTGTGTGTGTGTGTGAGAGAGAGAGAGAGAGAGAGAGAGAGAGAGAGAGAGAGAGAGAGAGACTATGAAAGCCAGGAGAGGTGTGGGATCAATGGAGCAGGAGTAACAGGCATCTCGTATGGGTGTCAGGATCCAAATTTGAGTTCTAGTGCTCTTACTGCTGAGCCATCTCTCTAGCCACCAGGATGCATATTAAAACCTGCTTGAGGGTTTGGTTTGTGTCCCTTCCACATATGAGGAAACATTGGCTATGAGATCTGTGACAGTTCTCAGGGCTGTGATGCAGTTGGACTTATGATACAGGCTACAGCAGGCATGGTACATCAAATGACGGGAGTCAAAACACCCTGACATCAACACTAGGATTCTGTATCAAACTCTCAAAGATAAGCCTCTTTTTAGAAATTGTAATCAACAAGGCCCAATACTAAATATAAGCCTAGTTTGAGGGAGAATTTGTGTTACTTATGATCCCAGTTCTTTAGGAGATTACTGGGCATCGTACATCCATGGGTTCAATGTAGCTTTTGATCAAGACTTCATTAAGGTGATATATGATTTGACAATATTAAGTCCATTTCCAGTATCTTTAACTTCAAGCCATAAAACAAAACAAAACAAAAAACCAAACCAACCAAACAAACAAAATCTGACAAGAAGAGAGCATAACCCCAAATTATCAGCCTGTTCATTTTTTCTCTGATGATCTTCTGATTAACTTTGACATTCCCCATTACATTAGATGTAGCTTTTTTCCCACTATATCAACCCTGTACAGTTTCACCTGAAACTTGTTTTCCATGTCCTGCCTCCTACTTGCTTTACTTCGTGATTGCTTTTAGGTTGGGTTCCATAGCTCCTTTTTTATGACAGGTACAGATTTCCCCCTTTGTTTTAGTGAGAGTTGCAGTGAGTATCACTTACAGACTGAAGGACTAGATTATCCCCAGCTAGAGCCCA
The DNA here is from genome assembly GCA_036184795.1 of Tokudaia tokunoshimensis. Classification (NCBI taxonomy): domain Eukaryota; kingdom Metazoa; phylum Chordata; class Mammalia; order Rodentia; family Muridae; genus Tokudaia; species Tokudaia tokunoshimensis. The sequence goes on along the minus strand of BTHU01000013.1, from coordinate 25,747,632 downwards.
GGAATGCTTCCTCCCAGTCTACTGATTTATGCCTTTGATTTTTCAAATATTCTTTAACAGCGCTCTCCATCAATAGCTACTTTATATGGACTGAGTACCCATTGCTTTCTAATAACCTACACTGCTTTCCTTTAGCCTTGTTGCTAACATCTATTTTTCTGACCATACGTCAGTTCAGTAAGTCAGTCATTTCTGAGCTATCATGATTTTCGTTCCTTTCCTGATTTATTAGCAGACCGTTCTCTCTCTAGTACGCCTTTCTTCCTTAATATATTTGTGAAAGACTCTTTGACCCTAGCTGTCCCAAATGTTTTACTGAGCTTGCTGGCCAAGGCTTTGCATTTGGGTGCAGTTTTATGAATCTCAAGATGGGCTTTGCTTTTTTAAAAGCTGCCCTTTCTGTTCATTTAAATAAAATGGCTCCAGCTGTGTTTATGCTACAAAACCATTTGTAATCATCTCCTCTCCTTTGGGTTCCCAACATATTTTATTCACAGACCTCTAGATTGCAGCCACAGTGGTTCATGGTTTGTACCACAACAGCACTGAGTTTTAAGGCTCATCATTCAATCCTACAACTTCTGGGGCCACTTCTGACGCCTAAACCCTAACATGAAAACTTTGGCCTCTCAAACATAGTGTCTGTTAGCATCTCTCTGTCCAGACACCCAGGCACTCCCCTAACTTGTTCCTAGAAGTTTAAAGTGCCCACTCAGTAGCTTAGTTTACTCAAGAGGTATCGCATCATCTGAGGCCCCATGGCTAATTATGGAATAATAAATTTTGCTTTTATAAGCAAAGAATAGAATAGATGATAGATAGATAGACAGACAGACAGATAGAGACAGACCTCTCTCTCTCACTCTCTCTCTCTCCCTCTCTATCTCTCTCTCTATCTCTCTGTGCTGTGTGTGTGTGTGTGTGTGTGTGTGTGTGTATACATACATAGCATGGAGGTGAAGCTAGTGAAAAGGCTCAGTGGGTTAAAGTGCTTGACACTGGTTCAATCCTTGAAAATTGTCCTCTGATCTCTACCAATACAGTATGACGCATATGTGTTTGCTCACACACATGGTCACCCATGCACACGCAGAGAGAACGAAAATGTAATGGAAGATTAGGATGTATATATTTTTTAATATGGCAGTGGAACAAATGAACAGAACATACGTTATGGATTGATGATTCCTTACTCTGTCTTCTCTACAATCCTCTGCTATTCCACTTTCCCTCGCTTCCCTTAGCTGTTCCTTTAAGTTCACTAGAAGATCTAAGATCCCATTGAATAGCTCCTCCCACCTCCAACATGACAGACACTAGTGTGTTTTGGTTGGATTTTCCTTTGCAATAAATAATTACAGAAATTTCCCAACTGAGATAGAGCACCATCCCCCACCATTTCAGGCAGGCCGACTCTGTGGCTACCATATAGTATGATGCATTGGACAGGCTTCCTCATGTGATCAGAGAGCATGGGCACTGTAAGATTAGAAGAACCGTTGATGCAACAGCTCTGAGCTTATGAAGTTCTAACTAGGTCAAATACTTGATTATAAGCTGCTTAAGATAAACTTACTAATCAAACCTGAGAAAACAAATATCGACACCAAATTCAGAGAGCTAAGATAAAAGATTTTATCCTGTGAGATGGTTTGTCTCGATTGTCAACTTAATGGGATTTGGAATTACTATGGGAATACATAAGGTGGGTGACGATGACATGGTACCTAGTTTAACTGATCAGGGAGAACTATTCTAAGGATGATGTATCACTCTATGAATTAGTGTCTCAGTCTGAGGAAAAGCAAACTGAACAACAGCTTTCATCTCTCTCTACTTGGCAAAATGTGGGGGCATTCAGCCAGATGCCTCCTGATCATGCCACCACATCTGCCTGGCCTGGTGGATTGTATCTTCCTGTACTGTAAACCAAAATAAATGTTGTCTTTCCTAAGTTGCATTCGATAGACATTTTGTCACAGAAATGAGAAAAGTCACAATATTCCCTGGAAATGGTGTCAAAAAATAGAAGCCAAGGTGAAAAAACGATGAGGGGTGTAAGAAAGATGTGAGTAAGTTCGGTTTAGGACAGCATGGGAAATCATGCATATAGTACTAAATCATTCATAAATCTTCTGAAATTAAGGTGTCATGACTCGTGTTTAGAAGAAGAAATTATTTATGATGTATTATTTAAGGTAGTCTAGAGATTACAATGTTTGGATGGGTTATAGAGAAATCTAGATATAAGTATTGCTCTATGATATCAGTTTGTTTGGGAGTTGAAACCATTAAAATTACTCAGAGTAGAGCAAGAGAAATATTCTTCCCCAGGAAATAACCCCCAGTTGGCTAGCCAGTACCAAGTGGCCATCTCTTAAATATAAATAAGCAATTGCATATTTATTAAGTATGTGTGTGTGTATAAATGATTAAAGAAAAAAGCCATGAGCTTAAGATACATGGGAGGCATATGAGAGAGATTGGAAGGAGGAAAAGGAAGAGGGAAAATGACACAATTATAATTTCATTTCAAAAATAATTTTAAATGTACTCTTTGTCTTTGAGGTGTTCCTGAAATAAATACTGACCTTCTTCGCCAGTGCTGTTCTTTCTTATACAGGAACAGAGCATGTGGGGACTGGTAGTAGATTTTAGGGACGGATTTATCCCTGTCATAGTTATTTATAACATCAGAAAATGTTTGATTTTTTCCATGCTTCAAGACAGTAGAATAGCATCTCTTTTACATGTTGATTTTGCAAGGTGGCCTATAACCAGAGCTTCTTGCCTCATTCTGTACCTCAAGAAAATAATCACTGAAGTTCACATTTCCTGAGCGACCCTGTATTCTCTGTAGCATTCAATAACTTCTCTCCCCTTCATCAATGGACCTTAGCATCCTTAATTAAAGGACCATAGTTAATAGATAAAAAAAAATAATTGATTATAGTTTGGCTCCATCTTAAACACATTAATGAAAATTTCCATTACAACTAAGTCACTTTCCTATAGACTGGAGTGCATTGGGATGTCAGATGTCTAAATTTACGTGTCAGTAATGTTGACAATATCTAAGCAAATGGTGTCCCTCAGTGTGATATCACATTGTAGATTGTCTTCCGATGGTAGACAGTAGATGGAAGGAGGCCCTAATTGGAAGAAAACTTGTAAAGCCTGAGTGAATTCTGTGGGTTTGGGTGCTTATATTCATTTGCCAGCTTTGAGAGATGAATAAAGTCATAGAAGATGTTAATGCAAGGACAAATTGGATTGAAGGTGTATGAGAGTTCTTTAGGCAATTTGTCATCTTTTATGTAGATTTTAAATCATCTAATAGTGAAAGTTTCGTTAAAATCAGTCAGTACACAGCAGAGAAAAATGTGACCACTCCTATTTGGCCTTGTTCTTCCTTCCTGGCAGTGCATCCCCTTTGTCTAACGAACAACTAGTCTCCTTTTGCAAGGTAGAAATTGATGATCAAAATCTTAGTCACTTCTGTCACTATTAGTATAAGTAAGACAAACATTGACATTTTTTAAAAAAGATTTATTTATTTATCTTATTTATACGAGTACACCATTGCTCTCTTCAGACACACCAGAAGAGGGCATCAGATCCCATCACAGATGGTTGTGAGCCACCATGTGGTTGCTGGGAATTGAACTCAGGACCTCTGGAAGAGTAGTCAATGCTCTTAACTGCTGAGCCATCTCTACAGCCTGACATTTTTTTTTAAAATCTATATCAGAAACTCACACATTTTGCAAGAGTCGAAAGCTGTCTCATATTAAGGTAGAGGGAAACATTGGAATCTTCTAGCAAATGGCTGAGGAGCTCCCAAGGTTCATTGGATTACTGAAGGCATGGCCATGGAGCAGCACTAGGGAAATACTTTCCATATTGTTCAGTGTGTGCATTTGTCAAACCTCACAGACACCAGTGTAGATATTATAAGTGATCACTGAAGAGGGCAGAAAATTACCATTCTTTTTACATCAAAGTGATAGTACTGAAAAACTGAAGCAAGGCCACTTAAAAAGACTGGTAAAGCAAAGAAATAACTGAATGACTAAACTTTAGCTTCCTTTAAAAGTTCTCTAAAGAGACTTTGGAATTTTGGGGGGGGTGGGAGTCAGAATATACATATACATTTATAGATATATATATATTTGGTAGAGGTGAATATGTGGGGGGAAGTCAGAGGTTGACACTGAAAGTCTTCCCCAGTTGTTGTATCTATAATTTTTTGAGACAGGGTCTCTTACTGTACCAATAAGTTAGTAGTTAGGCTACATTGTTTACTTAGGAAGACCCAAATATCATCCTGTCTCTTCCTCCCCAGCTCAGGGATTATATTTAGGTAACACCATATTTGGCTGTTTTACATGAGTTTTGAGATCAAACCTGGGTTCTCAAACTTACAGTTTATCAACTGATCTATCTCCCCATACAGGGACTCCAGTTTATGTGTGAACAGAGTAAAGACTCCTGAGAAAAGTTTGTCATGTCTCTTTGATACCTGACACTGAATCATCTGTACATTGTTCACGGAGGGCTGTAGATGCTATCTGGCCATTCATTTATGCACACAGTTCTCTTGAAAGCTGATAGAGCACTTGGTAATATCAAGCATCAGTAGGTTTCTAGTGTGATCCCATCCTGAAGACTTGGCATTAGGGCTGGCTCAAAACATGTTCTTGAATGAATAAATCTGATTGAGCAGTGAGCTGGGAGTAGAAGTCAAGACCAAAGAGATATGCGGCCCTGGTCTGCCAGACATACCATTCCAAGTCCAGGCGTAATTGCAGAATGAGCAATGGTTCCTGCTCGGGATTATAACTCACTGTTGGATATGGTTCTGCACTTGGTTTGGATTGGCTTTGACTGTGAACTTCCCATGAGGCACATCCTGTCCTGAGGGAATAATCAGACTCTAAGATCAGAATGGAATCATTTCTCTTGAGCTTGGTTCTTGTCTTGAACTGGAGAAGGTCAATTGACTGTTGAGAGTTTGATTTGGCGCGAGCAGCTCAGCCTTATGTACATATGAACGTAATGAAGGGTAGTGACAGATTTCATAAATCGAGGAGGGAATTTCTTTGGAACTCACAACTGTCAAAGGGCTGTGCAGCTTGTCTCCTGACATCTTAACAGTTAGAAAACTGGTGGAAAAAAAATAATTCTGCAGCAATTTATAATCTCTCCTGCCATGGTCATTTTTTGCTGAATCACCGTTCATTGAAGATACACTTGTTTTATATGGCCAACAAGAACTCCTGACTCCCTGTGCAAGGGGGAAATAAGGGAGAACTGAGAACAGGAAGCTAGAACGGAAGCCAGCTTTCTAAGTGAAAATCACGTCAACCATGTATCCGTATTCATACTTTTCCCAAGATCTTTGCAGGTTGCATTGTTAAGAGTACCTTGTGTTTAGTGATGAAAAAAACTATTTCCAAGTTGTGTGACACATTGAGGGTGCACATTTACATCTATTCACCTAACTATTAGTGAGGCACATTTACTACATGGAAAGATTTTGAACATGTATAATCTCTATTTCTAATAAATAAATTTCAATAAGTGCATTCCTTTTGGCGTAAAGCATTTCAGTTGGTTTAAAGACAATTCCCTTGAGAAAAGTGACACATTAAGTTCAGGATGTCATGAGTGTGGCTCAGTTTGATGGCTTTTTCTTGGACAATTTGGGGGGAAGAAAGGATGACAGAGGGAGCAGCATTTCAAATGCAGTTCATTCCTGCTCACATTTAATCCCATTAGTCATGTGATCCTGGCTTCAATTTTCTTTTTCTTTTTCAGATGGAGAAGTACAAAATCAAGAACATTAGGCAAATCCTTCAGTTGCACCCGACTGCTAATGAGGGATCTGGGCTTAAATTTGGTGTGTCTGCCTCCCAGATCCTGTCTCCTTTCCTTGTAAGATACTTAGAGTTCAGAGTCACAATTTCAGTGGTAGAAACAAGGCTCTAAAGTATACAAGTATGTGGTTCTCAACATATTTAATGCTGTGACACTTTAATAAGGTTCCTCATATTGTGGGGACCTCCAACCATTATTGTATCATAACTACAATTTTACTACTATATGAATCATAATGTAAATACCCTATGTGCAGGATATCTGACATGCAACCCTGTGGGGATTAGAACTCTTAGGTAGAAACCATTTTGCTAGAGATGGGATTAGAGAAAGACTGGTCATTCATAGCTGTGGTGCTGAGCTCTCTAAACCCTTTCCTAGTATGCTAGAATTATTTTATTTGCCCCCTTCTATGCTGAGGAAGATAGTACAATGTCTTAGCTTACACACTGTGTTTAGAGAAATATTTGCCTTTCCATTTAGGTCTTCCTTACTAAATTTGTGATAGGAGATTGTTTTTTTTTATTTTTTTTTATTTTTATTTTATTTTTTTAATTTACATTCCAAATCACTTCCCCAAAGATTTATTTATTATTATATGTAAGTACATTGTAGCTATCTTTAGACACACCAGAAGAGGGCGTCTGATTTCATTACAGATGGTTGTGAGCCACCATGTGGTTGCTGGGATTTGAACTCAGGACCTTCGGAAGAGCAGTCAGTGCTCTTAACCACTGAGCCATTTTTCCAGCTCATGGAGATTGTTTTCTCTTATTCTTGTGTATGTAAGGCATACATATTTAGGGATCCTTCCTCTTATGATTATTGTGAAGTTTAAGTGAAGTATTACTGGTAAACTGCATAGTAACTTTAACTCAGAGTGAACACGCATCCACATTTACTGAGTACTGAATACAAATCTACAATTATTGAATGAAATAATTTTATGGTTGTGGGTGCCCACAATATGAGCATCGCAGCATTAAATATGTTGAGAACCACAGCTCTCATACACTTTAGAGCCTTGCACATCTTTGAAGTTGTGACACTGAACTCTAAGCTCCACCCGAAGAAAAGAGCCACGATCTGGGAGGCAGACACACCAAGTCACTGTGATTATTTCAGCAGAGAAAGACAGGGAAGTGAAGTCTTGTAAGCAGAGAATGTTCTAGTTCCTCAAAGTAGGGGATATTCCCCAGATCTAGACTTCAGGATCATAATACGTGAATTTACAGTATTTGAAATCCCCTCCATTTTGGGGGGTTCTTATAATGTCATGACAAAGAGTTGACACCTTCCTGTCTCCAAATATGGAATATAAAGGAACTTTATGATTTCCTCAGAGATAAGTAACAATGAGACAAGGAGAGAGGGAGTGTCTGTGTTCATCAACTCCAGCTCGTTCCCTAAATGACGGTTAAGAGTTTCTGACTCACTTTGCCTTGCTACAAGGGTGTATCTCTGGGTAAGGAGGGCAAGGTTCTATAACTTTTAAACACTAAGCATGAAGAAATACACTAATGTGAAAAACAGAAGTTAAGTAGCTTTGGGTGAGGTCATGTCATAAGGGGTACAACATCTAGTAAGAAATATATCTTAGATATGTGTTTCTATAGAATAGAGGTAATAGAATAAAATATAGACATTATTAACATATTATTAAATTATAATATATACCTATTATAATAGATATCTATAATTATAATATGAATAATAATATGAATAAAATAGAATAAATAAGAGAGACAGAAGAGGATCTCTATAGCACTTGAGCATTGTTACAAACTTTGGATTGAGTTGGGGTGGCCAGGAAAAGGACTGCCATAGGAAACAGGGTGAAATACTAAACGAAAGGAGGCCCAGCACCCAGGAGCCTACCAGGCCCTCAGAGTGTAATTAGCTTTTGAGTACTAAGCAGTCAGTTCATCTCCATTGGTTTGTAATGAGGCTGGGAGGCTCACAAAGCCTCAATCGAGCCAGGATCCCTTTCAAATGAACCCTTCTGCTAAGAGACCTGGCAGATAGCATCTGTGGAGGGGATGTGTTGGAAAGCACTTGCTGTCCCCACTGCGATGCTTACACTGGGCAATAGAATGAGGCCAAGGCTTCATTAGACTGATGGAAACCAGACAGGCCAACTTCTCATTAGGGGATGCGCGAATCCACTCTCCCTGGCTTTCTTCCTTTACATTATAAAAAGATTATCAGGCCCGAGATTATGGGACTCATTATTCCACACAAACACCAGGCTTGGAGGTAGGAAAGTACAGTGTGAACTCAGAGCAGAGCCATCCGTCTATAGCAGGACACAGACTTCTGTGAGCGTCTCACAGCAAAATAGCTGCTTCATGCTCTCGCGAGAGTGAGGCTCGAGATATTCAGCCTTCATTTTTTCCATTGCTGTGAAAGAAGAGGAAGTTGAACTTTTGTCTCTTCTCAGTAAGAGACCATTTGTTCAAAGGGTTATAGTTCAGGGTTATGGTGCATCCTATTTCATGGTGAAATCAAATCTAATATTCATAAAATCCTACCACAGACTTAAATTCTGCAGGTTAGGGTATTTTCATGTGGCGGCACTGATGTGGATTGGATAAATTTTACCTGATTTCAGTTCCGCTTTACTTTTTAAACATTTCTCTGCCCATCCCATTTCAGGGTCCCAGGGTCATGTGTAGCTGACCTGCAACTTCCCGTATAACCAAGGGTAACCCTGAATACTGATCCTCCCGTCTCCTCCTCCCACATCTTGGAATTACAGATGTGAGGCACCACACCACACCCAGCTCTGATCTCAAGTCACCACACTCAGCTCTTGATTCCCAATCCTTTTGTCTTGCATTCTATACTCTCAGTTTTCTACCATCCACGAACAGAGACTCTAACGAAAGGCAGGTACTGTGCTTCTGTCTGAGAACTAAGATTTCCAAGTATTTTCTCTGACACTCCTTTGTATTTAATGAAACAAAATGTTAGATTTTTGTCAGGCGCCTCTACTTTACAACATGCGCAGTTACGGTCTCTGATTTTACCTTTAGACTAAAAACATGAATCATGATAATAGTAACAGCAACAATCAGAATTTTTTCACTATGCTGGCCCTAATTTTTGCAAGGTAAACTTCTTTTAAACGAGACATACTTAAATCAGCTGCAATAGATAGAAATCTAAGGCTGTAAGTCTTATAACTTCTGCTTTTGCAAATAATTTTTAAGCAAATTAAGTAATGTCTGCTCATAAAAACATTTTTATTTGCTGTTTTAAAATTAGGTCCCAGGAGATGCCTGATAGTCATGAAAATCTCAAATATTAGTTATTGTTCGGTTATTTCCTTTCTGTTGCTTCATGGAAACAGTGCAGGCTGAGCATGGGCAAGCTGAAACTGCACACACAGTCTCCCACCTCCCCGCAGGCAGAAGCTATTCTGGACCTGGGTTTCCCAATGTCTTCATACTCTCACTTGTGTGCTCTGGGCAGTTCTCTTAGTATTAGTAGAACCTTCCCCAAATGGGAAGCCTTTGCCTGAATTTAGAAAGGAAAGAGGCAGAGGCATCAGAATTTCATCTCCTTTGTTAGGAAGAACACATTTTAATTTTTTTAAAATGTAACTTACTGTGTGCATGCATATACCTGCGCTCTTATTGGCTACCTGTGTACATTTTCATTCACATGCACACGTGCACTTTGTGTGGAGGCCTGAGGATAGCCTTGGGTGTTATTTCTCAGGAATCATTCAACTTTATTTTTCAAGTTAGGGTTTATCTGTGTCCTGAAGCTCTCTAGGTAGGCTCTTCTGACTGACTAGTATGCCTCAGAAACTGACCCGTCTACACTTCCCCAAAGCCGGGATTATAAGTGTGTACCACCTGGCTATTTTATGAAGAGCCTGGGGGGTTGCATTCAGCTCGTATTTTTGCAGCTGAACCATCTTCCTAATCCTATGTTTTCTTTTCTCTCTTTGATTTTTTTTTACTTTTGCTTTTGTATTTTTTAAATACATTTTTATTTACTATGTATGTGTGCATGCATGCTTCTGCACATGCCATGGTTCTCATGCCATGACACACATGTGGTAAGTCCAATGAAAATATGGGAGTTGGTTCTTTCCTTTTAAAACATGGGTCTTGGGGATTGAGTTCAGGTCATCAAGCTTGACCGTAAGTGACTTTACACAGTGAATCATTATCTCATTTCTCCTGGCACTGTTCTCATTGAGAAGGGTGAGCTGTAGAGTTTCATGTAGCCCAGGCTAGCCTTGAGTAAACTATATAGTCAAGAACAATCTTGCCCTCCTGATTCTTCTGCTTCCATCTCCCAAGTTCTGGGCTTACTAGAATAGACAACTTGACCCAACCGCAGTGTTTGTAGAATCTGAGCTATGTGAACACTTAACTGACTCTTGTTCTTGGCAGTCAAGATGATGGTGGTGTCTGTGGGGCTAATGTGGAGGTGGAGCTCTTTGCCCCTTGCTTCTCTTCCCTATGTGGGAGGAGCTTTTGACTCCCAGGAAGCAGAGACCAGGGAGCTAAGAGTGACACTGACTCTACAGGCAAAAAAATCAGGCAAGGTCACATGGGTCACCCCAAAGTAGTTCTCAGTGTCATCTCAGGCCATTTTCCTGACGTGAACACTGATGCCAGTGGGGCCCAGCATTGGAAAACATGAGTTACAGCATTCTCCAAACTGACAGAAGGGAAACAGACTTTATGCCTTTCTCTAGAAATGTCTGAGTTTACCAGACAAAGGTCTGACTCTAATTCTGAGAGAGGAGTATTTGGGACACTGCCAGGTGTGCTCAGATAATGGCACATTTGGTGAAAGGAGGAAACTGTCATTCTTAGCTTATGTACGTGTCTGTGCCAGTTGAGCGGTTCATGATATGAGTCTTTGCCTGAGATGGGGTAGCTGATGTTCATACCCACTGAAGAGGGTGACACCCTGATACTTTTCCTTAATTTTCTCATAGCTGTGACTGTAGTAAAATCAGCACTAAAGACACAAAGTTGACTGCAAACGTAAACATGGGACCTCATCAGTGGGAAGCTACAGCTGTACATTCTGCATGAAGACATATCACAGGCAAGCTGCTTGATCTAAATCTTACTTTTCTTTTTCAGTCAAGATTTAGTCTTTTTTCCCTTTCATGTAACTGGCACTAAGTAGCCTGGGTTATTTTGTTCCTTTTAGTGATAAATCTAATTGGGTCTCAGTCCTGAAAGCTACCTCTGACTTGGCCCTTTTCCCAAGAGAGATGGAACACAGTATGGAGGTCAGGCCTAGGGTGATGAATTGAGGAAATGCGGATCATACCTTCAGCTCTGATACTTTAATTGCTTTTAGCATCACTGGGAAGAGAGAGAATGCCAGCAATGGTCAAGCACTTAGGAAAATCAAGTAAGTATTGAGGGTGTGAGCTATAGGCATAAGCAAGCTCTAGTCTAGGGTTTCCTAAGTCAGATCATGTAACTCCAGGTTTCTCAGATGTCTACCATGGCATCAAGAAAAGTCTTATGCTTGTCTAGATGACAAGGCTCCCATGTAATTTTGGTGCTAGCATGGCGTATGAATGTCCCAGCTTCATTGTCTAGAAGAAGGCACTTAGGTGAATGGTTTATCTCACAGACAGCTTTAAACCCTAACAATGTGTAGGAAAAGCATCAGAAGCAGGGCAGATTTGATTGAGAACAGTTTGAGCGCTTTCTCACAATGTTGGAATAACATGAACACTGTCCAGAGCAGAACTGTAGACATTTCGTCCAAGGATCTCATGAAGAGTCATACTGACACCCTGACACACTTCTAGCCAGATGTTCTGTCCTCTAGTAACATAACTACTCCTGTGAAGAGTCAGAAAGAAAAGGAAGACAAAAACCACGAGGGATTATTGAATGCTCAATTTAGTATAAAACCAAAGGATATCGTTCATTCATATGAGTTGGATGTGCTTAGTGTTTCCCATCATCAGAAAGCCACATCCTGATTCTCATGATGTAAAAAGCTTCTTTTGATCATCAAGAGAATGAAGATGTAAAAAGAAGAAAAGCAACCCATTAAATAGATTAGAGAAGAGCCTCAGAAAGATGGTGCTTTCTTGGGATGACCTGGAAGATTTCCAGTTTGTTGGTGGGACCAGGAGAGGTTGGAAGATGAATGATGAAGGAGGACCCAGAGACAGTGGCTTTAGCTTGTGTGAGGTAAAGGAAGGGAAGGACAAAATGTAAGATTAAACAAGAGTTCTAACAGAATGTGGGGTCCAACAATGGACAAAGGTGGTAGTATTAGGGTTTGAGTAGCCACCCATGTTCAGGAGACAGCAAGGTGATGATGTTAAGAAATGATGCCTTATGGTTGGGATTAAGGATTTTATAATAAAAGAAGACCTTATGATGTGTCCATCGAACATCCTGAAAACTAAAAGCAGGTAGTTCCTTTGCTTATTTATAAACAGTCAATTAGAATCATGGGAAAACTTTTTAAAATCTCATCTTTGCAAAAACTAAAAGGACATTTTTGTGGGATGTTTTGTGTGTGTGTGTGTGTGTGTGTGTGTGTGTGTGTATTTGTTCATATATGTGCAGGTGCACATGTGTTTATGCATGTATATGTCCATGTAGAATCGAGAGGACAACATAAATTTGTGGCTCTTCAAATGTTGTCCATCTCTCTTGCCTATAAGGGGAGAAAGATTAGTCAACTCTGAGGATTTACTTATCTCTTCCCACCTGTGGGACAATTCCAAGGAAAAGAGTGTCCACTGTTCATCTCCACAAGTCAGTCATAGGCAAATGAAAGGTGCAAAGGAAAACTGGCCCCTTAATAGGCATTCTACCAACAATGGCTAGTTTTGCTTAAAAACAAAACACTGAATGGCTATTTAATTGTGCCCTTTCCTTGTCCTCTACAGATAAGCCCCAGACTTGTCAAATGCCTTGTGAAATCTCCATACATGGTGCCTGTGGCAATGACAAGATTCTTTTGAGAATTCTTATCCTAAAGGAGAAGAATGTCTTCTCGAGTACACAGTCTCCTCTTAAAGAGCAACAGCTAGTGTTATGTCATCACCATTAATATTGTTAGTTTGGACATCATTAATGAGAGCTTTGATAAGTAGCCCATCCTTAAATAAAGGTCCAGCATGTCAGAGTATAGGCATAACTCTGTACATAAAGGGGGCTTGTAAATCCCACCAGACTTTGGTTATGCTGTCATTTGGTCTTTTAAACAGGATGAAGAAAGGATCCAAATATTGCTAAAAGGAGACATTTAAAGAGAACCCTGCCCTGAGCAACCTTTTCATTCTCCTGGATATATACAAAAACATGAAGTCCTGGCAGGTGAATATCTCTTAGTTGGTACCGATTTTGTCGATACTACTATGGACCTGAAAAACAATGCTTTTTTTCTAAAAATAAAATTTAGCTACAGTTAGAAACTATAGATGTGGCCTGCAATACAATGTATTAGTTAAAGTCCGGCAATTAGAATCAGAGTCAGAATCACAACTGCCAATCAATCAGAAGACCACTCCCAAGTCTGGTGTATACTGTGGACTTGCATAGTCCACCTGATTTCGAGAGAGCCTTCCCCTAGAAACTTTGGATGCTCTAGCTCTGTGCAATCTGCAGCATTCTTACCCATTTCCATTTGCACTTTTTCAAAGCACACTGGGGTACCCTCCTGTTACACCAGGGAAAAAAAGAGCATTGAACTTGATGGCAGTGCCTCCTGTGAGCAACAAGTACCAGCTGCTGCCAGGGCAATCCTACAGCCTTCATTGTTGCCACCGAGGGCACTGTTCCCAAGCTGTCTGGCTTCATCCCAGCCTCAGCACAGATCAGCTTGAGGAACCCGAGCTGACTGTCTAAAAGGGACAGATTGAGAGGTCTGGGCTAGTGCAGACAGCAGCTTTGCCAGAGGGACTTGGTTGAGGCATGGGAGCAGGGCCAGTAGGGAGCTGATGAGGGTCTTAGACTGTCAGTCAGGCATCTTATAGTCGAACTGTGAGCAGTACCAGAGTTCCTGAGTCCCTTCACCGAATAAGGTAATAAATATGCCACTACACCATGAAATGGCCTCAGGGTGGCTATAGAATGCTTAATTATTGATTAATCTTCAGTAATGAATGAATTTGAACACCAGTGCTGCTAAAGTGGCATATGATAGCTGGTGCTCTATAAGTGTAGAGAGGAGGTAGACAACACTGCTCCCAAGGCAACAGACCTGGCTTTGGCTCCTATTTCTGAAGGATGGGTCAGCCAAAACCTTTGACTCTGAATGCTCCCACGGGGTTGTCAGTGACTGTGGGTGCCAGTACAGTTCCAAGATTAGAAAACAAAATAAAGCAAGTGATAAAATGATAACAGGAGACAGAAGGCAGGTTATCAGGAAAACCATGGAGAATGACAGGGAAAAGAGCTGTTTGCTTCAACATTTATTGACCTTCTTTTTACCAGGAATTGAATTTTCAATGTTGAGTAAGAAATTGTCATGTCTTTCAGTTGTTCAGTTAGTAGGATAAATAGAAAATTTCAATTTGATGTCCAACACAATTATACTCAACCGTGTATACAAAATTCTGGAAAAATAACATTAGGACCAGAGAAGACTGATCAACCATCTCCAGGTTCAAAGTAGCCTTGAGATGGAAAAAAAAAAGACAGTAACAACAAAAATAAAGGCTTTCCTTAAATTGGAAGAGGGGATTGAGCCCCAACATAATCGCATCTTTTCTCCACATGGAAGCCAGGGTGGGATTGCATCGAAGGCATCCCTGCAGGCACCGCCTCCTTATCACAGATTGACTGCTGGGCTCCATGTAGCTCTTCAACCTCCCTGGCTTTTAGTTTCCTTGTCTGTTTAATGAAGATTCTGGTGCCCTCCTGAAGGCAGGTTAACAATGGTAGAGATGTTTGTTTAGAAAGGGTAGTGAGCCAGGTGAGAAGAAGTCACTTATACACAGTCTAAATGTCACTTATTAATTTAGTAATCACAGTAACTCTTCTCTTTGGCAGTTCCAGTAGTAATCCTTTTATTACATGACAACCATGTTCAACAACCTTCTATATCCATTCATATTCAAAGGGAACTATGACACAGGATCATAAAGGATTCCTCTCCTGTAGAGAAAGACAAATTAGTGTATTCCCTAAGACCACAAATCTGGCCTTGACTAGTATGGAGTTAAAGTCAACCCCTGCCATTTGTTAGCTATATAAGCTTGGGAAACTGCTTAATCTTTCTGGCCAGAATCCTATTTCCCTCATCCACTGGGTAATGATGATGATCATGGTGATCATAATAAAGACAGCTCCTCTCTCATAATTATCATAAAAGCTAAGTTCTCTATTTCCTATAGATCAATTAGCATAGTATCTGCATTTAAGTATTCTCAAATATCATGTGTTAAAATCAAAACTGCTAATATTATTATTGGGAGATGCCACAAATTAGTCTCATTGGAGTAAAATATTCAACTTCCTGATTGAAGGCAGTAACCATATCTTCCATAGCTAGCACCATTCTTAGCTTCCCCAACCCACCAGCATATCCATATCTTCCATTGTGAAGTACTGAAGAGAGTATAAAAGGACATTCCTTAACCTCCAACCGGCAATAGCAGAAGAAAATAGCCTGAGACTGCTAGAATGTCAACAGGACTTACCACCTTGTGCATTTTTCTCCACTTTGAAAGCAGAATTGTAGTAAACCATGCCAACACACGTTATCAAAATTTTATCCTTTCCTTGGTAGAAGTCAAAAGAGAGGCGAAATCCTCCTGGGAATGGTTAGTTAGAAGGAGACAGTGCCTCCACAGGTAACTTGGATATAAAATGTATTGCTAGATACTCCAGTGTATATACAAAGTAGAGCTGCAGGAAGGTGGAGGAGAGGGGGAGGGTGCATATCTGTGTCACAAGGTGGCCTTTCATGGAGGAAATGCTGTCAGAGATTCACCTTGAGGAATAAGTTGGATTTTGAATAAGTGAGAATATGAGTAAGGTTTCCTCTACATAGGACACATAGCTCCTTTAAAACCATAATGTCACAAGGACACACAAATATTCTAGAAATTATATTTGCCTTTTGCATTTAGATCAAGTGTTACTCTATCACAACCTAGCTAGAGATCTCCATATAGACCACACTGGCCTTAAATGTCTAACAGTCCTCCCAGGTCTGCTTTGAATGCTCAGTTGTATTTATGCTTTTTCAAAGTAACATCCATAGTTATGTACAGTGTTGACATCATTGATTTGAGGCTGAATCACGGCCTTGGTCCCTGGATATGTGAAGCATGTGTATTATTAAAATGCTGATAGACTCACAGACTCACCAGAAGTGGGCAGGACATAAGACTTATTTCTCTTTTTCCATTGGAAGCCATTTTGTAGTGGATGTTTGCTGGAGTATGAGGCTAGCACTTGAGAAAGACAGTTCCTAACAATTCCTTTGAAAGAATTAACTCAGGTTTGCACATGATCTTGGGGTAGATATTATATTAAATTTGTAAACAAAAAAAAAAGAAAGAAAGAAAGAACAAAGGAGAAAAAAGCCAATAACCCAAAACCCCTGTACAACAAATCACTTCCTTTACCCTGTGTGAAATCTGAAAAAGCAGCTGGGGACAGTTTGTCCTGGGAGGGGAAAGAGGGCAGAAGGAGCTAGCGCAGCACTATTTTTTCAGGTCTTAGGTGGGCTCCCCCACAAAAGAGAAATCACCAAGAAATAGGCTTTCCCATTTCCCTCCCCTGCTCCCACCCCACTTCCCCCCATCATGCACCATTGAATGCTTGGGGGAAAAGAAATAAACAGTCAGATAGAGTTCAAACCAGGAAAAAAAAGTGGAAACCAGATTCTCTGAGGGAAAAACACAATCAGCAACCCAGCAAGCAGCAAAAGAAACCTGGACAGCAGAAATGCTAAAAGCCAGGGAGCGAGGTTCTTGCAAAAGGAAATCAGATCTGAGCTGCCAGGTGACACGACAGCTGAAAGGTCAGAGCTATTTTAGGGTTGAACATGAAGAGGCTTCAGGCATCTCAGGACAAAAAAAAAAAAAAAGAAAAAGAAAAAGAAAGAAAGAAACCTAGTACAAACTAGAGAAGGTTCCGAGACAGGCAGCCGCATTGATTAGAGAATGGCTGTTGGCTGAGTGGAGAAAGATGAAACGAGAGAGACAGGCAGGAGCAGCCAGGGAGCTGAGTGCCCACAGTACATCAACAGCACTATGTGGTGACAAAGGACTCAGCGTTGTGTTTATTTCTTATCTCACCCGTGATTGTTCTTTCCTTGTAAAACGCGTTCAATCACCTCACACTCGTTTATTGATCAGCATGCCTGTGCCATTTACTGTGCAAGTTAAGGCAAAGTTAAATAGACTATAGTCTCCAACCTTGCAAGGCTTGCTGGCTAAGACTTAATTCTAAGCCATCAGTGCATTAGCACAATGAGGGAAAAGTACTCAAGAGGTCATAGGAATCCAAAAGAAGGGACCAAGGCTTAAGGAGGTCTCTTAGCTAGATTCTGCTGAAGGTCTTCTCAAAGTTGAATGGACCCAGTGAAGATGGATTTTCCTACCTAAGAGAACAGGATGATAAAATATTCTGATTACTGTGTCCAGCCTCATTAGGCTGAACTTTAACTGCTAAAGTCTTGGGCATGTGGACTCTGCAAAAAAGGAAGTTGTGGAAAACAGGCTACAAAGGAAATCAAAGATCATTCAGGTTAAACCATGTAGGTGATCAGGCAGACGAATAGCAAACACCCTCAGAAGTCAGCCATAAACAGAGGCACTGTGGGAGATAGCAGACATTGGCAGACTGGACATGTTGGTGGGAGTTATGTAGTTCCCAACTTCAAGGAGCTTAGCAATCAATAAAGGAATACTTGTTGGCACCTTGCCATATCCCAAGTGCAAAACAAAGATGGGACAGTCCTCATCATAAATGAAAAAAAAAAGTCCTCCAAAGTGTTATGGTATCAATTATTATGGTATCAACGAGCCAATTGAATACATTTTTAATTAAGAAAATAAAGAGGATCACAGCAACGCAAAATCAGTATATGGAGAAGAGCCTTCAAGGCAAGTTTCAGCTCCAAATACTTATCAGAGTAAAGTGAGCCTCCCTCAAATCGCAGTTACCTAAAATCAAGCAGTCTATTATCACTTAACTGGAGGTACGTGGTTTGACTGTCTTACAGGGGGTGATTCTTACCTGACAGGTTTCATGCAGTTCCTGAGAGATGTCAGTTTTGGTCAGGGTCATCTAGTTCAAGCAGAGGATTTCTATTCTTTTTCTGTATATGTGGCATCTACTGACTGAGCTGACACAGATTGCAGCAGCTCAGGCATCTGCCTGTTTCCACTTGTCATCTTCATGGTCTTCTTGTACTTCCTCAGAAAACCATGGTCTTGGGTGGTCAAATGCTGCATGGCATTTGGCCTTCTTTTGGGGATGAATTCTAAGAGGGAGTGATTCTAGAGGCTGAGAAACAAGTCAGGCTTCTCACAACCTGACCTTGGAAGTCATATATGGCCATGTCCATCACATTCTAAAGAACAAAACTGAAGCCAAGCCCTGGGGGAAAACTGCTGGGGTCTAAACACCTAGAGACAGATCTTGGACCAGGAGAACACTGGAAAACAGGCTACTGTGTTCTGTGAAAGAATAAGGATAAACAAAGGTAAGAGGTCACTTTGGAAACTGCCAAGGAAGACACTTTGCTGAAGAAGTATGTTTAAATGGGTCCTTATCTCCAATGGTGAGCTCAAGGTGATGTGTATCTATTCTCCAGAGGACCTGGGTTTGATCTGTAATGCACTCATTTTCCACCCATGTGCCTGATAATAATAAAATCATTAGAACTTATATTCCAGCATGTAAAGGAAAAGGAATATCATTAAGGAGGACAGTAGAACTATACAAAATTAAAAACAAGAGGTATGTGGATGCCACAGTGAGTGACTGAGATTGCCATGTTGATGATATTTAGAAAGGGGTAGAGGGGAAACCAAGTCCAGCTTCTGCACTTTCCAAAATTGTGCTTCTTATATGTGTTTGTGTGGGGATATCTGGTCAGACACAGTCTTGGTATTATTAGAGAGCACGGAAAGACTGTCTTATCCCCAAATGCCACCTTCTCTACTATGCCCAAGGGTCTCCTGCTCCATCATTAGTAGATCATTCCTCTCAGTGAAGATCTTTTGTCTCCTGAGATCACACATTACCATGGAAATATTCTGGAAGAGATAATACATTAAGACATCATCAATTACTAACAATGTAGCATGCCCTTGAGATTTCTTTTCAACTGTAATAGTCAAGATATTTTAGGTTATCCAGTGGTTAAAAACATACCCACAATCTTAGTTTCCTTTTTAAGACAACAAAATTTACTCACTCATACATAGCCCCCTGCATGTCTGGGCAACTCTCCAGGGCAGCTGTCTTCCATGTGTTGGCTTAGCACTCCAGGCTGCTTTGATCTTCTGACACCTCTGAATCAACACGTGTTCCCATGATCTTCACAGCAGGAGAAGAGAAGACTAGCAAGTTATATACCAGCAATTAAAGGCTGACAAGGAAGTGTCCTGCATCATTTCAGGCCTCATTTCATTGGCCATAACAAGTCACCTGGTCACCCCTAGTTTCAAAGGAAGCAGGAAACAGGAATATTTGCATACCACATACATGCCTGGTTCCTGTAGAGACCAGAAGAAATTATCAAATTCTTTACATGTGGTTATGAGTGTTAGGAATTGAACCTAGGTCCTCTGGAAGAACAGCTAGTACCTTTAGCTGCTGAGTCATCTTTCTAACCTTAGGTTTCTTATTTTGAGAGGATAACAGGGTTTAGAAATAACTTATGCTTATATCTTCCTATAGACTTTAAATTACCTCTCCATTAGCCATTCCTAATATAATGTAAATTTTACATAAATACTTTCTGTGCTCTATTGTTTGAGAAATAATGACAATAATTTCAGGTTGGAGTTGGGATACAGAACCCAATTGTTTTAATCAGCTTCTCATTACAGTGATGAAATGCCTGGAGAAACCAAGGTGAAAGAAGAAAGATTTTTATTTTGGCTAATGGTATCAGAGGGTTAAGTTCAGAGTAGATTGGCTGTACAAGTTGTGGGGCTATGGTGGAGCAGAAAACTATGGCACCAGGAGCCTTTGGTGGAGGAGGTTGCTTACTTTATAGAAGTCAGGGAGAGAGAGAGAGAGAGAGAGAGAGAGAGAGAGAGAGAGAGAGAGAGAGAGAGAGAGAGAGAGAGACAGAGAGAGAGACACAGAGAGACAGGGAGAGACAGAGAGGGAGACACAGAGAGAGACAGAGACAAAGACAGAGACAGAGGAGAGAGAGAATAAAGAGAAAGAAGGAGAGGTGAAGGAGGAAGAGGAGGTGAAGGAGGAGGAAGTGGAGGAGGAGGAGGAGGTGGTGGTGGTGGAGGAGGAGGAGGAGGAGGAGGAAACAATTAGGGACAAAATAATATTTTCCTAAGGAACTCTCTTCAAAGTCCCACCTCCTCCAACTAGATCTCACTTTCTTCAGTTTCATTACCTCTCAGTGGTCCATTCATGTAGAAAGCACCAACAAATTAATCCATAGGTAAGGTTGGAGTTCGTAGATTCCATTCATCTCTGAACACCGTGGAACTGGGGACTAAGGTATTCTATTTTTGAATCTTTGGAGGGCATTGTGAATTCAAACAATAGCATGACAAAAGACCAAGGAACATAGATAAACAAGATGGTATGGCCTCCCAGAATAACAGAAAATGTGCAAATAGAATTGAGCCTTGACAGGGAAAGGAAAAAGCAGATTTCCAGGACAAGAATTCACTCTTCTAAATGACATTAAGTCATTGGTCTTTGCATGAAATGTTGGGAAGCTTCCATCATCAGATATCTAATAGTCTCACAGTAATCTTTAATCAGTCATGAATGGAGACAGTAAGAGGGCAGGCATTTCTGTAGCTGTCAAAAGAGCAGAGAGACTGAAATAAAGGAGAACCAGGGTTGGAGAAGAGAATTCAAGCAAAGAGGCAAGGTGGTTAAAAACAAACACAAAAGACAATGACAACAAAAACAAAAATCTAGAAAGTTAATCTAATGATTAGGATCCCAGAGAAAAGCAAACTTACTCTACAGAGAGAAACACTCTGAGGAGGGAGTAGCAAGCCTTATGATCTGGATAGGAACAATGTTGGGAATACTAAACTACCTTCAATAAAAGAGATGTCTTTTCGCCGGGCGGTGGTGGCGCACGCCTTTAATCCCAGCACTTGGGAGGCAGAGGCAGGAGGATTTCTGAGTTCGAGGCCAGCCTGGTCTACAAAGTGAGTTCCAGGACAGCCAGGGCTATACAGAGAAACCCTGTCTCGAAAAAAACAAAAAAAAAAAAAACAAAAAAAGAGGTGTTTTTTCCTCTCTCCTGGGACTGATGGACACTTGTCTCCACGTCCATCAACAGCTCTAGGATGCACGTGCCTGAGTCCAGACTCTTGCCATCATTCATCTTTGACCCTAAGTTACAGTGAATAATACGTTTCTTATATAATTCATATAGGTATCCAAAACAACTGAAATCAGAGATAGAGCCACTGTCCATGACTGTACTTTTGGCTATAAATCTGACTATCATAAAGACATGTGAAATCTCAGTGCAAGTACCAAACACTTCATAGTTGCCCCAAGTTCATACAGAAACAGTAATGCCAGCACAACTTCTCTCTCTCTCTCTCTCTCTCTCTCTCTCTCTCTCTCTCTCTCTCTCTCTTTCTTTCTCTGTATGTGTGTGTGTGTTTCTGTGTATGAGTGTGTATGTCTGTATGTCTGTATGTGAGAGTATGACTGTATGTCTCTCTAACCTCTACTGGAGTAAAAGGATTTATTGAACACAGTATAGTCACAGTATAGTGATTAAGAGAAACTCTAGAGTGAAGTAAGAGAAAATGAATGATTCCAAAAATATTGGGAGTCAGCATTTTGTTTTAGGAATGCCATTGGAAGGACAGGATGTTGGGAGTTTAGCAACTGACAGTAAGAAAGACAACAGAGCATGAAAGAAGTGGGCACAGTCATCTTCTCCCTGAATGTGAGATGAGTCTTCTCCAGTGCCTTAGCATCTGTCTCAAAAGGCAACATTTCTACTCTGAAGCCTTAAACTCACCTTCTCCCAAATTTCTATCTCACATAGTTTAGGGGCACAGACAAGATCCTTTTTTAAACGTTGATCTTTGATTTCTAGTTTTTAGCCATGTTCAAGGTTTCCATTTCATTAGTGAAAAAATATGAGAGCCCTCCAGTGGTCAAAAAGAAAACCAATAAATTTATCCCACTTCTAATTTATAACACTTCTAAGGGAAATTTCTACAGTCTTGTTAAATAAATAAATAAATGAGATACAATAAAAGCTGCCTCCGTATTTCACAATAAGACTTCAGTGTCAAATAAGGTGTGACTTTTATTATCATTCCAACGACTCTCAAATAACCTAAATAATTCTTAACCTTGCTAGACAGAGAAACAGCATTGAAAATAAAGTCAGAGCAAAAATATGGCAGCCTACAGAAGAAAAAGCCTTTGGGTATATCTTCTTAAACAGAAATTTGTTATGTAACAGCACAGAAACAACCAGGAAGAGTTAGCATCCATTGTGGTCAAGTAGAGGAGGTATAGAACTCATGTAAAGAGTGTGAGTTCCTCTCTTTGAAGATGTAAATCTGGAGCCATGAGAAAGGCTTCTAAATCCTAATAGGGAATTATATAGATCTATGGCTAGACTGGTTCTTTCTCCCTCCCCCTGGCTTATCTTTGCTGCACACTTTCTCTTATCCATGCTAATGGAGGGGATCAGTAGTGCAGATAATTGAAAGGTTGTGTGCCAACAAACTGCTTTGTGGTTGCTGCCAAAAACTCCCCAGTGTTGCGTGGTTAATGAAAAGTCAGGCAGCGGCGGCTCCCTTTGCATATCGCCCCAGCATAATCATAATAGCTATTATTTATTGAGCCTACACTATGTACCAGATTAAGTGTTTTAAATGCAATTATCTCATCACATCCTCACCTATAGCCTGATGAAATTGGTATAATTTTCTTTCACTTATCGATGAGAAAACTGAGGCTCAGAAGGTCAGGTACCTTCTAACAGGCAATCTATCCATTTAGGTGGGAAACCATGCTTGTTCAGGTAAAGTCAGGTCACACATGCCATCGTTTGGGCTATGCCCCCTTCAAACACCATCGCATATCCACTCGTGGGTGAGGAATATTTTCTTCAAATGTAGGATTTATGAGTATTTTTAGAGCAACAGTCTTGCTCTCCAGAAAGAACATTTTCAGACTAGACATCTGTAAGCTTTCTGGATTTGCATTTATTCTAAAATTTTCAGTTCATCATCAAGTAAGGATACATACCTCTGTGTGTGTGTGTGTGTGTGTGTGTGTGTGTGTGTGTGTGATGTACATGTGTATACTTAATGAGTTTCTCTACAAACTTTGAGCTTAAAACATCTGGTTTTATGAATTATTTTCTCACCTTGGTTTTGGTGCTTTATTCAAGTTTGAGTCTTTCTTACAGGCTTACAGGAAACCCCCAGTTTCTTACTTTGCAGTCTACCCTCTAAACCTCCTTTGATGGTGTTAGTCTCTGTTTGACTTAAGTGTCCATGGTATAGTTTTAACAAGGGCCCAGATACCAACAGCTTTTGACTTTAGCCTCACACCATTTCCTTCTTCCAGATTTCCAGCAGCTAGCTGGTTATTTTATTTTTATTTCAATTTCACTTTGAACACATACTTGCCAATTTTGAGTGTCCTGCATAGATTGTGAAGAAAATTATATTACTTCGCAAAGTGTGTGGTATTTAATAACCTTTCTGAACATAATACTTACCACTGTTACAATCATTACTGGACAAAGACTGTGTAAATGTTTAAAGTTCAAATTCCACAGCCAAGAAAATAGTGACTATCTTAGCCCATCTTCATATAGTCTTCATTTTTATACCATCTCTTCTCTTTTCTGACCTCCTCTCTATATCTGCTCTCAAATAATCTACATTTATTAATTTTCTATACCTATGGATAAAAATATTTGATTCTATATTGTTGGGTTTTTCTACCTTGTTTAAACTGTCTCTTTATCTACTCATCTTGTAAGATCTATCCCAAAGGCTTCTATATTTAACCCAGGGTCCCTAGGCAAAGCCAACACCATCTTTGTCTATGATTTTACAGCATGTCACAATGTATAGGCTGTTTTCTCAGTGAAAGCTGATATCAATGCCTTTCTCCTCCACTTTGAGCCACCTGGGTGAAGGAGAGTGAAGTGTTCTACTTTCTGTGTTTATTGTCAAACACGGTCTCTTACCACATTGGGGAGGAGAGATGAAAGAGAAAATCATCTAGAACTTGTATCACTGGGATAGCTTGTCATAGATCATATCCTGAGCAGTCAGGAATAACTTACTTGATCCCATCCAGATACCCAATGAGGAAGGGGGTGAAGTGGCACTGCTGAAATTATGGAATGCTTAGAATAAAATATAAAATCAATTTCTTCCTTTCCCAAGAAAAAAGGAAGAGAAAGCCAGAGGAGTGTCAAGGGATTAAGAAATCAACTAGGACAAATAATTAAAATGTGAGTGTGACAAAGAGGACAAGAAAAATCAGCATCCACACAGCACTCTTCGATTGGGCTAATCCAAGGGACACTCTTGTCTCTCATAGTTTTGACTAATGACAGCATCATTCATGTAGCATTCTGTTCCTGTCTCCAGCCACTAGTGAGAAAACTAGGAGATATTCCTACCACTTCCCTGCAGGACTCATTGGTATTATGATCTGATTGAGTACAAGCATGCTGGAGTAACCTCAAATTCAGAGGAATGCAGGGAAATGGGAAAGAGCAGTGAGCAAGTAGAAGGCAAGTTAGAGGGTTTTAAGTTAGGGGTGTGAAATACTGGAAGCTGTGAGAATTGAGGCACACTTGCAGATTTCAGCAACTGGAGCTCAAGTGTATTCACAGTAGTGTTCCATTTCAAACAAAGTCTGGTGACTGCCAATATGTCTATCCTATTGTTTATATATATAAAAAAACCCTGAATTTTAATATACTTACCATAAACCTTTATCTCATAGCTTCTACTTATGTGTGGTTTGTTGTTGTTGTTGTTGTTGCTGCTGCTGTTTGAGACAAGATCCAGAATATAGTCCTGGCTGTTTGGGTCTTTGTTATTGTTAGCCTAGGCTAACTTAAAACTTGTAGCAATCCTCTTGCTTCCCAGAACTTAGTTCCCTCCCCAGAACTAAGACTGCTGTCACTCACCAGCAAGTCCAGTGACTTATTTCTAAACTTAGTCACTATTTCTACTTCTCTAGTTTGCCTTGCCATGCTTCTATTGGAAGAATTGGCTCAGTGTCTTCAGTGTCTGTTTTTTCCTTCTGTAAGTGCATCTCTTAGCTTCACCAGCCCAGATAGCCATGTATTCCATGGCAAATTTTATTAAAGTTTCTACACTTTCCTGAAATTATAAATATACTTATGTAAAAGAGTTTTACAAAAAATCAATAATGCCCTAAATTTATTATTTAAGAAGTAAAATAAAATTTTATTTTATATTATTTAAATAATAGAAAATGAATTATGTAAAGAGATTTCAATGAGATGCTAAAGTTTTTTTTTTTAAATAAGCAAGTAGGAATACACCTCAAATATTCAGGTATATTATAATTGAATCTGTATTTGAAACTGTAGATAGAAAGATATCAACCTTTGTTTTCCTACCCACCTATGCATTCTTCACAACATTCAAAATTCATGCAGATCCTATTTATTGTTCTAATCTCTTCTGGCCATTGCCAGTCATTGAGCTTCCTTGTTAAATATGAGGAACACCTTCTAATCATTGTTTGAAACAACAACAAAACAAAACAAAATGGAGCAAAAGCCCTCCATATACTTCTAAGCTTTAACTTCAGAGATAAGCTGTATGTGAGTACAATGTTTGTTTTTTAACAGGTATTCAAAAACTCAGAATATAATAGAATTCAGACTCTTGCTTATGCAATAGTCAGTAAGGTCACGTGACCAAGTTCTGACTAATTGGTATTAAAACAGCTTCTGCTCTAAGAGAAAAAGGTGTTCTATTATCATTTGCCCTTCCCATCCCCCTTGATTGACAGAAGAGGAAGAGATCTCTATCAAGTGTTAAGAGTACCATTTCAGGGATGGTTGCTAAGCAAATGAGAGGAACTTGAATCCACGCCATTGAGGAATTACTTTACCCATGGTATCAGAGATTGCACATGCTTTACCTTACATCTCTTTGACCTTCTCTCTGGTGTCAGCTGCAGATGCAGTGGACCTTCTGCTAGGATATGAATATCTCAGACAGGGCATGCTCAGGTAGTACACATGCACTACTGAAACAAACAAGGCTTTTCATACTCTTGAAGAAGACTGATAGCTAATTAGAAAGGAAAACCACCAGACAAAAGGCCTCCTTTTTTCTTTTCAGTGGACCATTCTGGGATGCACATCATCTCAGTGGACAATTCTGGCATATATTTGAAATGTGTCTTATGAAGTCAGTACAAATTTTAGCTCCCTTACATTTATTTTTGAACAAAGATATCAATCAACTCAAGCAACAGGACTAAAGCAAGAACATTTCCATGCCCAGGATTCGAGCACTGTTTGCCTCCTATGGCTAGAAGTCTAAGAATGCTCAAAGTCCCAACTGAAATTTAATTTTAAATCTGTAATTATAAGAATAGGAAGGAATTGGGATATACTGTACATAGTATTCTATTAGAAACATGGCCTGATGAAGTTGAATTGGTGTCTTAGACTAGTATAGGGCTATTTAGATGAATGGGCTGAGAATTGTGAAGCATGATGTCTCTGGGATACCTGGGCATATATATAGTTTCCATAGATGAAGACCAGCTTTCTTTTGTCAAAGACTTGTGCAGCACACTAGCTTCTGATGACTGCTTCAAAATATGCTTTCCTTTAAAATGTGTCCCTACATAATTTTATTGTCTAAAAACTACAATCAGATTGTACTTGGTAGATTCTAAGTGAGAAAACACTGTCCATATTCCCATAGAAAACAACTTATGCAGCAAAATCATTTAATTTTATTTTTAATTATGTGTATGTATGCATGTCTATGTGTATGTTCATGCATGTTAAGTACACATGCTCTTGTAGGCCACAAGAGGACACTGGATCCCTAGAGCTGGAAGTATAGGTGGACGTGAATTGTCTGATGTGGGTACAGGGAATTGAAATTGAGTCTTGTATAGGAGTAGTTTGCACTCTTAACCCCTAAGCCATTTTTCCATCCCTAACAACTGAAATAATTTAAGTACTTGGCTAGTAAATATGGAGTTCTAATTTTCAAAGAAAAGGAGCTTGAGAGGGGGCAAAACACAGAACTGTGTAACTTCTGTACCTAACTCCCAAATGCATAGTTAGGATGCATTATATATTTTGAAGTCAAATATTCACAATGGTTTTAAGATCCATTATGGTAAAAAAAAAATCAATAGAATCCTAGAAACAAGTTCCACAAATATCACCTCACCACTAGAGTAGAACAAAATAGACAATTTCACTCTTTACAAAGAACTAGGATTGATGCTATTCTCAAGACATTAAAATTGTCAGAGTGTAGTCCTTAACATAGCATCCTTTGGCTCATTTGTTAAATCTCTGAAAATCCTGAAGACTCATAACCAGAAGTGAACCATTGCTAGTCACCATAACCTTAATTGATAAAGTCATACTCCAAAAGTAGTTACTAGTCTAATGGTGAAATCTTTACCCAAATTAACAGTGAGAATTTATTAATCTGGCCCATGTGTTCTTTTCCATGTATCAGGTGTTGTTTGTGTTTACATAGTTGTACATATGGAACTTGTCCACTGTCTTATTCAGAACTTCCCCTAATAGCTAAGATACTAGCAGAAACTTACTTTGGTTCCACTATTTGCTAAGAAGGTACCTTAAGTTGTTGTTTCCACTCCTTGTTTTCTAAATGGACAGTTCTGATAGTCATTACCTACATTTCCCAAGAAGTTTCTATGAAAATATGTCCCTGCTACTCAGTGATGGATCTTTGAAGTGACTATTTCTATATTGCTTCAAGCCAAATAAGTCATCCTGAAATATGTTTTTCCTTTGAGTTTGTGTTTAGGAGAACACAAATTGATGTAGCACCAGTTTCTGGTTTGACACAAAAACCATAAATATTTATTTATTCTATCATAATTTTGGTCACAATATATCTGGCTGATATACTCTAATTCCATTGGCTCCTACTATACATTTCCATCCTGCCATATCTTTTTAGTTTCAGTTTCTACATATAACTGTCCTTACCTGGTGTATGCTAGTTGAACTTTGAGAGAGAAAGACGTTGATTGACTTATCTCATCATTGCACACCAAGGCAATCCATAACCTGGATGTAGACTGACTGGCCTTTTGGGAAAAGTGTATTACTGGATGAATTAACTATGTCCAGAACAGTGGCGGACGTAGGGTGATAAACACAAGGCTATACTTCCAGCAAGGGAATAAGAGAGATACTTTCCCACACAGGAAGCTGTGAGCCCAGCCAGACTCCTGATTTAATGGAATAACATTGCCCACTCCAGGCTCCATGAGCTCAGTTCCGCTCTTTCATATTCGTGTCCATGAAAATAAAGCTCCTCCCTACTTACCGAGTTCTGGTGGGTAACAAAAACCTCTTCTGTTAACAAAGCACTTTTATACTGTGTTGGTTACTTGCCTCATTGCTGTCACAACACACTCTGACTCCAGCCCCAAATACCCTAAAGAAGTATAGAACTTAGTCTCTTAACCGTTCTGGGAGACTCCATTTTACCATGTCAGGGCAAGCATGATGGCTACAGTTAGTATATACAGTTACTAATAGTAAGTAGTGAAAACTGCTTCTCAGCTATCTTTCTCCCACTCAGTTTAGTACCCAGTTTCAGGAAGGTCGTGAGTTTTCCTGCCTTGAGTAAAAATCAAGATAATCTCCACAATGATGGCCAGAGCCAGCCTAATCTAAATAATCCCACCCAGATATGCTTAGTGACTATTCTAAATGACTTTAGATCATATCAAGGTGACAATCAAGATTAACATTCATTTTCATTATATTTCTAGAACTCCTCTGCAGTAAGTTTTCAATTTTAGTCATTGTTTTGCTCAGTTCAAATAAGTACTATAGAATATCTTGCCTACACTCCAACTCTAAATCACCTACCTTAATATTTAAGGATATACATATATTATATTCTAGAATATAATGTTTTCTGAAATATATCTGTCCTTTTGTTCATTTAAATACTTTCTGAAGTTCCAGCAGACTCTAAACAGACATTGGATTTGCTTAATTTATTTGAAGATCCTTACATCTTTCTTCCATCATTTTATTATACACTTATGGAATTCTCCAATCTAAGTAATTAACAATTTCCTAAGTGATAAAAAATTCAACAAAATAAGGGTTTGGGGCATTAAACGTACATGGTCAAGACATATAATTAGCAACTTGAGGAGAAAAAAGCAGATTGCACAACAACATGGGTCATGTTAGAGAAAAAGGTAATTCCAGGATTACTTAGACTGTTCTACCCAAGTAAAGGACTAATGTGCATTGTTCCTTAATCAATGATATTAGTTCCTGTGTAACTAATCTATTAATATAGAAAAATAAATCCATTAATAAATAAGTACTACTAGGAAAAAGTCATTTAATTGAACAACATTCACTGACTTTTACTTAGTATAATTTTTTTCATTTTAATATCTTAAATTTAAAAATAAATATAAAATTGGCTTTATATGCAATTAAAGTTATAGTAGGTGAATGACATCAGAATTAAATTGTTTAGTTCCTATAGTAAATTCAACAAAATTATACTTGGGTTTTATTCCAGCAAAGAAATTGGTTACCAGGAGACAATTGCTTAGAGAGCTTTAGATGACATTTTATTGGGAAAAACACAGTCCCATCAAGATTATGTTGAAGTAAGTTGTCTTAATTTGCTTTCTGATATTATGATAAATTGGTCTGATCAAAAATCAACTCAGAGAATAAAGAACTAACTTTAGCTTACACTTGCAGGTCACAGATGATCATTGAAGGAATTCAAGATAGGGCCTCAAGACGAGAGCAGAGGCAGGGGCCTTGGAGGAAGGTGCTTACTGACTTGCTTGAATACTTATACTCAGCTAACTTTCTTATGCAGCACAAGTCTACCTATGTATGAAAGGTGCAAGCCAAGTGAGCTGCCCTCCCTGATCAACAGTCAAGACAGTCCCTCAGAGACCAATCTGATTGATATAATTCTTTAATTAAGGCTTTTTATTTCCAGGTTGTGTCAAGTTGGCAATTAAAACTACCTAGAACAGACATGAATTCCAACCATGGAGGAAAAAGTAATTTTTTCATAATACATTGAGTACAGCACTTGGAAATCAGGTATTTGTGGATACCACTTTGAAATTTTCTCATTGATCTACGAAGGTAAAATATTCAAGATTTCATCATTTTTCTAGAAAACAAGTTGTTTGTTCATTTAAACATGATAAGGCCCTTCCTTCAATGTGTCAAACAATGCAAATCTTATGTAAACAAATAAACAAATCAGATTCTGTACTTTCAAGGGTGAATAAAGAGAGTAGCACAGAAAGTTAAGGATTGTGCACATTGCAATGAACTATCAAATACTCTGATAAGTACTTATTCTAGGGGACATCAGTGACTATAATCAAAAAAAGCAATGTGCCATATCAGACCACTTCTGATAAGGTGCTGTCTGGCATCATACAATTGTGTGCAAATTAATTAAAGACTTTATGTCTAGTGTCATTTGCATTTATTGTAGGTGATCCTATATATCATCTATAGGACTTTTGTAAAGATAACCAGCTTGATATATTGGAATCATTTAGAACACTTTGTGGACCATACTAAGGACTCAATAAATTAAGATTATTAAATAAAGATGATAAATTAAGATTATTGTAGCCTGTGAAGGAGAGTGCTTGCTGCTGAGAATGTATACTGGGAATGATGGAAATGGGAGGAATTGCTAATTGAGGGGCAAGAGAAGAAGTGGAGTGGGGAACAGTAGAGTGAGCACCCCAATTGTCATTACCAACCCTCTAGCATTCACTGGGGCTCAGTCTTCTGGCACTGATGGCACCTTCATCTATGAAATATCTTTCATTCTATGAAATACTTGCAGCATGTGCTGCTGTGAAGAGTAACGGACTCACACAAGGTCACATGGGGAAAGCAAAGGAGGCCCTGATTCTTGCTTGGTTCCTTCTTCAGCACACCAGATGGACTTCCAAATGAGAACTCATTTATTTGATTTATCCTATGAAGCACACATCCTTTTAAGATGACAAAAATTATCTTGGACGGGCACTAGAGCAGACTATTTTTCCTTGGGGCACGGAGCCATGGTTTGTAATATAATAAGAAAGTAATCAGGATTATGGACATGGCAGGAGAGGAAAGAACCAACTATTTGCTATTTGTTTGAACATATCCAATAGGATGTCAGATTGTTTTAAGTAAACTGATTTATATACTTATGTATCAGTAAATAATGAAAATTTTGTGAAGTATACCACATGCTTCTAAATTTTCTAATAATTCTAATATAAACTTTCATTCATGAAGTAAATTATTAATGTTAATTCATAACATTTTCCAAATATTTTACTCTATAAACCAAACTAAAATTTTCAGCCATAAACTTGCTTCCTTACCCTAAGTCCTTATTTTAAAATTTGAGGAAGATTGTGTATATAAGTTAATAAAAGCCTTATGAGTAATGACACTACAGATTAGAAACTGTTTATTAATCCCACAACATGTCTATTATGGCAATAGTCATTTTTAAGGGCATATCTGAAATGTTTACTATTTGATAAGCTAGACTTGACTGACAGAGGAGATAACAGGTACAACTTCATTGCCTACAGGGAAAACCCATTCCCTTGAAAAATATTCCCTTACCTTTTGCTTCACTTTTGGGATTCCACAGTGAAAATTTCAGCCATAATTACACTTGATGATCATGTGTATCTTTTTTTGGGGGGGGGGATAGTATACATGTGTATGTGTTTCTCTGTAGACACATGTACACTTTTCTTCGAGGGGAAAGTTGGCTTCACAGAACCCAGAGCTCACTGATTCCACCAGGTTGCATTTCAGAGGTTGGGGATGCCATTTTCTCCCATTCAGAAGAGGGCTCAGGCTCTGCCTTGACAAACTGATATTCTCCAGCCTTTCAATCGCTAACCTTTTTCTTTCACCCCTCCCCCAGTCCTCTTTTCACCCATGTTCTCACTCACTGTAGAACTGAATTAACTTTTGTTTGAGGACTATGAACCACTTCCACTTCCAAACAACCTCCCCAAATTCCTTTTCACTTAGGAAGTGTTCTGTGAACCTTTCAGAGAATATCAGCATCCCTATAAGGCTCTCATTATGCAATGCCTTCATCTATGAAATTGCTAACCATCATGAAATGCATTAATGTCTTTACCGGTCTATCTTCTGCACTGGGGGGACTGGAAGCATTGGAGGTAGGAACTGTGGCTCCTGTACATTTTATTCATGCATCAATCATTCAAGTCTGTGTGATTCACATTAAGCTTTCAGAGTATAGAACTGTGATTGACTAGAGAAAGGAATCAATGAGTGGTTGTTGAATAAATAACCCAGAAGATAATAAATAAAAGCTAGTGAATGCCTGAAAAGAAATCAAAAGATAAAAGGATGAGCTCCCCTAAAAATACATTTATACTTTCCAAGCCTTCTCAAGACAGACCCTGGTTGCAGGTGATCAGAAACTGCCATCAGAGGCGAACATAATGACCATCTCTCTTCCAGAACATTGTGTAGCAAGGTTCAGGAAAAGGCAGTGTGATGAGAGTGGGATTAAGCAGTTTGATAACATCAGTCTCCGATCACCATTTCTCATGGCGAACTAAATGATGGATGTGGGCCTGTCAGGCATCTATCGGGATTCTGGGAGCACCTGTCTTCTGGCTTCCAGGGTAGTGCTCTTGCTAGCTCTGAACAGGAGAAAAGAAAATGCACTTCCACATTTAACTTTATCTCAGCCACGCCAGAGACAGATTGGTTTTTAGTTGTTTCTTGGAATCTTTACTAGGTGGTTGCCTTATTGTTGTTCCATTTTCCTCTTGGGTAACTGCAAATGGGTTGGAGTGTTGTTTGACTCATTCATTAACATTCCCATGAATAGAATAGAGAAGAAAAACATTGGAGAGTTTTTCAGACAGATTTGCGAGACAAAACAACTGCTTTTTCACTCCAAGCAACATCTGACTGTGATCCCAGGGATCCAGAAAGACTTAGTGGGTATTTGTGCAAGTTATGCTCAGCCCTGTAGAACAGTCAAAGATGATTAGACATTCATCAGTGTTTAGTATATGGTCAAAAGAAGTTTATGCTTCTTAGAGGTATCATAATGGAATCTGCTGCTGGATTCATAAATAGAATCTATCTCTGTGTTACCAGCCTTTGTTTTTAGAACCACTTCTGCAGACATCCACAGACTCCCTTTCTGAGTGATAAGTGGTATGCAAATTTGCTCACCCATCCTGATTTTATATTTCTTAGAACTGTCATTCTGAATTTCTGCAAAGCCGCCTAACTTTATCTGCCTGGCTTCCAAATTAAATCTCTTGTGATCTTTACCACTAAGGAGAGGAAGTTGTCTTCAGTGACTGGGAAGTCTCCTATATGCACTCAGTGAGTATGTGAGTTACGGTGATAGCTAAAGCATGGATCAGATGCTTTTAATAATTTTAGACATATCTGATCAAAAGGTATATTTTGGTTGACATATATCTTATGGATCCATATAGTATTTTAAATCATAACAGATTGTCAATATCTAACTCTTGAAAAATTGAAACTACTAGTCTGCATTTCTAGATATCTTCAAACAAACAAACAAATAAACAAAACCAATGATCTGACCTAGCTTTGGTCTTTGTATTCTTTTTATAGTGCCTCTCTAATGAATAAGATAGGCTCACTGATGTAACAGTGGCATGGCTGTTGTGGTGATAACCAGCCATATCCTGCTAGCATCTGAGGCCTGCTCCATGGCAAGAAACTGTTTTTGGTACTATAAACATGGTATAAACAAACAAACAAACAATAAATTGCTAGGCAAGTCCCATGTCACAAAAGGAACCTACTACTAATGTTTTGCTAATGGCTATGGCATTAAAATGACTTCTAAAGTCCTATGTTTATGCCCATATACTAATGCAATTCTGGATCTCTATTAAGTTCCATTTAATAAATGATATGTATCAGGGGATCACTAAGTGCTCAGCCCTAAAGGGGACATCAATTTTACCAACTCTGAGTCTTGGGACACTGTTGAAGAGGTGATGGGAAGACAAAAATGAGCCAAAAGACATAAATGCTGTGAGATGGATTGTACACTGCTGTAATAAACACAAAGTCTGTGACCACAGGCACAAGATGGGCGAGAAGAACGAAATACAACACAAGGAAGAAAGTGATAAAGTGATCAGCAGGAGTGCGGCGTGGGGGGGGGGCAGGATAAGAAAGAGGCAGTGGGAGTCAGTATGATCACAATAAACTCTAATTAACAAACAAATAACAGCTAACTCTTTTCTATTGGATCAGCCTTTCTGCATATCATAGACCACCTGGAGATGAGTAGCCATACCTTCACATACAGCATGCACTTAATGGTTCCCCGCAGCCCCTCAAATTTAATACTATGCTTTGCAAAGCAAAGGTGGATATAAAACATCACCCACATAAGATTATGTCAACACCTAGCCTCCAGTCTTTGCAGTAGATAATAATGACCATGCCCTTGACGTTTAGAAGTTACTTACACTTCCCGAATTAGATTAGCATCCAGTATTTACTAATTGCTCTCTCTTAAATTACAGATCTCATAACTTCTTGAAAGGTGTGAGATCATTGTAATTATGCCCATTCTTAGCTGAAAGCACAGCATCTTGAATAAGTCGAGTAATTTGCTGAAAGTATACAGACACTCTCGAATTGCCCAGCCTGAGGATATTTATATGAGCTCTTAACTTTACAACTATGGCATTAGAAGCTGTTCCTCCAAGAGTGAGAGAACACATTTGTCTTTTAGGCCCTGTGTTACCATACTACTGTTGAAGCAAGCCTGCAGTAATATACAGCAGCTGTAATTTCAGCTCCATTGAAATATCAATATTAGCTTTTAACTTTAATTCAGAATAACTGAACTTTCTAATTGATTACTTCCCTTACTGCAACTGTTTAAATTTTAAATTAAATTCCATCATTATATGTTAGAGTTCTAAGGGCCTCTCTGTATCAGGTAGACCACCTCCTCTGCTTTATGGATGCTAAGACCAAAACTTAAAGAGATGAGCTTTCTCATAGCCATAAAGACACTCTCAGAATTGATAAGAAATTATGGACATCTGTATAGCAGAGTCTCTGGATGTTATTCAGTTTTCCAATATCACTTGTAGTGCAATAGTGAGTACAATTCTGTGTTGTTACTTTAATGAATGGGGTTTAGTTTGTAATTTTATAGAGATTTAAATTATTTAAATTCAGATAATTGATTTTCCATCATGTATGCTCATTTACATATTTTGAACTAAGTCCTTCTCAGAGAATAAATAAAATGCCATGGATAGTAGAAAGGGTACCTTGAAGAAAAGGAGCACCAAGGTATCACACTAACTTCTTTTTAAAGTGTTACAGAGTAGACTACACAAAAATGATCATGCCATTATAGTCTGAGGTAGAAACAGCAGAATCCAGCAACAGAAAGAAATGAGTTTATGGACTCCACCCCACTTACTAGGAGGGCAAAGGTAGCTGATTTTCCAAGATAACAGATCTGAGGCACATTTTCCAAGACAACAGATGCGATGTGAACACGGAAATGTAGATAAGAGGTCCACCTTAGTATCAGGGATGCAACATAGGTTCATCCATAAATCCTCTTGGAAGAAAATGTGAAGAGTTAACTCAGTTAATAAAGGAATTAGGTGTGTGTGTGTGTGTGTGTGTGTGTGTGTATGTGTGTGTGTATGTATATATTATACTTTTTCTCCTCAAAGGTGAAGGGGAGTCTCACTGGCATCCTGAGGGACCAGTGGGCCAGTGATAGTGAGGTATGCTGTGTGTCTCTGATGTTATGATGGAGTTGGCATTGGGTTCAGATAATCTGTGGGAAGAATGAAGAACATTTTTTTTCAAGATTCCAGAAAACGTTTAACTGAAGAACATAGTAATTCTCAGGGCTCTGTTCAAGTACTCTTTATCTTCAAACTCTAGTCTGGTGGGATACAAAGGGCTAAGTTATGAATCCAAGGTAGCAGACAGGTGAAATGAACCACATTTATACAGGTAAGGGTGTCCCAGTTGAGAGTAAGAGGGATAAAAACCAATGGATGAGAGGTTTGGGTTTTATGAATCATACTCCCAGTTCTCATTCTGAAACCATAAACCCAACATCAGGTCCTACCATTTGGGGCCTATCAATGGCAGCTGACCTTCACTCTGCTCAGGATCTTTTCTTACCTTGAGCTAGTCTTGACGTATCATCAGTGACTACCATTGAGAGAGACCGGGTATACCAGAAATGCTGCATATGGGTGGTAGGATTTAATATTTATATTTGATTATAAATTAAATGAACAAAATGTAAAAGATACTCATAAAATACTCTTGCTCATTTTGTGTGATGGTAATAATCCAAAGAAAGTAAAATTCCAGAATAAATATTATCTCACATATTTCTCTTTTAACAGGAGCCTCGTGTTACAGTCATTTACTATTTTTCACTTGTATGATGCATCTACTACATATGTGCCACCCTTATTTCAGAATGCATTAGTAAATTACAACAAGCATTTCATCTAGAACTCTTCATCTTTCATTAATATATGCATATATATACATATGTCTATGTAGGAAAATAATATTTGTAAGATCATTTTATTAGCCTTGGGACTTTTTCTTATAATTGGAAGGCATTAGAAATAAGAACAGAAAATGAAGGCACACATACTCAAATTCTCAATGAGAATTCTGCTCATTAGAAACACATAGACCTCATTGATCTTGTATGGTTTTTGTGCACTGAGATCCAGGTTTACTAATGTGGTGGCTACTGCTCTCTCTGAACTTGAAATACGTGAAAAGATCATTTGATTTCAGTTTTGCTGAGGGATTCATTCTTCCCTTAATTCACCAAGAAAAAAAATCCATTCCAATCATCTGTCGAGGATTAGCTGCTCTCAAGTCATCCATGGAAAGTCTTTCACAGGAGAAGGGTAACTTGTATGCTCTTGACATAATCAGAGAAGAAAGGTTTGAGGTGCTGGAGAGATAGCTGATCAGGTAGAAGTGCTTTGTGCCCTTGCAGAAGACTTGAGTTCAGTTCCTAGAACCAATATTGGGCAACTCACAACCACCATTTAACTCCATTTCTGGGCAGATTCAATGTTCTCTTCTTCTTTCTGTGGTTTCTTCTTCTTCTTTTCTTCACTAAGGATGATATTATTCTTCTTCTCCTTCTCCTCCTCCTCCTCCTCCTCCTCCTCCTCCTCCTCCTCCTCCTCCTCCTTCTTCCTCTCTCTCTCTCTCTCTCTCTCTCTCTCTCTCTCTCTCTCTCTCTCTCTCCTCTTTCAAATAAATAAATAAATAAATCTTTTTAAAAGCTGTTTGATACCCATACAACTTATAATCTACACACTGCTTTCACATTCACTTTCTCATGCTTGCGCCACCTTTGTGAGGTCAGGTAGAGCAGATTGACAGAGTCACATATATCTTACACAAGATCCCATGGCCAGCTCACTTGGCAACTCAAGTCAAAACTTCAGAATCCTCTGTGCATTTGTGTGTAGGGGTGTGTGTGTTTGTGTGTGTGTGTTTGTGTGTGTGTGTGAGTGTGCATTAATGAGTTATTTCACTTTATCTCATACAGCTCAACAGTAAAAGAGAGGAAAAATAATTTTTATCCTAGTCACCCAAGCAAGTTTCTTATACAAAAATTCCCCGTTTTCCCCTAAAATAGAGGGACTGATAAGAGGGAAAGTAAAAACCCAAGACAGCTATTTTTCTTAAGCTGACATACCTGGAGAGGAGGAAGATGTGGGGAGAGGAGAGAAGGGATGGAGGCCAGGGCCAGCTGGGCACATTGCGCAGCAATGGAAGTCCTAAGGGAAGGTTCTGATGGAAATGAAGGTGGATTTTTCTTCTTTAAAGTTCCACTGTCTTGTGGAAGACCCTGAATATCAATTCAATCTATATCAACATGCATTTATTGAACGCAACAATGTGTTCTATCATGAATGCAGCAGCATAGGAGACATAAAAGAAAAGCATATTGCCCAGTCCCCAAATACAAAGAAGCACACATCCACACAGAGGGGGAGGGATGTGGTAGCCATATACATGAAACAGGAGGAGACACATCTAGATATGACATATAACTAAAGGCTAATTTGAGTCACCATTATGTACGAATGAAATGATAAATGTGCTATGGAATGAGATCAAGGGAAAATTTGTATTCAAGTAGTTTTGAGTGAAAACTTTATGGAGACAGTAGGGTTGAAGATAAATATGAATGGGTTACAACACTGACAATGCTAACTATGCAGTCCAGTCTGGCCCCTGAATTCAGATCTTAGAATTTCTGGAAGCCAGGGATCCAGATTCAACTTGAACACTTCCTTACAGTAAGGGTATCACCAGAAGGATAGGCATCTAGCTGTGTCATAGGGATAGATCTAATTTTGCCTGGAATGCAGCCACCTCAACTTCCCATCCTTTGCCCCTTTCTATGTTCTGTGTCTTGGGGATCATCCAGAAAATTCCTGACTTGTCTCTCCTCTTTCATACAAGAAATCTTTAAGTGTCTTTTGAGATCTGTATTTCTTTCAACAAGCCCTTTCTGTTTAAACTCTCCTTATATTTTCTTCCAGTTGCAGGTCCACATCTTTGGTATGGCTCAGGACAAGAAAGACTCAGGTTTGTGTCCTTATTCTGGTGTGCTGGGTCTGTGAAGTGTAGGTCTGTGAGAGCACAGGAGTTGGTGAAGACATGGAAGGAAGCTCCTTCCCATATTTACTTTGCTCCCTTCCTCAGATGCAGTTATGCTTTTCCTGTGTACCCCCATTCCCTTTCTATAGCTCCCCACTCTTCAGAAAGGAATAACAGTCCAGAGTGACAGTCTGCGCTCATGCTTCAGATTGTAACACAATGACAGAATCTAGAACATTATCTTTCCATTGAGCCCTTTGGGTACAAATTGATTCCTGGTACACAGTATAAGTCCTCACTGACAGGAACAGCTAGCCCAGGGCCCCTGCATGTAGAGCATAAACCTACAGACACAGGAAACTGAACAACACCTAGATATAACCTGCTCCTACTCTATTTACAGACATAGAGACTTAAAATAAAACTTTATTGTAGAAATTAAAACAAATCTGCAACATGTGGACTGAGCAATCTCTCAGTTTCTCTGGTGAATCTTTTGGTTAGGCTCAATTCTCCATTGATAGAGCAATTCAGAATAATTTGATCTCTAAAGTTTCCAAAGATCTCTCAAAAGCTAATGAAATGGCACACTGCTCTCTAAATCATTTATGGGAACCAACTTAGATGATAGATGCAAACTGCTGTTTTTCAGATTGCTTCTAGAAACCTAATTTACCTTTATTGTTCTCTGTATATGTGCATGTGTACATGTGAGTACATGTGTGTGCATGTGTGTGCATGTGGGGTGTGCTGTAGATGAAATTCAGGGCTTTGTGCATGTTAGGTAAGACTTCTGTCACTGAGCCACATCCCCAGCTCTTAGTAATCCATAGTTAATTAACCACCAGTACTGAGAAAGCATGGTAGAAAGTAAAGAGCTGGATAATTCCTCTCAGAAAGGCAAACATCAGAATGACTACATCCCGGATCAACTTCATCTTCCATAAATATTGTTACCCTCCAAATGTGAGAGACTACCAACACAATGCCAATAATGAAATACCTAAAATAAATTAATTTGGAATCTAATCAATGTTTAAAATCTAACTTTCAATTTGTAGAAAATATATTAAATATAGAAACTAGCTAAATGATAACCAAAGCAAACAGATACTGAATTTGGACCATTCTTCCTCTCTTCCTTCAATAACTCAATTGTGAGCTTAGTAAAAATAAAAACTGAGAATATACAGTTCTAGACCAAGAGCAGATTTAAGTAAACTTACACATGTAATCAAATATCATAAGCAGTCATTGCTTAAATACTGAATGAACATGCTAACTATAAAGAATTATTTTAGACAAATGAGACCTTTTAGTGTGGACTTGATATTAAATAGCACAAAGAAATTATTGAAAATGTATTAGGGATAGTAGAGTAGACTTCTTTATCTTTTTTTTCTAAGTGTTTTTTTTAAATTTACATTCCAAATGATGTCCCCTTTCCTGTTTCCTCCCTCCCTGAAAGTCCCATAAGCCCCCTTCCCTCCCTCTGTTCCCCATTCAACTCCCTTTCGCGTCTCTGTCCTGGTATTCCCCTACATCCAGTCTTTCCAGGACCAGGGGTCTCTCCTTCCATCTTCTTGGACATCTATTGATATGTGAATTGTGTCTTGGGTATTCTGAGATTCTGGGTTAATATCCCCTTATCAGTAACTACATACCATGTGTGTTCTTTTGTGGTTGGGTTACCTCACTAAGGATGATATTTTCCAGTTCAGACCATTTGCCTAGGAATTTCGTGAATTCATTGTTTTTAATTGCAGAGTAGTATTCCATTGTGTAAATATACCACATCTTCTGAATCCATTCCTCCGTTGAGGGATCTAAGGGAGACAGAGACCCTTCCTAGACACTTAGATATATGCACAAATGTAATGACTTTTGCTGTGACTGTTGCAATCTGATGTGTGATAGCAAGCTTGAAGGATTTTTTTTTCCTTTTTGAACAATTTCAAAGATTTGTTGGATTTTAGCCTATGAATTTTGGGAAATTTCTTTTTAGATCCTTAAAAGAAGTATGTTATGGCTTCCTTGTGGCATATACAAATAGCCAGAATTGCCATTCTTTTGCTTGGTGATATCCCTAAATAAAGTAAGGGTTGTTTACACGCATACACTGTGACAGTAAGTGTGATAACCCAAGAGTCATTTGTCTATTAAGTGCTAGTGAGTGAAGAGTTTATAAATATGGATGCTCTGGGTGAAAGGATGCTGCATGTTTCACCTGAGAGGAACCAGGATGGTGGGAGATTCCATCACTCTATTCAGAATGACATGTGATTTAAAATATGCAGAATGCCATTCATTGTTCATTTCTGAACCTCTCCATTTTATAGCTTTGGAGCATCACTGACTATGGGTGACTGGATCCTTGGAAAGCAAAAGCATAGACAATGGGCAACTGATCTAATATCATTTATGCTGTGGAAGACAAAACTGGAGGTAACATTAGGTCAGTATTTTATTCAAATTACACAATGAAAAAACAAGTAAACAAAACTTGGGAGAGATGGAAAAAGACTAAACAAACAAAACATTGGTTGGGGGTTTAAGCTCTGATTTTCTGTATGCTCAGATATTTCCATAATATACTATTGTTTAAAGTCCGACTTGTAGAGCTGGAGAGATGGCTCAGCTGTCAACTACACTTGATGCTCTTGCAAACACCCAAGATCAGTTCCCAGAATTCAGATTGGGTTGTACACAACTTCCTGTAACTTTAGTTCCAGAGCATCCAATTGCATTCTGGCTGCTACAGGTGCCTATACACAAGGGGCACATACAGACAACCAGGCACATAAAGAAGAAGTAAATGTACATTTTAAAAACAAAGGCTTGTAAAAGGGGAGACATACAACTGAAAGTCTCCTCTTTCAGACCGTGCTATGAAAGTAATTGCGTAGAGACATTAACGGACTCTTTATGGCAACAGAAATTCCTCCCAGTCTCATCCAAGAATATTGACTAGGGAGCCCCTCATTTCTTTGAGCAGAAAAGTGAAAAGTGGCTAATTTGACAGTGAACCTAAACAAGCACAGTCTGGGATCTCTTTCTGGGGTTTTTGATCGTGAAACAACTTAGACTAAAATCTAGGATTCTCAGTTGGACAGTTTAAAAAAAAAAGAAAAAGGTGTTCTCTCTCCAGACCCTCATTATCTAATAGCTCTTTGAGTATTGGGCACTGGAAGAGATGCTGGAGATGCTATATGGAAGTGGTCTGAAGAGTCCCTACCAGCAGAATCACAGTTTAGAAGAGAGGCAAGAGTTATAAAAGCAAAATAGAGCTTATTGAGTGACCAAGAGACAAGATCTAAAGGGCATTAGGTGAACAGGACATTTCTTGACTTAAGAAAAATAGTAGATGAATGTGGCAGGCTTACTTGGCCTTTAGGTGAATAGTAACTATAGCCTAAATACTATTAAATTGCAGAATTAAAATATATACTTAGAAGTTTATGTTGTATTTGTTTTCAAATTATGGTATGTAAATTAAATATATAATAAGGACATTTCTGGAATGATTTCACTTGGGATGGAACAGCTTTCTCTGCTTAGGTTTTCTTGTGGGATTCACAGAGTCATGGGATTAATCAACTTTGCCTTGATTAATTTCTTATAATGTTCACTGTCTGCTCCCTCCATGGGAGCTTGCACATACTACCCACTTAGCGAGCAAGGTTATCTGTGTGACCTGTCTCCTAAATGGAGCCCACTGCCCCTAATTACAAATGATACCATAAATGGATCAGTGAGAGTTGAAATTGGTGTGCAGTAACTCTAGCACCCCAGACAGTTATGACATAATGAGATAAAGGCTACACTTTCATCTCCTTAGAAGTGTTCTAAAGGTGAATGATTCAGAGTCAAGACAACAGAATCTAAATAGTTAAGGGCAGGAATCCTTCTATCAATTGAAAGTTGAATAGGACTTTGTCCTCATACTCATCACATGGTTTAGAATAGCTACCTCACCTCACATAGATTGATATTGGGATTGCAGGAGCATCATGGAAGAAGGATCATATTCACCCAGTGAGCCAACTGAGTTAGT
Source organism: Tokudaia tokunoshimensis (assembly GCA_036184795.1). NCBI lineage: Eukaryota > Metazoa > Chordata > Mammalia > Rodentia > Muridae > Tokudaia > Tokudaia tokunoshimensis. The sequence continues at coordinate 25,704,569 of BTHU01000013.1, read as the reverse complement.
TCTCTTTAAACAAGAAACTTCACAGGCCTTAAAATGAGTTCATTCTCTTCCTCCAGGCAAAAGGGAGAGCAGATACTCAATAGGAAGTACCCACCTGTATCTTAGCATCTTATTTGATAAGGATGTATGTGTCAGATCAGATCCAGTCCTAGGAAGCTTAACAATGCTCTTGCTATGTGATTTCATGTTATTTTGTAAGACTCGGTAGACATCCTAAGCTCATGTACAGACATATCCTGGAGAAGCAGAAGAAGGCTGTAAACAGGTATTGCCAGAAACTTGCACATATGCATGTATGCACATGCACAATCACATGCACACACACACACACACACACACACACACACACACATACACATGCATGCTTCCTTTATGTTTCTTTATGCATTTATATCCAACAGCCTTCTACAAACTACAGAGTTCAAGGTTCCTGAAGGAAAGAGATCCCTGTCTCTCTTTTTTCCTTGTTCTTTTCTCTATTTTGTGGATAGGAGGCATCTTGAAAATCTGGTGTCTGGTGTCTGATGTCTGTTCAGAGATCTTGGGTAGAATATCTTCAGGCCAGCTCTCTGTTGCCCACAATCATCTCTTCCAGCCTCCTCCCCTCCCTGGTTGGCTGCCCCAGGTTAAGCCCATCTGCCCAGAGGATTGCAATCAGGGCCAAGAAAGCCGTGCTTATTCATTACCTGACTCAGGACTAGCTGCTTGCAGCTGCACCATTTATGCCTCTATTGAGGCAAAAAACAATTCAAGGAAAGAACAAATGCTAGTTGCTCCTTCCTGCTTCCACAGTTCCAACAGGCAGCACGGGTGGTATCCATGGAGAGGAGGAAATAAGACAGGACTTGTTACTTAAGGAACATTGTAAACCATGGTTGCATCACAGTTGATGTCTTCTGAATGCAGGGGTCTTAATGAGGAAGGAGGGGAGAAGAAGGGGAGGGAGAGGGAGAGAACTAACATTCTGAATTATATTCTTTTGCAAGTGACTAGTCCCCCAGCATTTTCTTACAGCAGACTCTTTAAGCCTGCTTATTGTTTACTCTGACTCTTCATATCAAGCAAAAATTCTCCAGTAACTTCTTCCAGGAATAATAAGAGACTAGTATATTTACTCATGACCATACTTATTGAGTTCTTACATGATACTGTCCAGAGGAAAAGCAAAACTAAATAGTGAATGATACATACACATGGCTTCTGTTGTCAAAGACTTCTTCTAGTAATAGAGACAGAAACATTGCAGACTGTGTCAGAAACAAAAATAAAAACCAAAAATCCCACAGTACAAAAACTAGGAGTATCTTCAAGCTACTCTGACCTTCACTAGAGTCGTTAGTCAAAGAAAGAGAGAATTCATTGGCATAAAATTAGCAACTCTTTCTCTCCTTTTATCTTCATGTTTCACTCATTTTCTTCCTCTTTTGCAGCACAATAATGCAAGTTCTATCCAGGGATAACAAGTATCAACCATGTCTTAGGATGGCTGTCAAGTCTTACAGATGCATCTCTCTTTCAAAAATACCTGATGCATACTAAAATAAAACCACATTACTTTGAAGGGGAGCAAATATTAATGACACTATTAATACTGTTTTGAAATTGTATTGTCTTGGGTTCTAGATTTCTCTGAGAGAGTGACACAGAGGCAATCTCGAGGCAGGGGGATGGCTCATGTGTTCACTTAATCCACAGCTGGTTGTGCTGTTTGGCAGGGCTGTTTGGGATGTTTGTTTGGGATGGATGGTGGCAGAACCTTTAGAAGGTGAATCCTGGAGGGAAGAAATGGGTTACCAGGGCATGGGCCATGGAGCTTTAGAGTTCAGCCCATTTCCTAGTCACTCTTTGCTTCCTGACAACTAATGCACTGTTATCAGCTGTCCTCCTCGGCGTTTGCTTCCATTCTTCCTGCTATGGTGCACTATACCCCTCAAACTCCAAGTCAAAATAAAGCCTTTCTCCCCTAAGTCGCTTTTTTCCTGGCACTTCACAGACTCATTAAATCTGCTCTTCCTCTCAAGTTTTACGAGCACAGTCTTGTGTGTTTCAGGCTCCAGAGTTTCTCCAAGAGCAGTGTTCATCCAGCACTAGGTCTTCAGGTTACACATGTGGAAGGAGGAAACTAAAAGAGCCCAAGGGGAAATCTTTCACACACAGTATTCTTAACCTCCTCCAATGGAATCAAATTTAATCTCATTTTAAAAATCTCATCTGCCCATTGCTCTCCGCTTTCATATTTGTAAGGATAAATGAATCATTCATTTATTTTTCAACCAACACAGGAATGTTTAATGAAATACAACTGTTCTACTAATATACCACCAGAATTTAGAAATAACTCAATCTCTGTCTAGAAAAATGCACAAATCACCATTAATATGATGAAATGTGCTAAATTGACAATAGGCTGAATAAGAAGGTCAATCCATCTACCAATGCTCACACAATGATACATATAAAAAAAAAACACTATCTAGTGCTTAGTTTTATTTTATTTTCCTCATTTACCTATCGTTTTTTCCTAAATTAGCATATATGATGTTATTTACTGTAGCATTTTTCGAACATGGTTTGTCTTCCTTGACCTTCCTCCTCCTTCTAGTTCCCGTCCCCCGTCCCTCCTTGTCCCCAGGCACTCTTAGTGGCCTTCTTCTTATTTTCATGTTATATGTATTCTACTGTATCCCTCTTTTCCTCAACACACCCTCTTTCCTTTTTTATATCCCCCCTTTCTAGTTTCATAATCTATGCTTACATATATACACTCATATATATATACACACATACATATAATCACCAAAAACTGGAGTGTGCAATGAGAAAGAATACCTTTATTAAGTTTGGAGTACTTTGCTTATTATAATAATTTCTAGATCCACTGTAAATTTTATAATCTTATGTTTATTTACAGGTGAGTAGAATCCTATTGAGCATTGCATTTTGTCATTTTTTTAAAATCTAATTTACAAACAGTATCAGACTTTGCCATTCATTGTGTTCTCAAGGACAATGGTTTAACCTTTAATGAGAACAACTCTGTGGCCTAGTGGAGCACTTTATATGCTATAAAGATTACAGGAGTCAGACAGCCACCAGCCAAACTCAAACCATTAGAGCTCTCAGATTGCACATCTACCTGCTGAGTCTAATCCTTGCTACTGGAGTGCAGTTGTTAGACTGCAAGACAGCAGCAGACTAATTGAATACTAATCGTGATCTAGCTAGACATTATTATTTTAAAGCAATCGATGATTCCCTGAGACTTGAAGAACCCCCTAGAGTTGGAAATCTTCTTGGCTGTTCTCCATGGAGGAGGCCAATTTCACATGAGACTGGGTCATGGTGTCTGCCTTTGATCTATCAGATCAGCTCAGAGAGTGGGGGAGAGAAGTGACCAAGGCAATGGCTGCCTGAGTTCTTGGACTTTCACTCAGAGCATTGCTTGTAGCCCTAGTTGTAGAATTCCACTTTTACTCAATTTATTTTGGATGAAAAAAAAATATAGATAATAATATAACAGTGCATTCTCTTAAATACTGCTTTTCATTATCTGTTAGCTTTGTAATGGAGTATCACCACAAAATTCCTTTTAAAACCAGAGAGTACAGAAGTATTTACAAATCCTGTTTACCGTTTGACTGCTTTTCAGCCTTTTTGTACTTATTTATCATGTGGCTTTGCCTTACAATCTCTAGTTCCTGTGTTTTCTACTCCATGCTTAAAAGAAAATTTGACTTTTTTTTTTCCTAAGACGGAAGTTATGGTGGTTTGAATATTGGTTACCATAGGTTCATAGATTCGAATGCTTAGGGAATAGCATTAAGATGCGTGACCTCACTGGAGTTGGTGAGGCCTTGTTAGAGGAAGTGCATCACTGGGGCTGGGCTTTAGGGTTTCAGAAGCTCAAGCCAAGCCCAGTGTACTCTTTCTCTCTTCCTGTTGCTTGCTAATCTAGATGTAGAAATCTCAACTACTTTTCCAGCACCATGTGTGCCTGCCTGCTGCCAAGCTTCTTGCCATGATATTAATGGACTAAACCTCTGATCTGTAAGCCAGACCCAATTAAATGGCTTCCTTTATAAGAGTTTCCATGGTCATGATGTCTCCTCACAGCAATAGGATGCTACTAAGACAGATGTCTTCACCATGATCACTCAGTTTATTCATGCACTTCTTAGGAACACTCACACACACACACAAACACACACACACACACATGAACTACATAAAACATACAACATGTACACACCGAAAAATTGTTTTATTTACCTTCACTATGGTTAAGATGATAGTTGTTTATTTCCTATTCTCCATTACTCATCTGACAAGGTTCAAGTTGATTTAAATCTCTGGTAGTAGTAATTTTACACCTTCAATTCAAAGGGAGGGTGAGACAGAGTTATCAGAAAGTGACATATAGTTCTGAAAACCAAGCCCCACTCCCCTTCCTAGACTGCGGAAATAATACAGTATGCACCACCAATCCAAACACAGAGCAAACTTCCAAAATGTAAAGAAACTAGATTAAGCATAGCTACTTTTTCTTTTCTCATTAACGCCTTCTACACAGTTATAGTTTCTGCAAGTCAGTGTGAATCTTGCCTCATCTAAAATAGCATAGAGCATATCAATATCAAGCTGTGTGGGAAACTGAGATCACCCTTACTTCCTTGGGTAAATCCAAATAATTATTCTTTTATGATGAGAACCCTGGTTCATCTGAGTGCTCACTCAACAAACGTTGAGGACCTTCTCTAGTCAGTGGGAGTCATAGGTTCCTCTGGTTTTCCATCAACAGGCAAAACCTATTTATAAGAGAAGTTAAAAACAGACCCCTGGTTGGCTTACCTTATTTACAGATTTGTTTCATTTTCTCATATAAAAGGTTCTTTAATCAAGTCTCTTCCTAATATGCTAGACTTAGACCACATATATTAACTTAAAAATCTGTCTTGGGGGCTCCATTTTAATATTGAAAACTCCAGATCTGCTGAGCTAAATCTCACCATCACAACACTAAAGATCCCACAATAATTGCCATAGAGGGGACCTCTGTGCTAGTCAATCTGCCATATGGACAGAAACACCCACTTTACTCATGGAGCTGCCTAGGGAATGGAGCATATGTTTCTGTTTTTCAATCTAGCAAACTATTGACTCTTAGGAAGATATGGACAGTCTACATAATTCTCAGTGAATAAGAGAGCTAAAAGAAAAAATTGGGGGACTAGGCATAAAAGAAGGGAGTGGGGAGTGGCAGGGGGCACTGTAGAATCAGACTCGATCTAGTTCACCTTTGTATGAGGTACTTCATCATGAGGTTTCATATTTGGCTTTCAAGAGGGATAATGAGGCAGATTGTCTTTGAGGTAATAAATTTAGTTATCGATGGCCTGGACAAATGGACAGCATCATGTCAGGGAGTCTGAAGGGAGTTCAGGCTCCAGTGCCATAGATAAACAACTTGGCAAAGGCTTTGACAATTGTTCAGGCCCATGTGGCAGAACAAGGGTTTCTCTTCTAATAGATTCCAAAGAAGAGGCGTGTTCCATGCCATGAGGTTGACGAGGAAGGAGTTCAAAGCATGGGCCTGTAGCCAGACTGTCCCTGATTCCTGACTGGCAAGAGGCCTGGGAGGGATTCCAGTGAAGGAACTTGTGATTGATGATGTAGAAGAGAAGGGACATTTAGTTAAGTTGCCCACATCTTATGCATGGGGGATGTGTCCATCTAGCCATCTGTTGCTCCAGAGACTGGCAGCCTGGGGTCAGCAAACTTCCTTGGGAGAAATGAGGTGGGTACCTCTTTCTCCTAGAATCTGGGCACCAGGAAATTGTCTTAAGGTATTAGGATTTATAGATAGGTTATAACATTTCCCCTACAGTGTTTATAAGAACGGGTCTGTTGCTGGTGAGTGTGGTATGACTAGTGGCTTGTCTGGGTTCTAACAATCATTGTCATTTAAATACCAATCAAGAATCAATCTTTCCTTAAAATATGTGAACCCTACTTATGCTTTAATAACTGTTATTCTGTATCTTGAAAAAATCTATTTTACCATTCTATTGTCAGACTTGTCACTAGCAGTAGTAATAAGGTTCCTATAAGATGCATAACCTGGGCAAGGAGGTACATTGAGTCTGAGTGGTGTTAATGAAAAACATCAAACAAACAAAACAAAACAACAAAATAGAATGTGGAATTGAACTCCAAATGATTCCCATTTCCTGGTGTCTATGTCTTTGTGTAATCCCTTCCCTGAGTGCTGGAGAAGGCCCCTGGAACTTGTTCCTAATACAGTACACCATAAATATATTAGCATGACTTTCCCAGGCTACTTTATGACTTGTTGTACTAGGGAGGCCCTTGGGTGAAGGAATTTGTGAGCTAAGGTATGAGAGTGCACTCCAGAAAACAACCACCAAAAGTCAGGGCCTTTTAGAGATTTGGGGATTTGGTTTAGTGGTAGAAGACTTGCCTAGAAAGTAGAAGGCCGTGGGTTTGATCCCCAACACTGGAATAGATAGGTATGTAGGTAGATAGGTAGTTAGGTAGATAAATGACAGACAGATAGATAGATAGATAGATAGATAGATAGATAGATAGATAGATAGGTGATAGATAGATAGATAGATAGATAGATAGATAGATAGATAGATAGATAGATAGATAGATGCATAGATAGATAGATAGATAGATAGATAGATAGATAGACAGACAGACAGACAGACAGATGAATCAGTAGTCATATCACCATAAGGGATAAATTCTACCAACAACATGACTGAACATGAAAGTGCCTTCTGCTTTGGTGAGCACAAAAACTGACTAGTTGCACCTTAGGTGGTCAGTTGTGAGGTTACTAGCAGATTCAGCCAAGCTGTTTCAGGCTCCTAACCCACAGAACACCAGGAGATGATAAATGTGCTCCTGTAAGTACCCAATCTTGTGGTAATTTTACTACAAAGCAATAGAAAATCATTATAAGCAGGAGTAAGGCCTGGGGCCAGAAGCTTTTTGGATTTCAGTTTTTCTTTTCAAGTTTTTTTGGAATTAATGCTATAAAATTTTACCAGCTGAAGATTCATCCTCTAAAATTCTAAAACCTAAAATGCTCCAAAATCTCCATGACAAGAAGTTCTCAGACAACTTCTGATCTTTTGCATTTTAGGGTTGTGGTCTATGCATTAGGTATGATCCAGCTAGGTCATGGGGCATCCTCCTCTTTATCCTCTATTCTTTCCTGGATGGTGCCATCTTGCATTCCCTCAATAAAGACACACTTGAGCTATCTTCTCACCACCTCCCTCCTTCCAGTCCCTCAGAGCATGACCTCTCTGTGCTTATTCTTTGATGTGCTTGCTGAAGCCCCTCCCACTCACCCATTCCTGGGTACTTGACTGCATATTTGTTCCCATTCCTTTTCCTATTAGTTTCCCACTGCAACTGGAACAAAGTGCCTTGATTTGCTACCTTAAAAACACGTAATGGGCAGGAGGCCAAAACTGGTTGCATTTCAACTACTTTTCAGCCGGTCTCTCTTGCAGCTTTAGGGAAGAATCTGTTTCCTAGATGCTATAGGATCTCTTCAATCATGGTTTATGGCCCCATTCTCTCCACAAAGATGAACCACAGCCTATCATGTTGCATCCACTTCATTATCTATCTCTTTTGTCACTCTCTTTGACTTTAAACATATTTTGTCATTACCCGGGGCCCACTAGATATCTCAGGATTAACTTTCTTATCCAAATTAACTGATGAGTAATCTTAATTCCATCTGAAGTTATAATTCCCTGTTATCAGGCAAGTGTGAAATAAATTGTAGACATCTTTGTAGGGGCAGAGAGAGAGAAAGCTTAGTGGGCAAAGGTGCTTGCCCCCAGGTTTAACAACCTGAGTTCAAGTCCTTGAACCCATGCTGTGGGAGGAGAAAATGGACTCTTGTAAAATATCCTCTCTTTTTCAGAGGTATGCTACTGTACACACACGTGCGCGCACGTGTGTACACACATGCGCATGCACGCACACACAGAGATAGACAGATAGACAGATAATAAATTTGAGGAAATGATTTTTATCCTGTCACTGTTTGTGATAGAAATTCCAGAAAGAATTAATATGCCTAGGAAAATTAGTACCTTAAAAAGATCTCTATGAAATATATAGAATTTCTATCTATAAGAAATATCCCCCTAAAAGGCAAAGGATTTCCTAGTGCTTGGGTGAATCTAGAAGAGAGAGACACTTTATGCAAGAAGGCATTTAATGGCTCATAAATCACATCATAAAAAATGACTGCTTCCTCTGCCCACTTGTAAAAATATTTCCCATTTTGGTCTTCATGGTCCACATCAGTATTATTCTATTGTCATAATAAATAGGTTAGTGGTTGTGGGGTCCAATGATGAGGTAGTTAAAGGGAAAAACTAGAAGGTTCCCCACAGAGCTGGAATAATGACTGCACTGCCCTAGGGGAAGACAAAGCAGGGTACTCTCTCAGCTAGTGGGGACATCCAAGCAGCAATCAGGTTCAGGGGCTCAGTTCTGTGACTCCCCAGAGTGTAGCAATTATCTCGATGGGAGTTTCGAATTTTCCAACGAATCTTCAAACAAAATTAATTTGAACGGCTTTAATTAGCCTTAATTATATTATTCCTAGTATTATATGTGCCTCTTCTCAGAGGCTGATGAGAAAATACTTTCAGGAAATCCACTCAAGGGGCAAAGGAAGGGTACAAGAACTCAGAATCACTTGGAGATGAATTGCCTTCGTGCCTTTCTATTTATGATTCTGAGATAAAAATAAAATAGATCAGTTATCAACTAAATGGAGTGATGTGTTCTCAGACTGGGCCAAGAACCAAAAAAAGATGGGTTTATTTGTCTTGAAGATATCTGTTTCCTCCCCAACACACAGTGAAGGAGGAAAAAAAAACACACACACACGATATAGTGCTGTTTTTCTGTGTTTTTGTTTTCTTGACCGTGTTTTCCTGGTCTTCTAATTCATAGTTCTGAGAACTGTCCTTTAGGTCACTGAACTGCTCTCTCCTTCTTCCCCTTCTTCTTTTTAATCTGGCCATGGTTGTCAAGAGGAAATTAATCTTTTGCAGCCAAATGAAATTTGGGCTTCCCAGCACTAGCCACTAATGAAAAATGCATTAATGGCAAGTCTCAGAAAAACCCCTGGCTCTCAGTACCAGAGGGTACATTTAAATAATTCTATGAATATAGATCAATAAAACTAATTTACTTATAGCCTTTGTGTGCAGGATTCAGATCTGAATAAGAGTCATTTGTATTACAATGTTTTGTATTAATTTGAGGTATCTATTGTTTTACATATTATATTAATCTTAGTCATGAGGCAGGGCTCATATATAGTATTAAAATATGAGGCTTGGGATTTGATATTAGTAATACTATGATTTTGTAATTCAGCCTGGTTTGCCTGGATGTCATTTAAATGGCTTGGAGAGGTCCCACAGGGCCAGTGCTGAGATGCCAGGGTTAAATTGGAGAGAGTGCAGAAGGCTTTAATATTCAAGCACACAGCATATCAGCTGCAGTAGTCAAAGTCCCTCTGGGACATAAGGATGCTCGGCCTGGCAGCCTTCCGAGGAGAGATGTGGGAATGGGACTCCAGAACATCATGTGGTGGCTACAGAACATGAATATCCTGACTCAGATGCTGGCATCAAAAAGTTAGCTACCTCCTGATTCTGCCGAGATAATTACTTATTCATCAGGTCCATACTCAGTATGTTCTCTTTACTCGGTGTAGAGACAATGGGATTAAAATAAGGCAGGAGGAGCTTAAAACAGGCAAATCACCAGGCAACTGTGATTCAACAGGGTAAGTCCAAAACAAGGAATAAAGATGGACTTTCAAAAGGTATTTATAAACTTCATCAGTTCAATGCCTTCTGGACATACTTGGCCATGGCATTTTTAGAAAAAAAAGAAAGACTATTGATATCCTCTTAAACTCTATTCTGATACATAATGGTTGCAAAGCAATTACATCATTAATCAAGGGGCAGTGGTCAAAGTTAAAAAGTCAATCAGTTCTACTCACTACCAGAGAAATAAAGAAGTCTCCATCGCCCTGTGATCCTTTCAGCACCCCTCAGTAGAGGTGTTCTTTTGGCATTCTGCCAGTAACCACTGTTACCCCTGGGTCACAGACTGCGAGAGCTGACTGAATGGGCCTTCTGCCATGGCTGGGAGATCAAGAATAAGCAATTTTCCCAAAAAGCAATAGCAATCTTAATGCCTTGGGTAATTTTTTGGCTACTTATCAGAAAACACATAGGGACTGTTATTAGTCAATTAACACAGGCAAGTATCCCTCAGCATTATCCTCCTTTCTCTGATACAATTATCATGAAAATGAGAATGAAGATGACCTTAGTAAGTACATGCATTTGAAACACTTTAAAGATTATTATTGTCAAGGGCTGTAGACATGGTTTGATGTTTAAGAACACTTGTTGCTCTTCAAGATGTCCTGAATTATGTTCTCAATACCTTCATGGCTGTTCCCCCTCATGCATCACAAAGACACACAGACACAGACACACAGACACACACACACACATACACACACACACACACACACACACACACACACACACACCCAGAGAGAGAGAGAGAGAGAGAGAGAGAGAGAGAGAGAGAGAGATACACACAATTTGTTTCTTTATTTGTTTAATTATGGATATGAGTGTTCTGTCTTCACACACACTAGAAGAGGGACTCAGATCCCAATCCAGATGGTTCTGAGCCACCATTGGGTGCTGATAATTGAACTCAGGACGTCTTGTTGAACAGTCAGTGCTTTTAACCATTGAGCCATCTCTCTTGCCCCTAGATATATAGTTTTAAAAACTGGTTTTTGCTATGAAAACACTAAGAAAAGAATATAAATAAGTATTGTTTTCCCTCAGTGACTTTTGTTTTTCTGTCTTTTTATGTCTTAGTACAAATAGTCTGTCTCTCCTGTATCTTCAACAGCTGCTTCTTATCATCACCAGACAGACACACTTCCTCCTCCGCAGACTAAATAAGATATAAAAGCCTAGAATATCTTCTCCAGAAATAGTACATTTTTTAATTTTTAAAAAGATATGTGTGAGCAGATCTATGTATGATGCATATGAAAGGTATGCACACATTTGTATGTAGAGAAGTGTCCCTGTTTATGTGTGGAGACCAGAGGAAAGTAGATGTCCTTATCAGTCACTCTGTCTTATTCTTTTGAGACAGGGTCTCTTACCTAATAACTTGCAATCTCCAGAAAACCTTCTATCTATATCCCCCAAAGCACTGAGGTTATAGGCTTACAGGTCTTTCTTAGATTTTTATATGGGTGCTTGGACCCATGACTCTACAGTAGATGATGCTACTCTCTACCCCTATGCTCCTGGTTTTACAGTCCAGTAAGAAAGATACAAAAGTACACAGTTCAACAGTTCATATATTGTTCACTGTGCACAATAATAGAGACAAACACATTAGCATCAGAACAGAGGCAATGAGACTGGACAATAGCTCTTCATAACAGAGTGCCTGCCTAACATGTGCGAGGGCATCAGTTCAATCCCCAGCATTTCCAAAAACAAACAAACAAACAAACGAAAAAGCTGCCCTCAACCTGCCTTCACCAGGGTCTTGAGAAATATATCAGAATTTTCCTGGTAGATTAAGTGTACCTTTAAGTGGTATAAGAAAAACACTACTGCTCAAAGTGTTGAGGGGGTTGAATGGTTAATGCACAGAATTAAAAAGAAGAGGTATGCAAAAGTTGCTTTTCATCATTATCTCTGAACTTGTTTGGTGTATCCCACATTCTCCTGGAAATAAGGTCAGCCAGTATATCTGCATAAGTTAGAACAGCCATTTCTCTCCTACTTCCTAACCCTGTCAGTTCTAATATTATAATCTTACAACAAATCATGAAGTTGGTAGCAAAGACATGTGATACCAATGTATCTGTAAACATTATTCCAAGAAAAACATCCCTTATATCTGATATCTGTGATTTGTGAAGTAAAGTATGCATCTCAGTATATAGCAAACATAAACATGGTCAGCTTTCAGGGAGGAAGGCACTTTACAAATGCATTTTGTGTAAGTCTTTTCCTTATGATTATAATCAGCATTATCATTTCAATTTTGTTAATTTTTTTCATCATGATGAATACCAGCATTGCCTCACATATAAAGGGCCTCCCACATTTTAAATCATTTTCACCATCTTACCTTACATTTCTTTGGTATTTCTCTTTGTTCAGATTTCCTCTTTTTCATTGTAGATCTGCATAAGAGTGGCCATGAATAACCACATGACATAGTCAATAATAGACTGTCTTGAAATCTCCTCTGCCAAAGCCATTAGTCTCAAACACTTCAATTTAGCCTCAGGTGTATTTCTTTGTATAACAGCAGGGAGTAACCACATTCTTTAACAAAATATCACAAGAATGATCTCTAGGCCACGTACTACTATTTTTCTTCCCTGAAAGCTCTTGACCTGAAATGTCACAATCTACGTCTCCAACATTTCCCGGAGTTGGTTAGCTTTTTGGTATGATTGTCATTAAGAAGAACACTTGCTCTCTTCTATGCCCCTTCTAGTATATCCCATTAAACCCTGCTTAAAGTGTTCAGCAGCTTTCTTAGTCTAAAGATCCAAAGTCACATTCTGCCAACAAACAGCATGGTTAGACCTTTTACAGCAATAGCCCCTCCTAATATCAACTTCTATCTTAGTTAATGTCCTAGTGCAATAAAGAGATCCCATGGCCACAGCAAGTCTTATAAAGAAAACCGTTTGGGGCTTGCTTACACTTTTAGAGGTTTAATCTGTTCTAATCATGGTGGAGAATATGGTGACACACAGGCAGATGTATTGCCTGAGAAGTAGTTAAGAGGTTTACATCTGTATCCACAAGCAGCAGAAAGAGAGAAATGGCTGGGAGTTATACATACAGTTTTGTAAGCAGCAGGGAGAGATACTCTGGGCTTGGAATGGGCTTTTGAAACCTCAAAGCCCATCCTCAATGACACACTTCTTCCAATAAGCCACATCTACCTCACCAAGGACATACCTCCTCATCCTTTCAAATAATGCCACTCCCTAAGCATTCAAATAGATGTGCCTATAGGGGCTATTCTTATTCAAACCACCACAACTTTCTGACTTAAATATTCAAATTTTCTGTTAAAACTATGATTAGTATTTTTTAGTACATGGTTGAGGAAAAGAGGAGTAAGAAATGAGAATTACCAAAATGATACAGAAAATAAAATCACTGGAGGTGGAAAGTCCGCACCCAACTCTCTGTTTCTGGTCCTAAGTTCCATGGAACCTACAACTTTACCTCATTAAATGCAGTCACACAGGATATTATATCCAGGCAAAGAGGCTAATCACAGAACAGTCTTTCGGGGGGGGGTCTAATAATTAATCCTATAAAGAAGAAGAGGCCTGTGGGTTCTGAGAGAATTAGGAAAATAAGAGCAATGCCTTCCTAGCATCTATTAAGAGATCATCACTGTGTATAATCAAGGGTTTCACCCCAAGTTTGAAAGACAGGAGAATCATTAAAGAAAGAAAGAAACACCTGACAATCAGCCTAATTATCTCCTGTTAAAATAGGTGTGACTTCAAGTGCTTCCTCAACTACCAGTCACATAACCTGGAGCTACTTAATAATGTATTTTTGATAAAGTGAATTTATGCATTGAATGGCCTCTAAAGTCAAATGGAAGAAACTCAATACAAACTGAGACTCGATCTCATTCTCGTTTGGGTGGTGGGGGCTTGAGGGGCTGCTATTTCAACAGTTTTGTTGAGGTATAATTTGTATACCATTTCCTTACCTCTGCTTGCAAGGTTCTTGGTGTATTTTGAGGGATATGTGACCTTTATCATAATCACTGCTGAGCATTTTAATCATCCAATAGTCTCTACTCCAGTTCTTTCTCAGATACCTACTTTACCAAGATACTAGACAACATTAACCTATATTATCTTTCTGTGGATTTCCCTACTCTTCGCATTTCTTAATTATATAGATTCTATGATGTGTATGGTTTTATGAATGGTTTATTTCACTTGAGATAAATACTCAAGTTCACCTAAGCTATACTTTGTATAATTAATTGTATGTGACCTTTCCTAGAGAGAAACAAGCATTTAGTCATACTCCATAGCACATTGAGAGCAAAACAAAGAAATTATTACACCCATATATGACTTGGTAAAGTAGTAAGTTTATGACAGTTACTTACATGAGCCTGTATAAGGGATTACTTTACAAGAACATATGTCACTTAAAGACAGCTGGACGGTGGTTATTGGGTAAAACTGCTTCCCTGGAGTTCCCTGAAAAATTTTCAGGCTGCTCTACTGAAAAGTCTTCTCTCCCCAAACAACTGTTTTCTGTTTATATGGCCTCTGGGAAGAGCTTTTTATGAATTTAATAATTTTATAAACTTTCTGAATCTTGTAGGTTTTATGATCTTTCTGAGTCTCTTAAGTTTCTTCCCTTTCCTGATCCTTAGGAACCTCCTTGCCCCTTCTAGAAAGGAACATATCAATTAGGAGGAAATAGTTACCCATCAGTGATTCATGTCTTTTAGAGCATACTTGGTAGGATTCTGTTACCTTCAATGGCCATATTTTATCTATTCATTTATTTGATTGTGCCTTGGGTTGTTGTTCATTTTGGCCTGTAACAAACCATGCAGCTAAGATGAGCACAAGTTTTGTGTAGGTCGATATTTGCATTTCTTTGATAGAGTTCTTGGAATATATGGTTACACTTTATTGTTTTGAGCAACTGCTAAGCTCTTTTTCAAGGGCACTGAACCATTTTCCAGTCTCATCAGTCATACATGAGGACACCAACTTCTTTAATTTCTGCAACATGTGTTACTGTTTGTCATTTTGCATGCGTTTGTATTTTTAGTGGTTTGTAAACTGGTGTCTGCTTTGGTTTAGAACGTTAATTTACCGCATGTTTAGTGGGTTATGGAATGGCGTCTGCTTGTGCTTTATTTACATTAGCCCAACAGTGAGTAAGGTCGAGTATCATTATCTCTTGGCATACTTTCTTGGGGGAGATATCCAGTCACATCCTTTGCTCATTTTTAATTGAGTTATTTGACTGAGTATCACTAAGTTGTAAGACATTCGACAGTATTCCAGCATCAAGACCCTCATCAAAGATATGATTGGCAGGCATTTTCTCCCAGTGGAGAAATGTCTCAATTCTCTTTATTCACAGTAACATTTGTCATTGTCAATGTTTAGGGTTTTACTCTGTTCTGTTTTCCCATTCTCACAGATGAGCTGTAGAATTCTCTTGTTGGTTTGATGTGAAATCCCTAATAGTTTAGGAAGTTCAGTATCTTTCCTGTTTTCTATGCAGATGCTTTCTGCATCAAGTTCACCTTCAATATCTAAAGATGGCTGTTTTGACTACATGCTTCATTTCTTATGTTCTTTATTTGGTGACACACACACACACACACACACACACCCTGTAATTGCTGGCCTTGGCTCTTCTTATGAAAGACCATGGTGCTTCTTTTCCCTTTCAACATTTTTGCTGTAATATGTTTGTGAGAGGCTTATACTTTAAAAAAAAACTTTCTTGCTTATCATATGATGTAAAAAGAAGGGCAGTGATAAAGGGGAACTGCCAAATTTAAGGAGACCAGGAATTTCTGGGTTTGAAAAATTCCAGAGATTCTAAATGACAAGCATTACTTCAACTAAGTAATAGCTTTGAAACTAGTTATTGTGACATGTGTAAATGTAGCATCCAGGACAACTATGCACATCCTTATGTGCTGGCATGCTGCTCCTTAAAACTATCCTTTTAGTTAGGGTTTAAATAACGGATTTCATTATAGCATATTAACATATATGTCATCATACTTTGCTCATATTTGTTTCCAAATGCTCCACCTTGTCTCCCTCAACCTCTCACTGATCTGTTTCCATACCACAAACAGTTCTTCTGATTTCAGGATTTATATATATATACATAGGAACATGCACATATGTGTATATGGTAGCACTTGTAAGAAGTGGTTCATTGCTCTACAATGAGATGAGGAAGGATATGTGGCAAATTGGGAAGTAATGGACTTGGTTTTATACTATGTTGTGATAATAAGAGGCATCTATATGTGGCAACAGGAGTTTGTTCAATTGGATAATACATAGTTAATTTGCTATCAGTTAAACCTAGTGAGTGGATAAATGTTTCCTTAGATTTATTTCAATTGATTCTCTGATTGTTTCTCACATCCATTCTTCATTTTAAAATTTAATTTCTGTAACTAAATATTTCCTATATTAATTGTACCTCCAACATTTAACTTAAATTTCAGTTTTCATTTTATTTAAATTTTCAGTTCTTATTTCATCATACTCAATACTTTAGAATTCCAAAGAAGTCCTAGGGTTCCTAATAATCTCCTATAGTGACAAAGGTCTATATGGAGGAGAAGGAGCACACATTTTCTTCTTCAGTGAAGTATTCTGTAAATATTGACTGCACTGTATTATTTGGTACTGTTGTTTAGTGTGTACTATATATATTCTATGAAGGTGAGTAAATGGCTTCGTAGCTATGTATGAATACATTATACCAGTTTTATCAAATACCGAAAGAGTACTGTGATCTCAATTATATAATGGTAGGCTTGTTCATTACTTCTCAGTCCTTACAGCCCATACCATAAACTGCAGTTGTCACTTATGAATATTTCTTCCCTGATGCACTGATCAATTACTAACATGTATCATCCTTATATACATTTTTTGTTAGGATATCTACTTTGTGTGATGTGCAAGGAACTCTTTCTTGTGGATTAGCATTTCCACGATATCTTACCTTTATACCTTGAGTGTGTTCACATGTTCAAATCAGACCTCATACTGACATTTTTATAGATGTTAGTTTTAGAACAACTTAACCTTGTCTTCGTACTTTAAGTGTTTGGTTGACATAAATGTGTCATAATTGCCGATAGTTTATTTAAACAATCTATTTCAATATGGTTTCCTCTTTCCAAACTATTGCTCCTCACTCCATCTTGTCTTTTGTAGAAAAATCAGATAAAATTTACTCTATATGCCATTGACATCATTCTTGCTTCATGTTTGTCATTGAGGCATCTATCCTATATCTACAGTAAACATCTGTAATTCACTATAGTCCACCTCCTATTTCAATAGCCTTTTTATATATAATATAACATTGTCAGACAGCATACGTTAAAATATCTCCAGTCATCACCTACCTTTTAGATGGCACCTTAATGGTATAAAACTCAATATTCAATTTTTTGAATATTTCATTACTTTTTAAGTGATTAAAATATATTGATAATTTCTTCTCTTTACTGAAATATTTACCTTAACCACTGCTGCGTATTTTTTTCTTCACATATGAATGCAGATACTTTCCATTCATCTAAAGAACTTGTTCTGGGCTGGAAAGATGACTCAAGGAGATTTGAATTTTTTCACATGAACCATATGGCAAAATGAGAGAACTAACTCTCTCAAGATGTTTTCTGACTTTCACATAGACATAGTGACATGAATGTAGACACACACACCCTAGCCCTAACACACGCACACACACACACACACACACACACACACACACACACACACGCACAAACACACGCACACGCACATGCACACACGCAATAATACACAAATAAATAAATAAATGTAAAAATAATAACTTGTTTTATCATTTTCTGTGGTGTATATTTGTTACTGATGGATTGTTTCTCCTTCTCTTTGTCTTATAAGTCATCATATTACTTCCTTTATTGAGGAATTTTTGCTCTGGATATTCTAGACTTGAATTTTTCTCTCTTAAAATTCTTTAAGCACCATTGCTTGTCTTGCGTGATTTTCAGCATGAAATGAAATTCTTACAGACAATTACTCTATACTGCATGTACTATGGGTCCCTCTTCTACAGTTTCTTGTCCTCTTTACATTATTGTTTTATTTTTTTCTTCCATCCTGAGTGGTTACATCACTTATTTTGTTGTATGAGTTTTGAATTTAAAACTTGCTTGTTTGCCAAGGTTTGGGATATATATGGGTTTGTAATTTTTACCCAATCTGTAAACTATTGGTTCTTATTTATCCTGTGGTGGTTCATTGTTGATTTGACACAATGATGAATCACCTGGGAAGGGTGGCTCATGAAGGATTTTTAGATTATATTGACTTGTGATCATGTGAGTGGGGAACTATATTGATAACACTAATTGAGGTGGGAGGATGTGCCCAGTCCAGGTCATTTTGAACTTCTAGCCACCTTTCCTGTACCCCAATCTGTCTCTAGAACACTTGGCTCTGAGTTCTCCTGTTCTGTACTCTGCTGGGAAAACTCTAGACAGAGTCTGGGGCAGCACTGGACTACTTTCAACTATCTCCCACATCTCAGGGGCAGTAGTTCTACACCAGGTGGCACCATTCCCTAGACAGTGGGTTGTGAACTGTATGAGTGTAGGGCAGGAGATGAGTACTAGTAGAGAGGCCTTCTTTGTTCTGCTTCTTGGTTGTGTGTGCAATGTCCATCTGTCCCAAACATCTACTGCTGTGAATTCTCCAAAATGATGAATGGTAACCTGAAACTTTGACTACTTTTATCATTTTATCACAGTATTTTATCACAGAAACAGAAAGGGAATCTAAGAATTCTTTTTTTTTTCTGTCCTTCTTTTCCTGTTGTTTTTGGGGTTTCAATTAAACTTGTTACAGGTTATTTGATGTTGTGACACGGTCAGTAAGCTATGGAATTCCTAATCTTAGTCTCCTTTTTTTTCCAATTTTTAATCTTAACTATTTTTTTAGCAGTGGCTATAACGAACTTAATCCATTATTATATTCACTGTATTTCGATTTCAATTCTACATTTTTTTATCCCTAATATTTTTACCTGGTCCATTTTTATGATTTCTATTTTATTTGTATCATGCTATAGTCAACTTTATTTTACTCCTTTGCTGCTAATTACAGTATTTGTCTCAGATTTGAGTCTGTTTATATTAAATGATTATCTCCTTGTATGAGCACATTTTTCTGCTCATATGAATACCTGATAATTCTTTTTTGTGTATCAGAAATTTTCTACTTTATGTTACTAGTCAGTTGCTCATAATTTCAGACTATATTTTAGAAGGTAATTGTTTATTATGAATTACTTTGATCCATTTTAGTCTTGATTTGTTGAGAAAATTAAGTGGGTTCATTGGTCTAGAGTTAATTAATTTCTGCTGACAACACATCTTTGTGAAATTCTTCCAAATGACCCATGCTTTTTAAGGTCTTTCTATAGTTGAAAATATAAATTACTTCCAGCTCTCAGAATTCTTAGGATTCATCATACAATCTCTATGTCTATTCAAAATACAATATCTTTGTCTATTCAAAAATAACCCTTTATAAATGTAGAGTTATTCTCCTCCTCAAATGTCCACAGATTACTCTTAAATCAATAGTTGAAAGGCATCCATCCCTCACAGGTTATGGATCTTTCTATGTAAATCACTTTTTCTCTGGTACTCTAATTGAAACTCCTAGCCACATTTCCCATACCTCAGTTTCTGTCTTTTCAATTAAGAGAGACCACATGGCTCTATTTGAGTTACCCTGTTCTTTGCTACAGGGTAAAAGCTACCTTGAGAATTTGGGGTAGCACAGGATACCTTTCATTCACTTTACATTTTCCAGGAACCCTAGTTCTCTATGTCTGTTGATCAGTGAGTGAAGATAATTTTTTTTGTGTGTAACGTGCAGTTTTCTTGTTAATTTAGAAAGATAGACATGAACTCTAGTAATACATTACAGCTGAATCTGAAGTTTCACATTTTTTTTTCTGACAGTGGTCTTAGGCAAAGTTATTCACCAGTATGGTGTTCAGTTTCTACTTTTAAAAATGTGATAATAAACAGAAAGTCCCAGATGCCAGGAAAGCAAGAAGTTCTCAGGACCCAACAGATAAGATTAGCTGAAATGCCCAACAAAAGGGAGAGGAAATCTCTAGAGACCATATTGAGAGGTTAGGCAAGGCCTCAGATGGGGCCACCCATATATCTCCAAATTTTTAACCCAGAATTGCTACTGTGTAAAGGAAATACGGGGACAAAGTGTAGAGCAGAGACTGAAGGAAAGGCCATCCAGAGATTGTCTCACCTGGTGATTCATCCCATCTACAGACACCAAACCCAGACACTATTGTGGTTGCCAAGAAGACTTGATGACAGGAGCCTGATATAGCTGTCTCCTGAGAGACTCTGCCAGATCCTGACAAATACAGATGCGGATGCTCGCAGCAAACCATTGAACTGAGCACGGGGGACCCCAATGGATGCATTAAGGGAAGGACTGAAGGGGCTGAAGGGGTTTGCAGCCCCATAGGAAGAACAATAATATCAATCAATCAGACCTCCACCAACCAAAGAGTTCACATGGAGAAAACCATGGCTCGAGTTACATATGTCACAGAGGATGGCCTTATCTGGAATCAATGGGAGGAGAGGCCCTTGGTCCTCTCGATGCCCCAGTGTAGGAGAATGCCAGGGAGGTGAGGTGGGAGTGGGTGGGTGGGAGGGAGAGCAGGAGTAGGGCAATAGGGGGTTCCTGGGTTGGGGACGGGGAAAGGGGATAACACCCTGTCCATTTCACCTCTAAGTGATACGCTGCTCATCTTTCCTTTCTGAAGTCCATTCTTTCTCCTTCATCAATGAAAAGAATATTTAAGGAGAGGATAGAGGTCTTAGAAGAAGATATGAAACAATCTGGGTCACTGAGACATCAGCTATTCTCATGATTGAAGAGTCCTGTTGAATTTTACTCATCCCTGTCACCTCTGTCAACCGAAAGCAAGACTCTCACAGAGGTCCAAACACCAAGCAGATAAATCTCACTATGATTTGCAAGTTATGGTCAAAACTAATTCATGTGCTCAGGAATGTAGGAAGGCTTACTCTGCTATTAGTATGAGAGTGTTCCCTACTCTTCCACCAGTACCCTCTTGTCACCCTATGAGCTTGATACCTTAGAGATTAGTAAACTCAAGAACCATCCTCAATAGGCTCTGGTGTCTGTGCTTTCTCTGCATTCTGTTCATGTGTCACTTATGTTTGAAACAGAGCTTTCCAGAGAGAATAACTACTTAAGAACCAATCGGTAGATTTATAAACTGATTTCATCCTTGACTTTCCAGAAACTGATTGTTTGCAAGTCATATGACCCACCGGTGTGACAGAAAAACCTTCTAGCATTTGGGAAAAAAATGCCACTGTGTCCTTACTTGTCCTGTCAACAAATTCTAGTAGTTCTGGTTTGAATCTGATTAGAATGTATTTGGGGTTAATGAAAATGCAAGAATTTGAATCTATTGTCCTTAACTGTTATGGTTGGCAGACACACTTCCTTTGAGTTGGATTAGAATGCTTTGTTATGACGTGGGAACCTGGAGTAACGTATAAGAATGAAACTAATATGTCACAGCTTATTGGAGGACAATAATGGAGTCAGGAAGTGTCCTTATGTCATCCTCACCAGGTCAGTGGAAGATTTTGCCAAGGGAAATAATGGATCATGTTCAGTCTTTCTTATTTCAGTAAGGCTATCAAAGGTCATCTTCCTTCTGCTTCAGATTTTCAATTTCTGCATTTTTTTTTCTCCCTGGTCCTAGATTTTCCCTCTTAAATAAGCAACATCTTTACGTATAACTTATTCAAGAGTGGCCCAGGTCTTCTTCGAATCTATTATCGAACATAGATGAAGTCTTCACCTAAAAAGTAGAGTGTCCAATGAATATTTTCAATGTTAGCAAGAATTTGGAGACACAGACCTTTCCCCTGGCTCAGTATTTCCCTGTGAGGTGAACCTTCATCTTGTCAGGGTACCCCCAACAAGGGTACCCAGTAAGCACCATCCACCATAGAGCTCTCTTCCAACACACACACACAAAAGTCAAGCAAATTTGGCTCATGGCACAGTGACACAGCCAGGAGGGAACAGTGGCGTATCCTGTCTTCATCTAAACAGACTTCCCATCTCAGGAATAGAGCTTCTCTGCTTCATGTCTCTCCTTGCTTTTGCTTTGTTCTGTTTGCTTGTTTTGTTGGGGGTTGTTTTTATTTTTTATTTTTTGGTTGGTTGGTTAATTGGTTTGACTTGCTTTTTTTTCTCCTCTGCATTATCCCTTTCTTGACCTGTTTTCTGAAATAAAGAATAGGATACTGCTTCCTGTTCAAACCTGTCAGTTTCACAAGAGGAGGAGAAGGAAGGGAAAGTTTTCATTCCTCCACCTCCACTGTTCACTTCTCTTGGATCCCTGCCCCTCCCCCTATTCCCCAGAGGCCTTCCCCTCCCCCAATTGTCAATTCCTCAATCTAGCCCTCTCTCCCCAGATAGTTTTCTTTCTTATCAAGCCCCTCTTGTTTCGGGAAGCTTGTGAGGGCAGTTGGCGAGGTGAATTGTACTCCCTGACACGGATGCAAAAATATTCTATGATATAGTGGATCTGGAAGCCCCTATTAGAGAAGATTTACTGTTCTGTTCTAAGGTTGCTCTCCAGGTTGAAATTGGCTGACAAGGTCTCAGCTAGTATAGGATTTATTCCTACATATTAAATTATTTTTTTTTAATTAGTTCAAGACCTGGGTCAGTTCTAAACCAAAGAAACGTAAAACAAGGAAGTTTCCTAAAGTCAAAAGAAAACAGGCTGTGGTTTGAGTTAGTTGTCAAGTTTATACAAAAGTGTTTGCAGCCCCCAAGCCATTAAGCACTTCCATACATCAGCTTAAGCTTCAGGAATGCACATTCAGCCCAGTTCTTCACGAATGAATTCCTGTTGCTCCCAGTCTTCTAAGCCTCTGCCTAAAGACCAAATTTAATAGCACCCTCCCCATGCCTCCCAGCTCTGCTTTTAAGGCAGGCATGAAGTACATATAGAAATCTTTAGCAGTAAGGCAAAACTTGGGCCTTTCAGTTCACCCAAAATCCTTTCCGCACCCCTGGTTGTATGAGTACAGGAGGAATATGGGAGAGGTGGAAGGCGGGTGTCTGTGCCTGCCAGATTGTGGGGAGGAGGTATTATTGCCCGTGCGTGTGCACACACAGACATACACACAAACCCCAGATGGTAACTGGATGAGGGAAAGAAGCCAACAACACCAGGAGTTATTTTGGGACTAAAACTAGGAATCTTCATATGGCTAAGATTTTTCATCTTGAGTGTTGCTCTTACATACGACAGGCTCCACAGCGGGGTGGAAGCTAGTCCATTGATCAAGTCAGATTCACTTCTTAGGTCATGAAATTTTGGGACTGGAAGGGGGACAAGTTAGTGGTCTTTTATAATAGGCCTGAAATACTGCAGATTCCATAAAAGGGACCCTGTCACCAATCCCCCCACGTATTTCAATGAAGGTGTGCATGGAACAATGAAATTCTGGAGCAGTGCCAAGTCACAAGACAGCCTCTCTTATTAACTGTACTGGTGATGAGGTATAGACGAGGCTAAGAAAATTGGAGCCTGATCTGCTTTTCATCTAGCTTTGGAAATATTTCCATCACAAAATGGCCCGTAGACACTGGTTGGTGGATTCACAACTTCAGGCTGTTTAAGCAAAGGGTATGGAGGAAGGACAGAGCACTGAGTTCTGCAAATCAGCGCTGGGAAGATGGGAGTTTATTGATGTCATCTTATTTATATCAAGGATAGTAGTAGCATCCGTATGCAACATACATAGAACCACCTCTGCCGCCCTGCGTTTTAACAGTTCTATATTAATCAATAGTATATCTCTCTCTTTAAAGAAAGAAAAGATTTATTTTTTATTTTATTTTATTTTATTTTGTGTGTGGGTATTTTGCCTGTGTTTGTTTGTAACTCAGTGTCTGTAGTGCCTGTAGAGGCCAGAAGAGGGGGTCAGATCCATTGTACCTGGAGTTAACCAACAGTTGTGAGTCACCGTCAGAGTACTGGGAATGGAACCCGGGTCATCTGCAAGACTAAAAAGTGCTCTCCAGTCCCAGTAAGTAAAGAGTAAAGACCACTCCAGTGCTGGGAGTTCAGGGATAACTCATTTATATTTTTATAGTACTGGGGATTAATTGAAC
This sequence comes from Tokudaia tokunoshimensis, assembly GCA_036184795.1. Taxonomy (NCBI): domain Eukaryota; kingdom Metazoa; phylum Chordata; class Mammalia; order Rodentia; family Muridae; genus Tokudaia; species Tokudaia tokunoshimensis. The sequence goes on along the minus strand of BTHU01000013.1, from coordinate 25,680,376 downwards.
ACAGTCTCATGAAGGACATTGCTATGTGTGATGATGAAGTCAAACCATTCCTTTTCTGTCTCAGTTAACTTACCAACTACTTGTTGCTTGTATTGAAGAATCCAGGCAATGAAGGAGGGCAACAGACCCAGCAACAAGATTTCTTTCCAGAATAAAATCTATTCGAACTTGGATGCATGGTGAATCCACTAATGGGAAAGTGAGCTCTGCCTTCTGACTCCAGTTATCTGGTGTTACCGACTCCTTTGTTTAGAAACCATTCCTGCAGACCACGGTAGACTGTTCCGTTAGGAAAGCTTTGCACTCCAGCAAGAACAGACAGAAATGCACTCTCATTGGGTCTTAACCACTTACTCCCATCCAAATTTGGGATAAAGACTGAGTTTTGCATCCATTCTCCAAACATGACTCTTCTATCGATGTAGAAAGGAATAGTAGTGCCTGCAAATTGGATGTAGAGGCAAGAATTTGGAAGTTGGCTGGGGAAGTAGGGAAGTATTTGCCAAAATTTTGAATGAAACCCAGCCCAGGTTGGGTTTCTCATTCTCCCACTCTATTTCACTTCCATATCTCACAGCTGTAGTAAGTTCCTCACAAGTTTTAGCCATAAAGGAAGAAGATCACAGTTCAGGGGTATAGTTCATCCTGGTAGATAAGGCACAATGGCAGGAGTTTGAGGTAACTGATTGCACTGTGTCCGCAGTCAGGATGCGGAGACTGAGGCATGCTAGTGTTCAGTGAGCTTTTTCCTTTGTATGCAGTCAGGCCCCAACTCATGGAGCCCTGCCACCCCTGGTTACAGGGAGTCTTCCCAACTCAGTTAACCGAATCCAGGTAATACATCACAGATGTGTTCAGAAGCTTGTCTTCTAATGAGTTTAGATTCTGTCAAGGTGTCAATCAGGGGGCTATACTCCTCAGTCTGATGCTCACCATAGTTGGAGGCATCACAATATAATCCTCCCACAAAGAGGTCTTAAAGGAAGAGCCTTCCTCCTCCCAACCTTGGGCACATTGTCTCACAAGTCCAGTCAGCTTAACTCTTTCTATGTACATCTCCTTGTTTCCTTCCATCTTTTCTTGCTAGTTCCCTTGATAGGGGCTTCATTGTGTTTTGCTAAGTCTAGTTCGACGCCATTCTATCTGGTCTCCCTGCCTCTGTTCTTCATCTCTGACCCATAGTTCACACAGCTATCTGAATGAATTTGCCAGAAATGCAAATTCACTCCTTCTACTTGCCTATTCAGAGTTGCCTAGGAGTGTATGGTCATCACAGGGACCTTAGCATGGCAGCCCGGCTGTGCTCCCCAACTCTTTCATGACTTACCACTCAGCATCTACACATATTTATTCCAGCCATTCCAACTCCCTTATGCTTCCCTTTCCTCTTATTCTTTCTCCCCTGGAACCTTTTGTCCCTTGGGCTGGGATTAGGATATCCAGAGTGCCTACTCACGAGCAACAGCAAAAAGAGTACTATGTGAAATTCTGGATTTAAAAATACTGGAAAATAGAACAAGTGCCACATTGTGTTCCGTTTCCTTAGTGATGGTTCCTTCCCTTCCCCCCTCCACCCCCCACCCCCAATGTCAAACCCTCAAAGGAAGTTTTATGACATCTGGGGTGTGTTATAGCTGGGTCAAATGGTAACAGAAAGATTCTTGGTAGATTTCCAAATGCTGTGTGGATGGGACCTGGAAAGTCACAACTTGCCATCACTTATGTCTTAGCCATTTTCCTGGTAATAGACCCACACATCTTCCCCCACACTCCTGCCCCTGAGACCACCTTTCAACTCATTAGGGAAAGAAAGGAAGATACTGCCCATGTGTGAATCCTGTCCTGACAATGCAATCGTTTGCCTCCAAGTAGAGCTTGGGTTTTTTGTGTTTGTGTGTGTGTGTGTGTGTGTGTGTGTGTGTGTGTGTGTGTGTGTGAGTATGTGTGTGGTTTTTTTTCTCACCAAGCAATTACTTAAATGGTGTTTTGGCCCCTTTTTCTCTGAAGCAGGACATAACCTTTATTGACATTGTGGCTGCTGCCACATCTGTTAAGCTGACAGAAAGAAGGAGCTGGCCAATCCTTATGATGGATTCGGTGTTGTCAAGCCTTCAGCACAATTTGTCATGGGGCAAAAGGAAGCCTGTTGCCAGCGGAAGGTTCCTCAATCCTCCCTCAGAGGAGGACCACATTTCTTTTTTTCCTATCATGAGCATCTTTGTGTCAGCTCTGGAGTGAGACACAGAGAGGTTCAGAGCCCATCTCATAAAGGAACTGTCAACCTTTGCTTGAAAGACTTGCAAGCAACTCCCCACAATCTAATAAGAAAACATCCCTGTATCTGGAACCAGACCCTTGATTCTCTCTCACACAGATGAACTATTTAAAAGCAAGAAAAAAATATAGAAAGAACCTTGGTAAGAATGAGGGATAGAAAAGGCTATCGATGGAAACACACATAAGTTTGAGGATAATGTGTTACTAGACTTGCCCTGGAAAGCAGTTCATTCTGTGAATTTTGTAGACTAAGTTGCATCTACATCCACAGTCAAGGCTCTCTCCCACTCAGTGCAAAGAATTTTGTGATTTAGCAATCTTAAACAGACTTGGCATTCAAAGAGGGGCTGTAGTTACAGACCATACTAAGCTGAGGTCCTCTGGAGGCAATAAATACCGAGGCGATGCTATCTCGTGGACTTGGGGTATGTCATTCCCTTGAAAGTCAAGGAGACAGCTGATTTAGTGTTTCCAGTTAGGTCACAGAAAAGTCAGTGGCGGCTGCTTCCAGCTGAGTTCAGAGTCTGAATATTTATGGTATCAATCTGAAATCCAGATAACCACAAATAATATAAATCCATTAACTCCTCTACAAGCAAAGCGTTTTGGCTGCTAATGCCTTGATTGCTAAGTTACTTCAGGATGGATCTCTCTCTCCCTCTCTCTCTCTCTCTCTCTCTCTCTCTCTCTCTCTCTCTCTCTCTCTCCCTCTCTCTCCCTCTCTCTCTCTCTCTCTCTCTCTCTCTCTCTCTCTCTCTCTCTGTGTGTGTGTGTAGGCGCTCATCTGTCTGTCTGTCTCTCTCTGTCTCTGTCTCTGTCTCTCTCTCTGCCTCTCTCTCTCTCTCTCTCTCTCTCTCTCTCTCTCTCTCTCTCTCTCTCTCTCCTTGATTTCTTCACTGACTGTGTGCACTTGTGTCAGGCTTCTCTAATATGACTAAGGCAGCTTCCCAGGATCATGAGACAGAGCATCAATGCTGAAAGTGGCTGTCCTCTAACTGTTGAAAGACTGTGTGTGATTTTGATAGTCCATCTGAGGTCTCCAGTGTTGGTATTCAGAATTTCTACCATTTACACAGAGAATGTGGTTTACCCACTCATCACACATGAAGTCCCCTGATTTATGTGTTCTTTTCTACAGTGATCAATTGCTCATCACATAATAATCATATCTCATCCATTCTCAGACACTCTAGAAAGCAGACAGTTGACATGTCCAGTGATTTGACAAAAAATAAAAAAATAAAAAGCAAAAAGCAAAAACAAAAACCATGATATTTGTATGAGAGGTGACACTCACCACTCATGGGATTATGTGTAGGCTTCACAAAGGCTCTGTGAGATAGGCAAGTTTTTGAATGAGCAAAGATGAGATTTCATAGCCATAGTAAAAGGAACTTGAAAACTTTTAACCAGAGAAGCTTGCATAGGGGGAAAAATACCAAGGAACAAATGCTTGGCAGCACTCAGTCTAGGGTTGATGGTCTTCACTCTAGGACAACTTCAGTCTGGCCTCCTTAGAAGATTGTGCCAGAGAGAGCAAGGCAGAACCATGGCAGTCCCTATTCCTTCAAAATGTGCCAAAGCGAATGACCAAGAAGATCAAGCAGAAGCCATCACATCACCATATCCCAAAATACACAACAAAGCTCTAGTAATTCAAACAGCACAGCAGCTACAGAGTCTGATACCCAGACCAATTGAAAGGGAAAGGATGCTCAAGAGGAATCTGTGTATTCATAGCCAACTAAGTCAATAGAAGTGCTAGAGATACATATTGAAAAACAATACCCTGATCAACAAATGGTGCTGGAAGACTGAACATCCTACTCCAAAGACTGAAATTCAATCCATGTAAAATGGATCACAGACCCAAATATAAGATCTGAAACTCAGAACTGCTAGAAGAAAAATAAAACAAAATAAACAAATATACATACACAGAGAGGACACATTTCACATTAGCACAGATGATGATTTTTGGATAAGACACCAAAACTATAAAAAAAATATTAGTTTGTAAGAACTAAGAATTTCCTTCTGCTCTGTGGAAGAAATGATCAACAAACTACGGACAAGCTACAGAATGATTTAGCATTCCAGCTGTTCATCTAATAAAGAAGTCATATACATAACCTATTAAGAACCAACAGCAATGCTACAAATATTCCCATTGAAATGAGGAAAGTATGAAAAATAAAAGTTCTAACCCATTTGTCATCAGGGGAATGGAAGCCAAAACAATGTGATATCATCTCATCCTAGTAAACAATGCTTTCATCAAAGGCTTAAAAATAAATGTTGACATTCATATGGGAATAAGGGAATTCTCATGTATGGTTGGAGAAAATAGAAATTAGTACCGTCACAGTGAAACAGAGATGCCTCAAGAAATTACAAATAGATACAATATATTATGATGGCTAATCTCAATTGCCAACTTCATGAAATCCAGAATCACTTGTGAGATGATCATCTGAGCGTGCTAGCAGAGGATTGTCTCCATCATGTTAATTGGGGTGGGAGGACCTACCCTCTGTGGGTCACTCCATTCCCTGAGATTGGATCCAAGTCCTGAACTGTAAGGAGAAAGTGAGCTGCGACTAAGTATTCATTACCTTTTAATTCCTGTTACCAGTTAATCCTATCTTTTGTTACTTCTCTGTCAGGATCAACTGGACCCTCGAACTGCGAGTCAAAATAAACCCTTTCTCCTTTACATTGCTTTTGTTGCAGCATTTTATCACAGCAATGGGAAAATGAACCATGATGTGGTCATCCAAATTCTAGATACATGTCCAAAGGAAACACCATCAGCGTGTCAAAGGAAAGCATTCAGTTCGTGTTGATTGCTTCATTATTCTCAATGGGATGATATGGAGTGTAAGTTCCAGACAGTATATCTCCAAAAAAGGATAAAAGCATAAAGAGAGTGTGTGGCATTTTTACAATGGAGTATTATTTAAGCATGGAAAGAATGACACCCTATCAAGTAGAACAAAAATGGATGTATCTGAGTGAGACTGTGTTAAGTGAGACAAGTCAGGTGCAGGCAAATTTTGCATGTTCTTTTGTGTGTATGTTGTTTAAAAACATGGCCCAACATATACAAGGGATTAGTAGAAGCATAGAAGAATGGGGAGTAGTGGGAGGTTAGACAACGGTAACCAAACACAGTTGAGATAAAAGCAATAAATTCTTGTCTTCTAAAGAGCAGTGAGGTGACCATAGTTCACAAAAACATATTATACATTTCATGAGTATCTAGAGAGAAGAGCTCAAAGGCTCCAAACATGATGTAATGATCAGATGATAGGAACAGTAATTACATTGATTTGATCCATATGTACCACATACATATATTGAAATGTCATATGATAGCTACCAGAGATAGAAAATTATTGCATGTTAATTACTTCTCTAATATTTAAGACAATATAACTGCAAACCCAAATTTGAATAGTACATATCCCATACATCTATTGGATATCATCTTAATTAAAATAAAATACAAAAAGAAAAAGTTGGGGAAATGCTGATATACTTTACTACAAGTTTGTCTGGCACAGTTTTATGAATGCCAGCAAAAGACATGAAATCTGTGGGTTGAGCGAAGCCTCTGCTATTCCCCATAGCAGTGATGAATAGGCTTCTATATTCACACTGATCCTTGAAGCATAGGCACCCATGGGGGATGGAAAGAGGCCAGGTGGTGGGCAAGCAGTCATGAGCTGTCATACAGAAGGGACACTGAGCCAAGGTATGAGATTATAAGGCAGTCTGACTCTTACCCACTATACAAGGTAGTATAGAACCCTAACTAGTATTCTGTGGTAAGGACATGCTGCTTTTTCCTTTAAAGGCTGTTTGCTATGAAGCCACTTGAAGACATTCTTGACACAGATGCTCTTAGTGTCTGCTCGAAAGATGTGTAGAAGAGGGGACCCACGAAGAATGTCTTATATTCAAGGTTAGGGGAAAGGTCAAATAGTACTTAGTAGAAGGAAATTTAAAAATTCTGACCTTGTGGCCAGTTTTTGAATAAAGGACAGTCATGATTGCATATTTTCATCCTTGCTTTGTTATGGAAGTTTAATTATTTTACTAGAGCATAATATTCATCAAATCATGGGTTCCATATGACATTTTCAGAAATTTGTATGTTAACTTTGATCATATCCACCCCACTTACCTTCTTTTGTTCCTCTCTACTACTATTGACTCCCTTTTATTAATTTTAGTTAGTTAGTTAGTTAGTTAGTTATGACAAAATGAGTTTAATTAGGATTTCTTATAGAGGCATGGGTCAGGGTTTTACCAAACATGGCCAATTTACCAGTGACTCTACCACTGAAGAATATGTCTCCTTCCCCAGTGACAAATAACTGCCTATAAATCTTCAATGGGAAAGGTCCTCATAAGCCCCTCCCTCCCACATGATGGAACATTGATGGGCTTGTGAAGATAATCTTAGCTGCTTCAAATGTGTGAGAGTAAAGGTCAGGGCCATTCTTGGAAGACATATTTCCATATCATGACACCCTGCCCACCAACTCTTACATTCTTTCTGCCTTTTCTTCTGTAATGTTTCCTGATCTTTGGGAAGGGTAGTACAGATGTTCTGTGCAGGACTAAGTATTTTTCCTTGAATATGCAAAATGTTCCCTCTCACCATTTTTTTTTAATTTTCCATCTCATAAACATTGGTGTGACTCAATCACTGTGCACATTAGAGACTGTTGTGCCTGAGACACAAAACAAATGAATCATAACAGACATTGATACAGTAGTGACAATGACAATAGGAAACAATGAAGTATCTACTAGTCAGGCTGTCTAGTTCTCACCAAATGATCTCATGCAGGTCATTGGTAACAGTAAAGTTGAAATGTTGAAGGTTCAAACAATTAGACACTCACAGGCTACTTGATATATGATACATGGATGCTTTGTGCACATTGGTTCTTATGCTCCAAAACCCAATACTAATCTATAAACAGAAACAACAGAAGCAAGTAAAATACTAATCTCCTTGTCCAGAGTGGGCATGTCCGTTTAGTGGCCTAACTCAGATCAGAGTTCAGGATGCCAGAGATCACGCCTGAGCCAGCACACCATTGTGTTTGCCCAGGTCTGAGTCCACTCCTTTAGAATCTGCTTGAGAACCAACTGAGAAATATAAGAGGGGCAGACTCCTGAAGCTGTTTATCCATTGAGGAGATATTTTCAGTGCTCTCGGTTCAGTCAAGATCAGTGAGAAGGTATCAATGACCCTTCTCCCACACCTCCAAGTTTGTTTTAAGGAATAGAGTTTTCAAGTTGAGCATCTACTCATAGGGTTGCTCGTTCCCTGTCTCTTCCCTGATCTGTTCATGTTTATGAAAAGCAAATTTTCAGAGCAAAAGGACTGTTTAGGCAGATATGTTACTTCCTGCTTTTAGAGCCAAGAGACCTTTTCAGCGCTTATTTGAAATCTCAATTTGCTTTTCAAGCAGTTAGGGTGTCTTACTAAAGTCACCATTAAATGAGTCCAAGCTAAATAAATCAGCCAAGTATCAGTTACATAACCCTTCAAAGGAATGCGATGTAAGTATCCAAAGACCTTGTTTTGCAAACCTTCTGTCTGGGAAAGTGTCGAAAGCCTCTCTCCAACCCTAAGTGGTTTTGTATTCCTCATCCACTAATAAAAATAATAAATGGCTATAAAACTCTAAGTCACCTTTTATTTTCCACACAAATATGTCACTCCAAGAGATGCCAAACCACTCCCATCTCTGAGATTGCTAGAGCAAGAAGCAGCAGGCTGTGACAGAATCAATGCATTGAACAGTTGCCAAAAATGTACTAGTGACAACAAAGCTCCCAGCCTGAGCCCAAGTCCTGTGGGGTTTCCCTTAACATGGTGATCTTTCTGAAATGGTCTGTATGCTCACTCCATATAAGTCTTCTAGAAGAGAGGTCTATTGTAGCCCCAAAGACAATATGAACCAAGGCAAGTTCACATGAAGGCTGCCTGGAGCCGTGGTCCAGCCAGTCGTTTACACTGCTTGTTAATTCAGAAGGCTCAATTATAAAAGAAATCATTGAACCTCTTGCTCGATAGTAGGGACAACACACGGTGCTCCCATGAACAGTGATACTAACTTCATTAAAGTTTTTGTTTCCCAGTCGATGCGTCCTTTGCATTTTCACACAGCTTACCCTTCCCTCCAAATAAAAGAAACCCTGTGGCAGCCTGGATGTTCACTACTTCCTCATCAGTAAGAGATAAGGTCCAATGGAGGTGCACTCACCCCTGTGCTCATGTTCTTAATGAGGATTCTATGTCTCTGGTATCTTCTTCTTGACGTTTCTCTTCTGTACATCGCTCTGCCACTCTCTCCCAGCACTCTATGTTGGCCCAAAGTGACAGGCCCAATTGGTCACTGGCTGAACCCCCAGAACTATGAGGAAAGTAACACTTTCTTCCATAAGTTAACTCCTCACAGGTATTTTATTATAGTGATTAAAAGCTCACTAAAATACTAGCTCATTCTCCTGTGTCCAGACCATTCAGATTTGAGGACTGGGAGTTCAGTGTCCTTTTGGAGTACTCAGAGTTTAATATGGAGGTGCTAGGCCACAAAGAAAGTTGGTCACCTTCTGTCCATCATATCTGTAGTCTCAAATCATGTTTATGTCTCAGCTTGCATGGTGGTACATGAAGGAGAAATAATGTTCCACAGATGGCTTACAGGGCTGCTAGGTTTCTTAGTTATCAACAGAGGATATGGGAGAACTGCAGCTATCTGTGAAGCACAAACTATCTCCCAAGGATTTCCTGAAAGTAACTTGTCATCTACACTGACACGTAACTTCAGGTTCATCTCTTTTTCAAAACCAGTTGCTCTCCACCCTTATGCCCCCCACCCTGGTTGGGGGATGGGTGGCATATTCTTATGCATACATGGCTGGCCTAGAATGTCCAATCCCCCTTTATCAGCAGCCCTGTCTTGCTGTTATAGTCGAGTGCCATCCTGAGCAGGAAAGCAACACCCATTCATTAGAAACCACTGCATGTTGGTTTTGTTTTATTTTGTTTTGTTTTGTTTTGTTTTACAGTCCTGGGAATTGATTGAACCCAGGGCCTCATGTGTGGTAGACACATGCTCTACTACTTGAAGCTCTCATCTTCCTTCTCTTCATAGCACCTGGCAATAAGCATTGAGAAGTGGAAATGACTCGGCTGAGACCTTACTGTTTATCTGATCCTTCCCGTGGTTCGTGGAGTACCAGCCTGACCTAATGCACACAATGCTTGCTGGTGCAAATGTTTTTATCTGCCTGGGATAGAGAGCTAGTCTCTTCTTGCTAGCACGATGTTATCCTCCTGCTAAGGAAGCATAGGTTGGAGGTTATATAGGGAGTCTATCCTTGTCAAAAGGAATAGAAGACCATTTATATGAGTTTTTGTGTCTCATAAATCACAAGCTTCCATACTGGAAAATCTGAAGTCGGACTGCTCAGCCAGAATTGAGAGATGGTCACTTTGCCTTTGGCGCCATGATACCAGAGTCATTTACAGAGCAGGTACCAGTGGCCCCGCCGACTGCATGTCATGTCATCCATCATGTGAAACTAAACCAACAAGGCATGAAGAGATGGTGTGGAAACTCTTGTCAGAGGGTCAGACCACTTCATCAAGGTGCCTGGACAGTGTTTAGGATACTGGGCCAATGTAATGGGTCATTTGGGACAGGCTTTTAAGGCATATTTTCCATAATTGGGGGGGGACAAAAAGTCCAGAAAGAAGTCTATCTTTCATTTTTTTCCACAAATTATTTTTGAGAAAGTCCTTCATCAATGAAACTGTACTACTAATTCTCTACTTGTTTTCCTTAGCCATTCTCTGGTTTTTCTCTATTCTTGACCACTCAAGTGAATCACCTGGATGAGATGAGAAATGTTACTACTTTCAAATACTATTTATTGTTGGGTACACTGTAAAAGAATATGACCATTGAGCCAATCTATGACAGGCTAGCTCAGTGCCATGCAACACATCATGTCTAACTCTCAGCTTCCTGTTCCTGATTCCATGTCTCCTGCTTGCTGCCATGATTCCTGTCATGGGGCACTCTGATAGTTCTGGAACCTTAAGACAAAATAAACTCTTTCTTCATATATATATATATATATGTATATCTGAATATATATACCTGTATATTTATATCTATATATCATCTATATATATATATACATCTCTATATATGTATATATCATCTATCTATAGCTATATAGCTACTCATATATTTTTATAGATATATCTGTGTATATATATGCATATATATCTATATATCATCTATATTCTGCATATGTATATATATATGTATATCAAGAGAGAAAGATTGAGACAGAGATAGAGAGACAGAGAGAGAACACAGCACATGTTTTAAGATCATTAACTTTTAGCTGTCACTGTAATTCAATGAAATTTCAACCTCCATTTTACAGATAAGGGCATGGAAGAAGGAATGGAATAAGGTGTGCAAGGCCATATGGCTAATACTTGCTTATAAATGCTCTAGTTACAGAGCCCCACCAGTCGGTGAGCTCAACTCTATTCCCTGGACTTATGCTCTTAACTGTGATCATAACTTGTAATCAGCTTCCTCTAAAGGATTCCTGGTTATTCAGTGGAAATCCAACAAGTTGAGATGGGCTTATCTGGCTGTGCTGGTAACTAACATATATTAAGCTTGTCTTACCTCCAGATGGGTTGGAATGGAGTCATGAAAAACAAGGCTATCGATGATTATTAGATCCAAATATTTTCAATAGTGAAGAACAAAGTGAATTCTCCTTTAGATGCTTTAGTATAGATAGAGAAAATAGCTAAAATGAAGGAAAATGCTTCTACTTATATGAATATACTGAAAATATTTCTAAATATAAAATATTCCAGAATTCCAAAACTCTGGTCAAAGAGCAGGGAGTACAAAGAAGAGGTAGAACACTTGATAATTTTGTTTACCCTCCGGCACCACAAAACAGAACAAAACACCAAATTCTTCCAACTGATCCCCTTTACTCAGCTCTTCTGAGTGCATCCATTCACTGGGAGGAACTTGCCCTCCAAAATGGCTACCACCTAGAAAGATCTTTCACCGTGCAGAAGGAAGGAAGAGAGAGACAGAGACAGAGATAGAGACAGAGGCAAAGAGGCAGAGAGACGGAGACTGAGAATAAGCCCCGTACTTTGGGGTTGGCACTCGTGAAAAAAAATCATAGAATAATAAACATGAATGAAAATGTGTATGTAAATTAATGCACACAGGCACACATTCATATACATTGTATTAGTACTCTAGAGCTGCCACATAACTTATCAGAAACTGAAAACAACAAAAAATATTTTCTTTTTACTGATCTAGGCAGATGTCTAAGATCAAGAACTCATCAGTGGTTCCTTCTGGGGGTTTGAACAAGACAGCAGATTCTACACCTTCCTCTCATAGCTGCAGGTGGAAGTTGGCAGTCTTGGACTCATGTTGGCATTCTGAGGCTTTAGTCTGCACGTGTTTCTGGTCTCTGCCTGTCTTCAGATGGCCTTGTGTGTGTGACTATGATTCTATCTCTCCTTCTCTCTCTCTTCTATAAACATGCCAGGTTTTGGATTTATAATGCATCCTAACCCAATATGACCTCATTTAAAGTAATTGCATCTACAAAGACATTCTTTTCAAGCAGAGCCACATTCTAAGGTGTGGGTGAACACTGACTTTTGGGAAGTAACACTTAGCCTGCTATACACATGTCTAGGACTGCCCAGTGGTCATAAAAAGTTCTTCACAAAAGCTAAGCAAGTAGCAATTCAGCTCTAAAGTTTTGGGTTCTAACTACTATTATTTACATGTTTTAGAAAAGATGCCAGGATATATTTGGTGGCAGAAGAAGAAAAGGCTGATTCTAAGACTAGTTCTTGGGAAGAACTAGTTTTTCCCAGGATCTTCTCTTTCAAGAACTATCTTGAAAGAGAAAGCAATAAAATATTCAAAGAATAATCAAAGAAAGGAAACGATAGCAAGATTAGTTTTAGAGGCTTCTGCTTGACACATTTGGGATGATATAAACACAAAAAATAAATAATACCATTAATAAATTCGGGGAGGGAGGAAACGGGAAAGGGGAAATGATTTAGAATGTAAATTAAAAAAAATAAAATTAAAAAAAATATCTCAAATGATATAGAAAACCATGACTTCTTACTTATACACATATATTTCTTTTAATAGACACTCAAAAGCACACCCACACATGATATGTGTTTATGTGACGTGTATATACTAATTGCATGTAGAGGTATTTTCAATTCTTTTCCAACAAATATTATTCTATCATTGCAATCTATTGTAGTTCACACAACTGTTCTATTACTGACTCAAAGTATTTCCAGTTTGTGCATTAAAAATCCTTCCCAGATCCTGTCTACAAAGGATTTATAGATTTTACCAACACACAGGGGTGTGAATAAGAGTAACATGAGAATGACCAGCTCATGGCGTTAAATCTTCTGAAAAATATGTTGGAGAAAGAATTGAAAGGACAGTTATTGCATTAGTTGTATTTTTACTTCTGTAATATAATTCCTGACACAAGGAGGTTAAGGGAGAAAGGAGATATTTTGAGAGTGGTTTCAGAAGGTGCAGTCTATCATGTTAAAGAGTGTATGGTGAAGTTCATGCCATATGGCGGACTCTGCCCCTCTCCACAGACCAGGAAGTACAAGGAGAGAATCTCGGTGCACAACTGGATTTCTCCAAACTCCCTCCTTTGTGTTTGTGTAGTGTGTGCTTGTGTGCCCATACCCAGATGTGAATGAGTACAGATGAGAGGTTGAGGCCACATGTCTTTCTCTGTATCTCTCCACCCTAGAGCTCATCAACTGTCTATACTGGCTAGCCTGTGAGCCTTGGAACCCTACTGTTTCTGCCTCCCAGCAGTGGAATGATAACCATGAGCCACCTCTCTTTCTTAGTGCAGAGGATTCAAACTCAGGTCTTCAAGCTGTTGAGAAGACCCTTTAGCCACTGAACAAACTGGTGAATATCCTCAATGTGGGGAAAAGCATTTATAGCCAGCCTGGGAACCAGGGCTAGTGGAGTTTAGTGACTGATCAAGAAATAGATGAGGGGAGTAGCAGAAATGGCAGCTTCTCTGATTTTACAGAGGATAGTGCAAAGGAGAACACAATGGTAGGTATTTCTGAACAGTATAAATGGATGGAACTTCTCATCCCAGTGTTGATGTCATGACTGCCACCAAGTTAGGACTCAGCATCTGGTTACCATGGTACTTTAAAGTCATAGTGCTACGTGTACCTGCCCAACTCACCCCCCCCACACACACACACAAAGTGAGACTGACTTGGAGAAAACCTCCGAATGTTCTTTCTTACTTTAACACATGAATTTTCTACTGAGAATCTGAGTTCTGTTAAGAGCTCATGGAAACAGACACTATTCAAGGAATTATGGGACTCCTCTATCTCTTTCTGGTGTGCATAGACCACTGTACATAGGCAACAGAACAGTTTAGGGCCCAGCAATTTAAATGATCATATCGGCTTTTTAGAAGTCCAGACAGCAATAAACTTATGATTGTGATGGACATGCATCTGCAAAAATAATATTGGAACCCTTGCATGGCTGTAGAGTAGAAGACCATGGTTCTCCTAGTCATTCATTTCTTCTGAATACAGCTCTCACTATGCTCAGGTTAATCAGGAATTCGTTGCTCAGCCTCTGTGTGTTGGTGTTACAAGGCCTGTGTTCACTATGATCACCTGTTACTATTCTTTTCAAGTTTGATTTTTCCAAAGGGTGAGTTCTGTTTGCCTTCCTGAATAATAAAGGGTGCAGAAGAGATCAGACATGGGGTTGGAGCAATGGCTCTGTATTTAAGAGCATTTACAGCTCTTGCAGAGTACTAAGGTTTAATTCCCAGCACACACATGATGGCTTGCTGATGTCTATAACTCTGTTTCCCAGGGATTCAAGACCCTCTTCTGGCCTCCATGGCTACTGGGCATGAATGTATACACAAACATACACACCAGCAAAACATATACATTCACAAGCAAACAAAAATAAATCTTAAAATTAAAACAAAGAATAGTTCAAACACACCTTCAATAAACATTCAGGATCTGTACCTGTTATTGAATTTAGCTAAGTGTTTTTTCTTCAGTAGAACACACCATAGTTTTAGGGAAAAAAAAATACAATGAAAATCTCTTTAAGTGCTTCTTGGCCATTTGGGATTTCTCTGTTGAGAATTCTCTGTTTTTCTCTGTATCCCATTTTTAATTTGTTTATTGGAACTGTTAATGTCTAACTTCTTCAGCTCTTTATATATTTTGGATATTAGCAAGTGTCCTTGTGGGATCGTAGAACATCTTTTGGGTATATGCCAGATGTAGGGTGAGTGAAGATCATTTCCCAGTCTGTAGGTTGTTGGTTTTGTCCTAACGATGGTCTCCTTTGACTTACAAAAGGTTTTCAGTTTTATGAGGCCCCATTTATTAATTCTTGACCTTAGTGCCTGAACCATTTGTGTTTGGTTCAGGAAGTTGTCTCCTATATCAACAAGTTTAAATCTATTCCCCACTTTCCGTTCTATTAGATTAAGTGTGTTGGTTTTATGCTGAGGTCTTTGATCCATTTGGACTTGACTTTTTGGCAGGATGATGAACATGGATCTATTTGCATTCTTCTATATGCAGACATTCAGTTAGACCAGCACCATTTGTTGCAGATTTGCTGGTTTCTCAGGAGATTGAGGATAGTTCTACCTCAAGACCAAACTAGACCACACCTGGCATATACCTAAAAGATGCTCCACCATCCTAAAAGAACACTTTCTCAACTATGCTCATAGAAGCTTTATTTGTAACAGCCAGAAACTGGAAACAACCTAGATGTTTCTCAACTGAATAATGGATATAGAAAATATGGTATTTCTACACAATTTAATACTACTCAGCCATTAAAAACAAGGACATTATGAAATTTTCAGGAAAATAGAACTAGAAAGTATCATTGAATGAAGTAACCCAGACCCCAAAGGACAGGTATGTATGTATTCACTTCTAAGTAGATATTAACCATAAAGGAAAGGATAACTATACTAAAATCAAGAGACCCAAAGAAGCCAAATAACAAGGAGAGCACAATGAAGGATGGTTGCGTCTTTCTCAGAAGGGGAAACAAAATAGATATTGGAGGTGGGTGGAAAGAGAGAACTGGGTAGAAACAGTGATGAGGAGAGGAATGGGGTAGGGAGGATCATATGTAGGGAGAATAGGGGAGTAAAAAAAGAAATCAATCAGCTGGAGGTCAGGAGCAGACTCTAGGACATGACAGAGACCTGGGATGGAGAGAAGTCACACAGGGTCTAAGGGGTGACTCTACCTGAGATTCCTAGAGGGGAGTGGGGGACATGGATCCTGAAGTGGCCACTTCCTGTGGCCAGGCAGAACTTCCAGTGGAAGGATAAGGACAGCAACCTATCCACAAAGCCTTCTACCTAAAATGTGTCCTGCCTACAAAATGTTCAAAGACAAAGATAGAGCAGAGTCTGAGGGAATGGCCAACAAATGACTGCCCCAAATTGTGACCCATCCCATGGACAAGAATCAATACGTGACACTATTAATGATACTTTGTTATGATTACATATAGGAAACTAGCATAACTAACCTTTGAGAGACTCCACCCAATAGCCAAAGGAAAGAAATACAGAGCATTACACCCAAACAATAGACGGAGCTCTGGGAATCTTACAGAAGAGTTGAGAGAAAGAATGAGAGACCTGAAGAGGATCAGGATTCCACAGGAAGACACACAGTATCAACTAATCTGGACCCTTGGGGGTTCCTAGAAACTGAATCACCTCCCAAAGAGCAAGTATGGGCTGGACAGTAGCCCTCTTCACATATGTAGTAGATAAGCAACTTAGTCTTCATGAGAGTCCCCCAAACAACCGGAGCGGGCACTGTTCCTTAGAGCCTGTTGCCTGCCTGTGGATCCCACAACCTTAAATAAACAGCCTTGTCTGGTGGCTTCAGTGGGAGAGGATGTGCCTAATTTAGCAGCAATTTGATATTGAGGATGGGATTAGGAAGGGAGGTGGGGGGAGTTGACACCCAGATGGGGGGCTTCCCCTTCTAAACAGTATTGGGGGAGAATTTATGTGAGATAGTACTGGGAGGAGAGAAAGGGCTGATATTGGGTTGTAAAATGAATACATAATTTAATTTAAAAAAAGAGAGACTCTGTGGGACACCTTCTAGAGCCCTCAGTGGGATACAAAAAACCATCCCGTTGATAATAGTTGTGGGTCCTATAAGAAAGTTCGCTTTACTTTCTGTATTTCACTCTCCTAATGTCCTCTATTTTGTCATAGGAGTAATGTAAGCTATACGGCAGTGGGTGTGCAGCTAGAAATGTTCTTTATCCTAACAAACTCAGTCTGAAAGCTAATTTAACTTCTTAAGAATTAGCCAGTGTAGTGAAGGTGGGAGTTAAAACTTGAACTCCTTGGCTCAAGTCTGCTAGATGGAACTGATCATCCCAGGGGAGGGAAGGGTTAGACACTGTAATTTTGTCATAATGAAACTGATTTGCATGCAGCTTTACACAGATGTATTTTTATGAAATAAAATGAGACACCCCTGAATTCTGCTTTGGTATTCAAAAGATTTTTTTCACAAGCCAAAATATCTGTACCATTTACAAACCTAGTCCTGGGAGATTTTAACAGAAAGTCACTTGTTGAATTTCAGGACACATTTCCCCTTACCCTAGGACATGCCTAAGCATTCTCTGAGGCTTCTTTATGGCCCCAATCTGCCCCACCTCAAGGAGAGGGGTAACTCTCTCTATTAAATAAGCCTTGATTCTCAAGATTTATGACCACCTACTCCATGGCCTCCCAGTCAAGGCACAAATAAGAAACGGGGGTTCTTTTGCTGACAATTCAGCAATGGGATGGTCGTGTGTTTTATTTTGAAGTAAAATGCCTTTGAAAGTCCAATGGAACATGGCAGGGAAAATGTTTCTAACAGGCTATGAGTATGATGCCCACAACAATCTAAATCCTAATCCCATGCTTCCATATCAATGACAGCAAACCCTGTCCTTCCTTCTGCTCCCTTCTGAATCCCCTGCACTAGGTGTTGGTTGTATGTGTGTGTGTTGGGGGACAGGGGAAGGCTCTTTCCAGATGAAGTTAAGAGGCTCCAGAGGATAAAAACCAGTAAAGTGAAAGTTTTTAATAAGTTACAAGAATCTCAGATTCTATCATGATCCACAAAAGATGTGCCCTAAAATGTCCTTGGGGCATTATTGAGGCTCAGCCTGTGTCCTGAAGAAGGGACCAGGACTAAGTCATCTTTTTGGCATATATGTTTTATTGCTACCAAGTCAGCATTGCAGGATGAAGAGCCAGACAACCTTTCTTGGATTAATGACTGAGCTGTTCATCTAGTACTTACATGATGAGTGAGGAATGTTAAGTGCTTTTTAACAGTCCTTAAGCACATTAGAGCTTTCACATCCTGATCCCTTTGTCTGTTATCAAATCCCTAGTAAATAAGGACAGCACTGGAGTTAACTAAGAAAGAAAGAAAGAAAGAAAGAAAGAAAGAAAGAGAGAGAGAGAGAGAGAGAGAGAGAGAGAGAGAGAGAGAGAGAAAGAAAGAAAGAAAGAAAGAAAGAAAGAAAGAAAGAAAGAAAGAAAGAAAGAAAGAAAAAACAAACTACTGAACTCCATCTTCTCGTCCCCATTTAGGTGTTCTAACTGAATTGCAAGAGAGCTGATCTGTTAAGGAGAGGCATGAGGTGAATGTGAAGGGAGTCTTGGTTCTACTGCCCATAATCAGTTCTTTCTGAATAGTTACTTTTTGGGGGGAGGAGGGTTGCTTTGTTTCAGAGAACATTCTACAGAGGTCTAGGAATTCTCCAGGTTTTTTTTTGCCCCCATGCACACAAAGCACAAGGGATGAAACTGAATATTTTGTGAAGTGGGGGAAATTAGCCAGAAATAGAGAGACCTGTGTCTCCTGTCACTAAAACCAACATATTTTACGATAAGGATTCATCAATATCATGCAAATAACCTTTCATAAGTTCATAATAGTTTAATAATAGGAGCTAGACTCTTCGAGGATTCACTGGCTTTCCCGTTTCCCACATTATCCTCACATCCTCTAGGGTGACAGAATCAATAGAGTTGATAGAAATGCACTTCAGTTCCCTAAACAATAGAATTGAGTAAACATTTTATTGGCTTTCATATTTAATGGCTTTGGCCTCCCCTTAACCCACACTTCTGCATACAGACAGTACAGTAATCACAGCTGCCCATAGCCTGCCTCTGGGGTCTAACAATGTCTTTTAAAAGTTTTCTAAATTCCAAGGAGTTATTACCTTGCTTTGAACTCACTCATGGTTTAGAATGTATTGTGCATCTTATGCTGGGTGAACAAATGCTCTTGAAGGCTAAAAGCTGTCTGCCACCTATTTTTGTAAGGAATCTCCTGGAGAGGGTGTATCTATCATTCATTTATGTTTGTCTATGGCCAATTTTGCCCTGCACTGGCAGAGCTGAGTAGCTGTGAGGAGAAAAAAATGCTCCTAAGAAGGCTAAAATATGCATATACCACTGGTACATTTCTGAAACGATTTGCCATGTGAGCTATATTAACCTGGGCAATAGCATGTCTTGTAGAGTCTATGTAGTCAGCAAAGGGGACTCAGGACTTACTGTGCCCCTTCCATCTACAAATCCAGTGTGGTTCCATTGACATCTGGAAAGTAAGCCTTGGTGAGAGTATTTACATCATGGATCTGGCCAGACACTAGCAAGAACATTTTAACTAGAAACTGGCTAGTTATCTACAAGCACACTACTTTTGGTAGCAATTCTTACACAGATGCTTCCTGAAATGAAATAAAATAATGGATATCCTAGCAGTGGGCATTGATCTTAGTAGAAACATGGAATCAAATTTAAAGAACGTGACTTGATATTAAGGTATTTAATTTTATTAAGGAAAAACTGGTTCCATTCAATATAAAAATCAGAGAAAATTCAGAGTAAAATAAACTTGTAGGCCAAGCACTGTAGACATTATGATAAAAATGTTAAAGTCTTTCTTCTATTGCTATTATATAATTTCATTTAAATCATAAGAATATGCCTTTGATAACATTTGTAATTTTGTTGTAATTCACTCAAGTCAAATTAACTAAGTTTCTCATAATATATTAGAAAGGTTCCATTATTAATCACTGAAAATACTTCCATATTCAAAATTCCTGAAGATTTCATCTGGGTAACTTCTAGAGTTTGATATCATTAAAGGCCAAAAATTATGCTTAATTATCTGGACCTACCTCAGTCATTCACCCAGGAACAAACAGAAAATAAAGTTATTAGATGTCAGACACTTTCTTAGGATTTAGGGATGGAACAAGAAGAATGAAAAGAATTCCATATAGAAGAAATCAGGTTGTTACCTTAGAGACTTCGTTTGAAGCATGTAAGTTGGGAGTTGTTCAAAACAGTATAAAGATTTCATATTTCAATTCTATTCAACAGAATGTAAATTCATTCGTTCCTATTACATGTCAGACTATGTGAAACACACACACACACACACACACACACACACACACACACACACACACACACACCCCTAAAGTACCATGTTTAATTGCACAAGAACTGGCACCAGGGGCCCAGTGGGGAAAACTCAATAAAGTCAGCATGTTTTGGTTGGAAACTCTGTTTATAATCACATCCAGAGTAAGTCAGCTAAAGGCAAAGGGGGAATATATTATAAGAAAGAAAGTATATCTGGACGAAAATGCAACTTCAAAAATATCGCTACCTATCAAAGAAATAATGTACCCAGGGATCCCACCTGTCAGAGTAATCTCATTGCCTCCTGCTGCCCATGCCTGCTTCAGTTATGCTGTTTGTACAAAAGCTCTGTGTGCTTTTGGCTTCTACCAGGGCTCAACACAACTGATAGAGATAGTTACAAACTATTGTTCATTATCCAAAGGAAGACTGTGATGGTTATCTTGACAAATGCAGCTTCCAGGAGTTGTGAGCAGAGGAGAGCATCCGCATATGACTCTGTGGAAAGAGTGGTTGGGTAGGAACATTGTAGGAGGATATTCACCTCTTGCCTGCTCCTCTCTCTGCCCAGCTATGCTCCCTACAGATGAATGTGCCATCTCCTGAGGCAATCTTTCTATCACCTATTCAAAAGAAAGCTCCGTGCCTCAGACTTCATGGCTCAGCAACTGACCTATGATGACTGGGGATGAAGAAAGAACAAACAGATGCACAGATACATGTACAGAAAACTGCGATCAGGGAGACTGCTTTCTCTGCTGGTGACCCAGTAACGACAGCAACCTGAAAGCCCTTGGCATATATTTTATACATCTGAACCAAGGAGATATATGCTTATTGTACACAGTTGAACAAGAAGGCAGATTTAGGTGTCTATAGAGAAGCAGTCCTAGGTTGTAAAAATCCAGGAGGAGGATGCTGATTGACATTTTCTGCACACACTCTCCATATGTGCACATGGACCAGAAGAAGCTTCACTTTTCCTGAGCCTGATTCTAGGAAGCCTTTGGCATTCCTGTGTCCTCGGCACAGTCACATTCATGTCTACAATGTACACTCCTTCAGAACCTCCTACTGTCCTTATACACTCATTCAGAACTTCCTTCTGTCCTCACACATTCATTCAGGATGCCCCTCCACTTCCCACAGCTCCTGGGTAACATTTAGCAGGTATTCTTGCTTCTTAACTCAGTGACTCATCTGCATACCAGTGGAAGAAGGGATGTGTGTCCTAGTACAATAAAAACCCCATGTCAACTTGGAGATCAGAACTTCTGGGCTCAAGTCATTCCTTGAAATTCATCAATACAATAACTTGAACAAATTGCTTTACTTCTGTGAATAGGTGCTTCTCAATTCATTCGAAAAGGAGGAAGGATAGAAGAATGGCTCAGTAAGTAAAGTGGTTGTCTCATAAGCATGAAGACCCGAGTTCAATCCTCAACCCCCATGTACAAAGCTTGGTGTGGTGGCTCAATGGAATTCCAGTCCTGGGAGAGAGAGACAAGTCAGTCTGCCCAACCTGTCATAACTAAGGAGCTCTATGTCTTAGAGAAAGTCTCTGCCTCCAAAGTGAAGGTGAAGGCTCCTGTGGAATATCCAAAGTTGACTTCTGGCCTCCATGTGTGAGCAAGCATGCATGTGCATGCACTTGTATGAGTGTGGGCACACACACACACACACACACACACACACACACACACACACACAATGAGGAAAGGCAGAGAAGGAAGGCAGGTTTCTCATACAGCTACATAATCTCTTAAAAATTCCAGAAGTTACCCTGATAAAATCTTTATACAGCTATGTATACATAGTAACAAAACCTAAAAACTCTCAGAAAAATAGAAAATATATATAGAACAATGATTGGTAGATCCCCAGAGAAAGAATATAAGCAAACATTCTGAAAGAAAAATACATTGCAGAGAAGAAGCATTGTGGTGGGCTGCCATGTCTTGATGGGTAACCAGAGAGAGTGCTCTGTTGGGCACCTACAGTACAGACAACCAGAAATCTTTTTCATTTGAAGTACCAGAGTCCAGGGCTTAGTAAATACATGTTTTCATGTGAGAGCTTAAAGCCTATGAGAGAAAGAACAGGGCTGGAAGGTTTTAGCTACTTTATGTGTAGTACTTATCACACAGACCAACAGAGTGACATATTTGCAAAATATGAATGAAGATAGTTGTCATCGTCATCATCATTAGCATCATCATCATCAACAACAACGACAACTCTGTGCCCTACTGCTATAACATGAACCTTAACATTTTCTGGTATACTATCCTGGGAGTAAAGAAGTTTACTTTTTGTACCTTGAGCAACTACATTTCCTACATAGTCCATTCATTCCTTCTTACTTGACAACGAAAAAGGATTTTTAAGAACCTTCTTGCATATCCAGGTCCCTTGGTCTAGACTTTTCTACTCACCAATGCCAATCTGTTGCTTTACCATTGATTTCCAATCCTCTCTGGAAAAGTAAGAACTATACATTTACAAATCACTTACAGCTATAGATATTGTTATTAACATCCTTACTCATTTTTAGCCTTTCCCCAAGGCATTTCAGCTCCCTCACACCACATCCTATTATGACCTGTTATTGTAATTGCCCACTGAGTTTTATAAAAAAGCAGAATTTTTTCCCTAATATAATCACAATGAATACTCATGCAGGGGAGATGTAAGCTCTAGCCATGCAGCTGCAGCTCACACAGAACAACATGGGGTGGGGAGATGCCAGGAAGAGCCAGTTTTAGGAAATGAATGACAAACCCACAAATAATCATTGCAGGGTAATGAAGGCTCAGGGGCTGCTCGGCACAATGATGGCGTGACTGTCTGGGAAGATGTGATTATAGGACTACAAAGTCCGTGCAGCTGGCCTTAAAATGGAGTGGAATTCTTTGCAGAAAACTGGCAAACTACTGCCAGCTCCTAGGCCCAAGGTAAACAAGAACAGAAAGAATAGATTTCTTTTCCATTTAGACTCCGGTGGAAGGCAACAAGTCATCCTGCAATGGCTGAGGATCAGGGAAGGGCTTAGAGAGTTCAAATGATTTCCCTGTGCCTGAAGCCCAAATGCCTCCAGTGGAGCAAGGGGGGAGCTCCTTGAAGTAGAAAGGGGCAGAGCCTTCTTAAAACAGAAAGGAGTGGGCCTCCATGAAGTTCTGCATTTAAAAACCCTAAACCCTAGTGTTCTTAATTCTCTTATTGAACCTTACCAACTGCTACTTGAGCTAGGATCACTCTGGGATTTAATCTATGTGTGACTATTCTGGGTTGATATGCAAAATGAAGAGAGGCTTAACTTGGGAAGAGTAACTGCCTTGTAAGGAGTGTTAAAACCTTTGAGTGTTTAGACAAGACCATGTTATTTCAGGGTCCTTGAAGGCTGGTACGTGACTCAGTTGTGTCAGACTTATGGATTGTTTCTGAGATGTTTAGATCCACATTCATATTCTAAGCCTTATTAAGTATGTTCTCTGACTATAGAACATGTAATTCTACATTTAAATAAACACTCAAAAGGACCCTGAAAGCTCAGGAAATCTTGGGTGTATTTCAAAGTTTCCTTAAAGTTCTACAACTGCAAGAAAAGCAAAATCAAAATCAAACACAAACACAAACTTCAATGGCCAAAGAAAAGGTCTATAGATTTTATAAAGACTTTGGACCATGGCACTAAAATGTTTGTAGCTATAAGATCAGTGTTCTTTGAAGAGTGCCTGGTATAGTCGACTATCTATAAATTGAACTGTAACCTTTCCCTACAGTTATAAGAAACATAATTAAGCCCAGACAAGCCAGGTCTAAAATTCTCATTAGGAATCAAAGTCAAAGGGGAAAATATTTTAATCTTCTTGACTCTACCTTCCTACCTATAGCTAGGTAGATATCCCCAAAAACCAACCCATGTTATGTATAAGCCATACTGACAAAAATGGGCACTATATTGTTAAGTCTTACAATCATGTCTGATGCAGCTAGAATGTTAGAAATGTGCTGGTCAGCTTTTGTCAACTTGACACAAAGCTCATATTTCTTGGAAGAAGCAATCAAAGTTGAAACTAAATATTCATCAGATTGGCTTAAAGGCAAATCTATAAACATTTTTGGTTTTGATTAAAGATTGATATGAGATGTCAAGCTTACTAGGAACTTGGACACATGATCCTGGCTGTATAAGAAAGCAGGCTGAACAAGCCATTGGGAGCAAGTCAGTAAGCAGCAGTCTTCTATGGCCTCTGCATCAGTCCCAGACCCCACGTTCCTGCCTTGAGTTCTTACCCTGACTTCATTCATTGTCACACTGTGATGTGCCATTGTAAGATGAAATAAACTTTCCTCCCTAACTTGCTGTTTGGTTATGATGTTTAAGCACAGCCACAGAAACCCTAACAAGGATATCTACCAAGAACTGGTGATATTGGAAAGTATAGATGATCCTTGACTGACAAGGAGTTTCACCATGATAAAGTTGTTCAAAATGGAATTTTCCTATGTAGGTCCACTTGTTGCAATTAATATATGAGCATTATAATGGAACAATGAAGTACACTTCACAGTATCTTTTAACTGTCCTCATGATTAGAGATGTGGTTTGCTGCCGTGCTCAGTATTGCAGAGGAACATCCTATCACATATCGATAGCCTTAGAAAAGATCAAACTTAAAAGTATGATTTCTGTGGAAGGCACAGAGCTTTCACAGAAGTTGGACATTAAAGAAATTATAAAGTTAAGTCAATATAAGCTGTAATGTACCTGTAGGTTTGAATAATCAAAGTCACATTTCCTACCTCCAATTGTTTTCTTGTATATGAGCTTCATTCAGATTTATTTTATACTAAAGAAAAAGCAGAAAAGAAGAAAGTTTCACTTGGTTTTTGTTATTGTTGCTTTGTTTTGTTTTGTTTTGCTTTGCTTTGTTTTGCTTTGCTTTTCATTACAGTGACTCTGGGCTCCATGTTCCCAGTCCTGAAAAGAAAATAATGTCAGCCATTACCACATTCTTTCAATAATCCCAGACCATGCAAAGATTCAGCAGAGCATACGAAGCATGGGATGTCAGTCCAGATTGGTCAGTACTGAGACATCTGGGTCTTTATCTGCACACTCCTCCTTAGTTCAGCATTTGTGTTTCTACCAACGCTACAGAAATTTCTCTAATGCAAGGAGCCCTCATAGCTTAGATACAGATTCTCTGTTTGAATCATGACCCCTCTGGGGTGATAGCCAGACATCCTTGGCTTCATAAGCCCCAACTTTCCGTTGTCACTGAAACCATTAGTTGTGCAAGTGATCCCATGGCCTCTTTGTTGTACCTTGAGGAAAGTGAGCATAAAGGGAAGCCAGACAGATGTTGGCACAGTGACTCCTATTGTTGCTGTGATACAGCAGTCTTTTATCTCTGACCAAATAATACTTTGAGTCCCTGAACTAAGTTCTGATTGTTAGCAAGTTGGGTATAATCTCTAGTCCTGTACTCTTCTTAGTACTCCTATACTCTGTCTTCTAGGTGGGACCCTGCTTCTCAATCCCATAGCTACATTTGCTCAAAACAAATCTGACTTAGCCGAGTATCCACTTATACTTTGTATGGAACCTACTCACAGTATCTTTGGAGGTCAGAGCCAAGTACCATCATATTGTGTGTCAAGCCTAGATGTTATCTGGCCATGAGTTTTGTTGTCCTTTCCAAGACATAGCACTGACATTCTAGCAAAGTATCTGAGCCAAATTACATTTTGAAGAAAGCCCCAATGAAGATGAAACATGCAAATAATGAATACTTAATTTTACAGTTTTGAAAAGTGCCCATTAATGTGCCAAAGTCCTAAAATAACTATTTTATCTATCTTGAGATAGTGGGTGATTGGATATTATAATGAGGGTGGTGGTATGAAGGTACACTTGTTTGAACAAATCTATATTCTCTTTTCTCTTTTTCTATTATTTTCTGTTTATTTCCAGGTCCCTGAGTTCTTTCTCTCCATACTTTATGATCCAAAGGGCTCATTGCTAATAACCATTCCTACTTCTGCTCATGCACATAACTCTAGCTGCTCTATGAAAGACGTTATAACTATGGCTCAGTGAATTTCCCAACCTTAAGCTCCTGCCAACCTCTCAGTTGAAACACTTCAAGTGTGGTTCACAGGTTCTCATAACCCAGTTTATTGGATATACATACCCACACAAGTGTATAGGCATGCATATGCATGTATACATGAACAAAACAGATATATATATTGTACTACACCCATATAAATTCAATAATATAAAATATGTCCATGTATCAAACTCTTACCCATGAAGAGTATTACAGAAGCATTCAAGGTTATCTCAATAACTCTCTAGCTACATACATAAGCTATAGTTAATTGGTTTTTTTGTTGTTGTTGTTGTTCGTTTTTGTTTTCACATGTGTGTTTGGGGTGTGTGTGTGTGTGTGTGTGTGTGTGTGTGTGTGTGCAATGAGAATGTACTTAGGTGCATGTGGTGGTTTACATCAGGGGTCTTCTTCAACTGGTCTCCTCCTTATTCCTTTAGAAAAGATCTTTTAATAAACCCAGAGCTCACATACAGCTAGTGTAGCCAATCAACCTACTGGGGGATCTTCTGTCTCCACCTTTCAAGACTGAAATGGCAGACAGTTTGAAACTCCCACCCAGCATTTCCTTGGGGCCTTGGGATTGGAATGCTGGTCCTCATGCGTACACAGCAAGTGCTTTACCCACTAAGCTATCGCCCAATCCTTCAATCACACTTTGAACATTCACTTTCCAATTTTGTTTTACTTGCACTTTCAATTTATCTCTATGGTCCTAAAGAATATGTAATTGTGGTTTCATGGCATTGGACATTATATGAAGTTATTTGTACACATTTTCAATAATTTTTCCTGAAAGTAAAACTTTCAGGAAATTTTTATTTCTATTGTTGTTACAGGCTAATGGAGTTCATGCATCACTGTTTGGCAGAGCTTGCTTCCTCTGTAGCACGTTCATATCATTGGCTCTACTGTCTTTTAGATCTCAAAATTGTTTTGCATGTGACTGTTAGTGTTATGCTCTCTAGTTCTGTGGAGAGTCCATCTGCCTCTTGCTCATGTTCTTCCTCTCTGTTTGCCTCTGCCTCTGCCTATGCCTCTGCCTATGCCTCTGTCTCTCTTGCATGCTCTCTCACTCTCAGTCTCACTCACTCACTCATTCACACACTCACTCACTCACTCTCAAAATCATGTGGAAGCCCTCACATTTTCCCTGAAAGTTCAGAAGGCTTTTAGGTCTTCTATGTGCTCTGATGTGCAAGATCATGGCTATAATTTGTGGTGTGTGTGTGTGTGTGTGTGTGTGTGTGTGTGTGTGTGTGTGTCTGTCTGTCTGTCTGTCTGTCTGACTGTCTGTCTGTCTGTCTATCTGCCTGTCCATATAGAATAGTGGAGAGAAAAGTAATTGCTAATAATGCAAGTAATTTTTCTAATTCTTTCTCCACTTTCTTATAGACAGGTATACAGAACCACATAGCAGTGATATTACACATACATTTTTGACTCAACCTGGTATAATAGCCTAAAGAAAGCAAAACAAACTAACAAGCAAGGGGGGGGCTAAGTATGTAGCCAACACTTAAAAGAAAAAAAGAAAAAAGAATGAAAGTTATGAAAACTTTAAGAGCTACTTTTTTGACTTAAATCAAAGATCTAAAATACATCTGTTGCAGGAAATATTAAAAAGATGGACCAGCAGGTTTCCCGCACAACTGCTGGCAACTGGTGGACCACATGGCTCCAGCCGGGTGATCTCAACTCGGTGGTCTCTCTGAGATGGAGCTCCAGAGTCCCTTGGCGGATCACTGCTGCCAGCCCCACACAATGACCATCTACCTCACTGTCAGCCATCACAACACCCATCTACCCAGTAGAATCAAAACTCTTAAAGTTTATAATTAACCAATAACCAATCAGATTTATGTATCAATAAACTCAATTTACAAGATGCCAATACAATAATTTCAGAACCAATTGATAATAATAAAAGCTTTATCACAACTATTCTAACCTTATGATATCATAACTACCTGTGGATGGTTAAAGCCACATTGGTTCATGTCCTCCTCCATCTTTGCCTTCTTCCTTCTCCCCTGAGATGCTCTCTGTCTGCAACTCTTAGCTCTGCCTCCCTTTTCCCTGTCCAATCACAGGCCTCCTGCTCCCCTAATGTAATTGGACAGGGAAATCCTGCGGCATACATCCTGCTTTCTACTGAATTTGGGTTGCTTTTTTTTTTAACCTTTCCTTTCATTTTTTGCCTGCTTTCTTTACACAGTGCTGGTGTGCATGTGTGTGTGCGTGTGCGTGTGTGTGTGTGTGTGTGTGTGTGTGTGTGTTGGGGAAATGTATGTTTTGGGTAGGTCATATATCATGTGTACATGGATGCCAGAGGTAGGTACCATGTGTCTTCTATTGCTCTCCACATTTTTTTTTGAGATAGAGTGTCTCACAGAATCTGGAACTCAGTGATTGGCTAGATTGGCTGACAGACAAGCTGTCAGGACCCTCCTATATCTACCTCCAATTAGTGAGATTTCAGGTAGACACATCCTACTCTACTTTTTACAGGAGATAGAAATATGAACTCAAGTGATAGTGGAAGTACTTTGCCCTCTGAGCCATTGCTCGAGCCTCTCCTTTTCTCTACCCTACAGTTTTCATATACACTGTGTTTAAAGTTGGCAGGTTATTTATAATAAGCTATGTAGACCTCATAGATGTAAGTTGAATACATCTAATTTGTGTTGGTGCTATAATATTTGGTGTTATAGGATTCATTCTGTGCCAAATCCTGAGACAGGTAGTGAGTGGTGAATTGGGTTTGAGCAAAGCCAACAGAAGTTTGGCTGTTCTGTGGATTTTTGAAAATACAGAAGTGATTAAATTAAAATTCTCTTCAAAGGGAGGATCCGGCTATACCACTCCTGGGCATATACCCAGAGACTTTACCTGCATGCAATAAGGACACATGCTCCACTATATTCATAGCAGCCTTATTTATAATAGCCAGAAGCTGGAAAGAACCCAGATGTCCCTCAACGGAGGAATGGATTCAGAAGATGTGGTATATTTACACAATGGAATACTACTCTGCAATTAAAAACAATGAATTCACGAAATTCCTAGGCAAATGGTCAGAACTTGAAAATATCATCCTTAGTGAGGTAACCCAATCACAAAAGATCACACATGGTATGAAGTCACTGATAAGGGGATATTGACCCAGAATCTCAGAATACCCTAGACACAATCAGCATATCAATAGATTTCTAAAAAGATGGAAGGAGAGACCCCTGGTCCTGGAAAGACTGGATGTAGGGGAACGCCAGGACAGAGTAATGAGAGGGGGTTGAACGGAGAAAAGAGGGAGGGAAGGGGGCTTATGGGACTTTCGGGGAGGGAGGAAACGGGAAAGGGGAAGTGATTTGGAATGTAAATTAAAAAAATAAAATAAAATTAAATTAAAAAAAAAATTCTCTTCAAAGTAGAAAACGAGGGGCTGACATGTCTCTACTACAATGTTCAGGATGGCTGGCACTTCTGAGTCTGGATTTCTTTAAATGTGTCAAGTGTGACCTTTACTAGGTTTAATTCAATTCAATTTAATTCTGCAAAATTCATTGAAGCCAACTTTTGCCAGGCTACTGCACTAAAAGACCTTAAAGAACATATCGTTTAGCATTAAGTTCAGTTTTAAACGTTGTGAAAAAAATTCCAGAGTCAGAAAGCCATTATTCTCAGTGTTGCTTCCCCACACAGTTTCTACATCTGACCTTTGTAAGTATCAAAAATGACAGTGAGCCAGAACCAGAGAGAGGGACAAAGGGAAACAGGCAGAATAAGAAGAAATGGGGAGAGTGAGCCAGTTGCTCTAGCTCCATTGCCGTTACTATGATAAGAAATGGGCTTTTGACTTGAAATTCCACACTGCAGTCTATCATTTCCGGGAAGTTGGGACAAAAACTCCACAGCTGATCATGCCATTTACATAATCCAGAGGAAAGAGATTTTAAAAAAAAAAAACTCATTGCTGCTTGTTTACTACTTCTTACCTAGCTTCCCCTCTCTTACATAATTTAGGACAACCTGCCTAGGGAATGGTGCCACCCATGATGGTCTGTGTCTTCACATCAGTTATCAATCAGAACAATTATCCACAGATGTGCTCAAAGCAAAATTTACCTAGATGATTCCATTAGCATTCCTCCTTGGTGATTCCAAATTGTGTCAAGTTAAGAATTAGAAGTAACCAGCACAACAATCAATCCAGTCAAGAGAGTGAGACACATGCTAATCATAAAGTAATTCAGAAACCACACTCCTGATCACTATGGCATCTTTCATCTTCTAAACAGGTATCAGGTTACTAGGTCCTCCATGTCTCAGAACTTCCAAGAGTCAAGTTAGAATTTAAAGAGCACTTTATGGAAAGCCCTTATATCTCCCCAAATATTCTGTGTGAAACTGTTTTAAAATCATATCAAGTATTCTTTCATTTTCATAAGATTCTCATCCCTAAATCTTTCCTCAAGTGATGATGTGAGATCTTGGGAGAAATGGAAGCAATTTATAATGGACCAAAGGAAGCTTGTGGCTTGTTCTTATCTTATTTTGGTTTGGTGAACTATGGAACAGCAAAAAGGCCATAGTAAAGAGAAATATAAAGTGAAGCCCAAATCATGTATACCTTTGCCCGGCTGCCTTCCTCTGAATATGATGCACTTTCACACTTACTGACATGGTGGCTCTATAATCAGATTAGTACCTACAAGTAGGTTTGCTGTCAGCACTTTAACCAAATTACTTATATGCCCTCTGTCAACTGTGCTGCCATGTTAGTGCATCTTCCCTTTATATACTGAAGAAAACGTTCAACAGGCTAACCTCAACAAGATGAGTTGTCCCTAGTCAGTAAGGAATATGGCCTCCAAAGACTCACTCAGAAACTGAATACTGCACAGCACTGGGTTACTAAGCACGGCATTGCAGATAAAAGAGATCCGCTGGAGAATTTGTCTGGTCTCTAACTTTGCAGAGTGTTCTCATGGGCTACATGTTGTACATCTCCCCATTATTAACAGGGCCCCTCTCATCCAGCTTCCATGATCTGCCTAAGTGGTAAGTGATAAAATATGAAGTCATTAGACCCCAAGGAAAGCCACATTCTAGTAGCTCATCCCTAAAAATGAAAAACTTTCAAGCTCTCTTGTACTCAAGTCTTGCTTTCTGTTATGTGTAACCTTAAGGGAGGCCCTCATACACAGTTTCTTCATGCACATAAAGAAAGAAAATAACTTTGACATTTCATCCTTGTGAGGATTCAAGGAATGTGGTGAGTTTATGCAATATTCCCTCAATAAATGTCAGTGATTATTATGTTCTTCATCTCAAAAAATGTGGGGATGGAACACTAAAAAGATCTCTCTTAGGGCATCATCACAATATTTAAATAACTAACACTTGAGGTTTTTTCATACTTTCTCTGAATGAACACCTTTTTTTAAACACAATGTTTTGAACTTGACTAAATATTGGTGTTTTGGTTTTTTCCCCCTCCTTCAAGGTTCTTTTAATTTTTCTCTTTTCTGCTTATCAATAGGAATCTTATTTTCTACTCTGACTGTCTTAACAACCTCCCATTTCTTTACTTCCCCAAAACTACTAGCTATTTTTGTCAGTAGAGCTGCATTTCTGAGGTCAAATCCATCCTTTCCTCTCTCTATTCTTTCTCCCCAGGTGTGGCTCTCTAGGTGGAACCTGAAACTGCCTTTCCTGACAAGATTTGTTTTGATGTCTTTATTTAGCAAAGTGAGTTGGGACTAAGATTTGGAGGCTGCAGTAGAAATCAAGATGATTCAACATTTTGAAACATGTCTACACATAAGAAGTTATCAGAAATTATTTGAACCACAGCCAATTCCACAAAAAACTAAACCAAAACAACACAACAAAGAAACAAAAACCAAAATGACATGTTACCTAACTTTTAAAAATAATATTCTGCCTGCAGATATTTAAGGTATCAGAATATTCTCATTATCATCTTGTGATGAAAACTTGACCCACTAATTTGTAGATCTACAAAGGTGATACCTTAAGTTGAAATGATTTTTGTCTTAAAAGTATAGGAATAGAGACATGGCAGCTACCATAAACACCTATGTCCACATACTCCTTCAGGTCTAGCCTAGTGGTCTTTTAAGATCATGTCTAAGACACTAGCTAAACACATTCTGGACTTGCCAGGAGCCTCTGTATCCTGTGTTTTGTTAAGAGGCACATTTGAGATTTGACTTCATCAATTGCTCCACTAATCTGATTCTTTCTTGCCTGACAGCTGAACATATAGATTGCTGTAGGATAAAAATGTCACTGGTACATTCAAACACATAAAAATGGAATTTCTGAGCCAATTGTTCAATAACTAAAACGGCCCACATCACAATGAGATGGAAACACAATAAATGAGATACAGAATTCTACTGAAAATGTATAGGAAGTGAAAAGGTATGCTTTCATTATTAACTAAAGTTGAAAAGGTGAAATTCTAATGTTAGATATTGGAGGTCAAGTAAAAAATTGTTAATGGGAAAGTATTCAATCTAGTTCCCATTTAATGACATATGAAACACAATAGGTCATATCTAGAAGAAACTCTCATAGGAGGAGAAGAAGCACCTCTGACATATTGAGTCTCTCTATCATCATCTACTGTGAAGACAAGCAAAGAACATGCTCCTAGGCAGGACTTTCAATCTCGCATAGTACATAAAATGCTAGTCTTACAATATAAATAGTACACATGAATTGCATTTTATTTCAACAGCATGTACCATCTATCCAAAAAAATGCGGTGAATTAGGTGTTAGTCAAAATCAAAAGTAAAATACAATGTGATTGGAAAAAATAAAAAAGATGCTATAATAGTCTTTGTTGAAATGGCACTACTTTTCCAATATGAGAACATATGTCACAGCAAGTAGTAATCTCTCATTCTCATTTAAAAACATTTCAAATACATTAAACTTATTTTTAAAGTTTTCTTTCACATTGGTGAAACAAAACAGTGAGTTCTCATTTAGTCTTTGACATATGTTCTTCTTGTGTGTCCTTTATTGTTTAATAACTATTAGTAGTTAGGTCTCTGACTTGCACTATAAACTAAGAATTGTAACCAGTTATCACAACCAACAATGGTTATATAATATTATATATGAGTATAAATCTGTTGCAGGAACTGGTAAAACCTAAGAACAAAATGAAGTTCTCTAATACATACTGATACCCAACTATTTATTCTAGATGTAAAATAAAATCATATGAGGAACCTCAAGATTTCATTCATAATATATAAAACATAATGAATGTTAATTTTATCATAATACCAATAAAAGTCAAAGGTCTACAGAAATCATTATTTTTCCCTGGTGATATGAGCTAAGTTAATCAGAAGTTGGTTGTCACTGAAGGTTATCACATCAATAACCGTACCCAGTCTGGGCCAACACATAGTGACAACTCAAATTCTAACCATTAAACATCTACTTAAAGATGTATCTCCACAAATATAGTTTAAATCAGTCTAGTTTCAAGAGAAGTTTGGCATAATACCAAAAAATTATGAGCAGAAAAGATGAGCAAAAGAGAAAAAGAATAACCACCGGAAAAATTATATGTAGTTAAGAATGAGATAGTCAATGTCCCAAAAAACTATTTTGAATAAGTATAAAGAGTGTATCAAAGACTTTAACAGAAAGGTTGACAGAATATATAAGCAGATAAGGAGTTTCTATATAAAAGAGACACTGTGAGAAAAATTCAAATGTCATTACAACACAAAAACATGATAACCTATTTAAACATGACTTTAACAGGATAATTGAATATTTCTATTTGAATAAATTCAATAAATGAAATAGAAATGCAAAATCATGCAAACATAATTACAAAAGATGAAATGCTAAAATAAAAAGTTGGAAAGAGTGATTTAAAAATATGTAAGACCCCTGAAATAGCATTAGCCGAATATGTGTGTAATATGAATCCTGGAAGAACCAAAGAGATTGATGGAAAAGAAATCTTTGAAATTATGAGGTTTAAGTATTTTCCAAAATTAGTGAAACACATTTAAATCCAAACCCAAATGTTTCGGAGACTATAAACAAGATATTTACACGATATAAACAAGATATAAACAAGATATCTTGTTTACTCAAAATAAACAAGAAAAGTAAGAGGAGGGAATTATAGATTCATTTCATTCAAAACATTAAAATCTGGAAGGTAGGAAATACCTTGTAGGTAGGCAGATAATTCCCTAACCACAATAAAACACACTGTTTGCAAAGGAACAGAGAAGAGAGTTACATCCCCTCAGTGATTATGCTGCCTAGACAGCAATGTAATGAATTCTTTAAAAGGCCAAAAGGGAAAAGTCTGTAAAAAAAATAGTTATATTCAGTAAAAGTATTATCCCAACATAAACAGGAATGTAGATGCTTTCACAAGTCAAAGATGGTTTCCCAAGGCAAACTAGACAATGTCATGAGAAGAGTGAACAAGGGAACTACAAACCAAACCATGTAAGATACAAGGGTATCTACCTACCATGTAAGAGTAGGATTTTAGCAAGTGCTTGTAAGGATCTGAATGACTAGAACACCTACATATTGTTACATGACAACAGCAGGCCCTTACAAAATAGACATTGTTTATCACTTAACTCAGCATTTCTATCCCAAAATACTTGAAGAACTAAAATAAAACATGTACGCATAGAGACACAATAATATTACTTAAAGATTGTAAAAGTTAGAACTAAATCAAAATTTCTGGTAGAGATAACAGCTTTGCACATAAAATATTTTCTATATTTATATATTTTATACATTTAGAATTTTATGTCAGTTATGTCAACATATAGTATTCACCATTACATATGCAGATATATTCATGTATACCTATAAACATATAATAGTATATGTACATTTTACTTACACATATACCCCATAAAGTAGAAGAATACTCAGCAATAATATGGAGTAAGATTTTTGCATACAATAGTATGGATGACTCATAAGTACTCTAAAATAATCTAGATTTAAAGGTGGCATACTATATACTTTTGTTCATATAACACTTTTGAAAAGGTATGGCAAAAAAACATGAGGGATTTTATAAAAAGCTTTTTAATAATTTCTGGGAGTTAGAGAAGGGAAAAATGGATGGCTCAAAGATACATAGAGAGTTTAAGAGTCCATGAAACCACTTTTATATGTAGTTAGGACTTGTGCATGAAAGAGTAAATATGATTTTACATGTAATGCATATATACCTATATAAGTATATATAAATATATTATACATTAACAATCTATAAATCCAGTCATATATATGCTTTTTCTTCTTCCTGATCTGATAGATGAACATTGTTCTCTAGTCCATGTTCCCTTAGATGGACTTAGAGAAGAGTAATAAGCTCAGAGTTCTTCTTAATTCCATTTTAACTCTTCCCAAGTGAAAAAGAATGTGTTTTCTGATGCAGTGGGTGGGTGGGCCTGATCTCTTTTTCTTCCTTTTTTGGCCATTGTGTCTTCTTTCTTTCCCTGGGCTTTGATGTCTTGCTTGAAGGTTCTGTCACACTAAGTTTAGCACCAAACACTGTAAATGGGAGAGTGAATAAGGAAGGGGATAGAAAACCTGTTTTCCCATAGTAATAAAGCTAATATTTATATCTCTACCAATATTTGTTTCTTTGTTCTGTTATTTGAAGAACAACAGAAATGCCATTTGAGAAAAAAACCTTGATACAAATAAGAACGAAATACTGTAATTCTGTTAGGAAGATGAAAATTGATAGAAATTTAGTCTGTACACATGTCTTTCATTAGTCTACAGTAAAACTTTTCAAAGTCTCTCCGATTCTCATTTATATAAACATGTAAATCAGATTCTCTTCAACTTTCCAAAGTAGGACATCTGGAGAGCTAGTCCAAGTTCACATAATTTTAACAAATTCTACCACTGGGTCTGCTGCACACCAAAGTTATCAACTCCTTTTATCATACAAATGAGAAGCTTGAAAAAGTCAGAGATGAGGAAGTGGTTTTTGAGGGTCACACAGGTCATTAATACCTAAAGAGCTTGATTCTGGAATCTGCTTCAGCGTGCTTGCACACTAATGCTCTCTTCTCTCTTTAGAAGCAAAACACATTAGGTAACATCTGAAATGGTACAACTGAATATTCCTTTTTTAATTAAAAAAAAAACAACTGAATGGTGAAATAAAAGGTCCATATAATGCCGATTGATTTAAATTAAGTTCAATGAAGATTTATTGGGTATCTTCTAGTCATACATTTCTACATGGACTTCACTGGTGAAGAATAAAGATTTGTTATGCAAGGACTTCTCAGCTAGGGGGATCTTTTAACTTGTGAATACACATAAGGCCTAATTTCTTCCTTATTACTTATTCTTTTATTATTAATAATAGCTAAGAGCTTATGAAGTCTTATTACATGTAAATCTCTGCTATGTAATTAGAATATGCAAGCTATTTCCTACGAATTGCTTTGCCTAATCCCCACAACAACTCTAGGAGGTACAATTATCATTGTTCTCATCTTGTAAATGATGAAAGAGATTTCAAAAGATTAAGAAAATTGCTTAAGATCAGAGAGCTATTAAATACTAAACTAGAACAAAGGTATAAACCCCAATCAATCTGATTCTATGGACTCTCAGTTCTAATAACTATGCTATATATTTGAAAATGGCATCTAATTATCTAATGTTATCTACAGCATATAGTGTTCTTTTATCAATGGTTAAACACTAACCATATATTAAATAAGTTAGATAAATAGGAGATACATAGATTGATAGATGAAAATAAGTAGGTTGATAGATGATAGATAGATAGATAGATAGATAGATAGATAGATAGATAGATAGATAGATAGATAGATAGATAGATAGATAAAATAATAACTAAGTTACACGTGACTTATTTGAGTACTTTGTTGGAAGGGATAATAACTTACTAGGCTATTTGTCTTCAACACTCTGAGGACTCAGGAAAAAAGGTGAAAACTCCAACTTATAAAGGAAAACTGACAAGAAAATCTCCCTAGAAGGAGTTATGAAATTTTTCAGAATTAGTGAACTGGAAAGCATTTATACAACACAACCCATAGGAATGTGATTAAGAAAAATGGCAGACTGTATCATTCCAGCCTTACCTTCCACCCCTGTGGACTGCATCAGAACTCTCCAGTTTCTGAGCAGCTATGGGATATTCCCATCTTTCCCAGTTTCATGAATTACAATATTAGTAGGGTCAATTTGCCATGTTTGTTTTCAAGTGACCCCGACAGCGTCTTTGTGTGCTATAGTCCTTATGTTCCTATCAGCCATAAGAAATGACAAGCCATTGTCTTCATCTCTCCCTCCATTTTATTCCCATTTCTGGCCAAATCAGAGGCAAATGGGGAAGATACCTCTACATGCCTGTTCCCTACTGAAATACTTCCTTGGAGTGGCAGGTCATCTCTGGGCAGTTAGCTCAGCTTCAGATACATGTCTTATCATCTATTTCAGGATTCAATTGCCCTTAACAAGAAGGCAAGTCATTCAGTGCAAGATGGGCAAGAATGGTCATACTTGGATTGTCCTTGTTGAAAATCCACCTACAAAGGACTCAGCCTTGGTTGAATATCTTGTCACCCATATTAGGGGCCATGAAGCTACTGCACACAAATTCATCATTGTTTCTACTGTGCCCCTCCCCAAGTGCAAAACTGTTGCATGACTTTTCCTTTTGAGATGTATGCAAAATTCTATCCATTCTACAAAGAATATGACAGAACAAGGAACCTTGCCATGCAAGTCAACTTGGTGAAACAATGAGTTCATGGGAGCCACTTATAAGACCATGAATAAGGAACTACTGACTGGGTAATGTTTTGATAACCACATCATGTGAACAGCCCTTAGCACTCTACATGAAAATCCAATGTCAATTCAACCATCCCAAGCCTAACACCCTGGTACCCCCACCAAGATTATAAGCAGTAGACTGGATCATGTGCAGATCAGGGTGTGGGGCATACAAGAGAGAGTGAGTGATTAAAACACCAGGTTAGGATGGAATGGCATGCCTTTCTTCTGTGAAGGAATGCTAATAGACTTTATGCTGTGAAGTTCTTGTATGAATAATCACAGTTGATTTCATGATGACAAAAGCTTTGTCATCCTTGGAGGACAAAGTTCCATTATGTTTAGCAATACCATGAATCAACTAAGCCCACTGGACATCTGTAGACCATTCTAATTACTTGTGGTAGAGTATAGATGTTTCTGATGCACACTTTGCAATTTCCTCAGGCTCTCTATTGGATCAAAAGACAAAACTCAAGAAATATTAAAGTATTAAAATTATGTTACACATATATTAAAATAATATAAGGTTGAGTCTCTGACTGTAGAAGAAAATTATTGCAAAAATGATGATAAATAGTCATTTGGGAAATTCACAAATATGAAGAATTAAACAGCATAATTCTATTACCAAGGTAAAGGTTTCTGTTGCTTCTGATCTTCCTCGAAAGAATTCAGCAAGATACAAACAGATCAGAATTTTATTTAACAAGGTGAAGTCTATACTGATTGGAGATGGCTTTCCAAATGGGCTGGTGTATAATCCAGTTGATCTTCACTGTAAATTGTTGAAGACTATTTGAGGTAAGTAGCATATTCATGGTACTAATACAAGCAATAGAATTTCTTTATTGATTCAGGTGTCCATGCTGTCTTATGACATATGTATGACAGTCAGCACAATGCTTAGATGAAGACCATTGCCTTTATCAGGATGAGACCATTCAGCTATTTTTCCCCCCTGTGGTTCCCCTCCGATAAGATAATAACAGGTATTCACAGAGTAGTGAGGGTAGAAGAATTATTCACTTAGTTGTTACTGTGTGTTAGCTATGCTGCAGGCCTCATTTCTGATCTTGGTTCTTACTCTCAGATAATCCTCAGGGCTTCTGAGAACTTTGTTGTGACTGTTTATCACTTTGCTATTCTGGTTGACTTACTTTGCCTAGATCTAATTTGAATCACCATTGCTCATTCCTGAGCCAAGTGAAGAGGGCTGAGTGACACTTTCTTGAGTAAAACACGCATGTTATCCTTTAAACTTTGACTGTTCAGCATCAGCCAATGTCTTCACAATTTTTCTTATTACTGGTTGAAGGAAAATTTTAATTGTCTTTCAGATTTGTTCTTCTAATATGAATTCCCATCTTTTATTACTCAATTTTTCAGAAAATGGGAAACCTCATAGCACTTATTTCTTTCTTTTTAGACTATGTCATTCAGCACCTAAATTTGGCAATCCACTGAAGATGTAAATGATGGATTAAAAGCTGAAGAATAAGAA
Organism: Tokudaia tokunoshimensis; assembly: GCA_036184795.1. Classification (NCBI taxonomy): domain Eukaryota; kingdom Metazoa; phylum Chordata; class Mammalia; order Rodentia; family Muridae; genus Tokudaia; species Tokudaia tokunoshimensis. The sequence goes on along the minus strand of BTHU01000013.1, from coordinate 25,640,909 downwards.
AGTCCTATATGCTTACCGATAAGAGTTCTCAGATGTTTGGTAGAACTAAACAGATGCAGAAACTGACATGCACTCCAGGGCATGTCATGTTCTTCAAACAGAAACTGAGGATGAGCAGAACCTCTTCATCTGCAAAATGGGATTAATAATGTTTGCCACCTGTCATCTCCAAAGATGTTGAGATGGGAGAGACATTCAGTCAAGGAAACTTCTCAGTGTTGTTTAGAAGACAGGGAGCTCATTAATGCCGATGCCACTTTGTTTTCTGGCAAAACACTGATATTCCAGCTTCCCTGAAGGAGTGAGATCTAATTTTTAAAATGCATGCCTTTGAGAGATACAGAATTAGAAAATAGCGTGATAGTTCTGGTTTGTCTGAATCAATGAAGGACAAGGAATGAAAACACAGTTAGTAAGAGATGCGCAGCTAGGGAATTACTGGCTGGTATCTGGGTGTATGCATCCTGGGGCCTCGAATCCATTTCTAGCCTTTCTATACTGAAAGAAGACTGAGCATTTCCATCACAGATCTCCTCATCAGAGAGTTATATGCACCAGCTAGCCTTGGGCTTATGGAAAGTGTAACATTATTCAGACCTCAGGGAATCAGGAGGCTGTTCTCCATCAGGAAGCAGTTCCATGTGACTATGGCGTAAGTGTGCTCTAAAGTCAAAGTTTCTGAGTTCAAGTGCTGATGTTCAGTCCTAGTAATCTCACATTACCAAGTTGTTCATCTCTTGCCTTTAAAGCTCTTTTTTTTTTTTAGGTAGGGGGTGGGAAGAGGGGTTGGGGGGGTTTTGGGGGGGGGGGGGAAACCAGAAAGATTTTACCACTTGAAATGTAAATGAAGATTATATTTAATAAAAAAAATAAAATCTAATAATCTGTTTACTTCTCTACTCTACAGCAGATTAAATGTGGAATTCTCTAAACTGCTTAAGATTTGGACTTCCATTACTTGTGAAATGTCTATTATTATTCTCACAGTTGGACACCATTCTTGAAGGCTGAGCATAGTTACTTCTTTATTCCTTTTTGTATTTTTCTTTAGCTAGGAAGACCTAATACATGCATATTCTGTATTAACTAGCTTGCTGAGGCAATTTTCTTCCTCTAAATATTTATTCTGAATAAAATATTTTTGTTAAGAAACCATCAAAGAGAACTATTTAAAATGTGTAATAAGGATGCTGAAGTGTAGCTCTCCACAATTGATGGTTTCTGGAAGGGATGCAGGAAATGGAGGACTCAGTTCTATTTAAGGGACAGGCCACTGATCTTAACCATTCTCCAGTGAGTTTGTTGTTGTGGTGGTTGTTTTGTTTGGAGGTGTCACGAGGTTGGGGAGCCAGACACTACAGGACTGCGAAGTGAGTGATGGGGTGTTTGATGTGAACTTTCCAATGACTCAATATCAATATTATGTTAAAAATGATATATACACAATTTGATGGAGACAAATTTTCTCAAACACTTAAATTAAAATTGTGCGAAATAGTCTAATAAAGATATTAAACATATAAACTGCAAGTTTCAGTTATATATTGTATATGTGTATATACATTTACATCTTTTATATTTTTCTTATTCAAAAGGTTCTATAGCCACTAAGAAGGATCTGTGTGTGTGTGTGTGTGTGTGTGTGTGAATGTGAGTGTGTGCATGTATGCACACACACTTATCACACATGTACCACACATATACATATACATACATTGACAAAATTCAGCATCCTTTCATGCTAAAGGTCTTGGAAAGATCAGGAATTCAAGGCCCATATCTAAACATAGTAAAAGCAATTTACAGCAAACCGGTAGCCAGCATCAATCTAAATGGAGAGAAACTTGAAGCAATCCCACTAAAATCAGGGACTAGACAAGGCTGCCCTCTCTCTCCATATCTTTTCAATATAGTACTTGAAGTTCTAGCTAGAGCAATTAGACAACAAAAAGAGGTCAAAGGGATACAAATTGGAAAGGAAGAAGTCAAACTATCACTATTTGCAGACAATATGATAGTATACTTAAGCGACCCAAAGAACTCCACCAGAGAACTCCTACAGCTGATAAACGACTTCAGCAAAGTGGTCGGATATAAAATCAACTCAAGCAAGTCAGTAGCCTTCCTATACTTCATAGAGTTAGAAAGAGCAATTCAAAAATTCATCTGGAATAACAGAAAACCCAGAATAGCTAAAACTATTCTCAAGAGTAAAAGAACCTCTGGGGGAATCAGTATCCCGGACCTCAAGCTGTACTACAGAGCAATAGTGTTAAAAACCGCATAGTATTGGTACAGTGACAGGCATGTAGATCAATGGAACAGAATTGAAGACCCAGAAATGAATCCACACTCCTAAGGTCACTTGATCTTTGACAAAGGAGCTAAAACCATCCAGTGGAAAAAAGATAGCCTTTTCAACAAATGGTGCTGGCTCAACTGGAGGTCAACATGCAGAAGAATGCAAATTGACCCATTCTTATCTCCTTGCACTAAGCTCAATTCCAAGTGGATCAAGGATCTCCACATAAAACCAGACACACTGAAACTAATAGAAAGGAAACTAGGGAAGAACCTTGAACATATGGGCACAGGGGAGAATTTCCTGAACAGAACTCCAATGGCTTATGCTCTAAGATCAAGAATAGGCAAATGGGACCTCATTAAATTACAAAGCTTTTGCAAGGCAAAAGACACTGTCAAAAGGACAAAGCGGCAACCAACTAACTGGGAAATAATCTTTACCAACCTTACATCCGACAGAGGGCTAATATCCAATAAATACAAAGAACTCAAGAAGTTAAACTCCAGAGAGGCAAGTAACCCTATTAAAAAATGGGGTACAGAGCTAAACAAAGAGTTCTCACCTGAAGAATATCTAATGCCTATAAAGCTCTTATGGTGTCTAACCACACAATGACCCAACAGGCATCTGCCCTTGGCTCAGAAGTCTTCCACAAAAGGTCCAGAATGAGGGCTGGTCCAAGGGTTGGTCTATTTTCTTTCTCTGGAATTAGAGTACTTCTGGATCAAGACAATAAAAGGTTTACCTAATTTTCTATCCCAATGATTAATAATTTTAAATGAATAGTCTAAGAGCCTGGAAACTTGAGTTTCTAGCCTCTTTTTCATCACCTAAAGAATAGAGATCAAATCAATCCAAGACCCATGCCTCCCTTAAACAACAAAAACAAAACAAAACAAAACACCAGGTCAGACTCTACATTTTTCTATTAACTATGATTTTTTTTTCAAGTATGGCCATTTTTAATGTAAGTAGGAAAAATAAAAGCAAAAAGCCTTTAGATTAGTGTGTGAAGCTTCTAGGCAGTATGTTTTCAGCATGAAATGATTTCTTTTCTCCCCAGAATCTGAGGGGTCCTATGAAAATCCCATCACAGAAGCATTTCACAGAGCTATGCCACAGCACTGAAAAACAGAGAGAGACACTTTATCCAAATCGATTCTGCTGATGTAGTGGAGTCAATAAGCAAAAATCACAGGGCAATTGCAGAGAAATCTCTAATCTTAACATATCCTCAATGGGAAGTAGTAAGTCTGATATTGGTCAGAAGCTGAAAGTAGCTGCCAAGAAAAAATGAGACAAAGCACTAAACACCCTTAGCTGAGTATATGACCAAAGCTTATAATGATTTGAGATATCTAACCCTAGAATGTCATGCCAATTCCACGGTATGGTATTTTGGGTTAAATTGTGCATTTCATTCCATGAAAATATTTGTGTTTTATACAGTACACATATGTGGGTGTGTTGGTTGTTGTCACTAAAAGTTGTCATTTGGAAATCATTAAAGAGAGATGATAAAGTTGATTAGGGTCAATTTCTCAGGGCGATTCAGGAAGATCAATAAGATCGTTATGACTGACTCTTAAACCATCATAATCCCTTAACCCATTGTTTTAAAGTGGTTTTATACATATATATATATATATATATATATATATATATATATATATATATATATATATGTATAAAACCTGATATACATTTCCTGATATATCAGGAAAACTGGATACATCAATTTAAAAAAACAAAAGATTTTGCTAAATGTAAAGAACTTTCCAGTTAATTTATAACACAGTGTGAGAACCTGTCATGAAATAATGATTTCATCATATGTGGAGGTATTTAAACAGCCACACCACAGCTATTTTTCAAAGCTGGTGCTAAGGGGGGCATGCATAGGAAAGAATGTTCTAATAATTAAGAAATATTTATTGAGTTCTAACTAAGAGAATGATAAATATGCTTCATGTCTCCAGCTCCAATCAATGTGCAGAAGTTTCCTGGGGCACTGTGGAAAGGGCAAGTACTACATGAAGACAAAATAGATTGGGTATGTCCATCACACAAGCAGAAACAAAGGACCAAATGTCCTGGTTTCCAGGCAGCTGGACACTGAGGAATGAAAACAAGCAAATGGGATAGTCCCTGCGTTTATTAAACACAGGAAAACCAACATCCTGTTGTGAACTTCAACTAATCTGACATCTCTAGACTTACATGTGAATATTTTTATCCTAACATCTCCAACTAAGCTGGCAGTATGAGAAATTGTGAAATGAAGTCTCCAGTGCAAAATAAATTAATGAGAGTATTTACTATAACCATATCAAAACTTAATGGGCTGACCAGGAGCTTTATGATACCATTTAGTTCCTAAGTGTCAAGGAAGACTGTGATACAGAAAACTCAGCAGAGAGGAACGATTCTATAAGCAAGTACCCAAGTCCTGGAATCTTTTTAATTATCAATGATTTAGCAATAGGCATCTCAGAGAATTCTGTTTCAAAAAAAAAAGCCATGGGATGAGTAGCTATGATATCCAATATGCATGAACAATGATCTCACATTAAATTCGGGGTTGATCAGAAAGCCCTCACTGAATACAGAAGCCTTAATTAGGGAGATGGAGCTGACCCATGTGAAGACTAATAGACTGCAAAGAATTAGCTCTCCCAGAAAGAGATGCACAGCTAGCTACTATGCTGATGGAACAGAATCCTCACAGTAGAATCATGAAGGCAACAGATATGAAAACCAATAACTGTTGAAGGAAGTTCTTGAACAAATCAGGGAAAAGGATATTTGAAACATTGACAGGTGTCCAAGATTGTCAAAGGTAGACTGGGAAGTCTTTCTCCCCTCTTTACCTCCTTTCTAAATGAAAACATTGCAGTCAAGTCATTTAAATAATTAATAATAATAATAATAATAATAATAATAAATGAGTGTGAGATGAGTGTGAGTTCATGTGCCAGTAGAGGCCAGAAGAAGGCATAAGTGACCCTAGAACTAGAATTTCAGAATATTGTGAGCCTCCTGGTATGGTTCTGGCAACTGAACTAGGGTCCTTTGTAAGACTAGTACATTCACTTAACCATTGAGCCATAATCCAGCTCCACATTCACAGAAATCAACTGGACACAAGAGAAGTAAAACCATGGACTATATTGCAGGTGAATTCAGAAATATTTGTAATGTGTTTGGTTTTATTGGGGGGGGGGTAAGGCTTGATATAGTTGAAGAGATAAGGCAGTCTTTCACCAATATCATAATAAAAATAAATAATATATAGGTCAGGAATGAAAAGATGAGAATGGGCCTTAGGCTTTGGGAATGAATTATTTACACAGAGATGGAAGATAGCATCAAACCACAAGAAATGCAAGTCAGCATAAATCACCCATCATCCTAACACCCTATGATGGTTTCGTTTTCATTGCTGTGACCCACGTAACCAACATAAGCAATGTGAAGGAAGGTTATTCAGTTTGGCTCATTGTTTCAGGGAGCTGAAGTCTATCAGAGTCATGACATCACGGCGGAGTGACTCAGTATGTGGCAGTGGGAAAGGGAGGGAGGCTGTTCACATTCTTCTGGATCAGCTGGCAAAGATGACGGATGCAAGCACGGTAAAGGCCTTACCTTGGTGACCTTCCTTTGCCAGCTAGACTGGCTCTAGAAGGCTTCACAACCTTTTCAAATAGTTCAAAGCTAAGAAACCAGCACTCACAGGAGAGAGCATGTGGAGGCATTTCAGATGCAGGACATAATACAACCATATCTAGCAATCATGATTTTCTTTTAATGTGTTGAGGAAATTTCTGCTATTCTATGGCTTGTTCTAAGTTCTCACTATATCCAATCCTACTCTCTAGTGTATCTCTAGGTCCCCAATACTCCATCCATACCAGTTCACTAACTCTGCACAACAGAATACACACTTGCTTCTTTGATTGTTTACCTCACCTCTTCCCCTTTACCCTTGCCTCTATACCTGATAAAACCTTTCTTGATGATCCTTCAGTGACTCTTCCAGTGCAAATTCAGTTCCCTCCACATTCAATGGAGCATATTCCTTGTGTTTTCCCTAGACCTTGCTATATCCCACCTTATTTTGTACTATGTTACTATGAAGAGCATCCTACTTTCTCACTGAAAATTCAATTCATTTGACACAACCATAGCACTCCTCACTTTCTTGAGATTTCCTAGGTGCTGGTGTAGTCCTCTGCTAATCAAATGTGTTTAATGCTTGCTTATTGTAGAGGTATTAGAACCAACTACACAGCTAATCACCAGACTGAATCAATCTCGCTGCTTTTCACATAAGCATGGATTGTATTTGCAGGGTGCCATTTGTTAGGTCACTACTTGGACTAGTCTATGATGTAACATGTAGTTCTGAAGCCTCCAGAGATAGGGATCAAATCCTAGCTCCAATAAGGTAATGAATGTTTCTGCTTCAACTTCTCCCCCTAAAGTAAAGTGGGAGCATGACATCATCACTCCTGTCATGCTCTGTTCTGAGGTTTAACTATTTTAATGCATTGTAATCCTTAGAATGCAGTATATTTCACATAGTGAATAATTAAATATTCACTATTTCTTATTTTACTTTAACAAAATTAATGTGTTATTTGCACATATTTAGATACACCATGCTTCCTCACCAAATCCCCTTTCTGTCATATAATGCTATCTAGATGAGCATCCACTTCCATGATACTTTGGGGTGGAAATGCTTAGGAGAAAAACTGCTCCCAGCTCACAGATAAAGAATTCAAAGGAAACATAATTCCATGCTTTATGGTTTAAATGTGGACACATGCTTCAGTTGGGTAATATCTGTCTGTCTGTCTGTCTGTCTGTCTGTCTGTCTGTCTATCTACCTATCTATCTATCCATCCATCCATCCATCCATCCATCCATCCATCCATCCATCCATCTATCTATCTATCTATCTATCTATCTATCTATCTATCTATCTATCTATCCATCTCTGCTGTTCTTCTTTCTCCATTTTTGCTCCCCTTTCTTTCTTTCCTCGGCATGCTAGGGCAGCAGTTCTGTTTCCACTGCTATGGGTGACTCTGAAACAGCTCTTATATGAACATTAGCATGGTAGATGTGGTAGATACTCTCATAACAGAAAGATCATGTACACAACCTGATATTGATAATAATGTTAAAACCACTTGTTTGCCAGATTTCCATAAGAAAACAAAAAAATCTATGGTATCATTTGTAGTGTAAAAATCTCTAAGTGGAGGCATAAATTTTTTGCAACCTACTTTTTTATTAGATATATTCTTTATTTACATTTCAAATGTCCCCTTTCCTGGTTTCTCCCCCCTCCCAAAAATCCCCTAACCCATCCACCCTCCTGCTGCTCATCAATCCACCCACTCCCCCTTCCCTGTCCTGGCATTCCCCCATACTGAGACATCTAGCCTTCTCTGGACCAAGGGCCTCTCCTCCCTTTGATGTCCACAAGGCCATCTTCTGCTGCATATGCTTCTGGAGCCATGGGTCCCTCCATGTGCACTTTTTGGTTGGTGGTTTAGTCTCTGGGAGCTCTGGGGGTGCTGGCTGGTTCAAATTGTTGTTCCTCCTACGGCACTGCAAACCCCTTCAGCTCCTTGGGTCCTTTTTCTAGCTCCTTCATTGTGAACCCTACGCTCTGTTCAATGGTTGGCTGAGAGTGTCCCCCTCTGTATTTGTCATGCACTGGCAGAGCCTCCTAGGTGACAGCTATATCAGGCTCCTGTCAGCAAGTACTTCTTGGCATCCCCAATAGTGTCTGGGTTTTGTAGCTGTATATGGGATGGATCCCTAGGAGGGGCAGACTCTGGATGGTCTTTCCCTCAGTCTCTGCTCAGAGCAACCTACTTTTAATAAGGGTTCAACCTCTCCTCTAGCCCACTACCCAGAAGAAGTAGTGGAAAAGAAAAGTAATTCAGATATGGGGGAAGTGGACCTATTCAGCAATAGTTCTTTGGGGGTGAGTTCGATCTTCTTTGGCAGCAGTTCAGTCCTGTAGCAAACACCAAATAACACTCTTCAGCTGTACACAAGTCCTCTAGGCAGGCAGACACCCAGCACAAACCAGCAGCGATAGTCCAGTCCTTTCTGTAGGCAGACACCAGGCTCATATCAGCAGCTGTAATTCAATCCTGAAGAATCAGCCAGGCTCGACAACCAGCCTGAGACAAGATCACAGAAATGGCAAGCTGATGCAGTTTTAGGGCAAGTTTCTCTCATGGCAGTATTACTACAAGTTGAGCTCAACAACGCTATGTAAGGCGAACCAGTACACCCATGTCATAAGTGAAGAATAGCAAGGTGGAGCAAACCAAACCAATGCTCAGTGCTTGTCTTCCACTGTCTGTGGGGGTCATATTCATATTCCTTCATCCCGGGCCCTTTCATGTGTTGGTTATATCAAACATCCTTTCACTTGTGTCTGCTTCAAGAAAACATTGTTTCATATGTTTGCTTTATCAAGACATCCTTTTACCTGTGGGTCCCAGTGAAACAACATTTGACATAACTCACTTTCCAAAAGAAACTAGATGTTTCCATGCAATCTAAGTCTTATCCTCTTCTGATTATCCCATTATCACACAGAAGGAGCTTACATGGAGATCATGATTGGTAAGATAAGTAAGCCTCAACATGACAAAAATCTGGAAATGCCAGTTCAATGTATTTTTCAGCTCACTTAAAAAAAAAACAGAAGAGGGTTGGAAAGACGGCCCAGTGTTAAGAACACTGGCTGTTCTTCTAGAGGACCTGGGTTTGATTCTCACCATCCAGTTGTGACTAATAACCATTTGCAATTAATTGTATTTAACTCCCTTCTTTATCCTCCAGGGGCACTACATGTATGAAGTTCACAGACATACATGAAAGCACAATATTACCACACAAAAAAGAGTAAATGTATTTTAAAAATTAGTTTAAAAATTAATTAAAGTAACTTCTAATAAAACAGTATTCTTAGACCTACTCAGAGGTACTAAAATTGTACTATTACATGTTAGAGATTATAGTGTTATGGGTAGATAATTGTTGTAATAATTTAGTATATTCTCATTACAGAGTAGTGGTCATATAAGAAGACTATGTCTGTCCTCTTGCTCCCTCCCTGAAGCCCCACAAATCCAGAACATATGATTGGCCTCAATGGCAAGGAATAGTAAGAAAGGTTTCAACCAGCCTTGAAAGTAAAAGTCAGGATTGTGTTCCCTGGTACTGGTGGGTGCCATCTAGTTGGATTAGAGCACCTGACAAATGAAACTTGGTGTAACCAAGCCCTACCTTACTTGAGCTCTTAAGTCAGAACCTGGCTAGCTTCCCCCTGCTGGATTTGACTTGCTTTCATTAGAGGACTTAGCCTTCCTTGTTCTTCGGAACCCACCCTTGTTGTTTATTTTGGGCTATGAAGTTCAATACTTCAGGATGTGATTCTGCTAGGATATACGGTCTTTAATGGGATAATTATGTTAGAATGAGGTCATATGGGTGGGCCCTTAGCCAATATGAATGATGCCTTTCTAAGAAGAGATTAAGACATACAGAGAGAAGACTGGAGACAGAGATGAACATCCATTAGCCCAGGAAAGGTCTCAGCAGATCGAACATTGAAGATAATCCAGGCTCAGACCTTTTCTTTTTCTCTGTGTGTATGTATATGCAAATGCATGTGAGTACATGTGTACTCAAGTATGTGTGTAGGTGTTCACTCCTCCATGTGTCCTTGGGTAGGGGTCAGAGGTTAATAATATGTGTCCTTCTCCATTTTTCCTCACCTTATTTTATGATATGGAGTCTTTCTCATAGAAGCTGGGGTTGACTGCTTCAGGTAGACTATCTAGACAGCAAGATCCCAGGATCCTCTTGTCTCTGTTCCCCAGAAGTAGGAATCCATGCATGCGCAGCCATGCCTGGCTCCTCATATGGTGTTCAGAATAAAAATTAAGATCCTCACACTTGTGAAACAGGCTTGTTTTTCCCCACTGAGCCATTTGCACAGCCCCTGAGTTCTGACTTTTAACCTCCAAAACATTGACAAGCTTGTGTGTTGTGTGAGCCCTGCAGCTTCTGGTGGTTTTCTGTGATACCCCTCAAAAATAGTCCAGTGTTGTTAACTTTTGTTTGCCATTGTGGATAAATATGCATGGGTGCATGTAGAGGCTAGGGTTTCACATGTGTCTTCTTAAATGTCTTTCTACTTTAGTTAGAATGTTGGAGGATTTTTAAAAATATATTTTAATGATTTATGTGCAAGGTGACTATGTGGCATGAAGGAAGTCAGCACGTGCTGCAGCTAAGGTCAAAGAAGAACTTGAGGGAGTCAGTTATCTCCTTCCACTATGTGGATCCTGGAGATTGGACTCAGATTGCCAGGCCTAGTAGCAGGTGCCTTTCAGATAGAGCTTCTCACTGGAAAACTGGAGCTCATCAATTGGGCAAAACTAACAAGTGTGTAGTCCCAGGGATCCTGCTGTCTCTTGCCTCCCCAGAGCTGGGATCACAGGTGCACAACTCTGTCCTCAACATTTTAACATGGAGTGGGCTTGAAGGGGCATCAACCTCTGGTCCTTGTGATGACCAAAAGCAAGCACTTTACCAAGAGAGGCATTCCTCAACCCCAGGGCTTCCTACTTCTCCTGGCAGCTCCAGTAGCCTCCAAGACCCAGGAAAAGTCTTAGAATTTTTTCAACTTGCAGACTTTGCTCAGGGCAAAGCTCACTCTCTGTTTCTGCCTAACTGAGCATAGCACTGCAGTCAGAAGATGACATTTCACTCTTCACTCTCAGCATGTTCTTCAATGCTAAGCTCTCCGAGGATCAGGATTACCTACCTGTTTACACTTGGCTCATCAACATTCACATCCATGCCCTCTGAGGTCTTGTCCATTTTTGAGGCTCTCCCCTCCACTGACAATGGCAAGGATAAAACCGTGCTACTGGATTTTTATTTCCCCCACAATTGCAGTGATTTGTGCAGAATGCATCCAGCCATTCAGGTAAAAAGAAAACGTGATAGATGGATGAATGAATGAATGAATGAATGAATGAATGAGAATGAACGGGTCTAAAGTAATATGCAGCTCAAAGAGACAGCACAGCATTACCCTCCAACTGGGTATTTGATAAATACACCCAGGAGCTGACTAGTGAACAGAAGAACTCCGTAAAGATAACAAATGGCATCACGTTCCCCAGCGAGATTGATGACACGTATTACCACGGCTATTTCTCTCCTGCAACATTTTTCATTATAGGGAATATTAATGAGTTAACAAGGACCCTATCTCTGTCTATCTCCTTTCTCATTTTAACAAGTAATTCTGATGCTAATTGACAAATCTCTGGGTTCATAATAACCTGAGCACTATGAAAATAACAGAGCAGTGGAACTTCTGAAAATTGTTTGTGCAGAAGTAATTGTTAGCAATACTTGTTAAAAATTGAAAGCCTACCAGTGACGAACGGTCTCCATCTGAGGGTAAGAAGGGTTTCTAGATTTTTCTGGTCACAGCTTTTTAGCCAATCCGTATTTATTTATCTGTTAAAACACACACAGTATGCTATGTGCGTCATCCATAAAGACAATATCTAAAACATCTTTTATCTCAAGACATCTATAACTTGACCTTGTTGGAAATTTAAATGTAAAATAATGCTATAGGCATTGTGAATGTCAAATGAACTGTTCATAATTTAACATTTAATTTCAGAAACGCTATCAGTCTAGAAGGATAAATTCTAAAATAACACCATAGTCATCATCAGATGGCCAGATTCTAAATAGTTGTCCAAGTCTACTTTGTACTCTGTTGCATTATATGAGTTCTTACATTTAGACACGCAATACTTTAGTTTAACTAAAATTAAGGATCTTAACTACCAAATAAAGGGCATGAAGGATGACAAATTAGAGAACGGCAGACCCGAAGGATCGTAGGAAACATTGTAGATATTGGATGTGAGCTGGGCTTTGGTCTTGAGGCAGGACTGCACCACATAAAGATAATGGAGGACACTCAGCGTTACCGCCTAACATCACTATTGGGTCAACACAGAGGAGCCTCACCCTGGCCCACGTTGGGGTGAAAAAATGGGAGACACCCTTCGTCCCTCCCCTGCTACTCCCATTGGGAAGCACTGATACTAGTTGCCTGTAAGTTGTCTTGCTGATTCTAGCTTTGTTCTCCACCCTTCGGTCTTGTCACAGGACCTGTGATTACTGGCCAAGCTTTCTTCTCTGGCTTCTGGCTTTCCCCCGTTGCAGACTCTGACTCCCCTCCCCTCCAGGCCCCAGGTCTCCATCTTAACACCAGCTGGCCCCTCAGAGAAACTGGGCAAGTGTTCCTCAACCCTAGCGGAGGGTAAGTTTCATTCAGACACAGGAATGGTCCATGTTTATTCTAAGGGGTAAGGAACCAGGGTTCAAAATCCAGAAGCAGAATTCATGTAGGGACACAGAGGACAAACAGCCATACTGTGAAAGTCTGAAAGGCCAATTTGTCAGCTTCCAAACAGTGCTACAGCAAATGACTACAAACCAAAGAGTTTAAAACAGGACAAAATTCCTGTAGAGGTCTATAGGTCTCAGGTCTGATGTGAGCAGGAAATTAAGGTATTAAAAAGCTCATATGTCTTCTGGAAGGTCCTAAGGTGAACATCATCTTCCTTTCCTGCTTCTGAAGATGGCTCATATTTCTTGTCTCATGGAAGATCAACATATTCACAGTCAACAATGCATAGCGCTTTCACAAAATTTGCTTCTCCAGTCCCTTTTCACTCGTAACAATTCTGCGATTACACAGGATCCCCCTCAAACAATCTGCTATTGTAACGTCACCTGATTCACAGCCTAGATTCTGCCTCCTTTCATTTCTCCTTATTCTATTATGTAACCTATTCACAAGTTAGGGTTAGGGGTAACGGTTTTGTTAAGTAACAGGTTTGTTAAGACATAAAGATTTGAATCTTACCTTCTTAATAGTTGGGGAAATATTTAGAGATTTTTAATGAGTAACCTTGTCAAAGGGAAACCAAGGTAAATAAAACACCATTGACTCCTTTTGTCATTACAAATCCAAATGTTGTATCTAAGTAGTTAGTTCTGAGTTATATCAGAAGGAGATACATCTCTGCCTTTTGTAGCTCTATTTTAGTAAAGGGAAATAGGGTTGCTGACCTGCAAATGTAGCAAACTGCACATGAGGAGGATGTCTTAAACCAATAGATTACTGATGGAACCAGTATCCTCTGTTTCTCATGTTTTCTGATTCTCAAGCTCAGAAACTGTTCAGAGTGCCACTTGCCTTTGCAGCAGATGGTGGCAGATTCAACACAACCCATCTCCATTGTCCCTCACGCTATTTCTCTCCATCTTCCTCTGACTTTCTCCCCTCCACCCAAATTAATTTCAGACAGGTCTTTGTGCTTTGGCTGACATTCAAAACTGTCACCTCTGTGCACACATTAACTCCAAGGCCTCTGTCATCCCTCACATTAAAATTCTCTCACCGGTAGCCAACACAGCTTGACTCAGCCAGCTAAGGGGGCTTGGCTCCAAGCAAGATGCAGTGACAGCAGGCTTCATGTGTGACATCCCCGGTCAATTTGACAGCAATAAGACACCCTCCTTAGAACCAGTTGCAGCTCTTGTTGACCCAAGTAGGAAGGTTATCCTTCTGAGTAATTCTCTGTTCTTCCCAAGAGAAGGGAAGGCCAGGGGTTATCAGGCAAAGGCTGTGAATATTTTATGGTGAATGACCACAACAGGAAGATCGATTAAGAAATTCCACAGTCTAGGCATGGGTATTCTCAGTGTGGAAGAGATATTTGTTGACTAAAGAGTCACTCTATAAAATGACAGCCTCCAAAGATACAGATACTCTATTGGAATAGACTTTCAGCAATCATAGCATCCTGACATGGGAAATAATCTTGATATCTACAGGGAAATTCTCCCAGTTATTAGTGATAATGGTTTAAATAGCTAATCATTTATGCAACTTTATAGACTATATGGAAACTATTCTTAAAAATGACACAAACAGATGCATCTACTTCAAAGATTTTATGAGACCTTTCCAATCCCAAGGAAATGCATATCACACTCTTAATGGCATCCTGTAGTCTTCTTAATTTAACTGAATTAATAAATACACAAAAAACGTTTACATGGTTTAGAAGTCAAGATTCCATGAGCACACTCAGACAATTCCACATCTATCTTTACTATCTAATATTCCCTGGTATTGCTAATCGAAGTCCTTGCTTGCTTGTAGCCTCTGTAATAAAGGCTACAGTCTTTAGTAACTTTATAAGACACATTTTTGGATGTTTGCTGAGAGCATAAAGCGTTTTATTTTATCATTAAATGGCAGTTTCTATCATGAGTTCTGTATGCAGTAGAGCCCTTTACATGTCTTGTAGTCTTTTGAAGGGAAACATCCGAGGACTACTGACTCTTTTTCTTAAGTCTCTATTATACCCAAGACATTGCAAAGCCTGTCTGGTAAGGGATTGGCAGAGAAAACCCTTCGAATTGTGCTTAGTAACAGTGGGTTTTGGTCTGTCAAGAGTGAGTCTGAACTTAGGACGAGACTCTAGAGAACTTGCTTCCTTATCAGTAGGAGTCACTTGACTATTAAGCAGCCCTAAGCTTTTTGGAACATTAGGTAATCTGTGAAGAGACATTCTACAATCCCAGCCCCCCAAAAATGTTTCCCAGAATTGTCGCTAGATGGCTTTTAATTTAATTTAATTATTTTAATTTAATTCTCTTAAAACTGCTACCAGAGAGAAGATTGGGGCAAAGAATAAGATACTAAAAAAGAAACTAGGAAGTAGATGGAATGAAATTGTCAAGGTCAAGTTCAAGGACTGTGGTCCCTACTGTCTCTTCTAGACAGTGCTCCCTGGTTTGCTGGGTTCCCACCACTCAGCACCACTGAGGCCAGTCTTGGACTCCCTGAGGCCATCTGAAATCTGTGTGTGAGCAAAAGGACATGTAGGTAGTGAGGATGGGATCTGGGGGGCACTCTAGTATAAGACCAATAAAGCAGGAGACATAGGCAATCCACTGCCACCAAGTCAGTGTAAATGTTTCGTTTTCATGATGATAGCAAGGAAATTCCACATAGGTGATCTTACCTGGGTCCATCTGACCAAACAAAGCCCTATGTCTAGTTGTAACAGGGCCAGATTTCAAATAGTCTTTCTTGGAACCATCTTGGAAACTCTAGACTATGAACTGCAGGCATAGGAAAGAGCAGACCTGTCCCTGACACACTTCTCAGGCCTACTGTGGATGCAGTCTCTTCCTTGTAGGTTTTTGGTGTTCTGCTGTATCCACCTCCCAGAGATTCTACCTAATATCTTGGTAGATCTCAACCAGGTAACACCTTAAACCTTATAAGTTAAGAAAAATATCATTAAGAGTGGTTTAGCTTTGAGCCAACCTAGTAACTTTGTCCTTTGATCCCATAGCTGTGGCTTGTCACCTTATCATATTGAGTGAGTCTTCTCTAGAGGTAGATCAGTGGTTCTCAACCTTCCTAACACTGTGACCCTTTATTACAGTGCCTCATGTTGTGGTAACCCCCCAACAATAACATTATTTCACTACTACTTCATAACTGTAATTTTGCTACTGTTATGAATTATAATGTAAACATCTGATAAGAAGGATATCTGCTGTGTGACCCCCCCTCCCACAGGGGTTGTGGCCCACAGGTTAAAAAACACTGATGTAGAGACAGAATTCCTATATCTCTTTCCCAGGTTAATGATAGAAATCAAATATTGTTAATGTTTAAGAATGTTGTTTATGAAAATGTATAAAATGTGACCTAGTCTCACTTTTAGCACTGACAATTAAATTTAGTGTCCTATTACATATCAGTTTGTTCATAAGATTTAGAAATTGGTCACTGATATAAAAATAGGTACTGCTCACTTAATATGTTGCTAAAGAAATTATAAATGACTTACCTTTTGTCTGCTATCAACAATGCCCTCTTTTGTTAATTTTGCTGATTATGAACCTTTGCCAAATACATTGAAAGTCTTAACTTATTTATATCATAATTCTGACACTGCCTTGAGAATAAATAGGTCAAGTATGAAACTAATTAATTCAGATGGACGAAGAGGCTGTAAGTTGTCTGTAGCATCACTGCACAGCCTGATAGACCATCAACAGTCTAGGTATCTACATTGCTATGTAGCTATGGAAACCCACATATTGAAAATTACAAGAGTCTCCTTGATGTTTGAGGTCAGGTGAAAGAACACGTTGGTCCTTCATTAGTTCCTGCTCTTAAGATTGCTTGTTCTTTGTTTTTTCATAAAGCATGCCATAATTAATGTTGCTAGTTCAGAGAATGTCTTACCTTTGAAACTACTTGTTCTCAATTAAAATGTTGCAATTATCCTCAACGCTAGTAGCCACAGATTAGCACCTGCTGTGGCCAACTCCCCTAGATTAAAGTATCATAAAAACATGGCTGCACAATGACAGTGCCTTCTAAGTACAAAGACTCCTCAATCCTTTCACCTATCAGGGGCTGCTTTGATCTTTTGGAGGTCATATTAATTTAAGAATCTAATTTGAAAAGGAATCTCTCTCTCCACAAGGCTGAGGAAAGAAGCAATACAACTGGCCAAAACTTTCTGGTGACTGCTGGAAAACTAACATTTCCTTGAGTAACAGGATGGCTAATTCTGACATCCATAGGAAATGTGTTTGTCCTGAAAACCACTAAATCCTATGGTAGAAAATGGGGGAAAGAATAACAAACAACACAAATGTTGTCGTCCAGACCATCTTTTGATGTAGGAGAAATCAGAGTTGGCCCATGTATTTGGGAAAAATTATATGAGATGGTAGACACAATCATAACCGTTCTCTCTCTCTCTCATCTCTCATCTCTACCTGTATCCTCCTCCTCCTACCACCCTCCTCTTACCATTCTTACATAATCTTTATCATCTTTGTTATGAAATTCTGGCATGATTCTGCCTATAAGAAGGGTAATTGAAGTTAAATAAGACCACAACAAACCCAAGTCTAGACCATTCACATTCCACATTTAGAGCCATCACCAGGGGGAACTTATGACATAGATTCTGATTCAGTATATTTGGGAAGAGCCAAGGACTGTCTAATTAAAACAATCCTCCTGATGATACTGGTACTGCTAACCCTAGAACCACACAAAACAGCAATGGCCAACATGACCTCTATGCTTCTTTCAAACATCCTATTCTCCAAAGTCATGCCAATGTGGCTTGAATAAAGGCATGTATGCATTTAATATAATATAAAGCTAATTTTTTAAATAAAATTTCTTCTAAAAGAAAAGGCAACTTTTCAAAATCATTTATAACAATAACTTTCTGCCAGGTAGAGAACCCATAGGATATAATATTTGAATAAGCAAATTATTAAAAATAAGTGAGGGGTGAGAAAAGAAGTGCAAAATAAAGCAATGTTCTGTTTGTGGGTATTAAAATAAAGACTCTTCCAGAAGAGAGACCCTTGTTCCTTTGGAGGGTCACATATGTATTGGGATATATTTTGCTAGACTTTTACATAGATCAGTGAAATTTGCCATAAATACTTCCCATGATTATGATTTCATGCCTTCAAAGTTGACAAGTCCATTCAGTTCCAACTAACTACATAGTTCTTAAACAACAACAGCAAAAAAAAAATCTTAAATTCATCTATTTAAAGAAAAGCCAAAGCCCCCACCCTTCTTTTTTATAAAACAGAATTGTCCTGACAAGCCTTTCCTGTTCTCTCAAGTCAATAGTCTCAAATGGCTTAAAAATAGATGATAGTTTTACATTTATCATTTGAACAAACATGGGAAATACAAAAACAATCTTCATGGAATTCCCGGTGTAACTTTCCCATCCCTGCAGTTGGTACCATGGTTCTTTGGGAATGGTAGATTCCATAAATGAACACATCAGCAACATCTTGGCATCTTGCCTCCTAAGATGTGGTGTCATTTGAGGGCAATCTCACTTGGACGGCACACTTGTGATTTCAGAAACTCTGCTAGAAAGACTGGGGATGCTGGGAGCTCAATAAACTTTCTCTCCTGGGGGCATGGAATAAGCTTAAGACACCTCTAGGATTTCATTCTATATTCAAACCATTTTCTCCTGCTCTCAGCTGTGTTCTAGGTAGAACAATGCTGCTGGGGTTAAAGGATAAACCAGTTTCCAGAAAGGAATGTATAAAGAACAACGTCTGTTAGTTACTTGTCCTTTTGGTCCAACAAATAACAATAAGATCAACTTAGGAGAGGAGGACTTTGTTCATACTTCTGTGGGATATAGTCCAACATGATGGGAAAATCATAGTTGCAGAGTGGGAAGAATGGACCCAATTCAACCCCAGCTGACAAGAGAGCAAGGAATGCCTGTACTGAGTTCACTTTCTCCTTTGTATTCAGTCTGAGTATTGAACCCATGAACACTTGCCACCCAGAGCTAAGGAGGGCCTTCCCATCTTAATCAACATACTGGCCATAATCCCTCACAAGCATGCTCAGACGTTTTTATGGTGATTCTAAATCCCATCAAGTTTACAATCCAGATTTAACCAAGGCACCAGTGAATTACACAATTCAGAGATGTGTGTTACACTTTCAGGTAGAAGACTAATTACCTTCGTGATGTTAGACAATTTATGCAGTCTGACAAGCAACCCTCAATTTTCTTATCTGTAAGCAGAAGACTGCACTGGGTTCCTCAGGGCTGTTCTGGTGTTGGCCCTCAAAAAGAAAAAGCAATAATTTCATGGTGACTTCATGATACTCCATACAAGGTGTCACTTTGTAAGCACAGAGGCTTCAGGATGCATATTACATGCCCCACGGAGAAAAACTAGGATTCGAAGTTAGAGAAAGGAAGTTCTCACTCAAGCACTTACTTAGGGACCATTTTTTCATCCTCAAGTATCATCGGAAGACTCTAAGCCTCTGGCAGCCCCTATACTCAGCACCTGACAAGTGAGAAAGAGACTTTTGTGCCATTGTGTAATTAAGACTCTCCTGGGAGAGATGGGTAACAAATAAATAAAATGAAACAAATGAAAGACACAAGATAATTGCAGATTGTTATAAGTGTCTTCGAGGAAATAAATGAGGAATGCAGTCCCCAAGCAGCAAAGGTGCTTTTCCAGGAGGAGAAACAAGTCTGGTTCTTTAGAAGGACCTGACCGAGGGGGAGAACACATGTGGTAAGGATGCAGAGAAGTAAGATGAGCAAGGGGGAGAAGGCATGAGGAGACTTGAGAGTCTAAGAGGGACTCAGCAGACACAGTGAGAATTTGCTTTCTAAACACAAGGGGGAGTCACATCAGGGTTCTAGGAAGCAACAGGATCTTCTACCAGGTTTAAGACAAAGCCTGCAAGAATTTTATTGAGTATTTTTGCATCGATATTCATAAGAGAGATTGGCCTGAGATTCTCTTTCTTTGTCGGATCTTTGTGTGCTTTTGGTATTAGTGTAATTGTGGCTTCATAGAACGAGTTGGGTAGTGTTCCTTCTGTTTCTATTTTGTGGAACAGTTTGAAGAGTATTGGTGTTAGGTCTTCTTTGAAGGTCTGATAGAATTCTGCACTAAAACCATCTGGACCTGTGCTTTTTTTGGTTGGAAGACTTCCAATGACAACTTCTATTTCTTCAGGGGTTATAGGACGGTTTAGATGGTCTATTTGATCCTGATTTAATTTTGGTACTTGGTATCTGTCAAGGAAATTGTCCATTTCCTCAAGATTTTCTAGTTGTGTTGAATACAGGTTTTTGTAGTAGGATCTGATGATTTTTTGAATTTCCTCAGTTTCTGTTGTTATCTCTCCCTTTTCGTTTCTGATTTTATTAATTTGGATACTATCTCTGTGCCCTCTGGTTAGTCTGGCTAAGGGCTTATCTATCTTGTTGATTTTCTCAAAGAACCAACTCCTCGTTTTGTTGATTCTTTGTATGGTTTTATTTGTTTCTACTTGATTGATTTCAGCCCTGAGTTTGATGATTTCCTGCCTTCTACTCCTCTTTGGTGTATTTGCTTCTTTTTGTTCCAGGGCTTTCAGGTGTGCCATTAAGCTGTTAGTGTATGCTGTCTCCCGTTTCTTTTTGGCGGCACTCAGGGCTATGAATTTTCCTCTTAGCACTGCTTTCATTGTGTCCCATAAGTTAGGGTATGTTGTGCCTTCATTTTCATTAACTTTCAAAAAGTCTTTGATTTCTTTCTTTATTTCCACCTTGACCAAGTTATCATTGAGTAGAGCATTGTTCAGCCTCCATGTGTACGTGGGTTTTCTTTTGTTTTTGTTGCCATTGAAGACCACCCTTATTCCATAGTGATCTGATAGGAGGCATGGGATTATTTCTATCTTCTTGTATCTGTTGAGGTCTGATTTGTGACCAATTATATGGTCAATTTTGGAGAAGGTACCATGAGGAGCTGAGAAGAAGGTGTATTCTTTAGCCAACCGAATCCAAGAACACATCAAAACGATCATTCACCACGATCAAGTAGGCTTCATCCCAGGGATGCAGGGATGGTTCAATATAAGGAAATCCATCAATGTAATCCACTACATAAACAATCTCAAAGAAAAAAACCACATGGTCATCTCATTAGATGCTGAGAAAGCATTTGACAAAATTCAGCATCCTTTCATGCTAAAGGTCTTGGAAAGATCAGGAATTCAAGGCCCATATCTAAACATAGTAAAAGCAATTTACAGCAAACCAGTAGCCAGCATCAATCTAAACGGAGAGAAACTTGAAGCAATCCCACTAAAATCAGGTACTAGACAAGGCTGCCCTCTCTCTCCATATCTTTTCAATATAGTACTTGAAGTTCTAGCTAGAGCAATTAGACAAGAAAAAGAGGTCAAAGGGATACAAATTGGAAAGGAAGAAGTCAAACTATCACTATTTGCAGACGATATGATAGTATACATAAGCGACCCAAAGAACTCCACCAGAGAACTCCTACAGCTGATAAACGACTTCAGCAAAGTGGCCGGATATAAAATCAACTCAAGCAAGTCAGAAGCCTTCCTATACTCAAAGGATAAGCAGGCTGAGAAAGAAGTAAGAGAAATAATACCCTTTACGATAGCCACAAACCATATTAAGTATCTTGGCGTGACGCTAACCAAACAAGTGAAAGATCTGTATGACAAGAACTTCAAGTCTCTGAAGAAAGAAATTGAAGAAGACCTCGGAAGATGGAAAAATCTGCCATGCTCATGGATTGGCAGGATTAATATAGTAAAAATGAGCATCTTACCAAAAGTAATACACAGATTCAATGCAATCCCCATCAAAATCCCAACTCAATTCTTCATAGAGTTAGAAAGAGCAATTCAAAAATTCATCTGGAATAACAGAAAACCCAGAATAGCTAAAACTATTCTCAAGAGTAAAAGAACCTCTGGGGGAATCAGTATCCCGGACCTCAAGCTGTACTACAGAGCAATAGTGTTAAAAACTGCATGGTATTGGTACAGTAACAGACATGTAGATCAATGGAACAGAATTGAAGACCCAGAAATGAATCCACACTCCTATGGTCACTTGATCTTTGACAAAGGAGCTAAAACCATCCAGTGGAAAAAAGATAGCCTTTTCAACAAATGGTGCTGGCTCAGCTGGAGGTCAACATGCAGAAGAATGCAAATTGACCCATCCTTATCTCCTTGCACTAAGCTCAATTCTAAGTGGATCAAAGATCTCCACATAAAACCAGACACACTGAAACTAATAGAAGGGAAACTAGGGAAGAACCTTGAACATATGGGCACAGGGGAGAATTTCCTGAACAGAACTCCAATAGCTTATACTCTAAGATCAAGAATAGACAAATGGGACCTCATTAAATTACAAAGTTTTTGCAAGGCAAAAGACACCGTCAAAAAGACAAAGCGGCAACCAACTAACTGGGAAATGATCTTTACCAACCTTACATCCGACAGAGGGCTAATATCCAAGATATACAAAGAACTCAAGAAGTTAAACTCCAGAGAGGCAAGTAACCCTATTAAAAAATGGGGTACAGAGCTCCACAAAGAGTTCTCACCTGAAGAATATCTAATGGCTGAGAAGCACCTAAAGAGATGTTCATCATCCTTAGTCATTAGGGAAATGCAAATCAAAACAACCCTGAGATTCCATCTCACACCAGTCAGGATGGCTAAGATCAAAAACACAGGAGACAGCAGTTGTTGGCGAGGATGTGGAGAAAGAGGAACACTCCTCCACTGCTGGTGGAATTGCAGGCTGGTACAACCACTCTGGAAAGCAGTCTGGCGGCTCCTCAGAAAACTGGGCATGACACTTCCGGAGGATCCGGCTATACCACTCCTGGGCATATACCCAGAGACTTTACCTGCATGCAATAAGGACACATGCTCCACTATATTCATAGCAGCCTTATTTATAATAGCCAGAAGCTGGAAAGAACCCAGATGTCCCTCAACGGAGGAATGGATTCAGAAGATGTGGTATATTTACACAATGGAATACTACTCTGCAATTAAAAACAATGAATTCACGAAATTCCTAGGCAAATGGTCAGAACTTGAAAATATCATCCTTAGTGAGGTAACCCAATCACAAAAGATCACACATGGTATGAAGTCACTGATAAGGGGATATTGACCCAGAATCTCAGAATACCCTAGACACAATCAGCATATCAATAGATTTCTAAAAAGATGGAAGGAGAGACCCCTGGTCCTGGAAAGACTGGATGTAGGGGAACGCCAGGACAGAGTAATGAGAGGGGGTTGAACGGAGAAAAGAGGGAGGGAAGGGGGCTTATGGGACTTTCGGGGAGGGAGGAAACGGGAAAGGGGAAGTGATTTGGAATGTAAATTAAAAAAATAAAATAAAATTAAATTAAAAAAAAAAAAAAAAAAAAAAAAAAAAAAAAGACAAAGCCTGCATCTTTTGTGTGGACAAAGTAGAATGGAGGGAATCACTGAAAACTCCTGAGATTTTGCTCATTTGTTAACTTTACAATCATTTAGAGCCAGCTGAAGTCAGAATTTTTGTGCGTAGATTTTTCTGAATCCGTCCCAGGAGGTGAGTGAGGGCAGCTCTAAGGACACAGCTGTGTTTTGGAAACAAGCCCTTTCACAGTCTGCTTGCTCCACTGCCCCAAAATGAAACGTCGACTCGGCTTAGTCTCTGACCCAGATCTGGAATATCCTCTTCTCCAGGATTGAGGAGTCCACTGAGAACGAATGGCATTCCCAAAGTAAGGTTTAGACATGACTCAGTGGACTCATTGGAAGGTCTCCCTGCTGGTCTTGCACTGAATTCCTATTGGTAAGAAGGCTTCTGCCATTTCAGTTAATAAAATGATTCATTCCTGATTTATTAAACTTCTTTTCATTTAAAAGCTCTGATTTATTTCCAATCCATACTGGTAAACAGTATAGGCTTTTCTGTTTCTTTCATTTATTATTATTATTATTATTATTATTATTATTATTATTATTGTCATTACTAAATAGATATTGGGATCTTGACACTCTATTAATAGGTGATTCTCCCCCCCCAATTATTTGGAAATACTACTTGTAGTAGTTTGAATATGCTCAGCCCAAGTAGTGGCACTATTGCCTTTTTGGAATAGGTGTGGCTTGGTACCAACTTCTTAATTATGGTTTCATTGTTGAGAATAGACACCATGACTAAGACAACTCTTGTCAGTACCAATGCCTTCCATATTCCTACGCGGATACCCATTAAGTCCCACCTAAAACATTCTACTGCTTTCCAAAGTCCCAAAATCCACATTTCTCTAAACAAAATCATGCTCAGGCCTATCACAGCAATACCCAATTCCTAGTACCAACTTCTGTCTTAGTTGTAGTTGCATTGCTGTGAAGAGCCACCATGACCAAGGCAACTCTTATAAAGGACAACATTTAACTGGGAGGTGGCTTACAGGTTCTGAGGTTTAGTCCATTATCAACATGGCAGGAAGTATGGCAGTCTCTAGGCAGGCATGGTGCTGAAGGAGCTGAGAGTTCTACATCTTGTTCCAAAGGCAAACAGGAGAAGACTGGCATCCTCAGGCAGTTAGGAGGAAGCTCTCAAAGCCCACCCACGCAGTAACACACTTCCTTCAACAAGGCCACACCTACTCCAGGGCCACACCTCCTAATAGTGCCACTCCCTGGGTCAAGCATATTCAAACCACCACTCTACTATTACCATTTACCTATTTTTAAGAATCTATTTATATGAATTCATGAAATTCTTAGGCAAATGATCAGAACTGGAAAATATCATCCTTAGTGAGGTAACCCAATCACAAAAGTACACACATGGTATGCAGTCACTGATAAGGGGATATTAACCCAGAAGCTTGGAATACCCAAGACACAATTCACATATCAATAGATTTCCAAGAAGATGGAAGGAGAGACCCCTGGTCCTGGAAAGACTGGATGTAGGAGAATACCAGGACAGAGAAGCGAGAGGGGGTTGTATGGGGAACAGGGGGAGGGAAGAGGGCTTATGGGACTTTTGGGGAGGGAGGAAATGGAAAAGGGGAAATCATTTGGAATGTAAATAAAAAAAATATAGAGAAAATAAAAGTCAAAAAACATTAATAGTAGTTCTCTGGAAAAAAAAAAAGAATCTATTTATAGATTCTCTTTTAGTCCATTGCTCAATCCATTCATGTGCTGTAGTCCCTACTTTGTAGATTGTGCCTCAATACCAAGCAGAATAATCACCCAGTCTTGGACCATCTTTTCCATGCTATTTCAACTTCTCCATAACACTGTGAATACGTGTGTGTGTGTGTGTGTGTGTGTATCCTTTTCCTGTGATAAAATACCAGCTACTCTGAGGAAAGCAACTTAGAAAAGGGGTCCTTTCCAGTGGAAATCTATCACACAAAGGAAACAAAGACAATGGGAGCTTGCAAAAATGGATCACACTGAATCTGTAGTCAGGAAGCAGAGACCTACAAATGTCTGTTACTGCTCATCCCCTTTATCCAATTATATAGGCCAGGATCTCTGCGGGGAAGTGATGCCACTCACTGGTCATCCCATCTCAATAAATGTGATCAAGATAATCCCACTCAGGTATGCTCAGAGGCCTATCTCCAAGATTGTTCTATAGTCTGTCAAGTTGACAATTAACTCTAACCCTCCCACTAGGGTTAGAATATAAAGAATGTTTTTTGTATTGGATATATTCTTTATTTACATTTCAAATGTTATCCCCTTTCAAGTTTCTCCTCTGGAAAACCCCTATACCATGCCCCCTCCTCCTGCATCTTTGAGGGTGCTCCCTCACCCACCCACTCCCGCCTTCCTGTCCTAGCATTCTCCTACACTGGGACATTGAACACCCTCAGGCCCAAAGACTGTTCCTCCCACCGATGTCCAACAATGCCATCCTCTGCCACATATGCGGCTGGAACCATGGGCCCCTCCATGTGTTCCAACTCCTCTTTGGTTGGTGGTCCAGACCCCAGGAGCTCCAGGAAGTCTGGCTTGTTGACACTGTTGTTCCTCCCATGCAGCTGCAAACCCCCTCGGCTCCTTCAGTCCCTTCTCCAACTCCTCCGTCGGGGATGCTGCACTCAGTCCAATGGTTGGCTGTGAGCATCTGCCTCTGTATTTTTCAGGCTCTGGCAGAGTCTCTCAGGAGACAGCCATATCAGGCTCCCATAAGCAAGCACTTCCTGGCATCCTCAATAGCGTCCAGGTTTGGTGACTGTATACGGTATGGATCCCCAGGTAGGGCAGTCTCTGGATGGCCTTTCCTTCAGTCTCTGTTCCTCACCTTGTCTCCATATTTCCTCCTGTGAGTATTTTGTTCCCCCTTCTAAGAAGCACTGAAGCACCCACACTTTGGTCTTTCTCTTGAGCAATGGTCTGTGAATTGAATCTTGGGTAGTCCGAACTTTTGGGCTAATATCCACTTATCAGTCAGTGCATACTGTGTGCATTCTTTTGAGACTGGGTTACCTCACTCAGGATGGTATTTTCAAGTTCCATCCATTTGCCTGCAAATTTCACAAAGAATGTAAGCTGATATGCCATAGTGGTTTTGATTTTACTCCTCTGATGAGTAGAGGTAATGAAGCATTTTCATATACTCACTTCTTTTATTTTTTTTTTTATGAAATCGTTTAAAAGTCTTTAATAGTGTAATACATATTCTTTTTTTTATTTTTATCTTTGTTTTTTTTTAATTATTTATTTTATTTTATTTTAATTTACATTCCAAATCATTTCCCCTTTCCCGTTTCCTCCCTCCCCGAAAGTCCCATAAGCCCCCTTCCCTCCCTCTTTTCTCCATTCAACCCCCTCTCGTTACTCTGTCCTGGCGTTCCCCTACATCCAGTCTTTCCAGGACCAAGGATCTCTCCTTCCATCTTCTTAGAAATCTATTGATATGCGGATTGTGTCTAGGGTATTCCGAGATTCTGGGTCAATATCCCCTTATCAGTGACTGCATACCTACCATGTGTGTTCTTTTGTGATTTTGGGTTACCTCACTAAGGATGATATTTTCAAGATCTGACCATTTGCCTAGGAATTTCGTGAATTCATTGTTTTTAATTGCAGAGTAGTATTCCATTGTGTAGATATACCACATCTTCTGAATCCATTCCTCCGTTGAGGGACATCTGGGTTCTTTCCAGCTTCTGGCTATTATAAATAAGGCACTTCTTATCATTTTGAAGAAAATTCTATTCAAGTCTGTTGACTCATATTTAAATAATTTGAGTTTTGCTATAGAGTTACAAGAGTTCATCAAATATTCTTGACATTTCTGTATTGTGGGTATTGATCACTATTTGGAATATGACTTCAATATATATTCTCCCACCCTATGTGTTGCTTTTCATTTTGCTGACTGTACAGTTCCATATACTATTCTTCATTTTGTAGCCCAGGCTTTTGAGTCTTCTAGCCAAAACTTTATTCCCAATTCAGTGTCTTAGATTCTTCCCAAGTATTTTTGATGTCAAATTTAAGTCTGTAATTTGGGTAAATTTTGTGTATGGTTGAAGACATGGTCTGACATTATTCTTTTGCATGGTCATGTGATGTTTACCCAACATCACCTGTAGCAACTGTCTTTCCCCATTGACTGACTGGTCGGGTCAGCTCTCCTCCTATGCATTCGTTTATTCCAGCATCTATGTGTCTGTCTTTCTGCCAATACCACATTGTTTTAATCATTGTAGCTTTGATTTCATATCTTCTCTGTTGTGACCTAGATGGCAATGGACATGAGTGTACCCTCCCTTTTAAACTGACTTGCTTTCCTTTGGGCTGATAACCAGTCATGGAATATCTCCATTATGTGGTAGTTCTATTGGTACCCTTTTCAGAAGTCTCCAGGCTGTTTTTTTTTTTTTACACTGATTTTATTAATTTTCTTTTCTAACTACACTGGACAAGAATTGTTTATTGGTCATCTATTTGACAATAATCACTCTCACCAGTGTGGGATGATCTGTCTTTGTAGCTTTGCTATGTGTTTCTCTGGTGATGGGGATGCTAAAAACTTTTTGGTTCAAATGCTGTCCATTTGTATGCCTTTTTAAAAGAAAGATCTACTCATGTGTTTATGTTTTAATTGAACTATTCTTTATTTTACGGTTGAGGTATTTTACATTTCTTACAAGTTCTAAATATTAGTCTCTTAACTGGTAGTTTACAAACGTTTTTGCCCACTCTTCAGGATGCTTCTTTGTCCTTTTGTTATTTTTTTTTTTGCATTGTAAAACTTTCTTGTTTGATACAATGCAGCTTAATGATAATTTTGTATTTCATATAGCTCATACAGTTAGATCTCTGATTTATTTTGAGTTAATATCACTTTTAATTTTAATTGATCTGCACTGTTGGGTAAACTCTTTCCTCCTATATGTATTTTTAAACTCTATTGGCTGTTGTCCATGTTTATTTTGGACAATTTCATCAGTATTTTAAAGTAAAATTTGTAGATGAAAGGAGAGAAATCTTTGAACATCAAGATTCGTTATTAACGCTGTTTTTCTTTTGGTGGAGGACTGGAAGATTGCCTTCTTTATGTTCTTGTGAAAGTGGATGGCTGGGTTTTGGATGTTTTCTTAGAACTGCCCTTTGAAGCCATCTGGTTCCGCTCGCCCTTGTAGAGCTGTGGTGAGTAGAAGACAAGCAATCACTTTTTCCAACTCCTCTCCAGTCATTGCTGGGTGTTTTTTTTTGTTTGTTTGTTTGTTTGTTTGTTTTGTTTTTGTTTTTGTTTTTTAGTGGAATTAATTTTGGCAAATTGTGTTTTCTTAGAAAATAATTTACTCTTACATCAGTTAAACCTCCTCTGCTACGACAGTTGTTTCCCTTTCCGTTATCCTGTATATCTGTGCTTTCTTCCCTCACTCCTGTGTTATAAATCATCTTTATTTTCTTCTTAATTGGATTAGTTAGTGCTTGTCTATTTTGTTTATTGTTTAAGCAAATATTTATATGCTGATATGGCTCTCTTTTCTCTTCCTACTTTATTAGCCTTTGCTTTTGTTCTTCGCACTCTCCTTCATTCTATTAACTGCATTGTTCTGTCTCCTAAATTGTTCTATTCACCTCTCATCTACTGCCATCCATTCTTATTGACACATGCGTTTAGTGATCTACAGTTTCTTTTGGTCACTACTTTAGTTGTATGAATTAGATATAATACAGATCCTAACACATGGAATTATCAGGTTTACAGTGCTTGCTACTGATTTTTTGGTTTTTCATTTGACTCTTTTTTTTTCTTCACATAATCAGTATTTAAATTATTAGCTTTTTATGATTTACTCAACTTTTTTTTTTAAAAAAAATCATGATCTAATATGTGGTGACTTCAGAACTGTTCATAAATGTCCAATGTGCATTGGAAGAAAAAGATTTAGGAAAGAAGTTGACTTGGTACTAACCAGGTGTAAATAAATCTTACTCTATGTCCTCCTTATCCATATTTTCCCTTGTTCACAGCATCTTTCTCAGGCTGAGCCTCCCTGTCTGGTAAGTGTGTGCTGTGTGAATTTGTGAGTGTGTGTGTATGCGCATGTGCATGTGCGTTTGGGTCCTTGCCGGTATAAAGGTTTCTTTCCCGTGTTATCTCTTTTTGTTCTGAGTCCTGAATGCTCAGCTAAGAAGATCCCAAGCGCCAGCCTCCCTCATTTGTGAGCATTTGGTATATTGTGCTCAGTTATTTAAGCGCGGGCTTTCCACTCTCGCTGATGTTATGTGTCATATGTGCATGAGGGTGGTTTTGCTTAATGAACCAGGTTTAAAATATTTGTCTTTTAGCATGTGAAGTAAGCCCCATTGCGGTCATTAACATGGCTGAAATGATTTATTTCAAATCTATAATCTATGTATTATATGTTTCACTGCATAGTGGCTCACGCAGTATCACATTCTCTCTCTCCCTTTCCCTCTTCTCTCTCTTACATTTTTGGGTTTATTTATACTACTTTTGTTTATTTTAGACTCCCTTTGTTAGGCAGAAAGGTTCTCTCACACATATTCCGGTCGCTCTCTCAACCCGATGCCTGTATATAACTCTTGAGTCTTCTTTGTGTCTTAGTTTGCTTCTTCTACCACAACTGACCCTAATAGTCTCTGTCTCTCTCCTGCCTTGCCCTCTCTGTTGATGCCACCAAACTTCTCATCCACACTTTCAGTTCCAACTCTGCCAACACATGTTTCTAGCCTCTTATTTTCCCAATTACTGGGAAATTAAACTTTGTAAAGTCCCTAGTCTTTATGTTGTACTGCAAGGCAAGATTGGACTGATTTTATGTGCTCGCTATGTTCATGGGCATATTTTTTTTAGATGTGTGGAGATTCTAATTTAGGCTGCTGCCATTATGCCATGGACCTGGAAGCTTCTCATAGACTTTTATGAGAATTAAATGAGCTAATCTAGCGAAAGTAAAGATCGCTCATTACCCTTTGGTAGAAAGACTTACGTAATTCATTCTCTTGCATTTAAGGAATAACATATTTTTCTAACTACTATCTATTAGCCCTTTCCTGTGAAGTATTTTGTTCTCCTTCACTAATTATCAAGTCTTTTGTTTTGATGCATACAAATCATGTGTCTGGGGTACAGGACATTGAGAAAGATTTGAGGGGACAGTAGCATTCTGGTTGGCTTCACCACAGAGAACAGGAAAGGTTGGGACATTCAGGCTTCTAGAATAGAAGCAATTGCTGGATCAGAAAGGGTAATACAAGTTATTATTAGGGGCTGCTCTTTACTTAGCTTTGACTTAGACTATGTATTAAACTATGAGTCCTGTGGTTTTCATACCTAAATAGAGCTCGAAGGGGCTCACAGAGTCTGAAGTGACATTCATGGACCCTGTGTGGATGTGAACTAGGCTGTCAGCATATACATTATGTTTGTGTAGCTCTGTATTGTTGTGAGTAGGAGTAGAGGGTGTCTCTGACTCTTTTGCCTGCCCTTGAGACTTTTTCCCACCTACTAGGTGGCCTTATACAGCCTTAGTATCAGGATTTGTGCCTAGCCTTATTGTAATTTGTTAAGCCATATTTGGTTAATATCCCTGGGAGGCCTTCTTTCTATCATCATCATCATCATCATCATTATTGAAAACAGAGGAGCAGTTTGTGGTAGAGGATATGGGAAGGACTAGGGGATGTCAGGATATAATATATGAGAGAGGAAAAATCAGGAATGATGTGGAAACTTAAGGGTTCTTTGGAAAGTCTGTTGGATGGTGTTTTGCTGAGGCAAACACATATAGGAATGTTTCCTTAAAGTGGACACAGGTGTGAAAGGCTAAGGCAGACTCATAAAGGAATGTTTCCCTAAAGAGGACACAGGAGAGAGGATGTTCTGCTAAAGTAAACACATGAAAGGACACATGATACAAGATTTTTTTATTAACAACACACGTATTTTGGTCCACCTTATATTTTGTAGTTGAGTTGCATTTGTCAGGACTCCATAGAGAGAAATGCACCAAAAAAAGTTGTGGTGATATGCCACAGTTTCTTGTTACTTCTGTGAGCTCTGGCTGAGAGGATACACATGCTGAAACAAGACCCATGGAGGATACATGATATTTGGAGGATAATAAATAAGGCTCCACAAAGAGCTTGGCCTGCGGTACAGCTACCTGTGAAATGCTTGTGGTTCTCTCTGGTCTTTGCCTCCCTGGGAAAGGCACAGCCAAGATCTTCTCTTGTTGTTCCTGCTGGTCCCTCCTGCTGACTAGAGTGAAGATTGAGGCCTGGCTGTCTCTGCGAGGTCTTACTACTTCTTGCTAACCTGACTCTACCAAACTGGACTGCTGGTGTATCTGTGAAGTGTTTGCGAATGGATCAAGCTGCCGCTGCTAACCTGTGAACTGAACTGCTGATTTCCAGACAACACAGGCAGGAGTTGTTCCAAAGAACCTTTCTAAACAGGTCCACTTCCCCCATATCCTTCTTGTTCCACTACCTCTGATGGGTGGTGGGCTAAATGGGGGATTAAAACATTTAAAAACCATCATCAAAAATAAGACTTAAGCCAGGCAGTGGTGGCGCATGCCTTTAATCCCAGCACTTGGGAGGCAGAGGCAGGCGGATTTCTGAGTTCGAGGCCAGCCTGGTCTACAGAGTGAGTTCCAGGGCAGCCAGGGCTACACAGAGAAACCTTGTCTTGAAAAACCAAAAAAAAAAAAAAAAGAAAGAAAGAAAGAGAAAAATAAGGCTTAAAAAATTAAAGTTACACAGGAACACTTGGTCAGGTATATCATATGGGTAATCCCAGCACTTGGGGGCTGAGGTAGGGAAATGACTGTCAAAATTCAAGAACAACATGGCTGCGTAGTGAGTTCTAGCTTGACTGAACTGAAGGATAAGATTCTACCTCAGGAAAAAAAGGTGACAGCACAGCACATACAAAAGTCCTTTTTGAGCAAGAGTCACCTTTACCTTGTTAACTTTCTCTGTGAAAAAAGTGTTGCATTTGGCCTCTGAGGAACAAAGATCTATGGTAGAGAATGAGCTTAAGAAAAGGCTAAGTCTATAGGAGATGATGAGTGTCAATCTGCCATTACACTCTCAACAAGCCAAGAGCTTTGAATTGACAGCATCCCCATCATAAACAGGAGAGGAAAATTAAGATTCAGAGAGACTGAGCAAATGGGAGAAACATAAAGTACACGACTGAAAGACATTCAACTTTGACAAAGGACAAAATAGCGAGTTCATCCTTTGGGATTCTTTGCTTAAATCTCATGTTCTCATGTACTGTAACACACACACACACACACACACACACACACACACACCATAAATGTCCCAGATAGAAATACACTTGTTACATTGGTGAAGAGAAGTTACTTGGGATGAGAGCAGTTTTTAAGACATTGGAGCCTCTACAGTGAAGGACCAGTGTCCTCCTGCTCATAGGAGCTGTAGAGAATCACACTCCGCTGCTACTTTTCTGTGTGATTTTATCAGCAAGACTTCGACCTTCATGAAAAAGGAGCCCTTCCTGTGCACTGGGGTCCTCTGGCAGGAGACCCCTGCTCTTGAGAGGAGGTAATGATTACTCCTATTACTGGGTCCTGGGAGGGAGCTTGATAGAAAGTGCAGGGAGGAAAGTGACAAGGGACAGATTGCCTGTTATCTGATCAGGAGGCCAGTGCCCTGGTTCACTGGAAGGAACAAAGACCTAGTCTATGTACCCATCCTCTGAGTCAATAAACCCCCAGCAGGGTGTGAAGTGGTCTGGGAATGACCTACAGCCAAGTCTGCTAAGAGAATGAGAGGCATATAAATATCAGAGCCACAGGGGTGGGGAAGTGGCTCTAATAGAATTAGGAGAGTATTCCTGGCAAGGATGTGACTCTGTAGAGTCCTCTCAGCTTCCCTGAGGAGGCAGTTCCCAGTTAAACCCTGAACTGCAGATCATTTATCAGTAAATTTCCCACTTGTATCCAGGAGCATGACACCCCAGTAGGAGACCAAAGCAGGGAGGCTTGGAGGACAATCACACCACACTCTATTACAGAGAGGAGGAAACCAAAGAGTTTCTGCACAGTTAATTCTCCACTTGCCACAAACAAAGACAAAGCTCTTTAGGAAGAAACAGAATGGAAGCTAGACTCCAAAGTTGTCCAGCACAACTTCATGGGTTACAGCAAACTGGGAGAAGAAACATGTAAATTATCAGCAATACCCAAGTTTCCTACCTTGACTATCATTTTGAGCTGTATAGATATGATATAAACATACCTTGAGCTTGCCTTCTTCTCTACAAACTATGCACTCCATAAGGAGAGATAAGAACACACAGAGATTGGCCAAAGTTAAGTCCATAAAGGGAGACACAGGGCTGGTTATCAGAAACTGGATGAGCAATTGGGGAGGGTGGCATAAGGAGAGAAAATGGTTGAAGCAAGCAGAAGGAATATGTTGAAAGTAACTGAATGCAAGGCCTAGAGAGTCCAGCACTTCTAAGCAAGAGTTTCAGGCTGAGTCTGACAGTGTCATTTGTTAAGGGCATGCCACAGAGAAATCATCTCCTAAGGCTTTGAATTTACCATGTTTAGTACTTGAGATAACATTTGAAGGCAAGTATTGTGGCCTCATTTTATATATGAGAAAATTAAGACAAGGAGCTAGAGATAGAGCATACATGAAGCCCCGAGATCAATTCCCTGCCTCACATAAATCTGACATTGTAATGCTTGTCTGTAATCTCAGAATATAGGCGGTAGAGATATGAAGACCAGACATACAAGTGATGCCTCAAGAAGAAGGATACAAGGAAAGGGGGAAAAGGAGAGAGAGAGAGAGAGAGAGAGAGAGAGAGAGATTAGAATTCTCACTCAAGTTTACAATGATAGGGAATTCAGGATCTGAACTACAAAGTAAACTTAAACAAGGTATAAGAACTAAGAACCAACTTTGTGTGTGTGTGTGTGTGTGTGTGTGTGTGTGTGTGTGTGTGTGTGCGCGCACCATGGTGTAAGCAGATATAGGGATTTATACCTCCATATGAAGAGGGTGTGACCTTGAGAAAAGAAAGCAAGAGTTTAATAAGGAAATGAAATGAAGAATTGTTAGAAATCTAGGGGACAATCTAAGCAAGAGATGGCAGGGTCAGGGCACAGGCAGTCGGGAGGAGAATAGGCAGCTAACTGACAGAACAGACTGCATCACAGGAGTTGAGAAGGACCAAAGCATCAGGGTTCATCAGAGAAGAAGGATCTGAAAGGGGGGTGGTGCTTTAAGCCTGATGGATTGGAGACCTTTGAAAATGTTGTTCCTAAGCTTTCAATATGGAAAGCAGTCTGGCGGCTCCTCAGAAAACTGGGCATGACACTTCCGGAGGATCCAGCTATACCACTCCTGGGCATATACCCAGAGACTTTACCTGCATGCAATAAGGACACATGCTCCACTATATTCATAGCAGCCTTATTTATAATAGCCAGAAGCTGGAAAGAACCCAGATGTCCCTCAACGGAGGAATGGATTCAGAAGATGTGGTATATTTACACAATGGAATACTACTCTGCAATTAAAAACAATGAATTCACGAAATTCCTAGGCAAATGGTCAGAACTTGAAAATATCATCCTTAGTGAGGTAACCCAATCACAAAAGATCACACATGGTATGAAGTCACTGATAAGGGGATATTGACCCAGAATCTCAGAATACCCTAGACACAATCAGCATATCAATAGATTTCTAAAAAGATGGAAGGAGAGACCCCTGGTCCTGGAAAGACTGGATGTAGGGGAACGCCAGGACAGAGTAATGAGAGGGGGTTGAACGGAGAAAAGAGGGAGGGAAGGGGGCTTATGGGACTTTCGGGGAGGGAGGAAACGGGAAAGGGGAAGTGATTTGGAATGTAAATTAAAAAAATAAAATTAAATTAAATTAAAAAAAAATATATATGAAAAGGAGCCATATGTCCTCTATGGGTGAATAATCCCAAGGCCCAAAGATAATTCTAGAAAAACAAACACATAACTTCTTTCTACAGACTAAGAGATGTGCAAACCCCACAGCCACAGTGAACCCACAAGCTGTGGCACCCCCAACCCCTTAAACTCTGGTGATCTGTCTGTGCAGACCTGGCCTCCTGTAATATGATCTCCCACAGGAAAGGCACGCAGTGCTGATAGACAGGTATTAAGGTCAAGATTAGGGTAGCACTCCTCAGGATTATGGCCTTTTGTGTGTGCAGGTATGTCTACATTTACACACTTTACTGAAGCATTAAAACAAACAGTAATGTCAGAATAATCACCAGCAGATTGCATTTATTTTGCATCTGTTTTCCAGTGAATTCTATTCTTTTCAATTAAGCTGCAATCAACGTCAATAAAGCATACTGAGGATTTTTGTTTTCTTCCAGGGAAAAACTGAACAGCACACTCATTGAGAGAATATTATGCTGCAATCAAAAAACGATACCTCTTTTAGAAGGTGGCAACTTGAAACAAAAGTACCTTGAGTTCAAATTTAAAAATGTATT
This sequence comes from Tokudaia tokunoshimensis, assembly GCA_036184795.1. Lineage (NCBI taxonomy): Eukaryota > Metazoa > Chordata > Mammalia > Rodentia > Muridae > Tokudaia > Tokudaia tokunoshimensis. The sequence goes on along the minus strand of BTHU01000013.1, from coordinate 25,605,011 downwards.
CAGTAGTATAGACCTTTAGAAAACTAATGGCCCAGAACCACACTCTTTTCGATAAAGCACGGTGACGACGTACATACTTGGACTTCCCAAGGCACGAATCAGCCCAGCATGGAAAGATGGCCCGCCTGCCCACCCTCCCTCCCTCCCTCCCTCCCTCCCTTCCTCCCTTCTGACCCATTTTCACTCTTCCACCATACACTCAATAAAACAAATAAATGAATGAAAAAAAATTTAAAAAAAAGAAAACTAATGGCTACCAGTACTTTTCCAACATTCTTAGGGTATGAGGAGATTGAAGAAATATGGTCACTAGGTGCAATATGACATCCTGGATGGAATTCTACAACAAATGGGACCAAGGAGCAGAGCAAACCAGTAAAGGTCTCATTTGCAAACTTTCCCGTCGGAATGTTTAACAACGTATATCTGTGTTTTTTTATACAACGATTACAATGGTTCTCCCAAATACACATGTAGCTAGATGTAGAAACCAGGATTTGGTTTTGGTCTTGTTTTTTTGTTTGGTTGGTTGGTTGGTTTGGTTTTTGTTTTTTAATTTCACATGCCAATCTTGCAGATGCATTTCACAATGTGCTAAGTGGCTCCTCTCCATAATGATTTACTGTAGCAGAGGCCCTCCATCAGAGTCATGCCATATGTTTGGGTAAAACAAGGTACCCAAACCATTTATTTAAAAGAAAATGGCACTTGTGCGACTTATTAAATTTAGATTCTGTTTATATGCTGAATGAATCTGAACCATAGGCAATTGCCAATATCTTGCTGTTGTTTGAATTTGAAATATGGTTCAGTCTAGAGCATATGAGAAATGAACCCCGACTGCCTTGCCAATGGGGAAGTTTCCGGTCTCCAGCTGACTCCCCTGCCAACCCAGGCTTACTGCCTCTAAGAAGTAGACACTCCACTCAAGAGTGGTGAACTTCGTTAAAAAGATCCCATAGATTATGGTTTACCTCCTTCTGTCTTCTCTCCTGATTGCACCTACAACCCCCAAATAAGCAACCTAACTCTCAGGACAAGAGGGACAAAGACGGGCAGGCTTCCATTGTAACTCCCAAGAACCTAACCAAAGTCTTAGCAGATCTGGGGGAAATGTTATTGTTCCCTAAAAAAGCCTTCTTCCTCACTAGGCTATCTAAGAATTACCTATTGCTTGCAAGGACAGAACAAGGGCCTCCGATTTCCTGAGGGACCTGAGCGTTGTAATCAAGACTGCAGAATCCTTAGGGAATGAGGGTCTGGAAAAAGTATTTGGTTTGTTAAAAGGGTTCGGTGCCCTGCATTTGACCCGCGTAGCTGAGTCCCCAGTAATAAGGCAGTATTTTATCCTTGCTTCCTCTTGCCCTCCTTCCCCCTCCTTCTAATTCCTGACTTTTTTTTTTAACCCCCTAGAGTAGCAGCCACAGAGCATGGGGTGAGAAGTCGCTGGAAGGACAAGTTGACAGATAGGACTTGGGTCGCTGGGTCACCGCGAGGCGTCGTGATCTGGACTCAGACAGAGCGATTTCCTCGGTGATTTTAATCTTTTCGTCTGTTCACACGTCATGCCACCTGGACATAATGCAGAGGAATCTGGAAGCTTAACAAAGTTTTCTCCTTGCCCCAAAGCTCACCCAGGGAAGAGAGAGGAGGAGAGAGGGAAGAAGAATTAACCCTTTTCCAGCCTTCTTCAGCCACAGCAGCAAATGTGGCCCCACCTTATCAACAATTAAGAATTCCAGATCTCTGAGAAACAAGGGCCTTATCTTTATGGACACTGTAAATGATGTAGCAAGATGCTCCTTTACTGCCATAGACACAAGAAAGTGGTGGCTTTATCCCTTCCAAACTGACCTTCTGCACTGGTTTTTGACTGACTTTCGAGTCTCTTGGCATAGACTTCACAATATATATATATATATATATATATATATATATATATATATATATATATATGTGGTGTTGGGCAGAGGGACAGCAATAGAAGGAACATTAAGGAAAAGAGCTACTATGAAGGAAAATATTAATATCTTCCCCATCACTGTGGACAGACAGTTTCCTTTCCTGAGTTCCCCATAAGGTTCTGAGCTATTTCTGACCAAGGGTGTTAATGGTTAGAATTAGCAGAATTCAGCAAAGTAGATTCCAGCATTCCAGAAAAAAATGGTTCCTCAGAATCTGCTGGAGATATGTGTGAGGTATCCTCAGAGAGGGAGCTGGATGAGGAGAGATTACATAAGATGGCACTCCTCAGGGTCTTACCTGCAGACAGAAATCAGGGAAAGAAAGGTAACTGTGAAGATAGATGCCTGGAATCGGGGTATTTGAAGGAAAATGCTTAGAACTGGGACTGGTAAGTGAAATGAGCCAGACAGAGGAAGAAAATCTCAGTTTCCTCTCATGTGCAGAATCGAGGCTTAATTTTACAAATCCTGGTTTCTAAATCTAGTTACATGTGTATGTGGGAGAACCAAATGGAGGAGCAGAGAGCAGGAGAAGGAATGGGATCAACTTAACACCAACGCAGAAGGGTGGGGCTTATTTGAAAGAGGAAGGATAATAACTGGAGGAATTTGGAAGGGTGGCTCACGTTCTGGGGTTGAACATCTTCTGCAGTCCAGTGAGCCATACAGGTGAATGTCCCTCCCTTGGCATCAACGATAGCACGAGATGAAATGCAGGCACACAGAAGTGGGGATAAGCTAAGGCAGATCCGCAAGTCTCCAGCCCAGTGTTTTTCACCCTTCCTAATGCTAAGACCCTTTAATAGGGTTCCTCTTCCTCATGTTGTGGTGACCCCCAACTGTAAAATTATTTTCATTACTACTTTATAACTGTAAGTTTGCGACTGTTAGGAATCATTGTAATTTTTTTTAAAGAGATAGAGCTTTGTCAAAGGAGTCCCAACTCACAGGTTGAAAACCAATGCTTTAACTCTTCAGACAGACACGGAACCAACTGACAAAGGGTTAATGAAAATTAAAAACACCCACCAACTTGGAGTTAGCAGACATGACTCATGAAAAACACTTCTCCGATGTGTTTGGCCGAGTGGTGTCAGCTCAAAGGAAAGCAGTCAGCTACGTCTGCAAGGAAGTTTCCAGAAAGAGGGAAACTACCATTAGTTCCTTGGTCATATGACTCCAGCCTGCACAGGTGGTAGCCCTAGGTCTTGGCCAAATTCCAGTTTGGATAATTCCATCCCTCTCCTCACTATTCCGGCTTCAGCCCCACTGGGAGAGAGCATTGCCTTCCTTTCCTGTCCTAACATTGGGAAGCTGCCATACCTAGGAGAGAGACTACATTGAGTGCTGTATTCTTTTTTCTGGTTTCTAATGAGACTATTTTTCTTGTTAGACCAACTTCCAGATAGCTTATTTTTAGAATCTAGCCCCTAGACCTTTCCTAACTAGCCAGGTAAATTAGTACATCATAAACCATAGTAATTGTGGGAACTGCTCTGTAAAGACTACAAAAGCAGAGAGGGAATTGCTGGCATTTCAGGCAGACCACAGAGAATTCTAAAGTGGACAGGCCACAATGGAAACTTACGATTACCTCCTGATCTAGAAAGAATGTTATTTGAAAAGTAAAATGCCATATAAACAAATAAAAATCTTTGTAAGTCAAGTATTTTAATGCCTAATAATTGAAACCTTCTATTTTAAAAGCTAAGATAAGTAGGTGTGAGTTGGAGAGATAGAGTCTATAGATTGTGTTTCTGTCCCTGGTTGCTTCTTCTTCCGACTTTGAAAACTCACATTATGAAACCATGGTTTCTTTGCTTCCCCAACATGCTTCTCCACTATCTCTTAGAACAAAGAATCTGAGTATTTAGATCCAAAATCGGAGACCTGGGGAGAAAGCTTTCTGGGTAAAAGGTTATCTTTTAAGCATAACCTATCAGACCCTGAACCCACATCAGAAAGCTGGGTGTGGAAATAGACTTCTATTCCCAGCCTTGGGGAGGCAGAGACATGCAAATCCCCATGGTTCCTTGTCCAGCCACCCTCACCTACTTGGCAAATTCTAAGTCAAAGAGAAACTTGTCTCTAAAAATAAGGTGGGTGGCTCCTGAGGAGTAACACCCACTGCTGTCACCTGTTGGCATCCACAGGGATTAAGAATGTGTACACATGCTCTCTCCCACACCAGATGTGAGTCTGGTCCTGATTCTTCCCCATAGTGGTAAGGAAAACTAGACAATAAAGGTTTGTTTATTTTACATTCATGGTATAGTAACAAACTGGAGAGTACTAGGATTAATTAAAATCTAAAACATTTAATGACATTTAAATTTAAAATGTAGAAAAAATTAAATATTAAATAAGATAGTGGATTAATTCTAGAATACTCATCTCTTGAAAACTAGAGTCATTTAATACAATGCTGTTTTCTGCAACCGAGACGCCTCCCACACCAAACACAGTCGATGAGACAACCAGTGCCCAATTGAGAAACTCAGACATCTAAAAATGAAATTAGTCCTGATGAGAACCATTTAAGAAACATCAGCATGCAACAATTGTTTAAGAATGCTAGGCTTAGATACTTTGGAATTAGAAACTTGCTCTGTCTTCTAATTCTTGAAAAACTTGAAATAACAATAACGGGCGAGGCTTAGCAACAAAAACAACAGCTGCTTCATGGGCAAGGGATTAAATGAGAGCCCATAGTTATAACAAGGACATAGTCCAAGTTCAAGTAACAACCAAATGTTCAGGTCGCTCCAGTGAGAACCGTCCTTGTCTACCTAAGTCTTTGATGACTTCCAGGTACAGTCCAAAGGGCTTCAATACTTTTCTTGTAGGAAACAACTTTCTTTGCTATTCATTTTGCAAACTCAAGGATCCCAAAACTGAAAAGGTTGGTCGACTAACAAGTGCATTTCCTTGAAGGTAACAGTAGGGCTGTTAACCCTGGTGGCTTCCTGACTAATACAGTAAGTAGATTAAACAAGAATAAAAGGCAGGTAGTAGTTGAAGGTCTGAATTCAGTATGGATTCCAGGTTTTCAAAAATGTCTTTGTCCTAAATGAATGACAGGTAAACAACCCTTTTTGCCCATATTGTCCATAAAGGGAAAATTTTGAGTGACAGTTCTGTGTTCGTAATTCAACTTTTAGTAGAGTCCCCAAAGGACTTGCTGTTTGAGCATGTAGAGACTTCCTTCCAACACAAGCACACGATTGGAAGTGACAGAACAGTGTGGGATTAGGAAGGAGGCCAAACAAAGAGCCAATGTCTAGCTGGGAAAGAGGCACATGGGCTCTTATATCATCTCTTTACCTCAATTACCTGAGTCCTCAACTCGTTCGCTCACAATAGAATAAATATTTGTTTTGCAAACTTGGGTCATTTATCTAGAGGGTAAGTCATTTGTGCCTTCAGATTTCAAAGGAAGTTCCTTTCTGAAGATTTGTTCTCTGGTTCAGGTTTGAACTCAAATGAGGAATACCCACCCTGGTGATAGCAACAGGGTCTATTCCGTTCTATAATCCCAAGCAGAACAGCTCTGTCTGGAGGAGTCCCTGACCATGGGTAAAAGAACTCTAGGAATTGAACCCTGCCCAACTCAATGCCCAAATCTGACAACTAGAACCAGACCCAAGGAAGTTGACTCAAAACTACCCAAAGTAGAAGTCATCAATTTATGGTTCACAAATCAATCTGGCCTGTTGCCTCTTTTTGTAATTAAAGTTGTATTGAAAAGTATGGAAACATACTTATTTACATATTACCTGTAGCTCTTCCATACTACAAGAGCCCATAGAGATGTTGCAACAGAGACCATGTGACATCAAAGCATAGAATATTTTCTGTCTCATAGGAAAAATATTATGCCACTTAACCTAAAACTACTCAAGTAGACAGCAAACCTGGGAGTCCCACAAAGAGACTTCATCATCTTCTTAATCCCAATCAGGGATTCATCTCTTGCATCACACACCAACATACAAAAATAGAAAGAAAAAAAAACAAAAAGAAAAAGAAAATAAAACAACAGCAAACAAACAAAAGAAAACTAAAACAACAAACACAAAAACTTGAGATCCTCCAAATAAGAGAGCTGACAAAACCTGAATATCTATTTGGCTTATTGATTCTATAATTAGTACCAGAGTACTCGTGTAAAGCTGGGAGACCTAAACTGGTCTTTAACTAGGGTAAATAATTGGAAGCAACCTTGGTAGTTCGTTCCTGTCCTCCATGGCTTTTGCTCTGCATGTCTAGATAGCTGTCATTCTTCCCATAACGTTTGATGTTGCTGTGTGTCCTCCATTTTTTGCCTTTTGCAGAAAAGTGGGGAGGGGGGCTTGTTTAAGGATCATTCAGCATCTTAATAAGTGCTTCATAAAGATTAAGTAGCAAGGGCATTTAAAGAACAAATCACATCCAGCGAACTTCATAGCGTTTTACAACTTAATTTCAAATTAGCAGATGAAAAGAAGGCGAGAGATCTTATATCTCTGCCGTTTTGTAAAACACTTGAGACAGGATCACTCACAAAATGTAAGTGGCAACGTTATTTTACACCAGCCCCTGTCAATTCAAAAAGACTTCAATATTTCCATCCAGAAGGAAGGAAGAGAGATGATAAAACGGCAGCCAGAAGAGTTTGGGCATAGAGGTGGCCCTTCTAATGGTTATTAAATAATATCAGTATTGACCTTCAGCCGGGCACACTAAGGTCATGATCATCAAATATGTGGAAAATGCTCAAATATATAATAAAATCTTATGGAAGGTCAAGCAAACAGGAAAAATGAATTAAATAATGGTAGATATATGGATACAGTGACAGCGAATGACAACCTCTAGAGACAAATAAGTAAGCCAAAAGCTGGCCACTGAATGCAGCTATTCCAATTTCAGACATTAAGACTAACAGAGCACCCAAAATATTGAACTAGAAGTCCAAGTTACTATGGTGACTTAAGGACAATTTAGGGATACTCATTCTGACCCCATCAGTGAAGATGAAAAATTGTGATGAAAATGACAGCTTCACAGATAAACAATAAAAGACAGTCATTCATGAATTTATGTGTTCGTTTGTACATGCAAAAGCTATTTGCACCAACTGCCCTTTTATGTTTAACACCCAGGAATAGAGTAAGCATGAATCCTACCTTCATAGGCTCCCTTTTCTCTGTCTGTCTGTCTGTCTGTCTGTCTGACTATCTCCTCCACATACACTTCTTTGGGAGCTGATATTTAGTAGAAAGAAGTAAAGAACATAAAAAAATGCAACATACCAATCGTCATGGAGAGGAACAGACATGCTGGGCTACACTGTATAGCAGATGAGGTTCTGAGAAATAGAATTTGATTGGGAAAAGGATGGTCAGGGAGAGGAACAAAAGGACAAAGATCCTAAAGTTGGAGCACACTTGACACCTGAGGAACACAAGAAGGAGCATGGAAGACACAAAGAAAGAGCCTGGGAGGCAAGTCGAGTTAGGCAGGTAGCAGCAAAAGACAGTAGAATCCTATAGGTTGGGAAAAGAGCTTGCATTTTATCTTTATCAAGATGGGGAACTTCCTTTAAAAGACTCTGGTTATCCTGGGCAACAAGATAGAAAGATGAAGTCCAGTTGGGATGTTACTATAGTATTTCAATTGAGACGCATAGTAGTGTAGGGATGGATGGATGAGAGCAGTGGTTGTGATGAAAATGGGTACATTATAGAAATATTTGGAGGCATATCCCATGGGGTGTATCTTGGGTGTGGATGTGGGAAAGAGATGAGAAAGAGCTCAAGATCTAGAGATGCTTTGCTGGATTTTGACTTAGTAGGGATAAGCAACATTACTCCTTACTGAATGAGAAAAACTGGGACAGATGAATGGGGAAAAAAGCAACAAACCCAACATGAAAATCAAGAGTTAAAATATCCTAGTAGCACAAATAGCAAGATACATCATGTTCCTTAACTCGGTATATCTAGGCACTCTCCATCTTGGATCCCAAACAGGAATTGATGTTTATACCATGACAACCAGGAACAAGGACTGGCATTGTGTTCAAGAAATTTCTAAAACCATGAACAGTGCTAAAATGTTCCTACCTCCACCATTAAAATATGTCAACAGTTGAATTTGTTGAAAATATTAGCTTTAAAAAAAATTAGCAACCAAGAATCGTTTGGTTCGGGTCACTCAATGTGATAGGACCAACTTAGGGAGGAGAAAGAAGAACAGAGGGAGATTCGCAGAGGAAGATTCAGAAGGTGTTGATTTGTGTCCTCCATTTAGAACATAGACTGATGAGTGGGTAGGAAACTATTGTTCCCTAGTTCAGAACGAAAATAGCAAAATAAATACTGAGAAACTGCAGCTTGTCGTGATGAGTAGCTTGGTCACCTTCTTTCAATGTGTCTTTATCTGTTAAGTGTAAATTATCATTTGAATAGCTTTTTACACTGTTTCTATTTTCAGTATTTTTAGAGAGAAAGTCTAGTTTCTGCACACTCCCACTCCTTTATCTCCTGTCTGGACACATTGACCACCCGACAAGGTGTGTGATGATGGATGAAAAGGTTCTCTTTCGAGACATTCTGTTAGGAAGCAAGCTTTGGTACTGATGAGGATCAGAACCAAGAGAATGAGATCAAATCTACCCTCATTTCCAGCATGTCTCTGGAACCCTGGAATCCTCCAAAGCTATGAGCACTCTACATGGGCCCTCTGCAGTGGGGAAAGCTAGGCAGCATTCCTAACCTCTCTCCACTGGATTCCAGGAATGGCAGCTAAACCATCCCCAGACAATAGGCAAATGTCCCCCAGGGGACACAGTTGCCACTTGTGGAGAATCACTGCTCTAAGATAAGCAGGGCTAAGAAGTTCTGCTTTCTCCTATGAATGAATCTCCACCCTCATGGCTCAGCACGGGAATCTACTCACATCAGGATTTGCATCCTCCCCCCCCATATAAATTTCCTTCCATATAATTTCCATATAATTATGGGAGACATGGTTTTGCATAGTCAACTGCTGGTCTACTCTAACCAGGACTGCTGGTCCTGGTATTGCAGTCCAAATGCAATAGTTTGGCATAAACAGCACCCAGCTAGGTGAAGACTCAATGATACAGTAAATATACAAGTCTGTAACCTCCCTAACTCATGGTGTTTTGGATTTTCTGTGTGTGTGTGTGTGTGTGTGTGTGTGTGCGCGCGCGCGCACGCGCGCGCGCAACACAGCAACACTGTTCTTGCTGTTGCTTTTATTTTTCTTTTGTTGTTGCTGTTGTTTTTGTTTTTATTTGTTTCGTTTTAAGTATACACCATGGAAACCAGTTTTAGCTTGCAAGAAAAAGGGGTAAAATACCCAACCCTGATGCCATTACTTAAATTGGCCCATTAAATATGAGCTGTGGGTGAAATACAGCTTTATTTAATAGATGAGACTGCATCAGAAACGATGAATCATGAGGTTTCTTTTCGGTATTACAATGGCATGTGACCTTTTAAACTTTAATCATTTACCTCTGAGTCTGAACTGTCATCAGGTGTACAGGCTTCTTGCTGATTGCATTAACATGAGGCAGCTGGGGAGCTGTTGGTGACAATTTTCCACAAGCTGTAGCTAGTATGGCTGAGTGATAGAGAGACAACCCACAGCTTTTCCGGAATGGAAATGTACCTGCTTCTGTCAGGGTCTAGACGGCCAGGGAGAAATGTCTAGTGCCTTTGGACTCCCAGTCCCTGAAGAAGGGTCCGCTACGTCATAGGAACTCCTGGTATAAGACTTCCTCTAAGCCTCTACATCCAAGGTATTGGAATAATCTGCTGCATTTAGACAGGGTCTCAAGTTTAAAAGAGCATTCTTCAGCTGTGGTCACATAGGTAGTAAATGGAAGAGTTAGACTCCAAAGTTCAAATGTTTTTCACTGTTGATCCCAAACTATATTATGCTGTGGATAAAACACAACCTCTGCTTCTGCCCCAAGGCTTCTGTGTGCTGCTACTGTTCACAAGCCGTTAGAGCCCCTCCCACACATGTGTGGTCCTCACGGGCTCTTTGTGAGGACTGTTTGAAATGATGAATGTAACTAGCTTAACATGATGGATGGTACGGTGTGAGCACCCAACAAACATGATTTATAATTATTTGTAGCATCATAAAGATGTCCTATGGGACAACACAGAGCTGACATCCTAGAATTCTCTAGGAAACCTGAACAGCCCTCTAATTTCACTCAGGCCCCAATTAATCTACATGTACCATTCTTCCTCCATTGTAGTTACAAGGAAGCCAAATTGCCTGACTAGTGAGTCAAGACTGACCTCCTTGAACTAGGAGGGCCCTGCCTTTGTGTACTTGGTCATTTAATACCTGTTTTCAAGGAGCTATTATCCTAGTAGGCCCACTCTACTTCAATGGTTCCTAAACTTCTCTCTCTGTTAGAATCGCCTTTTAAACATTCTGGTTACATTCTAAGTCACATTTTATTAAAGTTCTTAGGAAAGGACAAAGGGATCTCTATGGTTGGAGAGTTTCTGGGCGATTCTACAGTTCAGAGAAGTTTGAAGGAAACTCACAGCTATAGGATCATATGAGCCACAGGGATCTGGTAGGTCTAATGCCATCTCTAGAAATGTCCCATGATTCTGTACTCACTTGAACAGAATATGAACATAGGCCATCATGTATGTCACCCAAGAACTGATATTGTCAAGTGTGGTAGAATTAATCATGCTCATAAATTTGTTATATTCTTGTGTATTTTGACTTTTAAGCCAGTTTACAGTGTCCAAAGGATTAAAATTGGATGACGTGAGTCTGAACTTCAACTTAAGACATGGAATAGCAGGATGCTAACATTCCTCTCACCATCCACAAAGACAAGGGTTCTTCTGTTCATTCGTGAGCCACGTCTTCAATGTCTAGAACCCTCGTATCATCACAGGTCTCTGTATTTCAGTCAGACCACAGCTTCCAGCTGCTTGCCCTATGGTTAGGTTTCCTCCCCTGTTACATGGGGTTACTGTCACCCACTATGATTCCAAAAAGGAAGAAACTGCTTCATTTGAAAGATGTATAGCTGAGGAGTAGTTCTGCTACTAACTAGAGTAACAAGGTTCAGGTTGACTTCATCTCCCACAGATTCTGCAGGAAGAGATGCTGCTCTGCCCTGAGAGCTTTGTAATCACTGTGGTAGCATATGTAGAAGGGCCTTGGAAAATATATATCCTAAGCTGGAAAGACGTTCAGTAGGGAAATGTACTTGCTACACAAGCCCGGTGACTTGAGTCTAGATCCACAGAGCTTACATACAAGATGAAGGCAGTAGCACAGTTTTCTAGTTCAGCACACCACCATGGGCAGATGGGCAGCAGACAAAGAGGAATCTACTGAGGTTTATAAGGCATCTTCCCCAACTGTGAAGAGGCCTTGTCTCCGACAGGACGCATAGGTAAGGTTCTACATCTACCCACTGTCCTCTGATACATACTATGGCACTTGAGCGCCTGAATCCATGGACACATGGGCCATGCAAACAAAGTTAAAATAGATATACCTTCCCGTATGGATATGAAGTAATTCAGACAGGATAAAGCAAATTGCCCAGTTAGATGCAAGGCAAAATGCACAACAACTTTTCTTTAAAATGTGTCCCTCTCTTTCCCCCTCTTCCTCCATCACTCTCAAAATGTTAATACGGACCTCCTCTATAAATAACGAGAGTGGCATACTGACATCCAGATTTACACACTGCAGCACAGCACCCTGTATGGGGAGATGGCTGACATGGAGCTTCTATTTTTATATGTTTAGTGATATATCCAAGTGTCATTCAACAACAACAGGAAAGGAGCGACTGAGCTGATAGCTCGCCCGGCTCTGCACACCCTCCCTGGCCTACCACTCAGACACATCCGTGACAAGTGAAGCCTGTCTCCAACTGCACCCCAACTGTCAATATTTGGATTTTAGAAAAAAAAAGATAAGACTAAAGAGCAGCATGACTCTTTATTTTCATTTGGGTAAATGGAGAAGCTCTGAATGATGATCTTTATACAGCTTTGGGATTGCATTGAAATGCTTTATTAAGTGACCTCTGTAGACAGTATTCCAGACCACTGGAGACAGGAATCAAACTAGATGCTGGCAATGGATAGAGACTCCTGGGGAAATGCAAGGGAGTACCTGAGGCACTTAAATAAGAGCTTAGTCAGGACACCAGACCTATGTGCTCTGACTGCATGGGAAAGGGTCCTACCTGAGCAAACCCATGCTATGCTCCTCCCATTCCACACAAATCCTCCACAGACTGAACTGAGGCATATCCATCCTTACTAGTGACATGGGTTAAGAGCATCATCTATCAAATACCAGTGTATCTCACTATTCTAGGAATACCTGTGAATGTGTCACATGAGAAAAGATCAGACTCCACCAGAAGACAGTGTCATCCAAACCCCCAAGTACAGGCAGGAGAGGTGAAAGCATTTGTTCCAAACTTTATCTGAAGCTTGCTCCAAATACCAAATGTGATGTTCAAGTTTGCTTTCTGTCTTAATTGGGGTTTTATTGGTGTGAAGCAAAAACCATGACCATATCCATTCTTATAAAGGAAACTGTTTCCTTGGGGCTGGGTTATAGTTTCAGCGGTTTAGTCCATTATCATCATGGCAGGAAGCATGGCAGCGTGTACACAGACACGATGCTAGAGAAGGAGCCGATAATTCTACATCTTGATCTGAAGGTAGCAAGGAGAGATTGTGTGCCACACTGCATGCAGCTTCAACATAGGAGACCTCGAAGACTGCCGCTACAATGACATACATCTTCCAACAAGGTTACACCTACCCCAGCAAGGCCACACCACCCAATAGTGCCACTCCCAATAGGCCAAGCATTCAAACATAAGAGTCTATGAGGTCCATAGCTAGTCAAATTACTATACCTTTGAAATTTGATTGAAGCAGCTAGTAAGCAATCAATTATAAAAGAGAAGACTGGAAGATGGGGCAATCATGGGTTTGGGTCTTTGTTTTATAACTTCCTACATATGAAATTTTGAACATGTTGTTTTACTCACATGGACTTTTCCCCTCATCTGTAACAGATCTGGCAATGCCTGAGAAGTATGAAATTACACATACAAGAAGGTTTCCCTCACAATTCTAGCTCTTCATAAGAAAGTACACCTAATACACATCCGGGATGTTTGCTAAATACAGTTTCAAGTACTTTCTGAAGTATCTCTAATTATATTAATGGCTATAGATGCTTCTTCCTTTCTGAATCTTTACTCTGGGATTGAATTTCACCCAGGTAAGTAATTTGGAGGCTGCAACTGTTTTCTATTTGTCATTTCAGGGCATAAATCTTCAGTGTTGTTTTAAAGGGTGATGTATCTAACCAGAACAATTCTGGTACCCTGCCTCTCTCTGCCCTGCGGACTGCTGTACTATGTATTACCCAGGGCTCAAGCTGGGCATTTGGGACTCCTGGACAGGCGACCCAGTGCCTAGCTCCATCTTAAAACCAACCCCTTCCTTTAGACAGAGGCTCCAGCACCAGTCCTCCAGCAGCTTCATGAGACTGAGACTCACGGTTGAGAAGCCTCCAGGAGGGGTCCTGGCACTGGCAGAACAGTAAGGCTGAACCGGGTGGAGCTACCACATGTCCTATTCCCCCAAGAACATTTAGACATTTGTTAGTTCTTCTCATTCTGTGTCCCTGCAACCATAAACCAGGAACAGAAAAAGGGAGTGCACCCTACCAAGATGATATACATATTTTTTAAGTTCACATCTATTTAAAGTAAATGAAAATTAATGAATATATTTCTAGAATTTTATATAATCTTGGCACTATGTGATTTAAATTTTTATTTAGCCTCCTTATTTGTATAATTTTACTACCTCAAATTTGAGACCATTAATTGGTTAAAACCACTGTATTAGCAAAACAAACTAGTTTCAAACTGAACTCTGTATGTCTTTAAAACTCTTCATGTAAAATTATTTTAATCATAATTACTGTGAAAATAGCATTCTATTACTTAAGACCTCCTAATTTGTCTTTATTCTGTCCATGTTTTATCTTCTCAGTTTTATATTAAAGGTTGCTGTTATTCCTACAAAATCATCTTTATAATTCAACCAAACATGCAGAAAATAGTTCTTATAAAAATAATTACATGTAACTGGGCAGTGTTGGGGCATTAGTCCCAGCACTCATGAGGAAGAGGCAGGAAGATCTCTGAGTTTGAGGTCAGCCTGGTCTACAGAATGGATTTCAGGACAGCCAGGGCTGCACAGAGGAAACCCTGTCTTGGAAAAGCAAGCAAGCAAACAAACATGTAATACAGTCAGTACACAACTCTGACTTAACACACTTAACTGAAACTGAAGAAATCTGAGCTAAGGTCCACAACGAATGATCAAAGTGGAACATGAGGAGAATGTAAGATGAGCCAACATAATAGATACTCTATTTTATAAAACAAAATTCCAGATAATGCCATTTGACTATCTCCTCATTGGTTCACAGAATTCAATATCTCAGGTTTACATAGGATATATATATTATATATCTATATAATATATTATATGGATATATAATGTGTGTGACATAGTCATTATGAAGCCCAGAGACTGGATTGCCTCTGATAAACTCACAGACTTGTGAGTTAACTGCACTGTTATTCAAAAGCTCAACAAGCCATAGGGAAACAGCAACATGGCCCCTTTCTTTTGCCAATGAACTGTAATGCTGCCCTCGAACACCGTTTGTACTAATGACTGTTATCTCTTTCTGAGTAGGAAATTGTTGTCTGGAAGACTATGTACCTTCCTGTCCGCTGAGTCACATGTTGCTGCCTCTTCCTGGTGGCCACAGACTCCAGCCTGCCCTCCCCTCCCCAGCAAGGAATATATGGCTGAGTCTCCTTCCACAGAAAAGGGAGCGTGCCCATGAATGATAAGAATTATGCAGCCTGAAAGCTTTCTGGGAACGAAGGACTGAAAAGGTGCCAACATGTGTGAGGACACAGAAGTGTGAAGTCCTTTGATCAGCACTTGATTAGGGTATTAAAGAGGAAAGGACTTGAAGGCTGGTGGGAAGCCAGCAGCCAAACATAGCCATAAGCTAAGCTTAAATGTTCTTTTCAAAGGTTTTATTTATTCCTTGATTTTTTTTAGTACTCTGATTTGTTGGTTTCTATTAAGTTACTAATTACCCCAAAATCCACTAACCAATCAGTGCTAAAAAGACAAGTGTGCCTAGCTAACATTGGAGAACATTACTTCGAATCTGTGGGTGCTATAGAGCAAAACCAGGGTTTCATTGCAGGGGTTGATGGGTGAGAGAATTTATAGGCAAGAGAAAAAGTCTGGGAGGGGGGTGAAATACAGACAAAATATAATACTTAGAAAGCTCTTTAGCCTGGTCATTCAAAATCCCTGGGTTATATTCATCCCTCCTCAATGGGCTTCCAAGGCTGAATGAGTTTCACTACAGTTCTTGAGTTCTGTTTCAGGCTAAACTAGAAACTACCAACTCAGATGAGCTCCACATAATAGAAAAGTTACAGAGAACTGAACATATTTTAGGTGCCTTGGTGCATTCTGGGGAGGGGTTGACTCATGTTACACTTGAATACATACTGGCAAGATGGTTGAACAATTGAGTGTGAGGATGTTTATCTCTAATAATGCATTCATTCATTTTTAGATTTTTCTTGTGTGTATGTGTGAACATGTGGGTGTGGACAAGTATGTGGGAGGATGTAGACCCGTGTGTGCATGTGCATGTGGAGGGCAGAGGCTGGCATTCTGTACTTTCTTCAATCACTCTCCACTTTGGTTTTTGAGACAAAGTCTTTCACTGAACCTGAGACTCATGGACATGGCTAGTAGCTGTCCAGTAAATGTCTATGGTCCTCCTGTCTTTCACCTGAGTGCTGGGATTACAAAACTATACTGCTGTGTCCAGCTTTCATTATATGACTTCTAGGAAGTGAAACTGGAGTATTCATACTTGCATGTCTAACACTTTATGGGATGAGCCATTTTCCTAAGCAGTGATCAAAGGTCACTTGTAACTAAGTAGCCCTAGGTAGCCCTTCAAAATAAGAACTAGCATCCCAATTAGGCTGCTAAGTGCCTCCAAAAAATTCTTTATCCTATCAGCTTTGAATGTTTCCCTTATTGTATTCCTTATTGTAGTTAGCTTTAATTGTCAACTTGACACGGCCTAAAATCTGAAAAGATAGTAATTCAGTAATTGTCTTTATCAGGTTACTCTGTGGGTGCCTCTGTGAAGGACTTGATTGTGAAATAGGAGGGGCCAACCCAGTATAGATAGCACCCTTCCTCAAGCAAGAAGTTCTGGACTAGATAAAAAGCTTTCTCAACATGAGCCAATGGGAGAAAGCCAGGGATCTGGGGGAGGGGGGGTGACAGAGAGAGACAGAGAAAGAGAGAAACAAAGAAAGAGAAACAGAGGAGGGGGAGAAAATACAAGCAAAGTTCCTCCAGGATTCCTTCATTAAGTTCCTAGCCTCCCTTCTCCCAGTGATGGATTTTTGACCTGGAAGTATGAGTCAAATAAACTCCTTTCTCCTCAAGTCACTTTTGGTCAGAGTGTTTTGCCATAGCAACAGAAAGGCAAATTAGAACACCCCATATACATGCATGGAAGTCCATTATCAGGATAAGCCCACTTCTGAATTAGTGGACATAGTGTAGAAGTTGTCCTGGCCTTAGAGGGTTCCCTTAAACAGTGAACACAAGTGACTGGTGGCTTTGGCCTTCTTCTTACAAAATAGACACACACACACACACACACACACATTTCACTCATCCCTCCCAGTTTCCTCTCCACTTTCCCCTCCCTTTTCTTAGCCACAAAACTTATTTTCTCAAGCTGTTCTCGGTTAGGCAGAGTCTACAGAGAGCGCTGATGTTTTCACTCTGAGAAGTCTCCAGTGATTACACCCAGTCTCTTTCATGCTAGAACTACATATTTATCAACCCCAGAGAGCAGAGATGAGGCGGCACCAGGCTAGTGAGTGATGTGAATTGCTGTCACAGCAGAAAATGTGCTAGGGAGGCCTCCAGATTGCAGGAGTGGGGTTGGGGTGGTGGGGACGGGGACGTGGGGGAAGCGCTATGGCTTGGGGAGGCCTGCAAACCCAAAGAAAAAGAAATGTGGACGAAAAGGAAAGAGTAGGAATAAATTCAGTGACCAATTAGAGAGGAAATAGTGGTGAGCAGTTGCCCATCCCTGCAGGAAATGCCCTCCAGTGGCCAGAATTGGGTCAGAAGTGTAATGAGCCAGGCAGTCTGACATCTGGACTCTTTAGTCCAGCCTCAGGTTTCCACCTGGGTCTGACAACTTCTGAGTTTTGGAGCTCAGAGGTAACTGGATGCTTTTTCTTCAATGTTGGTCTTCTTTATCAGCCACAGCCACATTTTACCTATGGAGGGCAGAGCCTGTAGTTCTTGTTCAATAGTCAGTGGAAGCTCCGTTCCACACTGTACTCATCTTACTCACAACTGTTCTGGGGAAAGGGCAACACTGCTCTAACCCCGAGCCAAAACTATAACTTGTTTCTAAACAGCAGCTCTGTGAGTCTCTGAATTTTCACTGTCTCTAATACCTAATCTAGTGTATTTTACAAACACTTTAACTTCAGAAAAACTGGAAAAAAAAATGATAAGCTATCTGTCCACACTGTGATCACCACCATAAAACATTCCAGAGAATCTTTGATCCTAGGGGTGGATTTGACTGGCCCTAATCATACATAAATAGAACAAGAAGATTTCCTGAATGCCCAAAAGAAGTATTTTGGTCGAAAAAAAGGGGGGAGGGAGGTTGGTACTAGAGAAATGAGGGATGAGAATGGGGCTCAATGGCTATGGTGCTTGTTACCCAGCTATGTAGGAATTGTGAGCTTGGGTATCAATGTAAAATGTTAGGTATTCTGTGGCAGCTTGAGCCTATAATCTTGACATAGGCATTGGTAAGAGGAGAAAGGAGAATCCTAAAGGTTCCCTGGCCAAGCAGTTTAACTAATCAAGGAGCTCCAGATTCAGTGAGAGACCCTGCCTCAAAGATAGATAGATGATAGATGATAGATAGATAGATAGATAGATAGATAGATAGATAGATAGATAGATGATAGATGATAGATAGATAGATAGATGGATAGATGGATAGATGGATAGATGGATAGATGGATAGATGGATAGATGGATGGATGGATGGATGGATGGATGGATGGATGGATGGATGGATGGATGGATGGATGGATGGACGGACGGACGGACAGACAGACAAATAGATAGTTGATAGATCTATCTATTAGTGGATAGATAGAGGTACAGGGAGACACATACAACATCTATACCTGGCATTCACATGCATATATGTGAGCATACTGTCCTGTATACACACATACACACACACACACACACACACACACACACACACACACAGGGTTAAGGGAGAAACAGTAGTCACATTCCTAATTTCCTGATGATTTTTACAGTGTTAACTATTTCCTTTTTACTAGGCTATCTTTAGAGTCATGCTTTGGTCTCTTACACCATGGATAGAGTTTTACTTTTATTCTACATATTCTAAATTTCTTATTCCCAGGCTTTAACCTGCTGTCCTCTAACAGTACCTTTATTTTTTTTTTCATCTCAGACTCTAAATTAATCTCTGTGAAAGTTGAATGCAAGGATTTCTGTTGTTCCAAAGGCTGGCCAAAGCATCAACACAGAGAAATGGACAAGACATTCTAATTCCATCCAAGCTGCTTCTGCTTCCTGAAGGAGGCAGAAGGCATGCCTCTGAAGCTCAAGGTCAAGCCCCAGACTCCACCTGGAGAAGCATATGAGAGGACATCGACTCTTATGCAGCTCTTGAGAGGAATCACAAAGCACTGTACACAAACATCATGAATTTATTAAACATCTTTTCTCCCCAATCCTTGCTGGCTGCAACTAGAGAACTCAGACCACATATTTCATCTTACCAGGCAGTGAAAGCAGAGCTGGCCCTGGTGGCAGGAAGTACAGGAGAGCTGACCCAAAGGCTAGAGCATGTGAGATATGCCCTGTCCCATGCAGTGGCATGGGATGCTGTCTCCCACTCCACCCCTGCTACCTGTGGTAGACTGGTCAACTGGCCCAGAGAGCAGGCAAGCTATCCCTGTCCCTCACCTGGGCAAATGAGATAACTTGCCCTGTTGGTACTGACAAAGAAGAGCTAGTGGGCTGACCATGGAGTGTCCACCTAAGCCCAGATCCAGGGCTATTAGTTAGCCCTCCCCAACATCTACCCTACCTATGAACTGCTGGGGCATGTGAAGAGACCAGTCTGGCATATGCAAAGCTGCAGGATCTCCATGACACTGGGCAATAAAAAGGAGATGGGGAGGAGTCCTGGGGAGGATCCAGTATTGATATGGTAACAGAGGTCAGAAGTCTCATACCAGATCAACAACTCATTGCAATGAACATTTGTAAGAAAAGCTGTTTGGCCAGAAGGGCATATATACTGTGTGACACATGGTGACACACCACAGCCTCCATGATGAGATAACTTGTTTTGTTTTGTTTGTTTGTTTTACTTTTTATTTTCTTTAGGGGGAAGGTTACAAGGGTGGATGACAGATATGGAAGGAGGAGGGGATGAGTGGTGTTTTTGGAAGCCTAATGAGTAGATCACAATGAATCCATACAAAGTTTTAAAAAAATATTTTTTTTTCTGCTTGCCCTCACCTTTTCTCACAATTTTCTTTACTTTTCCAGTAACTTTGGAGTCAAATCAGATTCTTCACTTATAGTAATGCTGTCAGTGGTGACAGAGAAACTGCATGCGACATGCAAGGTAGATGGATGACAAGACAATAGCAACGCACGTATATGTGTTTCTTCATGGAGTTTCCTAAAGAACATTTTTTTATTTTTGCACCAGACCTGAAGGAGTTGTTTTCCCCTAGTTATAAAGGGCAGAGAGTAGAGAAAAATGTGTGATTTGAAGTCAGAGTATCTGAGTTGTCAATACAGGCTGTGGCATTTGCTTACTTGAGTGACTTTGGATCAGTCATTTAATATTTCTGATGATAGTATTCCTATCTATAAAAATCAGAATTATGATAATATCCACTTCTTCTTGTGGTTGGGAAAAATCCAAAGAGATGATATATGGTACAGTTACTAACATAGGTGAATCACTGGGCCATAACAGCATCTACAGGAAGGAATGTTAAGCAAAGGGCTTCCCAGGGGCCCATCAAACCACCTAAGTAGGCCATATTTTCATGGTGCCACTTTAATGGGCAGCTCTAATTGAATACCTGAGACCATGTTAAAATAAACATTATAATTAGAACCCATTGATTTATACAGGTAAATTTATTTTAATCAATCATCCAGGAGTTGCAGAGTAATTTGATGTGTTTCTTATCCTATATGTGTGTTCCCTGAGTTGCCTCAAGGCCCTGTAGCTTCAGCAAAACAAAAATAGACCACTGAGCATAAATTTTCAAGTCTGTTCATTGCTCAGCTATATTGAAGTCATTTTCCTATTAATTTTATCTAGAAGCAGGTGAGAAACAGTTACCAACCCCAAGGGGAGAGAGATGTGTTCAGTGTATAAAATACCCAGATGGTTGGGACTCCAAGGAACTTAGGATAGTCACCCTATGACTTCTCATGAGCCAAGAGAGTCACGCAACTTCACTCCAGAGAATTAAATGTGTCTTTGCACCCTGGAGAGGCATAAAAGCTGACTTATGGTGTCCTGACCCCAGAGAAACATAGCTATCGTGTTCTGTTTTCCAGTAGGCATCAGCTTATGTTTTCAAGAAAGAAGAGTACTCCTGGCAGTGTCCTGCTTCATAGAGGGTCAATTCCCAGAATTCATGGAGAGAAGAAAG
The DNA here is from genome assembly GCA_036184795.1 of Tokudaia tokunoshimensis. Lineage (NCBI taxonomy): Eukaryota > Metazoa > Chordata > Mammalia > Rodentia > Muridae > Tokudaia > Tokudaia tokunoshimensis. The sequence goes on along the minus strand of BTHU01000013.1, from coordinate 25,584,095 downwards.
AGTTGATGGGTGTGATCAGGTTCAGTCCAAGCTCTTGGGTGACAAGTTTCAGAAGGAAAATTGTAGTTTGAATGTCAAATGTCCCCCATAGGCTCATGTGTTGGAACTCTTGTTCCCCAGTTGGTATTGCTGTTTTTGGAAATGTTCTAGAAACTTGTTGGGTATGGGGTAATGGAGGGAGACTTTGAGGTTTTATAGGCCACCTCACTTCGTTTTTTTTTTGTTTGTTTGTTTTTTTCTTTTATTGAATATAATCTTCCTTTACATTTCAAATACTAAAACCTTTCCCAGTTCCCCACCCCCGAAAACCCCCAACCCCTCCTCCCACCCCTGCCTTCAAGTATACGCCCTTCCACCCGACCCACTCCCACCTCCCCCCACCTCGATTTCCCTTTGTTGGGGCATCTATTGAGCCTTCACCGGACCGAGGACCACTCCTCCCACTGATGCTCAACAAGGCATTCCTCTGCCACATTTTTGGCTGGAACCATGTGTACCCCTTGGTTGATAGTTTAGACCCTGGGAGTCCTGGGGTGTCTAGGTGGCCAACATCATTGTTCTTCCCATGGGGCTGTAAACCCCTTCAGCTCCTCCATTGGGTACCTCATGCCCAGTCTAATGGTTGGCTGCTATCATCTGCCTCTGTATGACTACCTCACTTCTTATTTACTCTCTGCTTCCAGTAGACACAATGCGATCCTCTCTCTTCCTCCCCCTCCCCTCCTTCTCCTCTCCCCCTCCTCCTCCCCCTCCTTCTCCTCCATTACCACATCCTCTTCACTGCTGCCATGTCTTCTCCACCTTGATGGAATGATCCTTTCCAACTCCAAGCTGTAACAAACCCTCCCTTCGATAAGTTGCTGTTTGTAGGGTATTTGATCACAAGAGTAAGAGAAGTAATTACAAATGTCTAGTAGTAGCAGGAGTTAACTAGACAGTAATAGGAGGAGGAGATGCTGGGAGGTCCCCACCACAGAGCTGAGAAAATAAAATCAAACATCAGTGCTTGAGAAAGTCAGTGATATACAGAAGGAGAGGAAGGAGGCAAGCACAGAAACCAGTGATATGACCGTTCAGCTCGCCTTTCCTCCGCCTAAGTTGTATATCAAACTCAGCACACACCACCTGCTTTTGCTGTGCATCTTGCAGGCTCCCAAACCTGAGTGATGCAGTGCCCAGCTAGGGACCTAAGTTCATCATGTCCCGTGTGTTTTCCATTCATTTAAATTGCAAGCTGTTGGGAAGCAGACCTCTATTTCTTCTCTACCTTTCAGTTAGACATCCAGAGGCAGAGGTGCAATAAATTACATAAAAATGAAAAATTATGATGGTGTTTCATGCTCAATATCTTTAGCATGAAAAAGAATTCTACCAGGTTGAAAAAATCAAGTTGCAACTATCAAATCACCATTTGGGATCTACATAGAAATATGGGTCCTGTCAGTCATATTAATTAAGATATTGTTACTTCTAAACCATTTGCCCTTCAAAGAAAACATTAGCTAGCCTTCAACTTTGGACAGTGGGGGGAAAAAAAAACTCTGAATTCTTAGCCAACTGAAGCATCAGGGCTAATGATTAATTGATTGATGGACTGTGGTACTACGGCTCAAACCTAGGGCCATGCCTATGCAAGACAAGCTATCTGCCACTGAACTCGTTCCCTGACCCTTTTTACTTTTTGAGACAGGTTCTCACTGAGTTGCCTAGCCAAGCCTTGGACTTACTCTGTTGTCTAGGCAAGCCTTGAGCTTATGATCCTCCTGCCTCAGCATCCCCCCTTAAGTAGCTAGGAATATAGGTCTGGACTAGAGTCCTGGATAGCCGTAGGAGTTATCTAGAAGATTGGACATGGCAGGGAAGAATGTGTCCTTGCTTTTTTCTTTTTCCCCCAGAGGAAATTCCCAAATTCTTGCTTTAGGGTTGAGAATTTCTCAACTGTAAAGTCCTAAGTAGAGCTGAGATTTTTTTCTCTTGCCAATCTGGATGATGATGAATACCGACCCTACCACTGTGTATTTAATAGACTGCTGGCTGTCAGGCAGGGCCTCAGCACGTGACTGCAATGGGAGATCCCTTTCTAGTACTTGGCAGAACCTGATTTTTATCTCTAGTTGTCTTTATTTATCCTTCTCTACCAGATTTTTTTTTCAACTCCCTTAGATTCCAATGACATATTTAAGGGGGAAAAAAAACAAAAGAATTTGCAATTGTTTCCCAGCAACATGCAAATTGGTACTTAATTGAGAATTAATGGTGTGCTAACTGTTCAGTGCTGCCATTCCCACTGCAAATTGCACTGGGACCGGCCTGCACTCCTGACTTTGACATGCTTTTTATAGGGGTACATGAGTAATTTGATCTGTAAAAGGAAGCGAAGATTCCACCTCCTGAAGGAACAGTCCTAATTAGTAGTGAAATCTAACTGCTTTTCTCTGTCAGGGTCTCTCTCTCTGGCTATGTTTGGCTTAATGCAAAGCCCTGCCATGCTGAGTCTCTACATTGGATTGTCCAATACAGACTGTTTAATTTTAATTTCCTTTAGCAGAGCCAGTATTCAATTAGCCACACCAATGAAGGGTTGCATTAACACACATAATAACCCCGAAAGATAGCATGGAGCTTCAGTGTTTACAAAGCACTTCTGCATTTGCTCTCCCTAACCACTGAACGTAGCAACAATCCTAAGTCTCATTTTTACAGACAAAAAAGTTTAAACCCCAAGATCTAAGGATGTGTTCAAGATCACACTGTAAGCAGTGGAGGAGGTCCAGAACCCTGACTCCATGGCTTCTAACCCATTCATTTGTTGTGTATTTATATCAAGAAATTATTTGATTGGTGCTATTACCTCAAGTTTCTGATAATGTCATTGTCAGTTCACTCCTGTTTCTGTACCAACCATTCATTCATTTTTTAACCGAGCAATAATGTATAGACACCTGCTAACTTGTTTTGGAGACCAGAAATTAAAAATCAAGGCAAGGATTCAACTTTATAAAAAATTCTTTTTTTTTAATTAGGGTTTACTTTTATTGTTAAATTGTGTGTGTGTGTGTGTGTGCATGCGTGTGTGCATGTATGCACATGTGTAATAGACACATGAGTACATGTCCTTGCAGAGAAAATTGTGAGCAACATTACATAGGTGCTAGGAGCTGACCTCAGGTCCTCTGCAAGAGCAGTACATGCCACTGAACTGTCTAAACATTCTTGAAGATATAATAAATATATATAAAAGGAAATGCCAGTGCTGAGCAAAATCTCAGTCTTTGAATGTAAGAACCTCTCTCATCCTATTTATCATTTTATCTTCCCACAGGACCAAGGAGATGGCAGGTACTAGGAAAATACTTGGAACTAAATGAATGAGCGAACCCAGTTCCTTTGTGTTCTCTATGGTGGTTCCTTTCTCATGACTGTAGGAGTTATCATTATTTGTTTGCATGTAGTTTGTTATCTGTCTCCTATTTTGGAATCTGAGTACCATGGAGACGAGCTCATTGACACTTTCATCCATGATGCACACCATAAAAAGGAAAACTGTGCCAGCTTCATTAGCAAGAACAGTGAAACACGGGATTTTATATTTCTTGCTTTCCTTGGCTTTGAGGACATATTTGGACAATCCATTCTTTTGCATGCCAAGAAAGAAGGGACTACAAAACCTTCTGGTTTAGCTGTGTAGCTCAGTGGTACATCACCTACCTGACAATACAGAAGCCCTGGGTTCCCTACTTAGCATGGACACACACATCCACATGCAAATCACACAACACACACACACACAGAGAGAGAGAGAGAAAGAGAGAGAGAGAGAGAGAGAGAGAGAGAGAGAGAGAGAACAAAACTTCCAGCAAAACGATTGTAAAATAAAAGTCTATTCTCCATGAGCTTCTTGAGTGTGGAGAAGAAACACCACTTCCATGTAGCCATGGCACCACCCCTTCCCCTTCATGTGACTTCTGATGACCTTCATGTCCCTTAAGATGGACCCCTGTGGGTTGTAGAAATATTAGAATGGCAGTCTACCATTCCTTGTGGATGTCAATGGAGGTTGAGAAGCAAATGTTCAGGCAGGAAAGTGGGTCTAAGAACCTCCATGCTCTACTCAAGAGCCAGGGTGCTCAACTGTAATCCTGACCTGGGACAGGAACAGCCATCTTGAGCTTCTTCACATAATGGGATAGAGGGATTAGGATGTGGGGTGGGGTGGCCTCCTGCTTGAGGAGGTGTGAGATTCCCAACTGTGCCCATCCTCATTAGCACCCAGAAGGGTGGGGATGGTGGTAAACACATGGAAGTCTTGGCTGAGAGCCCAGTCCAGGAAGTCCCTGAGATGAACTTTAATAACCCCCCTGGGAGGGGCTGGGGGGAGTTAATTAGATTGCTAAATGCTTTAAGTCAGTAGCAGTTGGAGAGTGTTAAATATTTTTCAAAATCCTAATCTTTTATGAAGTGAGGTTTTCCAGGCATTGCAATAGAATGTGCTATTTATTGATAGTGAAACTTGAAGTTACTGAGAGGTCCGAGGCTTTGAGAGGTGGGTAGGTTTCTCTGAATACTGCCCTGTATCTCCTACATCTGTATTGTCCAACCCAATGCCTGTGGTCCAAGCGCTTGTACCCTCCCAAAACAATGTGTTGAAAAAGGACCCTCAAGACCAGTGATTCCTAACTTCCCAATGCTGCAATCCTTTCTTATACAGTTCCTTATGTTCTGGTGACCTCCCTCCACCCCCCCAAGTGTAAAAGAATTATATTGCCACTGTTACAAATAGTAATGAAACTATCCGATATGCAGGATATTTAATATGCAATCCTTGAGAAGGTTGCAACCCACAGGTTGAGAGCCAGTGCCCAAGACTATGGCATTGAAAGGAGAGGCCAACAGCTCTCCTTTCTCCAACAGATTATCTAGGCACCAAGCTGGTTGTTTTTTGTTTTTTGTTTTTTTTTTTTTAAGTGCCAAGGGAAACTGCTTGTCACTTGTTCACAGAAAGTCACATCAAAAAAAGGAACATTTATGCAGCAGAGAAGTCCCCCTCACAGACAAGATCTGCTGGTCCCTGATCTGAGATTGTCCAGCTGTGAGTAATAAATCCATACTGTTTATAAATTACCCAGTCTATAGTATTTTGTTAGAGTAACCGGAACAAGTCATGTATAGCTACTGGACACTGGAAATGCAGCTATTGCTACCAAAACAGTAGGTTCTTAAATTTTATGTGCTGAAAAAGTAATTGCTTTTTAAAAGTATTTAATTCAGTTACTGAAAAATTTTCAAATTTTATGAAAGTTGTTATTCAAGTGTTTCTGACAAAAAAATTGAGTGTCTGGGTTGAAACAGTCTATAAGGAAAAGAGGCACCCAGGATTCGAATGACTACAAACAGGTTGAATGCTTCATAATAATTGTCTTCATTGTTTAAAAACTGAAATAAAATTTTAACATTTTTAGATTAGACAAAATACAATTGTCATATTAAATTCATGTAGCATTTGGTTTCATTTTTAATGTGGTTCTGCAACTTTTAAATCTTTATCTATTTCAGATATTTCCATTGGAAATAGTTTTTCCAGATAATTGGGGTGGGGTTGGCTAAATCATATATCTTCCTAACACAGGCTGAACCTTCCAATCTCTCAGAATGGGTTGTTGTTTAGAAAGGGGAACATTAAAGAGGTAATTAAGATAAAATGTGGTCTTATAAATGGACCCCTAAACTAATGGGACTGGTGTCCTTATAGGAGAGATTAATACGCAGGTACACACATAGCAAAAGACCATGTGAAGATACTTCAAGAAAATGCTCATCTATGAAGAAAGAAGGGAAGCCCCAAAGAATCACCCTTGCCAGTACCTTACCTCTGGGCTTCTACCTGCAAGACCATTAGAAAACAAACATTTGCAGTTAAACTGTCCAGTCAGTGCACTTCCTGACATTAGGCATGGGCAGCTAGTATAATCATGAAAATTAAACTCCCACCAAGAACAGATGCTTCCACAACAGCTGCCAACTTCATGCCACTCACTTGTCTCACTTGTCTACTCCCCTACTAGAGCATAAATACATAAAGAGAGGAATTGAACCTTTCTTAGGTGTTCCAGCACAGTTCCTGTTACATACTAAATGCTCAACAAACACTTGATGATTATAAAATAACCAAATCATCTCATATGCACAATTTGCATGGCTAAAGGTAAAATTATAGAAAAAAATCATCTGTTTTTCATTAATATGAACTTGTGAGCTGAACTTTTCCCCCATAAGCTGCCATCGTTTGACCTAGGCCAATTCAAACACTGTGCTTCAACAACGGCTATTGGTCAATCCATTTCTTTTACAACCACAAGCCATTATTCACGGGGAAAACACTTTGAGACAAGAAATGATATTTTGAAAGAAAATTAAAACTAATCCTTAGCAGTCTTGGTTTTCTCACTAACACTTAACACATGGGGACTCATAATAATGCATTGATTAACTGGATGATGGAAAAAGTCTGAGTTACAAAGGTCATTCAGGGTCCAGCTACCTAACCCCCATTTTAGGACAGCAATCTAGTCTATTTTAATTGCTGCAACAAAATACCTCAGACTGAGTAATTTATACGCATTCAAAAGTTAGTTGCTCTTAATTCTGGGAGTTGGAAAGTCCCAAATCAAGGCCCCAGTAGATTCAGTGTCTGGTGAAGACTGACTGTCTTCTCCATAGACTGGGTCTTGTCACTGTGGTCACCACAGCAGAAAGAATGAGCAGGTTCCTTCAAACTCATTCATCAGAGGAGAATGTTCAGGACCTAATCACTATTTAGAGACATTATCTTTTATAATGTTATATGGAGAAGTGAATTTCAACATAGGAACTTTGAAGTCTCGGGTGGATACTTGCCTTTTATGGGCACCTTTATGCTCCAATTTCCTCACGTTATAACTAACACTATTTTATCCTCACCCAAACAATACTTGTTTCACAAGCGTTTCTCTTTTGGGGTTAACTTCCTATCTACGTGGCTAGAGATACTAAAGAGTCCTCCATCCCCGACATTCAACTGTTATCAAAATCCAGTAGGAATGAGAACCCATTCTAAATTCTACAAGGCTCATACATCATTTAATTAAGTCATTGTGCTCTGACAATAAGCAGAGTCTCTAATATCTAACTGGCATGGCCCAGTGACCTTTCTGTATGAACCCAGAGTGACTGTGCTTACTTCTTCCTATCAGTGTGTAGGTATCAAACACACAGAGACTTACATGTCAGCTCGGAGAACTTACTGGAGACAGAGTCATTACTATTTCTCTGTTTACAGAGGTTATATTATCTGGGACAGTACGGAATGGAAGTAGAGGCAGGTTCCACAGCGACTAGGTATGAAACAAAACATTCCCAAATAAATACATGATCAGAAACTGGACACAATTCATGAAATAAAGTTCAATAAAATATCAATAGACTTGCAGGAAAGTCTATTGAAGATGTGGAACATGGTAACAGAGAAACCTGGTCTAACCTGTGCTGTGGGGAATGCAGAAGTGAGATCCAAAGAGGCAACAGCTAGCTGTGATGGTAGGGAGAAGAATCCAGAGAGACTATTACATTCACAGGGAAAGAGACTTGGGAGGTTTGTGTGTTGAGATTAAGTTTCTGCAGTTGCAAGAATGCAAACTATGGAGATCTTCATAAGGAAATGAGAGCTTAGGTCTTTATTTTCACACCTTACATTTAAATAGGGAGTGATATGACAATACTTATGTTTGATTTCTCAGTAGAAAACTAATTCAGAAAAAGTAGACCTGGTGAGATAGCTCCGCATGTAAAAGAGCACGCACTGCTGAGCCTGAGTTCCATCTCTGGGACCCTTGTGGTAGGAACAAACCGGACTCCTGCATGTTGTCTACTGACACTACAGGCAAGTCATAGCAAGTATGCCCACATGTACACATATATAAACATGCGTATCTATTTTAATTTTAAAACTATAAAATTGATGGAAAAGTAATAGACACATAGCCTATATTCACGGTTAGGAAGAGTCAATAGCATCATTGTATTAGTTTAGCCAAAATTTACCTATAGATTTGATACAATTCCAATCAAATGACTTTGTGGAGGAGAGTGGAGCAAAAGCAGAGACAACCCAGTATTGAAGGGAAAAGAATGGAGTTGGGGGATTAATCTGATTTAGAACAAAGCTACAGCAAGATGGTATAGGAGACAAGCTTGGTGATAAAGATCTCTAATACCAGCTACATGGGTGGTTAAGGCAGGAGGATCACAATATAGATAGAGGTCTTCCTCAACTGCAATTAAAATGTTAAAAAAAATGTTGCTTGGAATGTAGAGCTCTTTCCAAGGATGGTTGAAGCTCTAGATGTATTCCCAGTACCACTGCTGAAAGGGATACAGTATGAGAGAAAGAATAGACAACCCATGGGTTCCTAGAAACTAGGTTCGGAAAAGATCTTTGTTTCCAGCCAGTTCCAGCATTTACCAAAGACTGATCGATTTTTTTTTTCATATTTGGTCAATGACATAGCTCGGTGCTTGTCATTTATGGCAGTAATCACTTTATAACAGACAGACAGTAGACTGTGTGCATTCCTCAGGTACCAACCCCAAGTCCCAAAGTCTAATTTTCTCCAGTACTACACATAAACCTGGTTAGGAACTCAGTCCATGGTTTTAATCCCACGTAAAACTGCTACTTTATAGTTGCAGAGTCTGGTCTTGAAGTTAGTTTAAGTTAAATTTTTAGCACCAGATCCATTTCTAAGTGGTGAGCCCATCCATAGCAGAGCATTTGCTGCTGACTGGCCAATCTGATGCACTTGTCATAACTACTAAACTATCTAGACACAGTCCATTTATTCCAGTCAACGTAATGTCAGAATCACAGTGAAGAAATTGGATCAATAGACCTTAACCATCGACCTGCAAGTGGTCACTCTGGACTGTTGAAGAAAATCAAGTAGTCTGGTTTCCCAGGGAAAAAAACAGACCATTGGCAAACAAATTATCGGATCCATCATCTTTGTTTACAGTCAGAAATTGCATGATTTCATTTTAGTAAGGGCTGTGGACTAAGCTATGGTGAGCAATGTCTAAAAATCGAGAGGCATGGTATGTCAAAAAGCTGATATGATGTAGCCGACAGATTCAGGAACCCAAACAAATCTACTTTTCAAACTCAAAACAAGTTGATATAGATGGCCATTTGAAGCAATAGCAATAATAATTAACAGTGTGATTGCAGCAGTATCACATGAGAAGGGAAAGAAGTCTAGAAAAAGTATTGAAGATACATGATCCAAGAGAGGTTTATTATTGTTTTTCAGGAGATTGAGATAATTGAGCAAGGACAAGATTTTCCTAAGAAATGTAATTCACATGTTGATAAGACATAGAGGGACATAAAATATTCATCTTAAACTGTACTAGGCAGAAAACTAAAAACAAGCACAAATGTCTTGGGTACAAAGGAGTTCTAATCAAAGTAAATATTCACCCAATTATGTCAATAATCATGTTGAATGTTAATGACTTAAATTCAACAATTATAGGACAGAGATTGCCAAAGTGAATTTAAATAAGCAAGATTCCACTACATATTCTTAACAAGGACATGACACAAAATAAGTCAGAAAGGGAAGAGGATGGATTAATCCAAGTGTCCATCTTTGAGTCAGTGAGGAGACAAACTATAGTGTATACACATAGGAAAGTTGTATTTGGCCTTAAAAAGAAAGAAATTATAATGAATGCCATAACATCAGTTAACTTTGTTATTGGACTAAATGAAATAATCCAGCCAGAAATGTTTGATATTAAATTATTCTATTTATATGAGATACTAGTAGTCTAATTCATAAGGACAGTAAATGGCCATGAGGAGCTGGAGGGAGGTAAAAAATGCATTGTGTCATGGCTATAGACTTGAGGCTTATGAAGAGAAGAGAGTTCTGGACATAGATGATGATGGTCCCATGTACACGCTTGCATGTGTGTGTACACACACAGTCTTATGCACATATACACACACATACACAGAGCATAATGGGAAGAAACAATTGTGGAAAAAAATCAATGCCACAAAACAGTACATTTAGAAAAGATATGTGTATAAGATGCATTATATTCCCAGAAATGCATAAAATTAGAAAAGAGCTGACATTACTAAGACTTTCAGGTGAAGTGCACTGTCTGATGATAACCAGGTCAGTTCTTCAGGAAGATGGACAATGCTAAACATGTGTGTGCCTAACCACCCAGTGTCAGAACACATGAGGTAAACTCTGCTAGAGTCGAAAGGAGACATAGAAAATTCCAGCAAGGTAGCTGGAGATTTCAACACTCCTGTCAGTAATTGATAAATCAAACGGGTTGAAAAGCAGCAGGATGTGGATGACCTGAGTCACACTATCAATCAATCTGATTTAATTGACATTTGAAGAGAACTCTATCCAACTACAGAATACATGTTATTTTTAAACTCACATCGAATGTGCACTAAGACAGACCATATTTTGAACCATAAAATACACAATAATGAATCTAAAGTATAGACAGTATAAAATATATTCAAAAATAAATAAGAATTGAACCCCAAATTCTTGAAAAGTAGCTGGAAAACATGTGAAAACTACAAAGTACCCTTGTGAATGAACCGTGGGTAAGAGAAGTCTTAAAAGATAGCAAAAAAAGGTTTAAACTAAAATGAACAAGTTTAAAACATACTAAAATTTTAAAAATAAAATGTAAGTAATGCTTAGAGAATAATTTGTAGCATTCAATATCTTTGTATTATGTTTGAAAAGTCCTTAAGAATTGTATATTTATCTAAATTACATGTAGATAAAGACATATAAGTATGCACGCACGCACACACACATACACACACACACACACACACACACACACACACACACACACTGCTTCCTACCAGAGTCACAGACCATTTAACAAAAACTCCAGTATTGGGCATATCTTTTCAAGTTGTTTCTAAAGGTTATGCAGTCCAAGAGACTCCAAAAATAATAAAGGTTACTGCTATTGCCTATGCTCTTCTCTCAGAGGTTGCAGATAAGTCCATATGGGTAAAGATAACACACACTTCAGACACAGGACTTGGAGAATTTGAGTTAGATCTCACCTGAAAGTCTCTATACTGAGGTCTAGCTTTCATAGTACCATAAAGGACTCTGTAAGCTGCCAGAGGGGGAAGGCATCAATATTTCTACCCAGCTGTGAGGCCTATGACCCCACAACAAACCCCACAACAATGACCAGTAAGGCAAGACACCCCTAGAGGTAAGAGAGTGTTGCTCATATTGTAGCCAGCAGCTTTCTAATTGAACTTAAGTGGGGGTGGTGTCATCCTTGGGGGTATCATCCTTGGTACTGGAAACTTAGCTACTATCCATGGCTATCGAGGTCATAGATCTTAGGGAATAAACTAAAACCACCATTTTGCTGGACTAACATATCTCCTAAGTGCATTCTAAAACTTATTCTTAAGCCTACAGATATGTGTAGTTCTCACCCACCCCATCAAAGAAGTGTTTTTTTGTTTTTTGTTTTTTTTGCATAAGATAGAGACCATTACAGACAACCACAACTGCTTATGGTGAGCCTCGCCCCTATTCATACCACCACAGCATAACTGAGAACTCTAACGAGCATCACTTCATCTAGGTGGTCAGGGCCAGTATCAGCAGTAACAACTAAAATCCCAGATAAAGATAAACAGTGACATATCCTACTGATTGCATGAACCTTTCATATGGGGGGGGGGATGAAAACAGCAATGTTTTATTCTGATAGTTCTTCTCTCAAAAGCCCAGAATCATGAGAAAATTTAATCATGTGAAAAAAAATCCAGAAAAACCCAATTGAGGAATAATTTACAAAATACCCAACTACCATATACCTAAACCATCTAAGCCATCAAAAACTAAGGAGGATCACTGAGCAATTATTAAGACTAAGAAAAGAAAAAGGTGTTGCTACTAAATCCAGTGTATCCTAGATGGTATGGTGGTCCAGGGAAAGGACAGTAGCTAGAAACAATAATTTCAATAAAGCCTGAAGTTGATTTAAAATAATATACCAATACCGACTCTTACATCATTACAAACATACCACCGTGGGTTAAGATGCTCATAACTCAGGCCACTGGATTCTTTGTACTATCATTTTGTAAAAGCTAAAAGTCACTCTAAAACAAAAAGTTTTTGTGAGGGGGGAAACAGTGGGGAGGGAGAGGGAGGTAAAGGGGGAGAGGGAGGGGGAGAGAGAGAGGGAGGGAAGGGGGATGGAGGGGAGGGAGAGGAAGGCAGAGAGGGATGGGGAGAGGGAGGGAGGGAGAGGGAAGGGAAAGGAAGGGGGAGGGGGAAGGGGAAGGGAAAAGAGAGAGGAAACAAACTATTGCATGTTAAAACACTGGCACAAACCTTTGATTGATAAGCTAGAATGGCTGCACCATCCTACTGTTTTCCATGTGTCTTTACTTCCTGTCTAAAGCAAGAAGGAGGAAGGAAAGAAGGAGGGAAGGAAGGAAGGAAGGAGAGGGAGGGAGGGAGGGAGGGAGAGAGAGAGAGAGAGAGAAAACAAAGAAGCAACTTTGATTCCACCCTCTCCAGTGCCCCAGTTTGTGGATGCCATCTAATTTCTTCGGAAACCTGTGTTTAAATGATGGTATTTCCTGACTAAAGCAACAGTAAAATAAGAAGATAGTCCATGCAGAGTAGCATGAACTTCTAGAAGTCCGCAGTTTCTTTGTTTTTATCCGTAAAGCTGGAATCACAGATCCAAAGGCGATTTCCAATGGGAAAAGAGATCAGATGATAAACCCTTTGATCAGTCTTTCATGACATCCTTTATGTACAGATGCTGGGATGGCACTGTCTGCCAGTGCGCTTAGTATTTCAGCTCTGTACATGGCACGTCAGGTGCATGTGAGTGACATGAAAATGGAAGTGACTGCATCAGAGGAACAGAATCCATGTCTAAGAGCTCTAGAGGCTGAAGAAGGGAACCAGCATCTCCCAGAAAACACAACTATCAGCAAGAAAGTGAGGACGGAGATGCAAGCTGCAACCTCAAACTATTGCTTTGCTTTCTCAGAGTAAGAAGAAGATTGGGTTCAAAGAGAAGATAGATGGCAGTTTCAAATCTTACAGACAAAACTCTCACCCAGAATTGTTTCTGTCTGAAAGAACTACAGGGATAGAAATGGAGAGGAGGCTGAGGAACAGACCCAAAGTGGGATCCAGCTCAAGGAGAAGCCCCAAGGCCTGACACTATAACTGAGGCTATGGAGCCCTCACAAAAAGGGACCTATCATGACTGCCCTCAGGAAGACCCAACAAGCAGCTGAAAAAGTTAGATGCAGATATTAGCATCCAACCAATGGACAGAAGCTATTGACCCCTGTGATTGAATTAGGGAAAGGCTGAAAGAAGCTGAGGAGGAGGGTGACTCTATAGGAGGAACAACAGTCTCAATTAACCTGGACCCCTCCCCCAAGATATCTCAAACACTGGACCACCAAACAGGCAGCATACACCAGCTGATATGAGACCCCAAACACATATACAGCAGAAGACTGTTGGGTCTATGTTCAGTCAGAGATGATGTACCTAACCCTCAAGAGACTGGAGGCTCCAGGGAGTTTAGAGGTGGGGGGGCACTCTTGTGGAGACAGGGGGTGGGGAGGAGGTATGGAATGTGGAACAGTAGGAGAGTAGACTGGGGAAGGGAATAAGATCTGGAGTATAAATAAATAAATAAATGCCTTTTAAAAGATTTATTTTAAATCTTTAAAAGTACAGTTGTCCAAACAAGCTAGAAGAGGGTGTCAGATAGCCTGGAGCTTGAGTTACAGTGAGTTTTGAGCCTTTGAGCTGGAAACTGAGCTCAGTTCCCTGTAGGAGTTCTCCCAACCACTGAGCTGTCTCTGCAGCTCCTTATACCTTCTCATGATTTACTCAACATCTGTGGGAAACACAATGTCAAAAACATTTGTAAATAAGAAACTCTATGGGATAGACCTTAAGAACCAAGATATTTACCCATTTCTGAGTGGGCAAACTGGCAGGCTATGGGGACATAGCTTGAAGACACCCTGGAAGCTGACAGGGAGCTAGGGTCAAAGAAACCTAAAGGTCACACAGGGATACCGTGCCAGATGGTGGGAGAAGCAGACCTCCGTGTAGGTAATGTGCTTGAAGTCCAAGAAGCATGAAGAATGGGGAGTAATATTTTCCTTCTCTCCTTCTGGTCCTTCCAGCTTGCAAAGCACTTAGGCCGAAAGCAGATCTGGGCCTCTTAGGGGTTCTGACAGATGAACAAATTAGCGTTTTGATATTCATACTTCACTTTGAAATTCCAGGAGCACTCTTGAGTCCACCCGGAGCCAGAAATCCCCAGTGGGAACCTGTGGGCAGCTTCCTAGCCCAGTGGCCAGCGTTCTTCCAGATCCAGGTGCCCTCATTTGCCTTCTCAGCAAATAAAGTTCCCTGCTATCGGGCTTCTCAAATACCAGGCTCCTCAGTATATCATTTTTCCATTTGCAGTAACTTGAGACAGACAACTTTTGTCACACCCAAAGGGCTTCTTTTTACTTCAATTATATAATAGGTTTCCTGGCATTTTTGTCCCCAAATGTAGGTTAAAAAGTGCTTGCTAAAATTAACTTCTGTTATTCTGCACTCGTGGGGTTTTCCAGGGAAGGGCTGTCCACTTAAAATAGCTTCTAAGGGAACTATTCAGGACACTTGTAACTTTAGGTTTTATTAAATGACACAAGCTGCTGATGCTGGTGTTCCCTGACATGTAACTGAATCTCATTTGATCAGGAAAAAAAAAAAAAACATGTTCCCTGTGTTGCTGCTGAAGTAATGGGACTCTGCGGCCAGGCGGTGCTGCCATTTTAGCAATCTGGACTGGGGAGTGTGTGCAATGCACTGTGGGAAAATCCGAAGATGAATGAAAGTGACTGCATAGCGGAGACAGTTTGACTAGGGCTAAAGGGCACTTGGAGATTTACACCTGAGAGTCCAACTCTGTATATCTGGGGAAAGGAAGAAAGAAGGCCCAAATCACAGACTGTCCTGCCTGCCTTCAGATAAGAGCTTGAGGTTTGAGATGTTCAAGCTCACCACGATGCACTTTTCCACACTGAGAGGTGAGGCATACATTATACACACCTGAGTTACAGATTTTATCGTGGTGAAGAACTCACTTCTAGTGGTTGCCATCTAATGAACTGTGTGTGCGTGCATGCGCGCATGTTTGCACAGTCAAAGTTGTTGGACTTTTTTATACAGCATATTTTGGTGACTGTAACTCCCAGAGATCTGCTACTTTCTCCTGTCTCCCACCAAAAGTGGTCAGTGCCACCTGCAGTCCCTCCTCTGTGCCAACAGTGGTTATCCACTCAGTTTCTTCCTCTGTAGCTGCTGCTGTAGCCCTTTGACTGCAGAGATGCCAGAGAGTCAATATGGGATCCTAAGTGAGCATTGTGCTGAGGTCCATTTGAATACCTGGAAATGGAGGACTGGAAGAGCTGAAAGTAGTGTCTCCCAACAAAACTGGTCCTGCTTGTTTTGTGTCATGAATCCCATGGATGGACCAGATGAGGGCACAGTGTTCTGTCTGCTCTTGGCAAGATACCATTTTCCTTTTCCTTCTGAAACTCAAGGTTGCAGTCTTGCCACTATGAACTTTGTCAGGAGTCATGAGGAGTAATTCTTTCTTATGACTTCAGTGGTCACACCTGACCTCACATCCGCATCTCCTCATCCTCATACTGTTCTGGACACCCCCAACTCTCTCCCCTTCTGATACCTATTCCCCTTCTTTGTGTTCTTTGGGAGTTAAGTCCCTAGCATCATATTTCTTTCTATTCTCAAACAGTTTCTCAGAGTAGTCTCTGTCTTCTAACCTAAGCATAGGGACTCTTCTGCAGACCACCGAGTGCTGCAGAGTCTCTTCAGTTCTTCACACGATACTATAGATATGATGGACTCCTTCAACTCCGGACCAAAGCAACATCCTCCTACCTTTATGCTACCCAGCGTGAACTCCATGCTCACAGACACAACACCAGCTGTGCTGTCTGTTGTGGTTGTCTCACACATTCCCTAATGAGAACTGCAACCTCCCATCTCTCAAGCTCACTCTTTACCACATGATAATATATATTCAGTCATTCCTCCAGGACATTGAACAACCCTCAGCATGCCCAGCTTAAAATCTACACCCATTGTTCTTCTAACCATGTCATGGAATGTATCTCATCTCTGCTGCCTCTGTTTTAATTATATTTAATTTTTTTAAAAAATCTGAAATCTAGTTAAATGGTCTGTCTGTCTCTGCCTCTCTTTCTCTCTCTATCTCTCTGTCTTATCTGTCTCTGTCTCTGTCTCTGTCTCTGTCTCTGTCTCTGTCTCTCTCTCTCTCTCTCTCTCTCTCTCTGTGTGTGTGTGTGTGTGTGTGTGATGCTTTTTTTTTTTCTCTCTCCTCTCACTCCCTTGCTTTCTCACTCTCTGGTTCTAATTAAAATTCATGATCATTGAGTTCAGATGTATTATAAAAGTTTCTCTGTAATTCTAGTAAGTCTCTTTCCACGAAACCATTTCTGTCTTCTCTATCTTTAATCACTCATTATTTTTCTTATTCTGAGCTGATGGCTAGATAAAAAATTATATATCATATTTAGCTATAAATAAGCACAGTGTGTGTGTGTGTGTGTAAAATGAAACAGAGAAAAGATTGTGTATCCTCTTCCACCACCATATTTGCCAGCCCTCCCTTATCTGAGTTCATATATGCTGCTTTCCTCTCATTTCTCTGAATGAGCTGATAGTATCTCATCCTTTTTCAATAGCCGGCCCCTCCTCCACTGTCTACTTAGGAATAATCTTCTAATGGTGTCCCACCTCTCTCCTGCATCACACAAATACCTTCTGTTCTCAATCATTCCTAACTGCATGTAAACATGATATAGTATCTTTAAAATTATCCTGTTATTTTTCACTAAATTTACAGATTAATTTTCCCCATGATCCCACATCTCTCTCCTGCCCTTACTCCATGTCTTCAACTCTTCCCAGCAACATTCTCCCAGGGAGAATTTTATCCTCACTCTCTACAGTGTTTCCGTAACCTCCCTTTAATATATGCCAATCAGTCTTTGAACCCAGGACTTCACTGAAATCGCTCCTGACAAGGTCACCCGTGATGGTGATGGAACAGAGCACATTTTCTCAGCTCTGACCTCACTCATCCCGTCCATGACACTTGACACATTGACCATTTCCTCCCACTCCACACTCCTGCTCTCTGTTCTCCACTCTCCTCAGCGCAGCTCTCCATTCTCTGTGTCCAGTCCTGTTACTCTTCACTCATGATACCAAGCACTCAGAGTCCAGTTCTCACATCTCCATCTTCTCTGCCTTCACTCACTCTCCAAAATAATCCAGGGCAATGCTTCCTGTACCCTATGTAAAAAGTGTCCAGACTTCTAGGTTCATATTGAAAGTTTCCTCTGAAATTCAGATTCCTATATCCATTTGCCTACTCTAAATTAGGAAGGAATTCCTGATTTCTCCCACTACACTTTTATCCCCAACATGTGGGCACTCCAGCCTTTTAACCATTGGGTGCCAGAAGCATAATGTCATACAATCTGTCAGCAAGTGCTGATGACTCTGTCTTAGAGGACATGAAGCATCTGGCTCTGCTCTCTGCACCTCAATAGTCAGAAACCATCATCATCCCATTCTTCTGTTTGTGCATTTTCCCTTTGTCCCCAAAGACCTACTCCACAGGAGCTATACGATGATCTTAAAGTATAAATTTTATACTTTTGTCTACCCTATGGCCTAAACTCTCTCCTGAATTCCTGTGTTGACCAGCTGGCCAGTGTTTAAATTACCCATGAATCCTTGTGTGACTTGACTACTTCCTGCACCTCTCTGTTCTCATCTCCTACTTCTTTCAGTCAATTTGAGACACACCCCTTTAGTCTTCAGACCACACCCCTACCAGAGAGCTGTGGAAGTGTTACTGTCAGTGAGAGTATTCAGGACCAGTGAGCCCTGCCCTGGCAGCCCCTTTCTCTCCTTAGCACTTTATTGTCTTCTGCTGAAGCTTCTGCCATTTACCATTCTTGCTTCTGTAATCATCTTCTGTTCCTTCAACTAGAATGCAGATGCCTCTCTTAGGTTATATTATCAGTGTTGTAGAATACCAGTATTGTAGAATACCGCTTGCCACTTAGAGAATACTCAACAAATATTTACTAAATAAAGAATGGAGAAATTCTTAAAGTGTGTTATTAGTTATTTATTTGAATACATATCAGCACTTTGGATATTGGAAACTAGTGAGATCCTTGCTGTTCAAGTAGATTATCTTGTAATCCAACTTCCCATTGCTGGAAGGATGAGAAGACTTACTGAGACTGACACTAAGAGTGGGACCATTTGCAGAGAGAAGCAGAGATGAGGACAGGGTGGAGGATGTAATGTGAGTTCATGGAGAGACAAAGGGGAGAGAAATGCGGGGTCAAAGCAGGTGAGTCACAAAGGAAAACACAAGAATAGAAAAACTTCTCCACAGGAAGTCAGTTGTAGGAGGACAGAAAGGACCAATAGTCTGGAAATGGATTTGAGGAAGTAGAAAAAAGGGGGAGATTGCAAGGCAGACGCTCATCTCTGATAACCCACCTTACATTAATTTAAGATAATACACCATTAATCTTCATGCATGGTCTCTAATTGCAGAATCTTTCATCAGCCTTGCTGTCTACAGCACCTGTCATTGGAGATGCTTGGCGGCTTTGTTGTACTGTTGTCGTTTCTCACGCTAATTAGAGGGCTGTCGTATAGAGGTCCCCTTCAGTGTGGATCCATTTAAACTTTGATGCTGTCAATGACAATCCTGCTCCCCAAACAGACTTCACCCATTTAGGATTTGGGGCAGATTTCAAAGGATAGATTGTTTAAATTCCTAATTAAATACCCCCACAATAGTCACAACTTTCTTAATATTCTTTAACAACCCCGTAATCCATCCCACATCTGCTGCACAGTCGTTAAACCCCAAATATACGTGTTTAACATTCAATTGGGTGCTTAATGATCATACCTTAACTGGGGCTATTAAATTTAAAGAGATGTGCATAATAAGTTATTGCACATTAATTATAAATACCTATTGGCTATTAAAATCACATTCCAAAGGGTTAACACCTATTGCTAGATTTGTCTAAGTCCTGCCCAATTTCTGTTTTCTTTGGGGAAAAAAAAGAAAAACAGACTGATAAAGATATGATGAGAACTGCCTCCTACTGGTATGGACCAATCCAAGTCAACTGCAGATTCTCATTCTAACCAGGTAGCCCACTAGACACCCCTCTGAGAGTTACACATAGAAAAATGGTATTAATATCTGACACTTCTATAGCACTTGCTGTATTCCAATGGAATTTTGCTAAGCATTGTTGCTTCTAGACTTCCAGGAACTCTGGATATGTGCAAGAAGTATAATTGCTTTTGTAAGAGATGAAAGCATTCCAGAGACTTCCCTGTTATCCTTATAGCTAACTTAGTAACTTGTCATAGTTCGTTTTGATTGTCAGGTTAAATGGATCAGCAACCATTGACAAGATGTGCCCTTGGATGAGTGTATAAAGGCATTTCCAGAAAAGATTAACTGAGAGGAGAAGGCCTGCCCCCAGAGAATGCAGCACCTTCTGGCAGTGGCCCAGACATAAAGAAGTCCAAGGAAAAGCAGTGTTGCCTGCCTGTCTCTGATCTTTTTTCTTATGAGCACATCTATCCTATTGCTACTGGTGGTGGTGGTACTACATGCTTCTCCTGCCATCGGACCCCAGCTTTGTCAACCTTACAATTTGTAGGGAAGATCAATGGCTCTCTGGGATTGCTAAAGGCTGGATCCATAAGCTGTGTAGTCACTGGGTTCTTATTGTGGTTGGCCATTTTGACTAACTGACAGGTATGCCAGTCAAATAACTACCTCCTTATAATATATACAGTCTAAACACCCCAACTAATACAGTACCGAAAAGGAAATGGAGACCATGTAGATAGTGTTGCTTTGGAAATATAAGAGGTCTTTCCTTCTGTGGTCCCTGAATACATAAATGATACCTACAAACACTGGGGAATATATGGATGATACCTCTAAGCACTGTGGAATACATGGATGGGATGATGCCTCCCAGCACTATAGTACATGGATGATACCTGCAAGCACTGTGGAATACATGGATGTGATGATACCTCTCAGCACTATAGTATATGGCTGATACCTGCAAGCACTGTGGAATACCTGGATGTGATGATACCTCTCAGCACTGTTGATCTACATCTCTTTAAAGATTAGTTGACTCCTCTTCCCTTTCCCTAGCACAATGATATGTATCAGCATCTTCTGTTCAGTTTCCCAACTCTCACCTGTACCCTGTACCACTTGTTGCTCTGTCTATAGATTAGAGTTTGGTTTCTAGTCAACAGGATTCTGTCTGGGTTAAGACAATTTACCTGTGCACCTATTAAAAGATACCAAGAGAAAAACTTCTTCTGTTTTCCTCTCTAACATGTGTTGTGTATGGCTGTATCACCCTGAGCACTCTCATCTGATGCATTAAATCATAGTCAGTGGTAAATGTTTAATGAAGCAGTAAACTAATAACTCTTATTAATACACTCATTCGATTGTTAGGATAAATTCTGTGGGGGTGTTAAGAGTGTATCCCACTAACAGGGCAGTTGACTAGCATGCTTGAAGCTCTAGATTAGATCCCCAACATCAAGATATATAAAATAAAATGCCTGGAACCATTGTCTATTATTTTCATTCTTTAATTTATCCTTGAGTACTCTTCTTCATTTTGTTTTATTTTACTTTGCTTTGCTTTGGTGGTTTTCTTTTCATTCATTTAAAAAAAAAAAAAGACAAAAACCTATGCCTGGGCTCTGAAGTTCCTGTGGGCCTTCCTCCTCTCAATAATAAAACATGACTGGTAACAAGAGTTGGCAATCATCCAAGTGACTCCCTTTGTAGGAAATCCCCAAACACATTCTATTCAAATTTAAACAGCCACATATGAAACAAAGAGAGAGCTGTGTCAAATGGCCCCCTACTCTGCTTTCTAATGATCTCCTGAGACATATTTTGTCTGTGTGAATCCTCTTCAGCCTTGTCACATCCATGCACAGAAGATCTGATCCTGCCCCACTGTGTCAACCTTGGCACTGTCCTTTTGGGGCTTAGTATGTGGTTAAGTATCATAGTCTGGGATTCCATCCAGCTGGAACATATCTACAAGTGGCAGCTTTGAAACCTGAAGAGAACTTGTGTATGCAACAGAGGAAACTTTGATAGGTTATGAGGTGTTTTCATGCAACTGGACTCTCTCCACTTACTCCTGGCTTCCCTCTTACTATCTTTCCTCCCTTAAGAGATTGGGAGTCAGTCTCTAGTTTTTTGTTCCCTTTTGTCTTAGTGTGAGACAGAGGAGATCATCCAAGCGCAACCTCATTGTGCCTCAGTCTTTTCAACAGAACAATAATGGCTCAGTTTACTTTATGAAATCCTTGTGAGCTGGTGGAGAAATGTACGGAAAAAAAGCTTTGAAAGGGTGTGTACCACATAGGCAGAGAAAAATACAGTACTCAGGTAACTAGGCCCTGAACACATATCATGCTTCCCAGCCCTCTGAGAATTGCAAGCAGCCTAGTTATTGCCACTTCTCACTGACACATGTTAATAATCCCCATAAATCCCACATGTCACATCTCAGATCATTTGTTAACCACACCCATTGTTAAATGGCTTTGTGATGCTTCATCTTGCCCTCTTTCCTAGTTCTTCCTTATAGACCTTAAGAAGAAAATATCTTTGCCTACCATACTTATCACTCTCTCATTTCCTCTGACTTGAGTGTTGTAGCCTATATGGTGTCTCATGCTAATCATTACCTGTCTGGGAATTTAGGGTTTATCACAAATTCCTTTGAATTAAGATAATGAATTTCAGTCTCCCAGTTGAAACTGTCCCAAGTTTATGTGTATTTGATCATATTTGCTCTCTGCACTCTCTTTGCAGGAAAGTTCAGTTTAATTCTATATTCTATCCTGTTCACCTTGCATACAAGGACAAATCACAAATGTACTAAAAAATAAAATAAGACAGTGTTTTGAAATGGAGTATAAACCCCTTTTGTTAAAGGGGTATCAAGCAAAGATTTATGGCAAAATAGTCTTGCCCATCAGTAGAATTTTTTTAAGGGAATTATAAATTGTAGATTAGCATTTTTGTTCTAAGAGATATTATTTAATAGCTTGGAAGCTAGCTCAGGCTTCCACAGAGAGCATCTTGGCTCGAGTTGTCCCTTCTCCTTGTGCACAATTACTACACTGCCATGGCATGATGCTGTACACATTAACTGCATATTTTCACATTTTTCTTCCAGATTTCTACATAGACATGTCAGAGGGAAATCAGATGACAGCTTCTAGAAAGGCCTCCTTTACCAGTGAAAACTTGATAGAAGATTTCTCACCTTCCCCCCCCCCACACACACACACAGGCCAGCCCTCAAGTTTAAAATCTGAAAACTCAATTTTACCATCCCATCTAAAGGTCACTGAACACCCGGACTCAATCAAAGTGAGATGTCTGCATTCTCCAAATCTACACACTGGAATATCAATTCACCTGGAGTGGTAGATATATATGGAAATATCATCTAAATTGCAAATTCAGCCATATTATTCCTCTGCTTAGCATTTTCAATCGCTTCTTCCTGCCTACAGGATAAAATTCAAATTGCTAATAAGATAACTCCTGACATGACCTCTTTCTACCTTATTTCCTTTCAAGTCTTCCCTCATAGCCAATGATATAAAGGTTCTCATTTTCTCCAAATACAGTGTTCCAGTGTCCTGCTCATTGTTCAAATATCTGCTTTTATATATGCTCTCTGATTCTTAAACATAGGCCCAACTTATTATACCACCTAAATTCATGACTGGCATTTCTACTCTTCAAATTTTAGGGATAAATGAAGATATTCCTTTACCAAACATTGACCCTCACTGACTTTTTACTGTTTTGAGCATAGTCCAGGTAAGCTGTCTTCCCACTGAACAGCTAATCTTTACTTTGTATAGCATTATAATGGGTTAGTGTGGGTGTGTGGGGGTGTGTGGGGGGTGCGTGCACTTATATTCATGTGTCTATTAATTGTAGACATATTCATGTGTGTCTTTGTCCACGAGCACGAGTGTGCAAATGCATGTGGAGGTCAGAGATCAACAATGGGGCTCTTTCTCAGTTGTCATCTGCATCATCATCATTATTATTATTATTATTATTATTATTATTATTATTATTATTTTGATGCAGTTTGTTCGATGAATGAGTATTTTGGCAATTCAGCAAACTGACTGGTCAGCACCCCCTAGAGGTCTTTCTGTCTCAGCTTCACCAGCACTAGGAATAAAGGTGTGTACCTACCACACCCAGCTTTCTCAAATGTGTGTACAGTCCCTTTCTTTGCTTGCTTAACTCATCTGTAAGCCCGTTGAGAACTGGAACCATTCATTGTACCCTTGTAACCTTGATACCAGAGTCCCTAGGACTCGGGCATGCTTAAGCATGCTTGTTGAATATGTGACTAACCCTTCTACAGGTTAGGCCATTTAAAGGCCAAATCACAGCTCAGAAAACTATTTTATGGTAACAGATTTGGGATCAGATTTGCTAGATTCTTACAACATCTGCATTTACCAAGATATAATAAGCAATTAGAATACTTTTCTCTCCTCTATGGATGTTCCTGTTAGTATCCCAGTGCCCTTTACTTCTTTGCAAACCATGACCTTTCTTGGCTCTGCAGACTCCTTTATTTTGGTAACTACACATAGTTCTCACAGATGGCCCACTAGCAGTGGTTATTATAGTCTCATCTTTCATTTGTGGGTATCAGTTGTATTTCAGAGCTGAGGCCTCATGCTGGTCATCCTGATTTGAATGAGAAACACTGTGGTCTTTTAGCTACATATTGAGTTCTCTTGATTCCTCTAGACAGACACCAGGTGTCTCTTATTCTCAGCACCACGACATCATTAGCAGCTCTTGAGAGTCAGTTCCTTCTGCCAATAGATAATTCTACCTGTAATATGTTTAAGCTTACTAGCTTCAGTTGCAAAAACTGACTTCCATATGATCTGGCCCCTATTTCTGAAGTGAACCAAAGCTCCCATGTCTACATGAGCCCTACCTTCTTAAAAATAGAAAACCATGCTTTACTACTTCAGACCCTGGCAGTGGGAAAAAAAAGCTCTAAAGACCTTCTTTCCTAGGTTTCTATGCTTCAGAGATGAGCCTAAGAGAAGGGGCCTTGTGGCAGATCCCTGGAGAAGATACAGCCTTATCTGTTGGCAAGGGCTTGTCACCATGAGGAACCTCCCAGCTAGCTTTGCACAGCCTGCCCTATATTGGCTCACCACGCCGCTCAGATAACCTTCCTAGGGAAGCTGGCTCTGCGTCTTGTGTTCATTTATTTTAAACACAGTGTCTTCTCCTCATCCCTTGATGCCTATTGTGTTGTTTAATTGCTACCCTCTGCCTGGCGGTTGCCAGCATGATGTACTGTGAGACCAGTACACACAATGCTGTGTATGCTTGGGGGGACTGACAAGCCCAGCTTCCAAACCAGATTTTCAAAGGGAGAAACCAATGAAACCCATTGTCGAGAAAGTGATAATTTCTGTGCCATGCAATTATACCCTTTAAAAAATATACCTCTGGTGCACTATCCTGCCAACAGTTTACTGACGACGAGGAAACAAAACCAGCAGTTGATGCTAGAATGGCTATCGAAACCCTATAATCATCTTAAAAATAGATTTATATAGGGAACCTGGTTGTTATGAGTGTGGTTTTATAATATATTTCAGGAGGAAAAAAATTCTCTTCATGACTTTAGCCATTTCAGCTTCTGTTTTGATACTGTAGACATTTGAAGGTTGAAGGGACGTGGGGGTGGGTAAAGAAGAGAGAAAAGCAATAGGAGCATCCAGGATTATTCTTTGTCACATGCTTATCCTCAATTCACCCACCCATTATGCTGACTCCCCACAGCACTATCATTAGGAGAACAGTTGCTCACTAATCATGCCCACCAAGAGGCAAAAAAGTAAGCCTTGTCTCCACAATTACTGATTCACAAATAACCCTGGGCCTATGTTTCCCTTTAGCTCAAGTCTCCTTCTCCCTGTGCAGGACTCTTCAGCACTCTCCCGCTATGCAAGCACCCATAGTGCACACATGTAAGTTCTTCCCAGAGAGGCTCAGGCACAGTGAAAAACTGCTGGGATGTACCAACAAAAGTCCTCTGCCCCACCCTTCCCAGATTCTTGCAAGTTAAAGGCATAAGAGTCTTCAAAGGTCTAAAGAGAGGGAAATGGAGAGATGGCCCAGTGCTGAAGAACATACATTGATTTTCAAAAGGACCTGAGCTGAGTTCTCCACACCCATATGTGGTAGCTCATAACTACCTATCAGCTCTATAACCAGGTGATCTGTCTTTTGAATATCAGCAGGCACAGGCACTTGTGTGCGCACAGCCATGTGAAGGTACAGAAGTTAAAATAAAAATAAATTTTTTCTTAAAATGTCTCAGGATATGCAATACCTGATCAAATGGACAAAGGACATGTGACGCTTGCCCATGTGGTTAAGAAGGCTGCTTGGATCATTTCGGTGTCACTGGTAATGTGGTCAATTCAATGAGAGGTGTCTAATTGATTTTAGAAAAGCTGTGTCATTCACAGTTGAGAGCGTAAGCTCTGAATAGATCATTTGAGTTGGAATTCAGGCTGTTTACATGAGACTGTAGCTTTTTTCCCCATCATCAATCTCCCATATGTAAAGTAGGAGTTGAGATAGTTCACACTGTAAAGAGTTGTCATAGGCTTAATTAACAGGTATACACAAAAGTTCCAGACTCTCCAGCACAATGCAAGTACTGTTTAATGATGTTATCTACTGCTATAATTGCTGCAATGGTTAAAGGAGTGAGCTTATTGGTTGAGGATTTCTTATATTGACTGTGCTGTAAATATACCAAGAACTTTCTGAAACAGGATTGGTGGATTTTGTGACATTCTTTAGGGGGAAGTATGTCTTCACAAATATCCTGCTTTCCCAGAAAAAAAAAATGACATTATATGATGCATTAAAAAATGGCATGACAATTGCTTCTCTATAGAAATTGCCTTAAGTGGGACTGGAGAGATGGCTCAGTGGTTAAGAGCACTGACTGCTCTTCCGAAGGTCCTGAGTTCAAATCCCAGCAATCGTCCATAATGAGGTCTGATCTCCTCTTCTGGGGTGTCTGAAGACAGCTACAGTGTACTTACATATAATAAATAAATAAATCTTAAAAAAAAAAGAAAAGAAATTGCCTTAAGTAGAGAACCAGTGATGGAAAGAGAGAAGGAGGGAGTATTTAAAATTAAGTGGAAAACATGAAATAATAAAATAAATGGAAAAGAAAAACGAAATTAAAACAAAAGACAAAAACAAAATAAGACACTAACACCATGACCTACACAATCTATAGACTATTTTCTATAAAAGGAGGTTTGGGGGAGGGGAAAGTAATTTTAGCATGATTTTGGTTTAAATTGACCTCCTATTTGTATAGGTTTGGGGAGTGTTTACACTGAATTACATTCTGAGAAATTGCATTCCATTCTAGTAGCTCAGCTTTCTGCTCATAGCATCAACAAATTCAACTCCCTTCAGGCTGAAATCTTTGCCCAACCAACTCTCAGATCTTTTCTTTGGTTGGCATCTAGCATCTAGTAGTTGTTCACTAAACACTAATGTAGTGATCAAAATGAATGATGAATAAGCCAACGAGCCTTGGGTTCACAGGCTAGTAAATGACTGCAGTGTTAGTTGTGTGCAAACTCAATTGAAGCCCATCAGATGTGGAGTCAAATGCAGGATCATGTCCCAGTTCTGCCAGACACTGACATTTGCAAGGCTTCTGAGACTCTATCTTTATAGCAGTGACAATAATAATTATCCCCTCATGGGGTTTGCATGACGCTTGTACGAAAGAAAACGGGTTGGTAAAAAAAAAAATTAAGCAGTAAATCCATGTTCGGATGGAATGTGTCCTTCTTAACTGAGTAATCTCACAAACGAATTGGTTCTCTACAGTTCGCAAGTACAACAAGAGAGTTTAGGTTCAGGGGCTACATTCATTTTGAAAACTTCCAGTCCTGCAAGGAAGGGGAAGCTGAAAAAAAATGGAGGGAGAAAGTGGAGAAAGGAAATTGGGATGAGGAAGACTAAAAAGCAAGGGAGAAGCAATTTTACCTCAACTGTAGTCATTCAGTCATCAGGGAGAGCTGGGTGGGGTGGGGGGGAATAAACGCTGTTGAAATCGTTCTTGAAAAACGGTCAGCCTGCCCTTGGTCCTTTTTTTCAGATCTCCTCGTTGGGTCTGGGCTGGTATTTAGAGTGACTTTTCAATTAGCCAAGACTCCTGAAATCTGGGTCCAGGCTGGAAGAATCTTGCCAGGGCAGCGGCTTTTATCTTATTCAGTCATAAGGAACATGGAAATCAATTTTTCCCAATCTCGGTTATAGCTTGAAATCCATCCTTTTTAAGGCAGCAGGAGGATTAATCTATTGAATGGTGTTCGGGATTTTGCTGACATATAAACATTTTAAGAATACATTACATTTTTTTCCTCTTTCCCTAGCACTATTTTTAAAATGAAGCCAACTCGCAGTGCCAGCCAGGACAAGAAAGATGGTCACGCATTTCTTCCCTGTGAGAGAGCAAAACCATTCCCCCCCCTCAAAGCCTGAAGCACCAACTTAAATTCCCATCGGTTAGTGCCGTCCTCTTGACCAGCTCCCCCATGTCACAGGGAAGGTCCCTCTTTCCATGCAGACATTTATAACCCCAAATAATTCAACTTAGCAGCTTTCAGACACCAGAGAA
This sequence comes from Tokudaia tokunoshimensis, assembly GCA_036184795.1. Taxonomy (NCBI): domain Eukaryota; kingdom Metazoa; phylum Chordata; class Mammalia; order Rodentia; family Muridae; genus Tokudaia; species Tokudaia tokunoshimensis. The sequence goes on along the minus strand of BTHU01000013.1, from coordinate 25,556,026 downwards.
TGTTTCTTGCAGAGGAGTGACCGCTCTGCTGGTTGGCTTTCTTGCACTTAAAATGACGGTCCCGGAAGTAACCCAGGCAGTAGTGGTTTGGGTCAGGAAGAGGCTGAGCGCAAACATTTCTAAAATGTTTACTGTAGAATTGATGAGAATCAGACAGTCACTTCAAAGATGCTAGAAAGATTCCAAGGCAACGTCTATAGAGTGAATAAAAGACAGACTCCTGGAGCTGGAGAGACTCAGCAGTTAAGGGCACTTATGGTTCCTGCCCAGGGCCCGGGGTTCAGTTCCCAGCACCCAAATGGGAGTTCACAACTAGCAGTAACTTCAGTTCCAAGGTGATTGGCACTATTAGAAGGTGTGACCTTGTTGGAGAAAGTGTGTCACTGTGGGGTTGGGCTTAGAGATCTTCCTTCTAGATGCCTGAGGCTGCCCAGTCTGTTCCCGGTGTCCTTTGGATAAAGATGTAGATGCCCTCAACTCCTCCTGCACCACACCTGCCTGGATGCTATGATGCTTCTGTCTTGATGACAATGGACTGAGCCTCTGAACCTGTAAGCCAGCTCCAATTAAATGTTGTCTTTTATAAAACTTGCTTCTTGGTCATGATGTTTGTACAGGAATAGAAACCCTGACTAAGACAAATTGGATGCCCTCTTCCAGCCTCCACAGCTCCTACAAACACATGGTACACACAAACTCATCCAGGCTCAAATAAATAAATAAATAAATAAATAAATAAATAAATAAATACCTTACATATATATATATCCCTGCATTCAAATGTATTTAGAGTCTATTATAATAAAATATAATACTAAAGTACTACATGTAGTTATAAATAAAAATGTTATTTAGTATATAATAGATATACCATCAAAATATGACTAGAACAATGAATAATCCCTAGTTATGCTAAGCATACCAAAGCAAAAAAGTGTTGCATGCTGCAAAATTTTTCCATGTATTTACTCTGAGAGTAGGCTCAAAGGCCTATTGTCAATTTATAAATGAAGGTTAATATTGTCTGCTCACTCTTTTCATGGAGCCGACCACTAAAAAGTTTTAGAACCACTGATTAGCATTGCATAAGTAGAGGTTGGAATAGAATTACTCAAAGGAAATAAATCACAAAATAATTATGCCATATGCATGGCAGGGTAGGTTATGGAGACTCGTGGGGAGTGGAGAACCACAAACTCACGCCTGTGACCACGGGTTCAGTGGAGTCTGTGAACAGCAAGAACAAAATGAATAGGTCCATAATGTTTTCTGAAGCTGTGCAGAATACACACAGTTATACCAGGATGCTATGGAATGGTCACCTTCAGGGTTTCCTTTGCACATCTCTTCCCAGGATCCCTTGGAAGAGTTTTAATAATTATATTTATCTGGTAATACGGTCATGCACATATGAAAACAATTGAACATATGGCATTCAAGTTCATCCTGACTTCCACTTTCATTTCATTTCTAGATGGTTTTGGATGGGCGGTTGTCACTTGGTAGACTCATGGTACTGCCTTGGGATCTATTCAAACTTAGATTAACTTTGACTCCATGGGAGAGATTAATGTCATTTACAGGGAGTTCTATTTGCGCTTAATGTATTGCTAACCATCGCAGGGTATGCATGGCTTCCAGGAATTCCCGTGTAGTTCTCTGTGCTGAGCTGCTTGTTAATGAAATGAGATGCAGGATGAAAGTCTGGACAAAATAATGAATTGCTTGTGTGGTACTCTGTGCCAGGGCTGGATGGGCAATAGGAAGAGACAAGATTTGAAATGTTGGAAGTCAGAAGCTATTCTCAATAAAAGCCTTCCAATACTCTAATGTAAAAATTTGTAAACAAATGTTCCAATCCTCATGAGGGTCATTTCGTTAAGATGGATGCCTGTGCATGTCCAAAATAGATGTGATGTCTGGGCAGGAGCTGCCATTGTACCACCACCACTATGGTATTTACATTTTTGAAGATATAAATCTGTACCAATACAATAAACGGTGAATATGTCTGTGGGAGAGGTTTCATGACTTAATCACCTATTATGATTTGAATATGGAATGTCCTCAGGTTTCCATATTGAAGGTCTGGTTCTCAACTGGTGGTAGTATTTTGTGAAGTGCTAGAAATTTTAGAAGGTAGGATATTGCTATGGGAATCAGCTTATTGGGAAGAGGTCTTTGATGATATGGGAGTCCTGGCCCATTTTTAGCATCCCCATCCTGTGCTGTGATATGAACTTCACTGTTCCGTCCCAGCTCTCCTCTCTATCACTCCAGATCTGTGTCAGTCACTCTACCTCTCTGTCACAGTGGAATGACAACTCTGTAACCTTGAAGCCATGAATCAGAACAAATAACTCTTCCATTTAAGGTGTTCCATTTGAGGGCATCTTGGTCACAAAAAAAGTTACTGAAACACCACAAAAAAATTTAATCACCACAGATGGTAGAAGAAATGTCAAATTTTAAAAAAGATTATTACAGAAATACACCTGCCAACTAATCAATTCTATTTCCACACTTCATTGCACTGACAATATTTTAATGTTATGATTTGTTTGACCATTCTAAGCAAATATTTTCTTTTATGTCTAAGGTTCTATTTATAGTTTTGGATAATCTAAAGTATTCTCTAAATTTTATAAGCCTCTATGTCTACAAGGCCAGCATCCACCAATATGGCAAAGATATGGTTTCTCCATATCTTTTGTTACAAATTCAGCAATAGCCTTCACCATAGTATTTCCTGCTAGTACAACTGTTAAGACATGAAAACATCATGCTCTGAGTCAGAAAGACTTGAGTTCAAGGTCAAATTCCACAACTAGCCACATTTCTGTCTTAAGACTTCCTCAAACATTTACAGATGCATTTCACCATCTGCCAAACTTGACCATTCTTACTGAGAAGTAAGTTTAAGTTCACACAAGTACTTAATACTTTACCTGATATGGAGAGTATATTAATAAATGTGAATGAGCAATAAAGGGTCATATGATATGTGTGTGTGTGTGAGCGTGTGTGTGTGTGAGTGTGTGTGTGTGTGTGTGTGTGTGTGTGTGTGTGTGTGTATAGTAAGGTTGGAGGTGGAGAAATGACTCAGAGTTTAAGGATTCTTGTTGCTCTTACAGAGGAGTAGAGTTCAATTCCCAGCACCAATGTTGGACTACTCACAACCACCTGTTACTACTGCTCCAGGAGGTCTAACACCCCCTTCTAGCCTCTGTGGGGACCAGTATATATATCTACTCATACACAGACACACGCATGCACATAAATAAGAATAAAATAATTATTTTTTAAAAGAGCAGCAAGATCAACTTAACACACACACACACACACACACACATTATATAGAACTTGAAGTTATCCACTACACAGGCTTTCCCACTAGGATCACCCTACCTTGTTGGGAGCATTAAAACTAGAAACTTATTCCTTGGGTCTGAGCTATTCATTAAAATTTTAATACTAAACAAATAGCCATTCTTTGCAGATCTGGCGTACTTTCTCTCACGCGTACTTCCGAGGGTCAGAGTACGTTGTGCAAGTTGATAAATTGTGTTTATTTATTGGCAAGTCTGCACCGAATAACATGCAAATGATATGCAAGATGACATACACATTCACATCAACGACTCAGCCACTTATGGTAATAGCACTCCAACCCTGCTCTGTCCCTGATGGTGGCCGGATTATTCTCTCATAAGTATCGATTACTCTTGACTTTTGCTGATGCAGCCAAAGAAGTTTGTCAGGAGATAGGACAAGGGGTCCATCCTTTACTTTATTGTGTCCTTCATTCCAGTCTCACGTTTATTCTGGGACTCACATCATTGGGGTGAGAGTCTCTGTGTATCATTGTCTGCAGTATGTGGAAGGATTTCCTTCCCTGGGACACTGTTGTCTTCAAAGAAGAGTGTATGCTGTCTCGTTTACTGTTATTAAATTGACACTCATCTTGGGCCCTAGAAATCAGACAAATATAGATCATAAAATAGAGCCTATCATTCCTTATCTGCTAAAAGACCTAGAACAAAACAGTATTCCCACTGGCATCTGGTAGTCAACACAGAACATTCCCTCTGAGAAGTCATTGTGCAAGGTGGCAGTATTCCCTCAGATGGGCCCAGATCGGCCTTTCTTCATGATAAACATGCCTGGATGTGGCAATCATTTCTTTCCCTAGAAATGCAATGATGATGTGATTTCCAGGGCCCTGTTCTGGATGTATGAGTAGCAAACCCATGATCCATCATCCACAATAAACTGTCTTCGCGTAGGTATTAATTTAGTCTTATGTAATATATAGAAGCGATTTGTTGGCTGGTGAGCAGAAAGCATGTGTTTAAGCAGGCCAAACCTATTTGGGCCTCTCTTACACATCTCTCGAACTCGATCACATATAACATGCATATTGATGGCCGCTTCATATCGGAGGCTATTTTCCAAAATGCTTTTTTCATAGTCTTCATTACAACACAATACTGCTGCAGAGAAGAAATAGGGGATGGCTATAGCTAAGCACACTGGAGTGTTCGGGCTCTTTAATTCATTAGGCAATCACAAGAATACAGAACAATGCAGTAGAGTGACTTGTCCTTTCCTATTTAATCATTTCAAATGGATGCTAATTTCTAAGGCCTATTTATTAAGCCAAATTTTGGCTCTTAAAGATATGTTCAAACCTCATGAAGGCCTAAGAGTTTAATTTCTACTTTAGACAGCAGCCTAGCAACAGGATATGAGGATATGAGATGTTTTATTCAGAACATCTTCTCTATCTGCATAGGCCAACAGAAATGGAAAAGGGCCATCCACACAAACGTTCTGATAAGCCCACTAATATCAATGCATATAAAGTATGCCTTAAATACATTTACTAATACAGTTTTAAATTTTAGTAAAGTTAAAAGTCTTTTGTTTCAATGTGCCATCAATACAAATATGAGTTTTAATGCACAGCCATGTAATGAGACTAATTTAAATATTTTGGTCTGGGGAGGGGTACTGAGTTTTACAAATTTATTTGGCATGTATTTTATACTTAAGGCAAAGCTCCTGAGGCTCCGATTAGCCCAATTCAAGGTTCAAGAGTCTCGTGGCCTGGCCATGCCACTGAGCACTAAATGGTCACAGCAAGGGCTCCTACGCTAACCTCTGGCTTATCCTATCCCATGGCTTCAATTTTCAGTGTTGGAAGAACCTGCTCTTAAGGTTGCAGTCCACCATGAACAGATAAACTCTCCCAGCTCAGCACAAAATCCAGGAGTCCCTTTCCCATGGAGGCTCTCTCTTCTTCACTTGATCTTATCTGGAGAGTGTCTCTAAGCACAGATGCCTGACCTTGTCTAGAGGATGGCCCCATACAGAGCTTTCTGCAAGTGCTCCATGATTCAGCCTGTAAGTCCCACTCAGCCCTTTCCACTGCGTGATAATTCAGCACTGTGTTATGAGCAATCAGCCCTTCCCATCTGTTACCTCAAAAGCCCCCTGAGGGAGTCATGCAGTCTAGGGGCAGATTTCAGGTTCAACTTTGCTCCCAGTAAGACCCTGCCTGGCACGTTCTTGGCATTCCTCCTCAGGTAAATGAAGAATTCCCCGGCCTCAACTTTAGCTAATAACATTCGCCCACCTTGGAAATCTCAACCCACTCCTCAAGATCTATATAGCTCTTGTTCACCCCAAATAAAGTGGAACTGTCTCACTGAAGCTGATGCCAGATTCACAGCCATTCAAAGCCTGTCCCAACCCTTTCTGCTCCCTTTGTCCTTGAGGGCTGGTGGCCACAGCCTCTGAGGAGAAGGAAGGTCCACAATCATTTTAATCAAAAAATTTTAAAAGATGCAATCCACTGATGGTTTGCATATTTCCTAATGTTTTTTTCTATATATTTTTTTTTTCTTTTCTAGAAAAGAACTACAGTAACTCTATGGACTAAATGTTAGTCTGACAACTAGGATTCAAAGGTCCCAGATCTAAGGTGAGATAGTACTCAGTTTTGTCATTTATAAAATAATGCTCCTTATCTTTCCTTTTTTAATGTTTTAGTCTGTTCTCTCTTTGAAAGTGGGAACAGACTGATCCCTGGCTTCCATTGTTTCAAAAGACTGAATTTTAATGGTGAAGACCCAGTCCTTCCCAACACGTCCTTGGAGATTCTCATATTGATAGGCTTTGCCTGTGAGGAGTTTTCTTCATGGGTTTGTTTCATGCTCTCTTTTCTTGCATTTAATCATTTGATTCCCACTATCATGATCTGTTGGATCTTTCTAAGCATTTCCTTGCTATCCCTGATGATCTCTATTGGCTATTAATAAGAAGCTACCGCTTCAGCCACACATCCCACGTATTCCGTTCTTATCAGCTACACAATAAACCAGGCCTTTCCTTTATTTTTCATGGCTGTGGTTTGGGTCTCTGTTCCAGAGAAGAACCACAGAAGTTTAGACTAGATTGTCGTACTGACCCTCAGTTCCCTCATGTATTTATTTTACTGAAAGAAGACAACTGGGATCAGCTCCAGTGAGACAGCTCAACTTATCACAGTGGAGAAGATTCTAAACCTGTTGTTAATTCTTGCCTTCTGTTCCTGGGGGTCTTTACAGAAAATGAAAACGTTTCTAAGTCTTCTATAAACCCTGCCTTTAAAGCTTGCTGTATTAGGAGCATCTTCCCTAGGGCCCATAGAAGAGTTGGGAGTCTTCTCCTGTTTATGTGGAAGTGAGAGGACACTTCCTCTATCTGCCCGAATGACCAGTGGTTGATCAGAAATCAATCTGACTGTTGCCACACACCAGAAATGTGACCAGAAGTACCAAAGAACTCGATTTTAAGGAATTTGCATTACAAATTGGTTGTTTTAAAAGCTCTTACGTGGTGTAGAGCAGGGCACATGCTAAGGCACATGGGCCAAAGTGAGAGAAAAGCTTGTGAGAACTGGCACTCCCCTTCCACTTTGAGTCTGCTGAGCCTTCTCACTGACTCTGGTGGTTTAATTGTTCTCAATAGATTAAGAAGCTTGGAAACAATTAGGATTTATGGATATCTTTGTATCTTTTATGAAATCTGGATGACCCTAATTATTTCTGATAAAAGTTTAGCATCTAAACTCAAATGTTTTCTTAATGTAAAGTGTGTACAGAATTGCAAAGCATCTCCATGGGAAGGACATGTAAATATACACCTATGTGTTGGACTGACAGCTATTTTTTCTATCTGGCATGAACAAAACATCAATGCAATTAATTTTGCTTATTTCTTTTAATTCTTAAAATATGGTTGCTATAAAAAATTTAAAGTCCTTACCTGGCTCACACTATATCTACACCAGACAGTGCTGTTCTGGGCAGTGTTTCCCTGGATTGCAGAATCCTCTAATTTACAAGAAGAATGAATTAAGCAATATGAATACATTAGTTCACATGATTCTCATAGTAACTATATGTAAAGAAGATATTATTAGCTTTCTTCCATGGAAAGGGCTCAGAACACACACACACACACACACACACACACACACACACACACACAAAGAGTTAAGTCTGAAGTCAGATACTTCCCTCCACAGCATCACCTGCTGGCTGTGTCACCTTGTTGGCTGTTGTTCAGTTGGTGGCAATTGATGAGCCCAACACATGCCCACATCTGAATCCATTAGACCCTCATCTATTTAGCACTCCTTGTGTGTGTGCCTCACAGTTAGAGTTACTGTATTCATCTTGCTATATGTTAGAACCTCACAGACAAATTAACTCCAGGAATAAAACGAGGTCTCCCAGAGATACCCATATCCTTCTCTCATGCACTGAGTTTGTATGGTAGGGCAAACTCTAAACCACCTCAGTGTACAGTGATGGTCAACCAGATTTAACACAATGGGCTACAACTAGGGGAATATTATTCAGTCCTAAAAAGAAGGCAATCTTGACATTTACAAATGTTTGATCCTTAAGGGTAATATTGACTAGGAAATGAGTCAGATAAATAAAAACAGGTTGTCTGAGGGGTCACCTCTGGGTGGAATTTGATGATGTCATAGAAGCATAGAGCAAAGTGATTAGCAATAACACAGCATTGTGTACTTGAAACTGACAGATAGGTCTTAAATGCTCTCTCACACACACACGCACGTGAACTAAAAGAGAGAAAAACTTAAATAATTCACTTGTGGTAATCACTTCACAATACATATCTCCCTGAAATGTCAAGCTTTCAAACCTTATGTTCTTGACAGGTGTGGTATCACTTGCCTGCAAACTTAGCACTCAGCAGGCAGTAGCTGGAGGACAGTAGTTTAAGGTCATCCTCGGCGACATAGTGTTTTGAGACCAGTCTGAGCTATAGGGATTGCTATCACAAAACTTGATAAATAAATATATAAAAAAACACTTAATTCTCTAAACACAATTTTAAAATACCTATACTGAATGCAATTTCACTTCTCAAAAATACCTCAATAGAACTAAAAATCTGTAGGTCAAAGCCCACCTAAGGAGTAACAAAATAAATTCATTTGCCACAATCAGAACTTGAAACAGTGAGCTGGATTTAGACAATAATAAATAATAAATATCAAAATGCATCCTTGTTCTAGCTTGGTTTTCATTGTTGTGATAAACACTAGGACCAAAGGCAGCCTGAGGAGGACAGGGTTTGCTTCAGCTTAGAGGTCATAGTCCTTCATCAAGGGAAACCAAGGCAAGACCTCAAGGCAGGACCCAAAGGCAGGAACTGAAGCAGAAACCTTACAGGAATGCTGCTTACTGGGTTTGCTTCTAGGGTTACATTCATCAACTTTTGTTATGCAGCCTAGACACAGCTGCCTAAGGGTGATATCATCCAAAGTGGACTGGGTCCTCCCATATTAATTAGCATTCCAGAAGAGGCCCCCACAGACATGCCTACAAGCCAAATAAAGGCAGTTTCTTAATTAATGTTCCCTCTTCCCAAGTATGTCAAGTTGACAACTGAACCTAAACCAGGGCAGCCCCATATATAAGAGTAAATATTGTACCTTCAGTTAGAGTATCATAGGTGTGAGTAGTATAAGGAACAGTGCAATATTATTTTAAAACTAACATCATGTGTTTTACATATGGCCTTAAACATTTTATTTCTTTTTAATCTGAGCCAATGTATATCAGTCTGGTTTAAACTCAAAATCTTCCTGTCTCAGTCCCTAAATGGTGGGATCGTAAGTGTTCATGACTACATCTGCCTTAGAAATCTGACATTTCTTAATGCAACTGACGGAAGGAAAATAGCTACTTACTCTCTACCACCACTGAGCCCACTGTAGTGGACATTGCTTCCAGGAAACTGCCTGACTGTGCTGGATCAGTCAAGTCAACTGCTGCAGCCAAGTCCACAAGACATAGAACTGTCTCAATTGGTCCAAAAAGATATCAGTCAGGGTAACACGCAGTCATTTTGTAGGTCCACACCTTGAGTGAAGATTTCAGTTCCTAGCATCATCCACCCCTTGAACATTACTTCACCATTACCGATTTTACCTTCTGAAATTCAAAACTACTAAACTGTGCAGACAACGGCTGTGTCTATCAGCCATGGCAGTGAATGAATAGCGAGAAGGAGGGTAAGTGATAAGATACAGGGGCATTTATTAGTTCATCTCGGGTATTGGATGCTGTCTTAGTTAGGGTTTCTATTACTGTGATAAAACACCAGGAGGAAAAGCAACTTGGGGAGGAAAGTATTTCAGCTTACAGCTCTAAGGTTACTTCATTACTAAGGGAAGTCAGACCAGGAACTCAAGACAGGGACCTGGAACTTGGAACTGAAGCAGAGGCCATGGAGAAAGACTTCTTACTGGCCTATTGAGTTTGGTTTCTCCTACAACCTAGGACCACCTGCCCAGGTTTGTCACCACCCACAGTAGTCTGGGCTTCCTCACATCAATCAGTTATGAAGATGTGGAACAGACTTGCTCACAGGTCAATACAGTCAGAATATTTGCTGAGTTGAAGTTCCCTATTCTCAAGAGACTCTCTCTGTGTCAGGCTGACAAATATCTAATTGGGACAACTGTTTTATTTTTTCTTTGTGTGTGTGCATGTGGGGTGGGGTGGGGGGAGGAAAGAAAGACAGAGGTTTTGGTGGCTGTTTTAACCTGAGAGACCACACACCTGTGGAGGTCAGAGGTTAACTCTCAACTTCATGTGTCTTCCTCTTCTAGGTCTCTCCAAATTGCTTCCAGAGTCAGGTTCTCTCACTGAACCCAGAGCCAGATGATTCAGCATTTCCAGTCACTCAGCTTGTCCATAAATCCCTGTCTTCTCCTACTTGGTGTTGGGATTTACAGGAAGGCTCCCATGCCCTCCAGTTTCTAGGGTGTGGTACATTGTGATAGGTAAAGCACAGCAGAAGGAGCATGAGGCCACACTGCATCTGCAGTCTAGAAGCAGAGGGAGATGAATATGTGGTCATCAGCTCAACACACTTCCTTATGTTATCTATCTATCTATCTATCTATCTATCTATCTATCTATCTATCTATCTATCTATCTATCTATCCATTGTAGTGCAGGATCTCAAACTGTGGAATGATACTACCCTACCTTAGTATGGGTTCTTAGGGTGTGCCTTCCCACTTCAGTTAACATAATCTAGATACTCCCTCACAGTCATGCCTGATGTCTTGTCCTGATTCTAGATACTGTTAAATTGACAGTCAACATTAACCATCACACCAAGCTTAAATGATGAAAATAAGCAACAAACCCATGAACTTCTAGGTGTCCCAGGGGCAACACTCTCTCAATTTATTTCATTCATCAGATGTAGTGGTTTCAAATCTGAGATTTACCTATTAATGCTTGATTATTGGAGAGCTCACACAAAACGTAAGTATTTGACTCCTTTTGAAAAATCAAAATGCTCCGCATTTCCTGGGTTGATCTCCTACCTAGCAATAACCTGCCCAGCTATAGTAGGCACTTGCTTAAAGCAGGAAACAGTGTCTTTGATGGTTTGAATATACTTGACCCATGGGAAATGGCACTATTGGGAGGTATGGCCTTGTTGGAGTAGGTGTGGCATACAAGGAAGTATGTCACTGTCTGGGTGGGCTTTGAAGTCTTGTACTCAAGCTCCATCCAGTGATGAAGAGATCCTCCTCCTGGCTGCCTGTGGATCAAGATGTAGAACTTTTGACTCCTCCAGCACTATGTCTGCTTGCATGCCGCCATGCTTCACTCTATGATGATAATAGACTGAACCTCTGAATCTATAAGCCAGCCCCAGTTAAATATTTGCATTTATAAGAGTTGCCTTGGACATGGTGTCTCTTCCTAGCACTAAAACCCAAATTAAAACAGTGTCCAAGCTGACCCCAGCTCTGTTATGGTTATTTTAGTCACTAAGATAACAGCTTGGTGCCTATGAGTCCAAAGCATGTAGTTAGTGAATTCCCAGCAAATGAGACAGTACAGTTGTGCTTATCAAGGGGGACAGCTGAAGCGCTGTCCTCCTCAGTAAAACAGACTTCCTGTTGTGTGACTATTTCCTTCACCACAGGACTTTCCTCACCATTCTTGCTATCATCCTTTTGAAGTTCAGCAATGCCACTCACCAACATCACAGCGACCATGGCATTTTCCCAAGTTTCCTCCAATCTTTTCTTGAGGACCTGCTGGAGATTCCTGAATATCAGGCAGGCTACAGAAGCTACAGCCTCAGGTATGTTTAGGGATGTTTCCACTTAGACAATGCCAGTCAACTCTAATGGCGACCCCCTAGAATGTGTGTAGAGTCCCTCTTTCAGATGATCCTTGGTCCTTGCTGCTTTTTACTGTTGTGCTGGAACTCATCTCCTGATTTTCCATCAGAGCTTAAGCCTGATTCTTCAGTCTTCTAGGTTAGACTGAAGCACCTTAAAGCCTTCTTGAAACTTGGGAAGGTATTGTATATGGGGTACATATGATGGAGTACAAAGGACAGAACACATTGCATGGCTTTTACTCATCTTAGGGATCAACCTAGTTTTCTAGTTGATTTGTAGGCTATCTAACATCTGTATTTTCCTAAGAGTTTTGTTCCTATGTGAGGAAGACTTCTAGGTGGGGAAAACATAAGAAAGCACCCTTGACACTTGGAACATCAGATCTCCCTCCCCAGTCCAACCATACAGCACTCAAGAAAGTCAAATCCATTTCCAAACCAGTAGTTATCTGCCTGCCTCTGTAGTCATTGTCATATTATCTGATAGGTATCAGCTAGGGGCCATAACTACTCTTGGGAAAATGAAAACTTACTCAAAATACAGAGTGCTTAGACCCTATCATTTCTGTTCTATGGAGACTCCAAAGGACAGGCTTTCAAGGAAGACCCCACCTCAATGCAAGTATTCTTTCTATAGCATTTCAACAAGTGATTGTCTATCCTGTAAAGATACATCTCAGAGATAGGGTCACATCCTATGGGAGTTGCTATTAGCTTTTAACAGCTGTGATAATAGTTTCTATATAGCTAAAACATTCCTTACATTCCAGTGGACTCGTGTTTCATATTTATAAGTAACCCGATAATCCTAAACATCTGAAATTCAAGTTTTCCTTGTGAATGCTCACTGCATATCCAAAAAGCCCTATAGGCATCATCATGAAACAATCAGAGAAATTTTGTTCTATATCTATAACTGGTAGGGTAATGTCCACCAACCATGTCTCCATTTGAACATAGATACTGATATCTATGAAGATAGTGTGCTACATGTCAAGGAATACTGTAGCTGCTAAAGAGCTGACTTGACCAAAAGAAGTCCTGCATTGTTCAGAAGGACACAGAGACAGAGGGTTCACATGAGTTTGTTCCAGAGAGATACAACATGAGTAAGACTCACCCTACCATTGACTGGCATTGGCTTTGATCATTGAAAGGAGGTACAGGCAAAGAATGCAGGCAACCAGAATGGGAGTGAAAAGAAAATAGATTTCCTTTTTTTCTTCTAACATTTCCAAAAGAAATACCTTTGCTGACACTGTGATTTTAGTATAGCCATGCCCAACTTCTGAGTTGCTGGGTGTTAATTTGTTAAGGCAGCAATAAAGAACTAGCAGATTTTCCAGTATCAGTGTGAAAGCCAGTCTGGTCTCACTAAATATATTGTCCCCAAATAAGCACCTCTGTCTTTCATCAGTAAAATGTGGCTTATGTGCAAAGTACGTGTAAGGTATAAAGTCATCTCACTTGGTTTGACTTGGTTGCTACCCAAGGTCTTTTGTAAGAAGAGGATGACTATTTTGGTCATCTTGTGCACCTCTTTGGTGTTCACAAGTCCCAACACTTTGGAACTTGCCTCTAGAACTTTACAAGAAAAAAGAAAGAGAAAAAGAAATGAGAAAAGGAAGGCAAAAAGGAGGAGAGATGAAGGGAAGGATGTTGTATAATCTTTGTTGCTTTATTTTGAATCAAAAAATATTGCTCTACAATAATAATCCTGTTTTCATTCACTTGCATTTTGAGAAAAATAAAACAACCCTTGGTACCACATTGTTACCACAGAGGTCACTGTCTTTCTGAAGAACCCCTGCAGTTCAGGTCAAAGATCTCTGGTCAGAGAAGCCACATTGGTGAGTAAGAGTGGCACAGGCTCTGGGTGACCTGAGGAAGAACCCAGCATATATACAGTTGTTAGATATTCCTTTTCAAATAGGACTGAAAACACCGACTTACAACCAACTGAATGCACATCGATGGTGCAATGAACACATCAATGTTTGTTTCTTTTGATGCACAGAAAGGGAGGGAGGCAGCAGGAACCACTTGTCCTTGCTTCTCATGCCTCTTCTCCATTCTGTCACAAAAATAAAGATATAATCCCTCCCTGATTCCCCAACCTCTACTCATACCAGGGAAAAAAAAAGAAAAATAAGAACCAGGTCTGTGTATTACTTTAACAATCCTGCTGTAATTATATACGGCCTAGGTATGAATGACTTGGAGGCAGAGAGAGTTTGGGGAGTGACCTAGAGGCCTCTCACTGCCTATATCATAGTTTTGTTTGTGTGGTTTTTAAAAATGTTGATCCCCAAACAGCAACCAGCCTAATAACTCTCGACATTCCATCACTAATAAACTTGGTAATGGATTTCCTCTCTCTCTCTCTCAACATTTCATAGGTTTTGCCCAAGCTGCCAATGAAAGTGAAATGTACTCTGTTTGCTTCTCTTTCTCTCTCTCTCTCTTCTTTCTCCATGTTCTTTTTGAAGTTATAGCCACCAGAGAGGCTTGATAAGTTTCCCTCTTATCTCACTAAGACATCTGAGCCTGATCCATAGTAACCAAATAATCAATTAATTCTCTTGCAGAGTTCCATTTACATAATGAAAACGAAATGCACTGGTATTTTATATGAGTCATTTTTGGTCGTCTAGACTGATAATATATTGCATATTGATTGAAAAGGGAAAGTCTAATGGATCTTCTGTTGTTGAACTTGCAAAATTAGAATCAAAGTGAAATGACAGAAGCAAGCATCTATCCGACTTTTATCTATATATCTCTCTTTAATAGAGGATCTTAAATGTCTGGACCTGATTATGGCTTTGCACTCATTTGAGCAAAAAGGGCACATACTGACTTGTGGCAGAGTGCAGTCTCATTGCTTGGACCAAAGTCAATATTTTACTATTTGCAAACATTTTCAAATCGACCAGGCTAGAATCTTGTGAAGTGTGCATAGCCAGGTTGCCTATGATTTCAATCATGCCTTCACTGTAGCTATAGGCTTCTTGGTTTGAGAAAGGGAGGGGCTCCCCACAGGGAACCCTGATTCTCTTTCTAGATCAAGGCCCTCAAGCTCATATCTGGCTGATTGATTCTAAGAGGGGGAAAGTAAGAGTATGCATATGAGAGACTGTGTCTGTGCAAGCATCTCTCTCTCTCTCTCTTTCTCCGTGTGTGTGTGTGTGTGTGTGTGTGTGTGTGTGTGTGTGTGTGTGTGTGTGAGTATGTGTGCATGTACATGCCATGCTGTGATGGTGGAGGTCAGAGGACAACTTGCAGGAATTATTGGTTCTTTCCTTCCACCATGTGGATTCTAGGGATTGAACTCAGGTCTTTGGGCTTGGCAGCAAGTGCATTTATCCACATAGCCATCTTGACAGCCCATAAACTTTAAAGCTTTTAAAGTGAGGGTATAAAAACATTTTAACAATTCCTAAAAAGAGTTTTACTGTGGTTTTAGCACAGATATCTTAGTTATTGTGGAGCTAAAGGATTAAAGCAGTTCAATCAGTTATGCAGATAATTTTGATAACTACTTTGGTTGGCTAGGATGGGAACACAGACCATTTGACTTCAAACCTTGTGCTGTTCAGCTCTGTGGAACATCCTCCTTCCCCCCACACCACATTATTTGCTCTGTCTCCTATAAAGAAGATGACAAGAGTAAAAGGAAAATTGATAAAATTTCCAATGCTTTCCTTTTCAATAGTCTTTCAGCTCTGCTCCTGGGATGTCTTGAGTAGTAGGACTGTTCAAGTGTATTTCGGTAGTGACTGGTTAAGACTGAAACCAGACAGGGGCTGGGGTGGCGATGCAGCAATCCTGTGCCTATCAACTTAATAAATGAAGTTATCCTCATCAGTCGGGTCCACAGGCCAGCAAGGCCCTGAGGTTTGCTGACTCAGACATAGCACATTTAATAAAGGGGATTGAAATATAGTGCTTGATGTTGCTCTAGTTCAGATCAGTAAATTGTGAGGACACCCCATACATTAAGCAGAACCACTCATTTCCATAATGGGATAGGATCATCTCCATTGATTCTGCCCTGTTCTGAGGGCAGAAGCTTGCCTGGGGTCATTACAAAAGGATTATGGGGGGCTCAGAGGAGATGAGAGTGGACAATGCACTAACCCCTGTGCCAAAACCCCAGATCAATAGGGATGCCGAGGTTTCACTCCTCTGTGTGGGTGTGTGTGTGTGTGTGTGCGCGCGCGTGTGCGTGCTTTCACAGGCGTGTACTCTCTGCATAAGGACAGAGTTTCTGTTTGCTGAGAGGCTCTAGATGCATCCTACCATGGTTATATTGTGGGTCTCACAGAGTGAATTGAAAATGTCATTTTTTCCCCCAGTGTCTCCAAAAGTCATTTCCGCCTCCTGAGCATGCTCTCGGTCCTTTAAAGGGGACACACTCTGCTGACACCCAAGCCTACACTGCTGCTTGCTCATGACAGCTGCTGTTCATCTATGGACTTGGCTCTTTTGTTTCTCAGATGCATTGCAAACATCCCTAGTCACGCTAACTTCACCCAACAACACTCACGAAATCTGTTGGATAAACATGAAAAGCTCCACAGATATGACTGTTTTCAACCAGCATGAAACTCACCCAATAGGAAAAGAAAGAAATGACTCCTTAGGAGGCAGATTCAGATGGTTGCCTAACCAACCTCTGACAGATGTTCTAAGAAAGGAAAGCCAGCCCCCTCATCAAGACAAGCTAAGATCGTCTTGGTGGAAATTTACCAACACACCCTCCAAATACAAAGGACAGGAGAACAGAGACTGAGAACCAGGTGTGAGGGCAATGGCCTGGAGACTTGAGAGGACATCAAGGTGTCAGAATCTTGTGGAACTGGACCACACTGGAGAGACTGAAGCAACCATGAGGGTCAATTTCCAGGTGTGTGATTCTTGGCTGGACCAGAAGACAGAGTAGAATGAGTGACTTTAAAAGAGAAGCGAGGAGAGGGGGTTGAATGGGGAAAAGAGGGAGGGAAGGGGGCTTATGGGACTTTCGGGGAGGGAGGAAACGGGAAAGGGGAAATGATTTGGAATGTAAATAAAAAAAAACTTAGAAAATAAAATTTAAAAAAAAAGCTTATCTGCAGAGGTGGCTAATTGGTAATTAGCAGCACTGTACATTAAAAGACTTCCCACAGAGCTCTGAAATTGTGAGTAGTTATAAGTACTACAGTAAAATGTATTTTTTAAAATTATGGAATAATTTTGTATGCCTATTGAGTATAAATGTATGTGCCTGCATGAGAGCCCAGAGAACCATGTCTGGTGGTGTTTGTAGTTTTTCAGGCACTATCTACCTTGTTTGGTTTTGTTTGTGGCAGAGTTTCTCATTAGCCTGGGACTCATTGATTAGAGATGCACAGAGTGGCCCTGCTCCACCTTCTCACCAATATGATTACAAGAGTGAGCTACCACATCCAGCTATTTTATAAGGGTTCTGGGGATTGAACTCACATCCTCCGATATGCAAGTCAATGACTTTACCGACTAAGTCATCTCCCTTGCCTTAAACGATGTTATCATTTTACTTCCAATTATGATTTATTAGTAATTAAAACCTGAATCATCCAAATCCAATAAAGTTTGTTTCTTCATAATTAAGTGAAAAAACAGTAACATTAGTGTTCATATTGAGCAGAGTAGGTTGACAATCCTACCTAGAGTCAGTGCCTATGTTGTATCAAGGCTTCTTAGTATTGGGTCACCATCTAAAACTCAATGTTTGCATGAGCCATGCTTACAGGATTTCCACACACAATGCCATAGCTCAAGAGATATGCTTAGTAATACTTCCTGTTCCAATACAACCAGCACACTACTACATGGGGAGGGTGCCTGACCATAAGTTACCTATGTGGGCTACTGGTTCTTGTTTGCAGGCCACAAATGAGTCACAGGAATATTGAGGATGCTTCACTGAAAGGAATAAAAGCTTAGCTGTACTTTGACATGACAACTGGCATCCCTTATTGATGTCATGGGTGGTGACAGTATGCGTTTTATATATTGCTAATTGACAGAATGTAACATTTGCATGACAAAACTTATCAGCCACCCTCATGATTAGCATGTGAGTTGTTAGATGTGTGATTGTGTTCAGTGTTTGTTACAGGTATAATATGTATCAGATTCTACTCAAAATACCTGATAGTTATTATACTATCCTACCTTTAGAAGTTATATTGTTCTGCCCATTCTACAAAGGAAGAAACTGCTTCATAGGCAACACATAGAAAAGTTAGTGCTACTATTCATCCATACACAAAGATTTGAGAGTAAGAAGAGCTCATGGTATTTGCCAGAGTCCAGGAGACAGATGTCTCAGGCTAACACCAGACACAGGAAGGAGTGACTCTTTTCTCCACCTTCCGTTCTTTTCAAAACCTCATGGAATTGGTTGATGTCCACTCACACTGGGAATTTCAGTCTGACTTACTGATTCTACCTATGCAAAAATTAATCTTATCTGAATGAGCTCTCATAGATGTATATAGACATAATGTTAGGATGAGTATCTATCTGAGCACCCCATAGCTCAGTCAGGTCGACACATGAAATTAACTAATCACAAGATATCTGGCTAAAGAAGCCATCTGAGTCCTACATGAATCAGGATCAGCAAACAAGTTAGTTGATCTATCATACTATTTATTTGCGGTCATGCTTGTTAAGATTTGAATAATCAGTGTTAACAATAACCACAGTTATCATTTAGCTCAAGAGAATGAAGTATAGGCCACCAGCCCAGGTTTGAATTTCCACTGTGCTCTGTGTCCTCATTAGCATAATAATCACCACAAAACTAGCCAGTCTTTTAATCATCTCATTAGTTATTTTATATGTTAATAACAGCGATTTACAAAACACAAATAACAATGATAAAACATAATGGTTCTGAATATAATTGACAGTGTTCTTTTAGACTTCTAACAGTTTATTCTGTAAAACTATTTCATTAGATAAAAAAGATTGGTTCAATTGCATAATATACATGCTATATGATATATGTAAGGAGAAAACTCTTTGGAACCAAGAGCTTTATGGAAATGTAAAAATATTAAGTCTAAATTGTCTGATCTATCCAGATCTCCTGTGTCTTTTCATATTTGAATGTCTTGATGTCCTAATTGCCCCGTGAAAACCTTAGGTCCAACAGTTTCCTAAATCCCATGGAAATGCTTACTCAGCCACTCTACTGACTAACATCTAGAGTTTCTGTTTCAAACCAGCTAGAAATGTGAGGGATGGGTATGTACACAAATAAATACAGATGGACATAAATTAATCTTATCTATTCTTTAGGCACAACTTAGAAACCACAGTGATAGCCCCTCACACATACATTAATACTAGCTTAATTTTTTAATAGAGTCTGTCTGTTATTTCATGCAAAGCAGTAGAGACTGAAAGATGAGATGTGGTGTCACCTGTGAGCTCCTAATTTTCAGTATGGTTCAGTGTATGACACCATCAGCAGACAATGCAGGCTGGTCAGTCTTCTCAAAAATGATGTTCTCATCCACATAAACCATGCTTCTTGGGCTTCTCATCTACTTACTTACAAAATGATCATCGTCTTTGAAATCACCAGTTTGATTTTTTGTTCCTCACAGTGCTTTGAAAAATTCCTATAAAAAGAAAGCCATAATAAAATGAAGCTCTCCATAATCCCCTCATTGTTCATTATTTGAATAGAAATTAATCTTATCTATTCTTTATAACCTACTCCATAGGTCTTTGCTCATTTGCATGTGCAATGCACAGTTAGTCTTACATTGATGGGGTTATGCCCTATTTTTATACCGCAGGTCTCATTTTTAACCACCATTTTTAACTTGACTCTCATTTTTCTCTGCGTTCCATCCTCACACAAAATAACTTCTCAGGTTTCACCACAAGCACATAACTATAAACATTACAAGGAAATACACCTCCATGGAGGAGTTACATTCATTATAGCAGGTGATGTTATTGAAATTGGCCTGTTCTCATTTTAAAATACAGTCTGCTACATCCCAAGCTATTGTGGATGAATCTACTTTAATCTTCTTAATAACTGCATGCACGCTATGGTTTGTATAGACTACAACTCCATTTTCCTATCCGTGACCATTTATTTGTCTTTAGTTATTTTTAGCAACTGCAAACACTATGATACAAAACTTGTGTGTTCAAATGATTTTATTTCTGCAGGATAAATTCCCAGAAGCAGAATCATTGGATCAAAGAATAAGTAATTTTTTTTTTACTTTTAACATATATTCTCAAAAATTTCCAAAAATGCTACAAATTACATTTCCCAAAGCAATACTGAAGAGCACTCTATACCTTGCAATCTAGCCAACTCATTTACATTCTCACCAGTGTAAAGTTGTTATTTTAATTAGCATATCCATGATTGCTAATGAACTTGCACATCTCCTCTAATGTTGATGGATGCTGAGATTTGTTCTCCATATTTATTGTTTTTCCCAGGTGTCCTCCAGGGAAAACCTAAGGTCCCCTGGATCTTCAGAGGTCACCTCAGAAGACAGTGGTCAGATGGCAAAACTAAAGCTCTCCATCCATTTCTACTGACACAATGTATTTAGTGGAGTCTTCTTAGAACTGAGTTTATAAATGCTGGTTCTGAACCACCTATTAGATTATAGGCTTCTCATTCCCTAAAATTTTACAGAGCTAATATGATCTTGTTTGTCTATTTTGTTGTTATTTTTAGTATTGTCTTGGATGGATTTTAAGTTAATTGTAGGCAGAATTTCTGTCTTATATCCCCTGCCTATCATGAATTATATAAATACAACAGATTTTATGCCTGAGTGTAAGAGTCGCCTGGAGAATTTGTTTAAAACGTGGTCATTCAGATCCCAGGACAGATTCAGAAGGGAGAGGATGAGATTTAAGAATGTATATTTTTAGCAAACATTTTGGAAATGCATTACACAGCTGACTCATTGACATATTTGGAATACTCCAGTTCTTGACCCTTAACAAATGTTTGGTGATTAAGCGAGTCTCCTAACCAGCCATCAGAGTCTCCTGAAATGTATGTGGTTTTGGTGAAGCTAAGTCTTGGCACTAGACCATTTGTGTTAAAAACCTACACTCCAGTACAGGTCAGCCTTTAGGGTACAGATAATATCTTTGGAAATGGGAGAGAAATCTTGATTTTTCCAAAGGTAGGTGGGAAATCAGATAAAGTCAGTTTGGAATCCTCTTTTCTCCCTGGTTTATCAGGAACTTCCCCCCCCCCCCCAGCTTCCTATCAAAGAACACTGTACTCTGACCACCCACTTCACTTACCAGAGGATAGACTCCCACAGAGAAGATTCAACTCTGGGGTCCAGAAAGCAAACTTGTCACAACAAAGCCACCCAGAGGAAACACCAAGGAAAAGAAGCATACAGAGCTCTCTTCCTAGAAGGAAGTATATTTAAATACATTTTCTCTCACTTAAGAGGGAGCCTACTCAATCTTGAATCCGTTCCTCTAATCCTATCTACATCCCAATCACCCTGATTTACTCTGTCACTGGGTGATGGTACAAAGGGAAAGATTGCAGACCTAATTAGCATAATATGGATAAGCAAATGAGGCCTAATCAATTATGGCTCACACTTGCTTTCATCACCCGTGCCAACAGTCGGCAAATTCACTGACAGTTCAAATGCGACATTTTTAGAAGCCATCAGTAAATCAATAACAAGTGACAGTAATTTAGATGCACACTTCGTTCTGCCTCCATTTCTGTCCAGGAGATGCAGCCTCACAGCCCTGTGACACCTGAGCTCAGCAGTCGACGCTTTTTAGCGTTTAAATCTCTCACCCAGGTCAAGTCAGTGCATCCCAGCTCTTGGCACTGGGGCTTTCTCTGATGGCTTGTGGGGAGGTTACAGGAGGCACAATGCTAGAGAGCTTTTTTTCCATGGGTATTAGACTTTTGGAACAAGGATGCACACGAATCCATAAGGAGGTAATCAGGCCCAGTAGGATGTGCCACAAGGCAGTTCTTATCTTTAGCTCTACCAATCATTACTAGTATAATCTTAGGAAAACCACTTAATCTGTCAGTGTTGCAACCACACCATTGTCTGTTGAACGGTGAAGCGGGAAGGAAAGCTAATACGTACCTTTGTTTACCTGACAAGCCCGGATGGAGGAAAGAAATAAGGTTTGATGGTAAGCATTCTTTTCATAAACATAAGGTTTGTGAAGGTTTACGAGAGTAGAGCTTGGCAGAAACTGAACTCTGGCTTCAGAGAAAAAAGAAAGATGACACGCTGTCTCCTCTGCTCCTTAAAATCATTGTGTTTCATTCCTATGGTATTCATGTTTGTTTAAAAAAAAATCTTAATATGTGATGGCTCAGCATGTGAAGGAACTTGTTGTCATGTCTGCCCACCTGAGTTCAAGCGCTGGCACCTACACAGTAGAGAGAACCAACTCCCACAAGTTACTTCTGACCTCCATACACAAGCCATGCCACATGCACTCCCACACACATTAACACAAACATGCATGCACACACACACACACACACACTCAAGCACACAGGCACACATATACACATGGTAAATAATATGCAATTAAAATAGAATAAGGTGATAGAAAAGAAATCTTAACATACAAATTCATTATCATGGAACAAATTTAGACAGTGTCAGAGTGGGAAAGGACCTTACTCACCACCACCAGCACCAACCACGGTGCCTCACCGCTTACAGTTAGCAAAGGGTCCTTGTGTGTACCTTGCACTTCAGGAAGAACTGAGCAGCTGAAAACCAATTAGACACTGGTAGTGATGGAGGCTTCAGTCATCCACTCACCAATCCTTTTTCATGCATACCATCCTATGTCTTTGGGAAAAATATCCACTTGCTGTTTCTAAACCCAGTGAAGCGTTGGTCCATTCCTCTTTCTATATTGTATACCTGGTCATTGTCTCTGTGGTTTACCCTTGTTGAGGTCATTGTAACCCCTAGCCATGCTCTTGGAGTCACTAGAATCTTTACTTAATAAATGTATAGTGCTTCTTAAAGATCACTGTTCACCATTTTAAGTGAGTATTAATTTATTAGTTAATACTTAACTTCTGTATGCGAAATGATTTATTTGAATGTATCCCAAGAAATTTATTGAGTACTATATTCATTGGCTATTATTATTACTTGTTGATGTTGTTGCTATTGTTTTTTTTCTTAGATTACAGCTCAGATTGGCCTTGAATCTGCCCTCCTGACCCTACCTCCCAAATGCTAGGCTTACAGCACATGCTACCATAGCTGGTTTCCATTGGCTATAGTCATAAAATGGCTGTGCACAAAACAACTGCAAAAATCTCCACAACTGGAACAATGACTTCTGTTAGTGTTCACATAGCTGTCTTTGCAACCCAAGGTACCTTTACTGGGCCTGCTTAATAGTAATGACTCTGCAAGTCTTGATTGGAAACTCTTAGCTATAACAACTCACTTCCACACATGACTCCCCCTCGGGCTCATCCTAATCATGACGTTCTCATGGCAGTGTCTGTAGCACAAGATCAAGGAGGCTAGTTACAACTGCACTTTCCAACTCTCAGCCCTAACCACATGGCCTTTAGCTGCAGTAAACCAAGTGGAAATGCCAACGGGTAGAGAGTATTTTTCTGCTCACAGCAAGAGGGTGATACCAAGACATGTGATATAAGGCATGCATATTTGATGAGAAGAAAAGTTGAAGCCACTAACATGAGTATCTCATATGGAAAATAAGCTTCTGTTGTTTCTACAGGGAATAAAAGTCAAACTGGGAAGATATATTTTTACCCTGTAGGATCTTAAAATTTTGTAGTGAATGTGAGTGTTTCATATGAGGAAGAAATCAGGTCTGACTATAGAGTAAAAACAGCAAAGAGGTCACCATTTGAACTGAATCATGAGAGAGAGAGAGAGAGAGAGAGAGAGAGAGAGAGAGAGAGAGAGAGAGAGAGAGAGAGAAAGAGAGAGAGAGAGAGAAGAAGGAGGAGGAGGAGGAGGAGGAAGAGGAGGAGGAGGAGGAGGGAGGGAGGGAGGGAGGGAAGAAGGGGACAGAGGGGAAGAAGGAAAGGGAGAGAATGTGAAGACAAGAGGCAGTGGGAGTATATCCTTTTCTTGAGAGATGACAATCATAGGCCCCTATGGCTGCAGATAAAGAGGGTGAAATGTGGTAGATGAAGTAGCCAGGGAGCAAACAGGTTACTCCAGGGTTTTTAGTCACTGTTTAATAGAATTCTCAAATTTGCCATCACATCCCAAGCAAACACACACACACATATATGTATGTGTGTGTATGTGAATATATACATATATATTCACAGAGAAGGGACCTATATAGTCTACCTACCTGTCTGTCTGTCTGCCTATCAGTTTATCTATATATCTAGTTACCTATCTATCTACAAATTAATGACCAAGAGATAGGCACATATGATACTTGGGCAGTCTATTAATAGAACAGTTTCCTCTACTTTCTAAAGAAAGGCTTCAACTGAGAACATCTGCCTGAAATATGTTTCCTGAAATACTATCTGTCTTTAAGCTGACTTGTGATATCAAACTTTCTTTGACAGAGTCTTTGGCATACTTGAACATTATTGAATAAATGCCAGTTGTGTGTGAGTCTTGAATGGTGTCAACCTGAATTGAAAATGTACTGACTCCTTTGTATTTTAATATTATCGCTCTCTGTGTTTCTATGCAAGAAGTACAATTGGACGTGACTGCAAACACTGGCCACTTTATTCCCTAGAATGTTTCTGTAGGTCTTCTCATCCACATTTCTAGAACTCAACTCCATATAGTCATGCAGAGTCACACCTGAAAAAAAAATGAATGTTAATTACAATTCTGTGAATATATTTAGTCTGTGATAGAATGTGAGCTAATAATGTCATTAATATAATGTATCTTTTTAAATGGATAGGTTTTATTCAATCAATGTATGTCATTTCTTATATTTAAATGTTATTCAAATTCAGCTTTTTATCTCGACTCAGGAAGAGCAATTCATAGTCATTATTAATCAGAATTAAAGATAACTTTAAAATACATTGAGAGTTTCCATTTCTGAAAACCTACTTCTACTAAGACATGATGTTTTGAAAGACATATGTTAAAGAGAAAGTGATAATAAATTAAAAATGCATGCTACTTATGAATTCTGGAATGCTTTTATGTGCCAAACTAAGTGTATATATGCCTAATTGTTTCTCTGATTAGCCTTTTCTCATCCTTTAGGAGGATGGTACAGCTATCACTCCCATTTTAGAGAGGATATGGCTAAAGCTAGATGAATGACTTTTGCAAGATCACCCAACTTTTTAACTCAAAATCATGCCTAGATTCAGTCAATAGAAGAATAAGTACATGTACAATTCCAGGACTATTCTAGACTCCGTTTTTTTCCTTCTTATGTGAACACGCAAATAAAATGTCCTCATGCAACGGCTTTGTAGTCTATAAGAATGTGTTATATTTCTCATAAGCAGGGCAAGTGTTCAGTACCTCACAGCCTAGTGGGTTACTTTTCTCTCATGTAGCCTATAAGCCTAAAATTAGTGTTCAAATTATAAGTTCTCCATAGGTTGGAAGAACATTATATATTTCTCTTTCATCTCAACTTCCTTATGGCATACCGTGTTAATAGATTATGCTATTCAATATGTGTTTTTTAGTTAATTTCCAGTCTATGTCCTGAGCACCTGAACATGAACAAACTCTAAAGAAATCACCAGTTGGGGTTGTTTTATTGTTTGAAGGTGCCAGTGATTCATTGCATAGGTGGCACAGAAGGTGATTAATCCAGGTCCCCAGGGGGTCTACATAACCTTTAATTCCAGATGCTTTGCTGAATTCATTCACAGGTGTCCAAGTCCAATAACTAGAGAAAAACTAAAAGCGTGAGATGAATGTTATCTACTACAATAAGTGGCATTTTCTGCCTTTTTAATGGGAAGGCAGCCCTATCTTCTATTATTTCATTTCCAATACTTTGGAAAATATAACAGGAAACAAAAGACTTTCTTTGAACAAAAAAAGTCTACCATATATTATGTCTCATTAGAATATTTAATAGACAAATAGAAGATTCCATAGATACTAAATATATTCAATGATAATTTCATACCCATTGATAAGACAAATTAGAGAAATTTTATTAGAAAAACAGAATTTCCTCCCAAAAGTCACTGGAGATAATCTTCCTATACTCAATGCAAATTTCGTTAATCTGGTAGTAACCAAAAAGATTGTGAAATATTGAAATACTGGCAGTGACTTTAAGAGTAACTGCTTTGACTCCAATAACTCTATATTATCCTCACCGGGTCCCCAGAAAAGCTTCCCCCACAATCCATCAATCAGTGATGGTTAATTCTAGGCACAGAAAAGAAACTCGAGTCCCTCCATCAGACCTGTTGATGGGGATTTACATTGAGCAGCCCTGGGTCTACTCAAAACACTAGCAGAAGATCTTGTTCATTGTGCCTATTGTCATCTATCACAGATGACTGATCAGGTAGCACTGACTTCAGGTAAATGGACACTTGAACAGTACTACACATTTAGGGAACTGACCAATTCACAATGTTTCACATCCATAAACTCTAATAAAAAGGAACACTGCTCATGATTTTTTACAGGACTAATCTGACTACAAGTTCAAAATGAGAAAAGAAAAGGATGAAGACATGAATACTATAGGTCAAAATTGTTTATGTATTATGTATGTGCATATAGTGTGTGTGTGCAAATGAGTATGTGTAGCATGTGCGCAAAGGTGGATATCTTTTTCTGTGTGTTCATCCTTCTTTTGGGAGAAAGTCTACCACTAAACCTGATACTCACCAACTTGCTCAATTGGCTCTCCATGGAGCTCCAGGGATCCTCCTGTCTCAACCCTTCCAAAAGTAGGGTTGCTATGAAAAAACATGATCAATTTTGGTTAATTAATTTTTTGCCATTTTTTGGTATAAAACCATTTTTTATTAAATATAATCTTCATTAACATTTCAAGTGGTAAAACCTTTCCCAGTTTGCCCCTTCCCCAAAACCCCCCAACCTCTCCTCGCACTCCCTGCCTCCAAGTATATGCTCCTCCACCCGACCCACTCCCACCCCCCACCCCCCACCAATTCCCCTTGTTGGGGCATCTATTTAGCCTTCACCTGA
Source organism: Tokudaia tokunoshimensis (assembly GCA_036184795.1). Lineage (NCBI taxonomy): Eukaryota > Metazoa > Chordata > Mammalia > Rodentia > Muridae > Tokudaia > Tokudaia tokunoshimensis. The sequence goes on along the minus strand of BTHU01000013.1, from coordinate 25,529,063 downwards.
CCAAGGACCACTCCTCCCACTGTTGTCCGACAAGGCATTCCTCTGCCATATTTTTGGCTGGAACCATGTGTACCCCTTGGTTGCTGGTTTAGTCCCTGGGAGTCCTGGGGCCTCTGGGTGGTCAACATCGTTGTTCTTCCCGTGGGGCTGTAAACCCCTTCAGCTCCTCCGGACTGCCCTCCAACTCCTCCACTGGGGACCCCACTCCCAGACCAATGGTTGGCTACTAGCATCTGCCTCTGTATGTATAAGGCTCTGGCAGGGCCCCTCCGAAGACAACCATGGCATGCTCTTTTGATATGTGCTTCTTGTCATCCATAGTAGTGTTGGGGTTTGGTGACTGTTTATAGGGTGAATCCCCATGTAGAGCAGTCTCTGGGTGGCCTTTACTTTAGTCCCTGCTCCACACTTTGCCTCCATTTTTGCTCCTGTAAGTGTATTGTTCCCTTTCTCAGAGGAACCCAAGCACCGCCACTTCAGTCTTCCATCTTCTTGAGCTTCCTGTGGTCTGTGAATTGTAACTTGTTGATTTTGAGCTTTTGGGCTAACATCACTTATCAGTGAGTGCAAACCATGTGCGTTCTTTTGTGATTGAGTTACCTCACTCAGGATGACACTTTCTAGTTCCATCCATTTGCCTAAGAATTTTATGAATTCATTGTTTTTAATAGCTGAATAGTACTCCATTGTATATGTATACCACAGTTTCTGTAACCATTCCTCAGTTGAAGGACATCTGGGTTTTTTCCAGCTTCTAGCTATTATGAATAAGGCAGCTATGAACATAGTGGAGCATGTATCCTTATTACATGTAAGATCATCTTCTGGGTATATACGCAGGAGTGGTATAGCTGGGTCCTCAGGTAGTAGTATGTCTAATTTTCTGAGGAATTGCCAAACTGATTTCCAGAGTGGTTTTACCAGCTTGCAATCCCACCAACAATGGAGAAGTGTTCCTCTTTCCCCACATCCTCTCCAGCATCTGCTGTCCCCTGAGTTTTTCATCTTAGCCTTTCTGACTGGTGTGAGGTGGAATCTCAGTGTTGTTTTGGTTTGCATTTCCCTGATAACTAAAGATACTGAACATTTCTTTAGGTGCTTTAGAGCCATTCGAGTTTCCTCACTTGAGAATTCCCTGTTTAGCTCTGTACCCCATTTTTTTTTAATTTAATTTTATTTTATTTTTTTAATTTACATTCCAAATCACTTCCCCTTTCCCGTTTCCTCCCTCCCCGAAGGTCCCATAAGCCCCCTTCCCTCCCTCTTTTCTCCGTTCAACCCCCTCTCATTACTCTGTCCTGGCGTTCCCCTACATCCAGTCTTTCCAGGACCAGGGGTCTCTCCTTCCATCTTTTTAGAAATCTATTGATATGCTGATTGTGTCTAGGGTATTCTGAGATTCTGGGTCAATATCCCCTTATCAGTGACTTCATACCATGTGTGATCTTTTGTGATTGGGTTACCTCACTAAGGATGATATTTTCAAGTTCTGACCATTTGCCTAGGAATTTCGTGAATTCATTGTTTTTAATTGCAGAGTAGTATTCCATTGTGTAAATATACCACATCTTCTGAATCCATTCCTCCGTTGAGGGACATCTGGGTTCTTTCCAGCTTCTGGCTATTATAAATAAGGCTGCTATGAATATAGTGGAGCATGTGTCCTTATTGCATGCAGGTAAAGTCTCTGGGTATATGCCCAGGAGTGGTATAGCCGGATCCTCCGGAAGTGTCATGCCCAGTTTTCTGAGGAGCCGCCAGACTGCTTTCCAGAGTGGTTGTACCAGCCTGCAATTCCACCAGCAGTGGAGGAGTGTTCCTCTTTCTCCACATCCTCGCCAACAACTGCTGTCTCCTGTGTTTTTGATCTTAGCCATCCTGACTGGTGTGAGATGGAATCTCAGGGTTGTTTTGATTTGCATTTCCCTAATGACTAAGGATGATGAACATCTCTTTAGGTGCTTCTCAGCCATTAGATATTCTTCAGGTGAGAACTCTTTGTGGAGCTCTGTACCCCATTTTTAATAGGGTTACTTGCCTCTCTGGAGTTTAACTTCTTGAGTTCTTTGTATATCTTGGATATTAGCCCTCTGTCGGATGTAAGGTTGGTAAAGATCATTTCCCAGTTAGTTGGTTGCCGCTTTGTCTTTTTGACGGTGTCTTTTGCCTTGCAAAAACTTTGTAATTTAATGAGGTCCCATTTGTCTATTCTTGATCTTAGAGTATAAGCTATTGGAGTATCTTGGCGTGACGCTAACCAAACAAGTGAAAGATCTGTATGACAAGAACTTCAAGTCTCTGAAGAAAGAAATTGAAGAAGACCTCGGAAGATGGAAAAATCTGCCATGCTCATGGATTGGCAGGATTAATATAGTAAAAATGAGCATCTTACCAAAAGTAATACACAGATTCAATGCAATCCCCATCAAAATCCCAACTCAATTCTTCATAGAGTTAGAAAGAGCAATTCAAAAATTCATCTGGAATAACAGAAAACCCAGAATAGCTAAAACTATTCTCAAGAGTAAAAGAACCTCTGGGGGAATCAGTATCCCGGACCTCAAGCTGTACTACAGAGCAATAGTGTTAAAAACCGCATGGTATTGGTACAGTAACAGACATGTAGATCAATGGAACAGAATTGAAGACCCAGAAATGAATCCACACTCCTATGGTCACTTGATCTTTGACAAAGGAGCTAAAACCATCCAGTGGAAAAAAGATAGCCTTTTCAACAAATGGTGCTGGCTCAGCTGGAGGTCAACATGCAGAAGAATGCAAATTGACCCATCCTTATCTCCTTGCACTAAGCTCAATTCTAAGTGGATCAAAGATCTCCACATAAAACCAGACACACTGAAACTAATAGAAGGGAAACTAGGGAAGAACCTTGAACATATGGGCACAGGGGAGAATTTTCTGTACCCCATTTTTAATAGGGTTATTTGACTCTCTTGAGCCTAACTTTTTGAGTTCTTTGTATACCTTGGATATTAGCCCTCTATTCGATGTAGGATTGGTAAAGATCTTTTCCCAATCTGTTGGTTGCCTTTTTGTCCTTTGCCTTACAGAAGCTTTGCAGCTTCATGAGGTCGCATTTGTCGATTCTTGTTCTTAGGGTGTAAGCCATTGGTGTTCTGTTCAGGAACTTTTCCCCTGTGCCCATGTGTTCAAAATTCTTCCCCACTTTCTCCTCTATAAGCTTCAGCGTGTCTGGTTTTATGTGGAGGTCCTTGATCCACTTGAACTTGAGCTTTGTACAAGGAGATAAGAAAAGGTCGATTTGCATTTTTCTGCATGCTGACCGCTAATTGATCCAGCACCATTTGTTAAAAATTTTTGCCATTTTTTTAATGTGGGTTCTGGGTATATGACCTTAGGGTTCCTGTGATTGTAGGGAAGGCACTATACCAACTGAGTCATTTCCCTAGACCCTGTTTATATATTTCATTAATTTTTTAATGTATTAACTACTTAATTTGTCAATGTATAAAAATAAGATATCTCATTAACAGTAAGATTCAGTGAAAAACTTTAGCATTATTTCAGAATTATAAAATCCATTGATGGAATTGACTTAATACAAAAATAAAACCAGGCATAATAGTACTTGACTGTGATCTGAAGATTCCAGAGGTAGGAAAAAGCATGTTCAAGGTCAGTCTGGGTCTGAACAGTGAGTTATAGGCCAGGTAAGGGTATGTACCAAGATCCTGTCAAACACATATATTTCCAAAGTGTCATCTCAACAGAAATCATCTGATAAAATTCAGTTGATATTGATAATGTTAAAAACATAGAATTTTAGAAAGTTTAGAATAGCTGTGATTTCCTATATTTGGTAAAAGGTATCACCAAAACTTGAGACCATGGTAAACTCTAGATTTCTTGGAAGGGTATTCTGTAAACCCATCTAAAGAATACCCACCCTCTCAAAGTGGGAATAAGATTTAAAAGGCTACTGTTATCCCCTGTAGTCCACAAATTGTTGGAACCCTGGCTGCTCAACTTGACTACAAAATTATAATAGGTACAAGATGACAATAAAGGAAATTATAACTCATTATTTTCAGTTGTTATGATTATCTACATAGAAAATCTTAAAAGCTATCAAGGTAAATTAGAACCATTAATAAGGGTTTGTAATGTTTCCAGTAAAAAGATCAATACGGAGTCCAATGCACAGTTACAAGGAGCAAGAAAATACCATAAAACATTATATTTACTACTAATAATGACAAAATATTCAAGGGATAAATATCTTAAAATGTACAGAGATAAAACCTTTACATACTACACTATACATTTTTAAAAAGTTAAATAACTGCACAAGTACATGTTATTCATTTGTGAATAAAAATTCTTCACAGTTCAATTTCCAAAAAGTTTGCAATCTTTATTTTTAGGCTAAATCTAATTTTTATATCAGAAAAACAAGAATAGTTCATATGTAGATACATTAAAAGAAAAGCACGTACATAAGGCTGTCATCAAGAATTACGACAGTTTGGAGTCGGAGATGGGTAAATTGACAAACCCAAGCGAAGATTCCATGCACCTAGGATCTTAAGCGTATGACCAGTGTGGCTCTACTGAGCTGCCAAAGAGTAGACTCTGTCCACAAGAGACGTGGAAAGAATGATTTGCCCATGTAGGATCAAAAGGTGGATACTTATTTCCTAGCATGAACCAATGTCAGTTAAAGCCAGAGTTACAGTCTAAGAGCAAAAGGTAAAACTCAAAACTCATAGAAGGCAATACAGACCTATGTGAATTCAAGGCCGGATAAGACTTTTTAACTCAAAGTAAATACCTGCCAGTAAAAAAAAAAAGTTTGATATATTGAACTAGAATAAAATTAGACTTCACAAAAAAAAAATAAATGCAGAATTTTCTTTCAACAAAAGATAACAGGATGAAAGTAAAGAAAGGTCAGTAATAACCTAAGGAAATACTTGTAATGTGATAATTTAACAGAGGATTCTTTTGTCAGGAGAAAAATAAGCCACAGATCAAGAGTAGAAGGCAAATGATAATAGGGGACCTGGCAAGAAATCATGACATGCATTTTCCCAAAAAATAGATACTAACAGTCAACCTACACATGGAGACCACTCATCGGTGATTAGGGATGTCCACTGAAACCTCAGTAGGACACAACTGTTCAAGCAATGTGTCAGCATAACCTGAAGTGTTAGACAGGGCAGAAGGAAAGCAAGGTGTGCCACAGACTCTTACGTCATATTCTGCTGATTAGAAGATAAGCTGCTACAGTAGCTTTGTAAAATAATTTGTAATAAAATAATTTGTAGACCCCGCAACACAGCAACCCTACCTGAGATGATGATTATAAAGTTATTCATAAAAGCAGTGCTTTTAATAACAAAAATTGAAAACAAGATAGGTAGATATAATAAAATAATTACATATATAAAATAGAGAGCCATAGACAGTATAACTGTATGAATATTGCTCTGTACCAAAATATTTTTTAGATTCCCCTACATTTTGCTCCATATATTCAATTATATAAATGTATATATATACTTATAAATAAAACTTTAGTATATTAAAACTATAAATCTTGAAAATACTTAAATTATGAAATATATGCAGAGGAGGACCAGCACAAAAACTCAGTTGTTAAAAGCTTTTGGTACCCAGAATTAAATCTCCAGAACCTACATAGAGGAAGGAGAGAACAAACTCCCAGAGGTATCATGACATGCGAGCATACATACATGTGTGTGTGCACACACACTCACACACACACACACACACACACACACACACAGAGACAGAGACACAGAGACAGACAGACAGAGACAGACGGACAGAAAGAGACAGACACAGACAACAGGGAGCAAGTGTGATTTTTAAAAAATAGATAATTGATTTTAAAAATAGGTGCACCATTATTTTATTTCTATGGGAATCAAGAACAGTGATATCGATGACAGTCTGTTTAGAGAGAGAAATGTGTGTAAAACACGGAGAGAAATGGTGAACAGGAGATCTAGACCTAGCTGACTCAATAAGAGAAGTGTGCAGGAGCACCATGGTTAAGGTGTGCTGAGAGCTTCTTGCATTGTTTTACTTCCTGAGGGTCAGATTGTCCACAAGTTCATTTCAGTATATTTCTTTAAATTCTAAACATGCTCTATATATGTTCTTCTCTGCGAATGATGCATTTCATAATAAAAAATTTAATATCATGGCAGTCCCGTGTTGAAAATCTTTTAGGAATCTCAAAAGAAAAGCCCTGTGGATTGCACAACAAGCCATAGTAACTAGGAGTAAGGAAAATGCTCAGAGCTCATGTGAAGATAATATAGAAAATACAACTTATACCAAAGAACTAGGCAAGGCAGTTGTAAAGTCAGGAACTGAAGTGAGCTGCAATTTTAGAATACACTAAATCTTCAAATCAGAGGCGGGGGGGCGGGGGGGAGGAGGAGAGGAAGGAGGAGAAAGAGAAGGAGGAAGAAGAAAAAACAAAAACAAAACCAAGGCAAAAATACTATACGGACTAATACGTGTATATATGTAAAAGAGACTTGTGCAATGCGACCACAGCCCTTCCTGGATTTGTCTGCAGACACTGAGAACCCCACTACCAGTTCCCCAGCTGCTCAAACCCTAGGGGCAAAGAGAACCCTGGCCCAAAAGAAAGGAACAGAGCCAATCAGAAACCCCAGGGCAGTGGATTCATTATAGCTGGAGGAAACAGGACTGGGGAGACAAGGAGCACATGGGAGGTAGAGAAGGGGAAAAGCATGGGAGGGAGAGGAGTCAGCTGCACTAAACCAGACATCGAGATATCCCAAGGCTTACAAAACGATTCTGTGGTTCTGACCATTTGTTAATTTATTGTGGAGCTAAACTATTACAGCCAAGAAAAGCTTGAAAGGGAATGTTCTTTGTGTTATAGACAAAGACCATTCCAAAGCATGCCATATTCTCCTTTTCCCCCACCCTGCCTCCTTTCTTTACAGAACGATTAGAGCCTCACACATGGGAAGGTTATTTACAAAGAAGAGCATAAGAGGAGAAAAGGAAGATTGGGAAAGGCATGAGAGGGGCAACAAGACGCAAACAGGTAAAAGTGGAAAGGCTACTACATAGGAGAAGGAACAGAGGATGGCAGATGGAGGGGGAAGGGAGGCGAAAAGGGAATCAAATTTTTTTGGAAATGCCATAATGAAACTTAATACTTTGTATGCTGATGTTAAATATATCTATTTTAAATAATTACTTCTCTTAAAGAAAATATTTGAAGACTTACAGACTAGGGTACATTGCCCTAAAGAGTATGTTAATTCCAAAGCTTGGCCACACTGATATGCTAAGAGCTAAAGGGTCCATGTTTCTGAAGACTCTACCCAGTTTAGAAGAAACGCATCAACAGTTATGGAAGAATAATGAAAAGGGGAAACCATGAGATACCATGTCCTTAAGTTAGCCTGGGAGAGAGAACTGCAATCAAGTTCCAAGAAACCCAAGATGAAATCTTGAAACGATCCTCTTAGGCTAAAAGCATCAGAAAAATGACAGACAGGAAGGATGTCAAGTGGAGGGGGCTTTCCCAGCAAAGGAAAAGAAACAGCTTGAGGAGACAGATCATTCCAGAGGTCCTCTGTCAGGGCTGGGCGGGTGAAATGATCTGTTCTGTAGTGTATCTCCCATCTTTAATGTCTCGTTGCTGTCAACCTGCACCAACTATCTATCTTTGTACCAGGACAGTTCATCAAAGAAGTGTCATTCCTGGGGTGGGCAAATTGACCTCAGGATAAAATGAAAATTCCAAACTCACTCAAACAGTCAAACAGGAGTACCTTTCCCAGGGGACTGCTAAATGCACCTTGACCAGTTCCTAAGTATTTTTCTCAGGAAGTAGAAGAGGGAGTGAAGGGCCGGAAGGGCGGAGTAGGGATGAGATTACTTTGCTTTAAATAAAGACAAATAACATCTTGGAGTCTTGAGACAACCTCAAGAAAAATAATTATCATGGCTCTCTCCGGCTAAAATCTGTTGATCAATCAGAGCCCACCTAATGGAAAACACAAGGCACTTCTGTTCTCTAGTTCAGTTTTGTTGCTGCTGCTGTTTAGAACTGTTTTCTTTCGTTTTGTTTTGTATTCAAATATTGGCATAAATGAATTTTACTCTTCTGTATGCTTTGTAGTTTTTAATATATTTATGTATATGTATGTGTATGTGTATATGATGTTTCTACCATCCCTATCCTCCCTTCCTCCCTTCATCTCTTCCTACATCCCTTACACCATCTCAAATTCATTGTTTTTTCCTCATTATTGTTACACACGTAAAAATATATAAATGCTACCAGCTGAGTCCATTTAATGCTGATTATATGTATGTAATCAGTTAGTATTCAATAATCAATTACAGGGATCATTCCTAAGAAAAACCGATTCTCACTCTCTTAGCAGTCATCAAAAATTCTGTAGTTTTTCATCTGGACAGCTGCTGCAAGACTGGCTTCTATCGCTGAGAGGGAAACTGCATATATAAAATCTCGATAATATGATTGTCTGAACAAGACCCAAATAATGGCAACACCAGCTTATATGCTAACATGAATGGGTGAAACTTCACAAGGCCCCTCCTTTAGATATGGTGTGTATGTATGTGTATGTATGTATACATGCATATGTATGTCTGTCTGTGTATGTCTATATGTCTGTATGTCTATATGTATGTGTATATATGAATATGTATGTATGTATGTGTATATATGTCTATGTATGTATGTATAAATGTGTATATATGTGTGTAGGTATGTATATTTATGTATAAATATATGTATGTATAAGTATGTGTATGTCTGTATGTGTGTATATGTTCATGTATATGTGTATGTGTGTATATATGTATGTAGTTTACCTCCAACAAACATGACTAAACAATGTCCTATGTGACTCTGTTTCCATCCCAACCACAACAATACCCCATAGGAGTATTTTGTATATGTCATCAGTCAATGTCCCACATACTCCCACTCTATATAAAAACTCCATGAAACACATTTCTATCTTCATTTTAGAAGAAATACATAAGCTTCAAAATATTAGTTCATTTCTGCTGGGGATGTACTCAGCTGGTGGAGTGTACTAAGTGTAGGATGTACTCAGTTTGTAGAGTGCTCTAAGTGCAGAATGTACTCAGCTTGTAGACTATGCTCAGTGTAGGGTATACTTAATGTAGATGGCTCTCAGCATGTAGAGTATGCTCAGTGTAGGATGTACTCAGCTTGTGCAGTAGACTCATTGTCGGATGTATGAAATGGAGGACATACTCAGCATGTAGAGTGTCCTAAGAGATTCCACCAGCACTCTAAAGTAAGGGCAAGTATAATCTGCTGGCCTCGGTGTTCTGTCTAGAAAATTAGAAGAGTCTCATTAACTTACTCTCCTGCTCCAGTATGCACACAGACACACACAGACACAGACACACACACACACACACACACACACACACACACACACACACACACACATACGTTTTCCCACCTCATCTACTCTGACCATTGTGTGGCACCTTTGCCTCCACTGTGGTTTCTATGAGAACTATCACCTCCTTCCGGCCCTGTAACACTAGTCAGCAAAGCCAGGAGTCAGGATCAGCTCATCCCCAACCTCCCACTGTGCACGTTCTCTCTTACATATTTATCCTATTTAATGATATGTTGGGCTTTTCACAAGATCCCCCCCAATCTTGCTCAGAAAATCAGCAAGATTCCCCCATCACTCATATGTGTTGATGGTAAATTGGGACCATTTTCTTGCGGAGTCCTTTGGGGTGACTGAGTTTTAGAAAGATTTTTCATTTGTTGAAGTATATTAGTGAATATTCAAACATCTCATCTGCATATGCAAAAGAAAAACATCTGCTTCTCTCTATAACTAGTACTGATCATAGACTTTCAGGAGCTTTATTGGTGGATGCTCCTTAGAATCTAATTCCAATGTGTATTATAGAAATTGCAGGTAAGGTAAAGACAGAAAGGAAGACTGGAGGGGAGGGAGAGAGAAAGGGGAGGGGAGAGGAAGGAAAGGAGAAGAGGAGGGAAAAGAGAAGGGGCATTTAAAACTAGAAAAAATAGCTGAGCTAAGAGCCCAGATGTCTCACAGTCCCTCAGACTTGAAGGCTGTGGGGGCATCCTCTGTGGAGCTCTAGGCCCCCTTCAAAGTAGCAGCAAATATTACAGCTACCAGTGAAAATGGCTTGTAAAGATGGATGATCTGTTTCTAAATGACGATGAACTCGGAGCTGAGGAAATGGGCCTATTCCCCAAAGTCACAGTGATTACATGAGTTACAATGCTAGAAACTGTCACCTGCTGCACTCATTGGCTGAAATGAACTTCTCCCCTTCTGTAACCACTCAAAACCACACAAACATGGAATTCTTGACACAGGGTGCGGAGAGAGACAACTTCGTGACAAACTGAGATGCATTGGGGAGAGGGCAGTCATTTTACAAAGAATCACAGTGTACAAACAGAAGGAGTCTAAGCCTGTCTACCAGAGCTGACTTTGTTCCTCTGGAGGTCAGTGAGTCTGATGCCAGTGTTTTTCTTGTGCCTTGTTTTCTTAAGCTAATGGATGGGATATAAAAGCTCTAGAATCCTCTCCAGTTTTTAAATAGAGATTGTGTGAGTAGTCAGTCTCTCATATTTTTATGCCTTCCACTGTTGCTCAACAATCCACTCAACACATGCACATGAACACATACAGGAATTCACACACATACACACACACACACACAGGGATATGCATATATATATGTATATATATACACATACATACATACATGCATACATAGTCATATGCACACACACAGGTACATGTATACACACAGGCACATGTACATACATAGTACATGCAGGCACATAGACACATACATAGGTATATGTGCATAAATGTATATAAACATGGCACATGCACACAAGCACATACCCAATCACATGATCTATGCACACATGATGTATGCATACACAGAGGTAAATGCACATACACAGACATCCACACACATAGGCACATGAACACACATAGGCACCTGCACAAACACTTGTACACGTACACACACACAGACAGACACAACCCTTAACTGTGCACTATAGTGAAAACCCCTCACCTCTTCAGTGAAATAGGGACAACATAGCATGAAACTGGAGGCCTCAACATCCTGCATTCTTCCAGGCAGAAGTGAGTGGAAGAGAATTATCTAGGAATAAATGGTGTCCTGCTATGGAACAACAACAAACTTCCATATCACATCAGACTGATTCCTTTCCTCTTTGGGAACTCTGGAAAGTTAGATTTTTGTACTGGGCATGTTCACTAAAGCTGGAGCTTGTGTAAGACATACATTTGGGAAGATAGAAGAGCTTCAATATGTTCAGGGCCACATCCTTGCCAAACATGAGACCTGAAAGAGATTTCATAGTTTCGGTTTACCTTCTTTATATTTCAAATGAGGGAAACAGAATTCAGATTGATCTCCTATGTGCCACAAGTGGATTCAGGGCCAGTGGCTGTGTGTTCTAACTCCTGATTTTGAATCCAGGTGAATCACCCCTCCATATGTCTTCCTCTTGGAAGTCTCTGACAAGCTAGTCCTGAGAGTTCTGATGTCATTGGTTCAAACTAGAGGGCTGTGTCAGTCCTTGAGCAATGATTTCCCTCAGATGCAAGGTCAGGACAAACAGGAGAAGAACACATGTGCTGCAGCCCAGATAATCGAGTCTTCTTTCTATTAAAATGTTGATCCTCAAGGACAGGACAAGAAGGGTATAGCATTAATTTTTAATCCCCTCCCTGACTTCAACCAAAGTACTCAACTTGGCAGATTCAGTAATGTTGGAAGGAGACAAGCCCTGGGTCCCTATGGGGTAGCACATTGCAAAAACTACTTTTCCCAAAGTAGAATGGAGGCTAGAGCATCAGTTGTTGGCCCTCAGCTACCACCTTATTTGAGAAGGGATTCCTTGTTTTTAACCATTCTATTTCCCAGGTGAGCTTCTGTGAGCTTCTGGGGATTCTCCAGTCTCTGCCTCCTATCACATATTAAGCACACTGGGATTATGAACACGTACAAACAGGTCCAGCTTTGTGTGCGTTCTGGGGAATTGAACTCCAGACCTTACACTTGCATGGCAAATGTTTTACTGTAATTGCTAATTTGATACAAAATAAAGTCATCTGAGAAGGGAGTTTCAACTGAGACATTGCCCAAATCAAAAACGGACTTTGGGCATATCTGTGGGGAATTGTCTGTTCACTGACATAAGAGGACCCAGCCCACTGTGGGTGGCACTATTCCCTAAGCAAGTGGTCTTGGGCTAAGAAAGCTAGCTAAGCATGAGCCTATGAATGAGAGAGCAAGAAGCATTCCTCCATGGTTTCTGCTTCAATATCCTACTTGGATTCATGCCTTGACTTTCTTCAATGATTGTCTGTGACCTGGAAGTTGAAGCTATGTAAATCCTTTTCTCTTAACTTTGTTTTAGTAGGTGTGTTTTATCATAGGAACAGAAAGAAAACTAGAGTTCTACTGAGCCATTTCCCTAGGCAGACATTTTTTTCTGATGTACCTCACCTCCTTTGCTTCTTTCATAGGAACCAACTATGTTACATCTGCATCTGAGCCACTGAATGCTTCCAGAGGGAAACACCTGAATGAATGCATGCCCAACCAGACACACACAGGTTTATCCTTAGTTGCTGTATATATGACATTAGACAGTTCTGTTAGCACCCACCTTAATCCACCTGTCCCTTTTCCAAAAGGACTATGTCACAGCTTTTCTCCAGCCACCCTTTCTGCCCCAACCCCAATCTTATCATGTGGTTATATTCTTTCTTTTAATCCACATGCATACCTAGGACACTTTCTTACACAAATCCATCAACCCACTGTCTGCCCCTTACAGGTTCATTTCACTTCCTTCTGCTTTGTATAAGGCAGACATCTCTCTTCACACCGTGGAAGTCCATTCTTTCTAATTTAAATACACCCTACACCCCTGAAAAAGTTCCCTTTTTCCTTTGTACCACCAATTTAATCACATTCTACAGGAGTATGTATACAGAAATTGTTAGAATAATCCTTTGACACCATGGAAACCTACCATCTATTTGCAGAAGAATGCCAGGCAGTTAAGACCTCCCCTCGAGCCCCAGAGCTGGCCTTTTGCCACTCTCAATTTCGTATCTTTGTCCTATTTATGGTGAAGTGCCTCACAAAAGTTGTGTGTGTTCACACTCATCGCCTCTACCTCTCACTCACACTATTTCCCCCTCAAACACTTTGATCCAGGCTTTTGTCCCCACCTCTGACCCCTGGGGATCTCCTCCTTAAGGACTGAAATAACTTCTTTCTTGCTGTGTATCCTCCTGCTAGCCAGTTCACTGTGTTCATCTAAGTGAAATTCTAGCCACTATGTTACTTGACTGGTTACATCGTCCTCCTCCCCCATTAACATTCCCTCCTCTATGACTGTAGGGTATGACCTTCACCCAATCTGCCTGTGGCCTCACTTCTTCCATCTCAAACCCTTAGGATCCTAAGGATCTTTCCAGCATCATTAAATGTCATGGAGTTAAAGAATCTAAAGCCTCTCTCCTCTTTGTCCTCATCCATCCTTTTTCTTTAGATGGTTCCTATGTGTGTATATGTATTTGCTTATGCATGCATATGCACAGGATTTCCAAAACCAACTCCAACCTGGAGCTCTCTCCTAAAGTTATACCTACTTGTCCTCTCTCTCTCCTCTTAAAAGACCAGTAAACATTTCAAATGTAGCAGGACCACATCGGAGCTCCTGTCCTACTGCACTGGGTATACTGGGTAGCTGCAAGGCTATACATCCTGTGGTAAATGATGCTACCAACAACTACTTAATCCTAAAGCTTAGCATCTGTATTCATTGCTCTTTTTTCTTCACACACCACATTTTGTACTTCAGCCTGCATGTCAAAAGTATCTCCAAAGGGACTGGGAAGATAGATCAATCAGTAAAGTGATTATCATAAAAGCATGAGGACCTGTTTTCCATTCCCATGTCTCATATTAAACACACCACTGTTCCCAGCACTGAGGCATAGAGAAAGCAAAATTTATGCTACCTGATAAATAACGTCCAAGGCTGACTTCATGCAGATGAACCTTCACACTCCTCAACAAGCAAACAAATATACCTATACACTCATACAAATATATATACATATATATTCTAGCCACTATGTTACTTGACTGGTTACATCGTCCTCCTCCCCCATTAGCTCATACAAATATATATATACATATATATTCTAGCCACTATGTTACTTGACTGGTTACATCGTCCTCCTCCCCCATTAGCATTCATGTATATATATATTTGTATATATATATAACATGTATATATATATATTTGTATTCAAACTATATGCAGGACCTAACAACTGTTCTTTGCATAATCCTTATAAGAACTTTATTCCAGAGTGAATGAATGAAGGAGGGAGTGAATAAACAGAACCAGATAGGCGATGATGGTCCACACCTTTAATCCCAACACTCAAGAGGCAGAGGCAGGAAGATCTCTGAGTTCAAGGCCAGTCTGGTCTACAGAGTGATTTCTAGGGCAGCCAGGGCTACACAGAAAAACCATGTCTCAAAACAAAACAAACAAAAAAGATGGAACCTACAGAGAGAGTGTGCTGTTTGGGGAGGAAGATTCTCATCACTCCTGGGGTGCAATGTCAGATCAGCATACAGAGGAGTTTATGGGATGTAAGCGCTCATACCTACATGCATTCTGAATAGTGATCACACAGCTTCCATAGTTCATTTTGGATTTGGCTGAAGCCTAATTAAAAACAGTCCAGGTGGATTTACTGAGAAAATCCTCAGAAAGACAGATACTATGTATTTTACCCTTTTGTCCTTCCCTGGCTTCCAGTTAAGACAACGCTATGAGATGTCTACTTTCAGCTAAGCAGAAGTTTCAGGAAATGCATAGCTTGAATGAAGTTTAAAATACATGCAAATTATATGAAGACATGCACATTATATTAAATGACAAATTTTAAATATCTGATATAATTCAAAAAGGATCAGGGAAACGTCAGAGGCAAAAAAGCAAACTGAACCTGCCCTAACATTGTTCCAGTCTTCTGAGGAGGAACCCTAGTGATCATTTCCAGTGACACTAAGTAACATGTAGGTGTCAATCATTACATGTCTAAGCCAACTCTTAAGTACTGTCTGCATATTGAGACCTTAAACTCTCAGAACAAGTGTGTGAGGTAAGGACACTTATTCATACTTTGCAGAAGAGGAAAGGAGAACTGCAACTTGCTGAAGCTTCCTTGGGTTTAAAAGTTAATGTGTGATGGAGCTAGTATTGTCACCCAGATACAGAATTACATTTCTAACTAGAACACTAGTTAAGTGTGTGGCAGAGAATAGTACTTGAGAGAGATGAAAAGTTTGTGGGTATGTGGGGCTGGGGTGTAGAAGTTTTAAGGCACCTGCCACGTGAAGAATTCTGAGCATTTATTAACTTCTAGGTCCCAGGGGAAAGATCATGTGAGCTTTATCTGCCATAGACCAAGGGACACTGGGAGTTGGAAAAGGTAAAGAACTTCTCTTCTCTGGAGTCTTAGAGAAACCTGGACCTCCTAGTATCTGGATTTAATACCCATCACCTCGAGGATTTTGAGAGAATACATTTCACTTTGTGATAATGACCAAATGTTTGGTAACTCTCTAAGTTACTAAGACACTACTACAAATGTTCTCTTCCAATGCCTGGGCCTGAGTGTAGATGGCCTGGATACCTTTACAGCTGTCTATGAGAGCTGCATAGCATTATGGGAGTTTCACAGTCAGTAGGTTTTCAGTAGGCTTTTGAAAAGGCAGAGGAGGTATATAAGTTCTTGTGCAGCTTTGTCGTAGCTCACCATTGACTTTAGCAAATGGATGGGGTGGGTTTACAGATCATTCCTCATGCTAGAGTTTAGAATGTAATATACAAGCTTTTAATTCTACTTTCTCTTCCAATACCCTATGATGGTTGTTCAATAACTGACTTCAGCTTATATTTTTATGTTCCACTAAAACATGATTTTCAGTATAGCCAAAGTCTTTCTAACCTTCTGGTTGTGGTAGTTTTAATTAAAAGTGCTTCCCCAGAGGTCCAAAGGGAGTAACCATAAGCAAGGAGGTGTGGCCTTGTTGGAGAAGGAGGAATTGTGTCACTGGGAGTGAGCTTTGAGGTCTCAGAAGCTCGAGCCAAGCTTAGTGTCAATCATTACATGTCTAAGCCAGCTCTTAAGTACTGTCTGCACATTGAGTCCTTAAACTCTCAGAACAAGTATGTGACGTAAGGACACTTGTTCATACTTTGCAGAAGAGGAAAGGAGAACTGCAACTTGCTGAAGCTTCCTTGGGTTTAAAAGTTAATGTGTGATGGAGCTAGTATTGTGTGAAGTCACCCAGATACAGAATTATGTTTCTAACTAGTGGTTCATAGTTTCTTCCTGCTGCCTGCAGATCCAGAGGTAGAACTCTAAGCAATTCTTCCAGCACCATGTCTACCTGTATACTACCATGTTTCCTGCCAAGATGATAATAGACTAAACCTCTAAAACATAAGCCAGTCCCAATTAAATGTTTTCCTTTATAAAAGTTCCCATGGGCATGGTGCTTCTTCACAGCAATAGAAACTCTAGCTAAGACACTGGTCAAGATAGCAATGTGAGAAGTGTTCGTCTAGATAATTTGGATGTATCTCATCTCTGAGACAAATATAATACTATGGTATGCTTTGTTAAGTCGTTTCAAAACATTATATATGAGACAACAATGTCAAGGAAACATCAGAGACAGGAGGCAAAGGAGTTAAGTTTCATGATTTCCCCAGATTGTTGTATAGAAAGGGTGTCCAGATCACCACATAGAAGATGCAGCCCAGAGAGAACAATCTCACTGCACTAGAAATCAAGCTGGAATGTAGACATGCTAAAGCAACTGGGATTCTCAGGGCAGAGTGT
The DNA here is from genome assembly GCA_036184795.1 of Tokudaia tokunoshimensis. Taxonomy (NCBI): domain Eukaryota; kingdom Metazoa; phylum Chordata; class Mammalia; order Rodentia; family Muridae; genus Tokudaia; species Tokudaia tokunoshimensis. The sequence continues at coordinate 25,512,000 of BTHU01000013.1, read as the reverse complement.
TGAAGAAGTAGAAAAGGCCTCGTGGGGTACAGAGCACCTACAATCCACTGGGTTCTCTAGAAGTTCTTACCCTCATAGTCACCTATAACTGTGTATGAGGAAAGTGAGCTGATTATGAATAACATCATCTGACAAGATTAAAAGAACTGATCCCTTCCCTTCCAGAGAGCCAAGAATAAAGTCTGTTCCCACCATGCAGAGTAGAAAACCTAATAATTGAAGGCCACAAGGCAGAAGCTTCCTGAAGATTAGTTTCTGCTATGGGACAAAATTAGACCAAGATTTCTTAGATTCAACTAAATAAAAAAATGAAAGCAAAATCCCAAAGTATTTAACTACTTTGGAATAATACAGCCTCAACAATTAAAGCTCAAAATTGCTTTTAGGAAAACCATGTAACATGAATCATACAAAAGATAACATTCTGACTGCTTAGCATCCTATCCAAAAGTGCCTGCCACACACATAGATGAATGTGTCCCACAATGAAGAGAAATTCAATCAGCAGACAGTGATCAAGATCTGACAAAGATGCAAATAGCAGGCAAGCAATTAAAACAATTATTATGACTTTTCCTCTGTTCAAGGAATTAAAGATTGAAAATCAATGTTTAACACATGGAATGTGTTTTTAAAATCCCAAGCTGGGATTCTAGAGACAATAACTAAAATGCCTGAAATTAATTAGTTGAATAAGATAAACAACAGATTATGCATGGATAGGAAAAGAATAAAAAATCTGGAGACAGTACATTATATAGAAAACTATCCAAAATAATACCAGATGTTTTGTTGTGTCCAAATGAGATTGTATAAAATGAAAGAGATTAGATTTATGTTTTTAACTGAAACAGCAAAAGAAAAACCAAGAGGTAGATAAGCACCAGGATGATAGATGATGATGATGATAGATAGATAGATAGATAGATAGATAGATAGATAGATAGATAGATAGATAGAGAGATAGAGAGATAGATAGATAGATTGTGTATATTACACATGTGCACTTATGATACAAGACATTAAACATCAAGAAATAAATATGTGATTAGTCTTTGAATTTTGAAAAGCTAATCAACTCATCGCTGGAATTCCCTGGATGTCCACCTCAAGAAAACATCAGACTGCAATGTAAGGGGGATATGGTACTTAATTTTATGTCAACTCAACCAAGCTATAGTACCCAGGGTACCCAATATTTGCTTAAATGTTACTCTGAGTGTTTCTGCGATGTTGTTTTGGGATAGGATTAACTTTTTTATTGGAAGATTCTGAGTAAAGTACATTGTCCTTCACACTGTGGATAATCTCCATCCAGTCAGTGGAATGCCTCAAGAGAGCAAAAGGCTGATCTTGCCCAACTGTCTTTAGTTTCATTTGTTGTTGGTGTGATAAAATACCCTGTCAAAGCAACTTAGTGGGGAAAGAGCTTATTTCAGTTCACAGTACCACCGTAGTGGAAAAGCCACAGCAGGAGGAATGTGAAACAACTATTCATCCAGAGTAAAGAGCATAGAGTAATTTATTACAAACAAGGGGATGCTTTTCTTGCTTTTCCACCATTATACAATTTCAGTCTCTTCTTAGGGAATGCTGACACCCACTGTAAGCAGGTCTTCCAACTTCAATTAAATTAATAAAGTTAAATCATCATAGGTATACAAACAGGCCAACGTGATTTAGACAATCCCTCATTGAGACCATTGACACCCTTGCCAGATGTTTCTAGATTGTGTCAAGCTGACAATTAGAACAAATGATCACATCAATCAAGTACAAATATAGCCAACAGATCACGGTTGATAATAATCTGTGACTTTAGCTTCTGGGTTTTTCCATCTGGTGACAGATTGTAGCCTTAAAACCTTCATAATCACACAAGCAAATGTATTTAAGAAAAATATGGTTCTGTTTCTCTAGTGAATCCTAAGTCAAAGAGTTTAACACCCTGATATAAGAAGACATAGAAAATATAAGAGAAGAGCAAGGAGGCTTCAGTTCATGAGACAGACTGCCAGAGATTGATAAAAGAAAATTACAGAGGAAACAACTTATTTTTCATGGGCTGATCAGAGTACAGCCTGTGAGGGAACCACCTGCCTCAAGATAATCAACAGAAATTATGCAATGTAACAATCCCAGACAATGTGAAGGACTGGGAACAGGGCAGATTCTGTCTCACAGATTAGTAATCACATAAATTATGGGGCACTGAGCATTCACTCACAAGGGCCTTGCCTCAGTAAGTTCAATAACTATGAAATATGAAAACAACCACCACCCAACATAACATCCAATAAAGTTGCACACATCCAAACAGGCAGATATTGCCTATAATGAGAAGCCAATCAACCAAAACCAAGCTATAACTAACACAGATGTTGAATTTGCAAAAGGGAAATTAAAACAGCTATTATAACTGTATTCTGTGTATTTAAAGAGTTAAGTAGAGACAGGGGACGTATAAAAGCATGTAAACAAAACTTTTAGAGATGTGAACTGTATTAGAAAGGAAAGATAAGAAGGAAAAAGATGAGGAAGATGATCAGGAGGAAGAAGAAGGAAAGAAGGAGGAAACATCAGCGTATGACAGTGTAAAGGAAGGGACCAAGCACATGTCAAAGTCCAGTTTGTAGAAGAGAGAAGGAAGAAAAAATAAAATTGAATACACAATGGCCAAGATTTTTGTAAATTTGGGGAAAAGCGTAAACTCAGAGGTTTGGAAATTGGAAGGGAGGGACTAGAGCTAGACTTGAGCAAAACATACTGTATGTATATATACTATTTTCAAAGAACTATCAAAAACATGAAGAAAACTGCTGTATCAAATGACACAGTGAAACACTTCAAAATAGTGAATGAAAACAGCCTTAGAAGGAAGCAGAGCTTGCACCCAGAACAAAGATAGCAATGGCAACAGACTTTTGGGGAGTAACAGTGCAAGTGGGGAGATGTGCTAGAACATCCTTAAGGCACTGAGAGCATAGAGGTCCACCAGCTTAGAACTTACTCTCCACGAAAATATCAGTTGAACATAAGGATGATGCCAAGAACACAAACTATAAAAACATAAAGGGAGAGGGGAGAGGTTTTGTTTCAAACAAGAACAGGAAATTCTTCACAAGAAAAATGTAAAATGAGAATACTGGAAATGCTGACATTGTGGATAAATGAAGAATGTTTTCTTTTTCTATTAATATGTCTCATTAAGTAAATACAATGAGGGAATGGACACGTGTGTGTGTGTGTGTGTGTGTGTGTGTGTGTGTGTGTGTGTGTGTGTATGCACGTGCACTCATCCAGGCACACACACATATCTCTGTGAGGAAAACAGAAGGAAACTGTTAGGTATGTATCTCTAAATGGAGTCTTAGCAGAAACCAAATAGAGGAAAATGAGACAATATTTATGTCTGTAAATTTTCCAAAATGGATGAAAAACAGCTGAAATGAAACATTGACATTCTAAGGAAGTGGAGTATATCTAAAGAATGTAAACATATCTAAAGAAGGGTTAAGTTTTTCCTTAAAAAGATGAAGAACTGTTAATTACAGAAGAAAAGGTCAACAAGTATTATATCAAGTAAATTTTTCTTATAATGAAATAGAACCGCCAGTAAAGTGAACGTCCAGTCTCCTTGAATTATTAAGCTGTCTCATTTCAAGCATCTTCCCAGGGGCCATGATGAGTCTGGTTGTTCATATGCTGCAGAACTCCCTGGAAACATGGACAAGCATGCACCTTGTGGTACAGAGTCTGTGTATTCACATCCCATATTCTCTACCTTCACAGCAACAGATTTCAGAAGGAATTTATTTCATCAGGATTGACTGTTTTATTTGACCAATCAGAAGACTCATGCCTTTCATCAAATGCAAAAAAAAAACCAAAAAACAAAAAACCCACCAAGTATGAATTACATTTCACATATAAAAAAAATTCACATCTTATTTTTTTTCTAATCTTCTATTTAAAGCTATCCAATTAGGTTTTTAAAATATTCAGATGTGTTTCTCTTGGTATCTACAAACTTGACTTGCTTTAAAAACAAATCTTTCGCCGGGCGGTGGTGGCGCATGCCTTTAATCCCAGCACTTGGGAGGCAGAGGCAGGCGGATTTCTTAGTTCGAGGCCAGCCTGGTCTACAGAGCGAGTTCCAGGACAGCCAGGGCTATACAGAGAAACCCTATCTTGAAAAACCAAAAAAAAAAAACCAAAAAAAAACCAAAAAACAAAAACAAATCTTTCTACCAGTTGTGAAGTTCTAAAAGTTGAGCTCTAAAAGACAATTTAAATGGATAATAAATATCAAAACTTTGAGAATGAGACATAGAAAAAATATTATGCTAAAGATGTCCAACTATATTATTGTTTATGAAGTATCCATTGTTCAAGATGCTGTATTAAATATTTTCCATATGTGTGCAATTTGTTACTTCATCCACTCTGAGATAGGGAGGCATATTTACATCCACTTTAAGCACAATAAATAAGGAAATGGTGAGGTCTGATTCCTTAAGCAAGGTCACATAACAAATGAATGACAGAATTAGGATTTAAAGCAAAGTGTGTCTGACCCAGAAAAGTGTCATTTGAGTAAGAAGAACATTTCCTTCTGAATTCAGATAGGCCTCCCTTTGAGTCCTCATTTCTCTGATCTGATTAGCCTGACTTGTACTTTAGCTGCACTGGGCTGCATTCCTCAGTGATGCAACTGACTTAAGTCTTGTCTGATATGAAGGTGATACAAGAACCCACAAGACAGGAGGTGATGTACTAAAAGAATTAACACAGCACATGACACCTAATAACAGCTAATAAGTATTAGTTATTATTATGATTATGTCGTGCCACAAGGCCTCTTTTCTCCCCGATAACATATATTGTCATCTAAGCTGAGGTCATCCTAGAAGTTTAATATAACAAATAAATGTCTTAACATAAAGTTTTCCTCCACGACAAGTTCTAAGTTTATACCAGTTCTATATTATTGACACTTGTTCTACCTGTAAGTCTAACCCTCAAATCTCCACCCTCACAAAACCTCATCTTCATTTTCTTTCTCAGGTTAAAGAGATCAGAAATGTATTTCACTGGCCAGGGACTCTGGGGTCCTCTTCAATTTATCCCACAGTCCAAGAGGCTCCCTTTTTCTGATGCTCACTAATATGTCTTAATTCCAATGGCAGCCATCTCGCCTCAGCTTTGTGAGTAAGTTTATTTGAACGTGCCTCCTGAATTCCTGTTGTGACTTGAATCAGTTCACTTTCAGCACCTCCCCTACAGCCTTTTATTAAAGCACACATATAATTCTCCTATTTAAAATATTGCATTGCTTTACCAACATTATCAGGCTCATCTAAATTGCTTTAAAAATTATTGGCTTTAAAATAGTTGTACAGCCTCTCCCTCAGCTCCCTCTAGAACTTACCCCTTCCTTATCACTCACCTTTATTCTCTGTCTCTGTCTCTCTCTCTCTCTCTGTGTCTCTCTCTCTCTCTCTCTCTGTCTCTCTCTGTCTCTCTCTCTCTCTCTCTCTCTCTCTCTCTCTCTCTCTCTCTCTCTCTCTCTCTCTCTCTCTCCATACATAAGGTTCCTCTTGAACTGGCCTTGGTCTACCTTTCTAGCCTCATGCTCCTCCACAATCCCCCTTTTTATTCATTCTATTCTGTTCATTTCAAAGTGTTCTTCTCAGTTATTTTAGGTACGCATGACCTTGTCTCACTCTTGAGAGCACTTTCTGTTTCAACTCTGGGCTTTATATCTATTGTTCCCAGTATCAGAATTGCCTGTGCTTTTCAACTAGCTAACTCCTCACACTGACACACATTTAGTTTGCAATGAGTGCTAGCTTAATGTATATCTACTTGCATAAACAAATGAAAAATTGCTGTGAGACTCTAACAATAGGTTTATATGGAAGGTGGGTCTTTTAAGAACGACTTGAGTCTAAAGTAATAGAAGGTGGAGCTGAATAAGTTTTGCTTCAAGGAAAATAAGGGAGGGATTTCTAAGAAGACCCTGACATAAATCACTATGAGTCTGTACCCGCCAAATCCCTGGGCTCACACCCAAGTTCTAATAGAAAGGAGCCACCAATATTAAAGGCATCAAAAATTTTAAACAGAAAGCTGTGGGGCCAGTACCTTAAATAACTAAATAGAATGACCTTAAGAACTTCATTAGAGAAATGGTGCTGGGCACTCTGAGAATTGGGCTCAGAGGACCACATGAGGCATTAGTAGTTTAGCTGGGCCTTGATCTTCACAGTGTAAACAATAGCCTTGTAGTGTTTTCATGGGATCTTGTAGTGGTGCTGATGACAGAGTAGTTTATGATAGGCATCAACATTACTGATTGTACACACAGTCAGATACAGAGACAGGAACTATGTCAGTGGAATGACAATGACTGCTGAACCATTGATACAGGGGATAAAAACAGGAGGAAACAACTCCCACTCACAGAGCACACTTGGAAACTTAAGCATTCCTGAATGTGTTAGGTGGGGCTGAAAGAGTCTAGCATCCTATGGAAGGGTAGACTCCATTAGATAGAGGCTTCATGTGTGATCTTTAAGTTGATGTGATCTGGGAAGAATAGTCTTCAGTAGCAGGGAGGCTGAAGTGCGTGTAAGCTTTAGGGAGGATTTAAAATAAAGATATAAAAAGTATGGAGTACAATGAGACACTAAGGGAAGGCTGAGGCTATAGCTCAGAGTGGAGAAGTGCTTTCCCAGAACGCACAAATCCTGAGCTGCATCTCCTTTACCAGACCAAAAGCAACTAAAAAGTTCCAGAATAAGCTTGTCTTGGGACAAAGTTGAAAAAAAAATCCCTTTAGGAAAATTATTGAGGTTCCATATAAAACAAAGATTTTTCTCATCTGGAAATGCATTATCTTATTAATAATTTTCAATATGAAAGTCGTGGCCTTGCAATCATAAAATAGAAAAGAAAAAATACATTCTAGTATATATACCCTTGATGACTGAAAGCACATCATTGACAAATTGTAAAATAAACACTGTGAATATTCACATATATGTATGTCTATGTGTATCTATGTTTTTATAGATATGGCATATGTGTATGTATATCATAGTACTTTTAAGACATGCTCCTATGAAGACAAATACTGATAGCTACTGTACTGAGCAAACATCATGTGTTGACACTGTAGTATGGCTGTTATATGTATAGAAATTTTTATTCTCAAAGCATCCATATTTATCTTCACTTGATCAATACAGTGTGAATAGCTAAACAGCTTAACAGGGGCATCAGATGACAGGAAGCGAGGACTCAAGTCCCAGGATCAAGCAGTAAGGACTAAGATTTCCCTGGGATGCTGAAGCTAGAGAAGACAAGCCAGCAAGTTTAGGGTAGCTGTGTCAGAACCTGTTCATCCAGAAATCTTGATTTCTACCCTTCCCCTGCCCTTTGCATATTATGGGATTTGGGTCATGAGACCTGCATGGACTTCAATCATCATCTCTTTAAAATTGAGTTAATCTTCGAATTATTTGGCCCGCCATGCTTCAGGGATTGAGCTTGGCTACTTGTTAACTGCTCTGAGATTTGTGACAGAAAGCTATCTACAAGGACGCCAAGAAGAAAGTGGGTGGCATACTCTTGGATCTCTGCACTTGGAGGCAAATACTGGAAGAACTGATGTTGGAAGCCAAATAAGGCTAGAGAGAAAGTTCAAGGACAGCCTAGGCTGCCTATGACCTTGTCTCAACACACAAGAAAAAGAAAAGGAAAAGAAAATTTACATCCCAGAGAAATTAGCCTAGATGGCTTACTGGCTGTCACCACTGAGCGTGTTATAGTCTATTAGAATGATAAAGCTCTTTAAAATGTATCTTACCTAAACACATGATAAATATTCATAATACTTGTTGGTAAGTAAGAAAAGTTATATGAGCTCATTTTCTTTGTGATCATCCTTAAATATTTTACTTCTATTTGCCACTTATTATTGCCTCTCTCATGCAAAGTCTATGTATTCATGAAGACTAGTCATGAAGACTAGGGTAGGCTTTATGAAGTTATGTGGGACAGTTGAGTGCTAAGGGCACAAGAGACCTTCTTATATTACTGATATGTGCAAATATAGTTGGGGTTTCTATTCCTGTCCCTCAAGAGACAAACCCAAGCTGAGTTTGATAGTGTGCAGCATGTCCCTGATGAATAACTTTGCTCATCTGCAATATGCAGAGGTTGGATTCAGCCTTCTTTCCACCTATGATATGGTAAGTCTCCATTAACTAATTACACAACCCTCAAGTTATATTCTGTAGAAAATATAGAGTGTAACTGATCACCAGAAAATGATGTAAATATTCCTCATTGGGATTGGAATGGACATGTTTATAGAGAAAGTTTAGATGTGACTCAGCCAAAATACAGCAAAGACAAAAGGAAAATGGAGAGGTAGCAAGCTTGACCAGAGAGACTTTGGCAAACACATCCCGGATCACTGATGTTTTATGTCTCCAGACAGGAAGTGTTCAGCAAATGTTTGTCAACTAAATAAAGTCCATGTGCATTTTTTGGCTCACAGAAGATTTTCCCAAGCAATACCTCAGATGCTCCACAATAGCTTTGCAAAGTGGACAAGGTCACACAACTGTGCATATTTGTGGGGTAGTGTGTATGTTCTGACATAGATATAGACTGTGTTGTGTTCAAACAGGGTGAAACATACCTTTCTCCTGGAACACTGATCATGCTTTTTATGTTGACCTTTTAGGACCAGCATCTTAGACACCATCTTCATCCTCAAATACCTGCTGGGGAGAGCATTCTAGAGATTCTCGCTTCCTTGTACCGTAATTTAATCGCCATTGTCCAACGTTTGCCTGTCCCTCCCTCCCTTCTTCTCTTCAGCCTTGGAGAACTACCATTCTACACTCAACCTCTAAGAGATTAACTTTATTATATTCTGCATACAAATGAGATCATACAGTGCTGGTGGGTATTTTTAGCCCCATTTTCCAGGACCAAGAAACTAAGCCTTGGAGCACTTGAGTGATATTTTTACCAAGGTCACAAACCTAGTTAATAGCAACACTGTGTCTCATGCAGTGGCTCTGAACCCTAAACCTTGTGTTCTTTTCATGGCTTTATTCAAGCCTCGTAATTCTAAAATACAGTCCTAAAATAACACAAAAGCCTCGGCCAGCCTCCTTCTTTATTCCCTTGACCTCATTAAAGCTTTAAATGGAACTTGTCTTCGCAAACTTAGGGTGCAACATCAAATCCGTTTGAGTTTCTAGGGCGCATAGCAACAGCTTGCTTTAATCTAATAATTGGCTGGAGTGGAACCACAGAAAGAACATTTAAAAGAAGGCAAATTGTTATTTTTCAAAACCAAGCCATTCCCTGACTAAAAGGTTCATAGCTTTTTCCCTTTCCAAGAAAATATTTATTCCTCTAAAAGATTTCTTCCCGTTAACAATATTTTTACGGGCTTTGTGATACTTTTACAGCATTTTAGATGCAACCTAAATACTATATATTTCAAGAATGGAACCATTACATTAAGAACACTGCATATGTTTAAAAGTGTCTTTTATGGGGTTTATTAAAAGAAGCCATAAATTTCTGAGAAAGGTTTAAGCCATATTACATTGATCTTACTCCTAATTTAAACAAAATGTAAACTTTAAGTAAAACCTTGATGTGGAATGTAAACTCACTCATATACCCCATGCTGACTCATTCGTATGCGCCACCTTTAAAATATTAAATCATCTATGAGGCACTCCATTTCTTTGAGTGTTTTTCAATCACAACAAATAGCTTTCTTGTGATTGCTTGTACCTGTTGACTTTCGTGGATTCATTCACAATGAAGAATGGACGGTGCCAGCTGCCTCAGAACAGGGTCAGTACAGGATCAGCTCTACAGGCCAAAGGAAATTTGCAGCCCTACTAAGTTTCTGAGATGCCCTTTCCAGAAATTCCTGCAGACACAAAAGGCATGGTGATTGCCATCTTAGGAATGGAAGCACTGGGCATTGGGAAGGGTCAGGCTACTTTTCAAAAAGGCACAGCAGCCTGGATACAGGTGGTAGAGGTTCCAGCTGTATACCCTGATGCTATCCTGTCTTTCCTGCAGGACTACAATATGAATTAAATGAGCTCACACCCACAATGCATCTATCACAGCTTTTGACAGATAGTACTCAACAAGATGAGCAGGCATTGACATCATCATTGTTATTAGCCACTGCATGCTGGGGTTGATGGTTTCTTCTTTAACCAGGGCTATTCCTCAAAAGGGCCACAGAAAATTGTGCTATGTGCACCAGATTAGCCTTAAAGATGTTATCAGATAATAAGAAACATATATTTGGTCACGTTTATTTGGTTTTCATCTCTATTTCTTGATTCTAGAAATTCCAAATGATGGGGTAAGAGAAGAATCTTTCACTCTTTATAAGAAGTCCCTTTCAAACAGACCTAGTGAAATGTGAATTAAGGAGATGCACAGTGGCTGGGAGAAAAAGAAAGAAAAGAAGCCACACATTGCAGGAAAGAGCCTGGTCACCAAAGGAATCAACTACACACTATAGTCATAGGAACTTTGAGCCCCACAGAGAGAAACCATTGAAACCTGTGCAGTAGAGACCCCTGAGAGCCCTAGTAAGGCGTCTGAGGTTCTGGGTTAATGAAATATTCCAATAGAGTAGCACACTTCAAGCAAAGACAGGACAGCTGCCCTACCCCAGGCCCTTTCCAACCTTGCTTTATGCTCCTATTCATGTATACTTTTGATGACATCACTCATAAAGAACTGGGAGATATGAAGATAGTGTTCCCTGGAGTTCTGTGTCCCATTACTGCGACTTATAGGGCAGTAACCCGATCAGTAGCAAAGGCAACAGAAGCATGGTACCTTGGAAATGCTCCTGTGGTTGGATCAGAAAGGGCGGTTCTTGCAAACCTGAGCCCTCTACAAGTCGAATCTATGCTAGCTTCAGGTAATTAATGTCAGAACTGAGTCGTGTCCTAGGACATCTTGTTGGTTGTATGGTATCAGCAGAGAACTGATATGGAAGACCACCACACATTTATTGTAAGTATTCTAAGAAAAAGAGTAGGACTTTACCCTCCCAGGCCAAGCTTGGGTAAAGCAAACTTAGCATAAAATGCTAATCTAGGAAGTAGATGTTATAGAACCAATTGATTCCACAATGTAGAAAGGTGATTTCAAGAATGAAGCACTTTCTGATTCTGTGGATAAGAGCTCCAGTCCTTCTCAGTGCCACTGTATACCCTGTTGAATTTCAAGGCAGAATCTCATCTCTCGTCCAAGCATCCAGACCTTCAGCTCAGAGAAACTACTCCTTGTTTTTCCATTAAGATGCATTTCTACCCAGAGTGTTTTGCTCTTCTCCATAGTACAGACTCCTACTCATCCTGCAAAACAAAGGGCATATGTTATTTCAACTTCTTCAAAACTCTGTTAGTCTTTTTTAAATACTGTGTAAAATGTTCCATTGCCTCCATAGTCATACATGCCTGTCTTTCCTACTAAAGCCTGGACTGTAAATGGCTGGAAGAAACGAGCCATGAATTATTCATCTCTGTATCCTTGCATGCAACACAAAACCAAGTCCACAGGAACTGTTCTATATAAGTCTAAGGAAAGGAGTGTGTGGTGACTTCTCTGCTTTTAGCCCATCAACTTTACCTTGAAGTCTGGCCATGTCAGAATGGAGAACAAGAAAGAAATCTCACCCACAACTGTGCTGAGCTCTACAGGACATGTGCAAAATCTGAATGAATTCATTTTGACCTTTCCTGACTCATAGAACAGAAAGCAAAAGTCTCAGCCCTGGGTGTCACAAAGGTCGCTGCTCTCCAAAGTCACATGCTGCTACCTCTCAAGGTTCTGTGCCTGCCACCTTCTCCTACCTCTCCACCTTAGCACCTGCTACCTTCTCCTACCTTTCCACCTTAGCACCTGCCACCTTCTCCTACCTCTCCACCTTAGCACCTGCTACCTTCTCCTACCTCTCCACCTTAGCACCTTTGAAAGTTCAACCAGTCATTGTCCACATACCTCCTCACAAAGGATTTGTGCTCTCTGACATGGCTGATGGAATTCAATCCATGCTTTCTTAGAATCCTAGAGAAAATATGTGTTCTACAAGAGAGCCAAAATAGAGAAAGTTTGGAACACTCATGAAAAACTTCGATGAAGTGATGGGTGCTCCTTGCTTTTGTACAGATCCCAGCCTGCTAACCCTCTTCTGGGTTTTGTATTTTGAGAAGAAAGCCATTTATGTACCAATTTTCAGAAGGAATGGTTAAGTGGTCGCCCTGAACGTAGACATTATCTCACCTAACTTGCTATGTAGCAGTGACATCTACTGGGGAACATTGTCACTTCAGGGCTCCTGTTTTCATACTGGCCTTAGTAACTTCAAAGTGTTCACTCGATTTATCTTCGTAGCAACCTTATAAGGTGGTTAATGTTATGATTTGCAGTTATTACATGATGATGCCAAGACTCAGAGCAACCCAGTAACTGGCCTGGTGTCACATAGCAAACGTAGGGCAGAGCTGGGATTTGAATCCAGAAGAGGGTGACCTCAGAGCCTGCCCTTAACTATCAGTACTTGCTACCTCTTGGACCATCTATCCTCTTCCCTTCAACTGTACCCGTTACCCAGCATCTTACCTGCTGCTCTGAAATCAGACTATATATGAAACTTTCCTACCAATAAATCCTGCCATGGTGATCACACCCATGCACCTCACTCCCTATTTGTCATCCTAGTATATAACTCACTAACAACAATAGATGCTCCAGAGATAGTATGGAATACATTGTGCATGAGTGAATGTGAGTAATAAACAAAACCCAGTGTGTGTGGGTTGTAGACACAGTATGTGGAGGCAGAACCATGGGGAAGAAGTGGCTGCCTCCTTAGAATGGTAACCATTCCCACAGAGTTATCAGAAAGTATATACACAAGATTATAGTTAACAATGTGCCAATCAAGGAAACCATTAGAAGATCCTCACAGGTCTTAGGGTAGAGTCCACATTTCCTAACTTGAAACAAAATATTCCATAGCATTTGGCTCCTGCTGACCTCACCCACCTTCCCAGCACTACAGCAAATGCCCCTCTGGCTCCAAAGTTGCTGTGTTATTTTCCAAGAAATCTTCACACACCTGCAGGCTCTGGCATGGTGTGTCATAGGAATCTCTTATTTGGCAGAATATAGCCCTTTCCACCCTGCCTGAGCAATCTCTACTTCTTTCTCAAGAACTGGGTATCAGCTCCTCCTGGAAGCTTCCAGAGGTGTCCATCGTTGCTGAGAGACTCAGCCTTGACCCAGCAGCATGGAAGGTAGAGGAAATGTTAAAAGTTTCAGTCAGCCCATAGCCAAAGCTGAAGCCCAGGTTGGCCATTTAGTAGATAGGTGACCCATGCAAGTTAATTAATCCTTCTGAACTTCAGATTCTCCCTCTCATTTTCAATCTTTGGAAATTTGGAAGCGGTGCCTACTGCATGCTAAGGTAAATACTGAGTGAGCAGCTGAAGTTATGTGTTTGAAACAGTTCTCAGTAAAGGGTAAACGTGTTGGCTGCTGTTCAGTGCTCTATCTACTCATCTCTCTTCCTGCAGTCTGTAAATTGTTCAGCCAGACACTGTTTTGGGGGGCTGGAGAGATGGAACAGCAATCAAGGGTGTGGTACATACTGCTCTTCCAGAAGATTCTAGTTTGGTTCCCAGAGACAAATTTTGTAGTGGACATCCTGAAAACCTAACTACGTACGTGTTAGAAAATGATAAATATTTACGGGAAGGAGGTTGCATCTTTAGGAAGAAACAAACAGGCTATGGAGATAGCTGAGCAGGCAAAAGCTGGAAGACCTGCATTTGATCATCAGGAACCACAAATAGTAGAAAGAAAGAACCAAGTCCAGCAAGTTGTCTGCACTTCTGTCATGACATGACCCACTCTCCTTCCCCCAGTCAGTTCAAAAATAAGAAACACACATAAATGTAACTTTGAAACCCACTGCTTTTGTACCATAAGATCCACCAATGAAAATATATTAAAAGAAAGATACATGCACATCTTTCAAACATGGCCAGGGAGAGAGGCTGAAACTATTTAGGGAGAGGGCAGATCAGAGACGCAGGGGGGACACCGATGGAGAACAGGAAGTGCATTTCACCACGGCTCTGACTCTGCTTTCTCTGCACAAATGTCATTGGTGGTTTCATCCTCTCAGTCCCTCTGGCTTTTCAAATCCACCCTGTGCTAGGACATCTTTTGAACATAATTGCTTCCACACATGGAAAGCACATTGAAGTCATTCCGGATGGCCATTACAGAGGCAGAAAAACTGCTGTGATATATTTTTGGGGGGTCAGGACTCAAAAGCCGGAAAGGAATCCATCTCTTAGGGTACCATGTGGTCAGCTTCAAAACGCAATCCACTCCCAAACACCTCCCTGCCCTTCCTCCTAGGTGGCTGGAGATTCCATCAGAACCCTTCTTTTTTGAAGTCATCCTATTTCCGGGGAAGATCTCATTCAAATGCCAGAGGTGCTGCTGCAGAAGACTGGCCTTGTGTGTGTGTTTCAAAGGATCTGTTTCCCATGAAGAGCAGGGGAGTTAAAGACTTAGGCATTGAGCTAGTTCAAACCACAGAGAAACAAAGAGTTGCCACATCTCAAGCACCCTCTTTGTATTGTTAGGCTTTGTGGGAGGGACTTCTAAGCCCTCGGTTTTAAGAGCTACAAAAGAAAGATGTGGTCATGTTGATCAGAAGACCTGGTTGATAGTAGAAAAAGAGGTTCTAAGGAGATGGTGCAGTTAAAAAAAATAACATAGTGCCATGGACATAATTTCTCTAATACAGACTCCAAAGTCCACACAGAATAGTTTAGAAACTGTTGCTAAGGAGACATTGCCATGACTGATCAGATGGATCTCTCCAGAGACACAGAACAAAGAGGAAATGCAAATGATATATGATGGGAACCTATCAGGAAACACGGCTCAAAAAAGTATGGAATCTGTGGCCTGAAAGGTCCAGAATAGTGCTGTAGGACGAAGACTCTAAAATGTGTGGTATATGTTCACCACAAATACAAAAGCTTTAGAGCTGAGAGAGCTGGGAAAGAGATTCTCAGTTGAAACCAAAGGTTTGAGAACCAAAAAGAGGTGCCAATGCCTGTCCTGGGGTCCTCATAGCTTGAGAGTTTGAAGAGCTGAACGATGAGGACAGGAAAGGGATAGCATCCCAGTGCTGGAGGAAGGCACAGCCATTGTCCTCTGCCTGTTTCTGTTCTCTTGGGGCCAAGACCAATTGGATCATGTTATCAGTCATACCACTGAGGGCAGAGTTCCACCACACAGTCTGCTCAAACTCACATACTAATCTCCCCAGGAAACACCTTCATAGACATACCCAAGGACTTACTTCCCCAACCTCCACCCAAATTATCCCCCCCACACACACTCTTGCCTCACATTAACACATGATCTATTCATTTTCTTCTCATTCTCTCCCATCAGATCTCAGCCTCAGAGTAAAGCGAGTGAAGTCTGCTACAGGACCCTCAGCTGCCTGGCCTTCCACTTGCTCAATAAGATAGATGCTTCCCCTACCCATGCTAGGCACAGGCAAAGCACTGGTGACCAAGAAGCTGGAAGTGCAGCCTTGTAACATGGGGTTACAGATGTGGACCACTCTGACCAAGCCAGACTGTAGATGGCCATGTGTTGGCTGCCATTAAATGTTTGTCATCTAGTACGGATTCATTAGACAAGAAAACAGCCAAAATATTTTCATACAGAGATGTTCCCTCAAGATATAAAAGGCTGTTTGTTAGTGTGACTTTCTTCACAGACGTGACAATCACTCGGCACATTGTGAGGAACATGATTTGGGCGTGGCTTTTGCGATTCTGCATCTGCACCTCTTACTTGACTGTGGCGAAAACACAAGCCCTTGAAATAAGTTGTGTCTCAGAAATGTAACTTTAATTTTTTTCAAACCTTATTTTTAATGATGGTTTTTAAAGGCTTTAGCCTCCCTTGTAGCCCACCACCTACCAGAGGTAGTGGAAAAGAAAGGATTGAGGGGCAGTGGACCTGTTTAGAAAGGTTCTTTGGAGCAACTCTCATCTGTGTTGTCTGGAAATTGG
Organism: Tokudaia tokunoshimensis; assembly: GCA_036184795.1. NCBI lineage: Eukaryota > Metazoa > Chordata > Mammalia > Rodentia > Muridae > Tokudaia > Tokudaia tokunoshimensis. The sequence continues at coordinate 25,495,807 of BTHU01000013.1, read as the reverse complement.
CAGTTCAGTTCACAGATTAATAGTGGCAGCTCAATCCATTCTCAAACACTTTATGGACACACCAGCAGTCCAGTTCAGTAGAGTCGGGATGACAAACACGAATCAGCAGTGGTGGCACTACCTAGCAGAGACAGCCAGGCCTCAGGCTCAGCACAAGTCAACAGGGCAGGCTAGGAGGAATGCCAGAAGTTCTTGGCTGTCTCTCTCAGGAAAGCAAAGACCAGCAAAGACTCTAGAGCCACAAGCATTGTACAACTAGCTCTATAAACAAGCCAAGCTCAGCCTCCGTCACTGTCTATTGAGTCCTTTTTATACTCTCTCTAAACGTCATGTGTCCTCCACAGGTCTTGCCTCAGCACGTGTCTTGTCTTAGCATGTATATCTGCCTCAGCTGATATCACTCTGCCAATCAGCCCAAGTCCACAAAAAATGACAAAAAATTACAACATACCACCAGAAGTTTTTTTTTTTTTTTTTTTTGGTGCATTTATAGAGTCCCGACAAACACAGCTCAACTACACAATATAAGACAGACCAATACATACATTTTAACAAAAAATCCTTCATCATGTGTCCTTTCAGATACTTGCTTTAACAGAACATCCTTTTACCTGTGTATACTTTAGCTAAACATTCCTTAGGACTTTGCCTTAGTCTTTCACCTGTGACCACTTCAGTTAAGTGTTTCTTCACATTTTTCTCCCAAGAAAACACCATCCAACACAACTTTCCAGAAAAGCTTTAATTTCCCACTTCACAGAAAGTTTGTTTGAATCACTCAATGCTACCATTCTTTGTACTGTTTCATAAGGAAAAAAAAAATACTGCTTTCCAAAGTGTGAGTCAAGCCAAGTGGCACGTTAGTGTGTTTAATTAACCCTTTCACACATTGAAAGAGCTGCCCTAATGTCCAGACACCACTGATGTTTTGTTAAAAATATATTCTTCCAGTGTGTGTGCTAGCTCATTTGAAATTACTTTTTATGCTCTCTCATGAAATGTAGAAGTCTAATAATTGTTTTCACAATAAAGAGAAGCAAGATAGTGCTGCTTTCACGTTCTGCGCAGATTGGGTACAAGACCCTTGTGGCCAGAAAAATCCCTTATTTGAACAGCAGAGTATTTGTATAAAAACTTATGCACATTTTTGTACATATTCCAAATTACTTCTAGAGAGAATATAATATCCAACATAATAAAAATTCAAGGTAAATTGCTGGTGTGCTATATTCTTTAGCTGATGATAGAAGAAAATTGTCTGAACATGCACATTATAGATATTTTTTTTTTACTTATGTACTTTCAAACCTTGGTTGACTGTGTCTATAGAGGAAAATGCTTTAAATTTGCAGATGTGAACCCTTGGATACTGAGAGCTGGTTTTATATAAAATTCAAAGCCCACTGAGCAGCAACCTGTAAGCAGGTAGAACACACTCCTCTTCTTCACCAGTAAGTAAAGCTTAATGGGAAGTGGAAAGAATCTTGGAGAAGCTCCAAGTAGAAGACAAGACAGACTGAGTGCTGGCTGAGCATAGATGATGGGGCATAAAGAGAGCTTTTCCCATAAAGTACAAGAATTAGGAAGAGGATAATGAAAGAGAGGAGGTGAACAGAACAGAGGAAAAGCAGGAAGTGAGGGAGAGAGGAAGGGAGGGAGGAAGTGAGGGAGGGAGGGAGGACCTTGGACCAAGGAAGGTTTTTGGCTGAGAATATGAACAGTATATTGATAACGCATTGTACAGACTAAATAAAATAGTTAAGTGCTTCTTTTGGCAGTTAGTGAGGGGCTAGAGACAGGACACGGTGCTTAAGATCACTCATTGCTCTAACAGAACTAGGTTTGTTCCCAGCCTTCACCTTGGGCCGCCCAAAACAGTCTCTACTCAAGAACTCCAGGTTCAGAAACCAATGCCTTTTTCTCTAAGAGCACTCCACTTCTGTGCATATACTCACACATATGTAATTTACAATAAAATATGTATTTTAAATAAAATTAAATAAGAATGGCACTGAGAAGAATAACAATCAAAAAACTATCATATACATTTGAGAACTATCTCCTTAACAATTAATTCTTATAAACTCCTGTAGTAAATGTTCAGGGCACTTTAAGAATCCATCTCCTTAATATTTTCCTTGGTCATACTAGAAAGTTTACTTTGTTCACAAAGTCTTAAAAGGTAATTCTCATAAGTGTAATGGGCTAGTTAGACATCTCGGGTCCCTTATAAATCATATTCCTTACAGATGAGTGAGACTAGTTGTTAACAGCTGCTGCTGTCACCACCTGGTGGCCACACTCTATATAATATTTCTTAGTAATGAGTGCATTGACTGAAATCCTAAACATGTCTTAGGGGTACACATATCGCATACACTGGAAGGGGTTCTAGCAGTCGCCTTCATCACATGCTTTCCTAGCCAAATACTTGATGATACTTTGGAGCATGCTTGAAGATGCCTGAAGCAGTAAGGTAGATTTTTGAAGGTCACCTTTTGCCAACCTTCAATGTCGTCGATGTCAGAACAGCTCTCCTCTGGTATCCTTAAATCCCTGGCAGCCTGGATTCAAATGCTAAGGCATTACTTTGAAGACTCAGGTAAAATCAAACTGGGCAATGGCACCAAAGGCGCAAGCAAAAGAGTGGAAAGGGGAGAGAAATTGCACAGCATTGAAATGCAAAAGCCCGATGTGTCCAAGGCCACTAGGAGGAGCATGGGGATCCCATGACATTGGGTATGCTTCTCGGTCATATGTTGTACAGGGGGTTTGTGTCTAAAGCATACAAAGGCCTGTTGAGATTCAATGACAAAAAACTCAGTTTTAAAAATGGCCACAATATCTACATAGCTGCTTCACTAAAGAAATCTAGAACAGTCAATAAACATATGGAAATTATGCATAGATTCCAAGAAACAGAGATGCTAATTACAATGAGATGCTACTGTATGCACAAGGAATATGGCTAGAGTCCAAAGCTAGTGATGAGTGAGAGGGTTGGGAGCTTGGACCCTCCTCTCATAAGTACCATGAAAGCATAAAGTGCTGGAGCTATGATGGAAAACCACTGGAAACTAATCAAAGGTCATCTTCAGACTGGGAGTCAATCTCAAGTTACAAGTCACAGAAAAGAGAAATGGAAATCTCCACCCAAATGGTACATGAATGCTCATTCAAATATTATTTCTAACAGGCAAAGATCGAAAACAAGTCCACGTTGATGCTAGCAATCAACTGTTATCCATCATTAAAAGGATAAGAGGTCCACTCATGTAACACAGCCAAGCCTTGATGATATTCTGCAAAGTAGAATATGTCAATCACAAGACAGAGTATTTTGATATTACACTGATATGGAGACATTCAGAACAGTCAAAGTCAAAGGAATAGAAAGTAGATTTGTGTTTGCCTGGGCCCTGGGTTGGGGGCAGGGGTGAGTCTGCAGGATGATGTAGAAGGTTTGTGGGATGTCTGAGGGGATGAACATGTTCTAACATTGATTGCTGCAATGGTCATACTCCACAACAAATAAATGACCCCACCGAGGTGCACACGTTAAATGAGTGATGTTTAATTGGTGTTTGTAAAAGTCATTTTAAAAAGCACCACAGCACATTTCAATGTGAGAGGGGAGGCTTTTCCATCCCGAAAATAAAATAATGTTCTAGAACAAAGAGTTTGTCAAAATGTTAATCCAACGTGGGAGGTTCAACTTTTTATAGGGAAAAAAAATCTTCCATAAAAGCTAAATTGGACCTTGGGCGGCATTTTTATTTCCCATGAAAGAAGACTCTTTTGTGATTTTTGTGCCATTCACCAAAATGGGGAAATAATACAATTTCACATTGAATCTAACAAGATGCTGTCTAGCTGCATAAAGCAGATTTCTCCTCCACAAATTATTCTTGTTATTGATATCCCATTCATTTGTATTCTCTCTCTCTCTCTCTCTCTCCTCTCTCTCTCTCTCTCTCTCTCTCACACACACACACACACACATACATGTTCACACATGAACATCACTAGAACACTAGAACATCAGGCTCTAACATGGAATATTCTGGAAACCTTTTCTACAGAAGCCAAGCAGGCCCCAGTCAGACTGGCAGAGGCAACTATTTAGTTCAGAGTACATAGATTCCTGAAAGCACTACCTCTAGACCTATAGGGCTCTCTGAAACAAATCCCAGGATCTGTGCACTACAGTGCACTGTCCACACAACTCAGTCTCCCATAGACCTTCCAGTGTGAATTAAACCAGCCCAATCTTTCATTCCTATCTGATTCAGTTACAGTCACAGACATGCCTCGCAGAGGATGAAAGACCCGTTTTTCATGACCTTCCTCGTTTCTCCGAACAAAGCCCAGTGTCAAAATCTTTGAAAAGCACATATTATAGTAAAGAACCAGATTCAAAAAAAAAAACTGTTTGGAAGCATTCATGGCAGAGAGAAATAATTTTCTCTCTTCCATCTCCAAATAAAAAACAACCTTATGATGTGTTCGATGGAAACGTTTAAATATTGAACCGGTGCCAAAAAGTGATTTGTAAGCCTCAATAAATTTCATGAGATTTAAAAATGGTATTATTGTCCCATCTGACAGTGTCTTTCAGGACTTGGAGCTGTGTGGCCCAGATTAGGGGGCCTTCCGATGAAAAGTGGGTGTGCGGCATGCTTGACTTACAAATACTGTGGCACAGAAAATACTTGAAAGACGCATATTCAACTACTCGACTTGCAATTGCTAGTTACTGGTATCAAACCTGCCTCCTACATGGGGTGATGCATCTTTTCCTTGAGGAGAAGTTGATAATTACAGCCCAAAGTTTGTTTCCAGAAAGAAGCGGGGTGTAGAGACACACACAGACTGGCAGGTATCTTGGAAAGGCCACTTGAATCGGCCCTCAGAATAGATGCCCATAATTGATATTTAAGAAAATGGGCAGCTGATTCTCTGTGGGATAGGCGTGATATTCTCGTGCATAATATGAGTCCTTTTTCTATGGTGTATGATGTATCATAGACAGTGCTAAGTGCACAGCACAGCAACGGCTTATTCTACAGTCCAGTAAAGCCAGGGGTTAGAAGGACATTAGAGAAAGGTCTGTTTTGTTCCTGGTTTTCTATGCTTTGTATCCTTATCTGGCACACTTGGTGCAGACAGCATCCCTTTTTCTAGCCCCTCCTGACATGCTGCAAAGCACTGAAGAAGAAGGAGAAGAAAATGAGAGAGATGCTTAGAGGGAGGGGGGGGGTGGGACAGGATGGGTCCTTGTTCACTCTCAGCTGCTCTGGAGCTCAAAACAAGCAGAAGATTGATGACATTCCCCGGGTGTACGGGAAGATCTCTGTGTGAAAGGCTCCTCAGGAGGCCTGATAGACTTGTCATCTCTTAATAAACATTGCTGAAGTGTTGGGAGGAGAGAGCCAGGGCAGGAGAAGGGCATGGCCAAGAAGCATTCTCCCTTGACAATTTATTTAGTGTCTCCTGTTCATGGTAGCTCAGAGATACAGCCCTGATTCCCCCATTAGGGATCCCCCTGGAGGTCTCAGGAGACCTAGAGAGAGAGAACTTGGGGAATCCTGATCCTCCTTCATTTGCGACCTTCCTAATTGCCCAAATTCATTTTGCATCTGCATTCAGAGTATCCTGGAAGGAACGGAGAAGCCCAAATACTGCATGCAGACCTTTCTTTCTCCCAGCAAGCAAATCCTGCAGACCCTGGTCTTTTTTTATTTTTTTTTTCCTGCCAGTCCCTAGGACATTTGTTCTCTGGGTTTTCAGATAAATGAAGACAAAGTGTCTTTCCAGTGTAAAGGCGCTCTGCAGGGAGAACTCTACCCCAGGAGAGAATTTCATGATGTTCTTCACATCCTGAACCTCTCTACCCAGGACTTGATTTTTTTTTCCTTCTGGTAAAGCCCTTCTGAGGCCAACCTCCTGTGCATATAAAGATCCATTCCCTGCTATCCATTACTCAGTGTAGAGAATTTCTGAATTTCCTCCCCAAGAAACTCATCTGCTTCTCTCTCTGAAACCCAGGTTGGGAGCTAGCACCAACACCCTGACCACAGATACTACAGACTGTGTGGGCATTCGTATGGGTGGACGAATTCCACACTTGCCATTAGCCATCCTCATCTTGAGGCCAACGTAGCTTGTCTCTTAAAGAAAATTAACCTCGAGATGTTCATTAGGATGTTTAATTCTACTTCTTGAGGGACAATCCATACATCTACACCAAATCCTTTTAGAAGGCAAAGACGTAAAGTCCCTGTGTGGCACCAAGGCCCTTGTAGGAAATAAGAGTGTCATCTGGTATGCTGCCCGCAAAGATAATAAAGACAGTGATGAAGATACTCGGCGACATCTCCAAAACTGCAGATGTTGTTCATTATGGTAAGCCAATCCCACAGGTACCTCTACCTCAGGCAACACAAGACAGAGTTTTAGTCACTGAAATAACAAAAAAATCTAAATCTAAATAGAGCTGCAGCCTAAGGCTGTGCTAGGGTCCTACAGACCCATCTCTTTCTAACTAAAGCTGGAGTCTCTAGGCTCTGTTTTCTCCACAGAAAACTGCTCTTCTGGTATTCTCAAGTCTTTTATGTGTAACATGTGTGTGTGACCAAAGAGCGAGTCTACATTCTCATCTTGAAATAATTGCGATTAATAAATTACAAGAGCTCGGCAGCACAAGCTTCAGTCTCATGGGAACACTGTGATGTTTATATTCCTGCAAGTCAGCCTTGGCCTGAACTCAGAATGTCTACCCCCAAGGAAGTTTACAGAAGGCCTGGACTAGGAGTTGGGGGGGCAAAAAGGGGGTGGGGTTTACTCTTGGGACACTCCTCTGGAATCCTTGTTTGTTCCCTGGGAGGGCATTAGGGCCAACTGTGTCTTTGTTGTCCCTCAGTGCTTCTCAACTTCAGACCCCACACCAGCAAAGAACGTTAAGAGACAACACTGTACCTGCCTTAGTTTTCCAGCATTCAAGGGGAGAGTATGGCAGGAGGATCTGGGAAGATCACGGAAGGATTGTTGTAGTATCTTGGGGAGATCTGTGGAAAGATCCGTGGACCTGTGGGAAGATCGGTGGGAGGATCAGTGGAAGGATCCGTGGAGGATTATGGGAGGATCATGAGAGGATCATGGGAAGATCTGTGTGAGGATCTATGGGAGTGTCTGCAGGAAGCCGCCAGCAGCCATTTTCTCTGTAGCAACTTTGCAGACACATTAGTCGGGAACCTGGAAAAGAACTCTCCTGGAATGGAGGTGATGGAGTTAGCTGATTAACTTTCAGAGATTCTTCCTCCACTCCTTTATTCCTTCTTCCTAAAATTTTTAGAAACATCATTTATTTTGAAATATTAGAGTTCACTATGTCCAAATCCTTAGGTTCAACCTGAGTGAACAACAAAAGAGTAATCAGCCCCCTGTTCTTGGGTGAGGCTGGCTTTGGTCCCATGCCGGCCTTTATCACTTTACACTGTTTGACTTCACTAGTGTTTTGAACTCACCCACTGCATGTATCGCCATCCTGTCACTTGTGAAGTAATGATTAACCATGGTTAATGCCTTATAATAGTGATGTAATATCATGTAGCTATGATTATTATCATTGTAGATTTGTACTTAACATTATTGTTATCATTACCAGGAACAACTAAAATCTCCCTTATTAGTTTATCAAACCTTCATTAACTGTGTCCCATAGGGTCAAAGATGAGTGACAGTATTAAAATCTAACATGAATGTACTTCATCACCTGTCCACCTAACCATAAAAGCAGTATCAGAAATGATCAATGCCCAGACCAAATCAATGCTGGGGAAGGGGAGATGGAAGTAGCTAGAAGAACAAGGAAACAAAAGAATTTTTACTTTGTCTCCCAACTCAATTGTCAGCCTGACTCAATTTTTCTTGGCTTCATTGTAGGATTACAGAGCAACTTTTCCAAACATTATGAAATAAACAGTTCTCTAGACTAGTTAAAAGACATCCACCGGGCCAGAAAGTAGCTCTGAAGGTAAAATACTTGCTTTGTAAGAACTAGATTAGGGAGTTCAGGAGATGGCTCTGTAAGAGCTCTTACTGCCCAATTGTGAGGCCCTGAGTTCAAATCCCCAGCATCCATATACAAAGTTGGGAGTAGCCTCACATGCCTGTCACTCCAGCACTGTGCAGGGTGCAGAGACTGGAAGAGTCTACAGCCTTGATGTCCACCAGCCTACTTCTAGGTTCAGTGAGAGGTCATGTCTTGGGTGGAATAAGTCAGAGAATGATACAGCAGATTTCTGACATCCTCCTCTGGACTCTGCATGCTCATGTTTGAGCAACTGCACACAAGGTCACATACACCATATTCACAGACACATACACACAAATAAATACATAAATAAATAGAATTAGTATCTAACTTTGATCTACACATTTAAAAAAATCTGGGCCTGCTAGCACACACTTGTGACTCCAGCACTGGAGAGGCAGAGATCAGTGGATCCCTCCCTGGTCAGCCAGCTTATCCTACATCATGAGTTTCAAAGGCAGTGAGAGACGCTGTCACTAAAGAACAAGGCTAGCTGGTCCTGAAGAATCTGAAGAATCACACCCAAAGTCATCCTCTGCCTTCCACTTGCATGTACAAACATGTACATGCACACTGATACATGCAAATGCACTGACACTTCCTCACACACAGATTCACACAGAGACATTCCCCTATGGATTTGTGCTTCAGGATCATCTGCTGCTGTCTGACCTTTAACTGCTCTTAGTTACTTTACTATTGCTGTTCCGTCACATCATGACCAAGGTTAGTCATAAAGGCGAGTGTTTAATTGGGCTTATGGTTTCAGAGGGTAAGGATTCCATCGTAGCAAGATAGCACAGCAACACACAGTAGCAACAGGCATGCGGAACTTGTATCTTGGTCCACAAACAAGAAGCAGAGAGGAGGTTCATGGGAGTGGCATTAGTCTTTTGAAATCTCCTAGCCTGCTCCCAGTGGCACACCTCCTCCAACAAGGCCACACCTCCAAACCCTTCCCAAACAGTTCCACTGTGTCCAAATAGTCAAACATATGACCTTATTGGGGTGAGGGCACATTCTTATTAAAACCACCACAATTACCATCCTCAGTAAAAGAAAGACAGACTTTCATCTATCCTTAAGCAGCTTCATAGACTCTACCTTAGGAGGAGAAGGTAGGGAAATTGTCTGAGCATGTTGAAAAATGCCAACTCACCCGGTTATACCGGCTTACCATGCCTACTTTGAAAGACTCTTGCACTATCAACTGTACTGTATCTGTCACCTCATATTCCACACATATTTATATGATTGGCCTGGACCATAGAGATTTTTTTTAAAACACCCTTCACACAAATTCCAGAAGTTAATGATATACTCTGTGGTGGTTTGAATAAGAATGGCCCCTAGAGGTTCAAGTATTTGAATGCTTGTCTTCCAGCTAGTGAAAAATTTGGGGACAGATTAGAAGGTGTAGATTAGGTGAAGTAGGAGTGTCAACTGGAATGGGTTTGGGGGTTTCCAAACTCCATGCCAGGTTCAGTGTTGGTTTCTCTCTGCCTACAACTTAAGGGTCATAAGAGTTCTCTGTTTCTGCTCCAGCACTATGACTACCCACAATCATACTCCCTGCTATGATGATAATGGACTAACCTATGAAACTCTAATCCCCCAATTAAATGCTTCCTTTTATAAGTAGTCTTGGTCGTGGTGTCTCCTCACAGCAATAGAACAGTAACTAAGGCATACTCAGAGGACATCAAAACTGTTGCCAGACCTAGGAGGCCACCTCAGGGTAAGCCTTCCTCTGGTCTCATCTCCATCCAGTGGACCTGGTTTATGAGCTCTGTTCTGCCTCATGGACTGGGTGATGAGGAGATGCTCATTCTGATGCAACCTACTGCATTCCTTCACACACTGATCAGAGCCACAGGAGGAACAACTGCAGCTTTGGATTTGGGTTACAAAACAGAACAGACTTCTGACTTTACTTTCTAGTCATTCTTGTTCCCTTTCCCAGCCGAGTCCTGTAGGGGCTGAGGAAACAATGGGGGGATAACCCCTTACTTTCACACTCGTGCATGTCACTAGCATCGTTGTTTCAATCCTCCCTTTTTCCAGTCCAAACAAACAGTCTGTCAGAACTAGAAGCCAGTTGTGAGTCATAGGCAACTTTCAGGCCCCTTACCTAAAGGATTCTGCTGCCACTTGTCACAAGTTCGGGGGCAAGTAGGACAGAAGCTCTCCCATCTTCCCACTCTGCCATCATTGCTGTGGGGTTTCATCTTGATGCTCTGAGGATGACAGCTGCACATTCAAGCACCCTGCCTGCATTCCAGACAGAGAAAGACAAAAGAGCAGCGGGTGAAAGGATAGATGAGTCCCTTCTGTCCTTTTTAAAAGCTTCCCCAGAAACCTTATCCAGTAACTGCCACTTCCACTTCACTGAGCAGCACCTTGTCACATGTGTCTTAGTTCCTAATGGAGTCTGAAGATCAAGAATCATTTTTTTTGGTTTGTTTGTTGTTGTTGTTGTTTTGTTTTTTAAAAATAGGCTCACCACCATCCTAAATTAAATCAGAATGTGGTCACCAGTAAAGAAGGAGAGATTGGGAACATCTGCCAAGAGAATGGCGTTTGATGCAGAGACTAAGGTCACCACAGACATCTGTAAGTGAGAAATTTGACGTCTAATTCATAAGAATGTTCTATAAAAGCACTACAGGAAGTGAGAGTGGAAAGTTCCCTGGGCTGAGACTCCCAAGGCCAAGAATGAAAGCATAGGTGTTGGGTACGAGTGGATTCTAAAGTGAAATGGAACATGCTCTGGGTGCGCTTTGTGAGAGAACCACACACAGTATCTGACTTTTGTCATGGAGGTTACAGGACACAGAAAACGAGCATTTGACCCTTCCCTGGCAGGGACTAGGGCAGGAACTTAGGCTTAAGTCCTGGCCTAAGGGACGAACGAAGGAGCTGCCTGTCCTCCGAGTATGATGTAACCCCTGCAGAGTCCAGGGGGAAGAGTAGGTGTATTCATTTCTTTTTTCATTTTGCTTTGCTTTCAGGAACTAGATGTGGGACCACACAGAAGCAACAGATTCTGGGTTTGTTTTGAAAATGAACTGTAAGTGAGGAGGCTAAATGTCAATTGTAAACCACAGCCTTTCATTTCTTTCTTTATCTTTTATTCACTTTACATCCAGCTCAATGCCCCCTGCCAGTCACCCCTTCCATAATCCTCACACCCCCCCCCATCACCCTCCTCTTCTCCTTTGATAGGGTAGGGGTCTCCTCTGGGTATCCCCACAACCTGGCATACCAAGTCTCTGCCAGGCTAGGTGCTTCCTCTCCCACTGACACTAGTCAAGGCAGCCCAGCTAGAAAAACACATCCCACGGACAAGCAACAGCTTTTGGAATGACTCTACTCCGTTTGGGACCCACATGAAGACCAAGCTGCACATCTGCCTCATGTATGTAGGGAGGCCTAGGTCCAGTCCATATATGTTCTTTCATTGGTAGTTCAGTCTCTGAGAGCCCCAAAGTTCCAGGTTAGTTGACTCTATTTGGTCTTCCCATGGAGTTCCTATCCCCTTCAGGGCTCACAATCCTTCCCCCTATTCTTCCTTAAGTTTCCAAGCTCCATTCATTCTTTGACCACACAGCCTTTCTTAATCTCTATAGTATCTGAATTGCTGTAAATAGGATGTGTACCTCCTGGTCTGTCTGTGTCTTAAGGTTTTACTGCTGGGAACAGACACCGTGACCAAGGCAACTCTTAAAAATAGACAACACTTAATTGGGCTGGCTTAAGGGTTCAGAGGTTCAGTCCATTATCATCCAGGTGGGAGCAAGGCAGCATCCAGGCAGGAATGGTGCAGGAGGAGCTGAGAGTTCTACATCTCCATCTGAAGGCTGCTAGTGGAAGACTGACTTCCAGGCAGCTAGGGTGATGATCTTAAGCCCATGCCCACAGTGACACACCTACTCCAACAAGGCCACACCTCCCAATAGTGCCACTCCCTGGGCTAAGCATATACAAACCATCACAGTCTGGGACACTTCCAAAGGATGTCTGTGACACTACCAACTTAACAATAGCTCTCCCTCCTACTTTCAAATGTATTTTATGCTGGATGATAAATTATGTGGTTACTGGGCAATACAGGATTCTTACTGATTCCAAGAGCTGGCTTCCCAACCTAATATTTCCTAAGCTTCTAAACTGGAAAGGCACTGCCAAACTTCTTCTGAGCAAACTCATGCAGCCAGTTAGTAAGGTCACTTTGAAGCACCAATTTGGCTATGCAAAGATCAAAAGGAGCATCAACAGTGGATGGCTAAATTGCTTTCTCGGAAGCATAATTCTAGGTAATCAGAAGAACTTTCAAACTGATTAACAAGTTTGACAAAGTCGAGGGCCTAGGAGACAGAGGATGACAGCATTGATCCTTCTGGTTCTGTGCTCTTCAAACACTGAGCAAATGTGTATGTGCATGTCAGCAATGGGGCTGGCAAGCTGTGTGCTTGTCATGGATTCCCACACGTCTGAATTGAGCCTTGTCAGTGCATCATACGTTCAGCAATTATGATCATCACTCATTTTAATTCTCTGGAACATTGTTTGTGGACTGATGGATATTATGTACACATGGGGAAGCATCCTATATGTGAAAATCAGAAAATAGATTGAAAATGGATCCTTTCAGATGACTGTCCCTGCTACTTTTGGCATCTCTCCCAGAAGAAAAACAGAAGAGAAAGAGAAGAAAGAAGCAAATCTGGCCTGCACTTCATACAAATAAAAATTCCCTGAAGATAGAGTATGTTGGACAAATGTGATGAGAAATTTCTTTTAAACTTACTTTTTACATATGTTCAATGACAAGAAAATGAGCCAAGTGTGATAGCACTCACCTTAGAACTCCAGCATCCAGAAGCTGAGGCAGGAGAATCAATAAGTTCAAAGTAGACATGTGCTATACAGCAAGACCTTGCCTCAACTACATTCTCTTTTACATTTTAAATGACCCCTTTTAAATTGTGACAGTTCTTTAGTTGCCTTTTGGATACAGTCACACATGTACTTTCTAGTGTGATTATCCTGTACTCAATTTATATTTCTCTAAGTTAATTGTGTATCATGAAGGAGCTTACTGCATACCTTGGTAAAATCCAGCTACATCGACCTCATTGCCCTAACATAACTATAGTTATCTAGGAGTACTTTCAAAGTAATAAATGGTGCTAACACAGCATGACTTTTTCTTTGAGGACCCACCACCACCTGCACCATTAGTCATGACTTCTACCGTGTCAAGATTTCCTCAGATGCTGTGTGGATTAGATTGTTGGCTTGGGATTTTTAAAGTTCAGTTTCTTTTCCTTTCTTTCCTTATTGTGAATCAAAATAGCATGTGTTCATTTAGACTTCTCACGCTTTTCTGATTTGCTGTGATTCCGCAAAGATCGCACATTTCAATAAAAAGTTGTCACATTGTAAAAGCTTGCTAAATGTCAATCAGTGGAATGAGAGCTCTCTCACAGGCTATCTTCTTTGTACAAAGGAGGTATGTGACCACCAAATGCCATTTTTTCACACTGTAAATGAACATTACAGAATTGTGGTTTCCCTACAAAATGCAGGTATCCCCACATTCTTTTATCTGCCACACAGCCTTCAGTGCATAGCATCTTAAGGACTATTGCTCAAGTCCTAGTCTCCCAGTTTTAGAAACTCTTGACTTTCTGGACATCTTCCAAGGATCTGAATCCTACCATCACCTGTCCAATTACCGAATCCCATCGTCACTTGTCACAAAGAGCAGCCTTCCTGAGCTTTCTCAAATCCCTTTTCCAGGACACCGCATCATGACTTTACTTCTCCATTCCATGGTTTGACCCGTTCTCCAAACAGTGCGGATGCATAGCTATAGCCAGTGGTAAAACAAACCTGGTCCATTGCTGGAAGATTACATAGTGCAATCATTATTCTCATCGATATTCTGCTGACTCCATATACCCCAACAAGTTCAGAAGAGCATTAAGTAAAGAGAGGTGACTAATCATCAAGGTCCTTTATTTTCATTCCTGGTCCCAAGCTTGGGACTTGCCAGATTCTTTTCTTCAGGAAGCCATCACCATGCAGTCCCTCCATGTCTTCCATGCAGTTTATTGCACATACCAAAACCCTAGCTAAGAAAGATGCCAGGAGAGACTGGTGCATGCCTGAGAGGATGATTGCTACAAGGTCTGGGGAGGAGGGGTAGCCATACATGTGAGTTGAATATTGATTTCATAGATGATTCTGTTTTTACAAAAGCACATTTTTTCATAATTTTAATTATGTTTAATCTGTATATTCAGTGGAGCCAACTTCTGAGCTCTTGTGATGATTTTAATTTCTAGAAACAAGCAGAAGCTAAGTCTTGACAATTGAGGTGAGTGATGTGATTCTGTGTAAAAACAGATGTGACAATATTGTGATGACACGGATGTTTTCTTCACCTGGGGAAAGAACTGTACAGCACATCCCCAAAGAGGAATTTGCAAAGATGTTCAAGCATTAGCCCTGTGAGGACTGTGAGCTGGGACACTTGAAGCACGAGACTGTGATGAAAACACAGGCTTTGAGGGTTGGCTCCAAAGCCTGATGTTAACATTATGCATTGCTTCTTTGGAGAGCATTTGGTATGTTTTATTTGAGGGGTATCATTGCTCATGTTACAGACTTCATTTGTAGTAAGTGACTAATGCCGGCTTGGAAAAAGGTATTCAGGCTAGCACGCTAGGTCCATGGCCCACAGCTGGGGCTTCTACATTGATGCTTCTATGTTTCTTATTGCAAAGGGAAAAGCTCAAGGTTTGAAAGCCAACTTCTAACATCCAGGTGGGCATTTTAGAATAAACGGAAGAGAATCATATTGCTGTGGAGTGTGGAGATCCAGATTTGGTGCTTTCTGGGTTTGTTTTTTAGTTTTGTTTTTTTTTACTACATACATGTAGAATGTATGATTTATCAGTGCTGACTCTACTTTGACAGATCCAATAAAATGGAGACTCATTCAAGACTTCAAAATCAGCTGGTAGAAAATTCCAGATTGAGATGGCATTTCAACAAAATCTAGAGCAAACCATACAAATATTTATTGAGTCAATATTTTCATTTGTAAAGTATATTCCCCACTACCCCTTCTTTCTCCCTCTCTGTCCTAAGCACTGATTACAGAATTGTGCATATACTGGGAAAATTCTACACCATAGACTCATAGAGTGTATTCATGCAGACACAAACTTTGCACACTGATGTATATAACACACAGAGGAAGAGAAAGTGGATATATATCGAGAATATTTATCTGATCTAGATAGTCTAACTTGAAACAATAAAATATTAATAATGATAAGATATATAGATGCATGCTTTCTCATGGTTATAGCCTTTAATAAAGGAATTCTGTCAGTAACTAGGTACAATATTAACACTAATTCAAATAATGGTAGTAATGTTGATAGAAACATCAAATACAAGATTAAATGATATATCTGATACAAATGTCATAGTAATATTTGTTCATAATAAAATTAGTGCCATAGATGCATATGCAGGAGTCTATTTTAATAGCTATAAATATTATTGAAGTTTGCAAACCTATAAGCAAAAGATATCAAATTCAAAACAATAATGTAAGCAGTTTAGATTTCTTGGTAAATCATCTTGCATTGGAGAATGAACCAAGCTATTTAAAGCCTGTTCGTAGATACTGAACTGAAGGAGAGAGAGGGAGGGAAGGGGAGGAGGGAGAGAGAGGTTGTTGAGGGCAAGGAGACAGCCCACTCTTCCAAAGGAAATCGTTTATAGCTAGATTGGTGGTGATTTTACAGAAGGGGAGAGTTCCAAAGCCAGGGCAGGCGTGTTTCTCCAGCAGGCAGAGTTATGGGGTCAGTCTGCAAGCCATAAAGCTCTGAGGTTTGTGAAAAGCTCTATATGGGCCTCAATAAACAACAATGATCAGGTTAACCTCTTGCTTCTGAGATACTCCTGACTCCCAGCTGCAGCTGGTTCTGGTCGTGAATATGGCCAAAGGCATCCCTGATTGATCCTGTCCTTTTGCAGAGTGGATGCAGAACTACCAAATGACATTAAGGTAACCTCAGGATCGAAGGTCTTGACGAGTATGGTTGTGAGACTATAGCGTGAAGGTGTTTTACATTACCACCATCCCTTCAGCCAAACAAAGAGAAAGCACCCCTCTGTAGAGTGTTTATTTTGTTTAAAGTCCCTCTGATGGGCTCCTGGGCTCTGCAGTTATATAACAAAGTGGTGGCGTAATATATGAGGGCAGTGAGGTGGGAGTTGAACATACCTGTATTTGCAGCCATAATGAGAGCTTGGAGGTAACAAGAGGGGTGATTTGGATAATAATTAATAACCTGAGTTGCAAGCACAACTGGATCCGCATGCAAATTCTATGACCCTGCGGTGGTGCCTCTTGAAGAAGAAGGTGCTTTATTGCCTCTGTCAGGCATTCCCTTCTCAGCTGTGATTCCTCACAGCCTTGGTGGTTTGCATACTGCAGCTAAACATTAGGCCATAATGAATGACAACTCAGCCACTCTGCACACTGCAGAGAGAAGCTGCCATAATTGGCTCCCCCATCGCCATCCCATCCCCCTCTGCAAAGGAAAGCAGGCTTCTGGCGGACACTGCCACATTGATGCGGAAGGACTGAGAATCCAACACACTAGAGGGTGCACAAGGAGTGTGCCTGCGGTGTGTTTTCATGCACCCCAGAGACACAGAGACAGAGCCCTTCCTTCCCACTCGTGGACTCCTCTAACTTGGGGAACAGACCATGAGAGTGTCCCTAGCAGGTGAGCCTGCTCTCCAGACCTGTGTTATGTCCAGGTTCAAGAAAAGAGCCACAAGAATGGTTAGAGCAAAATATCCGAACAAATTTGATGCAATCCCCTCTGAGATATCGCTAAGGGGTTTTTTGTTTTATTATTTTTGGGTTTTTTTTTTTTGAGGAGGGGCTTGTGTTTTTTGTTTATTTTTTGTTTGTTTGTTTGTTTTGTCATCAAACTAAGTGCCACAGACCTCTGTTCTAAATTTCTCTTTCCACAACATATAAGACCTGGATAGCTGCAAATTGTAGTGCTAGCCATAATGACTGTGCACAAGACCGAATATTAGGGGAAACTATTTTATCAAACTTAAAATCAAAGCTGTTAGTTGTCTGTTCAGTCGCTACAACAAAATAACTCAACAGAAGCAACTCAAGAGAGGACTTGTTTATTTTTGATCACGGTTCCTGGGGTCAGGGAATCATGATAGGGGATTCATGGGAGTAAAGGCCTGAGGCCGCTGGTCTAGTTGATCTGCACTCAAGGAGCAGAGAACAGTGAATGACTCCACCCCTTTCATTTTTCTATCCAGTCCGATAGCTAGGATATGCCTTGCCTTAATTAATCTGATCTTAAAAAAAACCCTCATTGACACGCCCAGGGATTTGTCTCCAAGGCAATTCTAGATCCAGTCAAATTGACAATCAACTTTATCTATTATGCCATGTTAATTTAAAAAAAAAAAGTCATCTTATATCAGTTTTCTACTCAAAGCCGCACCTGTAAAGCTTTCTTATATTGAGACAAGACCTACTTCCTGTATCCTGAATTACTTACTAAACAATAGCCTACCTGAGAAGCTTCAATGTTTGCATTTCATTATAAACCAAAGTGACTAGCATAAAACTAGAAACTCAGGTAATGAACAATGTTAGCCTGAGGGGATTTTGAATGTTGAGTGGAAGGTAAGATGCTAGGAGACAGAACAGTTGCCTTCTGGGAGAAGCTTCGTATCTGTTCCTTGCAGCTACTAGAAATTCGGCTGGGATTCTCACTTGATTGCCTTGTTTCAGATAGTCTGATGTGTGATGATCCTTCCTCTTCATAATTCATGAAGAGTGTGAATGATTTGAAAACAAACCGATATCAAGAAATTATATAGACGCTTATAGTTAGCTGCCCAGCATAGCTGTTGGGAGACGAGGCTCTTGAGAGAGATTCTTGAGTTCACTTAAGCACTATAGATTATGAATGAAAAAGATGTAGAAGATTATCTCAGTTTTCTCAGAATAAGCATGACCATTGGGCAGCCAGGTGATAGGAAGGGAAGACTTGTGTCAGAGAGCTGGAGGAGGCAATGGGTCAGATTGTTCGCCTTGCAGTTGACTGTCAACTTTCAGTATAGTCTGTCGGAAGGCCTCTCCCCTCTTCACTCTTCCTGCAGAAGCCTCACTTTCTTGGAAATTAGAAGTGTATTCAAATAAAATGTGATCTTTTGTCCATTTTGAATATAGATATGGATTAGGTTTATCCAAGGAGATAACGCATGGGCATCTTCCGGTGAAACCTTCCAGACAAGATCCTGCCAGGCAAGGAAGGGCATGCCTTGAGCACCTTTGCAATGTTTTCTGTCTCTTCTCCTCAAGTGAAAAATAACTGGGGTGACTGGAGGTCCACCAGACCTGTGTGACACAGACAGAGCAACCCTGGGGACAGAAGCCAATGCCAGCCTGGAAGAACAGACGTGAAGCAGCAGATGTCCTTGAACTTTGTGCAGCCACCAGACTTACCCCCAGCAATGCCTTCAATATGCTTTTACAGGAAAGAACAATCCTCAGTTTGTTTAAATATCTTTGTCAAGTCTGTTTTAACAGACAAACACAATCCTTTACAAACACCAAAAACAAGACTTTCATTTTCATCCTTACACTGAGATGAAAGATCATTGAGAGATTTTTCTTCAACACATGACTAACAGGACTCAATTTACATATTTAAAAATCCAATTGCCCGATGAGGAATGGATAGAAAGAGGATAAGAGAAAACAAAGAAATCAATTAAAAACATATTGCCTTGGTTCCAACTAGAAATGAATAGAGTTTGTAGCAGCACCAGTAGGAATAGTGAAACAGAGCCAAATTCGAAACATTGGCTTTTTTCAGGGAAACACTACAAGTTATATAAGATGTGTCATTTAGCCGTCAGAATCCTTGTTGGAATTTCGTTCCAACCTTCACAGGACATAGTAGAAGCCCAGTAAAGAAGAGGACACAGCAGAGGTTGGCTGCAGTTTTTCAAGAAGAAGATCTTCATCACACATCACAAGACACGGACAGATTAATGATGTGACAAGGATCCAAAAAAGAAAAAAAAATATTAGCACCATATGGGAGACATTTCCTCATCAGTACAGTTCAACCTTCCCCATTTCCTAATTCAGTTCCTCAAGTTGTGGTGATCCCCAACCATAAAATAATATTTGTTGCTACTTAAGAACTGTAACTTTGCTACTGTTATAAATGGTAATATAAATACCTGATATTCAGGGTATCTGGAATGTGACCCCTGTGAAAGGACCATTTGACTCCCACACCAAAGGGTCATGACCCAGGTTGAGAACCTCGACCTCAGCAGCATCCCCTACTCTCAGTGGGTGGGAAGGCAAAGATAAAGCCCTGGCTGGACCAAGAAGAACCCAGTGAACACTCCTCCTTTTGGATTCTACATCAATGGCCACAGAGCAGATCTGACAATGACTAACTGTGTAGCATGACCCAGAGAAATGCCAAACTACCTTAAATATTTTAAAAATGTATTTTGAGAAGTTGTCATATACGTACGTATTATATGTTGAGCACAGACCTCTTCCTCCCCTCTTTGTTTCCCTCCCGCTCTTCTGTCTGTCCTTTTGTCATCCTTAGACAAAGTTATTTCTGATTCCGGACCACATACACATATTTGATTTTCTGTGTCAATAAAGAATCTAGGAACCACAAGGGAACTATGACTCTCTTTTGTTTGGGCCAACAGCAGATTCTGAAGACCAACTAAACCACATACAAAGAAAAATGTCATCCTAAGTTCAAATTATTTCTATGGATTTTTTTTTCAAACAGCACTCATATGGCTCTTTGTAGAAGCATGCCTGAGCCCGTGTGATAGAATGAAGCATAAAGGACTCACAGGCAGCCATAGACTTCTAGAAGAAAAGGCTATTCTGTAAACTGAGAAGGGTGATCTCCGGGGAGAATGCATGAACTTCTAAATGTGTGTTTGGTTTACAATCCACCCCCAGTACAGATAATTTAGAATCATTAACAGTGTTGAAGGATGAATACAACTTTCTTAGTTGAGATTGAAGTTTTAGAATGTTTCTCACAACTAGTAGGACTTAGCTGAGCACTCTACATCAGAAGGACACATGTCAGATCTGAACATTACCATCAAGAAACTTTCTAGAAAATGTTTAATCAGCTAACAAAGTAATAGATTTCCACGTCAGGTTTTCATGCATATTTCATTTCCGTTGATTGCACTTCTGCTCTCTCCTCATCCCCCCGCCCTGCTTCCCTGCTGTACCCTTTCAACCTCCTTTATCCATATTTATTTCCACCTGGATACGTTTAACAGTTAGATGTTAAGATCTTCATGTGAGAGAAAACATATAGTGCTTGTCATTCTGAGCCTTAGATATCTTGTTTATAACATTGTTTTCTACTTCCATCTACTGAACTTTTCATAATTTCATTTTTCTTTACAGCTAAATATAATTTCATTTATATATGAACGTCACGATTAATCAACATTTTCACTGACATGTACATAACCCTGGGCAAATTACTGTGAAATACAGTTTTCTTTCAACTGCTCAAAAGTATTTCCCAAACTTGACCAGAGGGTCATCATCAGCAAAGTCTAAAACATACAAATCATGCAGAAATTGCTTCTGTGTGCGATGCCTAAAACTAGAAGTCTATAGTAAAAGAGAATTCAGCTTGTCAAACATGCTTTAGGTAAGATGCATATCAAAAAGAAAAACTTGGTGAAAGTTGGAGAGCTTGAATGCTGATGAAAGTGTAATATATGAAACTTACAAGGGGCTGGCCAGATGGCTATGTGGGTGAGGGTGCTTGCCAACAAGTCTGACAACCTGAGTTCAATCCTCAAATCCAATGGTAGAAGGTTGTCCTCTGACCTTCATGCATGTGCCATGGTGCACATCCACAGGCACATATACACCCAAAACAATAAATAAATATAATTTTAGAAACAGTGGATGCAGTCAAATATATGACTAGAAGTAAATGTATAGCCTTGAATGTATTAATAGACCATTAAAAGCTTCAAGTCAAGGAACCAATAATACAACTCGAAAATTTGGTTTCCAGGTCTTGTTATTACGACAGCACAGGAGGAAAAATTAGAACACAAAACCAGAAATGGGTGAATCAGAAAGCACATACACAACATAGCATCAACAAAACCAAAAATGCATCTGTTGAAAAACTAATGAAATTAATTATCCTGGGCAAGATTTATCAAAAGAAATAAGACAGAGAAAGAGCCCTTGTAAACCATGGAGAACAGACATTGTCAGATATACATTACATCCACAAAGTATTAGTACAACTTTTCAATTTGAAATTTTCAATAAAATGCATTTATTCCTAAAAAAAATGCAAACTATCCAAAGACAATAAAAACAAAACATCTGAATTCCAGCTTATAAATCCAAATCCCCTGCAATGCAATCACCAAGCCCAGATGGCCATAACAACTCATCCCAACCACTCCAAGAAGAAAACATGCCAGTATTTATACTCCCCAGCACAGGGAAACAAGTTTCTATTTCATTTTGTAAACATATAATCTTGACTTTTAAAAAACAACCAAGTCATTTTAAGAAAAGAAATTTATAGGTCCATCTTTCTCTAGAACATCTTTCTCTAGAAGAGTAAGATACATATACAAATACTATGGAATACATTAGGTCTGATTACTTTAAAGTAGCAACAACAGGTAACTCACACCTTAGACACTGGGAACCCAACAGTTGCTCCATTGTTGAGGCTGAGTACCTCAGTAGCTGGAGAAGTCCTACAGAGGCTGTCTCTTACTGGACAAGCCAGTGACTTAGTAGTTGTTCAATCTACAATGCTGATAACCTTGGCACTCCCAATTTGGCACCAGAACCACAAAAGTTCTTGGAGATCTCTGGGTCCTTAGTCCACAATGGAAGCTTGGAGACACCGGTTCTAATATCAGGGAAGGAATCGGCAATTGCAGCAATAAGGTGCAATAAATCAACTTGGAGGCTAGTGAGGAGACCAAAGAGACAAGAAATCTTCATCTGCCATGTCCTTTTATTTGGACTGCTACCAGAAGGTACAGTGACCATCAGGGTGAGTCTTCCTTCCCACATCAGTTAAGGCAACCAGGACAGTTCTTTAGTTGAGGGTCCCTGAGGGAGTGATTCTTATTTATGACAAGAGAGCATGAAAACCAACCATAACAGATGTTAGAAATGTCAATCATTCTCCAACAACCCACTTCCACTCCTAAGGATGTTGTCTTTACTTCTGTCTACAGAGGCCTCACTGCATTCCTTGGTTGGCTCCACCGAAATACACTGATCCTTTCAGTTATGTCATCTTTCCCTCTCAAGCTCCAAAAGTAGATAGATAGATAGATAGATAGATAGATAGATAGATAGATAGATAGATAGATAGACAGACAGATAGCAGGCAATGTAGAGCATTAGTGAAAGATGTACACAATCATTGTTTCTCTCTCTCTCTATCTCTCTATCTATATCTATCTATCTATCTATCTATCACTATCTCTCTATCTCTCTATCTCCCTCTCTCTCCTGGAGTCATTTTAAGTGAAATAGACATTTTTAAGATGTGGGCTCATAGCCTGGGGAGATAGAATCAGTCTTATTAAAGGGATTACTGATTAGGCTAGGCCTACCCACAATTTTTTTATACCAATATAAGATCTTAATTATACCTTTAAAACTACAATGGCGATATTTCAGTTGAATGGTTGGGAACTTATCATTTCTCTCAGAATTGTATCAGTCACAGACAGGTGAGACATCTCAGTAGATGAAGGTACTTACTGTCAAGCCTTTGTACCTGAATCTGATCCTTACCACATGGTGGAAGGAGAAAAACAAGTCCTGAAATGTGTTATCTGACCTCCATAAAAAAGATCAAAAACACAGGAGACAGCAGTTGTTGGCGAGGATGTGGAGAAAGAGGAACACTCCTCCACTGCTGGTGGAATTGCAAGCTGGTACAACCACTCTGGAAAGCAGTCTGGCGGTTCCTCAGAAAACTGGGCATGACACTCCCGGAGGATCCGGCTATACCACTCCTGGGCATATACCCAAAGGCTTTACCTGCATGCAATAAGGACACATGCTCCACTATGTTCATAGCAGCCTTATTTATAATAGCCAGAAGCTGGAAAGAACCCAGATGTCCCTCAATGGAGGAATGGATTCAGATGTGGTATATCTACACAATGGAATACTACTCTGCAATTAAAAACAATGAATTCACGAAATTCCTAGGCAAATGGTCAGAACTTGAAAATATCATCCTTAGTGAGGTAACCCAATCACAAAAGAACACACATGGTATGCAGTCACTGATAAGGGGATATTAACCCAGAATCTCGGAATACCCTAGACACAATCCGCATATCAATAGATTTCTAAGAAGATGGAAGGAGAGACCCCTGGTCCTGGAAAGACTGGATGTAGGGGAACACCAGGACAGAGTAACGAGAGGGGGTTGAATGGAGAAAAGAGGGAGGGAAGGGGGCTTATGGGACTTTCGGGGAGGGAGGAAACGGGAAAGGGGAAATGATTTGGAATGTAAATTAAAAAAAATAAAATAAAAAAAAAAAGCTGGAAAAAAAATAAAATAAAATAAAACCCAAAAAAAAAAAGCAAAAGGCACCATGGTCCATGCCTGCCAAAGCTTACCTCACCACATACACACACACCCATACACAAAATAATGCATTATTTTAATTACAAAAAAAATCTATCAAACCATAGAGAAGTCAAAACATCACATCATAAAAACTGACAAAGTCTTTGGAGGATTAAATAGACTTTCTCATACATTAAAAATGATATGTAATGAAAAAGGAAGAAAAAAACAAAGGCACTTTTAGAAAGAGAACCTGAGACTAGAAATCTTATTTTTAGACAGTCTCTTCGCCGCCATTCAGCCCTACTTTTCTCCTGCAGTCCAGTGTCCATTATGGTCTTTGTCTGGTGTGTTCTGTGGCTCTCCAGATGAGTAACCTTGCCCTTCTCACTCCCTTCCTTCCTTCAATGTCTGGCCCACATTGTTCAGGGACAGTACCACTATTCTCCTTTTTCAGGTCTTTTATGGCCAAGGATGCAGTCATGGAATCTAAGAATGGCCTAAGAATTCACCCCTCTGTTCTGGGAATACCTCAATATCAAATTAACCTCCGCCAATGTCAAGACTCTGAGGAACATCCTCTCATAGTATCTGTTTCAGCTGAGCCTCTGTGGTCCACTGTGTGCAGCTGCCACAGAGGAGAAAGGTAACTGCTTGCTACAGGACACCATGGGGAAGGAAACTGCCTCACAGACAGTAATGGTGCCCCTTCCATATTGATATTTTCTCATCATGAAAGGATTTTGAATGTTGTTCCATGCCTTTTCAAAGTTTAAGAGGATCATGTAATACTTCTTTCTCTCAGGTGAATCACTCCAATTGATTTGTGTGTGTTGAGCCATCCTTGCATCCCAGGGATAAACCATTCTAGATGGTAGTACATGATCTCTTCCTGTACTCTTGAATTTAATTTGACAGCATTTCATTGAGAATTTCTACACCTGTAATCATTGGTGGGAAACTCCATTTGCCGTTAAAGTTTTTTCTTATGTTGCTTTTATTTTACTATTGAATGAAAGTATGTAATGTTGTCCTGCTAAAATAAATTTAGTATTATTCCTTTTGAGTTGGATTGGCATTAATCCTGGTATAAGAGTTAGGTAGAATTCATCAGTGAAACTAGCTGGTTGTCTTAGTGTTTAGATTGCTGTGAAGAGGCATCATGACCAAGACAACCCTTAAAAAGGACAACATTTTTGGGGGCTAGCTTACAGGTTCAGAGAGTCAGTCCACTATCATCAAGGCAAGAAACATGGCAGCCTCCAGGCCCACATGGTGCTAGAAACAGAACTGAGAGTCTTACATCTTGTTCTGAAGGGAAACAGAAGAGGACTGTATTCCAGGCAGCTAGGAGAAGGGTCTCAAAGCCTGCCCCTCCATAGTGACATACTTTCTCCAACAAGGCCACACCTACTCCAAAAAGGCTATAGTATACCTCCTAATAGTGCCACACCCTGGGCCAAGCATATGTATACCACCACACTGTTCTTATGCCAATCTTTAAAATGAATCTTCTCCTACTCTTCTTAAACTTTAATATTCTTTCCAGATGTTGCTGTTTCTCCATTATTCAGTCGAGGTAAACATCTAAGAAATGCCCAGTTCCTATAAGTCATTCCCTATGCCATTACTCACAGAGATCTCTGGTGATCCTTCATATTTCTGTAGTATCAATTGTTGTTGCTTTGTTAAACTTATGGTTAAATTTTGTCTTTTCTTGGTTAGTCTAGATAAAATTTGCCAATATTGTAATATTTTAGCAAAATGTTTTAGTTCCCTGTCTATTGCTGTGATAAGACACCATAACCAAGGCATCACATAAAAGAAAGCATTTAATTTGGGGCTCACAGTTCCAAACAAAGTCCATGACTATCATGGCAGGGAGCACAGTAGCAGACAAGCAGGCATGGTGCTGGAGTAGTAGCCTAAGAGCTCACATCCAATCAACAAGCACTAGGCAGACACACACACACACACACACACACACACACACAGAGAGAGAGAGAGAGAGAGAGAGTGAGAGAGACAGAGACAGAGACAGAGAGACAGAGACAGAGACAGAGACAGAGAGACAGAGAGACAGAGAAAGACAGAAAGACAGAGAGACTGGGAAAGACATGGACTTTGAAACCTCAAATCCCACTTGCAGTACACTCATCTCTTAATCATTCCAAAATAGTCCCACCAACTAGGGACAAAGCATTCAAATATATGGCCTATGGGGGCCATTCTTATTCAAACTAACACTTAACTCAGTTTTGTTGAAAATCCAATGGAGGTTCCAGTCAGTATTTCATTCATTTTGGGTGTACTCTTTATAACTTTTTTTTTTTTGCTACCTTAGTCTTAGACTTTTAGTTCTTTCTTTCATTCTCTGAGACAAAGAATTTTGATGTATATTTGATTAATCATTTTTCTTAATGTACACATTTAATGCCATAGACTTCCTCCTTAAGGACAATTTTGCCACATCTCATAAATTGCTATCTGTCAAATTTTTTTTATCTGGATTTCTTCTTTAGTTCATTGATTTATTTTTGTCTATGAGCATTTCTTTTTTTCTTTTCCTGCTGATATGGACATCTAGCTTCACATCATTGTGATCAGAAAAGCTAATTGATATGATTTCTGTATTCTTAAATTTTTAAAGTTATGTTTTGATACAACAAATATTTTATCCCTAAAGGTCTCATGTGTGTTTTACAAATACTCTCTACATGTATACTCAAGACTTTTTGTATATATAAGAAGATTCAAGCCTTCTTAGTTCTTTATTGATATTTTAAATCTTCTTTATCCATTGTTACAAGTGAGATATTGAGTACCCCTCTTCCTATTAAACTGCTATCTATTACCCTGGTTCTGTTAATATTTACCTTATACATTTGAGTGCTCTGAAATTATGTGTTTACAATGATTTTATCTTCTTTATTAAATGATCTCTCTGTTGTTATGCATCCCCCGTCTTTTGTGACAATGTTTTTACTTGAAGTCCTTTTGTCTGGTGTAATATAGTCAAATATATAAATAAGAAAATAAATGCAGACAAATATCTGCTATCCTTTGGTTTCTATATACTTAGGATGCCATTGCCTTTTCTCATCCCCTTGTTTTCAGCCTATATGTATCCCTTAAAGGTGTAAGCAGCTTAACTTATATTCTACCCCTATAGACAACAGAGACACTGTGTTTCTCTACTGATGATTTTCTTCTGCTTTCATGTAAGTAAATACTGATAATAATACCTTATTACTCCCATTTCAGAAGTTCTCTGGCTTGTGCTTCTTCCTCTTCTGCTTTCTTTATGATAAAATAGATTCTTGCAGTGTTTCCATTGCTTTGTATTCATTTGTTTCTTCCTATTGTGGATATACATCAAGTTTCATTCCTATGTAGAGAATACATACATAAACCTATCATAGAGCTATTGTAGTTGTAACAGTCTATTTCAATCTGATAGGTAAAGTGACTATGCAAAAAATATCTATACTGCATTCATTCTCATAGTTTATATGATTAATGTCACAATTCACATCTTTCATGAATTGGATACCAATGATTATTATACGTAAGGTTAATGTTTAATGCTATTGTCACTTAATTTTCAGTGAGATAGACCCCTGATACCATGTTGGGGTATTGTGAATCATGCTTCATGTTTACTTTGCAGTGAGTTTAATGTTTTACAAGTGTCCATGTTGATAGTTAGCATCCTTCCAGCTCAGACCAAATAGTTTGCTTCTTTAGGGTCATAGGTCTAGTAGAGATGAGTGTTCACAGATTTTGTTTGTCTGAGAGCATCTTTATCTCTCCTTCATTTGTGGAAGAAGTCTGGTTGGGGTTAGTATTTTCATTAACAAATAAAACATATTGCCCCACTGTCTCCAGGTTTCAGGACTCCTCTGACATTCTTTCTTTATATGTGCTCTTGTTTCTCTGTGCACCTTCTAAGACTCTCATAATGGATGTATGCACTTACTTCGTAATTTCATATCAGCTTTTTATAAGAAAAAAAACAAAACCTCTTTTTGATTGTTTATTTTAGTTTCCTGGTTTTTAATTTCATGCTACCTGTTGTCAATGCTACCAAGGAGCTGATTCTACTACTTGATTGAGTTACTGTCGAAATTTTCTATGGTATTTTGGGTTGAGTCATTGGTGTCCTTAGCTACAGAATTTCTTTGTGATTCTTTTCTGATACTTTCTATCTCTTTAAGAAACTTCTTATACTTTTTAAAATCACTTTACTCAATCCTATGAGTTCATATGTTTTACTTTTTGTCTTTCCCAATCTTTATAATTTTTATAGCATTTAAAGAAGTATTTATCAAGAGGATAATAAATTTCTGAAAATATTCTATGATAATTGAAGATATTGCTCACTACTGATATGGCTCATTGGCAGAGAGTCTCCCTAGCGTGTACAATGTCTCAGGTTTGAGCTCTACATCATAAGGAAAAAAAATCACCATCTGTCTATGAGTTTGACAACTTATAGAAAATGTCCAAATTTCTTGGAAAAGTTACCCAAAATACCCAAAATGCATTTCTGTACTGATAAGAATAGCCACACATCTATTAAATTAGTTGATGTTATTTTTAATAAGTTGATGTTGTTATTAATTCCTTCCCACAAAGTAAACTTCAGCTAGCAATGAGTATATTGTAGGTTCTAGCAAACATTTAAGAATAACCTGTTACTAAATTTGTACAAATACTTTTAGAAAGAAAGAGGCTGGCCATACTTCTGGACCCATCTTATGATACCAATAGAAACCTAACTTAAAAATTATTAGAAAATAAACTTCAGAAAAACCAGGGCCATTTCAACATAAAGAAAAATATTTCACGACTTTAATGAGAAACTACAATATACTCTCTAGAATAACTCCAGTTAAACACCAAACACTAATGCTCCAACAACCAGAGGCTTTTTGTGATCTTGATCAGAATTTTCAAAGTTGCAACTATTTTGGAAAACATTTTGCTCGTTTCTTACAAAATAAAGCCAATGCTTACCACATTGATGCGACAGTTCCTCTCTTTACTATGTAGATGAAAATGATCTAAAAGCAATATGTCTTTGGTAGGTAGATAAGAACCATCTAAATACAACACGAATAAGCAGGCTCTTAAACGGTGAAAGACTCCTGAGTGTTTAAAAAATGACGTCTTGAATATGGAGTAGAGTGTGAGAGTTACAAAACTCTGATGATAGCCATAAGAATAAACATTTATGATCCCATGGACATGAAACTATAAAGCAGAGAAAGCTGATCTGAAGTGACAGAATGGGGCAAAGCTGGGGCAAGGGGCAGGATGACTACTGTACAGGATCACCAAACCTTTTTGAGATGACAGGGATGCTTTGCATATTGACTGGGGGCAGGTAACAGATGCATGCTCTTTAGGCTTTTACTCTTGCTCTCGTGTTAGTGAATAAACTCTCTGGGCAAGATTTTCAGTCCAGAAACACCTCCTCTGTTATCTGTACCTTTATGTTTCATTTGTATTGTCATTTGTTATGTTGTGTTTTAACTTGATTAAGACCCATTTACCTACCTATTTGTCCACAAGTGACCTTACTTTTATAAACTCCCAGCTCTTATTCTTGTAATTCCTCTTGTCATAGGAAGCTTCAGGATACCAGTCACCCAGAATCTTGCAGCTTATCCTAGAAGCCTCACTCTCCCTAAGAGTCAACTGGTTGCTAAGCCCTATTCATTCTACTCCTTACTCTATTTTATATAATCTGCCTTTTTTTCTGGTATGATTCAAACTGAATATATGATGCAGCCTATTTCCCATTGTACATTTGGGAAGAGGGAATTATAACATGTTCACTTCAGTGTACTCTGATTATTGGGTGAAAGGAACAATAATCAACAGAAACTATCAAATAGTTGACTTCAGGATCTTACATATCAGAGAAGGAAACACGCTGGAGAAGAAGCACAGGTTTGAGATCCCTTGGAATATAAGGTGTTTTAGTTCATGATGGCTTGAGGACTTACTGGTGACCATAGAAGCCCACAAGCTTCTATTTCCCAGTGGGGAAGGTTAACTGCTAATATCAGGAATTTGAGAAAAAGGATGGAACTGTGAAAGAGCTGTGTTGGAGAACTGAGATGGGGAAATGAGAAGGGATTTTGTGGCACAGCTCTAGGAATGGCATGAAAGGGAGTCGTGAGAACCGGATGCAAGGGGCCAACCCCCACCAAAGGACTTGGGGTGTATTTCAGTTACTATCCTAGAAGGAGAGAGAAGAGAAGCTGAACAAGCTTTTGTCTCTGATAATCCTGGAGTTCAGACATCATGAAATGGGAGGCTATAAGAGCAGAGTGCAAATGTGAAACAGAAGCAAGATTCAAAACCTGTGAGAATATAAAGGATGATGGGAAAATAGAAGCCCATAGAGGCACTGTCAGGTTAAGAGTCATAGTCAATGACTGCATACCATGTGTATTCTTTTGTGATTGGGTTACCTTACTAAGGATGATATTTTCAAGTTCTGACCATTTGCCTAGGAATTTCTGAATTCATTGTTTTTAATTGCAGAGTAGTATTCCATTGTGTAAATATAACACATCTTCTGAATCCATTCCTCCATTGAGGGACATCTGGGTTCTTTCCAGCTTCTGGACATTATAAGGCTGGACAAATAAGGCTGCTATGAACATAGAACACACATGGTATGCAGTCACTGATAAGGGGATATTAACCCAGAATCTCGGAATACCTTAGACACAATTTGCACATCAGTAGATTTCCAAGAAGATGGAAGGAGAGACCCCTGGTCCTGGAAAGACTGGATGTAGGGGAATGCCAGGACAGAGAAGCGAGAGGGGGTTGAATGGGGAAAAGAGGGAGGGAAGGGGGCTTATGGGACTTTCGGGGAGGGAAGAAATGGGAAAGGGGAAATGATTTTGAATGTAAATAAAAAAAACTTAGAAAATAAAATAAAATTAAAAATAAAAAGAGTCATAGTCAAGCATGCAATGACCTATGACTTGGAGGCACTGACTGTAATTTCAGAAATTACAATAAGACCACCAAATTGCCTCCAGACTGTAAGTGGCTTAGGGGTTGCCAAGACATTTTACTAAATATCCAGGTCATTTTTAAAGACTGAAATGACAGGAGCGAACAGTCATGTCTTGAGATAAGGAAAAGTTGTAAGACAGAGGGTCACCAAAGAAGCCACTGAAATGACTGATCTATGAGTTGAGGGGAAAACTTTTTATTGTAGAGAAGAGAGAAAGAATATTCATAGGCAAGAGTCCAGAGCAGAGAGAAAAAGAAGCAGGCTGCACATGGCTGGGGATATCTGTGAGAGAAACCAGAATAGCAAGAGAGAGAATACCCAGGATAGCTTGGCCATCAGGAGAAACCTTATCATTATATAGTGAGCAAAGAACTGGAGCTGGTGTCCAGAAGGAGGAGGGCCCCAGAACTGCAACTGTCTGGGAATTCATATAGTGGGGAGAAGAGCAGGAGGTGAAGAGGGTCAGGAGGATCCTGTGAGCTGTGAAATGCATGACAAGCATGTGTGGGTATGTGTCCATATGAGTGTGTGTGCATGTGTGTATAGGGACTAAATGAACCTACAGGCTATCATGGGGTTGATATGTAGCCCCAGTTATACCCAAGAAAAGTATCCCTTTCTGGCAGGTAAAAACCCATCTTCCAGGTTCCTGAGAAATGGTGATTGTAAGCTTTTGGCAATCCTTCTATAGTCCAGCTTGAGCTGAGCCAAGACTGTTATTTCTAGACATAGGAACTGCCTTTTGGGGTCTGGTGGGTTGCAGTATCCTCTGCACCTGACAACAGTATGTTAAGAAGGGCCTGGTAGTGCAAGTCTTTATTCCCAGCCCTTTAGAGGCAGAGGTAAGGGTAAATAGTTAAGACCCTCTCTCTCTCTCTCTCTCTCTCTCTCTCTCTCTCTCTCTCTCTCTCTCTCTCACACACACACACACACACACACACACACACACACACACAAAGCAATAATAGAAAAATATATAAATTTGAGAGGATTAGAATTTTCCAGGAAATCTGATAGAACTTGAAGACAGACACTGTTCCAAGGCCTGGCATGGATGCTGACTGTGGGTAGATGATGCTGGCTGTGGATGGATGCTGGCTGTGGATGTAGTGGCTACAGCATGAATAACACAGCAGGGATTGGCCCTGGAGGCCTGGAGTTGATGGAGGGGGCAGGGAGAGACTGGAGAAACCTATTCCCAAGTGTTTAGAAATCAGGATACTAGAGTATGGTGTGTGTGTGTGTGTGTGTGAGAGAGAGAGAGAGAGAGAGAGTCTAATGGACTGAAATTTTCATCCTAGAACTTTCGAAACTCCTTTTCTTACAGAATCAGGCAGGAAATGCAATCAAAGAGAGAGAGAGATTTCTTGTTCTCTTAAAAATAAAAAAAAAAAAAAAGTACTTGGAAGGAAGTCTCCAGAGAAGCAGAGTCATTTTTACCTGTGACAACTTCACCTTAACTGTGTTTCTAGGGTCACTGGGGACATGAACTTCCTGCCATTCACATAGGTCACACTTGCCTGGAAAAGAATGCAATTAGTGTCCTTTATTGATGGGCCCACTGACTCACACTGAAACACAAATGTGGTCTCTGTGACCTTTTTCAGCTCTGGACGTCTAAATGCTAATGAAATGGGAGTTGAGATTTGAGCTGTATTTTTTGTTTAATTAAATTTGTTTTAGCTGTTTTTTCTTCTTATTTTTCTTAATTTTTTTAATCACAAGTAGAGGTCATGAATATAGGCAGGGCAGTCATGGACTGTACTGAGATGCAGCTTGGGAACAGAAGCTGAGAGACACACAGAGAAAAAGCAAAAGACTATTAACAGACAACAGAAAGAGAAATCTTATAATTTGTAAGAAGCAGAAGTGTTATCCTAGAAATGTTAAGATATCTCCACCCACAATAGATTTAAGTTCAATGTTGACTACAATATCTAATTAGTAAGAATTTCTCAAAAATAAAGTAGATAAAGTAATAGAAATACAGGGGGTGGGAATTAGGGTTAGAGACAGAAGTCTCTAGCTTCCCCAAGACCCAGCACTAACTTTGCCTTCCCCTTCCCGGATGCCAGGCAAATTGGGAGCCTTTGAATGGTTATAAGAAAGGAAACATGCCTAGTTCTTCTCAAAAGCTGTGCCTGAACTTAATTCTTTCTCAAATCTCAAAAGAAAAGAAAATTGAAAAAATAAATAAGTACATTTAGGTAGACAGACATGAAAGTAGATATCTCACCTCTATTCCAAGATTTTTCTATTCAAATCCTGAGATTAGAGATCTCATGCAGGACTTTTCTCTCATTTATAATCTGTGTCGACTATTCTGCTGCAGAAAGTGGGGATAAGAGAGGGACACACATTTTCATGGGTGACATGCTCTGGCTAGACGTTTGCTTTAGAATATTACTGTGGCAGCATTATTAAAGATGAATTTGTGGGGTTTAGAGGAAAACACAGATGCATCTTCTATGAACCGAAGGAGCACAGTGGCAGTGAGGAGAGAAAGAAGTAGATACACTGCAGTCATCTGGGCCAGATCTCTTGTCAGAATCCAGTGACTGATTGGAAGGGCTGCCAAGTGAGAAAGAGTTAAGCCTGGCACCCAAGATGTCTACCCAGGGAAACTGCTTATATGGTTTCTCTATTCGTTGACATAGGGAATGTATTTTCTATGCTAAGGGTAATACAAGATTTGCAAATATACAAAATTTGTCCCTGCCTGATTCCAATTCTATTTTCTCTTTCCTATTTCCTTTATTTCAATGTTCTTAAGTGGTTTCACTTCAAATTTTTATTGAAAATAATTTGATGGCCTGACTTGCCAGATAACCTTTATTTTAGCACCTCTGAAAAGTTTATAAAAGTTTCATTTCAAATAAGCATAGATAGCCCAAAGCAAAGATTTTTCAAGTGTATGTGTTTTTCTCTTTAGTCTCCCATCCCTTCACTCTTCCGCCTTTTATAATTAAATGCTGCTAAGAGATCATGACAACTCTTAAACGTTTTTAGAAACTAGTGAGGTCTGTGAAAGTGCTTTTGGAATCACTGAAAAGAATGCCCCATCTTGTGCTTGTCTCTAGGGACATTGCACACAAAAGCATTGGATGACACTGTCTAGAGTTGCCAGTTCTGAGTCTTTGAATTGTATTTTTTTGTTTGATTGTTTAATGTGCCTCTGTAAAGATTTCCAATTTTCTGAACATTGGGCCTCTGCTGGAAATCTCTTAGGCTCTCTGATTCAGGCCTTCATTTGTGAGATGTGGACACATTTCCAAGACCGTGTTCAGCAGCTCATTTCCAGCCTCATTTGGCCCAGACAGGAAGCTAGCTTTCCCCAAATTGCAGGTTCTCCCAGGAAAAGGCTTCACCACCCCTGTCTGTTTTACTTAGTCTCCAGAACTGATGAAGCAATGGATGTTTCATGAAGAAGCAAATGGAGAGAAAGGGGAATTGCACGTGTCAACATCATGTTGGCAGCAAAATGCCACCCCTGATCGTGTCTAGAGGCTCTACTGTGTAAGCCAAGATAGGATCGACAGAGAGAAGTACTACACCCCAACCAACGCATGCCGAGTCAGTGCACTTGATGAAAGGCCCAGGGAAGGCACTCAGAGCCCTGTCCCTTGATGTTTTCTTAGAGGTACTGAAGATCCTGTGTTGACATCTTACCCAATACAAGGAAGCCATGTAAACTTCTGCCTGGAGTGATTCTGGAGTTCAGAAATACTTTTGCACAGGGGCATCTGCAAAAGGCCAAACTTATACGGATAGTAACATCCCCTGGAGAAGTCATTCTTTTAAAAGCCCTGGATCCTTGTGGGGGGGGAGGGGGGGAATAGGTTAGACCACTTACTCATCTATTTCCTGTTCTGGGACATTCCATGAGGAACGAAGTCAACAAGGTGATTACAAAAAGTAGAGCCCCCCCCCACACACAAAGCAAGTTGGTAGCAGCAGCCGCCGCCACCCTGGCAGCAGTAAGCCAGAGTTGAATTCCATTTAAATAAAATGCCAAAAGGCAGTCAGTGAAAGTGACATTTATGGTGTTACTACAAATGCATTCAGCGGGAAAGCTCAGTAGCAGCAGCAAGGGGGGAAAAACAAGCTGTAGTGAAAACTGCCATCTGTATATTGTGCCCCGTTTTTAATATTCTGTATTCTCATAAAAAGTGTTGTTTCTGTCACTATTCAATCTCACAAACTCACACAGAACACTGTTAAAAGTCAGCAGTGTGTGAAATGGTATTTTAAAATAAATGAAACCCGCTCGCAGAGCTGCGGAGGAATATTGCAATGCTGGGCGCTGACAGACAGGCACTGAAAAGTAACAACGGTTATCATCTTAAAGCAAAGCGGATTAAATAAAAACCCACAGCCAGTGGTGCATTACCAAGTCTGATATTGACACAGCTGCTGTGGTGGTTATTTTTCATTGTCTCATCAAGACAAAGCATCATGGGATATCAATCTTCCCTCTGTCAGGCCATGCCTGGTATAAAGTTTTTCGTTTACATTTTCATTATATGCCTTTTATCTCTCTGGTGCCAGCATTTTTTTTCTTAACTGTGGGGTGGATTGACCTGTGGGGCAGTGCTGAGCTATTACCTTCTGGCCAGAAGAGCTCCCTCCCAGGGGCATAGGGGACTTTGTGCCCCGTCCCTTCCCCCAAAACCTTTAGCCTTCTTCAACAGCATTGATGGTCTGGTTGTTACTCTCTTGTGTAGGTGAAGATTAAAATGGCATTGTCTCTGTGTGTGTGTGTGTGTGTGTGTGTGTGTGTGTGTGTGTGTGTGTCTATGTGTGTGTGTCTATGTGTATGTATCTGTGTGTGTCTGTATGTGTGTCTGTGTGTCTGTGTATATGTGTTTGTGTGTATGTGTTTGTATGTGTGTGTTTGTGTGTATGTCTATGTATGTGTGTATGTCTGTGTGTCTGTGTGTGTCTGTGAGCACAGTAAAGAGCAAGAGGGAGGAAGATAATGAGTATGAAAATTACAAGATCATTTGAGGATATTATTTCCTTTCTTTCCCTTTACATGGGAAAGAATGGAGAGAGACGGAAATGGCAGCTCCCTGGAGAACACTCCAGCTGCAGCAACAGCTTCACGCTTAACTTTTATACACTGCTTTATTCTCCATACGAAAGGTCTCAGATCCAAGAGAGAATACTAAGACGGACACTGTTCCTTTGGGCCACTAGACTTAATGTAACACTGTGGACAGACAAACAGACAGGCAGGCAGCAAGCATAGTGGGGGCTCTGAGGAGAGTTCAGGGACCAGCAACCCAGACCGAGGTCTCTAAAGAGAAGAAATTGGGGTCCTTGTAGCTGAAGCGACAATCTCTTCCTGTATGCTTTTAATTGGGATCTTTTCACACTCTAAGCCTACAGCCATGCTCTCTTCTATTACCAGGCAGGAGGCAGGGAAGCGATTGGGAGATGGAAGACCACAGATAATCACTTTTGATCTAAACTCACTTCCCAGGTAAGAGATTCTGCGATTGGGAGATGGAAGACCACAGATAATCACTCAGATCTAAACTCACTTCCCAGGTAAGAGATTCTGCTACCAGAAAGTCTGTTAGTTGCAGACTCACAACTCAGCACAGATAGCCTATGGATGTCTGTGAGAGAAGAGAGCCATGTATTGACGCCTGAGCAGTGCCAGGTCCAAAGGAATCCCCACCTCCCCTAAAATCCTAAAGGGAAGACCAAATATCTAAAAATGGGCTCAATCTGGTGTCCTGGTGGGTGGTTAGATTAAAAATTAGCATTTCTCAGGAACTTGCGAAACTGGTTTCCCTGCTACCAAAAGGAGCCATTTCCCTTATCACTATCAGAAGGGACAATGGCTGTGGTGACTGTCAGCATACCAAAGCTCATGCTAATCTCCAGGTTCCCTCCGTGTCACAGGCACCTGTTACACATTTCAGAGTCCATGCATCCTTCTCACCTCCTCCCCTACCCTAAACTCTCTCCAGTTCACGGGTGTCCTCCCCAGCCATCCATTCTATCTATCTATCTATCTATCTATCTATCTATCTATCTATCTATCTATCTACCTATCTATCTACCTATCTATCTACCTATCTATCTACCTATCTATCTACCTATCTATCTATCTACCTAGTGACAAAGTTCAATCTGCTGACCAGTCTACTGGATTCTTCCAGATGTGTCTGGCTATTCTCTCTGTCTCTCTATCTCTGTCTGTCTCTGTCTGTCTCTCTGTCTCTGTCTCTCTGTCTCTGTCTCTGTCTCTGTCTCTCTCTCTCTCTCTCTCTTTCTCTCTTCTCTCCATTCCTCCATCCATTCATCCCCACTTTCTCTCATTCTCATGTTTATAATAAACACTTTCCCCTCAACCATACTATGGAGTTTTCATGCCATCAGTTTATGCAAGCAGCCACTGAACTCTGACATAGCATTCCTACGCT
The DNA here is from genome assembly GCA_036184795.1 of Tokudaia tokunoshimensis. Taxonomy (NCBI): domain Eukaryota; kingdom Metazoa; phylum Chordata; class Mammalia; order Rodentia; family Muridae; genus Tokudaia; species Tokudaia tokunoshimensis. The sequence continues at coordinate 25,458,490 of BTHU01000013.1, read as the reverse complement.
ACACTGCCTCCCCCTTCCCTGAGTTGACTTTCCATTCAGAAATTGACTGATGTGTAGAAAACTTCTTTTAATTTAAGTCTGTAATACCAGTGTGTGTAAGAAAGATCAATTTTCTTTGGGGTGGCTGATACAAGCTTTCTCATTCAGTCCCCTGCTTTCAAAGTTTATTTAGTGAAACGTCAGAGGGAGATAGTATTTAATTATGAAATATTTTTTCATACTTTGAGCTCTACTTGTTAAGTCTTTGAATATAAGCATAGAGAGAAAGTGATATGTTTCTTTAGAAAAGCTCAAGAGTGTGGCTGTACATAAGACTGAGATGTTTATAACAAAGAGGTAGGACTTGATATCCCAAGAACGGTTCTGACTCCTTTAGCATCTTCCCTCTACCAGAGCCTTTAGTGGGGTTGGAAATGAATGTGAGAAGGGGATGAAGATTTTGTGATACATGATCTCTCCTTGGTTGCATTTTCTACACCAGCAAAAAGTGCATTGGATCAGAGTCTCTGCGTAGGTAATAGTAATACCTAGCTGTTGAACAAAGAGTCAGCACTTACCATCATGCCCACAGAGTTAAGGTGCTTCCTTGAATCTTCTGAACTATGCAGCCCTCTAGTAACTGTTGAAAGGAAAGTATCTATACACTACAAAGAAAATTTCTGAAGGCAGATACAAGCAATTCCATCACACCCTGTCTATGAGATACGAGAGTATAAAGAACTAGGAGAGTGACCACTGGAGAACTGCAGAAGAGATTCCATGCTTGTAGGAACATTCCCAGGACTCTGAAAAGGAGAATGACAAGCAGCTTCTTATTTCTTTGTTTTATGGACACAGAACCAGGGCCAGGGAAGGAAAGAGTAAACTGGGAAACATGCATGTAGTAAATGTGATGGCAGAAATGACACAGTTCTGCAGAAAGACCCATGTTCTACTTTAGCCCAGGAAACTCAGCTACTATGTCTTCTTCTGCCTCTTTTTCCAGCATTGTTTGCCCTGTATAATCAAGTACTCAGAAAGTCCATATATCTCTTCATCCATTTGCCTTCTGCTTATCTACTAGGCAAGAACAACTCCCTAAAGGATGACTTCAGACAGTAACCACCATCCGCGCTGTTAATGGAGTGGGCTTTAAGTAGGGCTCAGCATGACAGTTCTTGCTCAAAGTCTCTAATCAGGTAACAGGGGAACATCTGGTTGAGTCACCAAGGCTTCTTGGTGGTTAGATGTCGGGGCTATAACATTCAAGCAATTGTGTTCAAAATAGTTGAGACTGCTTGTACATCTCTCTCTACAAGTGACCTCTGTCACTACGGAGCCTTCTCCACATTGTCTCAGGGTGGTGGGTCCTCTTACATGGTCACCATGGTTCTCAGAATTTGCCAAAAGATACTAGGAGTTGTTAGGTTGCTAGGTGACCTTCTCTTACAGAGTCTCGGAAGCCAGGTGGTGATATTTCTCTCACATTCTGTCCATCAAATCACAAATGCTTCCCTCTCTTCTGCTTGCCTCAAGATCAAGGGAAAGTGGATGCCACTTATGAGTATAAAATCATCACAAACCTGAAATCTTTTAAAGTACTTCCCTTGGCTTATTGGAGAAAGAAAGAAAGAAAGAAAGAAAGAAAGAAAGAAAGAAAGAAAGAAAGAAAGAAAGAAAGAAAGAAAGAAAGAAAGAAAGAAAGAAAGAAAGAAAGAGAGAAGAAAGAAAGAGAAGGAAGGAAGGAAGGAAGGAAGGACGGAAGGAAGGAAGGAAGAAAGAAAGAAAGAAAGAAAGAAAGAAAGAAATAAAAAAAGAAGGAAGAAAGAAAGAAAGAAAAGAGGAAGAAAGAAAGAAAGAAAGAAAGAAAGAAAGAAAGAAAGAAAGAAAACAAGCTTGCCAATAAGCCTAACAAACTGAGTTGGATATAAGTCACATAGTGAAGAGAGGGAACCAATTTTGGCAAGTTCTCTTCTGACCTTCACATGAATACCTTGTCATATGTATGCATACACACACACACATACATACACACACACACACTTACGCATGCACATGCACTCACACGCACAGGTACACACACACTAGACAGTTCATTGTAACAAAAATTGATATTTCAATAAAAAGATATATTCCTGCTTCAGAAGATTAAAATAGAAATAGGTTTAGAATGTTAGTTGTAGTCAAATAGAAACAAAACTATTCATGTATATGAGATATGGATTTTTTTTTCTCCTCATTTGTAATATCTTCCTACTTGCAACAACACAGAGATCCATCTAGCTTTGTTCTGACTACAGTGTTATCTCATACCTGTTCATAATGCCCTTAATATAGTTAAAAGTACAAAATAGCTTGGTTTAACCAAAAGCTAAGATTAGAGAAAGTTATGAAAAACCTCAAAGTGAGATAGTATCTCCAGAGGCTCTACACCATGCCCAATGATATCCCTTGTCAGAGTAGATAGCTGATAGGTAACAGAATCACTAAGGAAGTGGGCAGCGCCATCCTTGGAACTGAAGCCCCTTTGATTCTACTCTTTATCCTCAACATCAGCCCCACCTTGGTCTATGCACTGGGTGTTATCTCAGAAAACTATGCAAGACCATAAATTTATATGAAGAAAAAAAGATTCTTTGATAGGGCTCACGATGTTGTTGCTGAGGAAGTTCATGATCATGGGACCACCATCTTATCCTCGTGCTGCATCACTATTTGGCAGAGAAGAAAAAGGCAAAGTGGCTGTGTGTAAAGAGGAGGCAAGAGCATGGGAGTGTCAAAGCAGAGGTACCAAACTCCTCTATAATAACTCACTCTTGCAACAGCTAATCCAATCCCAGGAGACCTAGCTCACTCTCAGGATACTCAACTCAGCCTTGAGATTCCTATCAGAATTGTATCATGAGGCTGACACATGAAACCCAACTAACTCACTCTCTCAAGAAAGATAGTTATCCATTATCCAGATACTATCAAGAAAATCATTATCCAATGTGTGAGGGTGCTGCCACCATGATCTAATCACCACCCACAAAGTCCTACCTCTTAAAAAGCTGATACAACCACTCTGAAAAGCAGTCTGGCGGTTCCTCAGAAAACTGGGCATGACACTCCCGGAGGATCCTGCTATACCACTCCTGGGCATATACCCAGAGGCTTTACCTGCATGCAATAAGGACACATGCTCCACTATGTTCATAGCAGCCTTATTTATAATAGCCAGAACCTGGAAAGAACCCAGATGTCCCTCAACGGAGGAATGGATTCAGAAGATGTGGTATATTTACACAATGGAATACTACTCTGCAATTAAAAACAATGAATTCACGAAATTCCTAGGCAAATGGTCAGAACTTGAAAATACCATCCTTAGCGAGGTAACCCAATCACAAAAGAACACACATGGTATGCAGTCACTGATAAGGGGATATTAACCCAGAATCTCGGAATACCCTAGACACAATTCGCATATCAATAGATTTCTAAGAAGATGGAAGGAGAGACCCCTGGTCCTGGAAAGACTGGATGTAGGGCAATGCCAGGACAGAGAAGCGAGAGGGGGTTGAATGGGGAAAAGAGGGAGGGAAGGGGGCTTATGGGACTTTTGGGGAGGGAGGAAACGGGAAAGGGAAAATGATTTGGAATGTAAATAAAAAAACTTAGAAAATTAAAAAAAAAAAAAAAGCCCTGTACCTGCTTCATATGGTGACCATGGAGACCAAGCCTCTAGAACATGAAACGTTGGAAAATGATTTCCATGCCACTGAAGCCTCCACATTTAGGACTAAATATGGTCCTTCATGGTACGTGCAGTTGTCACTGTTTCCTGAAGATGAGTGTGCTGAAGACGATCTGGACACTCTCATATCTTTCAAGTTCCAGGTTTGCCTTTGACTTCATCTATCTTGACTCTTTAGAATATGACTTCTGTCTTTGTGTACTTGTGGCACTATGGCCACTACTGATATCCCCACTCCTGTGTGCCTTTCTGAAGCACTGAAATTCTGCCAAACACTGAGCTCCATCTCTCCACACCATGGGTTCTGAAGAACACTCTTCACATAATCATGGCACTTCCACCCACCCATCAAAGTATTTAAATTCCTAATCCTATGCCATCCACCAAACCGGGCCTCTCCCCACAGAGTACATTGGAGAGATTTGGACAAATAGCTAAGTTTGTTCCCTTGGTCCTGGCTCTATATCTTACTGTTACTTATGCTCTTCTCCCAGTAGTGTACCATTGAGTCTGTACTCTACTGAACAATAAAGACTGATTTGGTAATTATAGACAAATATGAATTATCTATTTCCTAGTTTAGCCACTTGGTTTTACCTTCTATGTTTTTATCTCTTGAGTTGTATCTTTGGGTGGCACTTAACTCATAAAATTTATAGCTTGATTAAATTGGTCCAGCTTTAATTTCTGCCCATCCATGACACCTCTAGGTTAATGTTGTATTCAGCATAGGAAAGCAGTGTTCTCATCAATCGGGTGCTCTGGTAATTAGGAAAACATAACTGAAATATTCTAAACCACCTGTTGTAAGACAGAGCAGCACATACTTTTGTCATCATTCAAACTTTGATAATTCAAAAGAAGCATAAAATCATGTTCAAGGGCTGACACAGCATCTTCACAAGCATCTACTAACATGGAAGTGTCTCTGGGAGACAGAGTTGTTCACCATTTGGAAACAGGAAGCTAGCAGAATGATGGATACTAGAGGGAATTTATGGTACTGCTAGCCACTGCAAGATGAGCTTCCTCCAGAAAGGCATGGGAAGAAAATAATCGAAGTGTGGCTGTGGTCTCTGTACATCTCCTTGGGTTTTAAATGTCAAATGCAGTGCTGACATCCTTTACCATGCATGCTTCCTTTTCTAAAATATAAGAGGCTTATTTCATATACCTCCTTCCTTAACTGAACACACACACACACACACACGCACAGCCATAGAATCATTTAAAATCTGATATTTCTTTTCCAAAAACTCATGATACCTTTGCTGTTTTTCTTTTTTTTTTTCTTTTTTTCTTGGATATTTTCTTTGTTTACATTTCAAAACCCCATCACCCATCCCCCCTCCCCCTGCTTCTATGAGGGTGTTCCCTCACCCACCCACTCCCACTTCCCTGCCTTGGCATTCCCCTACACTGGGGAATTGAGCCTTCAAGAACCAAGGGCCTTTCCTCCCATTGATGCCCAACAAGGCCATCCTCTGGTATGCATGTGCCTAGAGTCATTTGTCCCTCCATGTGTAGTCCTTGGTTGGTGGTTTAGTCCCTAGGAGCTCTGGGGTTTCTGAGTGGTTGCTATTGTTATTCTTCCTATGGGGTTACAAACCCCTTCAGCTCCTTCAGTCCTTTTTCTAACTCCTCCATTGGGGACCTTGTGCTCAGACCAATGGTTGGCTGAAAGCATCCACCCCTGTATTTGTCAGGCTCCGGCAGAGCCTCTCAGGAGACAGCTATTTCAGGCTCCTGTCAGCAAGCACTTCTTGGCATCCACAGTAGTGTCTGGGATTAGGGTCTGTATATGGATGGATCCCTAGATGGGACACACTCTGGATGGCCTTTCCTTCAGTCTTTGCTCTACACTTTGTTTCCATATTTGTTCCTGTGAGTATTTTGTTCCCCTTTCTAAGAAGGACTGATGCACTCACACTTTAGGCTTCCTTCTTATTGCGCTGCATGTGGTCTGTGAATTGTATCTTAGGCATTCTGAGCTTTTGGACTAACATCCACTTATCAGTGATTGCATACCCTGTGTGTTCTTTTGTGACTGTTTTACCTCACTCAAGATGATATTTTCTAGTTACATCCATTTGCTTAAGAATTTCATGAAGTCATTGTTTTTAAAAATCCAGAAGAAATGTCTTAGCATCAGTAAGAAATAGACAATGGTAGCATCATTCTGTAGATATTTTGGATTTAACAAATATTGCTTGTGACATGCTACTAAGTCTTTGAGTGGCGACGTGAAAAGCTATCTCTAATTCTAAGCAAATGACTACTTTCCATTTCAAACCACATTATTATAGCCCCTCATCAGCATCCCTCTGATTAGGGATTTTTGGATCACAAGCCTAATTTGTATACACTTTATATCATCCCAATCATAGTGGAAGGCTCTTAGGATGCACACTAATTTCATAATGTTAATGATTCTTCTCATTTATTCAGTGCATGAAAATTTTGAATTCCTAAAATTTAATCTTAAAACAAGTAAATGAGTTTTATAATATAGGCCTTATCCTCCTGTAACACAAGTAAGGAAGGTAAAGTCATTGAAACCAAGATGCTTTTCTGGAATCCCAAAGACATTCACAGCTACTGAATGGGGTTAAAAAGAATAAATGTCAACTGACTTTTTCTTAATCAGATGCTCTTTGCATCTCTCAGCCTTTGGGTTCTCATACAAAAGCACTATCATCCTTACTTCAATGGGCACCCAGCATGCCCCTGCCCCAGAGGCTCTTGAATGCAGTCTTCGGTAGTAGATCATCCTTGCAATACAGTGATATATCTTGTCCATGATTTGAGTGAAGGACACAATGACCTTCACAACAGTTGGTTAAGTAACCTCCATAGAGTGTCACAGACATGAAAAAGAGTCAAGACATGTTACCGAATGAATACATTTATAATTATACTCAGCCCAAGCACTCCTTCCTAAGAAACCCTTTAGCAGCATGTCTTTAGAAGCCTATCAGTCACATGTGTTTGCAGAAAGAAACAGAAAGAATATTCTTTGTTTATCTACTCAACATCATTTTGTTTTGCACACTGGAAAGATTATGGGCTATGAGTCAGATAGATTCAGATTTAAACCCCAGCTCTGGCATTTACTAACTCCATAAATACTGACAAATTACTTACCCTTCTTACTTCTCAGTTCCTTCCGGTATAAAATGAAATAAGAACCTTCTTGCAGAGTAATTTGAAGGATTAAGATAATACAAATAAAGCTACAGACACAGACTAGTTGCCCAATCACTTGTAAATATCATAGCCTCATCTTTACTTCTTTATAATGTCAGCTCAGATAAAAAAGGCACTCCTAGACTTGATGCTTTTATAGAGATTGTTTCATCTATCTAAGGGCCTTCTATCAATAGCAACTCCTTAAGTGCTTCATTTTTTTTCAAAGAATATAGTCAAAATATTTCCAATAATTCTAGGCTCATGTTCCTTCAACCCTCCTTATTCATAATGCATTTCTAGTGGAAAATATATAAATATTTAATTATAAAACATATGTTGTATATTTTCATTACAGTTCCTCACACAGCATCTATATTCTAGAGTACAATGTTAATTATTTAGAGATTTTAAAAAATATTTGTGTTTATCATTTATATATTCCAGCTGATAGGTATAGGAATGCACAATATCCTCTAGATTCCTAATCATTTCTATGACACCTAGACAGGAAACTTTTCCAAATGGTGACATGTGGCATAATTCCTACTCATGATCAGACTTATTAACAAAATTCCCTGTAAGTGCTGTCATCAAAATCATCAGGATGTTTGATTTCTAGAGAAAATACATCGTGTGCTGCCTTGGGATTCTCTCAAAAGTCAAGAAAAGGACAACTCTTAGAAAAGAAGGTAGGGTGTATCCTGCCCTACTGAAGACCATTGTACACAAGTCAAAGATTGTTGGGTTGTACCTCAAAGAAAGTACAAAAGTAGCCTAACTCTGTTTCTCTCTTTAAGTGCTTCTGGTAAAAGAAGAACATTCAATGAATACTTTCGTGTAGTCGTATCAAATGCATCACATGATAGTGAACAACTGAATTTAGAAGAGATCCTACAATATCTGCAACTATATATGGGCCTTCGAAGTGAGTGGCTTCTTAGCCAAAGATGTTCACCAGGATCCAACGTCTTGGCCCTTATTCCTCCTCATTTACAAAATTATTTGAATACACATTGAGCAGCATATTTACCAACATTCAATTTCACAGTGATTATGAGGCACATTTCTTTAGTATGATTAGCCACAGACTGGAGACACTTTTCATTAGTAAGATTCATTTTTAATGCATACAACAAGGATTCTAAAAAGCATCATGGCTCCTCCAAACTGCCCAACCAGGCACATTTCCATGACCTTTATCCTCGGGCCATCTTCAGCATCAGCATCAGATAGATTTGAATTCTAGAATTCTCCACTTACTATAAAAATAGCACTGTTAAATATCAGTTTGTCTCCTTACATTGACTCCAATGGACTATAAGACACGTGGGTTAATTCTGAGGTTGATACCCTTAGATATGAATTCTAATCAGAATAAGTATCTCTGTTCCTATACCACTGTGTTGGAACAAAAGTCTTCTTAGTCCTTACTGAAATTACTTCACTAAGGCAAGTTTACTTGGCAATCAAATAAATAGACATCCAAGCAGAAAAGGAACTACTAAATGGACTATCTATTATGTCTCCTTTGTGTCTGAACCTCTTCCAAGGACCAATTTAGTATTGCTTTTGCTTGTTCAAGACAAAACCGATTCCTAGATATCTTTGGGAAAAGCAGTTTATTATCTAATTCTTCTTTTAAGAGGCCAATGCTGACATTTCCACCATAAATGTGTGTGTATGTGTTTGTGTGTGTGTATATATACTTGTATGCATATAGGTATGTGTATAGTGTAAATCTACATGTACATATTTGTATAGGTATGTGTTCATGTGTGAGTGTATAAATGTTCTTATGAATGTGCACGTGTGTGAGTGTATGTATGCACATATATCTATGAGTATAAGTGCATATGTATACGTGCTTGTATGTGTATATATATGCATAAATCTTTGTTTTCTGTGTGTGCATACATGTTTGTGTATGTCTATGTGTATATGCCTGTGTACACATGTGTATGTCTGTATCTGTGTCTGTCAGTATGTGTATAGTGTTTGTGTGTGTGTGAAGGCATGAGGTTTGTATGAGTGGGTATGTATGCATATATGTATGTGTATGTATATATATATGTATGAATGTATATATGGGTATATCTCTGTGTGTTCATGAGGGTCTGGAGATGTGAGATTTTTATGAGTGTGTGTTTATATGTGTTTATATGTGAATGTATGCATTATACATCTGTGTATGTGTGTGTTTGTATATGTCTGTGTGTTTATATGTGTGTGCATGCATCTATTTGTATGTGTGTATCTGTCCATGCATGTCGGGGGTGGAATGGGAATCTGGGACAAAACAGAAATTGCTCTATTAAATTAAAAGGAAAGCTGAGAATCACGGGAGTGATCTAAGGACATCTAAAGACAGCAATGGAAGTCCAAATGTGGGAAAAATTACACACCAAACCCAAGCCTCAGCAGGTCTAAGTAGAAACAGGAAATGAGATCAGGAGAGCAAAGAGCACTCTGACCTGCTACAGCACTAGAAAGGCAGTCTGTCTGAGATAACTGCAGAGCATAAGAAAGGGAAAACAAGCATAGATAGGATGGTAAGTGGGTGCCCCAAGCAATCACAAAGACCTCGAGCTGGTAAACCCAGCTCAGCTTTATCAGGGCAGGTTAATGGGCCTCGTAAATGAAGCAGACTTGTTCTAATGCCCGAGGCAGAATGTCAATTGCCCAGCAGCAAGCAATCTTTGGACACAGTATTGAGGCTTCAACATTCTACAAAGACATGGCAAACCTGCCAGAGCTTCTCTGTGGTACTGGCTACCCCAGGCTCAGATGTTTTGCAGGATTTGGATGTTTAAATCCTATCCTGTTCCTCTCTTTCTACTCCACAATTTATTTCAACAATTCTTCTCACATTTGGGCAGTACAACAGGAACCATCTCTAGGGTAGAAATAATGAGCAGTGATTTGGGATGATGCTTGCACATACTGGAGAAAGACAATAGGTTAACACACAGGCTACCAAATAACTGATTATCTTCAGTGCCTGTGGCACTTTGTATATATGTGACTAGTCATTTTCTTTAGTGACTTTGAGAGTACACCGACAATGGATGTCAGCGGGTCACTATTGGACTAGTCCTCTATCTAAGAACTAGGAAGGGAGGTGCCTATTCTTCTACATAGACCTCATATCCCTCCTGTTTGAAGTCAGCTTCTCTGTGAACCTGGGTCATGTGACCTGGCAGCTCTCATGCCAATTCACTTAAGGCACATAATGATCGCTCAAAGGCTGAATATCTGCTTTGAGTCAGAAGATCCACAGTTATTAGATCTTTCAGCAATTCTTTTCTTTCCCTGAGTCTTGGCAGCAGTGTTTTGGGTTTTATAGAACAGTTTTCTCTATTACACAGTTCTAGTGTTTTTAAAAGGAGCTGGTGACATGGGGATCCCAGGAGGTATTTGTATCCTAAAATATAATATTCTCAGGAGTGCTTCCAGATGCAGCCTAGAACGGTTAAAACCTAGAGGATCTTTGAGTTCTTTCTTACACTTGAAACATTCAAGATGGTGTCCTGGTTTTGAAAAATGTCAAAGGCAAACAGTCACTGTCAGCAGGCTGACACTGGCACTAACTTTGCAGGAACGTCATCCATGCTGTCTTCAGCCATGAACAGTTAAAACTCCATCTGCCCAGGGACAGAGTGTAATGGGTTAGATTTTATATTTTAAAATAATTGGATGAAAGAAACATTACTGCTCTTTTGTTGCCCCTAAAGAGTGTGATTCCTTCAACAAAACTCTATGGGTATGAGTACCTGTGAGTGCTTTCAGAGGGCGGGCCACTGCTGGTAAATCTCTGGGGAGTTGATTTATGTAGTTCCCTAAAAAGAAAATATCAGGGCCACAATCATGCTTATGTGAGAAAAGAGGAAACAAAGACAGAAATAAGTTACATCACCCAAGATAACAAACTTGGAGTCCAAATGTTGGTGAAATTCCAGCCGCAGAGATAACTCAAAAGCAGTAGCACCTAGAATTGCGTTCTTGAGCTCACCAGTCAGTTGAGTCAGTTATGTCAAAATTGATTGCTATTGTTACTATTGTTATCATCATTATTATTTGTGTGTCTGCCTTGTGGAAGTCAAGGGACAACTTTGCGAAGCTGGTTTTCTTCTTTCACCTTTCCCTGGGACCCATGTCCTGAACTCATGTTGCCAGGTTTTTGTAGCAAGCACCTTTAGCCACTAAGCCGGCCTGAAGGCCCCACCATTTCTTGCTAGAACAATATAAGCAATTTGAGTTGGATAGCTCTATTTGCTGCCAACTGCCAACTGCCAAAAATAATGTGGAAAATTTTAAAGTGAAAATTTTAATATTTAGCCCATTGAAGTTTTACAGTCATCAGTAACTTTCAGATAATATCCAAGCACATTTGAATATTTGGACTCACTGTTTTCAAGTTTGTAAGTTGGCCCCAAGTTATCTCTGTAGACTTATGGATATTATTACCTGCTTTCCATTGTTTGGTAGATTTCTCTAGGACTCATCAATTCCTAGTCCCCCACCCAAAGTCTTCACAGGAAATTTGATAGGGTTTTCCTTATCTTCTAGATTTTAAGATATAGAAACATAATATATCCATGGAGACAGAAAATAGGTGACTGTGTTGGGGTAAGTTAGGGAGATTGCTTCACAAGTACAGTGTTGTCTTTGGGGTGTCAACTTGGAATTAAAGAGCAGTAATAAGTGCCTAACATTTTGAATGCAGTAACAGCCACAGAGTGGGGCTCCTTAAAATGGCTGAAGGTCTGATTGGGGGTCATTCTAATTTTATCTCAATTAAGAATAAACAGAAAGAAAAATCTAGGATTTTTGGTTTTTTGTTTTGTTTCTTCTTTTTTTTTTTTCTCTCCTTTTTTATAGCTTTGCCCAACCCTGCCTCAAGAGGTCCTAAGAGGCTCCTGTAATCTTCTAGATGATGATGTTTTAATAATGTAAGCATTCTTCAGTTTTGTTTTACTACCTGACTTCATTAACTATCATCTTTTGGAAGCTAGCATTTCACTAAAACCACACCTGAGATGTTTTTGTGTTATAATTTTTGTTTTGTTTGTGGCCATAGTTAGTACTGTTTTTGTTGTTGATAATGATGATGATGATGATATGATGTTTTGTTAGGAAGCAGTACCTTACTAGTTATGGAGAGCAGGCAGGCCTACATACTGTATAGCAGACTAACCTCAAACCCAAAGCAATCCTCTTGCCTTAAACTCTCAAATGCTGATATTATAGACATGAACCACCATTCCTGGGGTCCACCCAAGTTCTAAACAGTGGTTTTCAAACATATTCTCCAAAGTTTCTAGCCCTTTCCCATTAGAAAGTAGAACTTCACTGCTTTTTCCCATTGATCACTGGCTGGATTTAGTGTCTATAGATATATATAGAGAGAGAGTAGGACAGAAATGACTCACTATGATGAAGATACAAGGGAGTGTGCAGCTTCCTCTGCACCATCTAGTTGCCTGGGACAAGGACCCTCCAGTAGCACATAAAGAGCCCTACTCAGTGAGTCACTGCACCATCTAGTTGCCTGGGACAAGGACCCTCCAGTAGCAAATAAGGAGCCCTATTCAGTGAGTCACTGAACCTGAGGTCCTTTCATAAAACCCACGTGAGAGAGACATTCTGCCTTCAGTCCTAGGCAAGGAGTCAGGTACGTAACACATCTTAACTGCAAACTCAGACTACCCGAGCTAGCACCACCTGGCTTGAGCCTTCCCAGATTCCTGGACTCCTCACTGGTAGCCGCTGGTGTTGGCACCTGTGTGACGCTCTAGTCCACTTCCGTTTACAGTGACTTGCTATACTGCAATAAATAGATAACTAATATGATCTTCTTCTACGAACACCCTCCCTTCCACCACTGTGTCTTCACTTTTTACGCCTTCACTTTGTCTGAACTCTTCAAATCAACAGCTTTTAATTGTCTACTGATTCTTCCACAAAGTGAATTAAACATGTCAGATGCAGGGAAATTGGATTTTACAGTGGATAACTTATATACCCACCACTTAGAATTTGATCATTTACTGATGCTGCTTTTTTGAGCACATCTTTATCTGTGTAGTCATCTCCTCTAATCACCAAACCATCTTGTTGTTTTACACATCTCAAAGTCAATTGCAAGTCGGTGACTCTTTAAATCTCTCAGTTTACATGGCAAGATATATGTTTTTATACTTGTGGGGTTTGGTTTTTTCCTCATTTGAAGAAAACAAGCACAGTGTGGACTGGGTGGTTTTTCATGCATCCCTGCTGATTGTGGCAAACCTCCCTGTGTGTTGAGCACTTATGAAGATGCGGAATGCTCGTTGAGTGTGAATTTACACTCACTGCCACAGCCTACAAGACAACACCTTACACTTTCATACCTCTCTCCCGGTATCTGAAGGCCTCTGACACAGAGTAGGTGCTCAACCAATATGTGGGAATTATCTGATAGGCGAGAGAGTACAGCATAAACTGACTCTGGCAAGCCAGAAAACAAAGACATTTGGAAGTCTCAAGAAGCCAGAGAAAGGACAGAGGAGGTACTCTTTGTTCTTTGACTAGACAAAGCCCCTTAAGGAATAGTTTGCCCACTCAAATTAGCATGGTGTGGGGATGGTTAAAAATGCCTATGAGCAGCGATTTGCTTCCCACAGAATTCCCCAGATGGCCCAGTCGCCTAGGCATTACTGAAATCGACACTTGGGAAAACCTATTATCCCCTTCCCCTGTAACAATCCCTTGACCAGTACATGTGACAACCATGGTGCTTTGCGGCAGCGTTTTAATGGCGTTTGAGAAGCTTATGAGACAAAGGTTACTTGAAAGTGAAAAAATAAAGAGCAACCTTAGGTTTTGGCAGAGCGCAGATAAGGGAAAGAGACAGTTATGCCTCTGTCCTTACAAGGGTCCAGCTCGATGTCAGAGCTACCTGTGTCTGTGATCACAGCACCCACCTCTGCCTTCTGACTCCTCTGTAGCCCTCCGCAATAGGCTGTGGCACTATCTGACAAGAGATTGCTCTCGTCAGTCCCTTGAAATTGCCTGTGTAGAGGCACGCTTAGATTTCTTGGTTTGTTTTGCCTTTTCTTTTGGCTTTTCTCTGTCTCCTTTGCCTGTGCGCGTTCTCCTCATCTCTCATCGCTATCTATTGCTCTTCCCGTCGACACAGTGTCTCTGGCTCCTGGGCGCCTCTCCTTTATTTCTCCTCTCATTTGCGCTGGTCCGAGAATCACTTTTATCCGACCTTCTCATATTCTTTTTCTCTCTCCTATCCCTCTTTCTCTTTATGTTTTTTTGTTTTTGTTTTTGATTTTGGCATGGCACACTCTCCATCTCATCCCGAACACCCACATCTCCAATGCATCCCTCTTTCTACCCTCCTGCCAGCTAAGCCAGCATGCGCACTTCTGTGAGATGCTACTTTTCCTCTTTCCTCTAAACACCAGTCTCGCTCTTTTGTAGCAGACTGGAAGAGACCGGATATTCAACCGTGAAGGTTGCCGGGAGCTGTCTAATTTGTCAGCCTGGTTCCACCTGCCACATGCGCAGCCTGAAGCCTCAAGACAGCCCTCATTTTCTAAGGTGAACTTCGGCCTTTGCCCTCTGACCCTTTTGTCCACATCCTGTTATTGCAGAGGGACAGAAACACAACCCACTGGTACCTTATTACAGTTTTAATTTCCCGAGTAGTTCCACCAGCTTTCACCTTCAGGGTCCCCCTCCAGTAGCAAGAGCTCTCCTCTGCAGACACACTGTGAGGCACGGGTCCTGAGAGCATCCTCTCTCAGACTGAGACTCATGCTGAGATGAGATTGCTTTAGGTATTTTGCCTTTGTGGTTCTCCTGCCCTTCTGTGATTCAAGATACATATGGTAATTAGCATATGCATATAATGATTAGCATATAGCTATCTTTAGAACACCAATATAAAACACATAGATGGATATAGAACTCATATAATTTTTAAAAATTTCTGAGTTCTTAATGTCACTGTTGTTTCCTCTACTGCTCCTTCCAACAAGCAACTCACAGTCCTTTTGAATGTGTGCAGTCTAGGAAGACAGGGGCTGCTAACCAAATATCTGCTCTCTGGCTACTCCTCCACTCTGAGTCAATCCATTTTGTTTGAAACTATTCTTAAGACAATGACAGTCTACTTACGCATCATGCCACAATCTTGTTTATTTTAAAAATTGATTTATCTACAATTTTTTAAGCAAAATTCAATAACTAGATCGCCACAGAAACTAAATTACCCAAAATACATGTCAGCCACATGATTGTATAACTGCATTTAAAAGATCTCTATGGAGCACAAGATGACACACAAGTCCCACACCTGGTCCTTCCAGGTTTCTCACAAATTGTAGACTGAAGTTGAAACCATTTTTGGAAATTGTCATTTTTCTTTTGACTTCCAGTAATTAGCGAAGCAACAGACACCTAACCTATATTCAATAAACTCTTGAAATCAATTAGCCCAAGCTCCCTGACCCATCTAGTCATTAGTCATCATTCTCATTTTGCACTTTGGAGGAGTGTCAGAAGGAAGGGACGTAATGGACTCTGAATATGCATAGAACACACCTGGAATGAAACGCACTGCTTCCCTTCAGAGTTCAGTTTCTTCATATGTAAGACAAGAAGAAGCAAAGAGGCTATCTCTCTCACCTCTGAGCTTTCTAAAACTGTAATGGGCCTGTCACAGGCCTGTGGAGCATGGCTTACACACATAACCAGAAAAAAAAAAAAACTAACAGAAACTGGTGAAGAAATTCATGTGTGCCAGCACTAAGGTACATGAACGGACTTCGAAGGTCTGCATAGGCCAGGACAACAGAACCCTGTGCTCACCAAGGATCCTTAATCTAATGAGGAAGAGAAATTTATTGGAAATTATTCATTAAAAATTAATCTTCTTGTTTCTGTCATTACTTTTTTTTTTTACAAAGGAAGGAATAGTTTTCTCTCCCTTTCTTTCACCTTTCTTCCACCTTCAGAAAACTCTTTCCAGCTATTTTAAAGAAAACAAACAGGTGGTAGCTGTTTAGCTCCAAAAAACTAGATATTAATAGAGAATACAAGCAAGATAGCATAACTTGGACTGTGAGTGTTCTTGCGGGCCACAAACTCAAGGACTGAAGAAGGAGAGTATGGATTGAAATTCAACCAGATCAAATCACAGAGGGGAACATAAGAGTCTTCGGTAATTCTTACCGCACAGCAAGCACTACATGGTATTCTCTGGCTAAGGCAAGAAAGGAGTCACATAACTAAGACAAAAACACCATTTCTGTCCACAAAAAAATCCCTAAAACTATACTAGATATGGGTATAAATGTCTATGATGCAAAAAAATCCATAAATAATACTTACTGGGAAACATTAACAAGGCTATAATGCAAAATGACAGATTATAAAAATACAATGCTTTGTGGGAATAGTGATATTTAAGCTCGCTTTTGAAAAATGAATAAAACTTAACAGTCTAAAATGGGTTGGGTACAAGTAGGTTGTCTTAGTCAGGTTTTCTATTCCTGCACAAACATCATGACCAAGAAGCAGGTTGGGGAGAAAAGGGTTTATTCAGCTTTCACCTTCCACATTGCTATTGATCACCAAAGGAAGTCAGGACTGGAACTCAAGCAGGTCAGGAAGCAGGAGCTGATGCAGAGGCCATGGAGGGATGTTTCTTACTGGCTTGCTTCCCCTGGCTTACTCAGCTTGCTTTCTTATAGAACCCAGGACTACCAGCCCAGGGATGGCACCACCCACAAGGGGCTCTCCCCACTTGATCACTAATTGAGAAAATACCCCACAGCTGATTCTCATGGAGGCACTTCCCCAACTGAAGCTCCTTTCTCTGTGATAACTCCAGTCTGTGTCAAGTTGTCACACAAAACCAGTCAGTACATAGGTATTACATAGTATATGTTAGCAGAGTAATGTCTAGAGCAACCTGGAAAATAGATTGTGGTGAGGCAGAGATGGAGGGCTTATGACTTGGAGTTTGATTCAGAAGGTAAAGAGAGTCTGTGATGAGTTGTAGCAGAATAATTCCACTGTGGCAAATGTTCATGGAATGGGTTGGAAAAAGAAGTGAGGGACCACAAGTAGACAACTCAGGATGCTGCAGAAAACTGCAAGAGTTTGGGTTCTGGTTTTGTTTTTTATTAGGGTTTATTTGATTGGTTGGTTGGTTGGTTGGTTGGTTGATGATTGATTGGCTTGCCTTTGAAATTATTCGATCTAACACAGGATAACCTGGAATTCTAAATTCCCATTTCTTACTTATCTTTCTAAGAACTTTAATTACAGTTGTGTACCACCATGCCACATTTTTAGGTAGTCTGAACTGGACATCACAAATATTTCAACTCTACTGCTGGAACAATTAGTCTTATAGAGATTCCATTAAGTCCCTAGCTCTAACTCTTAAAGAAATGACAGGATCCACACATCTGGGAATGTCCCACTGAAACCCTGTACTTTTTAAACCTGCACAAGCATATGTCACTTAGATTCCACTCATGAACCTCTGATTCGATATATCAGGGCTAAGGTCAAATCTTTAAAAAATAATCCACACAATTTTAATTTGCCACTAAATTGCAATTTTTAAATTGTAGCTGAAATTTTTGACCTGAATATTCTGTGATTACTCTCAAATTAAATATGTATAACTCCATACATTCTACTTTTGCCCATTGTGACAATGCCAACAGTGCATCCTGTTATAGCTAAGAAGAAACATAACAGCCTAAGTTATGCTAGTTCTTGCTATCACTACTGCTGCTGGTGATGGTCTTATTTTATCAATAAGAAACCCAGAGATAGATAGACAGCCCTGGCTCAGGTTTAGTGGGTCAATGATACTAGACCTATAATTTGTGAAATACGATTGACCTTTCTTTCATGATCACAGAATGCCAAACACAGTTCTGACCATCACACACCTGCTTTCCAGGCAGAAGAAACAAGAGCAAAGACTAGAAGGTGAGTCTCTCTGGAACACACAGGGCATACTGCAAAACCCATATAGTATTCTACTTACGTGTCCCTGACCAGTGCCCCATCATACAATACATTCCAGTTACATAACCACTCTGTCATATGACATGGGAATCTGTTCATTTTAGTTATTCATCCATAATGACAAAAAAAGGAGACAGAGAGGGAGAGACTGAAACAGACTCTTCTTAGAGTGTCCACCATGAGGTTAGACATCCTATAAGTTCCTTTTTCTTTCATTGTGTTTTTGTTCATTGAAAAGCTGTCTACCATAGGCTGAAGAAAAATCTGAGTTAAGAGCACTAGCTGCTCTTCCTAAAACCCAAGCTCACCTCCCAGCACCCATATGGTGGCTCACAATATCTGTAATTCCAGTTCCAGGGCACTCGATGCCCTGTTCTGGCTTCTGAAAGCACCAGGAATGCAAGTGGGGTGCACAGAAACCATACATGCACAACAGCCATACTGATAAAGTAAAAATTTAAAAACTAAAAGAAAAAATCACTTATCTCAATAGCCAGTTTCAAAACCTGATCCCATCCTAGGTTGTCCTTCACATCTTGCACTCAACAATTTCTATGCCTTTTACTCCTAACTGTAAGATCATGACACTAATTCAAAGATTTTTTTATGCATATGAATGCTCTGGCTGCATGTATACCTGCATGCCAGAAGAGGGTATCAGATCCCATTACAGATGGTTGTGAGTCACCATGTGGTTGCTGGGAATTGAACTCAGGACCTCTAGAAGAGCAGTCTTAACTGCTGAGCCGTCTCTCCAGCCTGACACTAATTCAGATCCTTGAGATCTTTGTCGTGGACAGGACACCTGGCCTCCTGCCTCTAGTCTTTCTGTACCCCCCCCCCAAAAAACCACCTTGCACACCACCAACAACCCACATAGTCAAGGAGATCATAGTCCTTCAGGGACTCCCTTATACTCCCAGGAAGGCCTTCGCTATCCTTCTACAGAGACAGCTAGCTGGTCATGGGACATGGTCTACTCCTCTCCACTCAGGGCCATTGCTTTCTCTCTTCCTCCTTGTTTTCCAACTTCCTCCTTACTCAGGGAGAGACAGTTACATAATTTGGGCACAATGTTGAAGTCAAAGGACTCACTGTGGCCCTTCAATATGTCCTTATGTCTAGTCCCCAGAGGACTGTATCTTTGTACAGTTCAGTGTTTCACACTTTCTGTCGTAGCTAGAAGCAACTTTATTTTGTCTTCTGGAAACCCACTAGACACACAGGCTATACAAGCACAGAACATAGATTCTCTAGCTTACTCTTCTTCATGACCAATTGTATGGGCTTTTCTTTCTGCTACTGAAGACACAGGATTATAGGTCTAGGGGAATGAGATAGCCCACTTGCCTTAAGATACAGGTGAATGAGACTTTCAGACCAGAGCCAGCCTAACTCCAGGATAGACACCCTGGAATTGTAATAAACAACCTCTCTCTCTCTCTCTCTCTCTCTCTCTCTCTCTCTCACACACACACACACACACACACACACACACACACAGACACACACACACTCATGAATCTTGGTATGTTTAAGAACAGGCTATTTTTATTAGGGGAAAAATCATTTGTTTGTCACAGTGGCTGATTTCTGTGGTGTAAACATTCCAACCACAACCAATTTCAATGTGTCAACAGGGTATCACTGAACCCAGAGCTGAGAAAAGATAGACACAATTAGTTCTTACAAAAAAGTGTGGGCTAAAGGCAGAACACCACCATGTGCTAGTCCCTCATTCGTTGTCTTGTTTATTAAGCACTCACTGCATTCTAAGTTACATTACCAAGATACCGTAGGGAACACAATTGGCCTGATCCCCTCTCCTGTATTACAACCTAATTGGAGGATTAAAGCCACTTCTTTGGGAATCTGATTTCACGTTATGCCTTTGTTATGCTGTCTATAAGTTACTTGCATATCACTTGTACTGTATTATAAATTCCTTCTGAATGGGCACTTCATTTGAGTCTCAGCTTAACTAGCCAGTGCTTGACACATGGTGGGCTTTGGATGCATTTACTAAAAAGAAATAAATGTAGGGATGTTGACTTGTTTTCAAGAGGCCTGGCAGGGTAGTAGGGATTGGAGATGGAATGGAGAAAAAAAACCCACAGGCAAGACTTCCTCCCTTGAGTCCCTTCCTGTTTCAGGTGGATGATCTCATTATACAAGTCAAGCTTTGAATGACTCCAACCATACCCTCCTCCTCCACTCCGTTCCAAATAAAAATGAGTTACACAGAGCCCACCAGCAGTACTTTACGAGTACCGGCAATTGCTACCGTGCATCCTTAATAGTGGCGTAATCAAAAGTTATGATGCATTTTTCTGTAATCACAAGAAATGATGCCACTTAGAGCTAAGTAAAGCCAATTCCCTACCACACAGAAAAGCAAAAGCACTTCCATTTTCACTTTGAAATGAGTGAGTCAGAATCAATTTGGTAAAGCAGTTAACAGCAACTGTGTGCCCCTTTCGAGTGCCTAACAGGTACAATTTTCTTTTAACAAACAGCCGAGCAGAGGTCTCTGTTGCTGGATTAACATGGTGTGTTCAAACCTTCCGACCATTGTGTATTTAAATTGGGTAATAGAGACCATCAGACAGGCGCCAATATGAATCTCTAGAAGCAGACCAATTTGCCAGCCTCTGAGCATATCTTTAGAGAAAATATTAAAGTGACTGTTCTGGGAAGGAGGTTTTTCGTGGGAATTTCAGCACACTGAAGTCTCAAAGCAGGTCCCATGTGCCTCTGCATGAGCAAGCCCAAGCTGCAAAAGGAACGAAACATCTTTATTTTGTAACAAACGTCTGTGCACTGAATTTCCTCACTCTTCCTCCCAAAATGAGGATGTCAGCTAAAAAGAAACAAGTGTTAAATTTTAATTGGGCTTACAAGACTAACTTTCTTCTGCATTTCTAACACACACACACACACACAGCCTTCTTTGGGACCCATTAAGATAGCTGACAAAATGCATTTGTCTAATGCAGTTATGTGTTCATATGAACTTGAGTTTTAATAAGGAAACATTACATTTGCATCATAATTCATGTTTTCCATGTTTCCTTTCTTCTCTCTCCCTCTTCTCATTCCCCTTCTCCGCTTTCTCCTCCTTTCTTCTCAGCCTCCTCCTCATCCTCCCGATCCTTTTCCCTCTCCCTTTGGCTTTTAGAGATAGAGTCTCATGCAGCCTGCACTAGCTTTGAACTTCCTAGAGCTAAGGATAGCCTTGAAATGCTAATAATTCTCCTGACACTACATACCAAGCATTGAAATTTCAGTATTCTCCACCATATGTAGTTCTGTCTTTAATAGAAAACAATACTGAAATGCACATGCATGTACAAACATGTAAATGCTTGGGGGCTTTTAGAAGAGTTATTAGGACACTGGAAAAAAAATCATGTTCTTAGAAGTAATTGGCATTTTAGCTTTCTGATTTGCTCACAATTTATTTGTTCAGTCAAAGGTTTAAACAAGAAAAGTATATTGAAATTGTTCCGATAATACCCCTAATACAGAGGGTTCTAGGGTCACACCAAAGAGTCTATGGTGACTCAACCAAAATACATGCATAGCATTACCTTTAAGAGCTGGGCATTAAAATGATCAAAATATAAATGCTATACATGAACTTCAATTCAATAAGGCAATGTCCTACTTTCTTGTTTTTCAGACTTAAAATAAGTGCTTCCCAAGTTTCCACTGAAGCAGGTGCTGGAATCAATATTACAGGGTTGTGAGTGTGAGACCCAATTAACAGACTCCTGATGGAAGCTAAGGATTGATCTAGTTAATTAAAGTCAAAGAGAGAACCTGTAGCCAAAACACACCTGAAAGAAAAATAATAAGCGTCCTACCTTTATTCCTATGTGAGAGTTGTGCATCTCTTGCCAGAGCCCCACAGATCTAGCCTCCCCTCAGAAGAAGAGATTCTGTTTCATTAAGCAAAGGGGTCACTGTGCTGTAGGCTGTGCTTTGCATTTATAGCTGGGGGAATGACACAGTCAGTAGAGTGCCTCCCATGCAAACGTGAGGGCCTGAGTTTGGAACCCTGGGACCCATGGAAAAGATGCATGCACAGGACCCACAGAAAAGATGCATGCACAGACCCACAGAAAAGATGCATGCACAGACCCATAGAAAAGATGCATGCACAGACCCACAGAAAAGATGCATACACAGGAACCACAGAAAAGATGCATGCACAGACCCACAGAAAAGATGCATGCACAGACCCACAGAAAAGATGCATACACAGGACCCATAGAAAAGATGCATGCACAGAACCTGCAGAAAAGATTCATGCACAGGGCCCATAAAAAAAAAGATACATGCACAAGACCCACAGAAAAGATGAAGGCACAGGCATGCATCAAACTCAGGCACACAAGGAACTCACTGGTCATCTCGTCCAACCAAGTCTCTGAGCTTCAAGCTCAGTGAAACACCCTGTCTCAATAAAATAAAATAAAATAATAAAATAATAAAGGTGGTGAGCAACGGAGGAAAGTATCCAACACTGACCTCTGATCTCCACATGCACACACACACACACACACACACACACACACACACACACACACAACCAAATACACATATGTAAGAAGTGGATTTAAAAATTTTTAAAAAGAACAACCTACAGAAATTTTCTAAGATGCCAGAAATATCCTGGTCACAGGAGAGTACAGTGAGAGCTACAGTCATGGACTTAGAGGAGGAGATTAAAGTAGGCGCAGTGAGCTCTTACCTTCTCTTCTCACCTAAACTTAAGAGGACAACCTGTGGCTCAGAGCAGCCTCACCCAAGAGCCTTTGCAAGAGGCGCTGCAGTGGCGAATGTAGAGGCTGAAATCCAATCAAGCTGACTTCCCTGGGTCCCTGGCAGGGATGAACCTCACAAAGGAACCATCTTTTTTTCTAATCACCCAGTATCTGTACAACATCATATTCACTGCAAAGTCGTTCTAATTTTGAGTTGAATATCTTAACAAATACAGCCCGATGTCCCATCCTTTCCTATTCCAAACCCGCATGTGGGCAATTGAACTCAGGGGCAAATGATCAAGCAGAGGGGCTGGATATGCAGAAAGTGATAACAGAGAAATAGAAATTGGCTGTTTATTTAATCATTTAGCAAATCCAGTCTCCTCTCTCTCTCTCTCTCTCTCTCTCTCTCTCTCTCTCTCTCTCTCTCTCTCTCTCTCTCTCTCTCTCTCTCTCTCTGTGTGTGTGTGTATTTCTGTATTTGTGCATGTTTTCATGTGCCTGAGTGTATGTGAATGTAGAGGACAGAATTCAACACTGGAGTCCTACATTACACTCTCTCTTCTCTTTTCTGATACTGGATGCCTCACTGCACCTGAAGCTCGAGGGCTTAGCTAGTCTGGCGTCCAAGAAAACGCCTAAAGATCCTTCTACCTCATCCTCTCAGGAAATACTGGAGTTTATGGCTGTGTTCAGCTGTTGGAGATGGCATTTAGGTTCTCATGTCTGTCCAGCAAGGACTTCAGCAATTAAGCCAACTTCAGAAGCCGCATTTGGAAAATAAAAATCTTTTACATTGCTTAGGTTTATTTAGTTTACTTTCTGCATAGAAGTGGTTTTTGTCTTCATGAATGGATGTGTGCCACATGTGCCTCAGAGAAAAGCATAGGATCCCCTGGATCCCCTGGAACCAGAAGTTCTGGAGGTGGCAAGACATGATGTACATTCTGGAAACTGAACCCATGTTCTTTTGCACTATGCTTTTAACCACTGCTCCATCTTCCCAGCCTGTTTGACAACTCTTGTGTATGGTTGTGGTATGCATACACATAGAGATCAGCACTTGAGTTTGGTTAGTGACTAAGAGGAACCTTACAGGAGACTGCCTCCTTCACTGAATTCCTGTAGGCCTTGTCTATAGTTATGGTTTCCGAAATGGAAGAGGAATGAATAAGGAAGTTAGCATTTACTGATTATCTGTTATAAGCATGGTAGTACACCAAGTTCTTTTTATATGTCTGATTAGTCACAGTCAAGACAATTGATAAGTGATTGTTCTTCAATATGCAATTCTGATATTACATTTAGCTCAGAAAAGTCACTGAGAGATTGGATGGGCACTACCAAGGTCCTCTGGTCCTGTTACCTTGGCCAATTGAATCTAGGAGCCAAGGTGTGAGTTGTTTAAAAATTACAGGCCCACAAACGAAAACTCATTTGGCAATCAGTGGCCAAGCAGACCAGGGGAGGAAGACACAACAACACATCAACAGTCTGGTAACAAAGAGTGGCTAAGCACAGACTTCACGCAGTCACAGTCCTGACTAGAGCTTTGGACCTAAACATAAATGTGATGGGGTATGGAAGGGAAACAATTTGGGGGGCAAGAGATTCCTTCTGATCCTCTCCATTTTACTAAGTCTGTCTCCATGGATACCCATTTAAAACTATATCCTTGAATGAAATTCAAAAGGGACACTAGATTTTGAAATGTAGGATGGGGACATATTAGAATCACAGGCTTTTATAGCTGGAAGGAAGCACTGAGACCCTGGAGGCGAGTTTTCACAGTGTGTTCTGGGGAATTCTCTTGTCTCAGGGCCTAAGTGGTTTGGCAGGGAGAGACTTAGCTGGCACAGAGAAAAGGAACTCTGCAGGGGCTAAGTTTACTGTCTTGCCTATATTGCGATTTTATTTAATGCTTTCTTTAGGGGGAAAATGGTTTTATGTTGGAAGTGTGGGATCAGCCCCTGTTTTTACAGACAAATTTGTGGTACTCAGTTCAAACAAGGGAGCTGTTCCCAGGGACCCTCAAGCTGATGACAGTGACTCTGGTCCCCTGACTCTGAGATATTCACCACCACACCAGGCTGCCTGTCATTATGCAGCCTAATTCCCTGTGAGATGGCTTAATTAAAATTGTGGCCATTTTGGTTTTAATCTTGAGACTCTAATTATTTTATGTTAAATATCTTTGCAGCTAATAAAAATGAATTAAACGTATAAATACAACATGAAGTTTAAATAATATTTTAAACAGTGTTTGGATCCTCTGTCTTTCCTCCTCCCTGGACATGAGCATTTTAATCTCTGGCTGCCTCTGCAGATAAAGCCACATGCCACTCCTGAGGGTAAAGACCTAATAACTTCTTTCTTCAAGGTCAGGGTGTTACTTGTATGAAGAAAATTATTCTCCTAACCTGGCCAAGTATAATTACCATGTGTTTTTATTATTGTGCTGGAATTTACATAGAAGTGATAAGCCTGTAACATTGAGTTCTTTCTAATCCCTTCGTAGCCAACTCTGGTTCTGCCATAAACCTCCAGAAAAAAAAAAATTCTGAAGCCACAGGAACCCAACATTGCATTTACCACCCTGGGTTTTATGCTCTTTGTTGCAAACACAAAGGAATAAGAGTTGAACCCACAAGGCACACAGGATCTTAACATTCCTCCTGGCCTGGTAATATCTCCCTCGGCAGGTCTTAAATAATAAACATATATGTTTATGTCTAACACAGTTAAGGCACCTTACGTTTTTGATTATCCTACTAAATCTTCACAAGGACACAAAACAGTGGCTATGGATCATTATCCCCTATCTACTATAAAAATCAGAAATGAAGGCATAAAGATTAATTTGCCCCAAGTCATTCAGAATTCAATCTAAGCAACTGGAATCCAGAGCCCAGAAAAATCAACCTGGAGACACAATGTAGATGGAGTTCAGTGGACTGACTTAGAAGTCAGATCTAAGGAAATGAATGAAGACATCGTTTAAAGGATTTGGTGAGGATTCATGCACATGCCCATGTGCATGCATACAGACACACACACACACACACACACACACACACACACACACGCAATGGTGGTCCATGGCAACCTCTTCTTGCTAAGGCTCGACTCAAATCTGGAAGATCTGAGAATTGAGGAGAAGGAACGGAATGGGAGGAGCAGGTCTCTGTTAAGATGCTCCATCCAGACTCCCAGCAGACTGAGGAATGTAAGCATCTGCTGGCAGATAAGTATGGGGAAGGGAGCAATTTAGATCATATGAGAGTACAGCTGGAATCTGGGAAGATTAGGAGGTAGGAGAGACATAGGCACCAAACAGCTGAAAGAAGCAGCCTAAAGGACCAGGGGAGGCAAACAGGGAACTGGCAAGAGCTCCAGGAGGCCACAAGAGAAGCAGAACAGGATACACAAGGAGGAGGAGCCAAATGGCTTAGGGGTAGATGGCACCATTGATCATATTGTCCCTCAGTTGCCATCTCCCAGCTTGACAATGAACTTGAAAGCAATGATTGTATTTAATGTCTCTTAAGTTCTTTGTGAGGTCCAAATAATTTTTTCGAGATCCAAACAAGCAGAAAAATGAACTTCCAGGAGAATTTTAAGGTATTACCTTATTGGCTGCAGGTACTTTCCTCTAGCTGTGTGTTTTGCTCATGACAGCAACAGGCACCAAGCAATTATGCCTGATATTCAGCTGAATTGATTGGCACCACTCTTGGTGCCTTCGGCATGCAGCAGAGACACCGGTGAAATAAACAGAAGTCCCTCCGACTCCTAAAATCATCCTTCCTGTACACAAATACAGTGATCCTATCCAGGAGGGCACAGATGTGATGAAGATGCCACCACTTACACCTTCCTCTCCTCAAATGAACCCTTCTCAGATGAACAAGGGAAAAGCAAAGATATTAAGAAAAGAAGTATGCTGGAGGGGACCAGATTCCCTCCTCAGCTCAGGGAAGGGAGATTGGCCTCACAGAGAAGCTGGCGTGGAGGGGAAAGCCCCCAAAGCCCCTTAAAAGTAAAACCACCATCTCCTCTGTTCTGCTTATAGCTCCTGTCTCTATGCATCTGTTTCCATTTGAAGCAAATGCAAACTTCCCTTTCCTCGGTTGACATCAAAGCCAGAGATCCAGGCTCAGCTTATTGTCCTAGCTGCCGCCATTAATAATACTTACGACCACAATTACAGTGCCATCTACTCTGAGCCCTAGAGAGAAGCGCAGGCTATAGACAATAGGAAACAGATCGTATAGAATGTGAGGAACATTCTGGACGTCATAGGCTCGCACTCCATTTCAAGCAGAAACGCAGCAAGGTGGTCACTGCGTGCAACTTTTCTTTGGCAAGATTGAGCAGCCACCTGGGGTGGGTTGTGCAGACACCAGTCGGCAGATACAATCGGCTGCTTTGGGGATTTTTTCCCCCTTTTATTTTCTGTTCTCTCCAGTTTGAATACAAGTTGGGCCCATCCATCTCTTTTGCTCCTTGCTTTCTGTTATCACCCTTCCCAAGCGAACAACAGTGAGCCTCACCAATTGCAACAATGCTCAGATTTGTGAGAACTGAATTGACTCAACACACCATACGAAATTAGCAAGGACCTTGGAGGCCTCAAAAAACTAAGTCAGATGGAAGATGAATGAAAAATAACCAAGGCTGTTTTTCCTTTCTGTATCTCTCTCAGAGGTTCATGGGAACAGGACAGTGAACAGGAGAGGAACTCCCAAATTGCACAGAGCTGCCTTAATCCATATGAGCCCTTCTCAGAACCCCCAGAAGGATAGAACAGATTCAAGGTTAGCTTGCAGTGGAAAGATGTGAGAACAGCCTTGAGAGTGTTCTGAGTTCATAAAAGCAGACACAGAAGTGCACTTGGTGCCCAAATTGTGGAATCAACAAAATTAATATAACATTATACTAGAACATGTTTTCTGTATTTCCCTGGCTGTCACTGTCACTGGGCTATCCATACTGGCTTCTCTTTCCTACTCTGGCACCTGAAATCTTTGATGCAGCGAGCTGTTTGCTGGTCCCCAAAGTCAACATCCATCTATCTACCCAGGTTTATCTTTCCTAGAGTCCACCTCAGAATCTGCACTTATCTTCCCAAACCTTCCCTGAATCCTATCTAGCCTAGAAAGATGTCCCTTGTCTTTTCTGAGGGTAAGCTCCACTTTCTTTGTGCCTAGTCTGTCTCTCTGCTCTTGCTTTCTCCTATGAGGCAGTGATAAGTGTGTACAGATGCTTGTGTTGTGTCTAACTGCTCTGCAGTCTGTGCCAGAAAGGGCTGAGAAGCCAGTGATTGGCTCAGTGAGAGGTACATGACCTGTTCGCAGTCAGTTTGATGACTGGAGAAATCCTCTTCAGTTGAATTGCATCAAACCCATCAGGATCACCATGACTGAAAGGCCACCAAAGCCCACCAATCAGTCCTATAATATAAACAATGGACAAGGAGAAGGGCTAGACAACACAGATGATCATAAACCCATTCTTGCCCTGCAAAATAAATGACCCAAGAACTATTAATGGTGAAATATTAACAGCAATTCGATCTCAAGTAGGCAGGGAGAAGAACATGCCAGTTTGATGTTCAACCACTTAAGATGCATACATTCTTCAGATGCCGTGTCTGCCACTGGTCTCCACAGAGGTGCCCCACTGAATTCTGGGAGGCTGGCATGAAAGCATTTCGCTGAACTGTGACTTCCTATAATAGCCTTAAAATTACCACTGCATCTACAAGGAAAACAACATTTGTCTACGTTGTACTCAAGGCCCTTGTTATTATCTATACTATATAAACTCCACTTAGAATCTGGTGTCATCCCTAACTAATGAATATGCATTTTTCTTTTGAGACAGAGAGGATAAATTTCACGTTTGCCTAGTATTCTCAGAAGATCAAAAGTTATCATAAACATATATATTCAGTTACAGTAATACCTCACTTCTAATTGCTAATTTTCATAACATTTATCTTTTTTCTGACAACTTCTATGTATATGCATGTGTAGTTTTGTTAATATTGTAAACTTTCTCAAGTCCATACAAGATACAGGCAGATTATAAATCATACACTAAATGAAAGGGAAATACAAAGTACAATTGAGCACTATTAGGAATGAGGCGGGTAACCCTGTTAGACTAGAAACTCTCCCAGTCTCAGTCTATTTATTTTAATCATATGAAATTGTCAGTCCCAATCATGTTTTATTGTCAATAGTGATGGCAGTATTTTTTTTATCTTAATTTCTGGTTCCTGTGGGTCAGTTTCAGTATGCTTGCTACTTCTTTATTCTGCTTGCATCAGCCTAAATTTTCACTCTGCCACAGTGGTTTCTAAACGCAACTGCATATTCAACACATTTGGGAAGATTGTGACTATTCTCTGCCCATGACCCCACACCTAAAATGCTCACTTTATCCTTAGGCAAATAAAAGAGTAGCATTAAAAACAACCACAGCATGACTGGGTGGTGGTTAGTTGGTTATTTGAATGGATGTACGTGTTGTAACCCTACCAAAACACTGAAGACTAAGGAGAGGCTGGGCAAAGTGGGTGCATGTTAATCAGCAGAGAGAGTGAAACACTCTAGAATAGAAAGGGCAGCATCTAAGAAACATGAACAAGTTGTCGAAAGAAGAAAATATCCCAATTGACTGTTCTGTCTTGAAGTTCATTGAGTAGTGTAAACTCGGGGTTGGGTAAATTTTACTGTGTGATATTTTGGTTTATTTTCAAGTGTTTTATAAGATTTGTAAAGATGTTTATAAAGATGTTTAAAATTGCTGAGTCCTTATGTGTCTGTTATCACTCATCCATCCCTTCCACTGTTCATTTAGGACACTCATAACTGGTCATGAGTAATTCAGTAACTATGAACCATAATTCTATAGGTTGTATTGCCATGTTGCATAGACCCATAAAATATAAGCAAAGTGCAATGATGCACATGTATAATCATGCCATATGAAAACCTATTGTTTTTTGTATGCTTAATAAACATTTAATTAAAAGAGAGAGTGCTGGCAAAATATAATATTTACAGTCATGAAAAGGTATGTGCCACACATGGATATAGGTTAAAGACAGATGCTGAAAGATATGTGTTCTTCAAGTAGGAAGTATCTCTGGTAACTAACACAGCAGCAGAATTTCTTAAAGCTTGCTAGGTAATTGTGCTAGAGACCGTAGATTGAAATTCATGGTTCTACAGGGGCTACTCTCTAATGCCTTTCTATCTGCAGACCTAGTAGACACTTGGGGCTCCATCAACCTCATCTCATTAAGAGGAGCCTATATTGCCAGCTAACCCTAAAACCTAAGAGAGTGATCCCAAACTGATTCTCTTGCTAGATCACCAAGCTCTGGTCATACCAGTCCTGATGCCTCAAGGTTAGCTGCAGGTGAAGCAAGAGCCACCCTGTGGCATTGTCAGATGCTATCTTTTCTGATTCTTTACTGAGTAGGCACAGATACAGCTTAGCAGACAAGCCCTCAGAGCCCTTGACCCCACCTATAGTGGGAAGCCTTTCATGGTAATGGAGTTTCTTCTTCCTGAAAACACCCATTTCCTAAAACAGAATAGCCAGAAAAGAGACATCTCTCCTCATTTCTTCTAGCTCTGTGTTCACAGTGTTTTCCAAGACTGGGAATCTATAGGCAGACTTCTGCTTCAATTCTAAATTCTTGGCAATTGCTGCCCTTGCCTTTGGAGACCTGGGTACCATCCACCTTGGCTGGGCAGCCTTAAGAGCTAGTGATGTAAGCCAGATGCTGAGTGCTTCAGGCTGAGTGTGACATCATCCCCGTGTCAAGGACTCCCCATCTCCTGCCACTGGCCACTTCTGGGTATGCTAAAGTTCAAGGTGGACACTTAGCACATTTATTACATACGGGGTTTATTAGATAACTGGGCTCCGTGGTGATAAATTGGTTGTGTGCTTCATTTAGACTCTCAATGCTCTGCAGGTTTTTCTAATTTAGTTTTGCCATGGCTCAGCCAAGATGAGATTCAGAAGGAGGAAAAGGGAGAAGCAGAGAGAGAGAGAACAAAAAGCTTGTGTTGTATATCAAATCCTTGCCCTGCCTCTTGCTGGCTCACAAAATGAAGGGCCTTTTAAGCTGCCAACCTCAACAGCATCCACAGGGCTGTCTTCCTCTGCGAGATGGGCTTTTCTTAACGGGTCCGCTCTTTCATGATGACTCCCCCATTCATTATGAATAACTGCTGCTTTGGTTTAGGCCTGTCACTTTTTCTTCTTTTCTCCCATTCCTTTTAAGTTTGGATTTAAATGTGCATACACACACACACATACACACACACACACACACACACACCTCCTCAGTACCACCAAAGAAGGAAGGCCCTACAGAAAGGAGGTAGGAGAGGGCTGTTGGCTAGGTCCTGTGTGAATTGCTTCATACCTGCTGCCTTTGAGAGGCTTCAGATCTCTCCCACTCCGAGGGAACACTAGGGCATTGAAGGCTGCTTTGAAATGTGGCAGGCTTTGAGTGCATATGTGCACGCTTGTGCAGTGAAACACAAAAATCTATTTCCCTATCAGAGTGGCTGACATTTCTTTCCTCCTTAATGCAGGCCTTGATCTTTCCCCATCTGAACTTTCTGATTCCCTCCAGCTTGCCTTATCAGTAAATGAACTCTCATCAAAGACACTGATATCAGGTGGTGCTTGAGGGCCAGCTTGGCTTAGCCTATTAAAGCCACTGACCACATCCCAAAGGCAACAAGCCGATGCTAACTCAGTAGCCTTCACACCTCCATTTTGCTCAGGAATTCAAAAGCTTGGAGAGGAGAGGCATGTGTGTTTCTTCCACCTCTCTAGTGTCTGTGGGGTAAATCCCTACAGAGAACACTCAACTACACCCCACACCTGTCATCATCTACTAATTTCACTCATCCTACTGTGTAAAGAAAGGTGAGATTGTGTAAAGTATGAACACTGCTTAGTTGATAAGCTCTGGGCTTTGGTAATAATGGAATACCCATACTCCAAATCTACTCCTGATTTATATTTAGGTAAGCTATTTCACTTTCTTAAATCTTCATTTACCCATAAATAAAATGGGTACAGAGACTATATGCCTCACAGAGTTGTGCTATCATGCACTAGGGGGCCAATTCCATTAATGTTCTCATTTTAAGCTTTCATTATTATCATGATCTACCTATCTACTAGGCAATTTGAAATTATCCAAGCTCCTGCCAATGCCTGTGCTAAGCTCCTCAAGATCTTACATGAGCAAAGGATGGATAGAGATAGCCAGAGGGTTGGATAGAGAATAACTGAGCAGAGCAAAACATTGCATTGCTGTCTGCATGACAGAAGGTTGAAGGTCCAGGAAACACAGCTTCCATGACCCAACATTCCCCAGTCTAGGCTGGAATTTGGTTTTGGTTTAGAATTCAGAGATTTCTATCCCTATCTATATTTATGTGAAATGATTTTTTTCTTTTGAGCATCATGTTGAGAGTACAGCTTGGAATTTATGACACTGTTAGAATTCATAACTTATACTTTCTCAGAAGACAGAATGCCATTTTTAATCCTACTCCATGAACTTCCATTTCTTTACATAGAATGGCCAAGCAGGACAGATAGCTAAGCTTTTATGTGTGTGTCACTCTGCTTAGAAGTGGGGGAAATTCCAAAAATGGGCAGAATTACTAGAAACCCTCTAACATCAAGGTAATCTCCCATTTGAATCCAAAAAAGATGACTCTGAGAAGATCTGTAAAGATCTGTTCTACTAGATTCAGAAACCCATCCTTCATTTATGTTCCTTCTTCTGACTTTGGATATCAGTTACTGACATTTACTGAGTAAACATCTCCCAGGTAAAAGCTTGGGATGCTATGACAATGGATATTGTCATCCTAGAAGGATCTAGAAACACTAAATAACCCTCTAGGCATGTCTGTGATGGGTTTTCAGATTGGGTTAGTTGTGGCATCACTCCATAGGCTAAGAGTTCAGACCACATGAGAAGCAGAAGAGGAACTGAACATCAGTGGTCACCTCTCTCTGCTTCCTGAATGCAGATGCAATGTGGCCAGATGCTTCAGATCTCTGCTGCTGTGATTTCCCTACCATGACAGACTACACCCTCAAACAGTGAGCCAAAATAAGATTTTCCTTTCCTAAGTTGCTTTGACCAGGTGTATTTTCACCATAATGAGAAGAGTAGCATGCATGGATACAAAAATAAGAATGCCCTCAAACATTTTATAGCCTGATCAAAGATAAAACATAGAAAGATATATTCGCTTAATGTATAATGAAGCTATGTGGTATGTTAGTCTCAGAATAAGATACATTTAGATTTCTTATTCACAATTTATGGATGGAGAAGCAATGCCACACATTGTTAAGGGAATCCAAATGATCTCGTCAGTAAGAGTAATGAGTATTTAAACCTCTACTAACATTATAATCTAGTTATACTCCAACTTCCCTGATCTTGACACCTTTCTCTTTCATTTACTGGCTTATTTTACTGACTTGTCTCTAACCATTATTATTATGCTATATTATTTAACCACTCTTTTAATCGAACTTTATTGGCATTTCAATCCACTGGATCTCCTTAGTAATTGTTTTGTTCACTGACCACATGCAGATGTTTACATACATGGAAGGAGTTGGAAGGAGGAGACTTGTGAGGGCCTGGAGGAAGGAAAGGGAGAAAGCAACATAATTATATTTTAATTAAAACTATAAAAATAAACAGTTGTTAAACAGATGGGTTTGTGGACAGTACTAAAGGCTTGATTCTTTTCTTCCTCTTGTTGTAATGCTAGTATGTTCACAGTAGCATTTACAGGCTTCAATGAAATGTTACATATGAGTTCATAAAAACAATTAAAATTATTGATTAAACCGAAGTACAAAAGGCAAAAGTGCTCATGTCGAGTTTACCAATGTTCAACCCACTGGAGACCTCGTTCTTCAGGATTATTAAAAATGCAGATTCCTGGGCCCCTTCTTTGGCACACTACAAAGGAGCCTGAAAATGTGCATTTTGACCCATCTGCCAGGCTACTGGTGTGCACTCCAAAGTTTGGGACTCACAGAGAAGTTACAGATGGAAGTCAAGGCTTGGGAAACAGCAATATTAAATATTTGTGTAGATAAAGAATTGAGGAACAGATTTATTCAGTCATTTATCGCAAATCACATAGCTAGTAAGTCAGGATTTGGTGTCAAGACCTTTTCTGGTAAATTCTATTGGCTTTAGGGAATCATCTTTTACTTCTTTTCATCTCTCTAATGCAGCACTTCATCAATAAATGTTTACTGAACAAGCCAATGGCTTATACTGTGCAGTGAGGTTGAGTGATTGCCCTAACTCTCACAACTCTTGGCAGCTAAGGACCCTCATTTATATGAACCTCCTCCCAGCCAAACCGTGAAATCCCAGACTTTAAAACCCAGGGTCTGGCAAAGGCAAGAAGCAGACAGACTGCAACGGCTCTGTTCATGGCACGGTCTATCCCTGTCTGGCCAGTAGAGAGTTCATCATGGGACAGGAACAGCTTAGGAGTAGGGAGAAAGCAAGACTAATGTAGAAGAGAAGGCAGGAGAGAGCTCCAATCTGGCCAGGATACTTGTTCTATTCTCTCTCTCTCTCTCTCTCTCTCTCTCTCTCTCTCTCTCTCTCTCTCTCTCTTTGTGTGTGTGTGTGTGTGTGTGTGTGTGTGTCCCTCTCTCTGTCTTTCCCTCTGTCTCTCCCTCTTTCCCTTCCTCTCCCTCCCCTCTCCAGCCTAAAGTTTAACTTAGCTTTCAATCACGGCCTATACCTCATATCCAGTTCTATGGCCCCATCATTCCTTTACATTTCCAACCGAGGACTTAACTGCAACAACAATAAAAGAAGATTGCTAAGTTTTATTTTTACCATAGGTTTCAAGAAAGAGAAAGGGTGGGGAGGAAAGAAAGAAACCACACTCTGACAACATCCCATGTCCCGTCACATCCTATTTTTACAGGATAGCTGTGGGGTGTGTGATCCACAGCCAGAAATAAAACAGAACTGGAAGAGTCAGCCATCTGTCTGGAAGCTCACACAGTCCCAGATGGTATATCCTTCCTGGCTTTCTGGTAACAATCTCCTCTGTCTAACGAAATGAGGCAGAAATTGCCCAGTGAGTTAGTGGGGGTGATGGACTCTTGTTCTCCCAGCTCTGGCAATAGGACCTGAGATTCCCCCGGCAATACCTGGCTCATTTGTGCATATTATCTTACCCTTGCCGTTGTCATGTACTGCCTATTCCTCTGTAGTCATTCTCTACCATACCCCTTTGCCATGAGTTTTATAAAAGGAGGAACTGTTTCCTCTCCTTCTCATGTACCCAGTCCTAGGCCACCTGCAGGATAATATGTTACACATAGTAGGGATAAATGCCCTCCTGAGTAGCTGACTTGCTTAGTAATATCCAAGCATGTGGCTGGCGATCAGGAAACTATTCGTCACAAGTCTAACAACTACAGTCTATCTTTACCTCTTATCTTTGTTGCTTTTCTATCACTGTGATAAGTCATCATGACCAAGGCAACTTATAATTTGGCTGATGGTTTCAGAGAGTTTAGAGAATCCATGATGGCAGAGTAAAGGGACAACAATAAGTTCACATCTTGATCCACAACCAAAAGACAGAGAAGAAACACTGGGAACCGCACTGAGCTTTTGAAATCACAAAACCTGCTCCCAGTGATACCTCCTCCAACAAGGTCATACCTAGTAGTCCCTCCCAAACAGTTCTACTACCTGGGGACCAAGTCTTCAAATATATGAACCTATGGAAGTCTTTCTCATTCAAACCACCATACTCCCTAGTCCCTTCCCTAGAGGCACTTTTTGGAAGATTAATACCCAACCTAAATGCATATGATTTTAAAGCTGTAAATTCTGGAAAGGGAAAGTAAAGGCCCTCAGTTTCATGTCCCAATGACCCTGGCTTGGCCTCAGACACTGCTGTGACTTCTACTACTATTAGAAGTGAGACTTTAAGCAAGAAAAATATTTCACCTTTGGGAATGTTAGATTTCTTCTTTTATATAATAAGTTCAGAGCTCTTTTGGGTATTGTGCATTTTCTCAGACACACCTGCAAAGCTGATGATTCCAAGTTAGAGGGATCACACCCTCCCCCCAGTTTATGATTCAGTGGCTCTGATGTGAAATCCAGGAATTTTTGCTTGGACAAGTTTCTAAGTGGTGGTACTGTCTCAGAGCATGGAACCATACTCTGAGGAACCCAGCACATGCTATACACACAGCAAGGATTCGAAAATGTTTGTCTACATAAATAAGTACTTAAGCAAATCTACAAAGGAATGGGAAGTATGTAACTTTGACATGAATCTAATAACCAACTGTACACTAGAAGGCTGCCTCCTTTTTTTGATGTTTGGAATCACTGGGTTTTGACACTATATAGAGTCACAGCCTACCAGATATGTATGCCAGATATTCAGAGCTGAATCCTTGCCATCTCAGGAAGAGATCCCTGGAGTTTGAATAGCCTCAGCTCTGCTCTTTCTCCAGGCGTATTCCTCCCCCATCCCACAGCTCCCCAGATTCACAGGCTGAGGAGGCTTCTTGAAGCTAGCCAAGGTTGAGTCCAGGGAGGATTGAGTGGAATGGACATCCTGAAGGGTGCACGGCAACAACTGAGTTCTGACAAGCTAAAGTTGGAAAACCTCTGTGAATAAATATCCCAAGCATTGCATTGGAAACCCAGACAGATTGTGCCTTAAAAGAAGAGCTATACAAAAAAAGTTAAAAAGTAGAAGCAGACACAAACAATGCAGATGAAGAGGAAGGAGAGAAGGAGGAGGAGAAGGAGAAAGGGCTACTCATAATTCACCTTATTGTGGTCTAAGGCCTCTTCAGAGGATCATATCGGCTTTGCTATGTTTGACTTCCAGAACAAAGCTTAATATTATTTAAAGGAAGAGAACAAAACAATATATTAGTCTTCATTTCAGTAAAAAAAAAAGGTAGAAATTAAAGGAAGAAAGAAAACACACATTTAATCAAGAAGAAATAAATGAAAAAGAAAATTCAGAAGCTGAGAAGATAAAATTGCTGTACAAAAATCTTACAAGATCTCTTACAGTTATGTCCAAGTATGGTCTGTCCTTGTCATGTATTTCTAAACTTTTGAGTACAGAAAGGGCAGCCCTTCTAACCTCAAACTTCAGAATTCTGATCCAATGCTGCCATAACCAAATAATTAAGGCTTGTATGTGTGATGTCATTAAAAAAGAATTCTGGCCTTCCTATCTTCTTTTCAGATCCTATAACCCATGTATAAGTGTGAGAAAAACATTACTCAAACAACATTGAGAAACAGTCTACAAACACCAGACCTGCTCCAAACTATAAGGAATTAGATAGATAAACACAGAACAGAGAAGAAAAAGAGACAGAAAGACTAAATTAAACAGAGTACCCTAAAAGGAACTCTAGACTAGGAAGACTAGATTGGGGGGGGGGAACCAATTCAAATCCATTTCACTTCATAACAAATAGTTATGAACAAAATAAACAAATAGTGTTGATTCCTTACTGTAAATGGAGATGCAGTAAAGAAAATGGCAAATGGCTATTCCACTGGGAGTGGGGAGGTTTTTATTGGAGAGAGAGAGACAGATCGACAGATACAGAGACAGACAGAGACAGAGAGAGGAGAGAGAGACAGAGACAGAGAGAGAGAGAGAGAGAGAGAGAGGCCAGAGGCATCATGAAGAGTCCAAAGCAGAGAGAGAAAGAAGCAGACTGGACATGGCCAGGGCTCTCTTGATAGCAGAGAGAAGCAGAATAGCAGAAAACAGCAAGAATGAGAATAATACAGAATCATGATCATGGGGCAAAGGGGTAGAAAGTTTGCCAGTATAAAGAGATCAGGGGATCTGCAACAGCCTGGGGGATAGTATGGTGGATGAGTTAAGTGTTAGTTCCAAAGTTGGGACAAATGACTAAGGTGCCTACTTAACAACATATCTAAGCAGACTGGGCCACCAGGTTCTCTCCAAATCCCTCCTGATTAACGTACTCCATCCCCTATCATGAACTCTCCTGATTGACATACTCCACACCCTATCATGAACTCTCCTGATTGACATACTCCACACCCTATCATGAATTCTCCTGACGGACATGCTCCGTTCTCTACCATGAACTCTGCAGCCCAGGAGGCTGTGCTGTTCTTCCCTATATAATTCAGCCATTTTGTTTACTCACTTCCTTTGTACCCTTAGGCCTCCTGGCTGCTGCACCTGGTCCCCTTCTCTCCCTTCTGCCTTTCTCCTCTCTCTCTTCCACATGGTCCAGCTCAGGGTCATGTATGTACACTCTGGACTCTCTCGTATGTCCCTGCCTCTAACTATACTCTCCCTTTTATCTACAATAAACTTCCAGCTGCAACATGCCTATAGGAGCAGTCATGTCCTTTCCTCTTTCTTTCTTTCTTTCTTTCTTTCTTTCTTTCTTTCTTTCTTTCTTTCTTTCTTTCTTCCTTCCTTCCTTCCTTCCTCCCTTCCTTTCTTTCTTTCTTTCTTCATTGAATTAGTGCCAAAACCCAGGATCAGTCATGTTTCCTTTCCTTTCCTTTTTATTTCCTTTTTCCCTTCAGTAAGAAAGGCTAGGGGGTTAGTATGAGGGCTCAGGGATGGAACATGAGCACTTGAGTGAATAGGGACTGAGGGTGCCTGGGCCAGCTTGGGCTATGACATGCAACCACAGAGTACAGATAACAAATAATAAGTGAACCAGCATTAAGTAAGTGATCTGATATGCATGGAACTGGAATTAGAACTGTAGCCGAGAAAAAAAAAAGATACATAAAGAAACAATAATTGACAGTTCTTGCTAACTTAGTTTTAAAAAGTTGCTTGGATATAAAACGCTCAATAAATTTCAATCGGAAACCTGCTACCAGGAATATGTTTGTGAAACTAATAGATTCTGAAGGCAAAGGCAAGCTTAGGAAACAAAAGTATAAGTAAAAAACAAACAAATAAACAAAAACCATAGAGGACACCAGTTAGAAGATTCATTGCTGACTATTTTTGTCTGAAACAGTGAAAGTTGAAATAAAATAGAGTGATACTCTTAAAGGTGACAATGGAAAGAAAGATAAACTACTCATTCTGTAACAGTGTAAAGTATCTTTCAAAACTGGAGACAAAATAGAGGTTTTTCTAATAGGAAAAAGCTGAAAAACTACTTAACCAACAATAAATCCACACAACCAAGCAATTTTTTAAGGAAGTCCTGTTAAGCTAAATGGAGATAAGAGGAGATGGACTTAGATAGGAAAGTGATGGGTAAAATGTGATTATGTCCGAATTATTTCTTTAAATTGCAATTGGCTGTTTACTCAAAAGTAACAAAGATGTATCATTCGATTTATGACAAATGAACATACAGAACATATATCAGAAGTACCACAAAAATGGATAGGATTGAGTGTGTTATACACAAAAAGGCATAGTGTTAATTCAGGGTTTACTAGGATAAGTTAGTTACTCATGTACATTGTAATTATCCCAAGAACCAGAAATAAAAATAAGTATAATACAGAAATGTGGTTAGTAGGGCTGGAAAGATGCCTCAGTAATGGAGAGCAGATGTTGTTCTTGCTGAGGATGCAAGTTCAGGTCCTAGCACCTGCATCAGGTGGCTCACTATCACCTATAACTCCAGCTCCAGGGTTCTGATGACCTCTGTTCATCTCCCTGGGCATTTGCATACTACACACACACACACACACACACACACACACACACACGAATATATGCACATCACACACGAAAGAACAAAAGACTAAACAATAATCTAATGGTCTTATACCCTACCACATTAATGTATTAAATGTAAAAGAGCAAACATTGTATTAAAAGGCAGAGATCTTCAGACTGGATTTTAAGAAGTTAACTTGAGCATAACTATGAGCTATTTGTCAGATTTTCAGCTTAAATCTAAGTACACTGATAAAGTGGAAAGGATGAAAAGTATGTTCTATTGAATCATAAGTTTGTCACGGTTGTTATTTTAATGACATGCAGACACTAACACAGAAAGTATTACTTGTACTAAATAGAAACAGCTCATGGCAATAAATGAGCCAGTTTATCAAAAGATGATTTTAAACCCCAGTGTTATTAATAACATGACATCAGAATACATGATGGCAAAAGTAAGGTAAGACAGGCAAAGCCACAGATGTCGGTAGAGCTCCAGATGTTGCTCTCTCGATAACAGACCAGACACAGACAGAAACTCAGGAAGGGTGCCAAGATCTGAACAGCACAGACCAGCAACTTAATCTAGTTAGACCACTTCGTAACATCTTAAGAGTACATCATGCTTTTTCAGTCTACATGAACTATTTTGAAAGAAGCAAGTGCTATACCATAAAAACAACCCAATACTTGAATAAAATACAGTACTCTCTTAAAAAACAAACATATGTTTATCCTGTTTAGTCTTCAGGAGTGAGAAGTTAAGGAATACTCTCAAAATAATCTGTGTGTCAAAGTAGAGAGCACAAAGACAGATTTTCCAGCAACCATGTGCACACAGATATGTAGGGTGCATTTTAAAGAGTGCAGAGTATGTGATTCAGTGGCTGAGTGCTGGCCTAGCAAGTGTGAGGTCCCATATTTGATCTCTAGCTCTACTAGAAGACAAATGCCTGAGGGCAGGGATATATTTTAAATGAAATGTGTGATTTTAAATGCTTGTAGTGTCATATCAGGAAAAGAAAATGTAAAAATCAATGATCTAAGCTTCATCCAAATTAGGTACAGAATGAGAAATGGAATTGAAATTGGTGAAATGGCAAAAGACACAGAAAGAAAACAAGAGTGAGGCAGAGATAAAGCGAGACAGAGACAGAGAAGGACAGAATGATTGCAATAAACTTAGTTATTTGCTAAAGAGTCACTGGAAGGGTTACAAATTAGGAGCTATAGCTCTTCCCTCTCTATCATTTTTCTGTTGTCTAAATGCAACATGTGAAACTGCTGGGGTGTTCTGAGGCAGCTTGGGCTGCCAACCCAAGACCCATATGACACCCAAATATGGCACAGAAGAAAGAAGCTAGGTCCTCAGAATATGGCTGAAGCCTCACATCCCCTTCTTAATGTAGCGTATTACACAAATAGTCCAATGTCTTTGTTTAAGCCACTCTAAGATGAATCTTTTCTTAAATACCATCTAAGATCTGCTCACAGGCTGACAATCAGAATTCCATGCTTGATGCATGGAAGGCAGAAAACCCCATGTGTGCAGTAAGGAAACTCAGTCCATGAGGCACGAAGGAGAATGAAAAGGAGGAGAGTCCAATACTCAACAGTGAAAATATGTAAGTTGACTTCTTTTTTTTTTTTTTTGGTTTTTCGAGACAGGGTTTCTCTGTGTAGCCCTGGCTGTCCTGGAACTCACTTTGTAGACCAGGCTGGCCTCGAACTCAGAAATCCTCCTGCCTCTGCCTCCCAAGTGCTGGGATTAAAGGCGTGCGCCACCACCGCCTGGCGTAAGTTGACTTCTTAAGATACATTTACTTTTGTTTTGTGCATGTGAGTGTTTTGCCTGCATGCATATATTATATGCTCTGTGTAATGCCGAATGCTTAAAGAGGCCAACAGGGGAGTGCCAGATCCCCCCAGAACTGTGGTTACTGACAATTGTGAGTCATGATGTGGGTGCTAGAAACTGAACTCAGGTCTTCCACAATGATAGCAAGTGCTCTTAACTTATGAACCATCTCTTCAGCCCCAAAAGGAACTTTTCATACCATAAAACTATAATGAATTATAGGATCAGTAGCTCCTTCTTTGGCTGGACCAATAAGACACATGAATCAATGCTGGAGATGAATTCAAGACCACTCCATTATCCCACTCGCTAAGCCACCAAATCTTATGTCTCCTTAAAAGATTCCACTAAGTGTGGATAGGAATCAGAAAGTCATTGAGCAAGGAGACACATGCCTTTAATCCCAGCACTCCAGAGGCAGATGGGTGGACCTCAGTGAGTTCCAGGCCAGCCTCATCTACAAGCAAGTCCAGGACAGCCATGACTGTTACATTGAGAAATTCTGTCTAATAAAAAAAAAAATCAGGAAGTCACATGTAGAAACTTCTCATTATAGGCTTAGAAAGGGAGCTTCACTGGTCTCAGGAGACAATTCAGGAAGCGTCCGAAAGAAAGAAAGAAAGAAAGAAAGAAAGAAAGAAAGAAAGAAAGAAAGAAAATCACTTAAAGTATTAATTGTGTTTCTGGTGCTTTAAACCTAAGCCCTTGCTGGCTCTGGAGAGATAGTACCACTCCTCACAGATTATCCATTCTTATATACAGCAGATGACTTGCCTGCAAGAACACCTCCAAAAATATTAGTCTGTTGATTCTGCATTGCATCCAATTGTGATTTTCTGTGATGAACTCCAAATGTGGAAAAGGGAGTCGGGAGTCAATACAAAAGGAGGAAAGACAAGGTACAAATAAGACCACAGTTATTTAAGTAAAGTCTCGAAGAATCATATTATCACACACACACACACACATACACACACACACACACACACACACATACACACACACACACACAATCTTGAAGTAAGTTGATTCACTTGGGCAGACAGTGTTCCCCACAAGAACCCTAAACTAACAAATATCCCAATACTAGGCATAAGATACTTATTTTTGAATGGTTGGCTAGGGTAGTCCACATGACTCCCCAAACAATATAGATTATAGCTATAGCCCTCTTAGGGGTTAAGGGTGAGCTCTTACTGCTGAAGATGTGGCAGACTTAAGACACAGGATGCAGAGGTTTCAAATGAGATCTGACCTGAGAGCCTCTTTTCTGTGGTCAAGCTTCCATGACTTCAGAAAATACTATGCAAGCTGCCAAAGAAGGGAAGCAATTAAACAGTCCTACTTAGTTGCAACACTTGTGAACGACAAGGCAAGATATGCGCAGTGGTGCAGTAAGGGGCATCCGCAAGTCCATGGTAACCAACAGCTGTCTAACTGGACTGAAGACCCACTCAACGGAAAGGAAATCCAACCTACTACTGGAAACATAGCCCGATTCTTAGGGATAGTGTATCATGGACCTTAGAAAAGAATCTACTATTGATACTCTGCTAGACCAATATAAAGCGTGACTACATTCTAAATTGCACCCTAATCCTCACAGATATATGATCTCTACAGAACTGGAGACCATCACAGAACACATACTTTTATATAGTCCAACTAGTCAAAAGTTCATACCCCACCAAGCCCTTTGTTCAGTTCTTACAGCCCTGGCCACTATTTTTCCTACCCTAACTACATAGCACCAGCTCCTCCACCCACAAGTTATATTAGCCAATCCTAAACCTTTAAAGTCTGGCTTGCCCATTCTTTTCCATAGAAACCAATGGCATAGCACCTCCTTCTCTTTGGAGAAAGGGTCCTGCAGTGCAGTAATCACCTGGCATGCCAGTCTATCATGC
Source organism: Tokudaia tokunoshimensis (assembly GCA_036184795.1). Taxonomy (NCBI): domain Eukaryota; kingdom Metazoa; phylum Chordata; class Mammalia; order Rodentia; family Muridae; genus Tokudaia; species Tokudaia tokunoshimensis. The sequence goes on along the minus strand of BTHU01000013.1, from coordinate 25,415,207 downwards.
ATGAACAATAACAAACACCTGCATTTCAAAGCAGAGGAGGAAAATAGCATAAAGAAAACTCATTGCAATGTCTAAATACTGTCCAAATTGCACCAAAATTCTGTTACATCAATATTGCTTACAGGGCCCACATCCTTTCCTTGGTTCCTGCACCTAGTGACGCACCTCAGAGTTGACTACAGTGCAAAGTACCTGCTCCCCACAGTGGTGATTTACAGGTTTTTAAACCATCAGCCTGCTGGGCGGTGGTGGCGCACACCTTTAATCCCAGCATTTGGGAGGCAGAGGCAGGAGGATTTCTGAGTTCGAGGCCGGCCTGGTCTACAAAGTGAGTTCTAGGACAGCCAGGGCTACACAGAGAAACCCTGTCTCGAAAAACAAAAAAACAAAAACAAAACAAACAAAAAAAAACCATCACCCTAAGAATGAAAAGTCAAGTTTAAAGTTACATGTACAGTCACTGTTCAAAGCCCCAGTGGTGAGTCTCAAAGACTCTACCTCCACTGCCAGAGGCACAGCTGCCTTTTGTCAAGAAGGTTCCCAGTGAAACTAAGCACAGTACACCCAGGTCATTGTAATCTTTTATTCACTTCCTGATCCTTTAGTTAGAGGGAGTAGAAATATCTTTACCCTATTGCTAATTCTAAAAGCTCTGTGGTGTCAAGGGGCTCCATACTTTGAATCAGCATAGAAGTCATTCCCACATTATCCTGTTACCCACAACCCATCTAATCCATGCACTGACTTCCTTTATTCTTAAATCACTTTATGATGTGACTATAAACTAACCTCATCTACTAAGACTCTTATATTAAATAATGCAGCATGCAACCTCCAAAGAGAATACATGATAGTTCATTCCAGAGTCAAATATGAACAACTGCGGCCCAGGATCACAGATTCAAGTTACCCCAGATCCTTTGCTCCAATATGACAACAGCTTGAGAGTTTTTATAGTAACCGAACAAAGAAAGTCATAAAATAAGGCACCTTCCTATAAGTTGCAGACACATCAGGTAGGTGGGTTGAAGCAAAGCAGGATATCTCTGCTATAGGCCTCGGATGCTCTCTGATGACGTTGTTAGCTTTTCCAGTTGGTCTTCACAAGTGGTCTCCACGTATGCTATACAGGGTTGTACCTGTTGCTCACAAGAATGTTAGATAGAAGTCAAAGTGGAAGGGGAATGGTTAGTAGAGGGGATAAGGGTGACTGGTGATCAGATTCCGGACCTGCAATGTTCCAACCTCTCCACAATCATTGAAGTTTTGCCAGTTAATCAGCTTTGTAGAAGGTTCAGCAGAAGGTGAGGCTTTTGCTCCTTCCTGCATTTGCATTTTCCAACCCAACACACAGCATGCCCTTCTTTCATTTCCAGCCTTGCTATGTCTGCCTCTTCCATGAAATACTAATGACTCCCTCCTCCTGTTCTCCTGACCTCTTTAACATTCCTTCTCTGTTCTTGTTGTACTACACTGTCATAGAGAATCATCATCTCTGGGCACAGTGAAGCATCTTACAAGCTGATTAATTTCACATGCATAGAAAAATAACCCTCTTATTAGAGGGGCTATATAGTGTAGGGGCTAGCCTGGATTGCTATGTCTTCTGACCTGTTCCTCTGTTCTGTGGCACAGAAATAAAGAGAGAAAAGATGGCTCATTTCAAAAACAGAATCCCAACCACAGATGATTTTATCTTTGTCATTATATGGCTCCTCAGGTGTCAGTCAAACAGGAAAAAAAAATACCATCACCTATCCCATTTACATGAGGTGTAAATGTGTTTTCACACTTCTGCCTGGCAAGTACTTTCTGTAATGTTGATGGTTAATTACCTGACAAGGAATCCTCTGGGGGAAGGCAGTGGGGGAAGGACAGAGAAGATTGTCTGGACTGCACTTGCTTGCACAAAGCAAGCAAAGTGACACCTGCTATTCTCTGGAAGATGTTTTCTCCAAAAACTGCAACCCTCCTGTCCCCCAGCTCCTCCCTTTCGTTCACTTTTTACTCCCCTTTGCCTATTTCCAATCACAGAGAATGCCAAGTACCCCACTGGGTTTTTAGGAGATTTCATTGTACTTGCTAATATGTGATTTATAAACATAAATAAAATAAATAGGATTCTGAGGGAATAAATTCTAGGTAGAATATCAATAAATCTCCTCCCTCTGATGCCGTGTCTATGATTTTCCCCCCACTTCGTCGTCGTCCCTTCTCCCTACAGCCTGCTCACACCCAGAGAATCAACTTCTCTTTACATTGGAGGCAAGGGGGGAGGGGTGGGGCAGAAAAGGCAAGTAGGACATAGGGGATGATGCTGTGTGGGAAACCTAACACAGGACTGCATTGAAATGTAAATTCCTTCAAATTATTAAGCACCAGAGAGCAGCTCTCACCAGCCCTTTGTTCCTCTGAGTCAGAATGTATAATCTCAAAGAATAAATATCCAGTCAGATATCAGCCACACAAAGAAATTGGAGCCATACATATTCAGAACTCCACATCCTGCCGACACCCCTCTCCCTTATCAGGGAGGTTCTGGCCATACCTACCAATCACTGGTCAAAAAATGTCTAATGAAGGGTCTGGATAGTCATCAATTTCTGCTTGCTCCAATTCTCAGGTCTCCACTGACATGCTAAGTCCCACCTCTGTCTAGAAAACTAGACCACATTGTCACTATCCAGGCTGAAAACACGAAGCCATCTAGTTAACCCCTACCATCCTAGCTTTGGAGACAGAGTCGCTGGGACTTGCCTGTTCAGCAGAGGAGAGACACTTTCCCAACATCTTTTCCTGGGGTTGCACAGTTCATAGCTGGAGATGAATGACTCCAAGATCTCATTTACATTTTTAATTCTCTCTTAGCTTCAGATCTGTGGGAGAACAGATCATTGTCAGTCCTCTCCTCTCCTGTCTTTCCATTTCAAGCCAAGACACTGAACTCTGAACCCATAAAGGCAGACATGGCACATTTTAAACCACACACCAGGCATGATATCTTCTCGGCTTACTGGCCTCTAGCTTCCATTGCTGTCTCTCCAGTTTCAACCTCTTGTAACTGCAATGTCCTTGATATCAGACACCCAGTCTTTACTCATTGCCCTCTCCCATCTGTTCCCATTATGTGATCAGCACACAGTAGGCCTTTGAACACTGACTGCAGATTATATGAGCCCACAAGACAAATGAGGATGTCACAAGTGTGGCAGAAGTCCTGAGAGGAGCTGCAAAAGGGTAGGCATCTATTTTAGCAGTCAGTGTATTCTGTATTTTCAGGTCTTGGTCTTTCTTTCTAAATAGATTTCAAAATTGAGGAGATAGATAAATTGGAAAAGTAATTGTTGCACAAGTGTGGGAACCAGATTTTAATCTCTAGTACCCACATAAAAATGAAAAATGAAACCCAGGCACAGCAAATGCACAGGCTGTAGTACTAGAGATAGAGAAGTAAGAAACTTCTTGGCTAGCTACACTAGCCAGGGGGATCTGAGTACAATGAGAGACCTTGTCTCAAGAGCTAAGGTAGAGAACGGTTGAAGAGGATGACCAAAATCAATTTCAGCCTCCATATATGCACTCACATGTGTGCACACACAAAACAAATGAACACACAGGTTTCGTCAAACTGTTAGTCATTCTGAGGGAATAGTTATTCCAGATTTACTGTCAACCCAGATTCTTTGCCTTCCCAGGAAACACTCATCTTTGCCTTATAGTTCTTAGCAAGACCTGGCACTTTGTTCTAGTACATATCAAAATTTGAACTGGTCCTTACAAATTTGCTGCTCTTCTAGGCTGAAATCTATCTAAGGATATGGGCCACACAACAGTCATTTGTTGTATAAAGTCTTAAAGGAGTCTCTCAATAAACACAAGGTGATTTGAGTTCAGATGCATGCCCCTTCATCTTCTCTGCCACTTCATGTCCTGGACCAAAACCCCCATTTTGGGTTAGGATTAGGGTTAGGGTTAGGGTTAGGGTTAGGGTTAGGGTTAGGGTTAGAGTTAGGATCCAAAATCTCAATACTTCATTGAGAAACATCATTGGCAGCTTATAATTGACTATATCTGTTTTCCATTCTGTTCCCCTGACTATCATCTGCTTCTTTGACAACACTGGGGAGTTATGTCCCCTAAAACTGTCAAATCCCTGTCTTGATGCTTGCCTTGACAGTATGCATACTGCTAGCTTAGCCTTTTCTTTCCTGCTTTTTTTTTCAATCAGCTACTTTGTGAAGTGAATTATCTTTGATGTGACCTTCCCTCTGTTATAGTATCCCTAGTATCCCTCAGTGGCTACAATCCTCTTCACCCTCCATCAGAAAAGTACAGTCATCATTGATTCCTTTTCTGACAGAGTATCACATACAAAGTTGCAAAGAAAAGTGGGGTTTTCCCTTTTCTCTCCACTTTACAGCAATGGTAAACTCAGTTGAATATAACTACGATGTGGTTGTCAGGCCTAGGATTCTGCTCAAGGAATCTTTTGGTGAAAGATATCTCATAGTATCACATAGATTGATAACTACATCTAGAAAGAAATATAGACTCCTAGGTCTGAACCAGAATAGACTTGAACAGAAACTGTTGATGACCAAACACAGCAGTTAGAAGGTAGCTCTTCTTTCCAGGATAGGCATGTGTTTTTAATGTGAGGCCTTCAGATCCTACAGTTTTCCCAACAACCTTAGAAATGTTTTCAAAAACTAAAAATGATCAGCCCTCCAAAACAGATCTAAGTAATGAATTTCTCATAGTCAAGCCAGATACTTTCAAATAAAATTGCACTTCCTTAAGTATCTAGCATCATCGAAACTAAATACCTACTTTGTATATTAATGAACAGAAAAAATGGGCAAATGAATGAGAAGTAGATGGATATAAAAGCTGAAGACATTAGTTCACTTTACAGGGACAAATGATAGAAAATGGATTGAGAGAGAGAGAGAGAGAGAGAGAGAGAGAGAGAGAGAGAAGATATAAAGGACATCCTTTCTGACCACTGATTTTTTGGGGTTAACAGTTTCCTATAACTTCTTTCCATTGCAGTGGATATATGGAAATGTTGGTAATATACTTGGAATGCGACAGAAGTTTTCCAGGGAAAGGCCAGAATTGTTCCTTTATCCCCTTATGCATCTGTCTGTAAACGTTCCTTTTGATCCCCTAGGCTCACTTAAATGTAAAGGTGCAAACATTGCATCACCAAGGTGCACTCTTAAAACTCTGTCATATCAACAACCTCATGAATTATCCCTGTGTCGCCTAGAGACTCATACATAACTTGTGGTCTGAATGAGAAATGGCCCTGAAGGCTTTTGAACATTTGATGTCCCTAGTTAGTGATACTGTTTGGGACAGCTGTGGAACCTCTAGGAGGTGGAGGCTTTAGGGAAGAGCATTTAACTGGAGATAGGCCCTGAAAGTTTCTAGTCCAGTCCTACTGTCTGTTTCCCTTCTGTGGTTCTTTTGTGTAGGTGAAACTGTAATTATCCACCTTCCTGCTCCTGTTCTCATGCCTTCCTTGTCACTACAGATAACATCCCTCTGAATGCAAAAGACAAAATTAACCTTTTCTTCCCTCAATTGCTTTTGGTCAGACTAGTTCATCACCGTAAATAAATAAATAAATAAATACATAAATAAATAAATATAATTTTAAAAAGTGTGACAATAACCATCTGTGGATTTTACAAATGGGAGAAACAGCAGCTGGAGTTTTGAGTGGTCAGGTCTTCCCAGGCAATGCTTCCTCAGCTTCACGAGGGTTCTCTTCTCTCTAAGACAGAAAACACCAAAACTGTCTGTCAGAGCCCCTATTAGTTACCTTTCTATTGCTGTGATAAAATGGTGGCTAAGGCAACTTATGGAAGGATTGGCTTATTTGGGGACAAGGGTCCAGAGAGATAAAAGTTCATCACCATCGCAATAGATGGTTTGAGTGAGAATGTCCCCCACAGACTTTGGCATTTGAGTACTTGGTCCCCAGTTAGTGTTACTACTTGGGGAGACTTAGAAGGTGTGGCCTTTCCAGAAGACCTAAGTCACTAGGGAGTGGACTTTGAGAGCTTAAAGATCCTACTATTTCAAGTATTTCTAGTTTACAGCTTCTGCTTCCTGTTTGTGGTTCTTGGGTGTAAACTCTCAGCTGTCCCTGCTTCCATGAAGGAACTCTTCCTTCTCTAAACTGTCTTGGTCATGGATTTACAGCAACAGAAAAAGTCACTAGCACAGAGCCAAGGCCTGGTGTAGCTTTGCTATGCATCGTTCCTCCCAGATCCCCTATGTATTTCTTCTACTCTCATTCTGTGCAAGGAATGGGACTGAGTAGCAAACTACTACAGACTGGGTAGCTTAAAACCCCCACTTACCTAGAAGTTATTTCTCTGCTGGTGAAATGAACTAATTCAAGCCAGATTAGATTGTATTAACAGCAAGTTCACTGGCCCCAAGAAAGGAGGCCAGGAAGTCACTGTGGGAAGAGAGAGATAGAGGAGTGAAGAAAAAGAAAGAAAATGTATAAGCAAAAAGGGAGAAGGAGAAAGAGAGAGGAGAAACATGGAGACCAAAATGTCTAGATTATATAGGGAGGAGCCTCTGGGGGAAGAGGAGTCCAGCCTCTGGACTAGAAAGTTCAGGGTTGTAGGCAGTATGTGTGTGCCAGGTAAGAACTGAGGGATGCTAGGAGAACCTGGAGGTCAGGTCTCCTTTGGTATGTAAAATATATACCTCCATCCCTTGTCCTGGGGTCTAAAACCAAACACATTATCTCTCAATTATGGAGCTAAGAACTGGGTTCTCCACCGAGAACTAAAAAAATAAAATAAAATAAAAATAGGAAATGCTTGTTGACCAAAAAAGCAGGAAGTGTGGTAGGTTCCTGAGATATGTCCTGTCTAGAGGTACTGAGGAAGACTATCTTTCCAGGTTCATGCAGGTTGTCTGAAGAACTCACTTCATTAAACTCAAACCCTTATTGAGTGATGACGGAGGAACCACTGTGTTACTAGAGGCTACCATCAGGCCTGCTTTTCCATGGCCACCTCACCAGGAAATCCAGGAGTAACGTGAAATACTTCTTATCCCACAAACCTCTCTTCCTTTTCTATCAGCCAGAAGGAGACTACTTTTAAAGAACTTGCATCATTAATTCAGGACCATTTGTCCTGTCTAACATCCAGTGAGCTAAGACTTTAATCGATTATGTGAAATCCTTCATCCCAGCACAAAGATTGGTGTGAGACTGAATAACTGGGGTCTAGGAGGAGGGAGATGTTAGTCTACTGCTCACCATAGGAGTAAAGGTGACTTGTGGTGATAGAAACCCAGGGAGCCCTTTGTCTTGGATCTGTCTATGTTTCCTCTACTTGGTGTCTGTTGTTCATTTAGACCAGAGGTACACATACAGGATTTCATAAACTTAAAAATCACTTTGAGTTCATCATCTCAGCCCCAAACCACACTTCCACTAAAGGATAGCACTTCATCATCCTTAGTCATTGCCTGCCCTGGGCCTCTTTGTCCAAGAAGATAAGCCCAGTGACTCACCTGTACCCACAATTGCTGTTTCATGCTCACAGGAACAGGAGGCCAGAAATGACTGTGGCAGCAATGCATGGAGCCCCTGAGAAGTGACCATGTTCTCTGTGATGCCCTCTGTGGACAGTGCAAAAGCCTATTAGCTCCGGAGGCTCTTGGAAAAAAAAATGGGTTATCAAGGACAACAAAGATATTAAAACTTGAAATAAATATTTCAGAAAAGTAATAAAAATAGAAAGAACCAAAGAAGAAACGTACTGGAACTAAAATATACACAGGAAGAAATCTTAGAGCTGGTAGAAGAATTCATAGTATGGACACCAGGGAACAAGACACAAATTGGTTGATCTAGGCTACAGAAATAGGGAGCTCCAAAGTTAAGTTAGTTAAAGAAACTTGGGGACCTAGAGTAAATTTCACAGAGCCCATTTTGAAGAAATGACTTCCTAGATTTTGAAAAGTTAGTAAGGGATGGAATATCACAAAATACTGAAGTCACTATATTCTACAAGTTTGGGGAAATTCTTGTGTGAACATTTATACTCTTCTCTGGAAGCTGGTAGATTGAAAAGGATTCCACTAATTTGCAGTAACAACCAGAAGTAAGAGACACAGAGACAAAAATGGTGTGGTTCCCAGAGGAAGATTAAATGTCACTGTGAACCATGAGACCTCATGTGACATTTTAATTTTCTTGTTGTCTTCTTTGTACAGTCTGCTGCTACAGATGGAATGATTCTTTTTTAAAGAGAATCATATATTGAATTCCTAAACCCAATGTGATGACATTAGAAGGAGGAGGCTTTGAGCCTTAGAAGGAAGGAGAGGAGAGGAGCCAGCACCTAACCTCAAGACTGTAGAACTGCTCATGAACCTGAAGTTCCTTTGACAAAACTCGTGCCCTTCTAAGAGTGGGAGACTGGAGCACAGTTTCTCCCTTTCCCAGGTAACATTACAGCAGGAAGGTGGCCGTTTGTACTCTAGAAAATCTGTCAACACCTTGATCTTAAACTCCTAGCCTGCAGAACAGCACTTTGTTACTAAGGCTCAAACATACCATAATACCTACAACACCATTAACACATAGCTCAGTCTCCTTTCCATTCATTGCTACCAAATGCTTCTATCCACAGCTCAGTATCTTTCCTGAGAATGGTTGTTTAGCCCTTGCATACACAAAAAGGCATGTGTGAATGAAGAGATCAAGTTGTCACAGAATTATGATCTGGAAGCTTAAGTGCCGTTAAACTATCATTGTTATCAATATTGTTTTCAAATTCCAACACCTCATACTGAAATCTGATTCCTGTGAAGAGGTATTGCCAGTGTCCATCCAGCCCAACATCTAAGGGTTTCCTGAGAAAAGAAGTTAAGTATGTAGTAAGCAATAGAATGATCAATCAATCAATCGGGACCAAACCTGTTTTATCTTTGACAATTCTTCTGTCTATAACTCTTTGCTATTCTAAGGTCCAATGCCTCTGGCTTCTGGTAATTAGCTCCCACTGTTAGCAACAGAGGATTAAGACTTGATTACCTTGGTTCATTTTTCTTTGACTCTGGCCTCTTACTGGCCAGGTGAGAGACTTGGAGTTTCTTAATTCTCTGTGAGGCCTGGGGGGGGGGGGGAGGAGAGGAATAGGAAAAAAAAGAAAAGGAAAGGAAAGAAAAGAAAAGAAGGAGGGAGGGGAGAGAAGAATGGACAGAGAGAGAGAGAGAGAGGACACAAACTGAATGAAGCTGAAGAAAACTGCACCCTCCTGCTATTATCATCCTTAGTTTTTATACTTTCTCAGGATAATTGATTGCATGGTTTTTCTAAGCATCTTTACATTCCATAAGTTCATAACAAGTCCAAGACAAAAATAAAATAACAAAGAGTTACAGCAGAAGTTTTTACATGTCTCTCCATCAAGACTAGTACCTGACTAAACATTCATTATCTATCTTCTAGATCCATAAGTTCATTATAAGTTTAAAGCAATAATTTTTTATGTCACAAGTAATAATGGTTTTGTCAATAGGCAAATCATCTGCCTAGTGTCTTATTATTTTGAAGTCTTGTATAGATAAACCAGTCAATATTTAATTTTTTGTTCTTGTTCCAATAAATAGTCCATTCCTGGTTTACAACCTTTAGTTATCAGATAATGGTTTCACAGCTAACGTAGAAAGAATGTTTTCACTGAACATAAATTTATTCCAAGCCTGCTTTCTTATCCTAGTGCAATTAGCCTGTGACATATGAAGGTTTACAGAGCCCTATTTGCAGTTTTTAGAGGCCTCGAGTTTACTTGTTTAAGTTTAGGAATTTTATAAAATTTTTATTAGGAATTATAAAATATGTCTACACAGTATTACTATATGAGAGTACATCTTCACATTAATCTGCAAAAATCTGCCCAATAGGGGGTTAATGCCCAGGAATCATTAGGCTATCTATATTGTGACAGGAAAAGACATATTAGCAGCAAGAAGCAAGCCTGAGATGAAGTCTCTTGGAACCTTGATTCATAGCTCGCTCATCTCAGGCCATGCAAAATGGTAGGCCATCTCAAGAAAAGTCACTTGCATGCCTTTAGCTTTTCCTAGGTGGCTTCTGACAAGATCTTACTTACCTGGACCAAAGGTTAAAACAGGATCAGAAGTTAAAGTACTTCCTAGCAAATTTCAAGGACAGCATCTTAATCATATCTGAACTACTTTCTAACTTGGCAAGAGACAAAATTCTAACTTTTAATGTGCAAGTAGGCTATGTGCTGTGGGTCTAGTTTTAAACTTTTTTGTCTTAAAGTTGAGTTTGGAGAGGAGGGACCAGCCTGTGAAGATGACAGCCTGTCCTGTAGTAAATCATTGCTACTGTAAAGCCATTAATATTATACTCAAACAACTATGGTTGCTCAACTATAAAGATATGTGGGGCAAATCATTGCTACCTTAGAAGCTGGGGGTATTTTGACTTTCTAATCTCTGAAGCTCCTTGGAATATTCCTACCAATGGGACACTTTCCATGGGGGAGAATAAGTCTATTCTTCTCTAATTTCCTGATTTAAAGAGAACCAAAACCATTTGCTCTTCCTCTTGTCTCTAACAATTCTTTGGCCTCCTGATATGTGTTGTGACTTGAAATTTTCCTTCTATCATCTTACTGGTACATCAATGAGGCATGTCTACTCCTCTAGTCACTGGTGAGTTGTACCTTTGTACCAGCTGTTAGCTACACAAATAGCTGGTCAGATACTACCCAATCCATCCTATGTCTTTATCAGGGCAATTCACTTATAAGCAATAACATATGAGGAATGAAGAGGGCACCTCCAAGAAAAGGAACAAGGCCTAATCCTAATGAAAATGAAGTAATATCTACAGTTTAGGCTTAAAGGAATTCAACTGGGGCTCCAAGAGTTTCAATCTCACCCTAATTTATGCTTCTCACTTCATGGAGCAATAGCCACTTTCTGCTCAGGCATGGTGAATATTAGTTATGGAATAAAAGGGAGAGTGGAATGCAGCATGCTTTCCCTGATATTTGCATCATTCATAAAAGGAGAAAAGGATGTGGAGGTAGTGAAGAATGGGAGAAGAAGGTATGAGACGATTTCTAATGTAGTGAACACTACCCATTGTCCTAGAGAAAAGGACATGGCCCAAACCCCATGTGCAAGACCCAAAGTCAAAATAAGATCAGCTACCTTCTCTAAATGTGGAGTGCCCATATGAATACCTGGAGTTGGGCTGGGTACCAGGAATAGAAAACGCAGCCTCTGCATGGAAAAGTGAATCCAGCTCCATGTGAAAAGAGTTGTTTCAATCACTTACTCAGTTTTCAAGCAAGGTTCTTGTCTCATTATAAAATGAATTGCAGGTTCTTGTGCTACATATTACACGGGGTTGCCTTTCCCACCTCTGACACAGGCTTAGGGTCTGGGGTCTGCAGGAGGATTTAAGGCAAAGGAATCAAAGCTGGGTCATTCATTTGGATTGTTTGTAGATGTGTGAGTTATAGGTTACAAGTAGAAGCCGAAGAAAGTATATGTCAAAACAGACCTGAATTGTATTCACATTCTCACTGGTTACCATTTTGCCTTCTAATCTAACTATTCTGAAACTCAGTTCCCACTTACAAAATAAAGACAATTTCATCTTCAGAGACTTAATCTGTCACCCCTTACAAACCTCACTTCCTCTGGAAAGGAGTTTCACCATCACAGATTACGTTAGTAGAATAAGTATTTCACATGGATGTACATAAGAGTGTTGGTAGATGAAAGGGTATCTTGAGGAACAAAGGGGAATAATGGGAACGAGAGAGAAGGAAAATGAGTGTGACCAGAATACAGTATATACTTGTATGAAAATGTCCTTATGAAACACACTATTCTATAGAATGGATACTTGCCAATAGAAAGAAAGTCTTTGTTCTTGTTTGGGAATTTTGTTTCTAGCTTCAGTTTGCAACCATTTCATGCCAAATTCAATCTGCAGAGGAGAAAAGACTCTAAAGGCTTCAAGTTCCTATATCTACCCTCAGGATAATAATAATAAAAAAAATGTCTCCATAGCACTGACCAACGTATGCTCTGGCATTTAGCCTTGCCCCTCCACTCTCCCGAGCAAATATTCTATAGATGATACAGATTAGTGACTTAGAATACCTAAAGAGGGGAAGAAAAGCAAAGGGAGAGGGATGGAGAAAGATCATGGAGCTCTGTGAAGCAAATAAAAGGGGATATTGATGCCTGGCTTGTGAGTTAATGAAAAAAAAAACTATCATCCATGTAGCTATCTATCCATCCATTATACATCCCTCTACCTATAAAATGTGTTTCATATATAATGTAGAATAATATATGGACATATATCTTTTATGTACAATATTTATAATATTATAGACATGTATATCTAGCAAAAGTATTCATTAAACAAATGGTAGTTCCTTCACTTTATCATTATTACTGAGATGGCTGTGAACACGTACAAATGATCACATCCTTACAGATGGATTTGTGTATATTCCACATTGCTAGTTAAAATCAGCTTTCCCTCTGCTCTCCTCGTCTTTCCTCATTGTAGTTAATCTTCAGCAGAGAACACATAATCTACCTCTCATATCCTCTAATTCTGGAAACCAACTACTATGGCTTATACAGCAGCCTCTGGGACTATTCCCATGTGAACCCATTTTTTACTTGGGTATCCTATCTGAGCTGCTATTATTACATTTTTCAGTCAAGACAGATAGCTAGCTCTTCCCCTCCTTTCAGTTTGGGGTTTTGGTGACTGAGATGCAATCAGACCCAGAGTGAGTCCTTAGTCCATCAAACTGTCAACAATGCCTCCACAAGAGCTACAAACAGACAAAATATTACGCCAATAACAGTATGTAAAAAGAAGGGCTCTCTTTATTGGTAACATCTGGCATGTTTTGTCAGAACATTCTAACCATGAGGCCAGGCGAGTATTTACTCTGATAAATGAGAACCAACATAACTGTGGGTACACACAGGGGCTCCCCCATCCCCACAAGAATCGTTCCAGCCTTCCATCCAGTAGCTTTCTTCGAGATTTTTGTCTTTCTTCTATAATTTCAACCACATGCTCTTCCAGGTTGGGAGCTGCCGTCCTCCCAACAAAACCTACATTCTAACAGAAATCCCAAGCTTGGACAGTGGGATCAGGAGTCTACTTGCCCTTTATAAGCATAGTTCTGCCTAATGCCAATGCCTATTGTACCTCACCCTTCAACCCAACTCCCACAGACTTTGGAACTGGAACTGCCTCTTTCCACAGCCTCTTCCTGGAGATTCCACCTCAGTAACTGATAAGTTTTAGAGAGTCTTTATTTTCTCGGTCATCACTGGCTGAGAATCACAGATTTACTTGATGTTTTCAAAGGATTCATTTTGATGATTAGCTGAAGACTCCACTATAGGGAGAATAAGGGTGAATGCAATGAAATGTATGTGTCTGCTGCTTTAAAACAGCATAGAGACAAAGGGGGAAAGAAATGGCCAGAGTTAGGGTGCATTTTGAAGGAACAGTTCAGATACAATTGAATAGTTAATTGGCTAATGAGTTAGAGAATATAAAATAATTATGAATATGACATAATTCAAGGAGGGGGACTGGAGTTTTTAATTCGTGGGAAAATATAGAAATGGAGCCTAGGAGAATAATTCAGTGGATAAGAAGATCTGAGTTTGAATTCCCCAGCAGTCATGGAAAAAGCCCAGCATGGTTTCATGTGCCTGTCACCCAGCACTGGGGAGTAAAGTCAGACAGATTCCTAGAGTTTGCTAGTCAGCTGGCCTTGCTGAATTGCTGAGTTTCTGATTCAGTGAGAAACTCTATCTCCAGATGAGTATGGCAAAGAACAATTGGGAAAGACATCTGACATCCTGCTTTGGCCTCTCCAGGTATGAACACAGGCACATGCATTTGGATACTCTCATGTATGTACCATACACAACAACAACAACAACACACACACACACATACACACACCATACTCAAATGAAGATGAGAAAATGCCATTTATTTGACTGGGAGGAATAGAGGGGAAGCAAGTGGGAAGGAATGATAAGAACTGAAGCCAAAGTCTGAGATCCTTACAACACCGGAGATGGAATGATGATGGCCAGGCAGCTAGACTGAGCAAAGCTCAGGGTTATACTTAGAGTCAACTGCTTTCTAGCATATGCAACATGAGGCTGGAGGCTGACACTTAACAAGTGGAAAAGGACCTAGTAAAGAAGGCCTGAGCATTTGCCGTGGATTACTCTAGAGTTTAAAGATGTGTGAGAGTAAAGGGGGCAGAACAATCTCCAGCAAATCAGCAAATACACCTGAAAGTGAGGGGTGTGGCACTCAGGAAACCAAACTGAACAAGGGCAGTGACTGACCATGTCAAATGTTGTCCTGGGAAGGACAGAGGAAAACTAGGAATGACATTGAACTTCACAGTGTAGTTTTGGGTGTGTTTCTTTGAGGTACTTTAGTAAAAAAGTGTAGGCAAAAGCCTGATGGGAGTGTGGGTTGTACTGGTAACAGAGACAACAATTCTGAGATTTGTATCATCAGCAACAGGAGGCTTTGACTAGAGAAAGATGGCAGGTCAAGAGGACATGTTAACATCCTATCTCTTTGGGGAATGGGTGGAGTGGACTAGAGAATGCTTGCATGTGAATGGATATCAACTAATAAAGAGGAAAATTGGGGTGCTGGAGCAAAGAGAAGAGAGAACTGATGGAGTTGCTATGGCCCTACTCTTTCATTCGTTAAATAGTATGTGCCATATTCTTCAGAATTTTCCATAAATGCTAAAATTTCTTTGTAGGGGTATAAGGAATGCTTACCCATTCTCCTAAAGTCCCAGTGACCAACTCAGACATGATTACACCAAAGTTCGCTCTGAAGAGTCAACAAGTTTGTTCCTTATAGAGCATAGATGAAGAGTTAGAAAGTGTGGGTACTCGTGCCTCCACCAGCCATTCCTGAAAAGCCTTATTCAGCATGGATGAGGGCTTCCCTGTGACCACCTAACTGGAGCCCTTACTCTACGATTTCCATGTTTCTCTATCCTTTAGCAGTTCTGAAAGCCATTTGAAGAGCTGCCAGGTGGTAGGGAACAGCTGGATACTCAGGAAAATATATTGTACCCAACTTGGCTCTTCTATGGAAAGGATGGGGTGTAAACCATCAACAAGTCCTGCTGGGATAACCTTTTACAAAAGGGCATAGCTGACTGCCCTAGGAAGACAATTGCTTAACTCAGAGGAGTGTCACTCATAACTGTCCCCAGTATATCTCCTCCCAATTCCCTGGGTGGTGGTGGTGGTGGTGGTGGTTTTGCTTTGGTAACCCACTATATCTGCTGCCTGCATGATGAACATAAGAATCCTACCAGGGGCCACATCTTCTAAAAAAGAGTGATTCCCATCCTATTAACTAACAACCCTAACTATCAGTTGCCAATGGCTCCTCAGTAAGGGACTGGCCTAGAGATCATCAGCCCTATCTATGTTGGAATTTCAACTGGCTTGATACTGTGTAGGCCTTGTGACAGAAACCACAGCTGCTGTGAGTTCAGGTATGCAATTGCCTTGTCATGTCCATGAGACAACATGTTGCAGTACTCTTCCTCTGGCTCTTTCATTTTTTCCATTTCTCCCAAGATGTTCTCTGAGCCTGCTGGTTGTAGAGTTTTGTTTCATGGGGGTGGTATTGATATAGATGTCCTGTTTACACTGGAACATCGAGTCGAGTCTCTTCTCCTCAGCACTGTGACCACTTCTGCATAATATCTCCATCGACTATGGCCCACTGCAAAATGGAGCTTCTCTACGCAAAATTGAGAGTAACCTAGATCCATGCATATTAACATAAATATTTGGAAGGCAATTTGATAGTATGACTATTTAGCAAAGTAACAATTCATTTTTATATCCAAAAGTGAACATTTCCAGTGTTTGAAATAAGAACATGTAGAAACAGAAATTTATAAAATATATCCATTCTCCCCACAAAAATTACTGTCTATTAAGTGTATCCCAAATATTATAAGTGGAAATAGTATGTGATAAACTTCATAAAAAAGACATCGTCAAATGCAGTAAGAGTCTTAAGGGAAGGAAAGAAAACAGAGTCAAGCTTAAGTTCTTAAAGGGAGCATGTGTGTCAGTATATGAGAATTTCCCAGAAGACATCATGGTGTGACATGGGGGACATATGGCTGCCCTCCCTGGCATTCATATCGCCTCATTACATATGCCACTTCTTGTTTGTTTGTTTGTTTTTTACATTGATTTAGGTCAAGAATGACAAATTTATTCAAGAAAAATCTGAGATTAGCATTATTATATAAGGCATTCATTATTCACTAACCAAATCATAAAATCAAGATTATATATATATATATAATATATACATATATATATATATATATATATATATATGATAGAAATTGTTACCAAGGACAGAACCCAAATCAAAATCAGGGATTAGTTTAGGCCACAGAATGTGGGGTAGAGTTACTTCCTGAACTCATGCATTCATTAAACTGCAACCTCAGCAACAGACATGGCAGACCAATTAGACCCAGCAAGAAAAATAATACAAGACATTGCAATGTTCCTTGACTCCCTGACTCTCCTCAGCCAGGTACTGATGGAACAGAGGTAGAGCGGACAAGGGTGTGTGCTTGTCACTCCCTCTTCTGTTTACATGTGTGACCTTGCCAACTCACTCAAGCATTCAGCTTAGCTTGTACCTCCTCACTGTCTCCACGCCACACAGATGCTTCAGGTGCCTTGTATCTGGCAATTATTTGGTCTGAGTCCCAAGGAGAACCCCCAATAAGTCAGAAGAAAGCTTTACCAATTTCAGATTACCATTTCTAGAACTGATGGTTCATTTAAAAATCACATGAATGTGTGGTCATTGCCCCATGAGCACGGCTTCATCAACTGAACTACAAAGAAGAGACTCCTTTGTGTGAATTATCTTTAAGATAGAAAGCAGTTCTTACAGAAACAAATAGACATCATTATGCGTCTGTTACAAGGCATAGATTAATCCATTCGATCTTGTTTCCTGTGTGAGAGGCACCTGTATCTCAATGTTCTTCATCACCCTACCTGGCATCATTTCCCAGAATTCTTGTCCAGGGATGTTTCAAAGTCTTAGTCAGCACCAGCCCATCCTGACCAGCTAGCCCTCTCCAAGGTGAAGCTAATTGACTCCCTATTAGATAGTTGATTAGGATTGTCAGCTGGATGAGAATTAGACTCACCCTGGAAACATATGTCTGAATGTGTCTTTGAGGGTGCCTCCAGAAGCATTGGACTACAAAGAGATCACCCATACACATGGGCGATGCCGTGCCATGGGTTGCCCTGCCTCTGCTCTGACTGAAGTTGCAGCATGACCGGCTGTCTCATGCTCCTGCCACAATGATAACTGTTCTCCTGAACTGCAAATCCAAATAAGCCCCTTCTTTCTTAAGTTGTTTTTGCCATAACCACAGGAAAAGTAGCTGATGCCCCTTCAACCTCTAAAGACCACCCCCACTTCACTCTTCTTGCCTCCAACCCCCAGAAGGTTGCATAGAGAATACTGACCTCTTCTTTTTAGCTCTGGGT
This sequence comes from Tokudaia tokunoshimensis, assembly GCA_036184795.1. Lineage (NCBI taxonomy): Eukaryota > Metazoa > Chordata > Mammalia > Rodentia > Muridae > Tokudaia > Tokudaia tokunoshimensis. The sequence goes on along the minus strand of BTHU01000013.1, from coordinate 25,397,525 downwards.
CCCACCTCCCGGATTATCAACAGTAATCATAAATGATGTTTGTTATCCTCACCATTTAGACCTCCTGTGAGATGGGCGAAGCCAGCATTTCTAGTTTACAAGTAAGAAAACTCAGCTCAGCTGTGGTTAAATTGCCCATAGACTTGCCCACAGATAGAAAATGATAGGAACCTGGGTGGATCCCAACTCTGTGTCCTGTGTGTTCTCTAGTACCCTATGCCCCCCCCACAGAGCACTGCTGAGTGGACAGCCGTCTAAAGATATGATTACATACTCCCAAAGCCAGTGTGGTAGCTAACATCGTAGCCTCAGTATTTGAGGTTGAGGTGGGAGGATTGCCATAAGTAATGTGCTACAGGAGGTCAGGTGATCAAGAGCTACAGACTCAAATCTTTTCTCAAAAAAAAAAAATCCTCCAGATGTTAATTTTATATCACTTCCCCATTGTTATTTCTGCCAGTCTACTGCCACAGAGTAATACTTTTGGATAAATGTAGCTTTTCTCCAGGTGTTCAATTTAAACTCTAAATATACTAGGATATGGCTGTCACCTCTGAGGACCCTGCAATAAATGTAACTAACTTAAACTCTGAAACCTAAGACACCTACTTTATTCAAATAAAACCATTTAATGTTTGTGTGTATATGTGCAATTGCATTTAGTTGCACACACATGCATGTGCATTTGGAAGTCATAAGACAGCCACAGCTGTCCTTTTCAAGTGTTATCTACTTTTAGCAGGGAATAATCTTCCCATATGAATGGGAAATATCTGTCTGTCTTTCTCTCCCTGGCCATCAGCTCTTACAACTAAGCAGTTATGCCCTGGCCTTTTTCAATCTGTGTTCTGGTGGACCAAAGTCAGGACCTTGTGCTTTCGAGGCTACCACTTTACCAACTTTATACATTACACAGACCAGATCTTCATCTGTATAATGGGAATGTTAGATACATGACAAATTTATTGTAGAGAATTTTAATAATATACATAAAGTGCTGAATGCACATATATACACACATATATATAAAATCAATAAGTCACACAATTTTTAAAACATACATAGTTAAATGTGGTATGGGGGACTAGAGTTCATATTGGATTGTTCTGCCATTTAATAACTCTGTAGGTAGAAAAATAGCTGCTCTGCTCATTAATTTTTATATTTATGAAACAGTGTCATTATATTATCAACACTATCCTCATCAACAAACACAATAATGCATTAAAAGTTGTTCCCAGAGCAGGAAATAAAAAAAAACAGTTATATGATAACCTCAATTATTATCATCGCTTCTGCCATAGGATGAGCCCCAGGTGTTCACCTGTCCAGTATCTCTTGATCCTTCTAAACAGCAACATCACATGCTGATGGGATTTCTTCTCCATAGAACGGACCAAGATATTCAGAAAAAGAGAGCACTGATGATGGAAAGAGATGGGGTGGGGTAGCATCCAAGACATCACAGAAACCAATTCTGTTGCTTCCACAATGCGGTACCCAGATGATACCCTACCAGTTAGGAGGCCCACTCCTAGACAGGTGGTTATGCTTTCTGTCCTCCTTGAGACACTGCACAAACCCCCTTTGCCTCACCAAGAAGTATCCCTCCTTGCTCCTGGATGCCCACATCCATCATGGTCCAGTCTCTTTCTTCCAGTTACTGACACTCATTATCCTGTTCCCCATGTGTGCAAAAGCAATGTGGCCTTTCTGACAAGCAGAAAGAGGAGTGTGCAGGTGCACCCTTGTCCAAAGTGCTAGAACTCCCAGTACTGTGTATCACTGCTCATAATGACTTGAGAAAGAAAGAGAAAGACAGACAGACAGATCATCTCAGGCAGAGGCAACAGAGAAACAGCACCCATGTACCCCCTGTTTCAACCTAAAAAAGGACAATCAGGTATCCTTCGTGTCCAGAGAGCAGAGGTCAGCCCCTGAACGAGGGAGGTCACTGTTGAAAATGGGCTTCAGGATCAAATTATGTCCCTCATGACATTGGTTTGCAGTGCAGAACCAATTTGAAAATGTGGCATGATCAGCAGTTTCACCCCAGGAGAGTCCAGGACCAGTGAAAAGGGGTGTCATAAATCAAGGCTCAGTTGCCCTGAGTGGGAGCCCCCGGCTGGACTAGGCCAGGCATCTGTGAGGCAGGATTGAGATGCATTGGCTGAGCTGTGACGGTGACCCCCCAGACTGAAATAATTGGGGTTGGGGGAGGTGCACCATAGGTCAGGCTAAGGGGAAGAATATATGGGGGGGGGGAGGAAGAGCTTTCAAAAGACCTGCCTAGACGATGACAGGCTTTGGTCAGAGTAATTATCTGCCATGTTCAGAAGCATTGAATTCACTTTTAAAGGACACATACACTCACAAGTCACACAAATACACAGGCACAAAAGGAAGAAAAACCCTCCCGAGAGAGAAAAACGAAGTAATACTACTATACAGCAAAAACAATAGATCCCGGAGGGAAAGGCGATTGAAACTTAAGAACTTCATTTCAAAGTAAACAGTGCCCTCTAGAGGCATGAGGCCCACATGCAGGTGAACTCAAACAAAAGAAGTTTCAGTGGAGGTAAGCCTCTGCTTTGGATGGCCTGGAAGGGGGAGGATCCCATGCACTTCTTCAGACTGAGTATCCACCATCCTTTCGTCCAGGCAGGTTCACTCCAGTGACTGTGAGGAAGTCTTTAACTGAACACACTTGCCAATGGACTGCTGTGTCATGGGAAGTTTCAGTAAGTAAGTAAATAAATAAATAAATAAATAAATTTTATATATTTATATAATATATTATAAACACACACACATATATATGTATGGAGAGAGAGAGAGAGAGAGAGAGAGAGAGAGAGACACTTCAGGAAACTTTGTAGCATAAGAAATATTTTTGGAGCCTATATTGTGACATATTCAGTCAATTTCCTCAATAAATCTAAACTCAAAATTGATCTCACAAGTACCAGACCAAATGATAAAAGGCTGATAGGAGACTATCAAAGACAGAGTTCAGTGAGTTCCCACCATGAATCTCTCCACAACCAGAGTCCACTCTGGTCTCCTTTTCCAGGCTCCTAGTTACACTTGCCACACATCCAGCCACTTCTTTACCAATGCCTCCCTCACCCCTCCCTTTTCCACAGCTCTCCCTATTGGGGAAAAAAGATATCATAGCTTCAAATAACCAGATGTGACCTCAAATTGAAGTCTATTAGCATCAGGTCACACAGAGTGATCTGAGCTTCTGTTGTGCTGTCACAAGTCATGGCTGACAGTGACCTTCTCATTCAGCTAGTGGAAGGAACCATCGATGTAGTCATAGAAGGTGTCCAAGTAGTATCCACCAAAAGCATCCCCTCCTCTTTCTCTTTGATAGAGAAATAGCAGAGACTCCAACCACTAATCTCTTCTTCCTGGGTCCACACTGCATCCAAAAACACCACCAGACAGTGTACCCAAGTCATTGTCACCCATCCATCCATCCCTACTGTCACTGCCAGCATCTGGTGAATCCAAACTTCTCAAGCATTTAATGATTCTTTCAATCTATGTACTGTTGCACCTTCTCGCTCACTGCCTTCTGGAACATTCTAAGACAGGCCATCTACTTGCCCCTCCAAGCACATTACTTATGCCTTCCCCCTTACTTCCTCCACTGGGGGGCCAACCTCACCCATTTCCACTCCCCTCTGCAAAGTTCAAAGTCTTCCATCTCTCCCAGCCAGACTCCAGACTCATCTTTGCTGAGGCCTCTCTAGCTATTCCCAATCTTTGATATCTTGACAAGTTTGGACTCTGGAAGATTGTATCAACTTATTTTTTAAGTGCTGGGATTGAGCCCAGTGCACCCAGGAGCACACATGCTAAGAAAGTACACTACCCAGTCCCTTTTCATGCCTTATTAATTTAAAATTTAAAAGTATATAAAGAATGATATGCATCTCTATGTATGAACATGAAGAGATGACTGCTTCATTGATAACTTGAGAGAATGAATATAATGTGTATTTTGAGCCACTTATGATTTAAAAAACATATATATATAAACATAGTTACAATGGACAGGAATGGTCAGGAGTTTCCACTTTTTAAACATTCTATGGGGTTTTTTTTAACCTTCTGTCATTCTGCCTGTATATATTTTTTGATTTTAGAAGAACAACAACTTTCAAATAAATCAACAAGCATTCACTTGCCAAGTGTTGATCTAATTGCTAGGAGGGCTCCAGGGTGTGATCTTGGCTTTCTACAGAATTAATATCTGGGAGAAAACCAAACAGAAGACTGAGACAGAAATGTGCAAAGATCTGTGAACTTAGGAGTCAAATCCAGGGGAACTCGTAGACACAAGATGTCAGTTTTGTTGGAGACTAAGCAAAAGAAAAAAGTTTTCCTGGAGGACCAGGCAAAAGAAAACCATGGTAGGGTCTTTCCATGGAGGAGGAGTGCTTGTCCACTGAGTGAAAGCACTAGGCATTCTTGGTGGAGGGAAAACATGCACTATAACAAAGAGGCATTCCAGTGTTGGCTTGTTTAGGGAGGAGCAAGCAATTCTGTATGTGTAAACAAGAACATATAGGTACAAAGAGAAAAAGAAGACGTCAGAACAGTGGTTCTGAACCTTCCCAGTGCTGTGCCCCTTTAATACAGTTTTGTTGCTACATGATAACTGTAATTTTGGTACCATTATGAGTCCTAAAGTAAATATTGTTTTCCAATGGTCTTAGGTGACCCCTGTGAAGGGGTCATTCAACACCCCCTTAAAGGGGTCGAAACTCACAGCTTGAGAACCACAGCTATGGAGTCTGGGAGTTGAGAGGACACAACTGGGGAAGAAGGCACAGAACCTTAGCATGAAGATTTCTGTGACCAGCAATCCAGTGCCTTCCTGAGTCATTTCTCCACCTTATTTTTGAGAGAAGGTCTCTCACTGAACCCAAAACTCAACATTTCTCTTAGACAGACTAGCTCCCAGGATCCAATTGTCTCTACCTCCTCTTCCCGCCAAGGCCGGGGTTACAGGATGCTTTATATAACTGTGGATCATAGCTTGAGGGGCTTGGGCTTGCACAGCAACCACCTTCCCCAATTAGCTATCTTTCCAACCCAGAAATGCATTTTTTACACAACAGCAAACAATGGACAGTGTAAAGAGTATGTGTGATATCATCATTTATGTTGAATTATTTCATGATATGAATGACACTATTAATGTATCTATTGTGTATGTCATAGTCTCCAAGTGAGCAACAGAGGAAGTTAGAAACTTGTGCCCATTCAGAGCACTGGCAGAGACCTGAGTACATTTTTTTATGAATGGAATCAAAACTGTGTTGATCTGGGATGGAAGTATTGTCCACAGACTATGCACAGGAACACAGCACTTATTTCTTAAGCTATTCTTTGAGTGATCAGTGGAGGAGACGTCACAGCATTTTGCCTTCCTCTTCAGTCCCCACTGGGATCCCCCTTTTCCCAGCAGATCTCACCCCACAGCAGCAACTTTTGTGAACCTGCTGGAGGGATGGTAGCTTGGCCCAGGGAGCATCCACATGGTGCCTGATGATAACACCTCAAGCAAGAAAAAAGAAAAACGGTTTTCCACTGATGGCAGTGTGTACAAGCCGGCTGGGCTGCTTGGCACAGCCCCTGCAGCTGTGTATTCATGATGCTATGTGTAAGCCAAAAAAACAAAACAAAACAAAACAAAAAGGTTTGAACGATATAATCAATACAGGCTGAAATTTGGTTGACCCACCCAAGTACTTGCCTCTCATTGCCTAACTTCTCTGTGAGAAGGGGGGAGCTGGGCTGTAGACATAAGCCTCCCCCTCAAAAAAAAGTTTAAACCCCCACTGTGCAGAAAAACAGGAACAGATTCTGTCACACGCGGTGCCACTTGGCTGCGTTTTCCGTGCGTTCAGGATGATTTCTGTGGCAAACCTTCCCAGTGGGTTGAAGGGAACCAGACGTGCTACCCCCACTCTAGGGACCGGCAATAGAGCAAGTAGGCTCCGGGGCAGAGAGTGGATCTACTCTGTAGCCTTGGATTTAAATGAAAACTGGAAATCACGGTGCTGATGTAGCCAGAGGAACACATCCGGTGACCCAGAGCACTGGCCTCTCATCCTTGAGTCTACACAACCAAGAGCTTATTCTAAGCCAACCAGACCTGTAAGCACTCTTTCCTACCTTTCTTGGGCCAAGTGGTTTTGGTAATTGACATTCTCGAAAGTGAAGGCCCAAGAAGAAAGCTAGGGTCTGATTGTGTTGTCTTTGTGTGCCCTTGTTAAGGCACCGTGAGATCAATAATCAAAACTAAACCTAAAGCTGGCAAAAATTATGTCAGTCTGGCAGCATTTGGGTACTTTGCCTTAAAATTTGGAGTGAGGCTGAGTTAAATTAATGGTTCTAAAGGCTGGTCAGATGACTCAATGAGGAGCAGGGCTTGTAATGCACACAGGAAGAGCTGAGTTTTGATCTCACCTAAAAGGCCAGGTGTGGTCATTGTCTACGACCACACCATTTTATGGAGGATGTCTGGGATTTGGTGACCAGCCAAGCTAGCCAACAAAACAGAGAGAATGTTCCACACCCTCCTCTGGCCTCTGAATGCACAGAGAGATCCATACAAGTTGACTCAATAGCTAGGCACCCTTCTCTTCTACCGTACTATTATACTGTCTAGTTATTTAGTCTGAAGCTCTCCAGAAAACATTCAATAGTTCAAACTGGAGAGGAGTTTAGAGCTGATCATTGGATGGTGGGGGGTTGACACCCAGAGTGGGGGCTTCCCCTTCTCTTAACTGGGGAACTGGGAGGAGAGGAAGGGCTGATATTGGGTTGTAAAATGGATAATAAAAAATTTAATTAAAATAAGAAAGTACGGGACTTGGAGAAAGTCATCTTGCTGGCAAGTGGTAGCATGAAGACACGAGTCTGAGCCTGGCACTTCCTATAGCAATAACTGCCCCACTCCCATCTTGCCGTTGTTTGATGCCTTTGTAAATCTGCTGGCTTTCATTGCCCCTTAACAATAAGTCACTAGCTTCAAATTTCAGGGGGAAAAAGTGGCTCAGACATTCATGTGTGATAAACAGTTTTCTGTATCTTGAACACTATGGAATCATTCCAAACGTATTTTAGAATAAATTATTAAATTTTGGTAAAATGATTCCTCTCTGGGTGTGTCAATTATCAAATGGCACAGTTTTATCATGGATGTGCTCACTGACTCCATAGTATTTCCCTGCAAACAAATATTCAAGCTGTTCTTCTCATATTACCACGTCAAAGTTTATTTAAAAAAAAAAATAGGTCACTGATTACATATAGACTCCCAGAGGCCAGATCACCCAGCACATTAGGAACCCAGAAGATTAGCGATATTTAGCAGAAAGGAAGAAAGGGGGCGGGGCGGGGACCTGATGTGAAACATGGGTCCCCAAAGCATCCAGTTCCACCAAGTTTCACTTAGGAGTTAACTGTAAAGCAAACAAATCCTCATCTTGTTCCAACTGAGGAGCTAAGTGAGCAAAATTTACATGTAGGAAAAGAGAAAAGGGGGTCAGCCAGCAGGAGCCCCTTTCTCTGCCCTGAATCCTAGTCAAAGTGTTTGGTTTTTCAGTCTGTGCACAAATTGGAGCCTGACGCCCAGCAGGAGTGTTCTGTGTGGCACGGAACTCATCCCTCTAGGTCGTGGGAAGTTTGATGTGACTGGGTGGAAAACATTACACAGAGTGGCTAGTGGGCTCCAGAGATTTGCCAGAGTCTTCTGAAGCCCTTGCTGAGTTCGCAGTCTCTAAGTAGGCAAGGGAAAACACCACAGCAAATGTAGGCTCTCAACTTTTGATTGATAAATGGGGTTCATTTACTTAGCATGGTAGCCCCCGAAGATGAGAACTCTCCCCAAAATGATCTCTAACAGCCACAAAATGAGAGAAAACAATTCGCTCTCTCCATCCGCTCTTCCCAACTTGGTCTTGGATGACACCAGCAACCTTGAAAGGGAAAGAGTGAACTTCAAAGGTGACTGTGTTCTCTGAGAATAAGAGATTCAGATTAAAAATAACATCAAATCCAACTGGGTCTCAACAACTAAGGCAATTATTCATATAGTCACTCAGTGAAAATTCTTGAGTATCTGCAACGTGTTGAACAATCATTGCGGATGTACTCGTGAACAAACCTAGAAGCATTTGTTAGCTAGTGAGGGAGAAGGACCATATAAAATAAATATAAAAAAATAAATCTGCTGGGCAGTGGTGGTGCACTCCTTTAATCCCAGAAGTTGGGAGGCAGGTGGATTTCTGAGTTCAAGGCCAGCCTGGTCTACAGAGTGAATTCCAGGGCTACACAGAGAAACCCTTTCTCGAAAAACCAAAATAAACAAACAAACAAATAAATGTATGGCATGTAAGTCTGAGAAGGCTGGACCAACAAACTCCAAACTCTCAGAGACTCAACAAGAATATGCCAAGTCCACTCCCTATGAGTCCAATCTCCTCCACCCACAGCTACCCTCTCTAGCTGACCTTCAGATCATTACAGATCATTTCAGAGGATTAAGAGAGGGCTGGAGGATGACGATATTAAATTCCAGGGCCTGAATGTATTGAGTAACCTCTGCTTCATCCCACAAAGCAAACAAGCACCTCCTAGCAGAGAGAGAGAGAGAGAGAGAGAGAGAGAGAGAGAGAGAGACAGACAGACAGACAGACAGACAGACAGACAGACAGACAGAGACAGAGAGACAGAGAGAGGAGCAACAGAAACATGAAAATTTAGGCTTTCTCAAAGGGAAAAAAAAAACTATGTCATGATTATCTTCTAGAATCCTCCCTATCCTAGCAATAGTGGGTGAGGGAGAGACCTTGAACATCCTTCTTCCTAATTCACACATTCTCTAAGTGACAGGGCTACTGAGCACGTCCCCAATAAACATATGCCTTCTGTCAGGTTATTCCCATTGAGGCACTCTTCTCTCATGGGTTAGGTTGGGGTGTTCCTCTGTACCCTAAGAATCTCCCTCCAATTACCCACTGGATCTACAGGTTACTTGCAGGTTTTTTTTCATACAGCACACATTAGCCACCCTGAACTACGTGCCATTCCACATTGGGAATAGAGAGCAGAGGACTCAGTTTCCCCTCCTACACCTCAACAGACTCATGTCTGACGTTTGTTCACACTCTTTCTCCCAGACTGAAATGGTCTTCTTTATTCTCTCCCTCTCTGTTCTCAAGTCCTCCATTAAATTTCTGAATGCTCATGCCCACTTACTCAATTAATTTATAGGGATCCCTTTTCTAAAAATAGTTTTGATTTCTTCTTTTACCCAAAAGATGTAAACTCCTTGGAGAAAGTGGAACAGATCAGGACTCCTGTCCTCAGTCCTACACTACCCTCACTGGGTTTTGTGTGAGGAGTCAGCTCTCCTGGGTCACCAAGGAACACTAAGCCTCCCTCTTCCTTTATGTGACTCTGAAGAGTCATATATGTCCATTATTGTCCCTTAAACCAAGAAGCCCCAGAATATCCTAATGTCAAGAGTGGAACAAAACAGAAGCAATAAGCTGGAGGCAGAAGCTGGTATGAAAAATTGCCACATCTGAGCTTTGAAATGTGTCTGAACCTAATTCAAACATGGCTTTAGTTTGCTGGTTGGGTGTTTATAGGTAACTGTTACTTTTTTTTCTTAGTTCTGGTTGTCCATTTGAAGAATATAGTGGTGGCTTGCTGTTCCATGGTGTAGTGAAGGGTACAAGATACATACATGAAGTTGACAATACTTTCCTACATGGAGAGAAAAGCAAAGCACTTCCCCACCTGCCCAGTCTCATGATTGTGTAGTTCCTGCTCGCTTCTTCTTGTGTCTCTCTACTCTTGAGACAAATGACAATTCCAAATATCCATTGAGTCCCCCATGGAAACTCCTCTAGTGTATTAATTAGCGGCTGCCATATGAAGTCTCCCTTTTGGACAGTGTTCTCTTGTCACAAAGGTCACTGGCTTTTCAGTGGCTATTTGGGGCTCAAACTAAGATCCCCATCCAATCCCCTTTGGCTCCCATGTCAGAAGACATGGTACAAAGCTCAGTGGAAAGCAGCCATACTGTGTAACTGGAAAGTCATGAGTTACGGATATACAACTAATATTCACCAGAACAATCAATGAGCCCACTAACGTTGGATCACCAGAAGAAAAACAACCAAAAGAGTGGTGCCTCTCACACATTAATAGTTACACAGATCACCTAGGTGATGTAGTAAAACTGTACGTTCTAATCCACTTGGTGTGGCCTGGGATTGACTTTCTAACAAGCTCCCAGGAGATACTTGGGGAGCCACTCTCTGAGAGACAGGACAGAGTACACAGCCATTGACTTTTCCCCACATCCTGCCCTGAGATCCACTTATGTGCTAGTGGCCCTCAGGGACAATGTACTAATGACACTGACTCTTGAGGAAGACTGAGAAATACAGAAGTCTGGGTATCAAATAGCAGACAACGAAAAGGTCACACACCTCACATTGATACTTCTTGAGTGATGACCACATCTTCCTCTCTGCAACTGTGAGTGCTTTAAAGGCCACGGTATCATCTCAATGATATCATGCATTCGTTATCGTTCATAGTGCTTGTCACATATCTAGTAGATTCTCAGCAAATATTTCTCAAGCAGAAATGAATCCCTCCTTGTTACACACTAAAATGCCACATGCACACAGCAGGTACTCAATAAAGCTTGTTGAGTGGATTAATAAAGCTGGAAAGACGTTATGACTGTGGTGCTGGGGGAAGGAAGATATTATTTCTCATCAAAATCATATGAGCAAGATCACCTCTTAGAACTCAATGGGTACTGAGGGAAACAGCATTGATGTTAGACAAAGTCCTTGGAAACCAGTAGGCCACAGCTGACAAACCAAATTGGTTTGGGTACCATCTGGTGCTGTGATTGGAGCATTTTTCATGCTCACTAATAAAATAAAACTCAGCCTGGCTTTGAGGACTGGGTCAAACCAGAGACTTCTGGGGTCTAAGCATGGAACCATCTTGCAGTGGCCGCAAAGGTCTGGGAACTCGGGCTGCCACTTCACCTGCCCATGACTAGGAATGTGGCCTGTGAAGAAACAAAGGAGAACTCCAGGGAGTAGTTCCAGAGCCTCAGCTTTGTGTGGAGCCCACCAGGGAGTACCTGACTGTGAGGCTAGAGCCAGTGAAAGGCTCCTTTCTCTATGTTTGGCTCATAAAAGAAGCCGGTGGCTTGAGTCCACCAGCTTCCTGCAATCTCCGACTGCAGAGCAGCGCTGAGACCCGCAGACAGGCAAGGGAACAAACAAGGGGCAAAGCTGCCAAAGCTAAGAACAAAAGATGGTTTGCATTGCTGGAGTTGCACGGGATGTAGCCTGGGAGCTTTGCTTTCATTAAAAAAAAAATGAAAAAAAAAAGAAGAAGAAAAGAACATCTGGAGTCTGGGATACAGAGGACAGAACAGAATTATTATTCTTCATGAGGAAAAGCAGAGGTGCTGGAGGGTAGCTCCCAAGCAGAAGCATGTTTAAAAATACAACAGCTCTGGAGTAAGAAGACTTGAAAGTTTGCGTTAGGCTTCCTTCCATCTCCGTGCACCCTTGCTTAAAGATGTTCCACAGTACCTACAGAGAAGGTCATGGGAGCTCATCTGAACCCTCTAGTCTCCTTGTGTCTTAAGTTCTCTCTTTGCTCTTTGCCTGGAATGAACTAAGGCAGGGGAATGCCTGAAGACAAAGAGATGAACGGGAATAAAAGTTAAAGTCATTCTTAAAGTTTAATGAGCACCTCAAGCTAAAGTTCAATGAATAGCTTTTAAAAGCATGGGCTGAAGAACCCAAAAATCCTAAATGTGAAGATGGTACAAAATCTGAAACTTCTTGAGTATCACATGAGATACTCAAGACATGGGGTTTCAATTTTTGAGATTTGGAAAACTTAACCAGTAAAGTCCATGTAAATTATGCCAAAAGTTTGGCCAGTAAGATGGCTGAAGCATGTAAAGGCACTTGCTACCAAGCCTGACCATCTGGGTTCTGCTCCCTAGGACTCATATGACAGAATGAGAGACTCGAGTCCCCAAGGTTGTCCTCTTGGGGACACTAACCTCTGTGACATGACCACACCTGCACACAAAATAGAAACTTACAATTTTTTTTATTTGATCCCCATATTTGAAAAGCTGAAATCTACAGCCTTTCTGGTCCCAAGCATGTCCAATGAGTGCTACTTGCTACTTGATCTGTAAAAACTAATAGTAATTTAGCAGCTTTTAGATCGCTTACCCAGTGCTGGGAGTCACTCACGGTGCTTTGCCTATGTTGAGTAATTGCCATGTACTTGTAGATGGGTTACCTAATAACTACTGACATTTTAAAGCCAAGGACACTGCAAAACTAGGACTGTCACAAGAGTTTTCAAAAATAAACATAAAGCCATATTTGGAAATCAGTCACTCAGATCCTACTGCCTGCTTTAAACGATGTGCCACCTCTGATGGAACACCAACCAGTCCTTAGACACCTACCTCTGCTTTATGCATGGAAGCCAGTTCTCAAGCACACTGCCTTATGGTTCCAGGGATGCCCCACCCAACATCACTGACCTACTGTGCAAGGTTTTGTGTGCAGGACAGATGTGAGCTCTAATTCCCTCTCTATTTTACTGCAACATCCCATCCTATCTCCCACTCAATCCACCATGTCCTGGTCATTTGATTTTACTGTCATAAATCTATCTGGTTATTACATTTTGCTGACAGCCCAAATTTCTCAAAAATAGAAAACATGTACAGATTTCATCTATATTTTTCCGTAGTGTAGCATAGATTGTACATAAACAGAAGAACATGCAAAACTACCCCTTTCTTTACTTTCCTTTTAGCCTCTTAACCTTGAGAAAAAGGTGACATCACTTAAACTTCAGGCATCATAGAGATGCTGTGATGAGCATACAAGGAAATTATCAGACACCTGAGATGATCACCAAGACATAGCTACTCTTCACTTTCCAAAGTGAGAAATATCACTCCTGTTGGGAGGGAAAAGACAAGTGGGGAGTATTCTTTGAGGCACTCTGCCCAGACAAGTACCACTTCCCAGAAACTCAGTCCAACCTAGAAAAATGGAAATGGGGAACATGTAAGTATTTTAGCTCAATTCCCCCCGCAGCAGAGCAGAGATAGTGGCTAAACAAATAAAACTACTTTACTCTCTTCCTGTTGTCTTTCTGTTCAACCTCCAGGCTCATGCAATGTCTCCTTTGTAAGTGTGTGGTTAATCTCCAGGCACCCGCTCTCCTGTGTCTAACTAAAATGGAGAAGTGTAACTGAATTAAGCTCACCTGGCCTCCTGGGTTGTTTTCCCTGGTGTTTGGATTCCAGCCCAAGTATTCTGCTTTAACTTTATGACTAGGAAGGTTATCTTGTGTATGTCCCTCTGGATTCAGAAACACCACTCACTTACCCCCATCCCCACATTGGGCAATGCAGCATCATCCAAGAAAGATGATGTAATTTCTTCGGTCAGTCTTTAGTGGCAAGTTCATTTTTATAATTGGTCAACTCAGAGATTTGGCAACTAATGTTTCGTTTTTCATTGCTATTACAGTGGTGAAATAAGTTGTCATAGACAAGGAGTTAATACAGCTCCTCATCATGTAATTTGATGATATTCTATCTCTGTTCCCCGCCCCCCCAATTTTCTTCTTTGCACAGGTTTTTCATTTCTTCAGATGTTCCATTTATACGCATTTACAATCCTCTGGATGCTTACAACTATTTTTTTTTCCAAATTCTTAGGGTCAGTCCCAGCTCCAAGTTAAATGAAAGGAGAATGGAAAAGTTGTGACGGTATTCAGCTTGGAAACTACAAATGGAAAAGCACTGCAACCCAACGAAAAAGAGTCAACAAAGAACACCATAGACTACTTTCCCTGATGGAAATAAATGCAAAACTTCTCAATAAAATGTTTGCAAATTAAGTTTAAAACCACATTAAGATCATACACTACAATTAAGTTGATTTCATCCTGGGGATGCAAGATTCGTTCAGCATAGTTCCATAAAAGGATAACACACAATAGACTTAAGCACAGAAATCACATCATCATCACCACCACTACTACCACCATCACTATCATCATCTTCATGATTGTCTACTATTAAATATCCTATTATTTATCTTGAGTAAGTCCCTCCATTTCTCTTCTTCATCATCTCATCTTTGATCAATGGATCACTGATTCTAAAGTCTGAAGGGAACTGAGAATCCTTTAGTTCAATCTCCCATTTGTTGGTAAGGAAACTGAGACTTATCAAGCTCTAGGGGCCTCTCCCTCACCCCAGGGCCGGCAGAAGTCATACATCTAATCACATTCCAGGACTTCTCACCTCACCAAGATGCTCCTTAAGACCTAATTTCTTCATTTTCTCTGTTTTCACTACAAGGCTAGTTTTCTGTTAATGTACTATGTTAACAAGCCTGGTACGCCATGGTGTCATGGCCCTGCTAAGCAGCAACCTCCTTGGAGCTATTTTCTCTTTAAAGAGTAGGAAGTCTACTTGGCTCTCCTCCAAGGGTAACCCAGTGGGGTACCCAAAAGACAGTGCTCAGTCTATGCATTAAGCGTGCTAGCATGTAGAACAAAGAAGTGTGACCTAACAAACACCAATGACTGTGTTAAATGATCTCCTATATAGGTCTTTGCAAATAGATGAGGCAATGCCAGCCTTTGCCTCCTTTCTATCGACAAGCACTGGAAAGGGGAAGGAAATGAAATGACATTGGTACATTCAAATCCCAAATTCGTTGTTGTCAGAACATCACATGGTTACTCATCTGTGGATGTTTGTTTTGAATCCTTAGATGTGTGCATTCTGCCTGTTAGAGACTACCCTCCGAGCCTAGCCAGATGCTCCCCTCTGTAGCTGCTTCTGATTACAGCTTTTCCTTTTGCTCCAGCCTTATTCTAGAATCTGCTTCTTTGTTGTCTCAGGACTCACCTGCCTAGGTGAGGAGCCTACCAAAGGTAGTCTGCCATGGGATTAACTTGATTTCCTCAGGGACTTGGCTTCATATGCTCAATTCCTTTTGTCATGTGTAATCATTTGTGGGAGCGATAGTCCATATTATTTACAGGTTCCACATGTACATAGAGAAGAGTCACACAGAACAAGTACAGCACAGGGCAGAACTCTTTGTACCCTCTTTAAAATTCTATTACAATGTGCATGTATTTTAGCTTCTCTTCAAATCCATAAGTTTCTCCATGGCATGGATCAGAACTGAATTAATGGAACAAGTAATGGAAGTGAGTTTCCAGGCTTTAAGTGTCTCTAGTTTATATCAGTTTATGTTGAGATACTCTGACATAAACTGTAATTAAGCATAGGTCTCCATAAATAAAAGGTAGTTTGCAGCAATGATTTGTCAATATGACTGACACTTTTAGGAAGTGAAATTATCTAAAGCCAGCATAATGACTAATTCTGTCTCCAAGATAGCCTATTCACCAAGAATTTATGGGTTAACAGCCTTGTGTGAACCAAACAACCTCTGAGATTTTATGGAGCACAAAGCTAGGCATCATCTTTTTTCTCAAAAAGCTCACAATGTAGTGTTGGAGAACGCTATAAAGCACAGGAATGAGTATTACACAATATAAGACAGGATTAGTGATGTCTTCAGCTAACCCGAGGGACACAGAAATACAGTATTGAAACTTGGGAGTTAGAGATCAAGATTGGCTGAAGTAAGAAAAGGAATCAGGTCAGTTCTGAACTGTGTGGTAGTATGCTAGTTCCTAATAGTGCATCAGAGGAGATTAAATTTAATCTGTTAGAAATGGGTTCTGAAAGGCTTTGATCTGTGATGGGAAGCTGTGAATGCTACTTGCAAGGAGCCCAAGTGGGAACAGTTGCTGCAAGATGGTGGTAGAGATCATTCACAAAGATGAGATGGTGGAGGCTTGAAGCACATGCTAGTATTAGAACCAGAATGAAGACTCACTAAGACACACTTTAAATAGTAATCAGAATTGATCCAGAATTTGACCTAATAAGGAAATAAAAACAGAGTTGAAATCTTTACTTTTTTTAAAAAACAGAGTTGAAATCTATAGTTTTTAATTTAGAGGGCTGTAATAGAGATTGATAGTTGCACTTCAAAATTCAATACTGTTTCCTTTCTGGTGAAAGAGCTGGATGATGTTTCTCAGCTTTAGTAGCAATTGCTTGTGGCCAAGCTACTGGAGCCTAGAGGCTAGCTTCTCAACCTATGTGCCATGACCCTAAATGGTTGGGATTATGTAACTGAAGCAAAGATTTTTTAAAAAAATTTAGCAATAGAAAAAGGTTTATGGGTATGCAATAATCAAATATTAGTTGAAATTTAAGCACATAATGAACCCACAGACTTTCTTAAAGTGTTCATCAGCATTACAGTTCAAGATTTCACTGAAGCCTTGATGCTAAACACACATTTTGCATTCATGTGCTGTCACACAACAGCAACACATGCTTCCTGGACTATCTTAGCTCAGATATGAGACAATTACATGTTAAGAATCTCAGTGCTTTTACTGTACACATGAAGTTTTCTGCTTTCTGAGAAACAGGATAAATTAATTACACAAGACAAAGATTGTTTAGTATTCCCTACTGTCATTCCCCAGCACAAAAAGAATAAATTACTATAGCTTTGGGTTGCAACGTGTTAGAAGGTTTTAAAACATCTCTGTTTGGATTACTGATTTGAATTTCATAAAAGTCATTAAACAAATTTTGTTCAGGGATCAGGACTGGAATCCAACAATTTCTGAAATGACTTTAAATTTCTGCATTGTGAGCTACGTATTTATGTGAAGCAGCATTAATGATTATAATATCAAAATATGATTGACTCTGAAAGATGTCAAAGACACTATGCTCCACAATAGCAAGTTTTCAGCCTACGTTTAATGTTGTGTGTAAAAATAGCTAAGCATACTCATGTCATTAGTATTGTAATAATGACTTTTTTATTGCTGTGATAAAACATGACCAAGGCAACTTAACAAAGAAAGCATTAAATTGGGCTTACAGTTCAGAGGGCTAGAGTTTAAAAAGCCAGAGAAAAGGCATGGCTGTGGAGACAGCTGAGAGTTCACATCTTGATCCAGAAGCAGAAGGCAAAGAGAGCACACTGTGAATGAATCTTTTGAAACCGTCAAACCCCAGCCTCAGTGACACACCATATCCAAAAAGGCCACACCTCCTTAACCTACCCAAACAGTTCCACTAATTGCTCATGAAGCATTTAAGTGTATGAACATCTGCAAATTTTATTCTCTCATTAATACCTGGTAATTTCTGATTTATTGTAAACCAGTCTATCTAAGGTCTATGAAAATTTCTCAGATTAAAAAAAATGCATGAAAGCAGAAAGGCTTAGCAAAGCCCCGATCTAGCCAAAGATGGTGCACAGAAACTATGAATATTCTTGGGCACAGACATAAAACCTCCTACGTGCACACTCCATTCTCTTTGTACCCTCTACTTCTCATTTGGAAACAACTTTCAAGTTTCCCAAGTAGTGTCCATGAGAAGGGCCACAGTGCTGCCCTCTCCCACTCTACGTTATCATGAAAAGAGAAAACTATCCTTCACTGAGTGTGAATTATCATGCATGGTCCACTTATTTTAGAAATCATACTGCCTTACCATGGGCTTTGAGAACAGTGGTCCCACTAACAACAAAATCCAAACAACAAAATAAGATAGCTGATACAGAAAAGAGAACATTCATTTGGGGGCTAAGTCGAATAGATCCCTGATGTCACAGCAAACCAAAGCAAGAGGAGAAAACTCAGTAAGAAAGACAGATTGGTTCTTTGCAACTTAGTTTGCTAGGTCTGTGAAACAGAGGAATTCTCAGATCAAGAGACTATAAGAATTAAGAGTTGGAAGGACTGAGCTTCATGGTAAGTTCTGGAGAAGGGAAGGAGAACTAGTGAAGAATCGAGAGAGGAGATTCAGGAACACAGGAAAAGAACAAAGTTCAAATATAAAACATCATTTCTTAATTCTTGGAGCATCTTCCACTGGTTCACACAGAGATAGTTAAGGTGCCAGCATCCTTCCTGACCTAGGGACCTGCTACAGGAAGAGCCAGACATGGCTGCTGAGCTGCTTACCCTCCCCATAGTCCATCAACACCCAGAAATGCACAAACGTGATTGCCCAGAAAACAGGCAACATCCTCTTCCCTGTTTACACGTTATTCAAAAAAATTGGTTTATCCACATATGTAGATTTCATTTGTTTTTCTTGGCCACCAGCATATCTTTCCTGAAACAGCACAATGTGATTAACCTGACAGTCTTCAGTATCGTCTGTGGAAGTTTCAACAGAGTTTGGCTGCATTTGGTTTCTAAGAATCTAGCCTCCGCTGGCATTGTATGGGTAAAACTTCAAAGGTAGCCCCACATGCTGAAAGAATTATCTCCAACTCAACCCTTCTATAGCACTAGAGTATGTTTTGCTCATAATTTTAAAGAAGCAGCTCAGCTGTGGGTGTGGCTTAATTATAGGTTTAGGAAAACGACCCATTATTTTGTTGCTATTATTGGTTGTTATGTTAGGGGAGTACTTACCTGAAGGGCAAAGTAAGGAAATTTAAAACAAACAAACAAAAAAACTATCTTTCAATTCAATGTCAACAATACAGAATTTTTTTAAAAGGATAATTTTGGGAGAAGAGTTAAGTATGTGATCATTTTTATGTACAAATAGCAATATGAGATTCTGTTCATAGTTCCAAAAATATCAATCAAAGGTATCCAGAGTCTAGGGGAGGAGCAGGAATTGCAGGGCTCCTAGGGTAGTAGGACCCAGCCTTGCAGATCAGCAGACTGCTTTTAGCCTATTGATTCCCCAGCCCTTGTCCCACTAGAATTTGCTCCAGTTACTTAGTGTCACATATTTCACTTAGGTAGTGTTTTAGTTATTTTTAAAATTGTTGCATAAATTATCTAACAAAAGCAATCTAAGGAAGGAATAGTTAATTTTGGTTTGCACTTTGGTGGTCCAGTCTACAATAGCAAAGGAAAAGATATTGACAGGAGCTTGAACCTGGTAGCCACCTGCAGTCAGCAAACAGGAAGGGAACTGCTGGAACTCAGCAAGTTTCCTCTGCCTCTGTTATTTTGAGACCCCAGGTCACTGAATGGCAGTGCCCACCTTAGGCTTGGGTCTTTCCACCTCAGCTAAAACTCTCTGAAAACATTCTCACAGGTGCACTCACAGATTTGTTTCCTAGGCGATCCTAAATTCTGTCAGGTTGATAACCAAAATTAACCATCAAGAGATACCTGGGGAGATGATTTAGTGGGAAAGATTGCTTGCTCTGAAAGCATGAGGACCTGTGTTTGAATCCCCAGGATGCACCGAAAAGCCAGGTATAGATGCATGTACCCATAACCTCAACATTAAGAGGAAGAAGGTAATCCTGAGGACTTGGTGGACAATCAGTCTGTCTAAAAAGCAAGCTTCCAGTTCAGCGAGAGACCCCATATCAAGGCAATAACAAGATTGAACACTTCCTCTGGCCTCCCATACACTTATGTGTATAACACACACACACACACACACACAGAGATAGACAGACACACATGCACATACACACATACATGCAGACACATGCACATATGCACAAACAAAAATAGAATAAAGCACAACAGATTGGCAGATCATAATCTACAAAAACAAAACAAAACCAATGGCTTGTGTAAAGCCACTTGTACCTGCTACCAAAGTAAGGGACCATCACAGTCAATCCAATCAAAAAAAACATGTGAATTAAGAAAGCAAATAAATTAAATAAATGATTGACAATGATTGACGGATGCTTAAAAAACTAGAGAATTATTGTATTGGTACACACCCCCTTGGTAACTATTGTATCGGCATAGGAGCTCTACATATAGAAAAACTGCACCTACTCTCTTTATCATGAAAATTGCTGCCCTTCCCTCCTCCCCTGTTTCCTATAATGTAACTTTCCCCCAACTTTTAGTTAGACTAAATATCAATAGTGGAAATAACTCAATGATCTTTTTTAATTTCCTAAGCTCTTTCAACCTCTATAGACCCTGCTTTAATGCAAATGAAACTTGAGTAGATTGTACATTACCTACTGAAAAATAGTTTCAATTAGAAATTTAATTACACTGTCTTGAGGAAATGGGAACGACAGTTTCTTTGAATTTTATACATTATGGAAACCTCCAAAGTGCTATAAATCTGCTAATTGATTTCTGTACCTGTTATGTTTGATTAGGTGTATTTTATTGTCTTCTTGGTTTTAATTAACCCTGGGCTTGTCAAAATGCTTCCAACGACAAAGGATATATGATGAAGTGTGATAAACTCTATTAACACAGGCTGACTTTTGTCAGTAATTGCTCTCATGCACAAGAGTTATTAGAAATTAGCCCACGGGGGAGAAAAAAGAAGCCGTACTTTTGGTAACAATATTTACGGCCACCATAAATCTGTGGATTGGCCCCTATGTACAGATGATAAGTAAGCATGAGTGACCATAGGGCCCTATAGAAGATCACTCACTCACTGGGTGTCATATAAATATTAGCAGTGACAAAATAGAAAGAATTAGGAAGTCTAGATGATAAGAGCAATAATTATAACAACATCCCTGACTGTCCACATTAAGGAAATAGACCCAGAGCGTGATCATAAGAGGGGAAGGCTAATTGTTACCATCGAGGCTGACCCGAGGGGTCCTTGATGGTGCTTATGCAATCCATTCAAGACCAAGCCCTTCAACAAGTCCATCAGCTTCTTAGATGTTGAGGACAGTTTTTCATACTAAAATCATTCTGATCACAACATCCTACCAGGGTGCCAATATAGATCTTTCTGTTGAAAAAGCAAAAGGAAACATTTATATTCCTCTAACTGCCCTAGATAGAGAAGATCGAAAAGAGTTGATCGTCTGTCTGTCATTGCAGTTAACTTGTGTTCTCCTCGTAGCCCACTCACCAGCAGTGTGACATGGGTTTTTCATCTTGAAACTCCCAGCAGAAGCATGCCTCCAGAAAAAAATAACTATGGAAAATTTCTCTTCTGCAATGTTATCACTGTCAGAACCCCGAACATCTCCATGTGCAAAATAATTTATTACAATCAGCTGACTGCCTAATCAGGTTAGAGAAATACCTGATATCTGGGCATAAAAAGAAATCTCTGATCACCAGCCCCAAACCCCTCCTCACTCCCTCTTCCACTCAGACGTGAAAGGAACAGAATGGCAGGGTAAACTGGGGATATATTTTCAAGTGCCAACCATGAAGAGGTACTTCTCTTCTCTGCTTTCTCTTCTATTCTCTGCTTTTAGACTGCTCTGAGATGGGAGAGGGTGGGATTATTTCTGTTGATGTGCATCTGCTAGGTATTTGTTTTGTTTTAGTAGAGGTTTGCTAATCTTATTTGATTTTTTCAAAGAAACAACTTTTGGTTTGATTGATTCTATATACTGTTCATAATATACATGGAAGGTCCTCTCTGTCACTGACATAGAAGGTCTTCTCAATTACTGACATACATGGAAGCCCATCTCCATTACTGACATAAATGGAAGCCCATCTCCATCACTGACATTCATGGGTAGTCTTCTTTGTAATTGACGCAGAAGGTCACCTCCATCATCTTCTCCTGTTTGTTTCTCTTTCATTTCCTTATCTTATTGTTCTAAGTAAAACTTCAAACGCTATCATGAACAGAAGTGGAAAGGGTTGATATCTTTGTCTTATTCCTTATCTTAGGAAAGATATTCTGAATATCTGAAAAATGAAAAGAATAGTACACAAAATCAATCAAACCAAAAGTTGTTTCTTTGAAGAAAAAAAAAGCCAAATAAGATTAGCAAACCTCTGGTTAAAAAAAAAATACCCAGCTGATACACGTCAATAGAAATAAACAGAAAAAATTGTAAAAAATGTGCAAGACCAAGGAAAAGTGGAAGATAAAATACTATATCTTTGTCATTTTGATATTTAAACTTACTTCTTTCAACTCTTATTATTAGGTAAGGTCCTAGATGGGAATCTACCTTTTGTGGTCTCAAAATAGGTAAACAGATCCCAGTATCCATATTACCTATTCCATATCAGAGGTTTTAAAAGATTTATTTATTTTTACTTGTGTATGTGTGTGTGTGTGTGTGTGTGTGTGTGTGTGTGAGAGAGAGAGAGAGAGAGAGAGAGAGAGAGAGAGAGAGAGAGAGAGAGAGAGAGAGAGAGAGTTGTGATCTGCCCAACCTGGTGCTGGGAAATAAATTCCTGAAGCTAGGAGAGAATGGCCAGCCCTTGCCCTCTGAACTGCTGATCCATCTCTCCAGTCATTTCTTATCATTTTGAGATACAGTTTTCTCATACAATAAATCTGAATAGTTTATAAAGTTTATGCTCTGTTTGTTTACTTATGAGCTGATATAAATATTAATTCTTAAGAGAAAATATTTTCTAGAAGATTCCAATCTACTGGCTGGTGAATCCTATTTTGAAACATGAAGGATAAATTATAAAATATCATTCAATACACTTCAGGTTTTTGGAGTCAGATGGTCTTCTCCACCAGAGAAATCCTGTGTAAGTGCCTGTAAGAAAGAAGATCCCTTCGCTGCTAGCATGCCCACCGCCTGCCTTGCTTTTGAACCTGTTATCATATATAAGGAGCACTTGATCTTACAGAGAACTTCACTCCTCCATGTTCACTGACCTAGATTGGATCCCAGGAAGTTGTTGCTCAGCTTTAAAAAAAAAAAATTAAAAATTAAAAAAAAAAAAACAGAGGGTGACTCTAGAGGGTTTTAAAATACCAGCGCCAGGTGCTGCATTCCTGCAAAGGCCACGGTCAGCGTTTCTGGGCTCTTCCAGTCCTTCCCTAGGCTGAAGCTAGCAGTTCTGTCAGTCTGTCCCCAAGGTAGCTACAAGTCCCACCAGGAAAGGAAAGAGTCTTGCTAATTTAACTTTGACTTGCTTCAGAGTGCACATACACGTTTTCGTGAATGCCTGTGAGAATGAGGCTGCTAACCTAGCCACTATTTCACTTTGTAATTATATTTGGACATCATCTTTCCTGTTTCCAAGGAGATAGAGGTACATCCCACATTGATAAAATGCATGAATTCAAGAAAAGCTCCCATTTATAAATACGATTAGAACTAATTCTGTTTTGACCAAGGATTTTGAGTCCTTTCCACAAAAGAACGGGTGCAATTTGGCGGTCCAAAAATGTTAAAAGTTTAAAATGGAAGCAAGTTAGAGAGTATTTATCTGTCTGTAAGGACTGGAAATCAAAGTCAGGGCCTTGAGCACACTAAGGAAGTGCTTAACTACTGAGTCACACCCCCTCCTATCCCAGAGTAATCGGAAAGCAAAGAATACTACACCTCTTCACAGTTGGAACCTGAAAATGTATCACCAGTTTATCCTGCTGTTCGGTTCCTTTCATACGTGCTCCACACACATTTAGGGAAGATCTTGCAGGAAGAGTTGCATTAGCCAGCAAAAATATTTTAGTGCGGGGGGGAAGAAATTGCCAGTGTGCGTTTAGCCAAATTCCAGGTATGTGTTGTGGGACTGGACAGGGCTGTGTTCTTCTGTCTTGGGTGATCACGATCTTAGTCGTTGAGAGGCAATAGAGCTCAGGGCTTGCTTTAAATCATTGTTGTACACAGGAGTCCTGGCTCCAGTTCCTCAGGTTCTCAGCTGATTCTGAGAAAAACAACTTGACAATGTAAAATACCTGAACGAATTTAGCCTGGTTCTTTTTAGTGTCTAATTAGGGGAGGGGGAATGCCATTACACATTACAGTCAGAGACTTCATCCACCAAGGGATTAGTGTAAAAATGACAGTAAAGATTTCAGATTGTATGTGTTTTTAGGGCTGACCACTTGATATTGGATAAGCGGTTGGAGTGATCCTCCCGGGAAAGGACTTTTTCTTTCGCTGTGGTCATTTCTCAGTTGCTTATAGTCCTTTGTCTAACATTGAGGCCTCAGGAGATTTCCTCTGTCCACATTAGCATGTCTATTGGTGTCACCCTTGTTCACACACACACACACACACACACACACACACTCCCCCACAACAACAACAATTAAAGAAAAACATGTCATGAATTTGAAAGAGAGAAGAAGGATATGTTGAGGGTTTGGATGGAGAAAAGAGAAGGGAGAGATGATATAATTACTATACATCTTAGGTGAAAATCAGGGGAGATTTGCAGTCTCATGGGACATTTAAATGAATTTCTATCAAGGTAATCTCTCTGAGTGCTGATATGTCAAACCAAAATAAAATCATTAAAATACTCCAAATGAATAAAGAGGCTTGTAACATAGCAATCCAAATGTAAGAAGCAGACTCTGCAGCCTGAGTCTTTCTATGTGTGGCCATGAGCAATACATTTATCCTTCAGGTCTCCAACCCGCTGTGACAATTTACAGGAGATATTTTAATGAGATGTTTGTTTATGGTTGTCATTAAAGAAATAGAAGATATTGGTAGCATGTATTCCTAATATATAGAACACATTAGCGCATTTCTACATAAAAAGAGAGAACAATGATCACTCTTAATAAAAAAACCATGGGCTCAAGAGTAAATGCAAAAGGTACCAGCCCAACTTCACTTACATGAATAAAAAATAAAATGAGATGCATTTCTTGATCACCAACTTTATGATTTATTCATAATTAATAATTAATTAACTGTGGAAAGACAGTAGGGAAATGAGCCATCTTAGACCACAGGTAGTCTTTCTGGAAAAAGAAAATGTCAACATTTATCAAAGGCCTTCAAAATGTTGATGTAGACTTTGGCCCAGTAATTACACTTCAAATTTTAAGAAGCTCATAAAGTCGTAGTTCTCTGTTTAAAAAAAATCATTATAAATAATGAAGATATTGAGAAATAAGCAGTTTTATGCTATATCAATAGTTTAACTTACCATAACGTTATAAACAATGCTCATCAATAATTCTTTAAACACTTTGGCTACGATCAAACCATTAAGGAAACAACAGGAAACAAACTTACATGATTGACATAATCTCTATTACGTGAAAATACACATGTACCAGTAAGCTAGTTTTGTATAGCAAAGAATTGCTCCAAACTTACTAGTATGTTAGGGTTAGGGTTAATAATAGACAGCGACTATTTATTAATTTCATAATTCTACAGGCAAAGCTGGGCTGGGCTCAGCTGGGTGGGGTTTCTCATTGACTTGCATTGGGTCAGGTTTGCAAAGGGACTCTGGTTAGCCGGGATGAGTAGCATTGCCCTGATTGCTATAACTTAGCCAGTCTCTACTTATTCTTTCATTCGTCTTCAGGCAAACCTGGGCTTGTTTCTTTTTATGGTATATTGGAAGAGAGAGAAAGATGGAGAGCTATAAGGCTCTGAACTACCACTCTATCACTTACTCTAGTCTGTTTTTCAAATTGACTCATGAGACCAACTCATACTAAGTGAAAGGAAAATTAAAAACTCATTTCTGGGTGGAAGATCACCCACAACAACATCATAAGTGGTAAGAAAATTAGAATAATGTTTATGATCAACTGCCCATGGTGTACATAGAAAAAAGTTAGGGAAGCACCAAAATATTCATTTTTTTTTATCTCACCTACAAAGAAGAAGCTTTCCTTTAATTATCAGGTAAAAATAAATATTTTACAATACACACACTTAGTGATACAGACATAGTAGTTTGGGGCCCCAGAGAAAGGAACTTTGGTCCAGTCTTGGTAGGAAGAGAGGAGACTAGCTGAGTGGTATTTGATCTGGGTGCTGAAGGTGCATCGGAAGAACTGGACTAGGGACTGTAAGAACATTCTAGAAGAACAAGGGTGTGGGAGACAGTATGCTTTACAATAAAATCAGAGGACTGTAGTAATAACAAATATACAACCAAGAGGGACGGAGGCAGGGTGAAACCGCAGAATAGGTTGAGCAGAGAAACCCTGTGCTCTTTTAGGAAGAATTCCAAAAGGAGTGGCATCTCAGGTGGAACTTTGGTTTTACTAATGGAAAGTGAACTACAAAAATTTGAACCCAAGTAGGGGAAAACTGCCCAGTCCATAAATTGTTTGCGCTGGTCATCCCCAGTCTTAGGGAGGCAGAAGCAGGTAGGCCACTGGGACTCACTTGGCCAGCTAGACAAGCAAGATCCCAAAACTCTGAATCCCATTGAGAGACCTTTTCTCAGATGGCTTCTGAGGAATAATACCTAAGATTGACCTCTGGCTTCCATGTTTACCACACATACAATTATGCCCTTCACATGCTTATATGAACACATAGATGTACACGCATGCCTACATACACATGTACATGCATGTCCTTGTACCTGAGACACACACACACACACACACACACACACACACACACAGTCAAACCCATTCCCTTGCTCAGAGCAGGGTAATTTTGAAGGGAATCTCTTTCATATGTTCTAACAGCACTGTTAGAGTCATGTGGACAGTAGTGTAGAGGCGGGCCGGCTTTTAGCTGAGGGGAAAACTCCCAGAAAATTAAAGCACTATGGTGAAAGACTGGCAGTCTGGTTTCTTGCCACCCCAGTGCCCCCTCCCTGTTTTGAAACCTAGAGAAGCCGGGCAAGTGTTGTGCTGTGAAAGACTTTCAGAATGGGATTGATCAGTTCCTGATGATTAAATTGGGGCCTATAAAGTGGCAATATAGCTGTCACAGTTGCAGTGACTCTTGCCTGTGTTATGCGTTTTCCAATGAGGTGCTTAATTAAAATGAATGCCTAGATATGTAAATTCCTGGAATCAATCAATCAGCTGGTTGTTTATGACTTATCAAAGGTCTCTTTTGTCCCAAGACTATTCTGGTATAAGATGTAGTTTGTGGCTCCTAACTAAAGGAAGGTATCCTATTCTGAATTGATTTCACAGCCTCATCTGGACCAGCCTGTGCCAAAGAGACAAAAGTCACAGCCATCTGCCACAAGATGGAGACAAGATGAGAAAAGAACATGGCGGGAATCCAGTCACCAACTTAGGGGTGGGGCTGCCCTCCAGCCCATCAGTTCCTCAGTGTTCCTCCTTCCTTCAGAAGGCTCTGCCACTTAATGGTTATGTTGAACGTGAAAGCAGCAGACACTCAGGAAGAACTGTGTGAGCCTACGCTTATTTCCTTCCCCAGCTGTCTGTGGCTTTATATAATTATGAGAAGAGAAAAGCTAAAAGAGTAGGAAAGACGTGCATGTATCCAGTTCCAACGGACATCTGTATTCCGCCTGGTAAGCATCATTTGAAGTCTTTTCGAGGATTATAGGATCTCTGTTTTTTTTCTTTCTTCCTTTCATTCTCTCATTTTATCTTTATTTTGTTGTTTGAGACAAAACCTCGTGTAGCTGGCCTCAAAGTTAGTGTGTCGCCAAGGCTGGCCTTGAACTCCTGATCTTCCTGCCTCCACTTTGCAGGAGTGGGGATTCCGGATGTGTGCCTCACAGCTGGCCTACGAAACCCATCTTTAGACACAGCACGGGATGATCAAGAGGCAGAGGAGAAGGTGAAGCCGTGTGCCTGCAGCAGACAGAGTTATGTCAGAGAAAAGACTTTTCAAGCTTGCCCGAGTGAGCCCCAGCTGGAGTCCCCTTCTTCACTATCCCAGCATGCTTAGGGTTGGGAAGTCACTAGGCGAATGTCATTTTCTTCTCAGTGGTTCTCCGGAGTTGTATGTAGCATAAGCAGAGAGGAATGAGATCATTTAATTTGCTAATTAACATACTTGGGCTGTCTGCAGCTACCCAGTCCAAATGTATCAAGGCTTCTTTAAAGAATTAGAAAGTATAAGAAAATGACTTACGGAAATAAAAGTTTATTTCCAAAGTCCCGATATATATCAACTGGAGTCACCATAGAATTTGGTAACTTACCTTCAATGCCTTTTCATTAAGAAGTTAGAAGGGAAAGTCTTAAGCTTGGAAAGGCCAAGAGAGCAAAGTCTCTTTTGTAGAGACAGCCAGATGTTTCCTCTTCTGTCGAGTCCCGTCTAATCTTAGCCACCCGCTCACTCATTACGAGGCACACAGACTCTTGCTTTCCCATTGCCTGCTTAGAATGCTGATTTCGTGCACCAGAGTCACTGTTACTATGATAAAATCGTCTTAGAGCCCATCAAAAACAGTTCATTGTGTGTGAGCTTTCCTCCCTGAGTGTGTTCCAAGAGTACCCCTCAGGACATCTCTTCCTTCCAGTGCATTCTGCCAAATGTGTGCTAATTACCTCCCACCCTAGGAAGAGCCTCTCTGTTTGTCTGCTTGGTGCCACAACTCAGCCTTGCTGGATTGTCTCCATGCTCAGGAGACAGCAGGGCATTAGCCATTCTCTCAAGAAGATGTGCTTATTGGAATTGGACTGGAAAATAAATTCCTCACACAGCATTGAAAGTCTCTTCAGGTTTTTTTTTTTTTGTTGTTGTTGTTGTTTTCTTTCTTCCACGAATCATTCCCAAGCTCCTATTATGTGCCAGGCACCAGATTTGGCTCTGGGAATATAAGGTTGAACCAAAGACTTGGCTCCTGTGAGAGCTACTTATTCATTCAGCAAATCCAATAGCGTAGGACAATGGGAGGTGTGGAAAATGGTATGTGATGACGCCACAGTCCGTCAGCATAGATTAGCATAGAGATGGCTTCTGGAGAAATCATACTTAAACTACAGAGTAGTGAGCAAGAAAGAAAAATGAGTGGAGTGTGTGTGTGTGTGTGTGTGTGTGTGTGTGTGTATGTGTGTATGTGTTTGTGTGTGTGTGTGTGTGCACGCATATACGTACGTGCATGAGTGCACATGTGCTAATGTGTGTGTATATATATATACATACATGTATATATGTGTATATATATTTGTGTATGTATATGGCATGTTTATGAGTATGTGAGTATGCATGTTTATGTCTGCATGTGTGTGTATGTTTGTGTATGTGTTTGTGTTGTATAAATGTGTGCATAGTGTGTGATGTTTGTTAACATATGTCTATATGTGTTTGGAAAGTTGTATATGTATGTGTATGTATAGCTTATGAATACGTGCATATATTGTGTGTGCATATGTATTGAGATGTATATATCATCACATATATATCGTATATACATATATATATAATAAAGAAAATAATAACAAAACTCAGATACATGAATTGATTATTTAATGAGTCTGTGGAGACCTAAGTGGATTAGACTTTTTGTCCCTTGAACAGATAGTTGGGAGAAATAATTTAAAAGGGAGAAAGATCTATTCTGGTTCCAGTTTCAGTTCATGAACCCTGGGTTACTGCTTCTATGGGGAAGCAGCAGGCATACATTCTGCAGAACACTGGTTTGAAGGCTGACTGCTGCTGTGACAGTACTCATCAAGATGGTCCTGTAGCTATTGCCCAGCAGAAACTAGCACCTTCCACTGACTTCTTCTACTAAGCTCAGAGCCTTCTTTCCTTTCTAGGGAGTGCATTCAGAGGAGGAGGTATCTGTCTTTAGTACCTGGTTCATTTGATATGAGAGCCAAACCGAGTAATAGAAATCACTTCAGTTCCTCCCAAGTCCTAGGCCTGTTCTTTAAACCATCCTGTGTGGATGCTCAGGAACACACATACTGGTGGCTAACACTTCTTGTTTTAAGATATTAAGTAACAGGCTAACTGCACATTTTATCTACCACAAAAATGACTCTGAAGATTTTCCAGCTTCTTTCTAAATCGGGTTTGAGGATGGGTTCCACCAGCCCCTCTAAGGTTCACACATTGTGTCAGTGCTGAAACTATATACACTGGAGGTAGGATTTTCCCCTAGCCCAAACCTTTTGAAAGCTGGCTAGATCCCTCCCATCACTGTGCAAATCCTTGTTACCAAGTAATGCCAGTGAACTTCAAAAATCTGGAGCGAGCAAGTGTGGTTTAGTACATTTAAAAAAAAAATCAAATTCATTACCATAAAAACGAGCCTCCCCTCTGTCACAGCCTGCAATTCTCCCTGACGCTCAACTGACAGATCAGCAGATCTGTGCTTTGTAGCAGGAGATGTTCGAATTCCTCTTTGATCTGATCTCCCCCTATTTAATAGACAATTATAGGCTCTTTAAATTCCAAAGGTTTAGAGATAGCAAATAATCACCAGTAGCAATTTTAGGATAAAGCCAATCTAAATGAGTTCAGTTCAATTATACAATATCAAATAGTGGCTTTTAAAAAAATTTTTTTTAAATAAGGACAGCTAACCAAAACCCCAAACAATCGTTAAGCTGCCTCAAATTCCTCTTGACAGCCTCCTGTTAAACTTGTGACCTGTTTGTGAAAATCCACACAGCCATCTACCAAAGGGAATGCTCACATGATTGCAAACTTCTGTTCTAAGGGCACTAAATAAATTATTTCTTTAAGATCATATGGCAGATCTATAATTAATTAAACTCACCATGATATTATCACAAAATAATTTAGCTTTTTCTAAAAAAGGTAAATGTAATTTGCCGATCTGGTATTTAGAAGAATGCTTTGCCCAAAATCAATTCCTTTAGCTTCCAGAGAATAGAAACTAGAGGCAATCTCATTTTAATTATATCTCTTTATTGCTAACAAAGGAATGATTTATGCAATTAAATTAACTGGCTAGAAAATTATTCTCAGCTGGGCTGTCCTAATTCTTCGCTTTCTGAATTGCAGGCTCTTACACTCTGCTGTGTAGATTAATTTTTCCGATATGCAAACAATGCCTCTTGTGTTCATCTTTTCCATTTTTCTATTCAAAAATCTCCTTTTCTTTTTTGCCAACGACATGAGTAATATTTGTTGAGCTGCTGGACTTTTTGACTAGCTGGTGCTTCCCCCCCCACTTAATGTTAAAAAGATGGAAAAGATCTTTTCTTTTCCAATCTCATTATTCCAGAACAGAGCAAGATTTGAGAGTTTCTTATCTATGGTGCTGGGACAGCAGCAGGAACATGGAAAAATTGCAAAAATGTCAGAGTGCAAAACTCGAAAGCCATTTCAGCAGCTCCAGGAGTTATAAATTAGCCAATGCTTGCAGGGTCGTCTTATTAGTTCACCCTCCTCCTTTGCCTACACCACAGTCTCTTCCCACACCTCTAGTCCCTCTCTGTCTGCCCCAGTTATTTCCTACAAAGTCCAACCAGGAAAAGAACGTACTGTATTATCTGAAGCCCAACATCAAAACTTATGGAGTGATGTCACTGAGTGAGAAAGGTGGGGGAGAGGTCATAAAGGAATTCAGAGACAGTTCAAGTTCTTGAAGATCCAGGGGACTATTTTGAATAGAAAAGTCTTATAAAAATTAGCTCCATTTCTTTACTTGTGAATTAAAGACAGAAGAATAGCAGATGAGGGACTGGTGGCAGTATGTGCAGGCTGAATTAATTCAAATTGTTTTTTTTTAATTGCCCTGTGTATTTTGTGATTTGTTCTTTTTAGACAGAACTAGGCAACGGTCTACAAAATGAATGGCAAATGTCAAGACAGTGGCTGAAGAGAAACTTGGTGAATTTTTTCTAATAATACACATGGTGTGTGTGTCTTAGTTAGGGTTTTTATTGCTACGAAGAGACACCATGACCATGGCAACTCTCAGAATGAAAACCTTTCATTGGAGCTGCCTTACAGTTCAGAGGATTAGTCCATTATCATCTGAATGGGAAGCATGGTGGCACACAGGCAGACACGGTGCTGGAGAGGTAGCTGAAAGTTCTACATCTGGGTCTGCAGGCATCGAAAAGAACTGTGAACCACTAGGCTGGGTTTAAGCTTCTGAGATCTCTAAGCCCCGCCCCCCAGTTATTCACTTCCTCTAACAAGGCCACACCTCCTAATAGTGCCACTCCCTATGAACTTATGGGGTCCCTTTTTATTTAAACCACCACAGTGTGTTTTCCACCAGGCTTTATCACCTACCATTGCTCATGGACCCCATTTGTAAAGGGCAGAGCAGTAAATGCTTCCCCACTTGTAGGACATATGGTTCTGTCACAATTATTTAACCATGCTGTGGTAGCACTTTCACTACCACAGATGAAAACATAAGCGGATGAGTGTGCCAATGTTGAAATAAAACTTTATTTGTAAAGTAGGTATCAGGTTGTTCAGCCGTGGTATGTAGTTTATTAGCTTCTGTGTTCACCTCTACCAGATTTTATGTTACCTGAAGAGGAGAGACTCAGAAAGGGAAGGTAAAAACATAAAGAGGATTTTAAAGGCCCAGGAAATGCAATGAATGGCATGAGTCCCTAATGACAAATAGTTTGTTTGTCTAGTGGAGCTCAGAATCCAGTGGATTATAATGTTTTTATCAACGCGTGCCTGTGTGTGTGCATGTATATATAAGTATGTGGGTGCTTATGTATGCATGTATGTGTTTGTGCAGGTGCAGGCACATGTGTGTCACACTGTGAGTGTGTATGATAGTGTTTAGGGGTTGGTTCTCCCCTTCCACCATGTGGATCCTAGGGACTGAACTCCAGTTGTTAAGCTTTACTGCAAGTGCCTTTAACCACTGAGCCATCTTGCTGGCCTCATGTATTCCTTCATACATTAAATAATAGGACGTGAATAAGTCACTATATTTGGAGTAGAAATTAGTAAAGGAAATTTATATTTGTGAAGGAAAATAGAAAAATCTCTGCATTCAATCATTATGTCAACCAAATGTAGAAAATCAAACTAAAGAGTCTTGGTAACATTCTAAATATTTACTTTCAGGAGAAATATTTAACTAACCCACCTCAGGTTAAATATATTACACAGTTTTTATTGCACTCAAACCAGTGCTGGTGACAGTGGTGTGCCTGAATATCAGTTCGAGTGCAGCTTTTAGTTAGATTGTTGGGATTTCTGGACCAGAATGCTGTGCACTGTGCTTAAAATTCTCTAGAAGTTCACCTCTCACCCAACACACACACACACACACACACACACACACACACACATACACACACATATTAGAATACCCTCTGGAGGGACCCTGCCAGAGCCTTACAGATACAGAGGCAGATGCTAGCCGCCAACCATTGGACTGAGCATGGGGTCCCCAATGGAGGAGTTGGAGGGAGAACTGGAGGAGCTGAATGGGCTTTGCAGCTTCATGGGAAAAACGACGATGTTAGCCAACCAGACTCCCCAGGGCTCCCAGGGACTAAGCCATCCACCAAGGGGTACACATGATTGCAGCCACAATTGTGGCAGAGGAATGCCTTGTCTGGCATTGGTTGGAGGAGAGGTCCTTGGTCCTACGAAGGCTCGATAAATGCCCCAGCATGGGGAAATCAAGGGGGGGATAGGTGGGAGTGGGTTGGGCAGAGGGGCATCTTCTTGGAGTCAGGGGGAGGGAGAATGGGTTGGGGGTTTTCTGGGAGGGGAAAACCAGGAAAGGATATAACATTTGAAATATAAATGAAGAATATATTTAAAAAAAAGAATACCCTCTGGAAGAATAGAGAGAGCAAGGAATTACTTCAGCTGGAAGAGCTTGGGAAAACCTCACAGTAAGTACTAGAAGTCTGGCCTGTGATATGCAGCCCTCTTCCACTGCAACAAGGTCCAGCCTCACAGTGCAATGAGCTGCTACCAAGACTCTGACTGAGTCTGTGTGTCTCCTATGTCGGTGGAATCAGGGCTATCTTGTAAGGTCAACTTCTTTATGACTGTAGTCACCTTTGAGAGGAAAGTCAACTGTTGTGGGTATAGCCCACAGATATTAAATCATTGGAACTACTGTATATTAGTCTAGATTCCTTGAAGAAAAATTGCTGAGAGCCAAGATATATTGGGCAAGGAGATTGGTAGTAATTCCCAGAAAGCCACAATAGAAATGAGAGTGAGAAAGACCCACATTTATTCTCATGCAGGAGCCAAAGCACAGCAGTCAAACTGGACTTTCCAAAAATTTTCAGATTTATATTTCTGGACTTAAACAGGGTTCACTGTTCAGGCAATGGGCTCCTAAATCCTGAAAGTGTGGTCATCAAATGTCTATTTGCTTTTTATTAAAAATCAAGAGAAAGATCTCGTTTGGAAGCAGTTCATAGGACTCTAAGAAATGCTTGAACCAATGATAAAACTATCTCATCAAGGGTGATGAGGTCCAGTTTTAGAAAGGTTCGAACGCCAGCTATGTAGTTCAGAGTGGAATTAACCCGGGGCCCTGGCAATCATCTTATTTTCTCAGGCAAGTAAATCAACTGGGTACCACTAAGAGCCTCTCAGAGCCAACGTTTCCCATCTGTTCCACCAGAGATAATGAGCCTTCTACTCCTCTCCACTGTGATTGCAGCACACGGGTCTAACATTCCAATCAGGGAGGAGGCAGGTTGCAAGGGATACATGGTGCCTTGACACGAGCAGGATACATAGTGCATGGAGTGCTCATGTAAGTAGCCAATCAAAGAACCAAGACCCCTGACTCACTGTGGCCAAGCTGTGTTCATCTGATCCATCCAATACAGGGGTTGAGAAGATGGTGGGCAACCCCACATGCACTCCTAAGGGGTTTAACCTCTTAATAATGGCCATGGTTAGGATGCTGTTTGATTGTGCCCCTCTAGGGAGCCATAGTAGAACTGTGGTCCCCAGTATAGCAATGTTGACAGGTGTGAGGTAATTAGGTTATTTGAGGTGCCACCTTTGGGAGGAATCGATGCAGTTCTCAGGAGGGGAACTGTCCTTGTTAGTTCTGAGTGTGATGTTAAAAAGTGGCAATCTGTTTGACTGGTCCCTCTGCACACTCAGGTTTCCTAACTGACCGTGTGCCTTTTTATGAATGTGCTTCTGCCGCTGTGACGTAATCTACCATGAGGCCCTCAGCTGAAGCCAAGCAAATGCTGGTGCTACGATATTAGTACTCCCAGAACTACTTGCAAAATTAAGCCTCTTTTCTTTATAATTTACCTACCCTCGTGTATTTTGTGGCAGCAACAATAACAAACATAGAGCAATGCAGAACTCCCTGCTTTTTCATGGTTCTCTCCCACATTGCACGAGGGATGGGTATGTGATCTGCAAGGCATTGTGGAAGTAATGGAGTATCACTTCTAAGATCAGGTTACAAACGGTGTAGCTTCATCCCACCACCCCCACCAGTCTTCCTCTTGCTTTTCTACTCAATTTTGTATCTCTCTATCTCAAATATATCCAACCATTTTTCTCAAGGGGCAGACAGCCACCATGTCCAGCTCCCCGAGAAAGCCTGGGTGGTAAGGAACCAAGGCTTCCCAGTAAGATCACAGGAACGGAGACCTCTTGTCAAAAGCAGCTTGATTGAGTCATCTCAGAAGTAGAGTCTCCTCCCCTAAGCAAGCTGTCAGGGACTTGAAGCCCTGGCAGACAGAGGGGCTACCATCTCATGAAAGTCCCTGTGCCAGCACCCACCCCATGAAACTGCTTAAGGATTCTTTTTTTTCCTCGGGAATTCTGTGCAATAATAAATACATTTTTGTTTTAAACAACTAAGAAGTGGAATGGTTTGTTATACAGAACTGGATTACTAATACAGGGATTTGGGCAGAAATAAAGACCAATGATAATTGGATTTGTAGAGTTTTTGAAGTGTTAATATTGTCCATATATATTTCTTGACAGCAAGGATTATATCTATCATCTATCTATCTATCTATCTATCTCATATCAAGTATCTGTGTGGGACACATGTATGCATATTATGCATAGTATATGTTCACCTGTGTATGTAGGCACATCCTGTGCCTGATCTGAGGCTGGAAGAAGGACATCAAGGGTCTTCTATCACTTAGTTACTGCCAAGAGCCTCTCCGAGTCAGTTTCCCCTCTGTTCCACATGAGATACTGAGTCTACTACTAGCTTTTATTATTCCTTTGATTAAATGTCTCTACCCAAATCTGGAGCTTGATTTTGTTCTTAAGCAGGTAACCATCAGATTCCAGCAACCCTATCTCTACCGAGCTCAGGGCTGGGGTCACAGGGCCACATGGGGTCTTGCACAGGTTTCTCATGGCGTTCGAATTCAAACTGCACTCTTAGTGGCTGAGCCACCTCTCCGGTCCCAGGAATTAGCTTTTGGCCTCAACTTCTAATGTATTAGGTCTGGCCCTCTGCATAGTAGCATCTTAGAAAATGTTCACTGAGTTGTTGAGCAGAGAAGAGGAGGTCGAAGTTTGACAGAACAGCAAAGGAAGCCCCACCATGGGCATGGGGAAGGGTAAAGCAACATGAAGCTTTGTAGGAGGCATATACCTAAAAAGAATGGTGGTTCTGGTTCTCACTGACTGAAGGGAAAGGTTCCCTGAAAAGCAATACACTCAGAGCTAAAGTCAGGGCCATGAGGAAAGAGAAACCCTTTAAAGAAAAACGAAGAATGGGAGAGCCCAGAGAGGGACACCTGAAATACATACCAATATGAAAGCTTTCTTTATTTACTATCTTGCTTCTATTACATGGATTAGTCCCACCATCCTGAGAGATGAACTCACCTTCATTATAGAAGGAAGAATTTGACTTCCTGATGAAATACAACCGTTCCCTGAGAATGTTTGTAAAGGTAATGCTTTCCCTACAGCAACAGCCTTAAAAGGTGGCTGTAAGCATTGCAGTATCTCTGGAGTCCTTTATTCTTTGCCTTGTGATATCCCTGACAGCGATAAATGAGCATTAGGGGTCATGATCATGGCTGCCATATGATTTTTTTTTCTGGTTAGATTCTTTTTCTTTCAGACTGCAAAAGCTCAAATAATGTCTGTCACAGCTGTTCTTGTCACCTGTGTTTCTTGGGTTCTACTAGCAATAGCAGCCATTTACAGAGTGCTAAGTAGTTTATCATCTAGTTTATCCTCTGTAAAAGCCATGTGATGCTGCAACTGGAAAAAGCCCTGAGTAGCATTCTGTTTGGACCTCAGTTCATGAAGCTAATCGGTTGCAATGGGAATGCAGCAGTGTCTCTCAAAAGTCCATTCTCCACTGCTATACTAAACACCTCATCATACCAATTGCTCCTATAAAGGTTCGGGATGCCGTGTGGCACATTTTACAGGTATTCTGTGTCTTACAGGGTAAAGAACTTGGAGATGCAAAGACAGGGCCAATGGAGGGAGGTAATGAGGACCACGCCTTGCTACTGCAAGGCCCAGGTATCTTCTAGCAGCATTAACAACATTTTAGAAATGGAGGTTCCCAGATTCCAGGTTGACAAGATTGTCAGGTGACTTGGAAATACATCAGAGTTTTAGGATTCCTGTCATAAATCTGTGGAGATATCCACCCCAGCCAGCATGCTTCTCTAGTGTGGTGCTGCTCTAAGGGAATCCCCGAGCCAGCTCCTTCACCTGGGAACAACTTGACTGCAAAGGAACCTCTGGAACCCACCTGTCTTAGACGGGGCTTCTATTGCTGCGATGAAACACCATGACCAAAAAGCAAGCTGGGGAGGAAAGGGTTTATTTGACTTACACTTCTGTCCTTGGAGGGACAGGAACTCAAGCAGGGCTGGAACCTGGTGGCAGGAGTTGATGCAAAGGCCATGGACTGTACTGTTTACTGGCTTGCTCAGCCTGCCTTCTTATAGAACCCAGGGCCACCAGGCCAGGGATGGCACTACGCACCATGGGCTGGGACCTCCCCTACTGACCACTGAGGAAAGGGCCTTACAGCTGGATCTCATGGAGGCACTTGCTCAACTGAGTCTGCTTTCTCTCTGATGACTCCAGCTTGCGTCAACTTGACACACAAAGCCAACAAGTATTCCATGCAGACCTACATACTCCGACATGCTGGTTCTCTCTTCAGGTGATGCTAATGAACTCTGAGGTTTGAAGATTCAGATTGTAGGGCCAGGCAATCCTCACACCTCAGCTCACCTGAGAAAGAGTTCACAGGGATAGCCTATCTTGTGGAGCCAAGCAATTTGCTGCCCCATGATCTTACCTGCCCTGGTGAAATCAAACCACCTGTCCTCTGTTCTTTGTAGTAAAAATTCAAAGCTAACCCGCCCCCCCCCCCCGAGAATTAGCTGCTTTGGAATCTTGTGTCAATGTTGGTTATGCAGACTAGGATCTTTAAGCACAAACTTATTCATTCATCTGGGATCAGGTGTACACGGACTGTGACAGAGGTAGTGCCAAACATACAAAGATTAAACTGCATCCCAGAGATACCTAGTAAGTCTGAGCCTAACAGAACTGGCTGCTGGTTGGTGTGAGCATGTGACAGTCATGTCCCTACAGCCCCTCAATCCTTGAATGTTTGAGACAGATTTGCTAATAAAAAGGAGTGTGAAGATTGTAGTTTATGCCCTAACCATATAGGAGTTTCTTTTTAAAAGCAATCTCTAAGAATAGTTATTTAAACCACTCTGGGGTTGCGAGTAATGGTTCAGTCATTAAAGTGCCCACAGTGCGAATCTCAGTTTGGATCTCTAGAGCCTATGGGTTGTTGTTGTTTATTTTGGTTTTTTTTTTTTTTGCTGGGGAGGCAGAGTCATGGCGGTCAGTTCCTGAGGAATGACGCTTGGAGATGACCTCTGGCTTCCAAATGCACATGTGAACACACACGTGCACAAACATGTAAGCATGTGCATGCACACACACAGACTTGCCGCCACATGAACACCCCCCACCCACCCACACACACAAAATCACTTTGCCTTAGCTATAGAATAAACTTGCTTTCAAGGGGGAACTAGACCCTATAGAACCCAGAGACTTCAAACTGATTTTTGCACACCCTCAGTTTAGAAACTATGGCACTGCCAGGCTGTACTGCCACAAACTACTGTGCCTTAAATGAGTATAGCTCTGGTCTTGAAATGGCTTAGCATCAAAGATTTGTACAGAGAACTGTATGGACAGGATCAAGTATTTTAGAGACATTTTTGTGTTGGCAGAAAGTGGCTTTGAAGAAACTCTTGGTGGTGAAGATTGGTGGTATTACCAGGAAAACAAAAAATCAAAAGCAAACAAAGATATCAGACTGAGCTATGGATACCAGGTGGTGGTCTGTCTACATTCAGTCCCTAAGGGACTTGGTCATTGCATGGAGTTTCAAGTTATCTCAGGAAAATTCAGTTTCTAGAGTTACATGAAACCTTGAGTTAGAAACTCTGAATCGCTTACAATCACTTAGGTAATTTTAGAGATAGACTCGAGAATCAGAATTAACACCTCATGGTAAAGGGTTATCCTTTTAGCAAAACCTTCAAACACTCAGCTATTATTTAGAGCCTATTTCAACTAGGCAGAATCTAAGTTCCCTCTGCTACTTTTTTTGATTTCGAGTCGTCACTGTCACTTTAAAACTTCTGGCTCTTGCATTTGCAACCTGAAAATCCACAGCTATTTCTGCCTTGGTTATGCAAGCCGTGTTGTGCCCCCTGGTGGCAATCTGGATAGGAAGATGAGAAGCATATTTCAATCAGGGGGAGCGTGCCGACTTAATTGAAAAAGGTGGCAGGCCTGAATTTGAAATGGAATTTCATATCAAACTTTTCGGTTCTTACTAAAAATAGGAAACATCCCGAGAAACTCAAATCTGATGTATTAACTTCAGCCTGCGAGGTGCATATTTCAACTCCCCTGGCTTTGTCACAAAATGGATTAGCTTCTTGAAATATGTCAGTTCAACGTGAAATTAAATATTTGCTCCATCCAGCTAAGGAGCTGAGCTCACAGAGGAGGACGGCAGGCTGGTAGCATAGCCTTCCTTCCCTCTGCCATCGGGGCGGCACGTGCCACAGACACATGATGGCACCTGCTTCTTCAGGGTATGCAATTCCCTGTATTACAAAACCATTTGGGCACCAACAATGTCATTTTCAAGACGGCTCCAGGAAAAAAATCTCGAAATTTTAGAATTTATTCTTCAGTCAGAAGAGCCAAATGGATTTGAGTAGATTATGCTGAGGGCCTTTGATTAAATTTTAACTATTTGGAGGCAGAAAGGGATGATTAAAGATAGTCACCAGGAAATGTATTTGGTTGGAGGAAATGTCAGAGTGCTGCCTGCAAAACTGATGAGCCTGCTTCTGTGGCTGTATTATTTAGTTTTACACACACACACACACACACACACACACACAGAGAGAGAAAAAAGAAAATAGACACTTCCTTAAATACTCAAGTAAGGAGCATGTATAAAACCGATGATGCTAAATTTGAAATGCTAAAACAGAAGCCCCAGGCCTCCAGAACAGTGTGTAGCCATGTTGAAAATGTGTATAAGAAACTACATAAAACAATACGAATGATAGAAAAACTCTTAAGTTACAAAAACCAAAGTGAGCAAGTGAGGTTGCTCGGCAGGTGGAGGTGCTTGTCACCAAGCCTGATGACCTGAGTTCATTTCCTTGCTCATCCAAGGTGGAGGAAAGAATCAACTCCAAAAAGTTGTTCTCGGTCCTTCACATGTGCACTGTGGCTCATGCCTGACCCCCTTCCACTCACACACAAGGAAACCAATGTTATTAAAATTTTAGGTGCTGGGGAGATGGCTCAGTGGATGAGAGACCTTACTGTTCTTACAGAGGACCTGAACTTAGTTCCTGGCACCCACACTGGCAGCTCACAACCACCTGTAACTCCAGTTCCAGGGTATCGGACACCTCTGATCTCTGCAGGCACCTGTACCCGCATGCACATATCCATATGTCTCTTGTCCCCAACTAGGCAGGTGAGGACAGAGCACTGGAATGACAGCCGAGCAGCTGAACACTCCAAGTGTGAACACTCTGAGCTAGCAGTCATCAATGATGGGTCCGAGCATCTGAACACTCCAAGCGCTAGAAGTCTTCAACGGTGGGTGGGTACCAGCTAGCAAGAGCCACTGTGTTTCTTTCACAAGTTTACCACATTCCTTGGTTCCTAAGAATTCGCTATAACATTCTGCCAGGGCAGTTTGAGAAACCAAGATAGACTGCAGAAGGCCACAGCGTGGCTAAGCACCCTTGTGCTACTGTAACAAAGTCCTCAAGATGATAAGGTCATAGAGAAGGAAGAGCTGTTTTGGTTCACTTGGATTTTTCTGTCCACAACTATCTTATTTCTCCCCAAAATGCCATTTGCATCAATGAAGAAATAGAACCCTACAACTTACTCTTTCAAATAATTACATCAGAAAGTGTGGTATATCAGGACTATTCCAATTATTGTGACAATTCAAATTTTTGCTATATAAGTCTTCAGAGATCATAATTCTCTACCTACACAACAGCAATCAAGGATCTACAGAAGGCTGAGTCAGAGTCAAATGAGCACCCAGTCAAGACGAGTAGGGCACAATTAGGCTCAAGGATGTGGGAATCCAACGTCCACAAAGAGACAACATCCAGGATAACAGAAGTAAAACCCAGACTTCAATAACTATTTGTTTATTCCAACCAGTACATACAAAAAGAGAGAGAGTAGGGACATAAAAGCTGTACATGTTATTTTAATTGTAGCAAACGCCTATACAATACATGGCAGGTTAGAGCCTGGGAAAACAAATCAGTGTAGCCTGCAAGGCCCTGAGTTGTATCTCCATCACCAAGAAAAAACACAGGAAGCACACCGTCATCTAAAAGGACACCAGAGACAAGGAGGAACCCATGGTATCCATGTTAGTTAGCTGATATTGCTGCTACTTCCATTAGCTTCAATATAAGTATGCCAAACAGAAACAGAACGGCAGCAGGCCGTTGATGGGAGGGCTGCGATCAGGGCGGTATTCTAAACATCCTCTTCTTCAGCTCGGCGGTCTTTTCTTCTACTCTAGCACAGCACTCCTCTGTTGCCTTCTCAATGCTCTCATGGTACTTCTCCAGAGCACTTTTCAAGTTTACAAAGATTTCCTGAGGACAAATGATAAAGAGTCACTCCATGTGACAGCCAGGCCTATCCCTGAGTTGAAAATATTCTAATGGCCATTTATATTAGTTCTTTTTTTTTTTTAATTTTATTTTCTAAGTTTTTTTTTTATTTACATTCCAAATCATTTCCCCTTTCCCGTTTCCTCCCTCCCCGAAAGTCCCATAAGCCCCCTTCCCTCCCTCTTTTCCCCATTCAACCCCCTCTCGTTTCTCTGTCCTGGCATTCCCCTACATCCAGTCTTTCCAGGACCAGGGGTCTCTCCTTCCATCTTCTTAGAAATCTATTGATATGCGAATTGTGTCTAGGGTATTCCGAGAGTCTGGGTTAATATCCCCTTATCAGTGACTGCATACCATGTGTGTTCTTTTGTGATTGGGTTACCTCACTAAGGATGA
Organism: Tokudaia tokunoshimensis; assembly: GCA_036184795.1. Taxonomy (NCBI): domain Eukaryota; kingdom Metazoa; phylum Chordata; class Mammalia; order Rodentia; family Muridae; genus Tokudaia; species Tokudaia tokunoshimensis. The sequence goes on along the minus strand of BTHU01000013.1, from coordinate 25,355,191 downwards.
TATTTTCAAGTTCTGATCATTTGCCTAGGAATTTCATGAATTCATTGTTTTTAATTGCAGAGTAGTATTCCATTGTGTAAATATACCACATCTTCTGAATCCATTCCTCCGTTGAGGGACATCTGGGTTCTTTCCAGCTTCTGGCTATTAGTTCTAATACAAGGTTGGAAGAGCTTAGATCCTTTCTACCCAGAGCCAAAGACGACAGCTGAGATAAACTATGAACCACCAAGAAAACAAAAGGTTCTGAAAGCTTTATTTCTTAAATCTTGTAAGAACAATCAGGTGTATCAGTGGCTGGCTTGTGGAATGCTATTTTAAGCAATCTGCACGTTCAAAGGCTATAGATCAATTTAAGCTCCTAGTTCTACTAGGTTATGTGCTTATTCTCACAACCAGGAAAGCTGAGTAAGTCAGGCAGCAAGAGATCACTTTCCAGAAACCATCAAAACCAAGTGCAGCTAAAAAAGGAAATACAATCTGCAAATACGCACCAAGCATTTCAGTACATCAAAGCAATGTTTTTCTCCTGAGAATAAACACACTTCCAAGGAGGAACCAGTCATACAGACAGAGGCACAATAAATGGAATAGGAAACCCAAATCTAGCAACACACTACCAGAGGCAAACACGTGGCCATCGCCCTGAGCACACTCTTGGGTGTTAAAGGGAATGGGATATAGCCTTCTCGATACTATATATTTTAGAATATCCAAGTAAATGTCTACGCACAAGTGTAAGTTTATAACATATAACAGCTCATGACAGCTGACATATAAAAAGTCTTCCTGTGAAGTCATATCCTTATAAAGTCAAAGCAGAGGGCTGGGAGGGAAAGAAAACCCAAGCCTAGCCCAGTGCTGTTCACTATAGTATAAATAGCCATATGAAGCTATTTAAAAAGTAAAGAATTTAGATTATAATCCTAATGCCATCAGGCCCTCTGGTGCACTAGACACATGTCGAGGGCTCAGGGCACAGTGCCTACCTAGCCAGCAGCTTCAGAATGGAAAGGCATAACACGGGAGTTCAGCAATGTTTCACCTGAGTGTTGGTCTGATGATCTCATTTTTGAAATTTGAGAAATTTAGAATTTTACAATATTCATGGACTTTTACACCCAACATCATCCACTGATTCTAGAAGAATTTTAATCCATGGATCAAAAGTATATTGTTGGCAGCCAGCCATGGTGGTACATGCCTTCAACCCCAGCACTCAGGAGGCAGAGGCAACTGGATCTCTGAATTTGGAGTCAGCCTGGTCTACAGAGTGAGTTCCAGGACAGCCAGAACTACATAAAGAAACCCTGTCTCAAATATACTGTTGGTATTTCCCTTTCCAATCTGGAATTGCTTGTGTTCTATTATCCCTCTCCCCTAAAGCCTCCTTTCCCTCTCACAGACTCTTTAGTTCTTGCTATCTACAAACTCACTCCACATAAGTACACACATTTAACACTTAGAATGTGGTTCTTATCTTTTTGGGCCTGGGTCACCTCACTCAATATAGTATTTTCCACTAACATCTATATTCTTACAAGTTTTATTTCATTTATGGATGAATAACAATGCATTGGGTACATGCAATACATTTTTAATATCCATTACATTGTAGGTGGACATCTAGGATGATTCTTGGTGACTTCAACAGAGCAGTCATGTGCATGAATAGGCAAGTATCAACCACAGTAACAGCCTGTCTTACATAAGACCAAGAGTCTTCAGCTGGGCAGACAGCAGTTCTATTTTTAGCCAAAAGCACCCCACGCTGGCTTCATAATAGTCGCACCACCTTACATTCACTGAGCAGTGAACAGGGGTCCTTCAGACCAGTGCAATAGCAAAGTGCGGCTGTGTAAGCCTGAGACCTGAGCTTGATCTCCAGAACACATGTCATAATGGAAGAGTGAGCCAGCTCCACAAAGTCGTTCTCTGGTCTCCAAGCATAAGCAAGGTCTGTGCTCACACGCATAATAAATACACAAATAAATTAAACAAACAAATTCTTAGAGGCTTTCTTTTACCCACATTCCTGCCAGTTTTTGGTATCAATTATTTTCTTAAAGCTAGTCATTCTGACTGGGATAAGATAGATTATAGATTTAATTTGCATTTCTCTGATAGTTAAGGATGTTGAACATTTTAAAAAACATTTATTGGTGATTCGTATTTCTCCTTTTGAGAACTCAGGTCCATTTCCTGGCCGAAGGATGTCTGTTTTCTTGTCCAGTGTTTTAGAGTTCTTCTATGCTCTAGGTACCAGTCTATCAGGTGCACAGTTAGGTTTTTCTCCCTTTCTGTGAGCTATGTTTTGTTTGACGGACAACTCTGCCTGCTCTGTGGAAAGTTTCTGATTTGTGGACAGTCAGTCTTATTCCTGAGCAAGCAGAATACTATGCAACAAGGCCTTACCTGTGTCTGTATCTTGAAGTGTTTCCTCCAGTTTTTTCTCTAGCAGTTTTAGAACTCCATGCCTTAGGCTATGGTCTTTGGAGTTTGTTTTTGGTGCCAGATGAGTGGTAAGGGTCCTATTTCAGTTTTCTACATGTGGATATCCAGTTTCCTGTGCACCTATGTTAATGTGGCTGGCATTTCTTCAGTGACTATTTGTGGCATCTTTGCTAGAAAACAAGTTACGAGCTCTTTGGTCTAGCTTCTGCTTTGCCTGCTGATCTATGTGTCTATGACAGAGCTGCACTGGTTTCATTTCTGCTTCTGTAGTGTAACCTGAAGTCAGGTAGACTTTCTATTGGACCTGAGATGATGGAAATGGTCTGCCCACCTAAAGAGTCTTAGAGGCAGGGACCACATCTTTGTCTTCAACTTGACTCCTGAGTCCACTGGGACCCTGATAACTAGGGTGCATATACTACGTTCAAATACTGACTACAAATTTCAGGTAATCCATTCATTATAAACCACTCTTTAAACTGCAAGAAAATAGGGAGGTCCTGACTTAAACAAGAAAGTTAACTGTTAAAGCATTACTTCAGAGACATGACACTGTTTAGTACTCAACTTGGGGATTGGAGTCAAAGAAGAAAGTTAGCATTTTGCTACAGTTCACAAGATTTACAAAGTTCTGTCAGGAATATGTGACTAAAATGGGTCAGTCATGAATAGTATCACTGAGGACAGAGAAATCATAAAATTAACTTTGTGAGTCTGACAGTCAGGGTTATCTCCAGCAAGTCTAAAATGTCAATTCCTTGTGATATAAAATGATGAGAAATATTAAAAATTATGTCATCTTAGAAATATATCAAATAATCTAAAAGAAATTTATGAAGACATTGAATTGAAGAAATTAAATGCAGAGAGAGAGCTGAAGAAGAGGAAAGACAGGGAGGATTTAGAACCTTATATAATTTCTGTTGTTACTAGCTGGAACAGGAAACATCTTTAATGCTGTCCAAGCAGAAGAGGAGGCCAAAGCTAGATGCAGGACCTACATGAGCAACACTGTGAAGCAGGGCAGGTGCCTGGGTCGGGCAGCCCTGTGTGAGGAGCACCCTGACCGTCTGTACCTTGCATCTTTGCGAAGGGTGACTATGACAAGAAGGCAAGAGAACTCTGACCAAGTGCATTCGAGTTTACCCTCACGCACAGCCCTTGTCGGGCTGCTGAGGAGCTAATGGTCAGGAGCAGGCTGGGTAAGGGAAGGACAGCACAGCAAGCTGCACTACTGGCCGAAGCTCTGACAACACACTGTGTTCTCTGGAGGAGTGCTACAGCGAGGCCAGGCTCCACTGACACCACGCAATGAGAAATGATTAGTGGGGATGAAATTTCAACTCATCTTGGCATTTTGAGAATCTAGGTTGAAAGAAATACTATTAGGCCCGCAAGACATTATACTAAGATCTTGAGTTGAGAGCAATCATTTCACCACAGTGAAAAAACAACTTGGCAGAGCCGCACGTGAAGAAGATGTAGTCTTTAACTGATCATAATTTGAACATGAACAGAAGGCAAGACACTGTTGCTGACAACCCAGACTCTGAAACAAGGCTATGTAAACAGAAGCTCTGTGCTTCTGGGGCCACAACATCACCTGGGAAGACTGCATTTAGTACTACATTCTACAAAGTAAATAATGGCAGGTAAGAAGCAGTAACAACGAACAGGATGTAGTGGCTATCCCTGGTGGTCAAAGTAACTATATGTGGAATGAACTACGATCCAGAATTGGAAACTATGATCCTAATCTGGAGACTGAGAGATACAAGTTTCTGACTTGGATCTTGGCATGGAGATTTTGAAGCATAGTGGCTATGAATTCCAGAAGATTAAGACAGGAAGATTTCTGAGTTCAAGGTCATCTGGAATTAAGGGCGTAGAGGCACAAGCCTTTAATCTGGGCCACACCCTCTGCTGGAGACCTACATAAGGACATTGGAGGAAGGAAGACTCACTCTTCTTTGCCTGCTTGCCTCGTGGGACTGAGCAACTGCTAGATCCTGGACTTCCATCCACAGCTGCTGCTGACCATTGTTGGGGAGTTGAACTACAGACTGTAAGTCATCAACAAATTCCCTAACTACGTAGAGACTACCCATACTTTCTGTGACTCTAGAGAGCCCTGACTAATACACAGGATAACAATAAATCTGAAAATTAAACCTCTAAGGAGTGGCTGGACACCCAGGCTATTAAACACAATGGGAGACAACTGAAGGAACACAGGACCATTATCTTATGGGACATTCCATAGAAGAGGGTATAGATTATTCCAGACGAAAGATCTGAGTCCACCAGAGTACAGACACTGACTATTTTAAATTCAGAATGAGAAATAACATTTTAACAACTACAGCTGTAGCAGAACAGCTTGTGTGGTTATGAGCTCCATCCACAGAAAACAATTACAATTACACAGAGCCCATCATTGGCTCTCAAATGCCACCCTATTCTAGAGATAAATAGACAACTCAATTAAGCGGTGGGACTTATTGTTTAGAATCTAATTCAATGTATTTGGGAAGGGGCTTGCTCATTTCAAAATTCCTCAGTGAACTGCAACACACAGCTAGTTTTAAGACACACTGCTCAGTGCCCTTTCAATTTTATAAATATTTATGCAAAGGACACTATACCCAAGGCCACTCTAGGAATGATTTCACATGTCGTGCTGAGTTTTAAAGCATGACTGGTATTGCCAGGAAAAGTCTAATATTACTGGTGAGACACATGTGCACAGAGCTACCAGAAACATGAGGTAGCTTGGGCATCTTTTATGACTAACAAAGATAGCTCAAATTCAAGCTCGTTATCAGTTTGAATCTGCTAATAAGCAGCTCAACGACTCCACCTAGAACAAGTGACTACACAGTCTGGTTTGTTTAAGAAGGTAGGGTGGAGTATCTCTGGTCTCCTTTGCCTTAGATCTTCACAGACTGTGGATAGTGCGAGACGGTGGCAGGGCAGCTAGCACACGTCAGGCAATCTCAGAAACAGAAAGATGGAAAGGAGTGAAAAGACAGGGCCTAGGAATTCTGAACAAAGAGTCTGTCTATTAGTAACTTCTGATAAAAGGATTTTAGAACATTTCTTAAACTTCAGGAGTAAGGTCCACCTACCTTATAACTTCAGAACCTTTATTAAGCAACTACTTTTACCCCAAATAAGGATATTCTGTGATGTGCTAAAAGGCAAGTAATGTCATCTACGTTTTAACCTCACAGACTCATCTCCTAGGAGCACCCACCTGAGACTTCAGTTTCTCCCTTTTGGCGGCATCTCTTAGTTGCTGAATCCCAGATTTAATCTTGTGGATGTCTTGATTAATGGTGGTTACTTGTTCACAGACAGCATCTCTCTTTTCTTGAACTTTATTGCAATCTCTAAAAGGGAACAGAGACACCTGACATAACATCTCTTAAGCACTTAAAAAGCCAGAGACTGATGGTGAACCCAGAGCCATCATGTGTCAGTACTTGCTCAAGAAGCTCAGAGCCCTTCCAGATATAAAAGCAAGCAGATAAAGAGCACAAAAGCCTACACAGTGTGGTACACTTTAGTTACATCATGGTGTGTGGAACTACCTCAAGAGTGATTCTTGTTTCCTTGTTTTGTAGAACTGATGATCAAAGCCAGAGCCTGGCACATTCTAGGTAAATGTTCAACTACTACATTACACTCCAGCCCTCAAACCTACTCTTTAATATGAAGGCTTGGCTCCAGCGCCTCAGTGTGCACATCTAGGTACTGTTAGTGGGAATGTGCATTACTACAACTTTTCAGCACATTTTGCCAGAAACAGACAATCCCCAACTTCTGTCTTTTCCTTTCATATACATGGAAATACTCAACAGTCTCAATACCACACTTAAGGACTGGAGGACTGACATCCTAGACATATCTGTGGCACGTATTCTAAAGGTACATTCCAAGGATTGACAAGGAGACTACTGGTGAAATATCTTACATACTTCATAAGATTAGCAACGTGTTCATTTTTACCTGAATAGGAAGATTTCTTTTTCTAATGCGCATTTTTTTTTAGGTTACTAAGTCTCAAGTGCACCGAAATAAACACTAGTACCCCAAAAGCATTTAAAGATTAACATGAAGGAACTGGGATTGTCTGTCTCAAAAGGCAACCAAGAAGCAATCAATCAATCAATAAATCAATCAACAAAAAGATAAATGAAAAAACCTGTTTCTATATATGGACAGAATAATACATATCTCAGTTACTAAAGCCAGAATTCATTTTGAAAATATAGAGGAAATTGGAAAAAAACAAACAAACAAAAAACAGAAAGAATAGTGATTTTAAGTTGGACAGAATTATTCCTCTTCCATGCTGGTAAGTATGCGGCTGTCAGGCAAACATTAAGCTCATGTTTCCTAAAGAAATCCTGGGAATGTAGCTATGCATCTAGATCAGAACTTGGCTTGACAGTGCAGAGTCATTTTGCGACAATTGTGGAAAGCAATAAAAACAATTATCGGAAATTAGGCAAATAAAAACTATTTAGAATAAAACAGACAGACAGACAGACGGATGGACGGACAAAGCAAAGTGTGGTTTGAAAGCCGCTGAGCTTTTCCTGTTGCCCCCTGAGCCCCGCAGGGAACCCCTTGTACTCGATCATGGTCCGCTTGTACTGCTTCACATCCTCCTGCTTCTTGTTTATTTTGAACCGCGTGGTGGCAAGCTTCTCCTTCTTTATCGTCATCAGTCTCATGAGGGAATTTTCCTCAGTCTTCAGCTTCTTTAGTTCTGATGAATCACTTTCAATCTGGTCCTCCAGGTTCAGGCTCTGTGTTTTATGAAGAATATTTAAAGTCAACACAACCAAACAGGATTTATTATTTAAATGAGAGAAAGAGAGAGAGAGAGAGAGAGACAGACAGACAGACAGACAGACAGAGATATTGATTGATTCTAGGGAGAGCTGTAGAATGGAGAGTCAAGTCTTCAGGCTCTGAAAGCTCAGGAGAGAAACACAAGTGTACCAGAGGAAAGAGCCCTGCCAGCATAGAGAGCTTCCCCTGCTGGTCTACCAGGACTGACAAATGACAGGAGCACAACAGCCCTCCCTCTCGCCCTCCCTTGTCCTCCCTCTCCCTCTCCCCCTCCCTGTCCTCCCTCTCCCTCTCCCCTTCCCTCTCTCTCTCCCCCTCCCTGTCCTCCCTCTCCCTCTCCCCCTCCCTGTCCTCCCTCTCCCTCTCCCCCTCCCCACTCCCTCGCTGTAACATTAGTGATGCTGGGAGTGGCCTGAATTAAGATCTGAAAGTGATCTCAAGCGTCCGAGACACTGAAATGACAGTGCTGCCTCTCACACCCAGAGGATACTCTGCTCTAAGCTTGACATCTCCATTAACCCGAAGTGCAATGTTGGGAACTAAGCCGGGACTTTATACCACTGGTGATAAGTGATCACATCCGTTAGGATGAACTAAAATACTCATTACTAAATTGTGTTATGTTAATCTAGTATTTTTTCATCTGAAGGTTTCAGTGTGTCTTGACATCCCGATGCTTAGGAGAGATGCCTGACTCCTCAGAACACACTACTACAGAACAACTTTAGTTTTTCTTTAGGAAGATAGTAAACGTAAGATGAAGTGAATCCAATGCACTGTAACAGTCCATCACAAATGACAGAAATACTGCCCAATACAAACCTCCTTTAAGATACTGCTTAGTTTCTCCCTATTATCTGCAAGGTCCTGTGATTTCTTTTGATATAACTGCACCTCCAGCTGACAGGAAGGCAAGCAATCCACAGAATCTCTATAGATATCATACTTCTCCATCACTTCTTCCTTTAGAAAAGCAAAGAGCAGTTTAATACTGTCTTTTATGAAACCACAAGGTCAATTCATTTGCTCTTCAATAATTTTTGCATTTGCTACTGAAAGTTCAAGAACACACAACAATGAAGTTCCTAGGTCAGTAGCAAGGCACCACTACTGACACATGACAAACATAATGACACACTTATTTATTCATTCATTTATTTAATATGCATGTGTGCTTTGTTTGCATGTACATCATGTGCATACCCGGTGCAGGAGATTAGACAAGGGCATTGGGTCCTCTAGACTGGAGTTACAGGCAACTGTCAGTCACCATGCAAGCGCTGGAGATAGAACCCATCTCCTCTCAAAGTGCAGCCAATGCTCTTAACCTTTGAGCCCTCTCTCAATTATACTTTTTAAACTCAAAATATCCTTAACAAAGAAAACTGCCACTACTTCACCAGCTGACAATTCACTGTTAATTTTCCAAAGACTCTTCGTGTGGAAAGGGCTCACTGTGGCTGGGTCGAGCTTAGACTGCAAATGCTCTTCTAGTGCCTACAATACCCTATGGTTTGATTCTGAGCATCACCAAAACAATCCAAAGGTTTGTTCTGTTAATTCTCAAACTACTTCTGAATACTACAGGGAAATAGCATTATCTATTATAATATTTCTGTTTGTTTTAATAATAACTATTATTGACACCTGTTTCTTTAGAAAGATAAACTCCTTTTAAAATCATAGAAGAAATATATATTCACTACGACCACATACCAATGCAGACATTTTTCCTTTTTCCGACTAGGCTATTGCCTGCCTTATCTTACTAAACAGTTAAATTTCTCGTCAAAGACCTAATCATATTGCTCAATTTTCATTTCTTTCTCTTTTTTTAAAATGAATTTTTAAACACACTTTGAACATAATGGATCAAATTCCTTTGCCTTCATGTCTTCATTTGCTTCCTGTTGCTGTGATGAAGACTATGACCAAAAGCCAAGCTGGGTTGTCCAGAGAGATGGCTCAGTGGTTAAGAACACTAGCTCTTCCAGGACCTGGGTTCAATTCTCAGGACCCACATGGTGATTCACAACTGTCAGTAACTTCAATCCCAGGGAATCTGATACCCTCTTTTGGCTTCCAAAGGTATTAGCCCCACATGGTACACAGACATACATGCAGGCAAAATATTTATACACATAAAATAAAAATAGATAAAATTAAAAGCAACATAGGAAAGAAAGGGTTTATTTTAGCTTATATCTTACAACCCAACATAAAGGGAACTCAGGGCCGAAACTCAAATCAGGAATCTAGAGGCACGAACTGAAGCAGAGGCCATGGAACACTGCTTACTGGCTTTCTTAGGCTGCTTTCTCATAAAACCCAGGACATACCTGTCCAGGGTGCCACAGCATACAGTGAGTTGGGCCCTCCCATATCCATTATTAATCAAGAAATGTCCCATAGATTTGCCTACAGGTCAATCTGATGGGGGTCAAGTTTTCAGCTGAGATTCTTCCCAGATATGTCTAGGATAGTGGCAAGTTGACACAAACCAACCAGAACACTTCATAGGCACAAAAAGTATCTTTTAGCAGGTCTTTTCTCACTAAGCTTTGGGTTTTCATGTTAACGTAAAGACAGTTTCCCTGTAATCTAAGCCCTCAGGAGGCTGAGACAGGAGAATCAGGAGTTGCAGGTTAGTCTAGGCTACAAAGTCAAACTGTGGGGGTGGTGTCAAAGATTATATAAATGTTCTAAATCTGTGAAGATTTTAAGTGTCTAAATCACATAAGGATTTCTTTTCAGAAACAGCCCAGCTTTTTTCTCCTAGAGGACCAGCTAAATAAACAGAAGCCTTCTTATTGGAGGGTGGGCTCAGACCCAGGGCCTCCCCATACTGAGCAAGCATGTAACCCCTTAGGTAAACACCCAGCTCCACCAGAACTGATTTTAAACAAGCCAGCCATTCCCCACAAATTCTCCAATCTCTTTCTGTACTCCAGTCTTGGTTCTGATGATTTTTTTTCCTCTATTATTAGTGACAATTTTTATAATCGGGAATTACCTGGATAACAAGGATAGAATTTATTTTTACTGATAGGTTTAACACCTTGTTTGAAAAGAGAAGCTAGGCTGTGTGCCCACCTCATCTAATTCTGTCCCTCCCATCTCAGTGCAGCCCTGGGAACAGCCCCTGGCCTGGAGCGCATCTCTTCTGCCTTGACTGATGAGATACTGAGACAGATTCCCATTGCCCTCTCCTATCTGATCCTCCAAATATAAACTGAATTCTCACATTTTATTATTCCAAAGCATCCTCTATTTTTTAATGCTTATTTTTAAAACTGATTTAACTTCTCTACAGCAGTTTTATATTTGAAAGAAAACCCATCAAGAGAAAAAAAGGTTTCTCATATGTGCCCTGTGCTCACCAACACACTTTATGAATCATAGTTCACATTGTATTTTCAGTTTTTCTTTGTAAAATTGTATATTATGTGTAATACCTTTTTCCTCTAACCCTTGTGTGAAGTCCCACACAAACACAGCATTTTCTCTAGACCCGACAGGCCAAAGCCTCAGAGCCACAGTGGGATTCACAGCTGTCCTATACTTGCATTCTTTCCCTCTACCCTACACACGTCAGAGACGAGCACAGAAATTCAAGAGAAAAATCTGTATAGATACTAAAGAATTCAGAAAGCACCACACAGCAAAGGCAACTGACCCTGGCATTGCGGAGCTTCTGGACGGTATCTTTCATCTTCTCTTTATAGTTCTTCAGCTTCTCTGGAGAGTCCACAATTTTGCTTTTCAAATTTTCTTGAACTTCTTTCAAAGAAACTACTGACAACTTTAGTTCATTCTGTTGAGAAATGTTTTCACCAATCAGGTAAAACAATAAAATTATCATGTCGATAGCAGAACTTAGGTTCATGTCTGTTGTAGCAGGGAAAACCGACTTCTGCCTGCCACGGCCTGCTTCATGCCTCGGAGTGACACTGCCCTCAGTGGCATTTCTGAGATCAGTACGGTCCTCCTGAGACGCTTCAGCAGCCTATTCCTAAAAACATTCATGGACCCTTGAACACTTTCCTCCATATCCTCTATGCCCCTTCGTAAGCAACACAAGTACACACAACACTAAAATGGTGTATCTGATATGTTTTAATATTAACCATGTGACCTGGCTGAAGTTCTAAAAAGTTACTTTTGTTTCCCTGGTACCCAGAGCTATAGCACCTAAGGTGTGTGTGCAACACAAGAGGAAGGTAAGATCTGGCAACGTGGGCTGAGAAAAGGAAGCCTTTCTCTACATTGAAATCTCTCTGTATGTGATTTTTGGTATTTTATGACAAAATATATTATTATATGTAAGGCTTGTATAATTCTTCTAAAATTTTTAACTTAAGAAAATGTTCTTAGGATGTAAAATAGCTCAGTAGGTAAGGTTGCTTGCTGTCAAGTCTACTGACCTATCTACACGGCAGAGAAAACTCAAGTTCTCTCCAACAGGACAGCTTCACTGCCTCTCTGAACAAACAGCACGCGCAACGCCCACAAGAACAGTAACATTAAAATTGTGACTAAACAACTGAAAAGTTTAAAAATAAATACACGTATAAAAACAGTAAGCCTACAAATAGCTTAATTTACAAAATAAGATGTACAAAGATGGTCAAAAATCACTAGATTAAAAGAAGTCAAATTAAAATGAGATTTTCCCCATAAAACAGTAAGAAAAGGTTTTAAAAATGTAAATATTGAAAACATTTATTTTTAGCAAGAGTGTAGAAAAATGGACATACCTGTATTTTCTTGCTAAAAATAGAAATTAGAATCTTTCTAAATGTGAGTTTGGCAACAGGAGCCAACATTAAATGTGCACTTCCTCTAATCCTCATATCCTGAGTCAAGATTTTAGTGTAGGATGATGAACAAACGTACACAGATATAATAGCTACAAAAGTTAGAAGCGATACAGAAAAAAATAGAGGGAAAGATGGATAATAGAAACCATATACATACACCCAACTATAGCATGTATCCATTGATAAGGTACAGCTATTCTGAAGCTCCCAATAACTATCTATCCTATAATATTAAGGGTATGTGTGAGGTTGAGACTCACTGAGGATAATATTATTTGTGTAAAATTACACAGAAATGTGTACAGTAGAAAAATAATCCATTATATGTATACATATCTATATCTATTTATCTATATGCATCTACATATATAGAGACAGGTAGATAGGTATGTGTCCTGTGTATCTGATTGTATGGTTAACTTTGGGTCCTTTCTGCTTTCTTCACATATTTCTGAATGTTAGTGTTGTTTTCTTTCATAATAGTTTCTGTATTTAAGTTGAAAAAAAAAAGTTAAAATTTGGTTTCATTTTTGAGGGGAAAAGCTGACAGAGAACTGCACACGACTGTCTGCACACAGCTAAGACACTACAGGATACGCAGATGTTCAATGCTAGGGAACAGAGACGATACTCACAAAATGCTTAGTTTTCTCTGAAATATCTGATTTCATTTTCGCATATCCCTCCTGCAGCAGCATCTAAGAGAAAAAACAACTGTGTTATAATGATTCAAAACATTAGAATTAAACCATTAGCTACTTCTTCATACAATAAAAAGAGGAATTTCTTTTCTCAGTAAAAGAGTCTAAGAGTTCCTTTCCTCGTCCTGGTGGTGAGTCTGGTTAAGTGTAAATTGTATGGTGAAGGCCACCCGTCATTGTACCTGTGAGGGGCATTCTGGAGACAACTAGGTCACCGGGGACTCTCAGACAGTCCAATCCACTGATGGACCAAATCTGACACGTTCTTAGGAGGCAGCAGCGTTTCCTGCCTAAGGAGGCAGGGCCCTGGGAGGATGTGTGCTGCCTTGCACTGTGGGAGCATTCCTACCGCCTTCCTGTCTCCACTACATAAGCTGCTCTGCGACACTTCCCCTCACGCTGGGATGAGCCCTTTGCAACTGTGAGCCAAATTCAGCCTTCCCCTTGTTTGTGTCAACATGTTAGTAGTGATAATGAAAAAGCAAAACATAAAACAAAAACCCTGCAGAATCTGTTCTAATACCACTGCAGCATTTCTATGAAAATTGAAAGAAAGAGTTTCCTCTCAATAATAACCACTAACTCGTTAGGTGTGTGTGTGGTATCTACAGAGTTTCCTCTCAAATAATAACCACTAACTCATTAGGTGTGTGTGTGGTATCTACAGAGTTTCCTCTCAAATAATAACCACTAACTCATTAGGTGTGTGTGTGGTATTTACAGAGTTTCCTCTCAAATAATAACCACTAACTCGTTAGGTGTGTGTGTGGTATCTACAGAGTTTCCTCTCAAATAATAACCACTAACTCATTAGGTGTGTGTGTGGTATCTACAGAGTTTCCTCTCAAATAATAACCACTAACTCATTAGGTGTGTGTGTGGTATCTACAGAGTTTCCTCTCAATAATAACCACTAACTCGTTAGGTGTGTGTGTGGTATCTACAGAGTTTCCTCTCAAATAATAACCACTAACTCGTTAGGTGTGTGTGTGGTATCTACAGAGTTTCCTCTCAATAATAACCACTAACTCGTTAGGTGTGTGTGTGGTATCTACAGAGTTTCCTCTCAAATAATAACCACTAACTCGTTAGGTGTGTGTGTGGTATCTACAGAGTTTCCTCTCAAATAATAACCACTAACTCGTTAGGTGTGTGTGTGGTATCTACAGAGTTTCCTCTCAAATAATAACCACTAACTCGTTAGGTGTGTGTGTGGTATCTACAGAGTTTCCTCTCAAATAATAACCACTAACTCATTAGGTGTGTGTGTGGTATCTACAGAGTTTCCTCTCAAATAATAACCACTAACTCGTTAGGTGTGTGTGTGGTATCTACAGAGTTTCCTCTCAAATAATAACCACTAACTCGTTAGGTGTGTGTGTGGTATCTACAGAGTTTCCTCTCAAATAATAACCACTAACTCGTTAGGTGTGTGTGTGGTATCTACAGAGTTTCCTCTCAAATAATAACCACTAACTCGTTAGGTGTGTGTGTGGTATCTACAGAGTTTCCTCTCAAATAATAACCACTAACTCGTTAGGTGTGTGTGTGGTATCTACAGAGTTTCCTCTCAAATAATAACCACTAACTCGTTAGGTGTGTGTGTGGTATCTACAGAGTTTCCTCTCAAATAATAACCACTAACTCGTTAGGTGTGTGTGTGGTATCTACAGAGTTTCCTCTCAAATAATAACCACTAACTCGTTAGGTGTGTGTGTGGTATCTACAGAGTTTCCTCTCAAATAATAACCACTAACTCGTTAGGTGTGTGTGTGGTATCTACAGAGTTTCCTCTCAAATAATAACCACTAACTCGTTAGGTGTGTGTGTGGTATCTACAGAGTTTCCTCTCAAATAATAACCACTAACTCATTAGGTGTGTGTGTGGTATCTACAGAGTTTCCTCTCAAATAATAACCACTAACTCATTAGGTGTGTGTGTGGTATCTACAGAGTTTCCTCTCAAATAATAACCACTAACTCATTAGGTGTGTGTGTGGTATCTACAGAGTTTCCTCTCAAATAATAACCACTAACTCATTAGGTGTGTGTGTGGTATCTACAGAGTTTCCTCTCAAATAATAACCACTAACTCATTAGGTGTGTGTGTGGTATCTACTGACATCTTGGAGTCAGTTGAGACCCGAAAATTATCATTTCCTCTTACTAATATGCACTTTTTTAAATAACAAATTCTCAAACTCCAGCTTCACAGACTCACAGGGAAAGTACCTTGAGCTACCACTGAAGCAGGGAACTAAGTATCCTAACTAGGGCAGGTTAATGCTGAACATTACTGTACTTCCTGTCAATATGTAAACTGCCCTGACACCCCTTGAGGGTTTGCAACAGTGTCCAAGGTACCACAGCCTCACAGCAGAACCAAACACAAGAAAATACTCCAGAATTCAGTGCATCCCGAATGCACACAGCACTGGCAGCATAAACAGGCACAGCAACATAGTGTTTCTTTAGCAAGGAAAGCCATGGGTTTCCAGCTGGGTGCACCAAGACAGCGCATGTTAAACGTCCCACGGATACCGTTTTCTGTCTAAAATCTTGATTCAGCAGATGCTGCAGCTCCTGAATGCTGTCCATAAGCTGCTTGAACTCTTCTTGCTCTTCAACTGGAACCAAACTAAACACAAGACAGGCCAAAAGAGTTGGTCAATTCCTAACTCTGAAAGGTACAAGTAACACCTATGCGTCTGAACACTAAGTGAAGGGCCTGACTCCTTGTTTCTGAATTATATACTTTCAAGACATTTAACAGATGAGCCTTATCTTCTATCTTCTACTGAAAGAAAACTAATCAGATGAAAGTGCTGTTTTCTACCATCTAACGAGGCCCATGCACATACCCCACCCACCGTCACTCCTACTAGAACGGCCACAGCATTCTTCTCTTGTCCAGTGCTAACCTCCCTAACTTGGGCCTGGCTCTCACACCGTACACCCCCCTAGTCCAGGTCAGCTACTCTCCGCTACTACCCTTCCCATCAGTACCTACATAGCTAAGTCTTTTCACACGAAGGCTGAAGTTTTACTTTAGACTATCTAAGATATTAGCAATGTTGATTCTGCCTTTTTCTTTACCCTGTCTGTAAGAATCTCTCATACACTAGGATCACCACGTAAATTCTGTCACCAGCACCGCAATGCTTCACATCACCAACTGCAGACATTCACTCCCAACTGTCATTTTCTTGTGATTTAGTTGATTGTTTTCTATCATGCTAAATTATATAGTATGTGTCTCTTGCTATCAGTGTCTTCGCTTACTGTTGCCTACAGAGGCAATTTTCCCAGAGCCCTTAAACAGACAACCTCAAAGATATCAACAGAGTAGAATCAGACAAAACAATCGGACTGCTCAAAATCAGTGCAGACAGTCCTCAGTCTAGGACGGCTCCACAGAGCAACTTAATTACTCCAGCACAGAACAGCGTGTGTGCAGCAGAGACTGTGCTGCAATTCTGATCTTTGTAAAAAGTGAGTGATGGGGGTAATGCTGGGCCCAGGCTTCTCCTAGTGGGAGGGTGGACAGTCCCTCCCCACAGAACAAAGCTCTGCTGGGCTAGCATATTTACTGGGGCACTAATGACAAAGTACCCCTGAGAATCAATACAGGGCTTAGGAAGGAAACCCTAGTTTTGTCTTTAGAAACAGGGACTGAAATACCCCGTCATTTCTCCAGGAAGATGGCGAGAGAGATTCAGTGGGGGCAGTGGTGCTGTCAGCTACGACTTATTACGTGGTTCGCCCCTGGCCCTTGCTGTGTTTGTCTCATCTGGAAAGCTCCCACTTACTTGAGTTTTTCAAGTTTCATCAGTGCTTCCTGGTGCGCATTGCTTAACTGCTGCATTTTGTCCATAGAGGATTTCTATGAAAGCAATTTAATCTCACATTAGCAAGTTTTAAAAGATAATGCATTAAAAAAAAACTACAAACAGACTGCAAAATATTTACTTACCATCAAAAATAGTAAGTTTAGGGCCAGGCCCCTAGAACTATTTGGTCTGCAACCTTAAGAGCTCACCTTTGAATTCCCAGCACCCACCTAAAAAGCAGGGTATGATGCAGAAGCCTATAACCCAACCCTGTGGAGCATACACAGCTGAGTCCAGAGAGCACTCTGCTCTGCAAGGAGAGACCTTGTGTCAAAGCAACAAGGTGGAGCAGATGGCAGCATGACTGAGAAAGCCCCCTGCTGTCCTTGCTCTGCCTCTACCCGCACAGGGATGCCTCCACACGGGATGCACCCACACATGGACCGCACAAATACAACCCCTACCCAACACACAAAATAATAACAACAGTCAGTTTAAGTAGCAAGGCAGTTAGGACAAATGAGTTGAGAACATCTTTTCTCCTTTTTAAAATGCTGGGCAGGAAATTCAGTTTTGTGCATGTTAGGTACAACCTCTGGGTACTATTCCTGGATATTTCTTTACCTGACACAAATGTTTAGTTCTAGAATGGCTAGACACTGTGTTAGATGCTGACAAGTCTCAAGAAAGGTCTTCTGGGTCCTGAACATAAAAAGCTCTATCTCTTTGAGCCACCACATGAATGAAAAGCTGTGAAACAACTTACTAAAGCACTGTGTGTAGCAGGCACAGAGACCATGATGCCTGCCCGCCCGTCCGCACCAACACACAGTGGCAGGAAGGACAGTTACTCAGGCTTCTCAGAAACGAAATGTCTGTGTTGTGTCTTTTAAAAATGAGAATAAGTAGACAAATGTGTGTGTGTGTGTGTGTGTGTGTGTGTGTGTGTGTGTGTGTGTGTATCCATAAGCTTTGGAGAGCGTCAGGTTCAAAAGTGTAAGCTTAGCCTGATTTGAACTAAGAATTCTTCACCAGCTCCATGTGGCTGTATCTTAGGTCACCCTGGTACTCTCTCAGAGTGCAGTGTGCGCATAGTAAGAGCAATGGGCATGGAGCCCCTAGTAACAGTTCATAACCGTCACAAAGTCTATACACAGTGAAAACAAAGCCTGCTAACGTGATAGCAGTGAACTGCTTCTTCTTCTACTGTGAAGCTAGACAGGAAGGGTAACACACAGTCCAACTTCGCCTTGCTTAAACCAATTTTAGATATCTCAGTTATCTGAAGAACACTGCATCTTGCAACCATCTGGACAAAAAAAAACCCAAAACAACAACAAAAAAAACTATTTCCTAATGCAAGGAGTAATGTCTCAACTACAACATTAAAACAAATCTCTTATCTTCTTTGTTAACAAGAATATATAAAAAGATGGAAGGAGAGACCCCTGGTCCTGGAAAGACTGGATGTAGGGGAACGCCAGGACAGAGTAATGAGAGGGGGTTGAACGGAGAAAAGAGGGAGGGAAGGGGGCTTATGGGACTTTCGGGGAGGGAGGAAACGGGAAAGGGGAAGTGATTTGGAATGTAAATTAAAAAAATAAATTAAATTAAAAAAAAAAAAACACACAAAAAAAAAAAACAAGAATATATGATTCCAAAGTATCATCCCCAAACTAATGTCTACCTTATATAAATATAAAACCAAATTAAATTGTAACAAGCAAGTAACAATTGGATCTGTGACAAATTTTCAAAACAAATTAATAATTCATACATGAGATTGTTGATCTGGTGTGTAACTAACAAATATACTTAAATCTTACACTTTGCAAAAGAAATTCTTCATACTTCTCCAGGCATGTTTCTCTGAAGTCAATAAAGTTGATAATGCCACTTAAAAAACGACTTGTCCGGTTTACTTCTAAAATAGAAAATAAAACTATAAAACACTGAAACAACAGAGTGTAAAACTATCATGTCTTCTCCTAAGACTTTTGCTTAATGCCTATAAAACTGTATGCTTTACCAAGGTGCTGAATGTCTGTGGAACTTAGAATGGAATTACTTTTGTGTTTAGAAAGGAGGGGGAAAGAGGAGGGGGAAAGAGAGAGAGGGCAGGGGAAGCAAACTAGTTTTGGTTATACAGAAGTGCAAAGACCATGACCCTTTAAACTTAAAACAGAAGAAAACAAATAAAAATAAAGCAAAAACTCTGGCGAGCAGAGGACATGCACGTGGGACCGAACCCACCTTCAGAGCTGAGGATGGGAGTCCTGCGGGTGAGCCTGCCCTAACCAGAGAACACCAACAGAATTCCTGGGTCTTAGGGAGTCAAGAAGATAAGATTTTGGAGTTGGAGAGGCCAGAGCAACTAGGCTATGGAAAGTCAAAGGAGGTTCTGGAGGTCTCCAAGAAACTGGTTCTAATCAGTATATGGACACAAAGAAACTACCAAGGCTAAGACAATAACTAGAAATATTTAAAGCAATAAACCAAAGCATCCAGCATTAAATAGCATAAAATCTGAAATCTAAGAAAAATAAACAGCAAAACTAGAACAATGTGATCTATAAAAAGAAAACAATATCAAAATACCTTGAAATAGCACCACTGACAAGTATTATAAATTGGGTCATGAAAATTCCCCATCTGCTCAAGAGCATTGAAGTTCTTACGTCTTATGAAGGTAAAAGATAGTTCCTTAAAAATACCCAAATCCGCCGGGGCAGTGGTGGCGCACGCCTTTAATCCCAGCACTTGGGAGGCAGAGGCAGGAGGATTTCTGAGTTCGAGGCCAGCCTGGTCTACGGAGTGAGTTCCAGGACAGCCAGAGCTACACAGAGAAACCCTGTCTCGAAAAAAAAAAAAAAAAATACCCAAATCCAACTCTAAAAGCTGAAAAAGAAGGTATCTAAATAAAAATTAAGCCAGAAAGAATAACAATACCACACTGGACCTAGAGATGAGAGGGTCAGTGGAGTGGAAGAGAAGCCAGTGGAACGGAGGCCATCAGGGGGAGCAGGGCAGCCTCCTGTGAGCAGAGGCTGTTCAAAAGCATCCCAAGTCTGTGATGAAATCCCACAAAAAGGAGGAACAACAACTACTTTTTATCTGACAGGAGAGTAATGTCCTGATCTTATAAAAACTATAAACAGTATGGAAAACTAACAACCACAAAAATTCCCCAGAAGCCCACAGTACATTCAAGTAGCTAAGAAGTTGTAATAAAATTTAAAAGCAAAGACAAGAAAATAAAACACACACACTAAATGGAATAAAGACAAAGAATAAAGGTGGGTTACTGTTCAGGAATAAGGGAGCCAGAATATAATGCAGCAATAACTTTCCCCTTCTGTATCAAGGGTTTTTATTACTGGTCTTCCTTGTAGATACTGTTTTCAACAATGTTAGCACACCTTTCAGGCACTGGAAAGCTGTCAACCTAGACTGCCATACTTAAGAAAATTAGATTTTAACACTGAATGTGAAGCAGGCATGGCAGGACACGCTAGGAATCCAACACTCAAGGTATTGAGGTCAGAGGATTTCAATTTCTAGGCGAGCCTAGAATACACAGTGAGACCCTGACTATAAAAACAGCCAGATGGCTCAGAGACTAAGAGCACTTGCTGCACTTGCAGAGGACCTGAGTTAGGTTCCCAACACCCACAATCCTTTACTACCCTCTCATCTCTAGGTCCAGTGTGCTACTGTTATTCTTTCTGGCTTAGTTTTTATTTAGGTACCTTCTTTTTCAGCTTTTAGAGTTGGATTTGGGTATTTTAAGGAACTGTGGTACTTCCAATCACATGTAACTCCAGCTCCAGGGATTCAACTTCTCCTGGCCAACATGGACACTACGCATACACACGGTATACAGAACACACAAAGGCAAACACTTCCATACCGACACACACAAAAATAAGGAAAGCCTTTTCATTGCTGTTTTTTTTTTTAATTAAAGAAAAAATCCAGTAGTCAAAATAGGCAAAATGAAGAAAGTGGAATTAGATAAATACTGTAAGAAAGAAACAAAAAGGTTAAAGGCAAATTTAAGCCCAATCATATCAGTAACATTTAACACAAACGAGCTAAGCACTGCAGTTAAAAGGCAGTGAGGATGAAAGCAATGAATTCACAAAGATTTTAAGATCTCTATTACTCATTCAATACAGCAACTGAAAGAAAATCTGAAGGAACACGAGTAACCAACTGCTCCAAACGTGTGGTGTGCCCTACTGGGTGACGAAGTGCAAATGCATGCCGTGCAAGCGGACACTACAAGCCCTGTGGTGCACACTGGATCCAACCCCCGGAGCCCGCGCATGGGATTAAATATCACAAGATTTCACTGTACAGCGGCAGATTATGATGCTGTGTCCTCTGCAGTATGACATGTAGGTCTGCTCCAGAGAGGAGAAGAGCACCAGAAACCACAGAGGAAGTGACAGAGGGGCAACTCAACAGAGAAGCAAGCAGCACGGGCTCCGGCTCCCCAGCTCCCACATGGAGATGCAGAGCCAGCCTGGCTGCACAGCAACAGATGAACGAGCGCTAGCTGCCTGACTTCAAGTCTCATCATCGGGCAGGATGCGTGGTGTAGACAAACACCTAGATTGGTGGTGCTAGGAAACTGGATATCCAGACGGAACTAAGGCAGAGCCTAGCGAATAGCAAGTCCAGAAAAACATCCAAGTGATATCTTACATACGTCGTTATTTTTCAGAAGTTTTCCATTCATAGCAAAATCTGAGTAAGGATTAGGTAGTTCTCAGTATCCCACCTCTCAGACCCGTTCTCCCCGCATCTGTGTGAGTGGCACTCTCATTAGGAATAAGGCATAAGGACTATGTGCATTAACATATCATTATCCCTCGACATGTACATACATGAGCTTGCTGCTGCTGTACTGTCTGTGGGATGTGACAGCTGTAGAATGGCAAGCACGTGCCACCACTGCAGTAACACGGAGGGTTTACTACCCTAAAACGGTCTGTGTTCCTCCTCCACAGAGGTTCACAACTACTGATGTTTCCTCTCTCTTACACATCACATGATTATGTAGCCTTTTTAGATTGGCCCCCTTTCCTTTACAATGTTCACTTGTGTTTTCACATGGATTGATACTGCATTTCCATTTAGCGCTACCCAACATTCCACTGCCGGGATGTAGTCTATCTACTGATGTGCTGAAAGCCATAATGGTGTCTGAGATCTGTGTGTGGCTTTATGTGAACAGTTGGGATCCCTTTGGGTAGATACAGAGGAGCCCAATTCCGGGACCATCCAGTAAGAACACGTTTCATTTTGTTAGAGACTCATCCCTGCACACCGCCACTAGCAAAGAACTCAGGTGCCCACTGCCCCAAGTCTGAAGCAAGACTGCCTCAAACTGTCATGCCTTTGGGTTTGTTGTCTACAGTAGTACGTCAACTGGTCTTTTTATAAAAAGTATAACAGTAATCTCATGGAGAAAGGGTAATGTTTCAACAAGTAGTGCCACTCACATGCAAAGGGGAAAATATGAACAGTGACTCACACCACATTCAATAATAGAACATTAAACAATCAAAACAAGACAATATCCCCCAAGCACTTGGAGGCAAATCTCAGCAACTTAGTAGTTCAAGCTAAGTCTTAGTAAGATATACAATTTTTAAAGAAAATCAGTTAAAATATTCAAACCTAAAATGTATTTTGCTCCTTAAAAGATAAGTTTAAAATTGAAAAGGCAAATAACTAGAAGAAAACATCTGCATAAGCAACTGATAATTTATTCAAAAAATATCTATCTAAAGCTTCAGTAGACAAATAGACAAGGTGCTGGAGAGATGGCTCATTGGTCAAGAGTGCTGGCCTTCCTGAGGACTCACGTTTGATTCCCAGCCCCCACATGACAGCTTACAACCATCTGTAATTCCAGTTCCAAGGGGTCTGACACCCTTTTCTGAACGATGGGCAATGAACACACAGTACTTATATACATGCAGGGTAAGTAGTGGTTTTAGTTTATAGTTCTGTGATGACTAAAAAAACTGAGCATATGTTCATATATTTATTTACTATATCTTTTTTGGTAAAGTTCTTTTCAAATCATCTGCTTTTTAATATTTTTTTTTAAATTAAAACAGTCTTCTCTGTAGTTTTAGCCTTCTGTGGAAGCTCTGTCTGCCCATCGTAAGCACTCTGCTTCTCATCAGAAACCCACTTCCCCAGGCAGACAGGAAACAACTGCCTTCCTTATACTGTGTCCCTTAGTGGGGCTGGTGCTTGCCACATTTCTTAGACAAAGTCCGTCAAGTCTTAAAGGCATCCATCACAGTTGGTAGGGCAATATCAACACAGACAGAAAGCAATCTTCCAAAATTTTAGAAGCATTTAATACAATTTTCTTTTATACTTATTGGCAGAAAGGGGAAAGGTGCAAATTAACGGATTTGAAATGTACTCACTTGGATGAATAATGTCGGCAATCTCAAAGTCATTCACCCGGCAAATGGGCATAAACGAATCCCTAAGAATGCAGAACAGAAGAGAAGCCCATGAATTCAAACATCTTGTTTTCAAGTACATTTTTGAAGATATTTCTCAGTGTTCTAGGGCCAAGTGAGGTCAAAACCTACTACAGTGTCCTGCAGCGCTGATATCTGCTTCTATAGTGCACTAGCATTTGTGCAATGCCTACTTCTTCCTGCATGGTACACCAATATTCATGCATTATCAAGGCAGTCACAGACTCTACTCAGCAGTACGTACTCAAGGTGATACTAAGACTCTTCAAGAACACAAAGCTAAGCTGGGCAGTGGTGGTACACGCCTTTAATCCCAGCACTTGGGAGGCAGAGGCAGGTGGATTTCTGAGTTCGAGGCCAGCCTAGTCTACAGAGTGAGTTCCAGGACAGCCAGGGCTACACAGAGAAACCCTGTCTCAAAAAACCAAAAAAAAAAAAAAAAAAAAAGAACACAAAGCTAACAATTCCAGACTTAGGGAATCTTAGAATGTCATGACAGAGCACCCTGAGAAGTGTTAGTATGGAAGATAAAAAAAGTCACCCCTACTCACATGTGAAATAACAAATTGCAGACTGGTAAGAAGCCCTCCATTATATGTGGATATGTGACTTCTATGTTCACTGGCATCTGAATGAGATAAATCATGAAATCTACGTCACAAGTCAGTGAGACAAAACGAGAAACACATTGAGCTATAAGAAAACTTAATCATAGGATATGATCAGACAATATTAATTCATTACCACGAAATCTGGAAACAACATGACTCGCAGTGCACAGCAGCAACATATGATGCCTGGCTCCAGATGCGTACTTAATGAATGAAATGTTTAAAAGAATGGAAAGAGCATCAGGCCTAATGCTGCACTTTGTTGTACTCTTTCAACCTATACGACCTGCCTCAAGGGTCAAGGAACACCTCCTTATTTTTTTTTTTTAATTTTATTTTATGTTTTTAATTTACATTCCAAATCACTTCCCCTTTCCCGTTTCCTCCCTCCCCGAAAGTCCCATAAGCCCCCTTCCCTCCCTCTTTTCTCCATTCAACCCCCTCTCGTTACTCTGTCCTGGCGTTCCCCTACATCCAGTCTTTCCAGGACCAGGGGTCTCTCCTTCCATCTTCTTAGAAATCTATTGATATGCGGATTGTGTCTAGGGTATTCTGAGATTCTGGGTCAATATCCCCTTATCAGTGACTGCATACCATGTGTGTTCTTTTGTGATTGGGTTACCTCACTAAGGATGATATTTTCAAGTTCTGACCATTTGCCTAGGAATTTCGTGAATTCATTGTTTTTAATTGCACAGTAGTATTCCATTGTGTAAATATACCACATCTTCTGAATCCATTCCTCCGTTGAGGGACATCTGGGTTCTTTCCAGCTTCTGGCTATTATAAATAAGGCTGCTATGAATATAGTGGAGCATGTGTCCTTATTGCATGCAGGTAAAGCCTCTGGGTATATGCCCAGGAGTGGTATAGCCGGATCCTCTGGGAGTGTCATGCCCAGTTTTCTGAGGAACCGCCAGACTGCTTTCCAGAGTGGTTGTACCAGCCTGCAATTCCACCAGCAGTGGAGGAGTGTTCCTCTTTCTCCACATCCTCCTTTTTAAGGAAACTAAGCCCTTGCAAAGTTCCTCAGGAAACAGAGGGCAAACTCTTCGAACTTTAAGAATATCTGATCACAAGCCAAGAGTGGTAGCAGGTATCTATAATAATCCACAGGAAGATCATGAGTTCAAGAACAGCCTGGGCTCACAAAACAGTAAAAAAAACAAAACAAAACAAAAGAATCCCAATGGTTCCCTTCAGACAGTACACCTTCATGGATCCTCGGACAATGACTTGATAATTTCATCACAAACATAATCAATCAAGAAAAATAGTATTCCTTACTAGAACTATCTGGTTTGCCACATTTCAATTACTTTAATCTTACTGCCTATCCTCCCTACCCTACATTTTTTTCTGAAGTCTCTGAAGCAGACCTACATAGTCTGCAAACACACTGTACAGAGTCAGTAATTCCCAAGAGTTGTTTGGTCTCTCATTATAGTTTCTATCTTACTAAAGATTCTCAAGTATGATACTCTTTGCCTAAAAGTCCTTCGTAAGTGAAATCGATTTTAGATTTGTTGGAAATAAAGTCAAGCACCTGTCAACCTTTCAGGCAGCATGTCCTGTGCCAGAACTGCTCTAACAACATAACCCCGTTTTTTTGTAAGCAAAACCCCGTTTGGCCTCTTGACTCACCATGGAGAAGTGCTCCAGCCGGACTCCATACACTAATTGTAAGGCCTTCATGTAAATCATGTACAAGACATCAAACTACAACAGAAGAACAACTGTCAAGGTCTTATGCAGAGAGCTCTCATTAACCTCATCACCATCCAGTGCTACAGTCAATGAGCTCAATAAATAGAAGGTGAGGAAAATCACCTGGTTTCCTTCAAAATACTTTATAATTTCTCCAAATGTTAAGGCACCTTGTGGTACATATCAGTTTGTTCATATGTGGTGAGTAACCAAGAGAACTGGTTACTTCTGAATGAGAATTAGTCTATCCAAATCCAACCCAATCAATCCAGCCACCCCAGGAGGGGAGACAGTGAGTCTTCCAGAACTCTGTCAGGAATATAGAAATGCTGGAACACTCAGGATTTTATCTTTATTTTTTTAAAGAAAGATCACAGGGACTACCCTGACGCTGCTATAGATGGAAGGTCATCTTAGATTTCAGATTAGTTGCGGCACTTGGAATACTGCCTATAAAATTAAAGGAGAAATAACTTGATTTAAAAACCTTATCTTCTAAGTCAGTAGATCCCAAATGCTGGCCCAAGAAGTTGTCTAGTCTGAACGCAAGGTTATTGGGTGAACAGAAAGGCCTGAGATACACTGAAAACGTGGTAATGTTCCCTAGTACTGCATGATTCACCTTATAGATCTAACATTTACTCTCAGGCCATTCCTTGCATTGTAAAGAACAGAAACTCTCTGAGATAAACAAGCTTGCATTCTGTATTTTAAAAGAAGTCTTCCTATTTTATAACTTCAAGGCCAACATAGGAAACTGGAGGGAGACTTTGGGATTTTGCTATGACACATAAATAGCTCATTTTTGCATTTAATAACCAAACATATAAAGAATAACACCTGTCAAAATAAGTCAATTCCCACCTGGGGCATAATGTAAGAAAATTAATCTGCACACTTCCAAAGAAGAGTGTTTGTAAGCATGCATGTGTTGTGTGGGAGACCATTTGGAATAAATCCTGTCAAGCTCCCCAATAAATGATAACCTCATACCACCACTCCAGTAATAATAAAAAAATTTAATATACTTTAATATATCTATGGTTTAAAGCCTTTTTTATTTCTTTAAGGAAAACAACCATATTAAAGAACTGAGTTCCCAACGGGAATGTAGAAGGTGCCCCACATATAAACTTAATGTTATTTTAAAATTATACCAGGTGAGAGATTTTTTCCTAGATTAAAAATGACTGGCCTACAACAAACCCGGGGGCAATGCCCCTCTTCCCATACTACAAACCTAGTAACTTACTCTGTTCTTCAGTATCAGTAACTACATGCAAAGACAAACACATTTCACCTTCGGATTTGGAAGAAAATCGCTCTTCGAGAGGTTTTTGCCATCTGCTCCTGTTAATAATTTATTGCGAATATGAACTACAAGCTCAGGTACATTGTATCTGGGGAATGACAAAGTTTCCATTGTGGGAGTCTCCTCCTAGTTTGAAAGAAGAAAGAAGAAAGATAAGAAGCACACACAATCAACGGTTCTTATTGTCTGAAAACTCATACTTAAGAGAAAAATGAGCAAGCTGCGGCTATACTGTCCATAGTAGCTTTATCATTAAATATGTGAGCGAGGTCGAGAATTTAAGCCAGGCATGGAAATGCGCACCAGTGATCCCAACACTTAGGGCGTGGAAGTAGGAGGATTAGAAATTCAAGGTAATAATTATATGTAAAATTCTAGGCCAGCTTGGGCTACATGACACTGTCCTCGGTCTCAAAACCAAACATAAAAAAAATGAATTTTATTCATACACACACACAAATACACAATGAAATAAAGATGGTATCTTATTCTAAAATAACTTTTATAGCAAAGTAACAGTCATTTTCTGTTAATTTTCCTCATGCTTTCTTCCATAAGAATAGAGGCTTTGAGCTGACATACAATGGGAGAGAGATGAATACCTCTTCCTATGCACGCCAACCAAAATCAGTATAGTTTGTACCTAAAATGGGAGTGATTTTTGGAAAATATCAAGCAGGCAATAATTACGTAGTAGACACCATGAGGTGTCCTAGCACTAAGTTCTAACACTACCTCTAGGTCAATGATGTCAGCTCCCACAAGCTGACAGGATGCTCACAGGTTGTTCTACTTACCCTTCTGACAGCCTGTGGGCTACACTCTACAGTTCCTACCATGCCCTCCTTAGATTGATTCATCTGCTAGAGCAGCTCAGGCATAAGGAAATACCTACTGGTTTACTACAAAAGATATTATGAGGGATGAACACCAGATGAAGAGACTACCAGGGCCAAGTATGAAGGAAGGACTTGCAGCCTATAGGAACCATAAGGGTCTAGCTATCCCAGAGTTCCTCAAAATCAGTCCTTTAGGGTTTTTTCTTCTTTCACTCCTTTTCTTTTCCTTTTCTCTTTTTTCTTTTCTTTCTTTTTTTTTTTAAACAAGTTTTATCATGTAGGTATGATTGATTTAATCAATGCCAACAGCTTCCAGGATCAGGAAACAGGGACCAAATATCTAAGCCCATAGGACTGCCTTAGTCTTCTAGTAAGCAGTTTTTTCTCTAAAGCAACCAGAAGCTACCAAGCAACAGCTAACCACAAACATACAAAAGTTCACTTATCACTGTGAGGAGTCCAAGGATTGCTGGATCTGTATGTCAAGAATTAGACAAGGACAAAATGTATATTTCACAATATCAAACTGTCCTACTTAAGTTATCACTCCTGAATTATTATTTTGTCAATATTTTCCTTTGTTTTAGTCTATGTTTGTGTGTATGCAGGTACATGTGGAGACCAAAGGCAGTCTCTAATTTTGTTTCTCAGGTGCCACCCATCTTTCTATTTCTTTTGTTTTCTTTTCTTTTTTCTTTTCTTTTCTTTCTTTCTTTCTTTCTTTCTGGCATCTATTTAATTATTCATATAATTTACTTGTTTGCTTACTAATTTATTTAAAGATACAGTTTCATAGGCCTAGACTTATTTATTTAGATATGGCATCTATGTGCTCATTTATTTAATCATAATCATTTAGAAGGCATCAAATAGGCTAGGCTGACTGGCACCAGGGGGTCTGTCTGTCTCCATCTCCACAATGCTGAGATTATAAGTAAATACCATCATGCCTAGAACTTAAAAAAAAAAATGTGGGCGGGGTTGACTCAAGTCTGCCTTTCTAAATCGAGCTGTTTCCCTAGTCAGTCAATATCAGTCAAGGGCAGAGTGTTAATACAGGAAGGAAATGCCTCTGCTGACTGTGGGCAACTGTAGCACTCATACAGAAATACGTTACAATCCAGTGAAAGAAACTCCAGGAGCTTCAACATGGCCTGTCAGCCTGGATTTCCTCCACACTCTTCTTACAAAATTTGAACTTTAAACTATGATTTTTTACTTTCTATTACTGAATTTCATAATTGCAAACTTTCATTTCATTTCATTTCAGAAATAGGGTCACTCGAGTTAGATTTAGTCCTTTCACACATTAGCCATCTATTTCAGTGTAAATGTATGGGAAAGCAAAATATCCTACTCTGAGTATAGTTGTTTCTTGTGTTTCAAGAAACTACAGACCTCTGTGGACCCAGGAAAGGTTCATCAAGATTCTCTGTCAAAAGAAATGTAGAGATATTTACATTAGAAAAAAGAAAAAGCAATCACAAGTTTCTCTATGAGACAGTTTCCTGTCTGCATAGGAAAGATGTTAGCGCGCACGCGCACACACACACACACACACACACACACACACACACACACACACAAAGACCATTTCTGATCTCTGCCAGGTACAGGTGACAATGACATGAGATCCTTCATCAGTATAACAAGACAGCCTCCATTTGCGGTGTATTCCTCTCACCACAAATGTAAATCTCCAGTCACCTCCTTTCCCTACACAAGTCCAAGCCCCTATGCCCTAACTAATCTTTTTATAAGCTCTGGTTTGGCAAGTCCTCCTTTGGGTTTAGGCACATATTAGATTCTGGGCTTTTTTGTTCATTATTCTGAGGTCAGTTTATTTCTTAAATTAAAACGATCAAGCCTTCAGAAGGGATAAAAGTAAGTAAGCATTCAATTTTTTCATTTACATCTCAGTTTTTGGAACTGTTTATAAGAACATTACAAAGGGGTTACTGGAAAAACAAACTACACCTAGATTAGAGGTAGACTGAAAACAGAAAGAGAGGGTATAAAATTATAATCACACACACTCACACACATCTCTGTTGATGTTACATATACTACTGTCAGGCTAATCCTTATAAAACATCAAACCCTTACAAACAAAGGGCTTACCTACCAGACAAATCCCAACCTTTTCCACTTAAGTTTACAAAGTCTTTAATAATTTCATGCTCTTTCTGGTTCAAGTTAATGTCTTCCAAGTCTTCTCCTAAAAACGTCCAATGTTTTGTTACACCTGCCTGAGAATTTCTGAGGACCAGTTTCCCAACCTAAAGCTACCCAGAGGCTCACTGCACTTAGAATAATGCCCACTTCTCAGAAGTAAATTGTGTTCATCTTAATAGTGCAATTTCAGTTCCAACTCGTGTGTGTGTGTGTGTGTGTGTGTGTGTGTTGTGTATACAGACAGAGGAAGAGGCCATCTAACTATAAAGTTACTATGTACTTCATATATAGTAAAACAGCTGACAAGGTAGCGCAAATAGGACAACTACCTCTAGGAGCTCCCATTTCCTTTATTTGTAACACTTCAATGCTAGGCACAGCAGAACTTACACTATATACAATTGGTTTTGCAATGCAGAATTAAGCAAGAACCTCCCAATTCTGATGAATTAGATTAAACTTTCCTTGAAATAGGGAGGGTTTTGTGTTACACCCATGTAGATCCGTGTACATTCGGCTCTCTGTCTTTTGGATTATATTTTCACCTTTTGATAAATGGCTCTTGGTTTAAGGAAGAGATGGTGGCACAATGGAGATACATAAAAAATCGACAAGCATTCATACCAAACAAGTGACACTGACATCACTCTTGAAGCTCACGCCTGTAATATCAGCACTTAGGAGATGGAAGCAGAAGGATCAGTTCACTACTAGCCTCGGAAACGTAGAGAGTTCGAGACCAACCTGGGATAGATGAGACCCGGCCTCAAATCAACACAGTAGTTTAAGTTAGTGAACTCGGGTGCCGCGACCCTTGGCCTGCACCAGGTCCTCCCGCGCCCGTCCGCTCGAACTCACCTGGAGTCCCAGCAGATCACGGAAGATCAGCTACAAACCGAGAGACCAACCAAAATACACCGACCGTTGCCACTTTTCAAACCAGCCGCCTTTCAGTGCGAGGCCCGCCCCTTTCCGCACAGCGCGCTTCCTTCGCGACGGATGCCTGGAAGGCTCAAAAGACCTACGGTGGGTGGGACTTGACGAGTGGCGCAGCAAGCCAAGCTTCAGGACAGCGGAACTATTCTTTAGGGTGTTGAGTTCTAGTCGGAATCGCTACTCCGCCGGACCAGGAAGCGCAGCAATTAGGGGGAGGAGTTCTGGGAGGTGTTTACCCAGCTGTCCTAGACTTTGGAAAAACTAGCGAGCAGATTTCTAGCCCGGTTTCTAGCCGCTTCTGTTAGCCTCAGAGCGTAACAGGGAATAGAGAATGTAGTGTTCTTAAATAAATCAAAGGCATTATAGAGAACCTAGGAATAATAGTAACGATGTCACTGTTTGATAAACATTGATGGGGTCAAATTGTGACCCCATTGGATATTTGTACACATCATTTTACTTATAATCCACGACAGCTTGAGGGCGTGGGCGCGAATGGATGGATAGACATTGTTAAGGGCATCCAATTTAAATCTTTAAATTATTTGAGGACTCAATATAGGATAATAAATCTAAAAGCATAAACGTACAGGACTATGATTCTACACTTGCCAAACATCTCATGAGAGGAATCACTAGTTCATCTCGTCGGTGAGCCATTTGTGGCTTGCTGACATTACAGGTAATAAAGAATATACAGAGCTCTCTATTCACGGGTGTTTTAATATCCTTTGAGTACCTTTACTACTTGACCTTTTAATAAATAAGATGTTTAATTGTTATATTGAGCCAATATTATAGAACATAATTTCATATAAATAGCTGGAGCATGACACATTGAAAATACGGTACAATTTAACATGGAACATTCTGGCAACTTAGTTGTGTATCCAGTATATTCACTGGGTGGCGCTGCTGCATTGATTTTAACGTCACTGAGCATTTCATTCCAGTTCATTTTATGTAAGTAATCAGAACTACAATGATAAACATCGGACACAGTGTTCTGGATTTTTAAAAAGAAAATTCTAAATTTATTGGCTTTAAAGTACATGTTTACAGTTCTGGCTCAAGAAGAAAAATAGCATTGAATTCAAGTAGTTGTTCTGCATTTTATTTCCCTTTAATCATTCTAGGCTTGTTAATCTGCTCGCCTCCTCAGCCGCATTCATCTTTAGGAAAGATTTTGGAAATTGAGCTATAGATTTGAAATACTTTATGCAGTATTAGTCTGAAGTTATAAAACACCTAACGTTTGCTCTTTGGGTTGAACTCTAAATAAATACAAGGGAGCGCAGATCTGGCATTGTCCTTTAACCCCTTAAAATACTTCCCTCAACTTGTATATGAAGTTATATTATTTTAATGTAGTTTATATAGACATCCTTCTGAATCATCAATCAAACAGATTTAATATCGTGAAAATATTTGCTCAGTGTGATTATCAATTCAAATTTTATGTTCTAGTAAATTTCCAGTACTGACTTTATGATAGCCTGTGGTGTTTACAATATTTCAAGGGAGCTTACAAGGATTTCTCAGAAAAATGTTAAAAGTAATGCATTCTTCAAACCATGGTTGTGCTTGTTTCTAATGTCAGTACTCCACGGGGAGAGGCAGGCAGATCTCTGTGAGTTTGAGGCCCAGCCTGGTCTACAAAGTATCAGCATGATCTACACGGTGAGTTCCAAACCAACCAGAGCTATATATAATGAGACTCTGGAAACAACAAAAATGAATAAAACCTAATATATCTAATTTTAAAATGAACTCTTTATGTCAGAAAGAGTTGTACACATCCATAATCCTAGCGCCCTGAAGGTAGAAACAGGGATCACTAGAAGTTTAAGGTCAGCATGCTCAACAGCAAGTGCTAGGAGACCCTGTCTCCAGGTAACAACAATAAAGGAATCAATTATAACATAAATTTTAGGAGTGTGCCTTATCTGGGGTCTTAAAGAAAGGGTATATGTGTACTATAAGTAAGATATTTCTTTACTTTTAGGCATGCATCTTGGTCCTCACGGCTCCCTGTGTGCTCACATGATGGAAGGGTGAATGATTTTCCCACTCATCTCAATAATGAAGACTTTACCCTCCGGAGGTGATTAATTTTCAAAGGACCCATCTCCTTGTATGATCACCTTGGGAGTTGTAATTCAAGAATTAATTTGGGGAAGACACTTACATCATAGAAAAAAAGTCATACAATGAAATCAGTAATAGCAGAAATCAGAACTGACTCAAGCAACCATGAGCTTTATTATTATCATCCTGTTGTCACTGTCCACGTTGGTTATTTTATGATAATGACTACTCTTACCTAAACTGAACCTTCTAATATAAACATACCCTAGAAGAAAATAATTTCTAAGTTCTTAGCATCTTTTCATAACTCCAAAACAAGACTGAATACTTGCATTTCTATCTAAATACTAAGTAAAAATGTGATTTTATTTTTTTATAAATCAAAGGTTTTTGCTTGTCTGGCGGTTCCTCAGAAAACTGGGCATGACACTCCCGGAGGATCCGGCTATACCACTCCTGGGCATATACCCAGAGACTTTACCTGCATGCAATAAGGACACATGCTCCACTATGTTCATAGCAGCCTTATTTATAATAGCCAGAAGCTGGAAAGAACCCAGATGTCCCTCAACGGAGGAATGGATTCAGAAGATGTGGTATATTTACACAATGGAATACTACTCTGCAATTAAAAACAATGAATTCACGAAATTCCTAGGCAAATGGTCAGAACTTGAAAATATCATCCTTAGTGAGGTAACCCAATCACAAAAGAACACACATGGTATGCAGTCACTGATAAGGGGATATTAACCCAGAATCTTGGAATACCCTAGACACAATTTGCATATCAATAGATTTCCAAGAAGATGAAAGGAGAGATCCCTGGTCCTGGAAAGACTGGATGTAGGGGAATGCCAGGACAGAGAAGTGAGAGGGGGTTGAATGGGGAAAAGAGGGAGGGAAGGGGGCTTATGGGACTTTCGGGGAGGGAGGAAACGGGAAAGGGGAAATGATTTGGAATGTAAATAAAAAAAACTTAGAAAATAAAATTTAAAAAAAGGTTTTTGCTTGAAAAATACCATATGATTGATGGTAATGGTAAGATCTATGTAAATTGTTACAATATTTCCATTTATGAGGGTTGGAAGCATGGCTTGGGGGCTAAGAGCACTTGCTGCTGCTCTTCTAGAGGACCTCAGTCTGGTTCCCATGCTTATGTTAGGTGGCTCACATTTGTAACTCCAGTTCCAGAGGATTGATGCCTCTGGCCTCTGCAGACTGTGGATATCTTCAAAGAAGCCAAGATGGGGAGATGCCTTTTAGGATAAAATGGAGATGATTCCATCAGATATTTGAAGAAATAAACTTTGGCCAAGATAATTCATCTGACTGGAATCATTCCAGGATTGAACAGACAGTTGCTAGGGAAATGGCTTTTTAGAAGTACTTGGGTTTTTTTTGTTTTGTTTTTTTGTAAGACTTTGTTGGACTCTGGGAAAGTTGTGTTTCCAGTTTTGTGTGACTTTGTAATGCATAATAAAAGCCCTGTACCCTGGCTACTCCTTGTTAGAGTTGATACAAGCAACTGCATTTCGATTTTGACAATTTTAATAGTTGTGCTAGTTAGATCGTTTGTCAACTTGACAGATGCTAAGGTCATCTGGGAAGAGGAAACCTCAATTGAGAAAATGCCCCTTCAGACTGATCTGTAAGCAAACTTGTGGGGGCATTTTCTTGATTAATAATTGATGTGGGAGGGTTTAGCCCAGTGTGGTTGGTGCCACCCTTGGGCAGGTGGTTCTGAGTTGTATAAGAAAGCACCCTTTACTTCCTAAGTTGCTTTTGGCCATGGTGTTTTTCCTAACAATAGAAAGCAAACTAGGACAGTATTCCTCCTACTTTCCCTCCCTTTGTTTGTTTGCTTGCTTTAGGAGCTTGTCTTTATTTTTGTTTGTTTCATGTTATTTTTATGTATGGATCTCTCTGTGTGTGTGTGTGTGTGTGTCCCCACAGAAACCAGAAGAGTCTGCCATCTCCTCTGTGGATGTAGTTACAGGCAGTTGTGAGCTGCCTGACTGTGGTGGGAGCTGAGCTGTAATCACCTTCAGGAGCAGCACGTCCTCTTTACTGATTAGCATCTCTCCGATTCCTGCTCAAGGGATTTTCGTTACAATAGCTTCACAGGAATAAGCCTGCCATGCTACAAATGTCCCTACCTTGACAATGTGTTACTTATTTCTTTTCTGACCTAGCCTCAGCAGGCATATATACAGTCATGTGAGACATGAGTATAGTTCACCCCTCTTACGTTGTCATTTTAGGTTTGGCAGAAATCATAGTAGCAAAGCACACAGATGGAAGGCTAAGCTGAGATCTTCAAACTAACCCTCTAACCAGTCAGAAATGGCAGTTATCCCAAAAAGTTTGCACTGTAAACTCTTAGGCTTAGGCTAGGCCGGTCAGTTGGCAAGCCTCGGAGATCAGTGTACCTTCACCTCCTCTGCACTGGAATTACAAGCATGTGCCACCACACCTGCCTTTTTATGTGTGTGCTGCGGGTAGAACTCACATCCTCTTGCTTATGTGGTGAGTGTTTTACCAACTGAGCTGTTTCCATAGCCCCTTAGTTGTACTAAACACAGCTCTTGGCTGGGTCTCGGTGCCCAATCCTGTGACATTATCCCCACTTACTTTAGAAGCGAAGGTCATCTTACCTTCCATTACTTTCTAGCAATTTCGTAAGGTCTTTGTCTCTCTCATTCTCTGCAAGGGACCCAATTGGAAAAAAAAAAATCATTGAACTGGAAAACATGAAGGACCAGTCCCGGTGATGCATACCTGTAACCCCAGCACTTGAAAAACAGAGGAAAGGGATGTGAAAAGTTCCCAGCTGGCCATGCTGCATCAGTTTTCGAGGCTTGCCATCACATCTATTGCAATCTAAGCAGCTTACGTAATATTAATCTATAATCCCACAGCTAAGAAGTCCCAACCCACAGTATCAGCAGATGTGGTACTGACTCTTGGGAACTATCTGACTCTCCCATGTGTGTCATCTTCTCATGTTTCTGGCAATCTTTGACATACCTTGTTAAAAGATAAACCACCCCAACTTCTGCCCTCATCTTCTTATTCTCTCATTTTGTGTGTCTGTGTCTAAATTTCCCCTTTTATAAAGCCATCAGTCACGTTAGATATGAACCACCCTAATGATCTCATTTTACTTTATGCGGAAAGATCCTAATGCCAAGTATTATCACACATTAAAGGTTAAAGGTTGGGACTCCAGCCTCCAACATGTCTCTTGGAGGAGGACACAGTTCAACCATAAATGTGATTTGCAGCATCATGAGCCCTTAGCTGAATCTCTAAATCACCTGGTGGTTCAAGGCAGGACAAATGGACCAGCCTCTCTCAGAAAAAGCAGTAGATTTATCTCTCCCTCTTTAATTGGGTACTAATTACTTATTGACATGCTGAGTACATGTGATTCATTTTATGTTTCTTAGAAATAGCTCTTCAAAAACACTGTCTGGATATGTTCAAAGAGAACAAATGAATTAATTGCATTAGTGGCACTTCAGCCCTTGCACGTAAAAGATTCCAACAGAAATGGAGGCTCTTCCTAACTTCCTTAACCATCAGTGCCTGTGAATTCTAAAGCTGTAAACTGTACAGAGAACATACAAATATGAAGATGGAATCAGAATAACAGTTTAGAAACTGTTAAAAATATATTCCCAAGTCTCAAAATGATGACAACAGGTTACCTTATAGATACCAATATTTAAGATGTATAACCAGCTATTAATAACGTTGGTTACATGCTGGTGTTGGGGGAGAACCATATGATTCAGTTTTGTAGCACTATGCAGTGATAGATGGAAGAACAGAATCCACAGTTATGAACAGATGGTTGAAAGCAAAGTCAAGGGGTATACTCAAGAGAATCTTAATAGGTAGAGATGTCAACAAAAGATTTCCTTGTCATCTTACTCCTTGTTCATCTTCCAGGTCTCCAGGGTCACTACAGAGCTCCTGCTGGAGCACAGTAGGAGATGCTGAGGAGGGATTCCCAAAGAATCTGGGAGAAGAGCAAGTTTGTAAGCAAGGAGGAGTGCATCACACTGGTTTAGATATTCCGAAGGTAGGGACTTACTAGTCAGTATGACTTACTCTTAGGGCCTCAAGTCATCAAAATAAAGAACAGTTGGACTTTGTGTTGTCTACTTTTAAAATATGCGATGAGGTTTATTGTAATAGGCACAATACATTGAAGAGAATAAATCATTCTTAAAGCTCCCCATGAATACTTGCAGTGTTTAGGGTAAGATGCAAAAGCCATAATGCAGTGCATGAAGCCATGTATGCTAGAGAGCAACCCCTCCCCCTCCAGAAAAGTACTACATGCAGCAGGACTCTGGAGTGGGGAAGCAGGACTGGAGTGAGATTCCTTTGAAAAGCAAACATCTTTCCAAGAAACTAGATACTCTGTTCTTACAGAGACCATTACCAACGGAACCATCCAAACTGAAGAGAGCCACTGAAAACTGAAGTCTCATAATATTAACACTTCAAAACAGTGTCTGGATGTGTTCATACAATGGGCTCTGCCTTGAATGCCTCTCCTCCCTGCCCCAAGCTTTACAGGGAAAAAAAAAGATCATGAAAGAGCAATGGATACCATGCCGAACCCCGCCCCATCTCTTTCAAGATATGCATGCTTGTGTTTCACAGTTTAATGTGACCAGAATGCCACACAATCTAAGATGTCGTGATCAAATGAGAGTTAGCCTTTTTAAGGTAGCACAGTCGGAGACTAGAATTAGAAGAAACAACAACTTAAGGTTGGTAACGTAGCGTATTGTCCACAGTCCTGAAACTGATCTTCCTAGTCTCAGAAGAGATAGCAGAGTTAAATGCCAGACACAGTGTTTTTAGAATCAGGGACAGGGTCTGCCTGTGTGTCTCATGCAGGCCTGGAACTCACTATGTGGCCCAAGCTGATTCCACTCTAGCCTGCCTCCTGCTTCAGCATCCCAGTGCTGGGCTGAACTACCCTGGATTCATCACACACAGTGTTATCAGAGTTGAAAGCTACTTGTTATCCAAAATATTCTTATTGACTACTCCCAGTGTTTTACTCTCGAATCCTTAAATCCTTGTGGCACTAGCCAGTAAATATCCAGGAATCCTCCTAGTTAAAGAAAACTAACAGAAACATTTGTTTTACAAATTTATACTTACTGCCACTTAGACATTACAATGGCATTACCAGTATAAATACAAAGAGGGGCGTTTTGTGTATGTGTGTAATTATAAACAGCTGAACCACTGTACTGTACTAGGGGCCTAGGAAGTGTGCTGGCTCCCAGGAAGAAGTGGCCAACCTCAAGAAGTCAGTAAAATGTTTACAGAAGACACGAATGACATTTGAGCTAATCTTTCCAGAAGGAGAACTGTTGAATCTGTATCAGTCTTTAATCATTTGTCCAGACTGGTTTATGACATTGCTTATGCACATAATTTTCAGGAGCCATTATAAGGGGAGCTAAAAACCAGTGGATGATCTTCCTGAGATGGGTCAACCTTGGATTAAAATCTACAACAGCTCTGGTCAGCAAGGCACAGGAGAAATCCATTTTAAGAAAGTTTCCTGCTATTAATATGCTCTTCCTGTTATTATTACATATAGAACTATCACTAGGTATTAGCCCACCTTTTCGAGAAGATCTCTGCAGACCTATGAAGATGTACTATTTTGTGGTAATGCTATATAGACAGATAGATAATAATTCTATAGATTTCCTGATTTGATTTGAATAATTTTAGGAAGTTTTTAGAGATGGTCTTAGTTGTTAGGAAGATGTAATAAAGTTAGAATCAAGAATAGAACGTACCCACTCCTCAGAATAGTAAGTCAAGACTGCATAATAAGAAATACAATGAGGTTTCATAATCACACTACTAAGAGAAATAGACTTGGTACAAATTTTGTGTTCAAGGGGAAACACTTAGGTCTAAGAATAAAGTCACAGGTGTGCACTATGATAAGTTAAGGCCATGTAAAATCTATTGCTCTGAACTTTTAGTGAGTATATTATGAAACAGTGTTTTGAGCTTAGTATCAACAACCTTCTGTAACTCCCAGTTTATATAAGACCTTTTGTCTAAGACGGTGTAGAAATATCAGAGAAAAGAAATAAAGTTGTTGGTTGTCAGTTGAATGGTTTGGCTTGGGGAGCTTTTCCCCATTCATCCATCTATCCTTCCATCCATCTATCCAAATGTGTATGTCTGTTTGTCTATACATTCGTGTGTAGAATATATGTGTGTATGTGTAAGTGTGCATGAATATTTGTGGAGTTGATTGTGACAGATGGTCTGGCCCACCCAGAGTGTGGGTGTATGGATGATTAAATGTATATGTGTCTGTGCATATTTGCCTGTATACAGTGTCTTAATTCGTTTCCTTTCCTTCCTCTCTGGTTCACAAAGTGTTAACCAGCCAGGCCAGCGAATAGCTTCTGACTGCCTGGCCTGAAAAGAAGCACTAGCTATAAATCCTTTCAGCTAATTCCCTGCTGCTAAACTATGTTAATTGCCAGATATTAGTGCTTATTAAAGCGCAAGTAATAAAAAGTTAAGTTTTTTGAGCTTCATGAAACACATCCCCCAAAAAGAGTTGTTTTTAGTGCTTAATAAAGCACAGAACAGTAAGAAAGAATTAAGTTTCCCAAGCTCTTATTTAAGCATAAAAGTTAAAGTACAGAGAGTTATAATATTTAATAAAGCACAGCGTTCAAGAGAAAAGAAGCCAGTGTCTTTAACCATAGAATAAGAAAGGAAGTTTTTAGAATCTTTTAGAAGTCATCAGCAAGTATTTAGTATAGTTAGAGAGCTAGAAGGCCAGAGACCATCCATCTTTAAAGCAAAGTCCGACACTGTGTCCCACTTCAAGCCCATTCCAGGTCTGGCAGGCTCCTGGCACATAATGAGAAGATGATTCAAGGAGGAGTTTGGAGAAAAGAACCTTCGCAGAGCATCCTGGGAAAGTAGCAGAGGTCATGGGAGAGAAGCACTGCTGGAAGTGGAAAATTGAGATAGTGACCCAAGTTCCTTTGCCAAGTCTACCCTCCTTGATCATCAACACACCCCAGGGCTTTTAAATATTCATGCCACACTTAGTAGGAAAAATTTATCAGTGACCTGACTCTTAAGGCGTTACAATTCCAAACAACATATACAAAGATGCAGAGAGTCAGTAAGTAGGCTAAGGATTGACAGAGCTGGCGATGCTGGCTTCAGGTTGAGCACATACTCACACAGAGGTACAATATGTATTCACTCTCTCCTGCTTCTAGAGTTTTTCTGGTAGGCTTCTGGTATTTAATAGTTCTAGTGGTGATGAGGTCTGTAATTGAGTATCAGATAGTCTTAAGATTTGAAGAAAGTCTTTGGAAATCTTAAAATAAAAAAAATCAATCTTAAAACTAGAATTTGGGGTGAATTACTGCTCTCATCATACCGTCTATAATGAACAGTGATCTCAGATCACTTGGGTCATTGGTATGATGCCACCATCTGAGATCAGAAGTACGCATCTGAAAGGCTTTCTTCAAAATATGATAGATGTGTTGCCAGATAAAATACAGGACTGGTGAGATTTCAATTGCAGATAAGGAATGAAGATATTTCAATATAATAATGTTCCATGTGGTATTTGAATTATAAAATATCAAAATATTATACTCATGTGTTCTGTATTTGAAATTAAAAGTTAACCATTCATAAAACTTTGTAAGTGTCCTCACTTCCTTATCAGCTTTCCTTTGGAAGGTAGGTACCAGAAAATGAAACTGAGTCACCCGTAGATCTCCAGAGCCAATGAAACTCACACATGAATAAGGACTGTACAGGGTGAAAGGGACGCCTTTGTAAGAAATATATGGAGAGAGTGCTGTGTAACTTCCCAGGAAGCTAGTAAGAACTACAAAAGCAAGAGGAACCTCTCCACTAGGCCGAGAAAGATGGTATGGTTAAGACAGTATGTGGGAGAGAGCGGGAAGGTCACTCTAGAGAGTGCATGGCTTGAGAATGGAGATGGGAAAGGTAAAAGCAGAAGACAG
This sequence comes from Tokudaia tokunoshimensis, assembly GCA_036184795.1. NCBI lineage: Eukaryota > Metazoa > Chordata > Mammalia > Rodentia > Muridae > Tokudaia > Tokudaia tokunoshimensis. The sequence goes on along the minus strand of BTHU01000013.1, from coordinate 25,314,268 downwards.
CTGGTATCCAGTTTGACTATGACCTGTGTGGATGAGGGACATCAGCAATGACTGGAAAGCTAAGGCAGGCTCTAACCAAGGGAGCCAGGCCAGAGCTACAAAGAGTGGGGGATGGAAGTCATGATGGGATAAGGAGTTTGACTTGGTGATGTTTTTGATCCATGATGAAATTGCACACCACTATAACAAGGAGAGGATCAAGATCACCCCTAACTACCCACCTCTAAGGAAACCTCAGGCCATTCGTGTTGTCTTTAGCATACATTTCAAGAAATATATAAAGTAGAAGGGAAATATAATAAAGAAAATCACCAACTTAGATGTAAAAAGATCCTGAGTTCAAATCACATACCACATCCCACATGTTATTTCCTGTCTCTGAACTGCAATTAACCTCATACTTAAAAGAGACTAACAATGCTCTTGTTATGCCTAGAGATTATGAGTAAGTTTTGGCACACAAGGAAGACTCACTATGTAACCAGGTAAGTTACCATTATACTTATTACTCATTCCCTTTTAGCCACTAGAGTATCTTACTTTATGTAATGAGTGTATTCTCAATAGGTAGAAAACTTTGTTTCAAAATCATCTCATTCTTCTTCATAAAGAAGTGGTGTTTAGGAGGGGAAGGTAGCTCGGTAGTAGGTATGTATTACATCCCAGCACCATAATGACAAAAATAAATGGAAATAATGGGTGAGGGGCCTGGGGGAAGAGGAGGAGAGAGGAGATTTTGAATGAAGAATCGCGTACCTATTTGGACTAAAAACAAAAACAAAACCAGAAAACCGAAAGTAAATATTTGGAATATTTGGTCCAGATAATTTCCTTACATTGATTTGCTCAACACCAAAGTCACCTAGATTTCCTTCCTAACTGGAAGCCCTCACAGTCAGACTAGAGGCCCCAAGAGAAACTTGTGCCTTTACTTCATTCTGAAGAGAAACTCAGAACTACAACTTGAATATCTGTAGTCTGATTAAACCATCTGAAAGCTGCAGCCAGCGGGTGAATCAGGGTCTTACACATGCTGAGCATTTGATGAGTTTAGCAGAACACTTGGACTCAGGACCTGGGAAAACCAGAATGTTGATAAGCAGATAGTCACAGGATAGATTATTCTTTGTAAAGACTCATTCTGGGATCTGAAGGGATAGCTCAATGGTTAAGAGCATTTGTTGCTTTCCAAAGAAGCCTGGTTCTCATATGTTGATTCAGTCATCCATAACTCAAGTTTCAGGAGCATCTGATGCTCTCTTCTGGCCTCTGCAAGCACCAGACACACACATGGCACAAACATCATACACGCAGACAAAACACTTATGTTTATATACACCTACACACACACACACACACACACACACACACACACACAATATTCTGGATAACTGCAAGTGTTTCTGGTTTTACTCCTGCCCCAAACTCCACCTCAGTCATTTCTGTTTGCATAAAATAGGCTACAATGACACACACACACACACACAAACACACACACACACACACACACATATATGTGTATATATATATATATCGTCCAGTTACCCAGAATGTTCTGTGCCAAATCAAAGACTGAAATCACCAGGGCTTAAATTGTGTGCTTGTAGACAGTGTGTCTTCCTACTTGGCCATTTTTCATTCAAAACTAAATTGCCAGTACCTGCCTTTATTTATCTCTTTTCTACAGTGTGTCTTGCTAACTGTATAAAAGAGGTTGGCAGCTGAGGAGGAAGGACCCTTTGCCTTGCCTTTCTCATAGACTTGAAGTACGGTTATTCCAACGCAAGCAACTTAAGCTGTGCCCTTGCTTGTTGTCACACTTTGGGCTCCAGGTCAGTAGGCTTGGTTGGAGCACAGCTGTGACTCAGTTACTGCTCTGGAGTAGGTGTATGAGATGTATGGTTCTATCTGTCCTAGAAGACAGCTGTTAGCTTATCTTTTTTTTTTTTTTTTTTTGCACTGCTTCTTTCTTTGTTTTATTAATTCTGGATTTGTGTCTGTAGGGCTCCTAAATGGATTAACAGTGAGATAAAGATGCCCTTCCCCTCTACTGATATGAACTTCCTTGAGACTCATGAATCATGTTGAGGTCTACCGCAGCTGTTGCTCGATAACGGGCAGAGCATCTTCAGCCTTAAAATGGATGCTGAAGAGTAAGATCGTAACTCGGAGGAGGGGTGGACTGCTCAAACACAGCACTTGCCATTTTTAATTCTGCGATTTGTTTTAGGGCTTTAATGCTATGCGACCCATCTGGAGCTCAAATACCTAGAGACAGTTTGAATGTTAAGTAGGATGGAACAGCTAGAGGATGTAAAGTCTCTGAGCCTGGAGTTCTGATCAGTTGTATTCAAGACAGAAACTTATCTGGCTTGATGTCTGGAGTCCGTGAGCAGATGAATGCTTCAGAACTTGGTCCTGATTGCTGAGTGCCCTCTGAAACAAGAGGACTCTGCCTTATCCAGATGAGAATGACAAAGTCATGCCCGCCAATGTGTCCCCATACCTTAGACCAGCATGGAACAGAAAACCTGAGTCACACCCTGCGAGGGAGTCACTGACTGTCTCCCTCCTGTGTTCCTTTTTGCCCTTGTAGAAAATGGAGAATTTCACTAGCTTCCTTATAAAACAAGGTATTGGAAGCTTTGGAAGATGGAGCTAGCATTAAAAAATATAAACCAGGAAGTAGAACCTAATAGTCTAAAGTAATGTGTGATTTTTTTTTAAAAAAAATCATGTCATTTTTTGAAAGGTCAATTTCTACCGTTTCTGAAAATAGTAATTTTTTTCCCTTAAAACACTGAGGATACTATCAATGGGAAAGAACTGTGTTTTCCTATCTTTCATGTAAGAAAGAGATACTTCAACTTGGTCAAAATGATAGCATGGCGATTTCTATTCAGGATCCACAGTACTGGATGCTAGAAAACAAGGAACAGCAGTTTGTATTTCTCAGAACATTTCATTCCTTTAGTAGCTCTCCTTGGAGAAACTGCCCAGTGTTTGTTTTCAGGTCTCTGCCAGCACAGGGGGATACCGCACATGGAGTGATGTATTTCGAGATTCATAATGCACAGGCACACACACTCTTCTATTCTTTATGGTGCTAATAATCCTGCTTGAATGCTGTCTTTATTTTGCCAGAGAGGCAACTGGGATACACAGAAATTAAGGAACCTTGATAATAAAACACTTAACTTGAAAGTGCAGTAGTTAGGTAACACCAATAAGTCTCACTGAAGATGTCACCTGCCTATTCACTGACAAAAGTCTCTCTGTGTTCATTATCTTCCTTTGTGATGTTTCAGGAGTTTACAAAAGATGTGCAAATATGCAGAACACTTAGGTTGCCTTTTCTCAGCTGGCTTCTCCATAGTCTTAGCAATTAAGAAAAGAAGGCTGGCATTTTAGACACTAGATGAACACTCAATAATAGTTCACCCTTCCCTTGTAAGGTCTAACTGATGGTTCCTAGGTTGTACAACTGAACTTTCTATTGAGATGTTTCATTCAAAAGTCCATCCCATAAAGTTTATTTTTGCATTCTTCTGGTGCTTAGCCTAAGACCCAAAAGAGAAAGCACTACTTATTGGCTTACTAACTTTGGAATTTCAGAGGCAGGGTTAAGGGAGCCAATGGACCATCCTCTCAACTGTGAGTCTCTACCATAGATTTTTTTTCTCCCTGCCAGCATCCAGGTGAGTAATTACCAGCCTAACCAGGCATAGTAGCCACTTGGAATTTAATCATTGTTTGATATGACTAGGTGTCTTTGTAGCTATGTTCAAGCATATCATATCACTCTGCCCCTCCAAACAAAGTGATAGACACTAAAACTTTAGGGCAAAAGCAATTCCAGTAGGCACGGCTTGGTCACTTGTACCAAGTTCATTGATGAATCATGAAAAGCAGAGAAAGGAGACTTAATATAGTTTTATTGGAAAGAACGCATGATAGGTTGGCTTCAAATAGAGGAAGATTTGGGGCAGACACCAACACGTTTACATAATGAAGCAAGAATGGTCAAGATATGGTTGGCTAGATCACTGTCTAATCTCTGCTCTGCGAGGTAATCTGCAGAAGTCTTTCCACACTTGAGGGACAGTCTGGTTCCCATAAGGTCAATTCTGCTCCACCATGCAGGCTTCCGTTACTCCTGAGTAATTACTCTTGACTGTTTCTCTGGAAATCCAAGATGATGCAAAAAGAAAGATTAAAGACAAAGATTTAATCTCTGTACCTTCAGGGAAAATAAAGCAAAGACGCCAAATAAAGGCAGAGACAGCAAGTTTTTAATGCTGCTTTTGGTTGCCTTGTGGCAGGTATAGGTGAAGAGTCAAAGTAACCCCCCCCTCATTTGACTTTCTTATTAGTTCTTTGTACCATGTGTTTGATCATATTTGCTCCCCTCCAGATCCACCCACACTTCTATAAACCACCCAATGCTGTGTCCTCTTTTTTCCACCCCACCCCCCATCAAGTACCATTTGTGCTGTCCAGATACTTTTGAATGGGTGACCTTCTAGTGGAATGTCATTAATTTACCAGGGGCCACATTCTTAAAGAAAACTGATTCCCTTGTGTGGAACTTTGTCCCCCATTGTGTCTGGAAAACACTGTTTCCTTGTAGTCATTCACAACTTCTGGTTCTCAATAATATTTCCATCCCTTTATCGATACTTTAAAAACATTTTTCCCAACCAAAAATAGCTTCTAGGTGTCTATTTCCAGACAAGCAACATGCTTCCTACTCTATCCCATGTTCTCCCCATTCCTTGTACTCTGTAGAGCACATTAAAAAATGTCAAACCAATTACTAAAGAAATTAAAACTACAAGCCTGTCGTGGTTAGCAGTAGTGGGCGTATGGATATATTTCTCTTCCAGACAAACAAATCAAGTCTCCAAGCCAGTATGGGTCATCGTTGGAAAAGGAGCATCTCAGGGTCGCACAGAGCAACACAGGAGCAAAGCTAAATAACTGAGCAAGGTAATTTCTTTTTGGAAAGAGGACACATCAGAGCCCAAAGCAGGCTAGTGAACACACATATTTCTCCCACAAAGGGGCAACTTTTCAGAGATATTCCTATATGTCTAAAATTTCTCAAACCAATTCATTTTTCATTAGGGTTTATGAAACATCCAAAGCAGTATCTATCTTGTCATTGTGGCTTTTGTATTGAGACACCTGTTTACCTTTCAGTAGGCTATGTTAATCATGTGGATATTTTACCTGAACAGATTTATCTTTCTCTAAAACTAAAAACACAGATATAAATAGTTGTACCCTAAAAGGGCCAGCAAGATTGCTCATCAGAAATGCTTGCTGGGCAAACCTGATGACCCATGTTCAATCCTGGGAGCTGACCCTTTGGGGGAACAATTATTCCTCTCTGTGTTTTTAGTTTTAATACAAAATAGTAGATAAAAAGAGTTCAGTGACTAACATACCTACCAGAAAGGTAAGTAGGTAGCTACAAAAACGCAAAAAAAAAAAAAAAAAAAAAAAAAAACTAGGGTGGAAGAGAGAACTGACTCCCAAACTGAAACTTAGCAAAAGATCTCAAGAGCTCAGAAACTTATTAGATGCTTCTGTAGCTCACTGAAACAGGTGTTTGTGGAAAAACATGGCTTAAGAACTGGATCAAAGTATAAACCAAGTCAAGGAAAATTCCAGATACTAGATTCTAGGCAACATTTCAGGTTGAGCATTGCTCTCGATGTCTATAGTGTTTATGTCTGATCCACCGTGATTTCTCTACAGATTTATCATGTAGTCCAGATTTGGATTACAAGGCTTTGCAAAAGTCATACTCATATTCTCAGTGACTGGAAGTAGGAAGACAGGTAAACAGTTTGAAGAATCTAAGATATTAGAAAAATGGAGCAGCTGGTCCAGTTTGCAGAAAGATAACAAAAGCTCAAAGTTAAAGAAATAAAGAAAATTTAAAAGGGTTGCTTTAGTTTTCAACTGAACATTAATTTTCTCTCTATAGTCCCCTCCATCATTACCAAAATTAGTTTGCAGAGTGAATTTTCAGTACTTTCCTTGTATCTATAGGGACTATGTTTCAAGAACTTCTGGTGAATGCCTGAATTGGCAAAGAGTCCCAAACCCTTTCTATGTCATTTTTTTCCAATCCATGCCTAAATTCAATTTATAAATTTGGAACAATATGAGATTAGCATCAATAACTAATAATAAAATATAATATTTTTTACATAATTTGGAATTAAAGCTTCTCAAAGCTAGAAAGCCAAGCCCTTGCTATCAGCCATTATGACAGGGTCTGGTTTCTTTTTTTTTTTTTTTTTATTTTATTTTTTTAATTTACATTCCAAATCACTTCCCCTTTCCCGTTTCCTCCCTCCCTGAAAGTCCCATAAGCCCCCTTCCCTCCCTCTTTTCTCCGTTCAACCCCCTCTCGTTACTCTGTCCTGGCGTTCCCCTACATCCAGTCTTTCCAGGACTAGGGGTCTCTCCTTCCATCTTTTTAGAAATCTATTGATATGCGGATTGTGTCTAGGGTATTCCGAGATTCTGGGTCAATATCCCCTTATCAGTGACTGCATACCATGTGTGTTCTTTTGTGATTGGGTTACCTCACTAAGGATGATATTTTCAAGTTCTGACCATTTGCCTAGGAATTTCGTGAATTCATTGTTTTTAATTGCAGAGTAGTATTCCATTGTGTAGATATACCACATCTTCTGAATCCATTCCTCCGTTGAGGGACATCTGCGTTCTTTCCAGCTTCTGGCTATTATAAATAAGGCTGCTTACTTTATGTCTACTCTATTTCTGTGAAAAGAGGAACTTAGTTTTTTTCTTTTTAATGTGATGGATGGGGCTGGAGAGATGACTTGGAGTTAAAGAGCACTTGCTGTATTTCTGGAGGACATGGGTTCAATTCCCACCATCCACATGGTTTCAAGGGCTAGGATGCCCTTCTGGCCTCTGTGGACACTGCACACATGTGCTACAAAGAAATGTATGAAGTCAAAACACCAAAAATACACAAAATAAGCATAAAAATAAAAGGATTGTGGTGAGATGGCTGATCAATGTGCAATGTTCTCGCTTGATACTAACAACTGGAGTTTGGGTCCAAGACTCCTGTAAATTGTTCTCTCTCTCTCTCTCTCTCTCTCTCTCTCTCTCTCTCTCTCTCTCTCTTTCTCTCTCTCTCTCTCTCAAATATAATGAGGCAGTCAATATCAGTCAAGTATTCTTGCTTCTGGATGTAGAGACAGAGTAGAGTAGTGTACAGAGGGAAGGAAGGGGGTTTATGGGTCTTTCGGGGAGGGAGGAAACGGGAAAGGGGAAATCATTTGGAATGTAAATAAAAAAATATAGAAAATAATAATAATAAAAATAACTAGGAAGTTTAAGGGCTAAAGTTATGTTTTCAGTTTCAAATTATTATGCTTAAGAGATTTGTAAAACAAAAATGCCTTTAACCTGTAAGCCCCACCTGCCTAAGGATAGATGACTTCCTGGAATGCTGGAGGCTTGTTCATGCAAGATAACAAGCCACATGTTTTCACTTCTACAAATAAGGTTGGTTGCTCCAACTACACAGGATGTGCTTGATCACATGTAGGGAGATATGTAGGCAGAAAGTTCATCAGGTTCCACACAGTTGGACAAGGTGGGAAGTCTACAGCCTTATTGGGTTTGCCTTCATGAGTGCTTCACTAACAATTCAGTCATTCGAGGGGAATCCCAGGTGTGGACACAGCCAATATCTATTGTCCTGGCCAGTATTTAATAAAGCTTGCTTCATATTTGACTCAGAAATTATGGTAGTGGTCTTATTCCCACCTGGTGAGATTAACAGCAGTCAACATCAGCAAACTTTTTGTCACTGGATCTAGAGACAGAGTAGATCACTGTATAACCTCCTTCAAAAGGGAGAGGGGTCAACTTGCATCTAGCCACTAGGGATCTAATGGGGGTGGTTGGCTTTAAATTCTTGGGAGACAAATGGCCCAGGGTGCATCTGCCATCTAATAAAAATGAGGAGGATAATAGTTCTGATTTATAAGACTTCTTTAAGAGTTAAACAAATTGGACCAGGTAATTTGCTTAAAGCAAGGCCTAACAGGCAGTAATCATTTTATAAATTAGAGCTGTTATTTTGTGAGTCAGTCTATTAAATTGGTGTGTTGATGAAACAATGCTTGTACACCTTACTCTTCCTACCCTCATGGACACACATGTATGTGTCACCCAACAAAGGGTAGTATGGTTCTAAAACAAGTGGCAATAAACAAGTCTTTATTCATTCATTCATTCATTCATCTATCCATTCATTCACTTTACATCTCTATCTCTCCTCTCCTCCCAGTCCTATCCTTACAAATCCTCCCCAAACTACCACTCTTCTCCTCAGAGTAAGTGAAGTCCCCCCCTTGGGCACCATTCCTCCTTGGGACATCCTGTTGCAATAAGCCTAAGTACATCCTTGCCTACTAAGACCCAACCAGGTGGTCTAGGTAGAGGAAGGGGATCTAATGACAGCCAACCTAGTCAGACAGCCGTTCTTTGGTTGGTGGTTCAGACTTTGTAAGCCCCCATAGGCCCAGGCTAGTTGACTCTTTACATCTTCTTGTGGTGTCCTTGAGCCCTCCGGCTCACTCAATTCTATCCTCCACTTATCCACCAGACCCCCAAGCACCACCTGAGGTTTGGCTGTGGGTCTCTGTATCTGTTTCCATCAGCTGCTAGATGAAGCCCCTCAGGAGAGAGTGACGCTAGGTTTCTGTCTTCAAGCATAACATCATTAACAGTGTCAAGAATTGGCTATTTTACCTGGAATGTGTTTCCAGTTGGGCCATTCCCTCAATTGCTGCTCCATTTTTGTCCCTATGTATCTTGTAGGCAGGACAAATGTTTGGTTGAAGGTTTTGTGGGTGTGTTGATGTTCTCCTCCCTCCATTGGATGTCCCATTTGGCCACTTCAGTCTCTATTTTTCCTGCTGGTAGATATCTCAGCTAGTGTCACCCCCATAGACTCCCCAGAGCCTCCCCAACCCAGGTCTCCAGTTTGTCCCAGAGATGCCCCCACCCATTTCCAGTCTCATTCCCAGTCCTCCCCAGCCTCTCCCTGCCCACACCTTACATAAATACATTTTAAAATGCCTGCCCTTTTTAGGACCATTCTTACTATAAATAAGTGTTTTCAGTTGGCTGGAAGCTCAGGGTATCAGATCTAACCTTTGCTTTGTGAAACTTTCAGAGAGAAATCAGGGAAAGCAGCTTTCATTACACTTGAAATCCTATCTTGGTTTCTCAAATTATGAAGCCTCAAAGCCTGACAATGTGGAAAAATTCCTTTATGTGCATATGAACAACAGATTTCTCAGACTGATTGTCATGTGAGGAAAATATAATATTAATATAAGATTTGTTGTAGGAGGAAAATAAACTTCTGCTGGCAACAAAGAAAGGCATAATTCAATCATTCTAAAGAAAGATCTCTATAAATACATTGGGATGCCTGGCTTCATGAACAATAAATCTTAGGCAGCTCCTGGCAAGCCCGGTACAATGTTTTCATGAGATAGTTTAGAGTCACACTGAGCCAAGAGATAATGAAATCACACAATCAGAATTTCATGTCAGGAAGAAGCCTAAAAGATCAATTAGCCAAAGTATAGTATCTCACACTATGAAAAATCAGATTCAGAAAGATCACTCTTTAAAGGTCTTATTACCATGAGTCACTGCTGTTAATGACATAGAAAGCAATGATACTTGTTAAAGGGAGATGTTACTGAGGACCATGACTATAGATAGAGGGACTACAGCAGTGGATCCTTGCAGCTGGGGACACTGGGCTTAATCCAAATTCAGTATTGTTAGGCAGGGATTTATAGTAAGGAGTATGTGGCAGAGGAGTGGAAACCTAAGGGGTATGGGAGATTCCGAGTAAACCAACCTAAGTGGACTCTCACCAAAAAGTCCATGGTGATCAGACGGTATTCTGGGGACAGTGGAGCATTCAAATCTAGTCAGATATCAAAGATGGGATTTCTGGCTAAAATGACTTAGCAAGGTTCTTCTGCGGAAAGTGGATACAGGGAAGTACATGGATTGACCTGGTGGAAGACACACGATCTGCTTAAAGTTTGGCCAAGCACAGACTCTCTGACATTGTCAGAAGTGCAGTTGACAGAGCAAGGATAGAGTAAGCACAGGCTGTTAGGGAGCACAGAGGCTTTGAGAGCAAAGACAGTATGAGGCAGGTCTTACTTTTTAATTTTACCATCTAATTAGAGAGTCTTACACTCCGTATATTCCATGGTTTTAAATTTCTAGTAAAAAAAAGACAAGGTTAAAAACCAAGTAAAATAATATTTGAGTACATTATTTTAAATACTGAGATATATAAATTTCCCTACTTAAAGACTCTAAAGCCTTTACAAGGGAAGGTGCTACAAGAATTGACCACACTCAAATATCTTTAAAGAACATTCTAGAAAAAGTAAATGATTGAACAGTGGCACAGGGTATTGCATGTATGGGAACAGACAACAAAAAATTGATTCGATTTCTACCAAAAACCTTAGTACATTTTTCTAGGTTGCTACTAAATAAATGATTTTGGCTTAGGAAAGTAATCAGAAAACAGGGAGGGTCTGTTTAAGGAATTCTAATTACAGTGACAAACTAAAGACTTCCCTCCAAGAAATACTTTGAGAATAATAATCACGCAAAGGTAATCCACTCGGTCTTGTAACATTCAGAAAAGTTAACGTGAAAGTGCTGTGCGGTGTGAAGCAGTGTGTGCAGAGCGGTTTTCAGCAGACTCCACCAGGACAGTTACCCAGAGCTACAATTAGAGAATGAATTATCTGTTAATCAGAATAATATTAGAGGAGTCATATGAGAGGGGATACACAACGTCTCTTCCATCCAAAAGGCAGAAGGAAGAGATATAAGAATACTTGCCCAAAGGACTTGGAAGGAATTCTCAGAAACCTCATCTTTGTAGTCCCTAGCTGTAATGTCTAATCCACAGACCTGGACCAAACAAGTCCATTCCGAAGACCAGAGCGAATAACCCTTTTATTTGACGTTTTCCACTGTATACATTTATTTGTAAAGTAAAAAGCTTGGTCCTGGATCATCGTGGAATTCCTTAATTCTGCCACTCAAGAGAGCTGAAAACAGGACAGCAAGCATAAGCGAGATGGAAGAGGGACAGGTAGGGGCTGGGGAGTGTTTCTACCCAGACCAAGTCTGAGATAAAGAGCAGGTGGAGACCAGGGCTGAACGCAGAGATGTTCTTAGATTTTCTTTGACTTAGCCCTCTTTATAGAGGAACTGCCTGAGGAAGGCAGGGCATAGGGGAACCTATGGCAATCACAGTTTCAATATGAAATATTAATTTTTCACTTATCCTAGAGGGAAGAAATGAAAATGATAATGTTATAAGAACAGAGAAATTAAAGATTTTGTGAAAAAGATGTCCGAAGCAATAGATCTGTTTACCTGAGATAATGCCTCCATTTGGCCCTTCCTCTTCCTCACAGGGACCTTATCCCTGACACTGCTTCTACAAATAATAGATTTCCTCCTCGAAAAATGTATAAATAGCACCGAGAAAGTGTCTAATTACTATAGAAGCAAAAATAAAAGGGGGGATAATGGGTACTCCCTCTTCAAAAAAGAAGAAACTGTAAAAATTCAATTTGCATGAGGTCCTGCATCTGAGAGCTGAAAAAAATAGACACTAAAGACAATGAAAACTGGGCTTGCAGAGATGCAAGGAAAGAAAAAGAAAGGCAAAAATAAAACCTCATTTCTCAAAAAGTTAAAAATAAATCTCTACAATGTATCTGAGTCATTTTTTAAAAATACGATTATTGGTATGAAGAGCAGGTTTGGTATAATTCTATCTTGCAATACAATAATAAAAGAGAAGGTAATTAGGGAGATTATTTTGAAGATTACATTAATGACATGCAATATGAGTAATAACTACAAAAAAAGAGAAAACGAAAATAGGGTAAAACAGAGTGGGTGAATTAATTTAGTATATATAATATAGCATATATTACATATACTATAACATAAATAATGAATTCAAATATGTACATACATGCATTTGTGTGTATATACATGTAAATGTGTGCAAACACCTTGATAATTGTTCTTGTATTTTTCAAGGAAAACAAAGCACAAAAGAACAATAGTGAAGTGACTAAGCTTGCAGGAAAGAAGGAAAGACAAAGACTTAATGGCGACATCTGGAACATGTACTGTACATAGGGCCATTCATAAAATTACCCATATCCTGGACAGATTGGAGGAGCCTATGAATAGCAAAGAGTGGGACAGGCCCCACCCAATCACATGCCACTGATGGAAAGACCTGGTGTGGACACACAGAAAAATGTGGGAAGGTTTGGTGGTCCATCAAAGTGAGGCAAGACCTGCAAACAACCCATCTATGGAGCGCATCCCTCTGATCTGACATGTGACTGCTCACATGAACCAGTCCTCTGACAAACTAGAGATGCAACAATTCAACTCAGCTCTGCCAATATCTAGAAAACCCCAGCATCAATCCTTATAAATCGAAGGGCCTAAACACACAAGACTCTCCTGGCTTCAAATTCCAGTTGTAAATTCCAGGCCACCAGTACTTCTGATCAACTAGCTCTAAGTTCAGAGTTCCCAAAGACCCTGTCTTCATGATCAACAATCTGTTAGGATGGTCTACAGGTCTAGATTTACCTTACCAGTTTGATACAAAGGGATCCGAGCACAAAAGCTTCTGTACCTAGGGAATTGGGGTGTGCCCTGTCCTGATTTGTGGGTGCATTCACCAAGCCAGATCTCTGAATTATTCAACAATTTTATAGACCTAAGCTCAGGACTCTTGCTCTGCTCATTTCTCAAGAATGGATGGATGAGAATGAAAGTTCTAGCCTTCAAATTGCTTGTTCTTTTGGGTAACCAGCCCTGCTTTAAGGTTTGCTAGAAACCACTTATCACCTCATTAGTGTAAACTCGGCTATGATCCCCAAGATGGGCTCATTATGGGTGGTAAAGATGTATTCTATACTGAAGGAAATCCAAGGGTATGGGCAGTCTGTGCTAGGAGTTATGGAAAAAACATCTTTTGAAATTATTATTCTCATCAACCCACAAGTAAATCTACCAGCAAAAATTGGGAAATTTGATTGGCTTTAGGTATTTAAGTTAGTCTTTGGTTCAACACTTAAGTTGTATAGCAAGAAGCACTAAGAAGACAGGCTTGAATGTGCCTTCTGATTACGTCTGAGACCTTCCCCACAGGAGGGAATTTCATGACTGGTACTGTGTAATCCTAGTAAAAACCCCATGGCTGAGAGGTAGGCCCTAAGGTACTACAGGCTATTGCTATTGTGCTCAATGGTCATTTATGTTTATACCCTTAGACCTGGGTTGCTCTTGTCACATTGATCAGAGAAGCTTATTTTGCAGTGGGCATCAGTTAGTACAGGGACACAACTGGGTAAAATGTTGAGAGGAAGAGACTGAGTGCTCATCCCTAAATGGGATATTTTCATCAACCTATACCACTTACCCCACCAAAGATCAGAATACCACAGAGGAGGAGATGGGGAAAATGTAAGAGGCAGATGTGTAAGAGAGCTGTAGGAATGCTGTCCTCTGGACATGACATGACTGTTGTGCTCATGAAGGCACAGCAGCTCTAGTTATTTGCACTAGGGTAATCCAACCCAAATTCGCACATATATGGAGTAGGCAATCTCCAGCCACTACCTGATTCTGAAGAGCCATTGACTATGTAGATAGTTGACAGAGAAGGGATAATCATCATTAACGAGGATGTGGCCACTGGTAGAATCCCCATCCTCACTTATGTACAGAAAAAAGAAGACATGAACTTGGGAGGGGGAAGTATTGGAGGAATATGGAGAGAAGTTGGGAGGTGGGGATAAGATCATGGTGCATTGAATATAAGTGTGAAATATGCCAGAATACAGAACATTTGTAATAAATAAGAAGGGTGCTCCAAACAGTACTATGAATCTCAGCAGGCAACAACAAAAACATTGAAGAAAATGAAAGAGAAAATTCTCTGGATAAGAAACACTTACCAGTCACATACTTTAAAAATGACCCGTACTAAGCATACATCACCTTACAACTCAGCACCAAGAAGGTAAGCACTTAAAATTTCAGATGCACAAAACATCAGGAACACGGCTCCCCCAAGACATTAGATAATATATTCACATTATTAGTCCCTAGGGAAATACAATAGGATGTGGCTACACAGATGGCTGTAATCAAAAAGGCAAGATGAGGCACTGGGGAGGAGCGGGCACACAGGGAAGTCACATGCACTACTGGGAGAAATGTGAACTACTGGGACCACTTTGTAAAACAGGCAGCTTTCAAAAATAATTGAATTCCGCTCTAGGACCTAGCAGCAACACCCTTAGAAATCTAAATTAGCTTTGTACAAAGAGATAAGAACGGATTGATTTGCATGCTTCTACCAGCACCATTTGTTGAAAATGCTGTCTTCTTTCCACTGGATGGTTTTAGCTCCTTTGTCAAAGATCAAGTGGCCATAGGTGTGTGGGTTCATTTCTGGATCTTCAATTCTATTCCATTGATCTACCTGCCTGTCTCTGTACCAATACCATGCAGTTTTTATTACTATTTCTCTGTAGTACTTCTTGAAATAAGGGATGCTGATTCCCCCAGAAGTTCTTTTATTGTTGAGAATAGTTTTATCTATTCTGGGTTTTTTTTTGTGATTCCAGATGAATTTGAGAATTGCACTTTCTAACTCTATGAAGAATTGAGTTGGAATTTGGTGGGGTTTGCATTGAATCTGTAGATTGCTTTTGGCAAGATGGCCATTTTTACTATATTAATCCTGCCAATCCATGAGCATGGGAGATCTTTCCATCTTCTGAGATCTTCTTCTATTTCTTTCTTCAGAGACTTGAAGTTCTTGTCATACAGATCTTTCACTTGCTTGGTTAGAGTCACACCAAGGTATGTAATATTACTTGTGACTATTGTGAAGGGTGTCGTTTCCCTAATTTCTTTCTCAGCCTGCTTATCCTTTGAATAGAGGAAGGCTACTGATTTGTTTGAGTTAATTTTATAACTAGCCAGTTTTCTGAAGTTGTTTGTCAGAGAGTTCCCTGGTGGAATTTTGGGGGTCACTTAAGTATACTATCATATCATCTGCAAATAGTGATATTTTGACTTCTTCCTTTCCAATTTGTATCCTGTTGACCTCCTTTTGTTGTCTAATTGTTCTGAATAGGACTTCGAGTACTATGTTGAATAGGTAGGAAGAGAGTGGGCAGCCTTGTTTAGTCCCTGATTTTAGTGGGATTGCTTCAAGTTTCTCTCCATTTAGTTTGATGTTGGCTACTGGTTTGCTGTATATTGCTTTTACTATGTTTAGGTATGGGCCTTGAATTCCTGATCTTTCCAAGAATTTTAACATGAAGGGGTGCTGAACTTAGTCAAATGTTTCTCAGTATTTAATGAGATGATCATGTGGTTTTTTTCTTTGAGTTGTTTATATAGCAGATTACTTTGATGGATTTCCATATATACTGAACCATCCTGCATCCCTGGGATGAAACCTACTTGATCATGATGAATGATTATTTTGATGTGTTCTTGAATTTGGTTGGCAAGAATTTAATTGAGTATTTTTGCATCAATATTCACAAGGGAAATTGATCTGAAGTTCTTTTTCTTTGTTGGGTCTTTGTTTGGTTGAGCTCAAGTTCAAGTGGATCAAGTACCTCCACACAAAACCAGATACACTGAAACTAATAGAAGGGAAAGTAGGGAAGAGCCTCAAATACATGGGCACAGAAAAAAAGTCCCTGAACAGAACACCAATAGCTTATGCTCTAAGATCAATAATTGGCAAATGGGACCTCATAATATTGCAAAGCTTCTGTAAGGCAAAGGACACTGTCAATAGGACAAAATGGCAACCAACTGATTGGGAAAAGATCTTTACCAACCCTACATCCAAAGATGGCTAATATCCAATATATACAAAAACCTCAAGAAATTAGACACCAGACAATCAAATAACCCTATTATAAAATGGGGTACAGAGCTAAACAAAGAATTCTCAACTGAGGAATATCAAATGGTCAAGAAGCACCTAAAGAAATGTTCAACATCCTTAGATATCAGGGAAATGCAAATCAAAACAACCCTGAGATTCCACCTCACTCCAGTCAGAATGGCTAAGATCAAAAACTCAGGTGACAACAGATGCTGGCAAGGATGTGAAGAAAGAGGAACACTCCTCCATTGTAGGTGCGATTGCAAGCTGGTACAACCACTGTGGAAATCACTCTGGCAGTTCCTCAGAAAATTGGACATCATACTACCTGAGGTCCCAGCTATACCACTCCTGGGTATATACCCAAAAGATTCTCCAACATATAACAAGGCTACATGCTCCACTATGTTCATAGTAGCCTTATTTATAATAGACAGAAGCTGGAACGAACCCAGATGTCCTTCAACAGAGGAATGGATACAGAAAATGTGTTACATTTACACAATGTAGTAGTACTCAGCTATTAAAAACAATGAAATCATGAAATTCTTAGGCAAATGGATGGAACTAGAAAATAACATCTTGAGTGAGGTGGTTACCAGTCACCAAAGAACACATATGGTAGGCACTCGCTGATAAGTGGATATTAGCCCAAAAGCTTGGAATACCCAAAGTACAATTCACAGACCACCTGAAGCCCAAGAAAAAGGAAGACAATGAAAAAATTATTATGGGGTGCTTCAGTCCTTCTCAGAAGGGATAACAAAATACTCATGGGAGCAAATATGAAGACAAAATGTGGAGCAGAGCCTGAAGGAAAGGCCATCCAGAGACTGCTCCACCTGGGGATACATCCCATATACAGTCAACAAAATCAGACGCTATTGTGGATGCCAAGAAGTGCATGCTGACAGGAGCCTGATACAGCTGTCTCCTGAGGGGCTCTGCCAGAGCCTGACGTATATTGAGGCAGATGCTCACAGCCATCAATTGAACTGATCACAGAATCCCCAATGGAGGAGTTAGAGAAAGGACTGAAGGAGCTGAAGGGGTTTGCAACCCCATAGGAGGAACAACAATATGAACCAAGCAGAGCTCCCAGGGTCTGAACCACCAACCAAGGAATGCACATGGAGGGACCCATGGCTCTAGCCGTATATGAAGTAGAGGATAGCTTTGTCAGGTATCAGTGGGAGACAAGGCCTTTGGGGAACGCAAGGGTGGGGAAGCAGGAGTGGGTGGGAGGGTGGGGGCACGCCCTCATAGAAGCAGGCGGAAGCAGGATGGGATAGGGAGTTTCTAGGGGTGAAATCTGGAGAGGGGATAACATTTGAAATGTAAATAAGTAAAATAGTCAATAAAAAAAGATACCTAACTTAGAAAAATGAAAGGATAGTCAGGCACAGAACTGGATGAGAATACTAATAGCATCATGGTTCATAACATCCTCAAGGTAGGAACCATCTACCTGTGCATCAGCTGATATTAAAGATTGGCATCTATGTACAAAGGAATAATGCTCAGTAGGAGACAGGGAAGATGTGATAGCTATCATGACATGGAAATCTGTCAATTCAAGTTCTTATAATAAGATGTGTAGACTGAGTGGTTCAAACTATAGACATTTCTTCTCCATAGTCCAAGAAAAGAGCATGGTAGATTCCATGTGTGAGGATGACCGTTTTCCTGGTTGGTAGAGAACCATCTTCTCAAATCCTAGCATAGCATGAAGAACACAGTTTTAGTCCTTTTCTCTCATAAAAAGTCTAAGATTTATGGTGCTCTGGGTATCTGTGGATCATTTTGTACTGCCTTTCATTTTCCTCATTTAGATTTCTCGCAGTGTTGCTGCTAGATCAGGTGGTAGAGTCCAACTATTTTAGAAAGCCACCTCAAGTAGTTAATTGCTTCCCCAGAGGTCTCTCCTCCCATTATCATTCTCCTGGAGTTTGGAGTGTCAGCACAGTGAGGTTAGGAGAGAGGATATTTAGTCCACTACAGGGAATTAACCTTGGAAGATCTGGAATATACCAGATGCAAACGGCTGCATGGTCAGTGCTTCCAGCTCAGTGAACTGACTAGAGAAAGCAGCCTCACGGAGGAACAAAGCCGTGGTTGGCTGGCTGGAGCCAGGCTAAGTGGAGCTTGTGAGACCGGGCCCTGGTAGTCACTGCGTGTGCTTGTTACAGATGGGACTGAGAGAAAATTTTGAGCAGTTCTAAAACTGCTAATAATCACAAAACTATAAATCACTGAATTATATATTTGCAGTGGATAAAATGTATCTACTATTAATATTAAATCTTATATTGTGTATTTTTAAAAATTTTTAGCAATCCACAAGGCCTGGGAGAGACCAAAGTCTCCAGAGAAGCCAGGCTTTGTATATTTGGATAAAAGTAATTCTTTTCCTTTCTCATCGTCTGACTTGATTAACTCTGTTTGCAGAGAAACAAGTTTATGGGAATTTTAAATGCTTAGTTCCCTAGAGGATTTTTTGCATTTTCTGCTGTCCCTGGAGGAGATATCTAAATAACATGTGTGAATTTCATTAACTAATGAAAACTGAAGAATTTTTAAACCGCACTTCCGGCATAACTTATCAGCCATTTGGTATTTTCGCCATAGTCTCTCTTCTCAACAGGTACTCACGTTCTGAAACATCCACACAGTGACTATGGGACCACAAGGCACTTGTGAATTCTTTTAGCTAAGAACCATGCAGAGGGTACAAAAGACAGGGCTGGAGGCAAGGCTCAGTGCTGTGGGGCTTGCTCCAGTTCTCGAGACTCTGCATTCTCTTTTCTCAACGTGGAAAATGGACAGCAAACATGCCTGCAGTAGTCAGAGGCAGCAACTCCAGGTACAGCCCTTTTACCTCCACTAAATCCCAAGTTGTTATATAGTAATTCTTTAGAGCTTAATTATACAGATTCCCTATTTAATTGATTATCTTGAGTATTCGTTCCTTTTCAGTTCAATTTGACAGACTTCTCTTTTTCAGACACAGTCTCACTGTTTGCCTACTGGCGAAACTGAAACATGCTGTGTGGATCAGGCTAGTCTTGTACTGAAAAGGAATCTGCCTGTCTCTGTGTCCTGAGGGCTGAGACTAAAGATGTATACAATCATGTCCATCCGATATGAAAGATTTCATTTCATATCAACATATAAATTTGTATTAATTCTATTCATTAAGGGACCAAAACAATTGTTACAGAGAAGTAGAGAGTCAAGTCAATTTCGTACACATATAGAAAAGTGATTGGATTATCTTAAAATTATACTCAAAACAAAAATGAAACAGAGATTAGTTAGATCAGAAAAGTGATCAGGCTACTTTCTGTCTTGTTATTAATGATTAGCATTGCAGGCATTTGATATCTTTAGTCTTCTCTTCTTCATACATTGAATGGAGTTAGTAATAATGTAATAGTTACAATGGTGCTGTTGTGCTGAAGGAAAGAAAAGAAAATGAACATGTAGCCAATTTTAACATCTCAGGTTCTGCAGCAAATGACAGGATCTTTACATGAATAAGTTCCATTTCCCTGTCTTAAAGTCCCAAACTTAGGGTCTCAGGTCCATAAACCATGAACATGAACTGAGGATCGCAGGAGAGCTCAGGGATGAATCACTGCCTCCTTCTGTCTCACTTGATTGCAATCAGGGAACGCTTCACTGTTGTAACTCATCTACTGTATGTTTAATATCTCAGACCCTTATCTCAGACCCTTTGTGAGCTTGCTCTAACTGCTATAGAGCAATGGGAGAGTTGGACATTCTTTTGCCATTTCTGTGTCACTTCACAAGCTGCTCCCTGGGTAAATTTCCACCATGAGTTCAGCATTGTCACAGAGACAGCTGTTTAGAGACCTAGGTCTAAATAATGTCAGAGCATTTAGAACAGCTTAGCTCCCTGGGTCCAGTTAGGAAACAGATAGCCAATTTAATTTTCTCAGACATGGGAGTTCTTTAAGGTTACCTCACCCCATGCATATACCTGTATACATGGATATTTGGCTCTCCTCGTTCCCATGTGCACAAGCAAGCAGACTGTCTTCTCATATCCAGTCAAACCCAACCCTGTCAAATGGTGAATGTTATATTTGCATGCAATATGTAAATGCATTATTTGGACACCGAACTTCAGATTATCCCAAGAGGAAGTCCTTTTCTACTCCATGCATCTCTCTGTGAGAAGGTACAAATGCATTATCAAGAAAGAAAACATCTAAAGATGAAGATTAGGCCCACAGACTTTCTTTTTCTTTTTGACAAGATCTCATTATGTAGCCCAGGCTGTCTTCTCACTCACATTCTTCCTGCATCAGTATTCCCAGTGATGGGATTATAGTCAGTGTTTAGTAACCACAGGTTTAGCAATTCCACTGACTTTTTAATATGTTACCTTGCTTAGGTCAAGTCTCAACAGATACCCATCAGGCAAGCACAAAACCCAGGTGAGCAAATCCAAGTTCCCTTCTCTAGCTCCAGCCCAATTTCACATTAACTTCCTTCTACATGTGGGCATAAGCACAATACCCACAAATGCTATGTATATTCCTTTAGATGTTTTCAGGAATAGTAATAACACCATATGTCACTAAACATTTATATGTTTGTGTTGTATTTTTTTCCCAGCAGTAGTTTATCTTTAAGATCTCACTTGGTCCTCTTCAAAGATACATCCCTGGACTTAAGCTCTCTCGTGACTGATGGATGTGGTTGGTGTTGTGTGGGCATTGTAAAAACAGAAAGGGTTTCCAGTCTGAAAGTCAAGTACTAGTCATGTATATTTTACTTCTATGTAATACCTATGATATTGTTTGAAAATGTACCTGACCATGCATGGTCAGAGCAGACATGGAACTGTGTGTCATGTAGAAATTTATCTTCACAGATTTCTAGAAATTCAAGCCACAGACTCTAGAGACCAGGGAGGGGACCACCCAGAGTCCGTGTTGTGGTTATCTCAGGAAAAAAATAGACAGATAGCTTAGTCATCCTACAAAAGTTTAAGATTTTATCCTTTGGATACATATTTAAGGCTGTGTACTGGGACAGTGGTTCTCAGAAGCCACAATATTGCCCCAATATTTCTGGAGTATTAGCATGGAGTGTACTGTCTGATAAAGCACCTAGTCAAACATGGAGTGTTGGCATACACTTGTAAACCCAACACTTAAGAAATAGGATAATCACAAGTTTGAGATTAAACCAGGCTCAAACAAACAGATAGGGGTTTGGGTTTTATATACCAAAGTATGCATGTGAGTAGTTTGCTTTCTTTGGGACTTAACTAATACTATGTGTGACAGTATCAAAGCATCAATACTGGTCTTAATTAATTCACTGAACACTTGGAACTTCTGTTTCCTTGACCACACAATGAAGGGATTGTATGAAATAACCTTTAATGTCTCTTAACACACTCTGGTTCTAAAGAAAAGACTTCTTGGCTCCAATGTTACATGCTTCAAGATTTATTTTTATGATGATGAATAGTAGCCATAGTTAACAGAGACTCCCAATTTGGAGAGTAATGTTTATGTCTGGGACAACCATTGTTTTCTTAAAAAGAGATAAGCTGACAGCTTTACAACCAAAGCACTTAGTGTCATTTACACACTTCTTCCTTAATGGGATTATAACAGATAAGAGGAGTACATTATCTAGAAAATCCTGGGAAGCCTAGGGAATGAGGAAGATGTCTGACAGATGTCATTAAAAATGATGAGGAGGAAAACCAGTTTGATTTGAGTCCCAGCCCAACCCAGGCTCCAGGAGACCCTGCCAAAAGGAAGAAAGAAAGAAAGAAAGAGAGAGAGAGAAAGGATGGAAGGAAGAAAGGAAGAAAGGGAGGAAGAAGGATGGATGGAGAGGAAGAAAGAATGAGTAAGGAAAGTAAGCTTAGAGCTTAGAAGACAACAATGAAGATATAAATTGCTTTATGTGAATAAACCATCAGACATAGAAGAGGAAAAGAAGTTAATACTGACCTGGAGAAGAAAAATCTTCCTTCTTCCTTGTCTAAGTGGAAACAGTCCCCTGCCTCTGGTAGTGTGTGCCTATAATTCCAGTACTCAGGAGACTGCAACAGGCAGAGCCTGAGTTGGAGACCAGCATAGTTATGTAGTGAAGCCCCGTCTCAAAAACACAAAACAAAACAAAATACTAACAAAATCAAAAGGAAAATAGATGTGTAAATAGCCTGGATAAATATTAATTTGAACAAATTATAAGTCTGTAGGCTCAGAGGTGGATGACAAGTTATCCCATAAACCCAAGGCACGTGTGGTCATCAGTTACTATCACAGAGGCCTGGCTATTCCAGCCACTTGTTTAGATTCAGCTACTTGTCTGGGTTGCTGATGGGGGAAGGTCTTAGAGTCAAAGAGATGAAGGTTAGATTGTCAGACAGGTATCTGCATTAGGCAACCATTGGCGATCTTGGCAGAAACTGGGGAAAACCACAGATTGTGAGTCATACAGAGAGTTTCAGTGATAGATAAACAGTGTAAATTATGAACACATGAGCTTTTGTTCAATCCACAGTTCAAACAGTGTTATTACTAGATGAGATTTCACTTAATCTTCATAGCTGATGAGGTAGACATGACTAGTCATGTAATTTTATAGTCAAAGTGAGATTTAAATCAGGATTCGTCACACCGAAGCACTTGGCCTGTGGGTGATGCAGTTGGCCCTCATTCCCTGAGTATTGATCTCAAGTTCTTTCCAGGATAACACACTCTCATTGTTGTAATATGATTTTATCCCTTGGAAGCACACATGCATTTGACACCAAGACTATGATGCTTAACAATAAATATAATAATGTGAAGTGTGAAATTAGATAAGTGACTCTTTCCCAGGTGCCATGGGTTGAAAAGAAGACGGTATTCCCCTCAGCTTGTGCCAAAGACAACAAAAGGCCTATGCATATACATCAGGCAACACTCTCCTCAGTTGCTCAATGGTAAATGTAGGAGCTTCTTGACCTATTATTTATCTATTTACTATTATTGTTTCTCTTCTGTTTCGGTATTTTAATAGGGACTTCTGTACCCCAGGTTGGCTTCAAACTCACTATGTAGTTAAGGCTTGCCTTGAATGCCTGATTCTCATGCCTGTGCCTCCTGAGAGCTGGGATTACAGGTGCACATCATTACTTGTGTCTTGACATATGTAATTGACCTCAGAGCTGGGAAAGAGTATTAGGTAAATGGGGTCAGGAAGTAGGGTTCAGAGTATACATCTCGGTATTTAAAGTGACCAGAGAAAGGTGGCAACATCGTGTTTTATTGTTTATATCTGTCCTATGATTGTCATCAATGACATCTTATCAATGACAAAGTTGTCAACAATTATTCAAAGAAAATCTTTTAAAAGTACTAATCTCTTTGGATACAGACCCAGAGTACCTGTTATTAGGCAACATTAAAATCATTCATTTTTTTTCTGTTTGACCCAACAAAGTTATTAAGCAAAAAATGAACAATCAAACAAACAACCCAGCATCAATAACAAGCAGAAAATAGGATTAAATCCTTTATTCCCTTTTCCTTAGATGCCTTTCCTCTAGATTCTTCTTGAGAGTGAAGGGACAGGATTCAACAAGTTCATTTTTGGGTTGGGATTCACTTCTAGTCACAGAGCCTAGAAAATGGCAGTTGCTCAGCAATTGTAAATAAGCTATACTTAGCTTAATCTGTCCTTGAAGAAATACCCAGAAGGAGAAAAACACAGTGTAACAATGGTAACTTCAAATATTGAAAACCATTGTCAGAGAGATTGAAAATGGAGAAGAAATGAGCTCAAGAATTCGAAGGGACAATACCCTTGAATACGGACAGGAACAGACATTGGAGGGCTCAGGGCAGGGTTTTTCTTGTAAGATGCCCAGTGGAAAGACTGCCATGCTTGTCCTCTGAAAGACTCCACCCAGCAGCTGACTCAGACAGATGCAGACACCCACAGCCAAACAGCTGATGGAGCTTGGAGACTTTCATGGAAGAAAAAGGGAAAGGATTATGGGCCCTGAAGGGCATAGGAACTTCACAGGAAGACCAACAGAGTCAAGTAACCTGGACCCGTGGGGCTCTCAAAGACTGAACCACTAACCAAAGAACACCTACAGGCTGGACCTAGGCCTCCCTGCACATATATAACAGATGTGTAGCTTGGTCATCATGTGGGTCCTGAACAACTGGAGGGGGCTATCCCAAAAGCTGTTGCATGCCCTTTCTTCTAGTTGTGCTGCCTTGTCTGGCCTCAGTGGAAGAAGATGTGCCTAACCCCACAGAGACTTGGTGTGCCAGGGTGGGGGGGGACACCTAGGGGTATTCCCATCCACTCAGGGGAGAAGGGAAGAGAGAGGGGGAACAATTGTGACCAGGAGAAGGGCAGTGAGTGGGATGTAAAGTGAATACATTAAAAAAAAAGACTCCCAGGCTTTTGGATAAAACAGGATCACAGGAGAGAAGTTAGGAGAAAATTAGAGAATAGCAAATATAAAATGAAAAGCGAAATGCTGAGCACAGTATTTCCATTTTAGACATCATGATAAGGATGTTTAGTGCAGGCAATGATGCCTTCTGAGGTCACTTGTTTTACTAGTGTGTGGGTATGGGTGGGAATGGGGAAGCAGACTAGAACTGAACTATATTCAGGTGCCACCTAGATAAGCTGATATAATGACACTCTTCTCCCTGCCTACTGTAGCATTCACCCTGCTCACAGGATCAAAGGTGAGAAAGAACTTTGATATCAAGAGCAGTTACATAAAACAACTCAGTGGGGAACAGGAGAGATGGCCTGGTGAGTAGGAATATTTGTACACAGACAAACGGATCATGAAACCATCTATGTGGAAAAGCGGGGCATTGTCATGTGAACCTGTAACCATAGCTCTGTGAAAATTAGAGGCAGGAGGATCCCTGGGACTTGCTGACTACTAGTTAATTTCTGGGTCCAAACAGATCCTGTCTCTCAGGAACAAGGTGACAAGAGAGAAAGCAAAATGTCTAAGGCTCTGGCCTCTGCAAGTGCTCACAGGCACACATATTCCCACATCTGTGCACACATACACACACACACACACACACACAAAGGCTCAACAGTGAGTGTGATTCCAGTACTCTATTAATACAGTTACTGTCACTGGAGCAAACTTAGAAGCGGGGGCATCGATACAATATAAGAGTGAAAACTGTGGTAGTGATGGTGGCCCTCAGAGTATCAGGACTTCCCATCTCAGCTCCACAGTGTGTAAAACAGAGACAACGACTTGATACCAAAGTCAGAATCCCAGAATACTTACTTTATAGAAAGTCCAAACAAACAGAAGCCATCCTAAGCCCTCCAGTGACATACTATCTAAGAACCAGAATAAATACTGACAGATGTACTGACACTCAAGAATTCATGTTCTGTTATCAAGATAACTATCACATTAACTTTGTGGACATGTGTTGAGAAACTGTCTCAGGAAGAACATGCTGTGGACTCAACAGGAAATTCTGATTACTCCACCTCACCCTGAAAACATAAACCAGCTTCCATCACTAACCATGTCAACCTGATCGACTACTGACAAGCAGCAAGGGCTGGTGAGCTAGCTACCTCTGCTGAGCAAAGTAAGCTGGTTTTGTATGGACTTCTTTGTTCAAGGAGCTTATCTCCCTGGAGACTATAATTTAAGAAAGACTCATGTTCTAATCTCTTGAGGAAAGTCATCAAATGATTGGATGAAAATTATCGTTTTACCCCATAAGTATGTAAAGATTTACCAAGAAGAAATATGATGGAATGTTTTTGAAGTAGGTATTCTCCCCTTTGGTCTTCCCATTTTCTTTTTTTTTATACAAGCTAGTAGCTGTTTTTATTTATCATTCTGCTAAAGACCAAAAAGTCTTGTGAGTCCTCTGATCTTGTCCAGAATGTGGTAGAAAGAATCAAAAAAGATGTAAAATAGTTGGGAAGTTTACAGAGTGAAAAGTCAGGTGACTCTCATCCCTTTAACTAGAAAAGATACTTCCCCAGGTGAAGAGAAGGGGAGACAGAAGGAAGTTGCTGGAAACACAGTGATCTGGGTCTTAGAAACAGCACCTTCCTTCTACATCTCTTATATGAACTAGGTATGATATTAATTTTGTTAACTTGATTAGATTATGGAACATCTATTTATGAGGCATGTGCTTGGGTGTATAGATAAGGACTTTTCAACAGAGGATTAACTGGGGAATGAAAATCAGCCATGAATACAAGGGACACAAATCCCACATGCTGGGGTCACCCACTGAATGAAAAGAGACAAAGGAGAGGCCCAGCTGGCCATATGCATTCCATTTCCTCTGATTCCTCATCTGCCCAGATGTGACCAAGGATCCAGGGCTTCTGCCACCACAGCCACATGCCACTCCTTCCATCTTGTTTTCCCCACTGCAACAGATTATCCCTCAAATCATTCCTTCCTCCCTTATGTCATGTCTTGTCAGTTATTTGGTTACTGTATGAGAAAAGTAACTAACACACTCAGGAAGGTCCAAGTCAACAAGGGCATGGACAGTGAAAAATGTACCAATCTTTTAAAACAAAACCTGGAAAACACAAGAATATCCTAAAAGGGAAATGTTGCCTTAGAGTATCCAAGCAGGAGGTCCATAGACAGACTTCAAGATATTGCTGAAAAGCTACACTTAAATTCCTGTGCCTATGTGTATCTGAAGGATGGACTGAAAGACTCTAAGATCTAAAGAGAAGCCACTATAGAGAGAACCAACGGGCACCACAGTAGCGGCCAGTATGGACAGATGAAGTCCAAATAGCATCTTCACAGTGCAGGTTACACTTCTGGAAACTGACCATTAAATATTCTATTCCAATTTGGGAGGGAGAGAGAACACGTATACAGGTTTGAAGTCCAATGTGAGTCATAAAAGTTAATTCTTCTGAGTTGGAGGATTTAGATTCATATCAACTAAACTTCTGTCCAGGCCATTCCATACCCCTTTGCATTCATTCATGTTTAGATACATATATTGAGGCCCGCACTGTCTGTACATGACTCTTCTGGCTTCAGTGGTCACTCAGCCAAAAAAAAGTTATGGCAGAGAACATTCAAGTTTCTAGGGCCACTTACTCCAGAGGCTCCGTCTCCAGGGACAAAATTGATGATGTTTTTAACCTCAAGGGTCTTATGGGTTAGCCCATGGGATGGACAGTATTTAAACCTCAATGGTTTGCATGCTGTAAGTGATAAAGACGATGAAAAACATGCATCAAGGCCAGGGAAATAGTTGGGGCTTTTGGTAGTTTTAAATGTGGTGTTTTCTCAACGATGCTATCTAAGCAAATAACTGCAAGCCGTGTTCTCTGAAGCACCGGCTGCAGTTTCAGTGTACTAAAGCCATTTTTCTTAAGGAATCAAGTGAGGAAAGAGAATTTATACAGGCGGTATAACTAAAGCAAGCCTTTCAAACATCTTATTAATAGACTACAAATGAAAAGAAATAGAAGGCATCACAGAGAGATAAGCACAGAATTTACTTATATTAATTCAAATCCAAATATGCATACTTCTGAACTCGTGAAGTGGAAGAACATCAGGAAACAAAACTGTCACCACCAGGTCTGAGCTATGTTACCTTGACCAAGTTCTTTAATCTCTCTCTCTCTCTCTCTCTCTCTCTCTTATTTTAGATTTTCTTTATTGAGAAACCAAAGACTTGGATACATCAAAACTAATTTCTTGGTGAAGAAAAAAAAAATCAAACCCGCAACAGGAAAAATAAAATCAATACTGTCTGAGTCACAACAGAACTCAGAGAATATCTCATAATTGAAAATTTCTAGGTGCTTCATAGTTTATCTTTTGATTCAAAATGACCTATTAAATTTTCACCTTGTTATTCTTGGTGCTGAGGTCCACAGATAAACTAGGAAGTCTTCAGACCTTAGCTGAATCCCATAAGGGTCATTAGGCTGTTGACTTCTCCTCTTCCTTATCTAAGAGGAACTATGTCCACTTTCTGGGTGGCTTCTTTCTTGACATGATGAGCCTGCTGGATTACCACAGCTTCATCCACCTTGGAAACAGAAAGATGTGGAGCAGCCCAGAGCTGCCAGGTTCCAGCTCCATTCCTATAATCTTTCCATTGAGATTTGAACACATTGTATGGCTAAGTGGGAAAAAGCACTCCCCAGCAGCTGCCCCTGCTCCTTGGTGAATGTGAAGCTAACATGGAAGCAGTCAGGGACACTTTTCTGAGCCTTACCTTCTATATATAAAAGAAGGTTAGAAGATACATTAGATTATCATTCCTTAAAATAGTATGACAAATGACAACCATTAAAAATTACCTTCAGGTGTGCCTGAATTGCAACTCAGATAGGAACAGTGCGTGGGAGAGATGGCTTAGTGAGTAAAAGCACTTATGCAAACATGATGACCTGAGTTTAATCACCAAAACCCATGCCAAAGTCAGATGCAGTGACACATTTGCCCAGCTCTCCTAGAGCAAGATGGGAGGCATGGACAGGAGAGTTGCTTGAAGCTTATTGGCCAGTTGTCCTAAAATTCATAGTGGTGGCAGAAACAGGACAGACAGATTCTGACCTTTGCATTACATGCCTGCCTACACTTGCACAGAGACACACAAGCACACGCAAGAATCTAAAGAGTAAGTGGGAAGGAACGGGCTGTATATTAATGAGATTTCAGGGCCTTGTGAGCTCAGTGAACATAGGATTATAATTTCAGGGATCCTCAGTGTTCCTTCAAAACCTCCACTGGCTTCCCTTCCATGGTACTTTCTTGTCTTCCCTCCCTGATAGAGGAAACAGCCTGTCTGTTCCCTAAAAACTCAGTACTCAGGGCACTTGTCCCCAATGTCATACTCTCAAACAGGCCTCTGTCTTTTACTATCATTTGTGGTTGCTAATGCAGTGACTGTGACTCTCTCTCTTTCTCCCCACCCTTTGTAACTTACTTCACTTATAGGCCCTACCTTCTTATCAGGCTCTCTAGAGCTTCCCAGTAGATTCTTCGCAAATTGCATGACTGTTGAAGAATGGCTGCTGTTTCCAGGAATTTTGCAATAACTCTGGGCATTTGAAAGCCAGATATCATATATTCCCTGCCCTGTCTCCAAGGGCACTTGTTATTCCCTCCTCATAACCTGAGTTCCAGCCACTGTAATCACTTTCTGCACTCTATCACAAGAGTGTTCCCAGGTTCACCTCTTCTCAGTGACTGAGTCCACCAAAGGCTGAGTGTAGTCTCCCAGAGAGTCTCAACTGCAGGGCTTGATACAAATGGAGAGTTTCTGGCTTCTCACCAGCAGGCAAAGAAATAACCCCCTACCAGATTAGTGAACACACATGGCATCCCTTGGCCCTTCACTGAGCAATGCTAATGACTTAATACCTATTGAGATTTTGTCTGTATTCTTCTGTAGGTAAGCTTTGGTTAGAGAATGTGAGCTCTAAGTGATGAAGAAACTTATGAAGACAGGTCAGGTGATGTCTGTGGGGAAAGAAATGTGTTACAGGTGGGCACTTTTAGCTTTCCCAACGCATACATGTAGACATGTTTTCTTCTGCCTTTCTATAAACGAGTTTTGTCTTGGGGAGAGAAGGGGAAAGAGCTTTGCCGGCTTTAAGGCACCCCTGAAAAGGGCATGCTTTTAATGAGCTGTTTCCTGGAGACTCTCTGAAATAGAATCCTCTGGATGCTGAGATTTTCCCAGAATGGTACCCTGAGAAGCTGATTAGACTTTTTCTCCAATAACATCCAAAACCAACAATTAATTTTTCTAAGAACAGATTCAAACCGCAATGTTTGTAAATGGCATCAGAAGAAACCATGCGGGCTACAAGCAAGAATATTTTCCTCCACGAGGAATGAAACT
This sequence comes from Tokudaia tokunoshimensis, assembly GCA_036184795.1. Taxonomy (NCBI): domain Eukaryota; kingdom Metazoa; phylum Chordata; class Mammalia; order Rodentia; family Muridae; genus Tokudaia; species Tokudaia tokunoshimensis. Next base: position 25,284,271 of record BTHU01000013.1, on the reverse strand, counting down.
TGCTTGTCTCCTAGCTCTTCTGAGATAGCGCAGGGCAGATGGGAACACAGCCACTGAGACCAGTGGTCCCCAGCACTGCTCTTCCCTTGGGAACGCTCTCTTTTAAGGTACCATGGGGATCAGTTGTTGAGGCCAGCCTGAGGTCCTCATGTCATGTCTGAAAGAGGAAACAACAAAATCTTCATGGGAAAATGATGAGAAAATGAAAATAGCCTAAATATACACAAGTATTATCTAGCACTCTGGGGAGAGAGAGGGGAAGTATAGCCTAAAAAGGGTGGGGGTGTGGAAGCAAGATAATGGAAAAAGGCAACAAAAAACTGAGTTGAATGTTTAGTTCCAGCTGTGAGAAGAATATGTCCGTTCTTGCCCCTTGCTCCCCAGATACATTGTCTGAGGTATTTTCTAATAATGTTCAGATTCTGAGGTGATAAATCATTTTATTGAAAATAAAATGTATTTTTATAACAGAAAAAAAACTGAATATACAGTAGCATTGAAATTGGGAACATTTTTGCCCTTTGGTTCTGATCAGGACCTGAGGATGTCTACTTAACTCTACCTCACTCATTGTTCAGCCTCTTCACTCAATATTTACCTTCAAAAGAACAATCTGCTGATGCTAGAGCCCGGGACAGGACTCCTCCTTGACACTGCAGCCTTCTCTAACCTTGGACTGGCTGGTTCTGTGTGTCAATTTGACACAAGCTGGAGTTGCCACAGAGAAAGGAGCCACCCTTGAGGAAATGCCTCCATGAGATCCAGCTGTAAGCCATTTTCTCATTTAGTCATCAAAGGTGGAAGGTCCCCTTGTGGGTGGTGTCATCCATGGGGTTGGTTGTCCTGGGTTCTACAAGAAAGCAAGCTGACCCCAAAAACTCCACCAGAGAATTCCTACAGCTGATAAACAACTTCAGCCAAGTGGCCGGATATAAAATTAACTCAAACAAATTAGTAAACTCAAAGGATATACTTTGGGTATACTTCCTATACTCAAAGGATAAACAGGCTAAGAAAGAAATTATGGAAATGATACCCTTCACAGTAGTCACAAACAATATAAAGTATCATGGTGTGACCCTAACCAAACAAGTGAAAGAACTGTATGACAAAAACTTCAAGTCTCTGAAGAAAGAAATCAAAGAAGACCTCAGAAGAAGGAAAGATCTCCCACGCTCATGGATTGGTAGGATTAATATAGTAAAAATGGCCATCTTGCCAAAAGCAATCTACAAATTCAGTGTAATTCCCATCAAAATTCCAACTAAATTCTTCATAGAGTTAGAAAGAGCAATTCAAAAATTCATCTGGAATCACAAAAAACCCAGAATAGCTAAACTATTCTCAACAATAAAAGAACTTCTGGGGGAATCAGTATCCTGGACCTCAAGCAGTACTACAGAGCAATAGTGATAAAAACTGCATGGTATTGGAATAGTGACAGGCAGGTAGATCAGTGGAATAGAATTGAAGACCCAGAAATGAACCCACACACCTATGGTCACTTGATCTTTGACAAAGGAGCTAAAACCATTCAGTAGGAAAAAGATAGCCTTTTCAACAAATGGTGCTGGTTCAACTGGCAGTTAGCTTGCAGAAGAATGCAAATCAATCCATTCTTATCTCCTTGTATAAAGCTCAAGTCCAAGTGGATCAAGAACCTCCACAAAAAACCAGACACACTGAAACTAATAGAAAAGAAAGTAGGGAAGAGCCTTGAGCACATGGGCACAGGGGAAATTTTCCTGAACAGAACACCAGTAGCCAATGCTCTAAGATCAAGAATTGACAAATGGGACCTCATAAAATTACAAAGTTTCTGTAAAGCAAAGGATACTGTCAATAGGACAAAATGGAAACCAACTGATTGGGAAAAGATTTTTACCAACCCTACATCCAACAGAGGGCTAATATCCAATATATACAAAGAACTCAAAATATTAGACTCCAGAGAACCAAATAATCCTATTAAAAATGGGATACAGAGCTAAACAAAGAATTTCAACTGAGGAATATTAAATGACTGAGAAGCACCTAAAGAAATGTTCAATATCCTTAGTCATCAGGGAAATGCAAATCCAAACAACCTTGAGATTTCACCTCACACCAGTCAGAATGGCTAAGGTCAAGAACTCAGCAGACAGCAGGTGTTGGTGAGGATGTGGAGAAAGAAGAACACTCCTCCACTGCTGGTGAGATGGCAAGCTGATACAACCACTCTAGAAATCATTTTGGCGGTTCCTCAGAAAATTGGGCATAATACTACTGGAGGACCCTGCTCTACCACTCCTGGGCATATACCCTGAAGATTCTCCAGCATGTAATAAGGACACATGTTCCACTATGTTCATTGTAGCCTTGTTTATAATAGACAGAAGCTGAAAAGAACCCAGATGTTCCTCAACAGAAAAATGGATACAGAAAATATGGCACATTTACACAATGGAATATTACTCAGCTATTAAAAACAATGAATTCATGAAATTCTTAGGCAAATTCTTGGAACTAGAAAATATCATCCTGAGTGAGGTAACCCAATCACAAAAAAACACACAAGGTATGCACTCACTGATAAGTGGATATTAGCCCAGATGCTTGGAATACCCAGGATACAATTCACAGACCAAATGAAGCTCAAGAAGAAGGAAGAACAAAGTATGGATACTCTGGTCCTTCTTAGAAGGGGGAACAAAATACCCACAGGAGGAGATACAGAGACAAAATGTGGAGCAGAGACTGAGGGAAAGACTATCCAGAGACTGCCCCTCCTAGGGATCCATCCCATATACAGTTACCAAACCCATACACTATTGTGGATGCCAACAAGTGCTTGCTGACAGGAGCCTGATATAGCTGTTTTCTGAGAGGCTCTGCCAGTGCCTGACAAATACAGAGGGGGCACTCTCAGTCAACCACTGAACTGAGCACAGGGTCCCCAATGGAGGAGCTAGAGAAAGGACCCAAGGACCTGAAGGGGTTTGCAGCACCATAGAGGAGCAACAATTTGAACCACCCAGTATCCCCAGAGCTCCCAGGGACTAAACCACCAACCAAAGAGTACACAAGGAGGGATCCATGGCTCCAGCTGCATATGCACCAGAGGACGGCCTTGTTGGACATCAAAGGAAGGAGAGGCCCTTGGTCCTGAGAAGGTTAGATGGCCCAGAATAGGGGAATGCCAGGACAGGGAAGTGAGGGTGCGTGGATTGGTGAGCAAAGGTAGGGAGGATGGGTTAGGGGATTTTCAGGAGGGGGGGAGCCAGGAATGGGGACAACATTTGAAACGTAAATAAAGAATACATCTAATAATAATTAAAAAATCAAGAAAGTTAAGCAAGCCAGGGGAAGCAAGCCAGTAAGTGACATCCCTCCATGGCCTCTGCATCAGCTCCTGCTTCCTGACCTCATTGAGTTCCAGTCCTGACTTCCTTTAGTGATGAACAGTGATGTGAATGTGTAAGCTGAATAAATCTTTCCCTCCCCAACTTGCTTCTTGGTCAGGATATTTTGAGCAGGAATAGAAACCCTGACTAAGACCAACCTTATCTCCCCCAATGACAAATATTTCTCATGCAGTTTTTCCCACCAGCGAAGGCAGAAATCAGCATTCTCCCTCCCTGCTTTCAGTAGGCCCCATACATGTCTCAGAAACACATCTCGTGACCTTGTCACTTCCATACGCTAGTCTTGAACGCCAGTTCCTTCATGAGAGGGATCCTCAGGATTTATTACAACTCTTGACCCAATGAAAAATGTCAAACATGTGCCGGACTAAGAAGGGAGGGTGGATAGACATAAAGTCCATCCCTCAGCAAGAAGCTATTGGCCACTGACAGCTACTGCAGAGGGAAATCCATTTTTTGAATGTCACTGAGTGCATCAACCACACTCCAGGACAGGCCCTGTGACAGCACAAAACACACTCTATCTTCTGTGCAGGTTTTATTTTGGCATGTTTTTGGTCTTATTGTTATTTTTATTGTTTTTGTTTCTTGCTTGTTTTTGTCTTGTCTTAAAAGAAAGAAAGGGAATATGGAGTTGGGTGGAACACGAAGGTCAGGAGGATTTTGGAAGGGTTGAGGAAAGGAGAAAAAATATGATCAAAATGTATCATTTGAAAAGATTACATAAAATCATTTGAAAGTGCTAAGTAAATGGGAAAGTGAATAAATGATTATATCGAGTCCAGTGAAAGGAAAAGTGGGTGGCTAGTAGATCCCCTTCACATCCTTCCCAAATCTGAGCTGGCTGAATGGTTTAAATATATACGATGCCACTTATTCAATTTATTGAAAGGTCAAGTAAGCACAATAGTAAACCAGTGCTCCAAACTTAGACTGTACATGGGGAAGATACTGTGAGAAGGCAAAAGAGACTGCCTTGTAATATGAAGTACAGAGTCCTCCGCACATATGGAGACAGAGAAGGATACGCCGAGCTGTCAGAAAGACAGTTCACTGTAAACATTTATTTACACTATCTTCATATGAATAGGATCCCTTTTTTACTTGAGAATTTCTAACCATACTGAAATAACCCGAGTGATACAAAGTGCTAAAATAACAGCATAAAGATGCAGAGATGGCAGCACCAATTCCTGTTAGGGATTAATGACAGTATTATACTTTTTATACTCCACAATCATGCTTTAAAAATCACACAAGTAGATCACTGACTTTAATTAAACGTCGAAATGTGTAGTGAAGCTTTGTAATTACAAAAAAGAAATTGTCAAAGAATGCACACATTTAATATTTATTTCACTTTTCTGTCATAGTCCTGGATCCTCCACCAGTGTCACCTGAGGGAAAAACAAATGCAAAATAAATGAAAAACTGAAATCAGAATCATTACTGTTTTCAAGGAGGGAAGCAAGTAAATCTAACAGCCATCAGCAAGGGGAAAGCAAGGAAAATGCTGTGAAAGGAGGGGTGGGTTATTCACCAGAGAACAATGCTTGGACCCAGGCTCAAATCTAAAGAATATCTTTATTGGCCAGCCAGTGACTGCACTAGGTGTTCGAGGCCCAAGTTCAGTCCTGAACTTATCTCAGGATGAGCTTTTAAGTACAAAATCTACATCCTGGGTTGACATACCTCAGCTAATAAGTAAGAACAATTAACCTGAAGGGGAAACAAGGTTAGTACACTTAGGGATTTAACAGATCTGTGGACTTTGATAGATTATTAGGTCTTGGTTCTAATTTTGGCAGGTGTTGCTGCCTCCATCCTGGGTTCCAAGGCCTGAATAGAACTTCCATCATGGTATCAGTTGTGCTAAGGTGTGGAGTCTGGTCCAAAGGAAACAGAAGATTACTAGAAAACTACTCATATTCTCACACCAGCAAAATATGCCCCTGCATGAAGTGGAACAGAAACAGATATTTTTCCTGCCACAGTAATAAAAATACAAGTGCCTTTTTGAGTACCACAAAAAGGAAAATGTGTATGTAATGATAATTCTACTCATCTATTACAGAGTGGACCAGGAACACATCTGTGGATTCTGGGGATGACATCTACTGTAATTCTTTAATTAAGATAATGGACAGTCCAGCAAAACTTTAAAAACAAATGAGCACAGACATACAAGACAAAGCTGAATGAAACTTCTCTTATTGTCTTAGCAACATTTGGATAAAATCAAACGTCAATGCAGTCCACTCTGCCTTGCTGAGACTGTGGTTCAGATCTCAGATTTTGATTGCTTGACCAGATGTGTTCTTGCATGGATCATATTCCTTGATCCTGCATCTTGCATCTTGCTTCACTTGAATGACAAAGATGGTTTTAGTGGTGAGACCACTCTTGGTTTCTGAGTGTGCCTGGGACTGATAACCAATCACTGTCTTTGGAGAAAGGCCTAACCTTTGCTTGTATACGGTCCTGTCATATGTGTGACTGTGTCTGTGTTCTCAGACACTGTCTGTGTTCTCATTCAGTAGTTCAGGTTACTGTCTGATCCTCTCAAGCTCTTCATTCACAACAGCTCCATATACATTATCACTGTTTCATCAAAAGATTTCCCAGTTAGGCACCACAGTGTCTCTAGCCAAAAAGTGGTCAAGGTCACTTTTTCTCTCCTGTGTGTTCAATGTAATTACCCATCAGTCTCCAGGTTTATTTTTCATCTTCCCACAAAGGCTCAATAGTAGTCAGAGCCAGACATTAAATTACTAAATAACTGGATAAGTTTGTATAGAGCCCAAAAGTCTTCAATGGTATTAAGCTTAGGGATCAGTCAAAGGTTGGCTTGCTAAATTTTGCTTTTATTGTCCTTGAAAAACCAGTTTCCAATGGTTCAGTAGAGAATGTTTATCACAGTGCTCTGTATTAGCAACCTCCTGATTAAATTCTGTTTTCATCCGGTCCTGTAGAAATGGTTTCTGGTTCCACAGTTCACTGTCTTGGATTGATCTGCTCCATACCTGGTTAAATGTTTGGATCCAATTAGGCAACTATTTTATTTTTACGTATCAGTGTAATTATGTGTGTGAGCTGTGTGAGCAAGTCTGTACTGGGTGGGAAAGACTCATGTGGAAGCCAAAGAAAGACTTATTCCCTTGAGACAGGGTTGTAACTGGTCTTTGCAAGTTTATGGGTTCCTTTTTACTGTATCTCTTATCCCCCTATGGAAAGAGCCAGAGAAAGAGAGAAAGAGAGAGAGAGAGAGAGAGAGAGAGAGAGAGAGAGAGAGAGAGAGAGAGTGAGTGAGAGAGAGAGCTGAATCTAATTTATTTATTCTTCTTGGTTTTTGGTTTTGGTTTCAGTTTGTTTTATTTTCGAGTACAACTACTAACAAACTACAACCAAGTCCCTACACAGGGTCTCTCACTGAACCTGAAATTCATGATTTGGGTTATGCTAGCTAAGCAAGAAGCTTCCAGAACCCACCTGTCACCACCTCACAATGCTAGAATTACAGGTGCCTGCTATTTTTAATGTGTGTGTGGCGGGGGGAGGGGGTGGAATCTAAGCTCACAGCACAGCACAGCAACCATTCTCACCCACTGGCCATCTCTCCAGCTCCTCAACATGATTTTATGAGCATGTTCCTCCATTCTCATATTCATGGTCTGGAGAAAAGCTTCTGTTTCTAGCCCTATCTCCTCCAGCAGCAGCTATCAGCGTGCTTACAAGTCTCTTCCCTCCATACATGTGCAGAGTTGTTTTATTTCCTAAGCTTAAGACGACAGGTTGGAAGGAAAACGTTTTGAAACTGATTTCCAAATCTCCTAGGAGATGCACTTTTCTTTGTGAAGTTTCCTTTGAGTGAAGATGCTATTACAGTTAATTACAAGTCAGGCCTGGTGGTATTTTTCTTGCTATATGGCTGTGTATTGGCCATTGGCTAATATGTAGAATGTAGTCATCAGCTTCTTTCTTCGTTTTTACTTCTGCCCCCTTTTGTCCCTTAATTCAGGCTTATGTTAAGAAAAAAATGGTGCTATTCTAACTTATTGCTGATCACACATTTTCAGTATGCATTGAGATTCGAACTAAAATGTCAGACAGACCAAATTTCAGAGCACTCTTATACAGAAAATCCAGAGACACAGAGTTTCACTTAAACACTATATTCTAGGAAGAACAGAAAGTATCTGGGGTCTTCATTATTATTGTACTACCAAAGAGGGGAGGGGGAACTTCCCCCAGAGTGACTGGGATACTCAGATCATCGCCTCTGCATGCTATCAATCAGGATCATGGAACACCTTTCTCACCTGGTAAGACCCCTGTCTACAACTGGGTGACACGTCACTACAGATTAGAATTGTAGATTATTAAATTTTCTGTGGCCCCCATAACTTTGCAGGCAAGGAAAATCATCCAAAGCTAAAGTGACATTTATTGGTAAATCCAAGATTCAAATCTGTGTCTGGTGTTACTCAATTACAATCAAAATAACTTTTCTAAACAGCTTCCATATAAATTAAAATTCCCAGTCTTAATATTAAAGTCACTCATTTGTTTTAAATTTGTCTCCAGAAAGCTCTTAGAAAACAATCCCTTCAGGAGTATAGTGTATAGTATATTCTTATAGCATTCAATTTGTTATAAATTGCCTTAAATTTGATTTTCAGATTGGTTCCTGGTCTCTACAAAAAGAACCAAAAGAAAATTGTGTTCATTAGACGGAGACAGGTGTATCTGGACAGTGGGAAATGAAGTCAGAAAGTAGCCAGAGCAGCATTCTAAGTAAGTGTTTCTCAGAGTATTTGTGATCTGTAAGATGATAATTATGGGGAAAAAAGAAAGATCATTCTAACTAAATCAGTTGAGACTTGGGAGCAATCACAAGTAAATGTATTTTTAATTTTTCTCTGCAAGGCACTCTGAATGAAGACCTCCAGGTATGAAGATGTTTATAGTCTCAGCATTCTGAGGGAAGAGGACAACAGGCACAAGGCCAGCTTGGATAATCTAGCAAGACCCTCTTTGACAACAAAGAAAGACCAACTGCAGAGAATAATTTTTCAAAGCATATATCTGACAAGACTCACACAGAACATTCAAGGACCTCAGTAAAACAAAGAAAACTTCAACTGGACAGTGGACGAAGAAATGGAAAGACAATCGATGAAGAGCTTGTGTAGGCAGCAGATAGAGACATGGAAAGACGTTTACCATCATCCACCATTAAGGAAACAATGAGGCTCCATTACACACACTGAGAAGGGCCACCATTAAAGAGACTCGTGATGGCAACGGTTGGCAGAGATGTTTATAAGCAGGTTTCTCACACAAGGCTGACAGATAAGTAAAGTGGCAAAGCCAGCTGCTCTAGGAAATGATTAGAAGACTCTTCCTCAGAAAACTAAATATAGACTTAACGTATGACTAAGCAGTCACATTCCTGGATATCTATTCCAGAAAAATGAAAGCACATGTGCATGAAAAAAAATCTATATTAATGTCCTTGGAAGGTTTATTTATAATAGCCCAAAGTTGGAAATAACTCCAGTATCTTTCAACGGATGTACTTTCAAATAGAGAGGGGTGGGAACCCATTGTGGAAATGAGAGATGTCCCTATCTCTCAGGGAAAGTATCCTGAATGAAAGCAAGTCAATATGAAAGTCTACATAGTGTAGGATACTGTTTCACACCATTCTGAAAGGGACATACTTACACAGCAGGTGATAGTGGTTTCTGAGGGATGAAGTGAGTACCACTCAAAAGACACAGCAGGAGATCTAAGCTGAAGCTATAGTGCGAGGAGCCATCAACATACCGAGGACCCCAGTAGACATGAGATTGCATAAAACTCCTTTGGAACAAATAAAGATAGGAACAAGTACAAGAACCAAGCCTTGCATCCTAAAACATACAATTAAAAACCTTGAATAAAAGTACAGGGTGATGAGGGAGGACTGAGGACAGGCGAGGGGCACTTGAGTCTTGAAAGGCATAAAGCTAAGTCTATTCTAGCTTCAGTTCCATCGTTTTGTTTTCATGGCAGATATATGTGGGCACAACTTTCTGTGCAGTAGTCTCAAGGACTAGTTTTGAATCCCCCGAAGAAACCAACATGTGTTGTTCCTTTGAGCCAGTGGCTTTGAAATTTGGGAGTCTCTCCTTAATTCTGTTGACCATCAGCACAAGAGCTGTCAGACATGGCTAGGTGCCAAATACATTTATTGCAATGGCCCATTTACAAGAAGTGATTTTAAAAATTTTGCTCTGGGGAAGGGGTACAGTAACCTGAAATTTTTCCTCTTTTATTCTGTTTAAAATTGCACCCAAACATTCTGTTACAGTCCTATTCAATATCTCAATTGTACTCCTATTCATAAACTATGTTTTCTTAAATAAAAAAGTATGGATCAGTGAAAAACAAAATGATAAGGGCAGATTTAAGAGTAGTAGGGCATGGGCTAATTTCTCCCTATGTTTAATATTCTCTACACTGTGGTTTTGAAATTTTAAACAACAAAAAGAAAAATAAAATATTTTTGATATGTTTATAAAAATTTTCAAGACAGTAGATACATACCATGCCCATGCTCTGTGATCCTGTGGACACCAGCTTCAGTGTGAAGCCATTATCCTTCCCAAAGAAAGAGCTGGTCATTCAAGGAAGAATGCAAAATCATCTCTGGCACAGCTCCTCGTTTCAATTTCTTAATGAGTTTTCTGGTCTCATTAGCCAAGGCTGACCTCAAACTCCTAATTTTTCTCACTCTTAACTCCCAAGAGCTTGGATTTCAGGCATGCACCACCATATCCAGCAAAGTGTACACTTTAAACTCAGAAGCTATTATAGAATCATGTACCATACTTTGGTTAAAATGGATAATGTTGGGCTCACATTTTTTTTTCTTCCCTCCTTCCACATAAGACTGTCCACAGTCCCTCAGATTTCCTTCAATGTCCATGTTTCTTTCCCTTCTCCATCTTTTACATAGAACAGCGATGGATTATTTTCCCTAACCATGGTGATAGTTGTGAACTTGTAGTGTTATACACAGCATCATCAATGTGCATATGGAGCTCATGAGCTCATCCACCACATACTCAGCCTGTGCCTCTTCCATCGGCTAACGACTGATGAAGACTATTGTGGATGGCTACAAGTCTGAGAACCTCAAGAATGTAAAAGCAAATCATCATAGTGAAAGTAGTTCTTGAATGCAATATAACAGACAGCCATGTAAGACTGTAGTACATTTTTCTCCATCAAACATTGATGATTTCCCATTAGTTCTTCAAACAATATCTTAAATGGTACAAGCAAGTGATTCCTTTCCTATTCATAAAATTATATGATGATTGAGTGATTCATATATCCAAGAAGTGAGCCATCTAATACTCTGACACATCTAAGCACTTCCTTAAGATCTATGAAATAAAAAACAATGTGTGGCTGACTTGCAAATGTCCAATTAAACTGCCATTGAAGGTACTTAGACTTTTATTAGGTATTAAATGGCAAAGCTAACGGAACAGGAACCTCCTTTCTGATCTATGATGGATAATACAACCATCCAGCAAGCTGTCTTCATCCAGGTCCTTTTGATAAAATGGATATATACATCATGTTGTCTCACCAAGTTCTTGCAATGGTCCAAACTTATCCATGTACTTCTTACAAGTCCTTATGTGTACCTTTGTGTCACCGAGGCAAACCAGAGCCCTGTACTTAGCATAGTTCTGATAGTCCCATTCTATTCTTTTAGCTATGTCATTGCTGGCACTCCTTCCAAAGGAAGGTATACCTAGCAGAATGGGCGTGTTCATTTTTGATTCTTTGTACTGGTGAAAATACAGGGTTGGCAGAACACATGCACACATGGTCCAGGAGATCTGGACCAGCTGGTGTAGCACCTCCAGATATATGGAGCATCAAAGGAGGTGATGGACAGCTCTGGGTCCCTGCTGCCCTCCAGAGTCTCCAGGGTAGCAGAGGCAGTACTGATTTGGCCTTACCATTGCCCAACAGGGCATGCCTTGCATTTTACTGCCTCCTACATGAGTGTAACTGAAGAAAATAAATCCAAAGTACATCACTGACAACTTCCAGTGTTGACTGTTCCCCTCATAGAGCCTAAGTCTCAAAAATCAGGACCATATCCATCCAGCCCTCTGGAAAGCACTTCGTATGTAGTGAGGGTCTACAATATTTGGAATATTTAAGTCTATTACAAACATTTAAACCATGCATTTATGGAAAACTCCCTTGTTAATGACTAAGCCCTGGGCAGACTTTGTCTGTAACTTTTACGTAGACAGAGTTTTCCCTTCTATGGGTAGAATTTTATAGATCATAAATACAAATGCTCGGAGACCTTTAAAAGTTATTTATTCTTCCTGTCTCAACCAGTCCTCTGGCACTGAACTGTTGACTCAACAGAGCTTAGCTGAAACTGGCACTAATCTAACACTAACAATATTTTCTACTTTTTCCAGGCCCTTTCTGCCAAGAGCTTCAAACAGTGATGAGGTAAGCGGGAAAAGGCCAAATCCTGAACTTTGCCCTGTATCTGACTACTGTAGGTGCTCTCTACTCCAGACTAAACTTCAATTCTGTTGAATTTTGGGTCCACAATGACTCCATTACAGTTGTCAGTTATCCCAGAATCCTCATTGCCTCATATGTGTGCAGCGAAAACATTTGCGACAACATTCGCACAAGGCATATTGAAGGCTAAAGGCCACAGCCACTATTACAGACACTCTTTCTGTGTTTGCCTTTGTCATTCTTGTTTAATTTACAGGAAGGGCAGTTGATGACAGAGTCCAGAAGATAGAAATAGCATCTTGAGTCTCAAATGATTCTCTTTCACTAGCACATCATCAGGCAATCTCAGGGACAACTATAAGGCTCAATCACGGAAGCCAACGGTCTCCTTTGAGGAATCTCTTGTCCTACATAATCCAAGATTCATTAAGTGGAAGAGTTTAAGTCACTTCTGGAGGAGGACTGCTTCAAGCTAAATGTTACTGTAGGATCTGATGCAGAGAGGTAACTAATAGGAGGAATCCCACATACTGACCAGGAATAACTGAGATAAAGAGAAAAATAAAAGCATGGAGAAGAGAAAATGGTCAGTACATTAGTGATTTATGAAGTCAACACATATGATTGTCACAAATATCCCCTTATGTGTTAGTGAGCACCCTCTCGGTTTTATAGAAGAGAAAACTGAGGCATGAACTGTAATTCTTTTTCAGGAAATAGTAAAAGTTTGGAAGAAAGAGTTGATTTTTTTTAATCATCTAAGAGTAAGAACTGCCATGCTGTGAAAAACAAATTAAACTGGAAACATGCATACTAATTAGGGGCCGTTGCTATGGTGCATGGACGAAGTGATGAACACTAGACTAAAATCTTTATTGGATAGAAGAGACATTTTACATTGCTCCATGTGTATACCCTTCCTGTATCTCCCTCCTCCCGAATTTGTTCTCACTCAAGGATTTGAAATTTGAGAGCTTCCTGCTCAGCTGGGGAGAAACTTCACTTCATTTTTGTTTATTAAATTGAATGAAAATGTGAGTAAATTTCTCTCCTTGAATTTTATGCTTCATGCTTTATGAGACAGGAAAGGGCGTTTTCAGCTCTTCCTTCCATTCATGAAGTACACAAAATGGAGCATCAGTTGTCCCATTGGTGAGACTGACAATTCTCTAGTTTCTTTCTTGGCTTTGGACCCAACTCTTTCTCCTGACCAAGCCTAAGTTCACAGTTATGGAAGATGCTAATATGGTCATAAGCTGGTCCCACCTATTATCCCAAAGTCAGTTTTACACCCCCCCTCCCTCACTCCATTTCTATCTCTATCTATCCTAAAGATAAGAAGAGTTATTAATACCCAGGATGCTAAAAGAAACATCAGTAATGGTGGAAATAAGTAAAAGGCTTGTGTGCACTAGGCTGTATTTCCAGGAAAATACTTATCCCCTCATGTTTGCCTGAAGAGTGTTCAGAACAAGGAAGGAATTAGTGAGTCTAATCCTTTGGTTCCTTATCTACAAAATGTAAATTAGGGATAGCTGATCTTTAACCAGGATAATTCTATTCCCCCGCCCCTTCTGAGGATTATTTTAGGATATATATATATCTATGAGAGAGAGAGAGAGAGAACATGGTGAGATTTTCTATCATCTCATTTTGAACCAATTCAAAGCTCCTTCAGGAAACCTTGATAGGATGTCAACCATCATTAAAGAAAAAGGACCAAGAAAAATAGCAAGAGTCTTTGATCCTGGAACCTGTTAAACAGTCCATTGGAAAAAATCAAGGGCAAATCATTGTCTTTAATCATATTAAACCCTGGCAGAGCTGACTTTCTGCATGTCTCAGATACCCATTGCCTCACACAGATCTAATAAACAAAGTGGTTTATTATCCTTTTTACTCTGTACTGAGAGAGGTAGCAAAGGCTAAAATAAAGTGAGATCTGGAAAGCTGACTGCTCAGGATGGATCACTTACATCTGTGAGTGATTCAAGGGACACCTACTTTGTAGTTAGTATCTGTTTTTCCTGTAAATATGATTATTTGAAAGTCATAAAGCAAGTTAGTGATGAAGTATGAAAACATGACTGTACTGGGTGCTTTTGTGTGTCAACTTGACATAGGCTGGAGTTATCACAGAGAAAGGAGCTTCAGTTGGGGAGGTGCCTTCATGAGATCCAGCTATAGGATATTTTCTCAATTAGTGATCAAGGGTTGGAGGACCCATTGTGGGTAGTGCCACCCCTGGACTGGTAGTCCTGGGTTCTATAAGAGAGCAAGCTGAGCAAGCCAGGGAAGCAAGCCAGTAAGAAACATCCTTCCATGGCCTCTGCATCAGCTCCTGCTTCCTGACTTGCTTGAGTTCCAGTCCTGACTTCCTTTGGTAAAGAACAGCAATGTGGAAGTGTAAGCTGAATAAACCCTTTCCTCCCCAACTTGCTTCTTGGTCATGATGTTTGTGCAGGAATAGAAATCCTGACAAAGACAAATTGGTACCAGGAGTGGGGTATTCCTTTGACAACCTGACCACGTTTTGGGGAGGACTATGGAAGGACTTTGCAACTTTGGGCTAGAAGTTCCATTCGGTGTTAAGGGCTCTGTGGGATATTGTGTAGGAACTTGGAAGATAAGGTTGAGAACAGTGCAGAAGATGGAGGCCTGGGTTGTGAAATTTCAGAGGAAAGATTAAGGACTCTTATCAGGGTTGTTGCTATTTTGATTGTGAAGATTCTATGGGTTTGGTTAGCTGGGACTGAAGAATCAGCTGAGAATAATAAGATACCAGAACTACTAAAGCAAAACATTTGCATGTCTGAGACTATTGATGCTGGTTAACTGGAGCTAAGAAATTAGTGGTAATTAAGAAGAGGCTAGCATCATTGAGGTGAAATCTTCTGGGAAGTGTTTTCTGAGAATACAGAGGCTGTGTTCCAGAGATAGCCAAGGTTGTACCTTGTGCTGTGGCTGGACTTGGTAATGTGTAAGAGTCACCCAGGTGGTATTGTTTTGTTTTTTAAGATATGAATCTTTTTTCTTTCTTTTTATTAGATATTTTCTTTATTTACATTTCAAATGTTATCCTCTTTCCTCCTTTCCCATCCAATACCCCCTATCCAATCCCTCCTCCCCCTGCTTACCAACCCACCCACTCCTGCTTCCCTGTCCTAGCATTCCCCTACACTGGGGCATTGAGCCTTCACAGGACAAAGGGCCTCTCCTCTCATTGTTGTCTAACAAGGCCATCCTCTGATACATATGTAGCTGGAGCTATGGGTCCCTCCATATGTACTCTTTGGTAGGTGATTTAGTCCCTGGGAGCTCTAAGGAATAGAAAACCCTGACTAAGACAATGACAAAATATACTAATTAACTGAATTCACACTCTTTGATCATATACCACAGAGAAGGTGGTAAAGATCACAAATATGAATACATGTTAGTTCCTGCTGACATACCAAGAGCAAAAACGTATTGGCAGTTATGTGAAGAAAGACTGTGAAAGACACAGTTGAATTACACTGGAGAAGGTCATCACTTTACTAGGAAAGTAAAAAGTCAGAAAAAAAACTTTAATGACTTAGGTAAAGTTGAACCTAGTAGGACAGACTGGAGAAAGTGGAAGGAAGTTCTAGAGCTCAAAACCAACCTAGGTTACATTGTGAGACCTTGCCTTAGAGTTTTGCTGCAGTTAACAGACATCATGACCAAGGTAACTTTTTTTTTTTATTTTATTTTTTTAATTTACATTCCAAATCACTTCCCCTTTCCCGTTTCCTCCCTCCCCGAAAGTCCCATAAGCCCCCTTCCCTCCCTCTTTTCTCCGTTCAACCCCCTCTCATTACTCTGTCCTGGCGTTCCCCTACATCCAGTCTTTCCAGGACCAGGGGTCTCTCCTTCCATCTTTTTAGAAATCTATTGATATGCTGATTGTGTCTAGGGTATTCTGAGATTCTGGGTCAATATCCCCTTATCAGTGACTGCATACCATGTGTGATCTTTTGTGATTGGGTTACCTCACTAAGGATGATATTTTCAAGTTCTGACCATTTGCCTAGGAATTTCGTGAATTCATTGTTTTTAATTGCAGAGTAGTATTCCATTGTGTAAATATACCACATCTTCTGAATCCATTCCTCCGTTGAGGGACATCTGGGTTCTTTCCAGCTTCTGGCTATTATAAATAAGGCTGCTATGAATATAGTGGAGCATGTGTCCTTATTGCATGCAGGTAAAGTCTCTGGGTATATGCCCAGGAGTGGTATAGCCGGATATCAAGGTAACTTTTATAAGGACGACATTTAATTGGGGATGGCTTACAGGTTCAGAGGTTCAATTCATTATCATAAAGGTAGTAGTATGGCATCCAGGTACAAGCAGAACTGAGAGTTCTGCATCTTCATCTGAAAACTGTTAAAAGACTGGATTTCAGGCAGCTAGGAAGATGGTCTTAAAACCCACACCCACAGGACCACACCTACTCCAATAAGGCCACAGTTCCTAATAGTGTCACTCCCCGAGCCAACCATATACAAAACATCACAGATCCAGTCTCAAACAATCAAAACAGAATCCTTGAGATGGTTCCATGGGTGAAAGTGCTGACTGCCAAGCCTGGTGACCCAAGTTCAATCCCTAGAACCTACAGGGTGAAAAGAGACAACCAACTTCTACAAGTTGTCTTGTA
This sequence comes from Tokudaia tokunoshimensis, assembly GCA_036184795.1. Lineage (NCBI taxonomy): Eukaryota > Metazoa > Chordata > Mammalia > Rodentia > Muridae > Tokudaia > Tokudaia tokunoshimensis. The sequence continues at coordinate 25,267,627 of BTHU01000013.1, read as the reverse complement.
ACCTCCATATGGACGCACATAGGCACCCTACAACACACTAAATAAATAAATCTAATAAATATAATACACAAAATGGTTTTATATGTGTATATATGGCTATATATAAGTTCCTATCTAATCAACTAGAGTCATGTTTGGGTGATTTGATAATATTTTTGGCAACGTGACATGCAACTTTTTTGCATCTATTTGCCTGATATGAAATTTTAGTAGCTATTTATTATATGTTAAACTATTCTAAATTAGAAGAGATAATTAGAAATAAGAATGTTATCTGTGTATGTGTGTGTGTGTGTGTGTGTGTGTGTGTCTGTGTCTGTGTGTGTGTGTGTGTGCCATATGTGTAAGGGATTCTTAAGGAGACTAGAAGAAGGCATTGAGTGTTCTGGAACTGGAGTTACAGGTTGTTGCAGGTATGGCCTAATGTGAGTACTAGGAACCAAACTCCAGCCTTCTAGAAGAACATCATTTGTACTTAACCACTGAGACATCTCTGTAGTCCCAAAGCATAAGTTCTCATAGATGCATAAATCCTGCTTAAAGCTCAGTGGTTTGATGGGGTGTAAATGTAAATGTTGCGTTTATTTCCTCAGATGAAGTGATGAAATAAAAACTATACCCAGGCTTTATGAATATGTGGTCTGAGCTACATTTCCTTCTCTCTACTATCCCTAGGCCTAGGCCTGGAGGCTTCAAGCCTCTATACAATCTAATCTTCTACAAGCCCGGACCTTGAAGTCTTCAGCTTCCAGCCTCCCTCTGCTCAAGTAGGCCTAGAATGTTTCAGCCTCTAGAGACTTACTGCTGAATAAACTTATCTTTCTAGCTTTTTCAGAACTCTGACTAAATGGTTCAACTTAGCTGTTCTGGCTCAAACTCCTCTCCAAACAGACTGATTCAAATCAGCTTTTATTTTTATTTTTTATTTTTATTTTTTTTAGCTTCTGACTGAATTGCTCTGTTTGAAAAGACTGCTTCTGAATTCCATGAGCTGAAGTGCTCTGAACTCAACTAGTCTTCTCTGAACTGACCATAACTGCACTCAACTGAACTGCACCAGACTGAACTTCTCTGAACTGAACTGAGCACAACTTAATGGAACTGATTTGCTCCAAACTGAACTGACTCAACTAAACTGAACAGAAGTCTCTCTCCTTCACTGCTCTTTAAGCAGCCTCTCTTTCCTGTCTGTTATCATGAGAGTTAGGCATATTTTGTCTTAGAGTCATTCTATCTTATCTTTCTCTGATTCATCACTTTGTCTGCCCCTCAATTAGATGTCATTGTTTGAAATCAAAGGTGTGTATGAAGGGTGTTGCTGCATTCCAGCCAGTATGTGATCACTTGCCAGAGCAGCCATGTTGCTGGATTAAAATTCCTCTACAATGGGCAAGTAGAGTCAGTGGTATATGACATACTAAAATGGAGGATAAAGCTTGAGAAGTAATCATGAATGTTAAGAACAAAACATCACGCTCTCCCCTCCTCCCCCAAAGATAGGAAAATCTGTAAAGCTTTAAAAAAATCTGGTTGGGGGACAGTGGGGTCTTCAGAGATGGCTCAACTAGTTAAGTGTTTGCAGTGCAATATGAAGACCTGTGCTTAGATTCTCCCTCCCCCCCATATCCCTATAAAAAGCCAGGCATTGTGGCATTTATCTGCATCCCGATGTTGAGGAAGTGCAGACATGGGGAAGCCTGGAGCTTGCTGGCCAACTCATCTAGTCAAATCAATGAGCTCCAGGTTCAGTGAGAGCCCATGGCTCAAAAAGTAAGTTGGAAAGCACTTAAGGAAGATACCCAAAGTTCAACTTCTGGCCTCCTCATGTATGGTCATACATGTTCACATGCACTCACACCTACATACATGCACACACACACACACACACACACACCACTCCACACATTCTAGTTATATTTCAGAAATGTTTGTGTTTCCCATTGCTTGTGTTGTTGTAGAAAAATCTGTTCAGTAGATTATGCTCAGCAGTCTAATTCGAAGTTTTGTGTTTTGGTTCTTCTCTCAGAACACTCTCCTACACACACACACACACACACACACACACACACACACACTCACACAGGGCACACACACACACAAGTTCCATTTACCTAGATAACTCAGGAAGTCAAGGAAAAGGAAGTGAACCCAAGATTGATGGGCCCTTCTGTAAAGAAGGAGGTATTGTGGGGAGGCGGGCAGAGCTCTAGATGTTTGTCATGAAATCATCTTCTTCAACAAAGGAACCTGGAACAAAGCTGTCTTCTTGAAGTACAACTGCCCTCATTACAAATGAGCTGTTACAAGGAAGGCTTTTCAGTCAATTAAGCTCTCTGAATGATTCTGTGGAGCACTGAGTTCTGTGACTCATTTTCAAAAAAATTTTCAGCCTTTGTCTCAAGGAGGGCGGTTGTCAATGAGTACGCTCAGCTGTGTACTCCAGCACCTCAAGCCCAGTGAGTCAACGACTAGAGTCAAGGACCAATTACCTTCACCTTGTTTTTCCTCCAAGAACTTTCACCGATTTATTTCTCCTTTGTTGCTAATGTCATTTTCCCTTGCTAATATTGTTTCATAACATCTGCCAGAAAAATAGGAAATCACTTGCAATCTTTGTGGCTTGTCTCTCCAGGTCAGAGAGGCTGTTGTAATATAAACCTCAACTGGCTGAGAACAATGTGTTTGATAAACTCTGGGTGTTAAGTACTCTGGTGAGTGGTGGTGTGGGGCCTAACAAGTTAGGAAGTCGTCATGGTGGGGCTGCTGTAGAAATGGGAACTATTTACTCACTGATGTAATTTCTGAGAAAGAAACTTGGAACAGACTTCAGAGGATTCTGTGTTCTGTGTCCAGGGAGTCTTTTCTTAAAAGAACAAACCAGTGGCCCAGGAGAACTTCTTCCTGCCTTGATGGGCCTCAAGCTGTCTCTGGTGCTGAAATTTCTGGATGTTTAAGTGACTTGGACCTCACATCCGCAGTCAATGAAGAATAAGTGCAGTAACATCAAATCCAAGGATTTCTTTGCCCAATAGTTCAGAGCTATACAGTTTAGTAGCATCATGTCTAATGCTTAAGAAAACCATGACTTATTCTCCACTCCTTGTTATTCTGGAAGTTTAAACATTACTAGCAAAGTTATATACAGCTAATATAGGAAGTATGTTTTGACTGTTTGAGAGGCTATGTCCTCAGGCAATGCAGTATCCCATCTCTCAGAGCCACTGTTAACCAAATGTAGTATGTGTATGTACATGTGTGAGTGTGTGTGAGTGTGTGTGTGTGTGTGTGTGTGTGTGTGTGCGTGTGTGTTTTCCTAGTGAGCTGCAATGGACTATAGAGATGATATTTTACTCACCCCCATCCTGACCATAATCTGTCTATCCAGCACACTTCTGGAGAAGAAGCGGTTTGAAACACAGACTTTTTTGAAACAGTCTTTTCAACCTTCTGAAAACATGAGTGGTTCTCTATAGAAAATGTAATAGTCTGAACTCCTGCAGACTTTGCACATTATCACTTTTTCCTGGAATTTCTTACCTCTCTCCGGTCATAAACATCTTCCAAGACTCAGATAAAAACATTCAGAATAGAGTCTTCCTTCTAGCCTTCTGTACATATGCAATATGTGAATATGCTGTGTGAGGATGTCCCAAGGTGAAAAACCATCTTGTCCATGCCCCTGTCTCATCACTGATCATTTTTTTTGGTTTTTTGAGACAGGGTTTCTCTGTGTAGCCCTGGCTGTCCTGGAACTCACTCTGTAGACCAGGCTGGCCTCGAACTCAGAAATCCTCCTGCTTCTGCCTCCCAAGTGCTGGGATTAAAGGCGTGCGCCACCACCACCCGGCATCACTGATCATTTTTACATGCACTCTTTCTCTGGTATCTGGTTCACTTTGTGTTCTCAACAGGCATCATGTTTTCAACACATGCTTAGGAGAACATGACTCAATTGAATCACATCTTCACTGTACATTTATTCACTGTACATTTCTCTTTCTACAACATACTGATCTCAATAGCTCATGGGATATAAGGGAGACATAGATCCTCATTTGATATATATATACATATATCTTCTACATAAATGCTTGTAAACTACGCATAAGATCATGACCAATATGTTGAGGCAACTGGATATATCCTGAATGGGCCAATTAAATTGGTCATCTCATCTCCCCATACCTCAACCCAGTTTCTGTTGTAAGTCCTATAAGAAGCCACTAGATCTACAGAGGGATGTCACCTCATTTTCTGGGACCCAATTCTACTATACAGGCAGTCTGGTCAGTCTATTAATCTATTTATCTATTATCTATCTGTCTGTCTATCACCTATCTATCATCTATCTATCTATCTATCATCTATTTATCTATCTATCTATCATCTATCTATCAATCACTGTCTGTCTGTCTATCTCTAGCTCTTACATATAAAAAGATTATAATAAAACTCCTTTCTAAACTCACTCTCATGTTGCCCATTAATTTCATTCTGAAAGTACACAAGACAAAGGATTCTGGAAACTACTGATGTAGGGTTTGGTGTTTGTTGATTTGTCTCGTACCTCAGCACTCAAATTATGTTCACCTGATGTGTTAGTTTGAATGAGAAGGGCCCACATATGTTCAGATGTTTGAATACTTGGTTCTCAATTGGTGTTTGGGCAGGACTAGGCGATATTGCCTTGTTGAAGAAGATTTGTCATTGGGGATGGGCTTCAAGGTTTAAGAAGCCCATTGCATTCCCAGTTAGTTCTCTCTACCCTATGGTTTGTTTTAAGGTATGAGCTTTCAGCTACACTCAAATGTCACACCTGCCCACCTGCTGCCATGTTGCCTGCCATAATGGTAACAGACTCAGCCTCTGAGACTGTAAGTCCCCAATAAACACTTTTTTCTATAAGTTGCCTTGCTCACAATGTTATGTTTTTCATGACAATGAAAAGGGGAAACTAAGACATTTGAATCAAGAAAGAAAGCCTCCATTGCTCACAAAGACCCCATTTCCCCCACAGCAGTTACAAACATTTGGCTTCAAAGTAAACTATCTCTTATACCTTTTGGTATTAGAGTTGTGTTTCTGGCATTAACAGTGACACATTGTCAGCGGGGGGGGGGTGTGCTGGATGGCATTAATTGTCAACCTGACCTTACCTAGAATCACCTAAACTATAGAAAATTATAGTTTAGTTAAGAATTATCAAGATCATGTTGGTCTGTGGGCACGCCTTTGGGGGATTGTCTTGATTGTTAATTGAAGTAGGAAGATACAAAACATAGTGGGTGGCAATATTCCTGAAGCTGTGCACTGAACCACATTAAGAATAGAAAAAGGAAGCTAAAAAACAAGGAAACAACAGAAATTTTAGTTCCTATTTGTTCTTGACTGTGGGTGTGATGGCTTGAGTTCATGACTTGATTTCCCCCCAAATTATGGTCTGTAATCCAGAATTGTAAAGCAAATAACCCCACTCTCCTCTAAATTGCTTTTTGTCAGAATGCTTTATCACAGCAACAGAGATGAATTACACATGTAGTAAGTCAGGGAATGGAGTTCATAGAGACTGGCTAAAGTTTCTTACCTGGTGACAAAGGAGCAGAATCTTGTAAGCATCAAAGAAGTCTTTGAAAGAGGGTCTCAAACCGATAGAATAGCAGGAGCTAAACTCCAGAATTTTTGCTGAATTCCAGAAGGAAAAGTTGATGGTGGTTAAAGCCTGGTGAGTTGGGGACACTGTGATAGGAGAATTTCACACGTGACCGAGGCACATATTCTTTTTAAACTAATATAAAACTTAGATACAGTGAAATGCACAGATATTACATGGAAAAATTACTAGTCTCTTCTCTTTCTGCACTGATGATTAATTGGTGTTCTAATGTATGAACATATCACAACACTCCATTTTCTCTTGGTATTCATTTGAATTATATCCAGTCTCTCACTATGATAAATAAAGCTTTTATTATTATTATGTATAAATTCATTGTGTTTATACATCTTAATTTCTCTCGGATAAATATTTAAAGATGAATGTCTGGGCCATAGGACAAATGGACTTTTATTTTGAATGCATCATCAGATCTGGACAGTTTTCAAAAGTAGTTATGCCATGTTGCTCCCAGCAGTGCAGATTTCTGCTGCTACATTCTTTTTAATATTGACAGTGCTGGTCTTTAAAAAAAGACTGTTATAGAATGCATATCTTCCTGAAGCTTGGACAGGTGTTAGCCTTTAACAGAAACCTGAAGAGAACAAAGAAGAAAACTGTAAAGAGGTCATAAGAAAAGTGATTCATATAAGGAAACAGCAATTCCAAGGAATTGGCTGGGAACAAGAAACAAAAAGGTCTTACTGCCTGGGAGATGGTGAGCTAATGAGTAAGCATGGTCATTTGCTTATTAGCCATTTTTGCTATTATTCTTTCTAGAGATTCAATCCAAGGTTTGCTCATCAAGTTAGTAGGTTTCAAGATTTATTTCTATATTCTCCATGAAGAAGAGCTTTTATTTTATTACTTTCTAAACATGAAAGGAAATGATCCAAAGATTTCTATCAGTAGCCCTCCTATATACCAATGACAACCATACTGAGAAAGAAATCAGGGATAAAACCTTTCACAATAGCATCAAATAATATAAAGTATCTTGGCATAATGCTAACTAAGCAAGTGAAAGACTTGTATTATAAAGACTCTAAGACATTGAAGAAGATATGAATATCTTCCATGCTCGTGGGCTGGTAGGATTATGTGAGAAAAATATATTTTGAATGAAATAAATAAATAAAATCCTTTAGGGTTCTTTGAAAAAGAAGAAAAGAAAGGAAAGAAAAACGTCAATCTATCCAATTTCATTGCTTATTTAAAATAGTTTTGAAAGGGGCCTCTGCTAGTGACCTCTACAAAGCCTTGCTTTAAAAGATGCTAACAAATGAATTTTAAAACAAGTGTCTGTTTTCATCTTTCATTTTATTTCATGAATTGGGTAATATCTCATACCTCATATCAACCTTTCAGTGAAAAGTATTTTTAAATAATAAATCAAAAGATAAATAATCAATACTCAAACAAATGCTACCTTACAATTAAGACATAATTAGAGGTCTAGGGATGGTTTACAGTGGTCAAGCACGAGGCTCTTGGATTCATCCTCAGTACTATAAACTAAGGAGAAGGCAAGACATATTTGAGAAAACATAAATGAGAAGGAATTAACACTAATAAGGAACATTTATAAAAATCCTACAGCTACCAGACAGTATCCATTTTCTCTTGATCCAAAACAAGGAAAGAATGTTTGTTCTTCTGAGTTTTGCTCAACATTGTACATAAGGTCCTAGACAGCAATAGATCATGAGACAGAAATAAAAGTTTGGGATTAAAAGTGAATAAATATTTTTTGCTTGATTGACTTAAACATTTGTTTTAAAATAGAATAATTATTTACATAAAAAATTCCAAAGAATTCTACTCCCATTGGGAATTTTTCTAGCAAAGAAATAGCTTTCCTGTGAATTTTCAATGAATGTGAAAGCAATTTAATTAAGATTTAATGAGGATATTCTGGAAAAACATCCTACTATAGATCACTTTTTTTTCAAGTATTTAAAATTTAAATTATTACCTGTACTGGTGGGTTTTGTGTGTCAACTTGACACAAGCTGGTGTTATCCCAGAAAAAGGAGTTTCAGTTGAGGAAATGACTCCAAGAGATCCAGCTATAAGACATTTTCTCAATTAGTGATCAGGGGTAGAGGACCCATTGTGGGTAGTGCCATCCCTGGGCTGGTAGTCCTGGGTTCTATAAAAAAAAAATCAGCTGAGCAAGCCAGGGGAAGCAAGCCAGTAAGTAACATCCCTCCATGGCCTCTCCATCAGCTCCTTCTTCCTGACCTGCTTGAGTTCCAGTCCTGACTTCCTTTGGTGATAAACAACAACATAAAAGTGTAAGCTAAATAAACCCTTTCCTCCCCAACTTGCTTCTTGGTCATGATGTTTGTACAAAAGTAGAAACCCTAACTAAGGCAAATTGGTACTAAGAGTGGGGTATTTCTGTGACAATCTGTCCATGTTTTAGGGAGGACTGTGAAAGGACTTTAGAACTTTGAGCTAGAAGAGCCATGAGGATGTTAAGAGCTCTATAAAATGTTCTGTAGGAGCTTAGAAGATAATGTTGAAAACAGTACAGAAGATGGATGCCTGGCTTCTAAAATTTCAGAGAGAAGATTAAAGACTCTTATCAGGGCTGTTACTGTTTTGATTGTGAAGATTCTGTGGTTTTTGTTAGCTGGGGCTGAAGAATCAGCTTGATTAACAAGATACCACAACTACTAAAGCAAAACTTTTACATTACTAGGACTGTTAATGCTGTTTAACCGGAGCTAAGAAACTAGCAGTAATTAAGAAGAGATCAACATCATTGAGGTAAAATCTTCTGGAAAGTATTTTCTGAGAACACAAAGAGGCTATGTTCCAGAGATAGCCAAAGTTTTACTTTGTGCTGCAACAGGACTTGGTAATGTGTAAGAGTCACTCAAGTGGTACTGGTTTCAAAGACATGGAGAGCTTCTGAAGAGCAGCTGAGGCTCGGCACTGTGGGAGGCCATGGAAGGCCATTGGTGAAGATAAAATCTCATTTGCAATTGATGGCCCAGGACTTGAAGGGGTCATACAAAGGAGTTGAGGCTTGTCACCATGAAGAGAGCCTACGAGAGGCTATTGGTGAAGCCTAGTTACAACAGAAGGCAACAGTGTTTTAGAGATGACACTACCATGAGATGATCACCAAGAACAGCAGCAGCAGTGGAGTACAGGCATCTGGAGCCTAGAAGACAAGGTGTGTTCTACAAAGGGCAGAGCTAGAAAAGTGACCCTCGCCCTTAGAGGAATTCAGAAGATGGTGAGTAGATCCCAGATATTAGAAGATTGGAGTTTGATTTTGCTTTTGATTGTGACTGTTCTCTGATATTTTTCCCTCTTTTTTTTAAATAATTTTTTATTGAATATATTCTTCATTTACATTTCAAATGCTAAAATCTTTCCCGGTTCCCCCCTCCCCAAAAACCCCCAATCCCTCTTCCCACCCCCTGCCTCCAAGTATATGCCCCTCTACTGAACCAATTCCCATCTACACACCCCTCGATTTCCCTATGCTGGGGCATCTATTGAGCCTTCACAGGACTAAGGACCTCTCCTCCCACTAATGCCTGACAAGGCATTCCTCTGCCACACTTTTGGCTGGAACCATGTGTACCCCTTGGTTGATGGTTTAGTCCCTGGGGGTCCTGGGGCGTCTGCATGGCCAACACCATTTTTTCTTCCCATGGGGCTGCAAACCCCTTCTGTTCCTCCAGTCTGCCCTCCTACTCCTCCATTAAAGGAAAAAAGTGTTTTAGTAGAGCCCACAGTTAAAAGATTTCTAATTGTAAAATGACTTTAAATTTTAAAAGAGATTAAATGTTTTAAAGAGATTAAAATTTTAATATGTAAAAATTTACAAAGTTGTGAGACTTTTAAAGTTATTTAGATCTTAGAGATAAATAAAAAAAATAAGGGTTGAGGCTTAATAGTGATGTGTTTGTGTGTCAAGCTGACAAGGAGTCCATTGTACTGGTTGGTTTTGTGTGTCAACTTGACACAAGAAAAAGGAGTTTCAGTTGAGGAAATGACTCCATGAGATCCAGCTGTAAGGCATTTTTTCAATTAGTATCAAGGGCGGGAGGGCCCATTGTGGGTGGGGCCACCCCTGGGCTGGTAGTCCTGGGTTCTGTAAAAAACAAAACAAAACAAAACCCAACAGCAAGCTGAGTAAGCCAGGGGAAGCAAGCCAGTAAGAAACATCCCTCCATGGCCTCTGCATCGGCTCCTGCTTCCTGACCTGCTTGAGTTCCAGTCCTGACTTCCTTTGGTGATAAACAACAACATAGAAGTGTAAGCTAAATAAACCCTTTCCTTCCCAACTTACTTCTTGGTCATGATGTTTGTATAAAAATAGAAACCCTGACTAATATATATTAATTGTACATAATAATGGGTTACATTATAGCATTTCCTATATGCACATAATATATTTCAATCACATTCACCCCCATTGACATCTCCTGTTATGTCTTCTTCCTCTTCTAAACAAGCCCCTTTCTCTCTCTCTCTCTCTCTCTCTCTCTCTCTCTCTCTCTCTCTCTCTCTCTCTCTGTGTGTGTGTGTGTGTGTGTGTGTGTGTGTGTGTGTGTGTGTGTTCAAGAGAGAGAGAGGAAGGGAAAGAGAGAAACCAAATGAGTTTCATTATGTTTTTTACATGAGCACAAACATCTTTCCAATGGTTATGCCATTAAGTAAAATGTCTCTCCCCAATCAAGAATTAACTGTATATGAATACTCAGAAAAAGGTGTAGCTCCAGGAACCCCTCCTTCCTCCATGGATTCAAAAATCCTCCATAAATTCAAGAGAATAATAGCAATGTCATGCCTGGGTATCAGCATTCAGCACTGTAGTCTCATGACACTTTTGTCTGGCTCTTATATTCTTTTTATGATGTACTTCTGTGCCTCTGAGAAGGTAATGTAGACATCCCATTTATAACTGGGCACTCAAAGTCACTTATCCTCCATATTTTGCACAGTTATGAATCTCTGTAGTCATTGCTGACCACTTCAGAGAAAACTTTCTCTGACACAAGGTGACAGCAATATTAATGTGATCATTGGCTTCTGTTTGGACTCTTCTGGGATTTTGGAATCCTTTCTCACTTTTGGAGTTCCTCCATAGACCACTTATCAATGACATAAAGAAAATGTTTAACATCATCAGGAGGTTTCTCCTGCTGCAAATGGGAACAAATACAGAGATACACAGCCAGACATTGTGAAGAGAGTGAGGGACCTCGGAACACTGATCTCAAAACGGGATGACTCCATCAAATCCCTCCCCTCAGAACTAAGGGAACTCCATGGATGAAGAGGCAAAAAGGATGTGAGAACCAGAGAGCATGGAGGACCAGGAGGATAAGGCCCACGGACTCACCATAATCAAAGCTCACGTGAACTCACAGAGACTGAAATAGCATGCACAGGGCCAGCATGGATCTACACCACATCCTCAGCGTTTATATTATGACTTGCAATTTAGTGTTCTTATGGGATTCCTCAGTTTGAGAACAAGTGAGTCTCTTACTCTTGTGCTTTCTCTGGGTCTCTTTACCTTATGTTGGTTTGTCTTGTCCAACTTTAATGTGATAGCTTTATCTTATTTTATTTTGTTTTGCTTTATTATTAAGTCAATGAATGAATGACTAGACAGTAGGGTAAAAGTTAACAAATGAATTTATCATTTATACATGCTGGAAAGATAATTTTTCTCCAGTGGAATGACACTGGATATACTAACTACTCAAGAGCAGCTATCGTGTTCAGTGTACTTGACCAACAGATAATGAACTGTGTGCATTGAATGTGTGTGCATATATAGATTTTTTTTGCTGTATTGATGTATTTTGGGAGAGTTTGTTATTGTATTTGGCCTTTGGTTTGTTTTCTGAGAAAGAACTTAAGGTTGGGTGGATAGAAGGAGGAGTGGACCAAAAAGGACTTGGGGAAGGATAAGTATATGATCAAAATATATTTAAACTTAAAAATTGTTTTAAATAATACAAACATAATAACAAATAAATTAATTTAAAAAGAGGATGGTTACATTTACCATGGGAAAAAAAATCTTACAGTCAACATTTTAAGTCATAAAAACGAATGCCATCAATGGTAAGACATATAAGACAAAGTGAATGTCACAAAATATATATTTCCTATATTATACACTGAGAAAAGCACCACTGAAATAGCATGCTGGCTTAAGATCCATACATTTAATTTTAACATTAAAAAAAATGGTTAAACAAACCCTCAGGCACCATCTAGTAGTTACAGCTTGAGAGTTGATATTTGAAGATATGTTATTTGTTTTCTCTTTTCTAAGAGTACTGAGCATTGAGCCTTCAAGAGAAGGCTGTTCACTAACAATACTACCCCAATAAAGCTGAAATAGATGAATACCCTACCACTTAACAAGTAACAACAGAATTTAAAGAAAAAAAAACTCAAGCAAAATAACTCCTATAAATGATTGTGCTTATCTCAATATCAAACTAAAAGATGCTGAAATACCAGACAATTCAATAGTTTTTTTTTAAAAATGATATATAACCTAAGAGTCAAGCAAGCAGTTGAGTGAAAAATAAAATCAATACAAGACATGGATTAAAAGTCAACAATATTCCACAAAGAAATTGAGGCTTTTATTTAAAAAAATTGAAAATAAGAAATAAGTAATAAAAATAAAACACAATGGAAAGCACCACCAATAGACTAGATCAAGCAGAAGAAATAATAACAAGGAATTTTTAAAAAAAGTTGAAGCACCACTACTTTCAGACACCAGTAAGACAGTCCAAATAGGAACGTGTAATCACAAATTTGAAAAACTCTGAAACTCTTAGTCAGTGTTTCTATTCCTGCACAAACATCATGACAAGAAGCAAGTTGGGGAGGAAAGGGTTTATTCACCTTACACTTCCACACTGCTGTTCATCACCAAAGGAAGTCAGAACTGAAACTCAAGCAGGTCAGGAAGCAGGAGCCGATGCAGAGGCCATGGAGGGATGTTTCTTACTGGCTTGCTTCCCCTGGAGTGCTCAGCTTGCTCTCTTATAGAACCCAAGAATACCAGCCCAGGGATGGCCCCACCCACAAGGGGTCCTCCCCCCTTAATCACTAATTGAGAAAATGCCCCACAGCTGGATCTCATGGAGGCACTTCCCCAACTGAAGTTCCTTTCTCTGTGATAACTCCAGCCTGTGTCAAGTTGACACACAAAACCAGCCAGTACAATGATCAAGAGACCAAATTTAAAAATCTATAAGAAAGGACTGAGATATGAGTAAAGCTATAGAAAATTTATTCAATTAAAGTGTAGCAAAAAAATGCCAAAGTTAGTGAAAGATATATGTGTGTGTGTGTGTGTGTGTATTCAGACTCTCAAATACACATGAACTGAAAATAATTTCTCCATGATACATTATTATTAAAATGTTAAGACCATAGAGTGAAGGAACTATATTAGAGTCTGGAGGAAAATTCAGTTCACTTTCAGAGGAAAAGTCAACAGAATAGCATGAGATGGCTCATCAAAACCAGAAAAGCATGGAATGTGTTTTTTGCTAAGTGTAAATTATTGTCAATTAAAATTAGTATGCCTACAAAAGTGATCTATATAAATCAATGGATAAGTAAACCCTCCCAAGATAAGCACAAACTAAATGTGTTACCATTAATAAAGTATTGCAAAAGATACTTAAAATAACCCTATACACAAAGAAAGAAGAACAGTCTCAATCACAAAACTCAGGAAAAAAATCTCTTGAGAGGAACAGGTGAGAACAATATCCAGTCAGGCAAATCCAACTCAGTAAACAGTCAAAGAAACCTGTTATAAATATGAGAGGAAAAAACAAGGAATAATTATTCAACCCAACCAGAAAAACAAACCACAAATAAAATGAATCAAGAAATACTTCTTAATAATGCTTCTAATTGTAAATGGGCTTACCTATAATTAATAATAAAGAATAATTGATTTAACTTGGATTAAAACATGAGACTATTATTTTCAGACCACAAGAAATTTACCTCACTAGCAAAAACATGCATAGATGCAAAGACTGAAATTGGAAGAATATAAAATGGCATATGAAGCAAGTAGAAGCCTAAAATAAGTAGAAATCAATGCATGACATGCTAAAGCAGACTTCGGGCCAACATTAGAAATAGGTAAAGAAAGTTAGTGAGTATAAATAAATGTAAAATTCCATTATGAAGATATGATTGCATATATGTATATACACATGTATATACATATTTATATATGCACTGAATACTACTGTACTCAGTTACATCAATAAAATATTGTTGTACCGAAAGGGACAGATAGGTCCATATTCAGTAATAATGAGTGACTTACCACTCACTCATAATTCAAACTAAATATACAAAAAGAAAAGTTGAGAGTTAAGTTGCATCATGGACTCAACAGACATTTCCATCTAATCGCTGCTGAATATACATTGTTTGCAATAGCTGGTTAAATTTTTTTCTAAAATGATCCTATTAGGAACTATAAAACATTCTTAACAAATGAAAAGAATTCAAATAATTTCTTGCATTTTATCAGATCAAAATAGAATCAGACCAAAAGAAAAAAAAGAATAGCAAGAGAAATAACACAAATAAAGAGATTAAAATATTCATTCTTAAGTGATCATTGTGCCATTGAATAAGTCAAGTGCAAATTTCAATACTTAGAATTCAAATTTAAAAAAACTTTCAAGGATCTTTAGGACATCGTTTAATCAATTCTAAGAAAAGGTTTACATCTATGAGTTTGGGGATTTAAAACACCCAATGTCACAAATAAATGACATAATGTTGCACCCACAGGATTAAAAATTGTATGAGAAACCAAACTGAAAATTAGTAGGTACAAACACATAATCAAAATCAGTGTGGTAACTAATTAAATACCTACTAACGGAACAATACAAAGAATAGATAAAACAAAGAGTTGATTCTTTGAAACAAATAAAAAGAATTGACACACCCTGTCTTAGGTAGTGTTTCTATGATAGAATATCATGGCCAAAAGCAATTTGAGGAGGAAGGATTTATTTCTGCTTCTAACTCTCAGGTTGTACTCCATCACTGAGGAATGTCAGGGCAGGAACTTGAAGGCAGAAGATGATGCGGAGGCTAATGGAGGAGTCTTGCTTACTGGTTTGTTTCTCAGGGCTTACTCATCCTGCTTTCTTCTACAGTCAGGACTAGCCATCCAAAGATGTCTCTCTCCCCTATGGGACAGGCCTACCCACGCCAATCATTAGTCAGGAAACGACCCCACAGGCTTGCTCACAGGCCAGTCTGGTAGGAGTATTTTCTCAATTGAAGTTCCCACTTTCCAAATGACTCTAGCCTGTGTTAAATTGACAGAAAAACTAGCTAGCACAAACCCTTAGCCAAACTAACTGACAGAAAAACGTAGAAGATCCAAATTAATAAAGCTGGAAAAAGGGAGTGATATTACAACAGATAATTAATAAAACTCATAATATTGGTAAGGAGTGCCTTTCAAATCTTATATTCAAAACATATTTTAAAAAACCTCCTAGTAAATAGACAAATCCCTAGATACTTATGACTTAGCATAATTAAATGAAGAGGATATGAATAATTGTGCACCCATTCACACATACACCCAATTAAAAAAATTCAAAAGGCTTTCTTTTAAAAACCTGGAGTATGTCTTTACCTAGTGTGTACTTTGAATCTGTAGAGGCCTCAAAATTAAACAACAAAAGGCAACAACAAAAATCAAAGAAAAGCCCAAATTACCTAATAATGTAGAACACATACAAAGGTCAACAGATACCTCTTTAAAGAGGACGTTGATGGTCAATATATACATGAAAAAATGCTCATCACCCTTAGTAACAAGAACATGCAAGGACCAGCAAGGCATTGAAAGAATTAATCACCCCAGTCAGAATGGTTATCAAGGAAACAGAAATGTGCTAGCCAGGATGCAAGGACAAAAAGCAAAACAGAACAAAAAAAACTTTTGTGGAATGATGGTTGGACTATAAAATCATGATATCACAATGGAAATACGTATAGAATTTCCACAGAAAACAAAAAACTGAACTCGATCCAACTATAATACTCCTGGGTACATACCTTAAAGATTCTAAATGTGCATAGAAGAGAGATGATATGTCGATATTTATTAGGACCCCATTCATAAGAGCCAGGTCATTAATCTACAAATCTATCAACAGATGAAGAAACAATGAAGAAATTGTGATAAATATACACAAGAGATTTTTTTTTTGTTTTAATTTGTGAAACAAGGTCTTACTATGTTGACCTGGCTGGCCTGGAATTCTTTATGTAGACCAGTCAGGCCTGAAATTCAAGAGATCCACCTTCCTGAATGTTAGGATTAAAGGTGTGCACCCGCATGCTTGACCTTAAAGAAGTAGTTATGCTATTTGTAGGAAAGTAGAGAGAGCTAAAGATCATCATTTTAAGCCAAACTTAGAAGGAAAAAGTAAAACAGAAAAAGGCTGGAGTGGAGACGAGATAAATATGAACACAGTGTATACCATATATTTATGAAAATACCACAATGAAAACCATAATCTTATACAATAAACACGATAGTTTTAATTTGAAAAATAAAAATGAAAAAATTACTCTAAAAATCCTTTTGGAGTTACAAAAGCAAGAAACTCAAATCATGATAGCAAAGCAAATGAAAAATTGCAGAAACAAAGTATCAGGTTAGAGGTTTCCATCAAGATTTCATAGCAAAACCAGTATGACTAAAGTGTGGCAGGGTCAGTGTCCCTGCAAGAAGTCACTGATCACAAGGTCTGGAGACAGGGTTGACAAGTCCTTTTACACCAGCATCCTGCCACAGCATTTTCTGAAGGCCAGGCACAGAGCTCTAGAATGTAATATTCCGAGTGCTCAATTTCAGTCTTCTTTGGTCCAATTGCTTCCTTTTCAACAGGAAACGTTTTCCCTAAGCCGATGTATCTTGGATAACTTGTATTTTTTATTTCTTATCTGGCCATACAGTGCAAGTTTACACTCTACCTATGGTATAAGCAGAGGCTTTGGACCTAACTACTGGACGATGCTGCAACAGCCAAGATCATCCCAGGGACTCTTGGAAATAGAGAAGACTTGCCTTGCGTTTTAATATGCACATGAGACTTTGGAAGATTCAGGTAGAATGTCAATATTTGGATAAATTTCCCTCCAAGGCCCATGGGCTTGGTGCGCAGCCCATAGTGCTATGGTAGTGTTTGGGGTGTGGATCTTTATGAGAAGAAGTTTAGTAGAAGCTCTCCAGTTATTAAATTGTAGCTTTGAAAAGGACCCTGAAATGTTAGCCATGGCACGACCTGCTGTCTTCCTCTTTTTGTCGATCTGCATGAAATTTGTTCTACCTTGTGCTTATGCACGACAGGCTACCTGACCACAAGCCCAAAAATAATTGGACCAACTTATCATAGACTGACACATTGGAAACTATGGGCCAAAATACAAAACTTATTTTTCATTTATTTCTTAGAGTAATGGAAAGGTGACTAATAGAGATTTTGAACTGGATCTTGGATAAACAAAATAACAGAAGGCAGAAAATTCTAATATAGTTTGTATAATAAATAGTGTTATAATACTGATGTCAAATTTTCTGAATTTAATCAAAGTATAAGAGTTCTGAAAGAGATATTCTATTCTTTTTATCTGGGCTTGTATTAATTACTCTTTCTTTTGTTTTCTTTTTTCCTTTTTTTTCATTCTTAATGTCGTGACCAAATACTTAGCAATTGAAAAATACACCATCTACTTTGGCTCATGGTTTGAGTGTACGGCCCATTATCGTAGAGAAAGCATAGAGCCCCACAAAGATATCCACTATGGTCCCAGGTGCTTGCGGGTGCTCCTGTCTGGAAAGACTAGGAAGTAAAGAAAAAGAATCAGCAGTGTATTGTGGGTGTGGTTGTTTTCCTGTTGCCTCTTTGGACTCAGCCTAAGATCCCAACCCATGGGATGATGACAGTCACCTTCAGGATGGAACTTCCTCTCTGGAAATATACTCACATATATACCCAAAGGTGTGTCCCCTACAAGATTCTAGATTCAGTCAAGTTGAGGATCAACCACCATCAACCACCAAAGGGCTCATGATCTTCTTCAAACTAAAAACTTTATTCTTTATTTTTTACCCTTGCAGTTTCTCCCAGTCTTCACGTTCCTTCTAAACATAAGTGGGGCGGGGGGGGGGGAGATTTGAAAATGAATGTGAAGAATTGCAAGTGGAGAAAATAAAGAACAAAATTTACCATCCACATCCATGTCTCTTTTCTCAGGGGTCCTCTAGTATTTCTTGAATGTCACACAGTATTGTGAAGACTGGCTAGTTAGCGGCACAAAAGCAACAGCATCGACAGATTTCAGAGCGAAGATTCAGCACCCAGATAAGGTTTTCTGCTATGATACACGTTCTATCTTTATTTTTTCTTTCTATTCTCCAGGATAACATCTAACCTTTTCAAGACTAACCGATGCTAACATGTAAACTTCAAAACAAAATCAACATTATACCCACACTTGTGGATAAATAGTTTGGCTTTTTACATATAGTATATACTTGTCTTTAAATGCTTGTCTTAAACAACACCAAGAGCCTATGAGGAAGTGCCATTTTCCTTAGAAGGCCCTTGGAAACTTTCACTGAATGTGAACAAAGAATGAAGAGATATTAAAACTGGGTATCTCTTTGATCACAACAAACTAATCAGAAAATTACCCTTACCTTAAATGTTATACAAATGGACCAATCTATATACCATAGGCCTCTGTGATTAAACACTGGGCTCCCAGATGGTGGCTCTATTTGGGAAAGTTATGGAACCTTTGGGTGGTGGGTAGGACTGGAGGGAATATGTCACTGTGGGAGTGAAACTTAAATTGTATAAGCAAGCCCTCCTTTGGGTCTTTCACTTGCCTGGCCCACCAAGATGTGAAGAGTTTTGATAACATGCTCCAACTCCTTCATGCTTTCCACACCATAATGACTGTGTCACTTTTGACTGTGAACCAGAGTAAATTCTTCTTCTCTTATATGGCTTCTGCCATGCACTTTAACATAGAAGCAAAATAATAATGATGATAATAATAAAATAATACAATGGAATTGCAGGCTGGTACAACCACTCTGGAAAGCAGTCTGGCGGCTCCTCAGAAAACTGGGCATGACACTTCCGGAGGATCCGGCTATACCACTCCTGGGCATATACCCAGAGACTTTACCTGCATGCAATAAGGACACATGCTCCACTATATTCATAGCAGCCTTATTTATAATAGCCAGAAGCTGGAAAGAACCCAGATGTCCCTCAACGGAGGAATGGATTCAGAAGATGTGGTATATTTACACAATGGAATACTACTCTGCAATTAAAAACAATGAATTCACGAAATTCCTAGGCAAATGGTCAGAACTTGAAAATATCATCCTTAGTGAGGTAACCCAATCACAAAAGATCACACATGGTATGAAGTCACTGATAAGGGGATATTGACCCAGAATCTCAGAATACCCTAGACACAATCAGCATATCAATAGATTTCTAAAAAGATGGAAGGAGAGACCCCTGGTCCTGGAAAGACTGGATGTAGGGGAACGCCAGGACAGAGTAATGAGAGGGGGTTGAACGGAGAAAAGAGGGAGGGAAGGGGGCTTATGGGACCTTCGGGGAGGGAGGAAACGGGAAAGGGGAAGTGATTTGGAATGTAAATTAAAAAAATAAAATAAAATTAAATTAAAAAAAAAAAAAAAGAAAAAGATATTTTCAAAGAATTCTAGTATTACTTTGAAATTAAGCTAACCAACACCTGACTCACTGCCCACCCCACTGCATTTTAAAGGAAAACAAGACAAGATAAGAAGTTCAATTGGAGTCAAGTAATCATCCAAGGGAGGATAGAGGGAAAAGAGCCCCTACCTCACATTCATTGACTCCCACTTACCCTTTCATGTAGACACCAGTACTTCTGATTCCCACCTTAATTACAGAATGGCATCTGTTAGATCACAGAAGCCATGCAGCTGGGAAAGTTCTTTATTTCTGCATGTGTTGTAATAAGACAGGTGTGAGTTCCAGTAGTCCTCAAGTGCTTTGTATAAAACACTAATTTTAATCCCAAAGAGGAAAATCTTCTTATATAGTTTTTGACTTCAACATTCACCCCTTCTCAATGCTCCAAATAATGGAACTCTAGGAACAAAACTGATGTGGAGGGCTCAGGTCTAGGGTACAGACAAAGAGAGAGAGTACCAAATAAGTTCAGTTTATTTCTCACAAAGCACATTCCTTCTGGCTTAGTCTAACCTTGTGCATAACATTGCACTAAAGATAGATCTAACATTTATTCCTAGAACATTGTTTGGTTTACTATTGTTAACTTCTTCAAGCAGAGTGGTTTTCCCAAGAGGTTATATTTGGACATCACACACACACACACACACACACACACACACACACACACGAACTATAATTTTGGTCTTCTGAGAGCCAGAACTACAGAATGTGTTCCCTTCTTAGCCCTTCTTAATATGAACACAAGCTCTGTTAACTTCAGCAAGACAACTGTCACCCCTGTGCCACTGTTTATATAAACATAAATAAGGACTCTATATGTATTTTAAAACAGTGGGCAAATACACAGGATTACTATGGCTGTCAGGACTATTTAAGAGATAAAGTTTTTTAACAATCTTTGCTAGGTTTTGATATTGAAAAGACAGAAGGATATCAGAAAGATTATATAAATAATCCCATTGCATATTTGCCCTGTGCCTTGGTCTGCCACAGCTTTTGATACACATGGGTTCTTTTGTAATCACCTTGAGTTTGATGTAGTATTGATGAGAAAATGGTTCTTTGCTTGATTTTACTGGTAAAACAAATCCTGGTTGTTTGCAGGATGTCCGTTTACAGCAGTGGTTCTCAACCTTCCTAATGCTAAGACCCTTTATAACAGTTCTTTATGTTATAAGGGACCCCCCACCATAAAACTATTTTTGATTCTACTTCATAACTGTAATTTTGCTACTTACATATTTTTGGAGATATATATTTGCCAAAGGGGTCACAGTCTATAGGTTAGAACTGATGATTTAGAGCTGATTTAGAGTGCGGAGTTGCCACATATAAGCAATCATAGGAAAAGTGATTGTAAATGGGACTATTGTTCCTTTGAGTCTCTCTCTGTATATTTTATAAGACCCTATAGGACTGGAAAGCTCTATAGGCTTGTCCACTTAGGTATGTATATTATATGGCATAGAGAAACCTCTCTGTTCTATGTACATTCTTCTGTGTCAAGCATTATGACCAAAAACAACCTAAGGAAGAAAAAGGGTTTAATTTCATCCTACAACTCACAGTCCATCATCAGGCAAGTCAGGGCAGGAACTCAAGAACTTGAAGCAGAAATCATAGAGGAACATCACTTGCTGGTTTGGTGGCAAACACATGCTTAGATAGCTTTCTTTTTTGTTACATATTTGACTTAGTTTTATTTCATGTGGATGAGTGTTTCACCCATATGAGTGTTAAGTGCACCACCTACACATCAGGGTATCGAATTCTCCGAAACTGGAGTTAGAGAGCTCTGACTTTGCCATGTGGGTGCTGAGAAATGAACCAGGATGCTTTGCAAAGGAAATGCTCTTAATTGCTGAGTCATCTTTCTACCCTCTGTAGGTAGCTTTCTTATAGGGCCCAGGACATCCTGCCTAGGGATTATTGCTGCCCACAGTGGAATGGGGCCTCCTGTATCATTTAACAACCAAGATGAGTGTAAGTTGTATCAATTTGGCTATCAAAGCTAATTAGGACACTGTCTGTATACAACCAAATAGATTCACAACTTCTAAAGGCAGACACTTTGCCTAATCAACATATTAGGCCATTATTTTTATTTAAACCTAACATGAGCTCCTGAATCATGTGCCAGAAGTTTTTTTGTCTTTCCTGAGATAACTAAAAGCAAAAGCAACCGATGGCAGTGTAGTGTCAATCAATTGTCAGAGCCTCTACTTCCGACTAGTTTTTAAGGTAATATAAGAAAACTACCCACAGCCTTCAATATTGGTCACATACAGCTAGAGCTGTGGATAAAGTTAACAGTGACCAATCACAGTTAAGCATTATTGTGTGGAGTCCAAATCCAGCCACACTGTGAATAGCAATTTCTCGGGGTTGCATATGACCGTTACACCTTGAACCACTTTGAGGATCTGTGCTCAGTGACTGACATGGGACCCTAACAAGATCTTCTCTATTTCAACTGACATGGGACCCTAACAAGATCTTGCCTATTCCAATTCACTTATGAAGAATGAAGGGGAGCTCACCAGTCTCCAAGGCTCACAGGTTTCCATCCCGAGGTTACACACACAGCAAACAATTGCTTGGGGGAAAGCATTTTCAGTGGTGGCCCTTTCATGGGACAACCACACTGTAAGTGGCACTCTTCAATGGTGCAGCCACCTCTGAGGCTCCCATGCTCTCCTATTTAACCCTAAGAAACTCATTAGTTCACCAAACTGGAGTCAGAAAGAGCCTTTTCTTTGATCTCTCCATGCTCACTCTGTGAATAGACATTCCTTTATTATTCAACAGAAAGAATCATGTGACACACACCTTACTTATTAGACTCAGCATCACTACTACTCAGAGATGGATAACAGTTCTTGCTGGTGTTACCATCAACACCATAACCCCTTTCCTGTTATAAGAGAGAAAAATGAAGAAATTAATGTTGACTATTGTCTTAGTTACTTTTCTATTGCTGTGATAAAACACTACAGCCAAGCCAATTTACAGAAAGGAAAGTAACCTTAGATTGAGTCCAATACACTTACATGAATGTGTGTGTTAAACTGTGGAGGCATAACATCTGGGTTATATTGTAGACAGAAGTATCTTTAACAGTTGATTAGTAGACTGAATGAAATTTCAGCTAAGCATAATGAAGTTAGAAATGTCTGATGTTCCCCAGCTTAACATGGAAGAAGGAAGACAAAGGTTTGGAGATACCAGAAATTGGGAAGTTTATTATTTCTGAACTACACACCCACGACTTTTCACTTTATTCTCTGCTACAATCCAGATACCAATTTGCTCCCAGAGGCAATGAAAAATGTACTAGTGGGAGGGGTACCAGCATCCTTGGACAATTCAGTCATTACTGTTTCTTCATTCCCACTGTGGTAGTGGGTCATGTCACTGTTAGGATGAGCTTTCAGATGTCAATGAAGATGTTGGGATCTTGGGGAAGAAGAGGCCATTAAAGATGCATATCATCTATGACAGGGCATATGTTTTATTGTTAGCAGGCACCAAAAATAAACTTGTAACCAGCTGTTTCTAGCTCACAACAGTTTGTAGCTGCTAACTAATCTTAGAAAACAAATAAAGAAAGTTCCCACTAAATTTTGATTTATATAACATGGACAAACTCACTACTGAAGGTCAATGAAGAATCAGAGTTTGACCCAGGACACACATCTAAGTCCATTCAGCGTCCTGTGGACCAGAAGCCAAGTCTCTCTGAGACAGTCCCTATGATTCTAACATAATTACATACTTGTCGATATTTTCTTAGTATTTCCCCAAAGGCACGGTCACTACTTAAGAAAATTGAGTAGCTGCAAGGGAAAGGAATGCACGGGTTTTTAGGGGTTACTTTACAATGTCTTTTTGAGTCCACTAATCAAAGCAATGCTTATGAGAGTCAGGTAGTATCTGGAGTTTTATTCAAGCCAGGATTTTTACTCACTTAATCCATGTTCACTTGATCCCTAAATATAAAATTGAAAAATATAAACTGTCCCATGACAGATGCTCCACACTGGACCTCTAGCAATTATTACAAGATGAGTCAAGTCAAATACACTGGATATTAGTTTCCTTCTAGGATAGCAAACCATCTTATAATGAGATTGTGGGAGAACTGTAGATGGTAACCTCATCATCAAAGATATGAATGATGGAGAGTCATTTACAACTCTTATTCCCACCTTTGTCTTGTGTAAAATCATCTGACAGGAGGACTGTAGACTTGGAATTTCTCTAGAGAATGACTCCACTTGCAGCTGCTATAACAGATATGATAGATTTCTAAATAAATCAACCCCCACTCCCGATACTGGGCATGTAGCCACTGAGCTTCTGAATGATTTTCTCTGTGTAACAGTTTGGAACAGCAGAAACAAATGACTTTGTCTCGCTTCACTGAAGGCAGACACCACTTCACAGACCAGCCTGAGGCTACGTAGACTCTACCATTCTCTTCTTCTGTAATAGAGTCTGCAGAGATCTTAATTGTCTTCATATTCTCTGCAACACTACTCCAGGAAATGAGTCTATTCATACCCTTAGAAGGTATCGTTTTACATACAAATGCTAAGTAGCTCCAATATAGAGAGCCTCCTGTTTATAATGGCTGATACATTGGCTTCTTGTTGCCAATTTTCTGTAACAGATTGCCATGAGCATAGTTGCTTACATTTATTTTCAGAAGTCTAAAAGCAATTATTTTCAAAGACAAAGGCGGAGTTTTTGTTGCTGCTGCTGCTGTTGATGTTTCTAGAGGCTGTACGCATTTGGTGACCTGTAACCCTTTCCCATATTCTCGACAACATCTTGCTTCTATTCCTGCATCTCCTACTCATTACTCTGACTCCTGCCTCCCTCCTGACAAAGACCCTTGTAGTAAAAGACCTACTGGGATAATCTAAGTTAACTTCCCAGTCTCCAGATCCTTATTTTTGATTTAAGGACATACAAATATCTCTTTGCCTTTGGATGGTGACATGTTCGTTCACAGGTTTTTGAAACTAGGATCTCAAAAATTTAGCAGTGAAGAAGGGATATTATCTATATCACCAGGGCACAGCGTCAGTTATAGTCATCCTCATAACCAATTATATGTAAATATCAGATGAATTAGGTTTGAAAGTTACCATGGAGAGTGAAAGGTTGAACCTTTAAAACTGTCAAAGGCAGAAAAGGGAGGAATGCACTATTTTACATTGAAGGAGATTAATATAATTTGATTATTAAATGCAAGCATATGTGACTTTGGGATAGAAAGATTGCGTGTTTAGTAAAATCATAATTGGGTCTGGGGATTAGATAACAGAGGCATACCTCGAAGCTCTTGTGGGCTTGGTTTCAAAGCATCTCAACAAAATACTGTTGTGAAACAAGCCACACAAAATGTTTTATCTCCTGGTGCATGTGAAAATTTACATCTACTGTGGTCTATTAAATGTGAACCAGCATTATGTCTATAAACTGTATATTCCTTAACTTTGAATATTTTATTGCTGAAACATGCTGATGTTCAACGGAGCCTTCTGTCCATTGTAACTGCTCAGTAGCTGCACATTTGTTTAGATGTTGCTGAGCGCTGACTGGGGGGGATGTTGTTTAAGCACTGATGGTCAGCACGGTGGATGCTGAAGGCTGCAGCAGCAGTGACAGTTTCTTCAAATAAGACAACAGTAAGTTTGCTACACTGGTGGACTTTCCTCTTCTCTACCTTCTGGATCATATGGTGCTATAAAACAGCCCTTTGCTGGCAGTTAAAATCAGTCAGTGCTCTCTCTCCAACCCTGTCCCTACCTATCAAGGAAGCTTATGTAACATTCTAACTCCTTCACTGTCCTTCACTGACCTCTCAGCAAAGTCCACCTAAGCTTCACCAGGTCTTGATTCCCCCCCCAACTAAACTACTTTCTATGTTCATCTGTGAGAAGCAGCTCCTCTGCCCTGCCGCATCCTTGTGAGGCTGCTGTGGCTGCTCGAGCAGAGCTTGGAACTCCACTTGTAGCTCTATTCTCATTTATGCTTTTATCTCATCTCTCACACCTTCCTCCATTGAAATCCTGAATGCTTAGAAATCCTCTGCAAAGTTTCTGTCAACTCTTTCCAACTCCAGGCAATGCTCATGTTTTCTTCCACAAACCACATGTGTCCGCGAAGGTATCTACAATGATGGAATCTTTCTGGAAGGTTTTCAGTTTGCTTTGCTCAATTTTGTCAAAGAATTTATGATTTATGGCAGCTATATAGCCTCCCAAGGTACTTTTTCATAATAAGACTCGAAAGTCAAAAGGATTGCTTAGTCATGAGTTATACAATACTGGCTGCATTACTGGGCTAGGAAACCAACATTATTCTCTGAAGAACTCCAGCAGAATTCTTGGGTTACCAGGTACATAGACAAATGAACATGATTCTTTCAAAAAGATATATGCAGCAGTTCTCAGCAGTGAACTTAAAATATTCAAGAATTTTTGCTGTGAGCAGATGTACTGCTATCTGGGTATCTTTATTTCATTTATGAAGTACAGGGAGAGTAGAATTTATAGAATTAAGAGCTCTAAATTTTTCTTGACTGGTAAATAAAAGTTGGCTTCAACTTAAAGCCACCAAGTCAGCCTTCCCTATGAAACTTTGAAGATAAAAATGGACTTTCCTGAAAAGCTGTATAGGTCCTGGGTGGCATATTCTTCCCACTACTCTATGCCTATTGGGTTTATATAAAAAAATCTGATGTTAAGTGTAGCATCTTCATTGGTTATTTAGCTAGATCCAGATAACTTGTTTGTATTGATGATCTTTTCTATCATTGTAATCAAATACCTAATATAAATAACTGAATAGAGGTGATGATTTTTGTTTATTTGTTATACATACCTATATATGTATGTATAAACACAAACACACAAGAGATATCTAATATATCTTACATATAATATCTATATATCAAATATAATATATAAAAAAATCCTATGTGTAATATCCAATATCATACACACACACACACACACACACACACACACACACACACACATATATATATATTTGAGAAAAATATCATACTGATGGACATATATGACCTGGAAGCTTCTTGAGCTGGAAGAGAAAGAAGGAGCTATACAGGAAGGAGCCAGTGAAAAGTACAGTGTGTGCCTGCTGTGACCCACTTCCTTCAGTGAGGCCCCATCTCTTGTCTCCTAATAATGCCATCATATAACAAGTCCATCAAGAGATTAATCCACTCAATAATCCAAAACCATCATGATCTAGTTGTGTCTGGTAATGTTATCATAAATACACCCAGAGTGAGGCTCACTAGTTCCCTGGCTCTTCCCACACTGGTCCTTATTGTACCATCTTGTGCCTGTGGCATATAGGTGTAGTCTCTAACCTTAAATTAATGAACCAATCCTTCCTCACTTCAAACTTCATATCTTCCTCAACCCTCACAGAATTGACAAAAGCTAGGCCTGTTATAAACTAAATTTAAGATAAAGATTTGATCTTTTATTGAGAACACAAAACATTTTGTGTATACACACACACACTCACACACATACACACAATGTATGTAAAAAATAGGGTTAAAATAGAAAGACTATATACATATATTCTTTGAATAGAAATTATTTTAATTTTTCACACAAACATATTTGGTAGTTTTCATATTTTTCTCAAAATATAATTTATTAAAATAAACAGATGAAGGAAAAATCTGAACAGTCTGTTAACTAATAAAAACACCGACTCTGCTCATTAAAGCCTTCCTGTAGAAACATCCTGAGCCTGGATGACTTCATTCTGACATTTTAATGAGAAATGACACCAACACAGCTGAAAATAGAAGGAACATTTTATATTTTTCTTTAGGATGTCAGTGTAATCTTGGTTGCAGAGGACATTATGAAAAAGGAAAATTACAAACTAATTTCTCTTATGAACACAGATGGAAAAATGTTTTGAAGACTTAGTACACTAAATCCAGTCAAGTTTAAAAACAGCCATCCTAACCTCATAGAGCAAGCTAGGTATTCAATGGTAATTTACCTTTTAAAAGATAATCAACAGTGTTGAAGAGATTACAGAAGAGGACAGGGGAGGGGAGAGAGAGACAAAGTCAGAGTCATAGAAATATTTAGAGAGAAAAAGAAAGGGAGAGGAAGACAGAGACAGAGAGACAGACAGACAGACAGACAGACAGACAGACAAAAAGACACATAGAGGAAAAAAATCATTTCAGTGCGTGCAGAAAAACTTTTTCTTCCCTTTTTGAAACAGGATGACCTAAAACTTGATGTAAACTGAGGAAGACTTAAACTACTATTGATCGCTCTGCCTCTACTCTCCCAGGCTAAGGTTATAGGTGTCCTTCTTGCCTGCTTTACAAATGCCAGAGATCAAATCCAGGCTTTATGCAGGCATTCTACCAAGTGAGCTACATCTCCAGCCCCACAGCCACCCCCCAAAACCATTTATTAAGGTAAAATAATTCATAAAATCCCATTAAGAAAAAGCTAACTGGTCAAATAGAAGAAGATGCAGAATAACCAAACAACTTTGGAGAAAATATTTCATTTTAATTAATGGTTAATATGCATTTATTAAGATTCTCATGTTTAAACTGGGCAGTAGTGGCACATGCCTTTAATCCCAGCACTTGGGAGGCAGAGGCAGGTGGATTTCTGAGTTCGAGGCCAGCCTGGTCTGCAGAGTGAGGTTCAGGACAGCCAGGGCTATACAGAGAAACCCTGTTTCAAAAAAAAAAAGAAAGAAAAGAAAGAAAGAAAAAGAAAAAGAAAAACAAAAAAAGTTCTCATGTTTACTTATAATCAGAAAAATGTATTACAGAACTCTGATATAATGCTAATAAACAACTAACTGAAGCACTAAATTGTTCAATAAAGGTAATGTTGGTCAAAGTGTTTGTAGTGGTTTGAATAGGTATGGCCCCATAGACTCGTGTGTTTGAATTCTTGGTCCGTGAGGAGTGGCACTATTAGAAGATATGGCCTTGTTGGTGTAGGTATGGTCTTGCTGGAGAAAGTTTTTCACTGCTGGGTCAGGCTTTGAGATCTCTTATGTTCAAGCTATGCCCATTGTGGAGTATAGTCTCTTTCTGCAGCCTGAGGGTCAAGATGTAGAATTCACAGCTCTTTCTTCAACGACATGTCTGTCTACTTGTCATGATTCTTGCCCTGACAATAATGGACTAAACCCCTGAAACTGGAAGCTAGCCCTAATTATATGTTTTCCTTCATAAGAGTTGCCATGATTACGGTGTCTCTTCACAGCAATAAAGCCCTAACTAAGACAGTACTGAATACCTGAAAGTCTTAAGTAAAGTAAAACTTGGTACAGACATTTTTGAAAACTATTTGAGGGTGTCTACTAGAGCCTATACACAGTACATTTCACAATGCCACTCCTTGGTACATACATTTGAACACAAAAATAAGTTCATTGTTCAAAAGATGCACTCACTGTATTGCTAATGACCAAAATTGAAAATAGTACCAGTTCTAGGCAGCACCAAAGAAAACTGCCAATAGTGGCTTGGTCACCAAGTTTCATGACAGCTTATTTCCTGAGGACAGTCCTGGTTTTGCTTGGCTCAAGCATTTCCTGTAGCTCCCAGTCTCTGTCACTGCCATTGTAAACTATATTCCTCATAGTTTCCTACTCTCTTCCTACATTTGGGCAATGACTCTCTTTAAACATGAACGTTTCTTAAATTACCCCAATGTGAGTGTTGAGACCCATTTTTTCTAACATGCTAGCGCTGTGGTTCACTCAGGGGCAGAGATGACTTTTGTGTTTGACATGTGTCCACTCATTTAATGTAAAATGTGTATGACAATATGTGTGAGTATGTGTATGTATGTGTTTGTGTGTTGTGTGTGTCTGAGTGTCTATATATGAGTTTGTGTATGTGTAAATGTGTGTGTTTGTGTATGGTGACAATGTAGTACTACGATTTGGAAATCAACTATGTGTACTATAATGAATTTCCTAATAATAGAGGAAATTTTTTTTCTAAGAACAAGAACAAAGAGATTTTGACTTTACTTTTAATATTTTTAATACAATAAAACAATGAAGAATCTGGTGAAAAACAAGAAAATTATATTTTCTATCTTTGACATGAATATTGAGGTCTTCTCATAGCATCCATTGCACTAAAATGAGCATTTTTAGCTCAATTAAAAATAAATAAAATATCTACAATAACAAAAAACACAAAAGAACACAAATATGAATACCAAGCAAGGTGCAAGTGAAGGTGTGGAGTACAGATGTAGCAAAACATTTTAGAAAACATCAACCATAAAGTGATGGCCAGAGACAGAGTAGCTTTGGATAAGGCAGGAAGTTATATCAAGGGTGAATCAATAGGGCCTGGACCATGTTTGCATAGTAACTGAGGAAGAGCTAGAAGAAAGGGAGAGAAGATGGTGAAGTCTAAAGTAACATCTGAAAATGCTGGGTCCTGTTAGCTGCCAGTAAGGAATTTCATATATGAAACAGAAAGATGAGGAAGTCATTATGGGAAAGAGTCAGTCCATCCCTCCTTACTTCTGCAGTGGTTTGAATAAGAATGGTCCTAATAAGGCTCATATATTTAAATGCTTAGTTATCAGGGGATGGTACTATTTGAAAGGATTAGAAGGATTGGAAGGCGTGGCCTTGTTGAAGGAAGTGTGTCACTGGAAGTGGACTTTGAGCTTTGAAAATCCCATGCCAGTCCCAGTCTACCTCTTTGTCTCTCTCTCTTTCTTTCTCTCTCTCTCTCTCTCTCTCTCTCTCTCTCTTCTTGTGGATCAGGAAATAGTTGCTGTGTGGTCACAGTGTCTCTTGACAGCAACAAAACAGTAACTGAGACACCGTTTCTGGTGTGTGATGTAAGGTTTTAAAGAAAAACCTATGAGACTGACTGTGTCTGTGTTAAGTAGGGGAAATAAATTTGCTAAAGCAATCTAGAAGAGTTGCAGAGGAGGACTTAGTCACTAGTTGAAGTCATTGGATACCAGCTTCATACAAAACCTGTTCTATGCATGAAAACCTAAGTGAGTTTCTTAAAAAACACTCATTTGGTTAGTGAAATTAGACACTGGTTTGCTCCAAGAAAAAGTGAAAGGGAGCAGAGTCAAGTGAGCTAGCTGATGATGACAAAAAGCAAACATTCTTAATTATGCCATATAACTTCTAAGGAGGGAAGGAGAGGATGAACTTCTAGACCAGGGAGAAGGTCAAATTCAATGCATTCATGTTGGATGATGTCCACAAATGGCTTTAATGGATTACTAGATCAAGAAATCTTGGTGAACAAGAGGCAGTGTCTGGAAAAAAGAAAGAAAAGAAAGAGAAAGAAAGAAAGAAAGAGGGGAAGGGGGGGAGAGAGGAAGGAAGGAAGGAAGCAAAAGGAAGGAAGGAAGAAAGAAAGAAAGAAAGAAAGAAAGAAAGAAAGAAAGAAAGAAAGAAAGGAAGGAAGGAAGGAAGAAAGAAAGGAAGATGGAAAGAAAGAAAAGAAAGGAAGAGAAAGGAAGAAAGAAAGAAAGAAAGAGGGGAAGGGAGGGGGAGAGAGGAAGGAAGCAAGAAAGGAAGGAAAGAAGCAAAAGGAAGAAAGAAAAAAAGAAAGAAAGAAAAGAAGAAGACAGACAGGAAGGAAGAAAGAAAGAAAGAAAGAAAGAAAGAAAGAAAGAAAGAAAGAAAGAAAGAAAGGAAGGAAGGAAGAAAGAAGGAAGACAGACAGGGTGGAAGGAAGGAAGGAAGGAAGGAAGGAAGAAAGAAAGAAAGGAAAGAAAGGAAGAAAGGAAGGAAGAAGGAAGAAAGAAGGAAGAAATGAAGAAAGAAGGAAGACAGACAAGGAGGAAGGAAGGAAGAAAGAAAGGAAAGAAAGGAAGAAAGGAAGGAAGAAGGAAGAAAGAAGGAAGAAATGAAGAAAGAAGGAAGACAGACAAGGAGGAAGGAAGGAAGAAAGAAAGGAAAGAAAGGAAGAAAGGAAGGAAGAAGGAAGAAAGAAGGAAGACAGGATGGAAGGAAGGAAGGAAGAAAGAAAGAAGGAAGGAAGGAAGGAAGGAAGGAAAGAAAGAAAGAAAGAAAGAAAGAAAGAAAGAAAGAAAGAAAGAAAGAAAGAGAGAGAAAGAAAAACAGACTGGGGAAATGGCAGAATCCCTGGTGTGTGCCTTTGATGGTGTGAAACAGTACCAAAGAGAAATGAACTTTTAAAAGATACAGTCTGAGAAACTTTTCCTGTTGTGACAAAATATCCAGACAAAATGTCTTATGGAAACAAGGGTTTGTTTTGTACCAGTTTGAGAGCACAGCCTATCATGAGGAGAAGTCAGGCTGGCAGGAACCTAAAGAATTTGGACACACTGTGTCCTGAGTAAGGGAGATGAGAGTGCTGATATTTGCTGCTCCTCATTTCTTTTGTTTATTCAGTCCAGGACCCAAGCCTAGGGAATGGTGATGCCCACTGTTAGTGTGGGTCTTCCCATAGAAATTAACCTAGTCAAGATAATATCTCACAGGCATGCCACAAGGTGATATAATCAAGGTAATTCTTCATAAGTGTGCTTAGAAGCTTTTCTCCTAGATAATTGTTGATCCTGTCAAGTCTCAATCCTGCCAATCTGTAGATGAAAATGTTGAGGCTTCCCTCTTGATACTAGTCTCATAATGAATGCAAGGTTGTGATCTTCAGTTATAGCCTTTGGGGATCAGAAGAAATAAGGAGTGAGAACCTAGTTTTGATTCATTTAGTTTGAATTAGGAAAGCCGCGCCTTTTGTTTTCCTTGTGTGCTGAGAATTCTGGCTGCAGTCCCTCCGAGTTGCCACCAGACTTCTTTAGTTCTTTTCTCTAAAGTAGATCACATTTAGTTTGTGGCCTTTGAGTTCATGGTTGCTACCCCATAGTTACTAAGATCCAGCATCATGTTAGTATCACTTTCAGCTAGAAGGGACAGAAGAGTTGAAGTGAAGATAGTTGAGTTTCCCATGCATTCTCTTAGTCAGGTTTTATATTCCTGCACAAAACACCATGACCAAGAAGCAAGTTGGGGAGAAAAGGACTTATCCAGCTTACTCTTTCACATTGCTGTTCATCGCCAAAGGAAGTCAGGATAGGAACTCACAGGGCAGGAACTTGGAGGCAGGAGGTGATGCAGAGGAATGGAGGGATGTTACTTACTGGCTTGCTTCCCCTGGCTTGCTCGGCTTGCTTTCTTATAAAACCCGGGACTAGAAGCCCAGCGATGGGATATAACATCACTTGGGACACGGCCTGTTGGGGCTTCCGTCTGTGCCCGAGGGCGGGTTGGCGCTGTGGTCGTCTGGGTGCCAGATCGGCGGGCCATCGTGACCACAGGGTGAGCGGCGCCACGGAGACTGTGGCGCTGTGGTCGTCTGGGTGCCAGATCGGCGGGCCATCGTGACCACAGGGTGAGCGGCGCCACGGAGACTGCCCTCCGCCATCTTTGCTCCAGTGACCAGCAGCAAGTCCTGGATACCCCACCACACCCGAAAGACAAGATCTGGATTTAAAATCACTTCTCATGATGCTATTAGAGGATCACAAGAAGGACACAAATAAATCTCATAAAGAGTTACAGGAGACCATGAATCAACGGTTAGAAGCCCTTACAAAGGAAACACAAAAATCGCTTAGAGAAATGCGGGAGAACATGGATCAAAAGATGGAGGCGCACAAGGAGACAACACAAAAATCGCTTAACGAGATGAATCAACGGGTAGATGCACTCACAAAGGAATCACAAAATTTGCATAAAGAAATGCAGAAGAATATGGGTCAACAGACGGATGCCCATAAGGAGGCAACACAAAAATTGCTTAAAGAAATGAATCAACGGTTAGATGCCCTTACAAAGGAAACACGAGAACTGCTTAAAGAAATGCAGGAGACGATGGATCAACAGATGGAATCCCATGAGGAGGAAACACAAAAATCGCTCAGAGAAATGCAGGAGAACGTGGGTCATCAGGAAGAAATCCTGAAAGAGGTAATGCAAAAATACCTTAAAGAAATACAGGAAAATACAAACAAACAAGTGAAGGATCTCAGCAAATCCATCCAGGAACTAAAAAAGGAAGTAGAAACAACTAAGAAATCACAAAGGGAGACAACTTTGGAGATAGAAAACCTTGGGAAGAAATCAGGAGTCATAGATGCAAACATCAACAATAGAATACAAGAGATGGAAGAAAGAATCTCAGGTGCTGAAGATTCCATAGAAAGCATCGACTCAACAGTCAAAGAAAATGCAAAATGCAAAAAACGCGTAACCCAAAACATCCAGGAAATCCAGGACACAATGAGAAGACCAAACCTAAGGATTATAGGTATAGATGAGAGTGAAGATTTGCAACTTAAAGGGCCAGTAAACATCTTCAACAAAATTATGGAGGAAAACTTCCCTAACTTAAAGAGAGAGATGCCGATGAACATACAAGAAGCCTACAGAACTCCAAACAGACTGGACCAGAACAGAAATACCTCCCGTCACATAATAATCAAAACACCGAATGTTCTAAACAAAGAAAGAATACTAAATGCAGTAAGAGAAAAGGGCCAAGTAACATACAAAGGAAGACCTATCCGAATCACATCAGACTTCTCACCAGAGACTATGAAAGCCAGAAGATCCTGGGCAGATCTCATGCAGACACTAAGACAGCACAAATGCCAGCCTAGACTACTATACCCAGCAAAACTCTCAATCACCATAGATGGAGAGACCAAGATATTCCATGATAAAACCAAATTTTCACAATATCTTTCCACAAATCCAGCCCTGCAACGGATAATAGGTGGAAACCTCCAATACAGGGAGAGAAACAACACCCTGGAAAAAATGAGATAATAACCTTCTTGAATCAAACCCAAAAGTAGATAACCACTCAAACATAAAGATAGCGTCAAGAATGGCAGATGGCAATAATCACTATGCCTTAATCTCTCTTAATATCAATGGTCTCAATTCCCCAATTAAAAGACATAGACTAGCAGACTGGATACGTAAACAGGACCCAGCATTTTGCTGCATGCAGGAAACGCACCTCAGTGTCAAAGACAAACACTACCTCAGAGTAAAAGGCTGGAAAACAATTTTACAAGCAAATGGCCCCAAGAAACGAGGTGGAGTAGCCATCCTAATATCGGATAAAATTGATTTTCAACCCAAAGTCATCAAAAAAGACACAGAAGGACACTACATACTGATCAAGGGAAAAATCCACCATCAAGAACTCTCAATCCTGAATATCTATGCTCCAAATGCAAGGGCACCCTCATTCGTAAAAGAAACTTTACTAAAACTCAAAGCACACATCGCACCGCACACAATAATAGTGGGTGACTTCAACACCCCGCTCTCTGAAATGGATCGTTCAGGAAAGCAGAAACTAAACAGGGACACAGTGAATCTAATTGAAGCCTTGGACCAAATGGAACTAACTGATATATATAGAACATTTCATCCTAGAGCTAAAGAATACACCTTCTTCTCAGCTCCTCATGGTACCTTCTCCAAAATTGACCATATAATTGGTCACAAATCAGACCTCAACAGATACAAGAAGATAGAAATAATCCCATGCCTCCTATCAGATCACTATGGAATAAGGGTGGTCTTCAATGGCAACAAAAACAAAAGAAAACCCACGTACACATGGAGGCTGAACAATGCTCTACTCAATGATAACTTGGTCAAGGTGGAAATAAAGAAAGAAATCAAAGACTTTTTGAAAGTTAATGAAAATGAAGGCACAACATACCCTAACTTATGGGACACAATGAAAGCAGTGCTAAGAGGAAAATTCATAGCCCTGAGTGCCGCCAAAAAGAAACGGGAGACAGCATACACTAACAGCTTAATGGCACACCTGAAAGCCCTGGAACAAAAAGAAGCAAATACACCAAAGAGGAGTAGAAGGCAGGAAATCATCAAACTCAGGGCTGAAATCAATCAAGTAGAAACAAAGAAAACCATACAAAGAATCAACAAAACGAGGAGTTGGTTCTTTGAGAAAATCAACAAGATAGATAAGCCCTTAGCCAGACTAACCAGAGGGCACAGAGATAGTATCCAAATTAATAAAATCAGAAACGAAAAGGGAGAGATAACAACAGAAACTGAGGAAATTCAAAAAATCATCAGATCCTACTACAAAAACCTGTATTCAACACAACTAGAAAATCTTGAGGAAATGGACAATTTTCTTGACAGATACCAAGTACCAAAATTAAATCAGGATCAAATAGACCATCTAAACCGTCCTATAACCCCTGAAGAAATAGAAGTTGTCATTGGAAGTCTTCCAACCAAAAAAAGCACAGGTCCAGATGGTTTTAGTGCAGAATTCTATCAGACCTTCAAAGAAGACCTAACACCAATACTCTTCAAACTGTTCCACAAAATAGAAACAGAAGGAACACTACCCAACTCGTTCTATGAAGCCACAATTACACTAATACCAAAAGCACACAAAGATCCGACAAAGAAAGAGAATCTCAGGCCAATCTCTCTTATGAATATCGATGCAAAAATACTCAATAAAATTCTTGCCAACCGAATCCAAGAACACATCAAAACGATCATTCACCACGATCAAGTAGGCTTCATCCCAGGGATGCAGGGATGGTTCAATATAAGGAAATCCATCAATGTAATCCACTACATAAACAATCTCAAAGAAAAAAACCACATGGTCATCTCATTAGATGCTGAGAAAGCATTTGACAAAATTCAGCATCCTTTCATGCTAAAGGTCTTGGAAAGATCAGGAATTCAAGGCCCATATCTAAACATAGTAAAAGCAATTTACAGCAAACCAGTAGCCAGCATCAATCTAAACGGAGAGAAACTTGAAGCAATCCCACTAAAATCAGGGACTAGACAAGGCTGCCCTCTCTCTCCATATCTTTTCAATATAGTACTTGAAGTTCTAGCTAGAGCAATTAGACAAGAAAAAGAGGTCAAAGGGATACAAATTGGAAAGGAAGAAGTCAAACTATCACTATTTGCAGACGATATGATAGTATACATAAGCGACCCAAAGAACTCCACCAGAGAACTCCTACAGCTGATAAACGACTTCAGCAAAGTGGCCGGATATAAAATCAACTCAAGCAAGTCAGAAGCCTTCCTATACTCAAAGGATAAGCAGGCTGAGAAAGAAGTAAGAGAAATAATACCCTTTACGATAGCCACAAACCATATTAAGTATCTTGGCGTGACGCTAACCAAACAAGTGAAAGATCTGTATGACAAGAACTTCAAGTCTCTGAAGAAAGAAATTGAAGAAGACCTCGGAAGATGGAAAAATCTGCCATGCTCATGGATTGGCAGGATTAATATAGTAAAAATGAGCATCTTACCAAAAGTAATACACAGATTCAATGCAATCCCCATCAAAATCCCAACTCAATTCTTCATAGAGTTAGAAAGAGCAATTCAAAAATTCATCTGGAATAACAGAAAACCCAGAATAGCTAAAACTATTCTCAAGAGTAAAAGAACCTCTGGGGGAATCAGTATCCCGGACCTCAAGCTGTACTACAGAGCAATAGTGTTAAAAACTGCATGGTATTGGTACAGTAACAGACATGTAGATCAATGGAACAGAATTGAAGACCCAGAAATGAATCCACACTCCTATGGTCACTTGATCTTTGACAAAGGAGCTAAAACCATCCAGTGGAAAAAAGATAGCCTTTTCAACAAATGGTGCTGGCTCAGCTGGAGGTCAACATGCAGAAGAATGCAAATTGATCCATCCTTATCTCCTTGCACTAAGCTCAATTATAAGTGGATCAAAGATCTCCACATAAAACCAGACACACTGAAACTAATAGAAGGGAAACTAGGGAAGAACCTTGAACATATGGGCACAGGGGAGAATTTCCTGAACAGAACTCCAATAGCTTATACTCTAAGATCAAGAATAGACAAATGGGACCTCATTAAATTACAAAGCTTTTGCAAGGCAAAAGACACCGTCAAAAAGACAAAGCGGCAACCAACTAACTGGGAAATGATCTTTACCAACCTTACATCCGACAGAGGGCTAATATCCAAGATATACAAAGAACTCAAGAAGTTAAACTCCAGAGAGGCAAGTAACCCTATTAAAAAATGGGGTACAGAGCTCCACAAAGAGTTCTCACCTGAAGAATATCTAATGGCTGAGAAGTACCTAAAGAGATGTTCATCATCCTTAGTCATTAGGGAAATGCAAATCAAAACAACCCTGAGATTCCATCTCACACCAGTCAGGATGGCTAAGATCAAAAACACAGGAGACAGCAGTTGTTGGCGAGGATGTGGAGAAAGAGGAACACTCCTCCACTGCTGGTGGAATTGCAGGCTGGTACAACCACTCTGGAAAGCAGTCTGGCGGCTCCTCAGAAAACTGGGCATGACACTTCCGGAGGATCCGGCTATACCACTCCTGGGCATATACCCAGAGACTTTACCTGCATGCAATAAGGACACATGCTCCACTATATTCATAGCAGCCTTATTTATAATAGCCAGAAGCTGGAAAGAACCCAGATGTCCCTCAACGGAGGAATGGATTCAGAAGATGTGGTATATTTACACAATGGAATACTACTCTGCAATTAAAAACAATGAATTCACGAAATTCCTAGGCAAATGGTCAGAACTTGAAAATATCATCCTTAGTGAGGTAACCCAATCACAAAAGATCACACATGGTATGAAGTCACTGATAAGGGGATATTGACCCAGAATCTCAGAATACCCTAGACACAATCAGCATATCAATAGATTTCTAAAAAGATGGAAGGAGAGACCCCTGGTCCTGGAAAGACTGGATGTAGGGGAACGCCAGGACAGAGTAATGAGAGGGGGTTGAACGGAGAAAAGAGGGAGGGAAGGGGGCTTATGGGACTTTCGGGGAGGGAGGAAACGGGAAAGGGGAAGTGATTTGGAATGTAAATTAAAAAAATAAAATAAAATTAAATTAAAAAAAAAATAAAATAAAAAAATAAAAAATAGAAGCCCAGCGATGGCATCACTCACAATGGGCCCTCCTGCTTTGATCACTAATTGAGAAAATGCCTTACAGGTGGATCTCATGGAGGCATTTCCTCAAAGAAGGCTCCTTTCTCTGTAATAACTCCAGATTGTGCCATGTTGGCACACAAAACCAATCTGTACAATCACCATCCCCTTTCCAAGTGGGCTCCTGCAAATGCTACCCATGCCTTTCAGTTTACTCCACATTAGCTAAAACCATTTGACTTGGCCAATCTCAGTTACAATAGAAAATTATTTTGGTGCAGGGCTAGCCGTGTTACACCATACAAAATTAATTTTGTCTTTTGGAAAGAAAAACAGAAGCAACTCACAGGTATCTGATAGAACCTGCAGGCCTGAGAACCACAGGATGTGACTTGGGGATGTTCTGGCTCTGTAAAAGCCAGGAGACTTAAATGCAAGTGTAATGATTCAGAGTGAGGGAAAAGACTGTTGACCTACAGCATATGTGCAACAAATCAAGCTACAGAAGACGGTGATTGAGGCACAGTTCAACTTCTGTTAATCCAGGAAGTGGGCGGAACAATAAGAGAGGGAGATAAAGAGAGTAAAGGACAAGTTAAAGAGATACAGAAGAGTTGCTGGAAGGATGTAAGAGGGGAAGGCGGATGAAGAGACAATGAAGAGTCAAGCTTTTCTTTTTGGGCATCTGTAGTAAACAGTTTCTTAATCTGCCTTCCCATTGCTATCATAAACTACCTGAGACTGGGAGACCTATAAAGAACAGAAGTTTATGCTTATTCATCCTGTCAGCATCTGGGAAGTCTAAGTTAGGAAAACCTCATGTGGTGAGGTTTTGTTCACCTTCAACTCTGGTAGAAAATGGGGGATTATTCAGGGGCATGTGAAGGGCACAGCATAAGGGACAGCTCCCCTGGGAACGTCCTGTGAGAGTGGGAACTCACATGAGAAATATGCTGTTCCATTCATGAGGGTTTCCCTGGCATGAGCCCACCTTGCACTGGGCTGCATATCCCTACATTGCCACTTTGATCCTCACCATAGTTTTGTTGGTGATAAATCATATTGAAATCATAGCAGGAACACAACACATAATGATGTCAACCATTAATAATATTTCAGAGGACGATGCATATAGTTTTGTGTCCATGGTTAGTGACTGTAGGAGAGCCATTCCCTCCTAATACACGCAGACTAATTAGAGATCTAGGATGGAGCCTACAGTTCCTGCACAGAGGGAGGTAAGATCTGATGTGCTCAGCCCTGCTCTGGAAGAGAAAATCTGCATAGGAACTTCCCTAGAGGAGCTTAGGAACAAAAATAAAGCCAATATTCCACTGATCAATTGATTTCCACAAAAGCCAAAATCTGTTCACTAACCACAAATTCACAAGGTATTGTGGTTTCGTTGGCAACAACTTACATAGTAGTCCCTCTTTTCTTGATAGCCAGCAGAGCAAACAGAGGTTCTTTTATTCCAATATTAATTATTAATATTCACTTTCAGCTGTCTAATTAAGCATCATAAAGTAAATCAATGTATATAATTATCTGTCTGCCTGTCTGTCTGTCTGGAAGGATGTCCAGGAGTAAAATGGCCACAGAAAAGTACAGAGTTTCAAGGAGGGATTAGAAGCAGAGAAAAGGCTGATAGAAAAACAAAGAGAGTCTCTGTGGGGATGGGAGTAGGCAGTGGTAGGGGCTCAGATGAAGAACCCTACTGGGAAGTGTGAGAATCCACAGACTGCAGAGATGATAGAAAGGACCAGGCACAAGCACACCAAAAGACAGTCAAATATATATTGAGTCCAGATGGATAATCTAACTGAAGGTTACGTGGGCCAATTGTGGTAGATATTATCCGCAAGTGCAGACTGACTGAAGCCCATGGGACAGTTGCAAGTTCTCCTACTCCATCTTGGCTTATACACGGAATGACCACATGAGAGGTCAATGGAATCATCTCCGTTGTAGTAGATGTCCTCTTCTTTATGAAGTCTGAGAGAAGATATTCCATCCTTTCCTCAGTTTGATATGTCTAATAAATTCTTGGACATAGTTTTCCTCATATAATTTTAGTTCTCTCCTGTGCTTCCATAGTTCCAATTTACATTGGTTGTTTAAAGGGTAGTGCTCTCTCTACTCTTAGAATCAAGCTATTTATCTTTCTGTCTGGTGGATGATGTAGCAACAGATGATGCTATATATGTATCTACTGAGGTGTGGAGTCACAATCCATCCTTAAAATACAGGCGATAGCTGCATGGAAGGTATCTCTCAGGGTAAGGCACAGCCTGAGAAACCAGTGTTTACACAATGTGGACTAACTTAGCACAGAGCACAGCCTGATTGCAATGCTCCCATTTTCAGTAACAGAAACTTGGTGATATAGAGAAAAAGAAGTAAAACCAGTCCTGTATCCTCTCAAGCATAACTTGAGGAATAAGGACACAGATCTCTGTGATGACCCAGATTCAAAGGAAACAGAAGGGAACTTGGAGACTGAGTATCCAAAGTTCTCATTCACATGGGAGGAATGAAAAACTTACAAAACAGTAAGAACGGAGAGACTAAAGGTAGAAAGGTTTAAAGCAAAAACACTGATTATTTTGTGGGAATCACATCCAAATCACTGTGGCTTAGAAAAATCAAGAAAGACTTGGTTTTGGAAATGTCCTCCAATGCTATGTTGGATATTATTGTGTGGCAAGAGAACACTGGACTGACAGAATGTTCTTGTGGCAGGAACTGTTTGTCAGGGAATGATATTGTTCTCCAGGGAGAGGGACGGGCTTTATGACAGTCACAGCTGACCTCGAGGATAAATGCTGCATTAGGGTAATTATACGAGTGGAGCTGCTCTCACAGAACTCTGACTCCCGTCTGTTCCCTTCAGAGATGGAGTGGGAGTCCTTGTTTTTTTAGTATCTCATGAAGGTCGGAAGGGACCAGTAGCATCCAGCTTCTAGTTTAGGGTAGGTAGTGAGCCAGTCCGGGAATTCCCATAGGAGGCATCCTGTGAAGTTGATGGATGTTTACACTCAGTGAGCCCATCCTTAGAAGATGATTTTAGCCATCAAAAGACTAAAACAAAACAAAGACTGTGGTTTGCGAGAATGTTTGTGTAGCTCCCACAAAGTGTTGGGCTCTGTCCCCAGCACCACTATATTCAGCTTCATTCAGGAGGCTGGGGCAGGAGCACCTTTCATTTTTATTTTGATCTGTTGGTGCTTGGGTTTTTAAACCCTTTCCATTTTCTTTCATTTGAGATAGTGTCTCCCTGCTGGATTGCCCCCTGTGAGCTGGAGCCTGCTATTCTCCTGCCTGGTTCTCCAAGTGCTTGGATTACATGTATGTGCCATTGTGCCTGGCTCTGCTACCAAGGTTTTAAACAACTTATTATATCTAAAGGAAAAATGAATCACTTGCCTATACGTTTTCTACAGATCTTTCCTTTCTCCTTTGATTTTGTTTTGACCTTAGTTCTTGCTTTTTTAAGAAGGTCGCCAAATTTGGCAATATTTTCCCTTCATCTTCAGGTTTTGAGTCCTAGCTAGAAAGCCTTTCCCTGTATTAAGGGCTACAAGGAATGCACAGCTTTTAATTGGCATAGTAGGGCTCCAATCTACTCTTTTGAAAGCTTAACTCATTTGAAATATATTCATTTTTGCTATAAGGACTTTTTTTTTTTTACACAATTTTTACCTATAGAATGTAAGTACTTTCTTTAAAACAAGAACATTGACAACTAATAGATTCTTAAAAACTTCTGCAAACAAGGCATGGTCACTGCATTTAAAATAAGACGGTGATAAGCAGTGAATATTTATGTTTTTTGTTTGTGCTTTACTCATTTATCAATAGCTAGACTTTTCAACCATGACATCAGTCAATTGCTAAGATGTAAGCACTTGGGAGGAAAAAGTTTCAAAAAGGTAAAGACATTTAGTTGCATCTTCTTTATGTTTTATATTCTGAATATTTTTTAATGTTTATTAGGATATTATATTAATGCGACTAAACTATTATTTACCCTTTTATATTTACTTTTTAAATTCATAGCTCTCATTTGTTTATTGTCTTAGTCACTGTCCTGTGAAGGGACATCAGGACCAGGGAAAGACTTATAAAAGAACAAATTTAATTAGGAATTTGCTTATAGATTCAGAGAGTCCATTATCATCACACTGGGGAACATGGTGGCATGCAGGCAGGCATGGCGTTATAATTGTGAACTTCACATCTTTCTCCTCAAACAGAGAAATAGACGCTGAGCCTAGTGTTGGCTTTTGGAAACCTCAAAACCCACTCCTGGTAACACACTTCCTCCAACAAGATAATACATCCTAATCCTTTTAATGCTTTGAAAAACTCCACTCCCTGGTGACTAAGCATTCAGCTTTATGAGCCTATGAGGGCCCTTCTCATTTAAACCTCCACACCTATAATAAACCATTTCTACAGAAAATGTAATTTACTATATACAAATGTAGGGGCATTGGTTTTATGGAGAACCCAATCAGTAAACAAACTCTCAGACTGTTATATCCTTAAAGTAAATGTTGGGAAAAAGGAAATTTAATCAGTGAGCTATATTAATGAATACATTTCAACTCTTGTTTTCTCATTCAAATTATTATTTGAATTGATTTTTATCAGCATCCTTGAATATTAACTTAATCTCCAATGCCTGTATAATAAGACCATCCTTGGTCTAATTATACTTTTCTTAGCTCTGATACTTTTAGTTTTATTATTTACGTAAAGAAATATTCTTTGCATTTTTGCCATTTTTCTTTCCTTTCCTTTCCTTTCCTTTTTCCTTTTCTTTTCTTTTCTTTTCTTCTCTTTTCTTTTCTTAAACAGGGTCTCACTTTATAGATATGGCCCTAATTTCTGTGCTTGTTCTATTTGTATTGGTGCTTTTTAATCACAAAGATCAGTCTGCCTCTGCCTCTGCCTCTGCCTCTGCCTCTGTCTCCAAAGTGCTGGGATTGAAGGTATGTTCTTTATACCAATTTTGAGAAGCCAAACTCCAAGTTAGTAACACTTACTCAAAACATAGGAGAATATAACAAGTGAAAGAAAAATACTCCAATGGTTAGTACAAATATGACTGAAATTCATATTCACAAATATCAAAACTATGCAAATTAAAATGACACACTGTATATTGTTGGCCACAGAAATCTTGGCAATTGTTGGATGCTGGGCAGGTGGATGAGAGGAAAGGGATGGCTTTGGAGTCCAAATCGGTCTGATTGCTT
This sequence comes from Tokudaia tokunoshimensis, assembly GCA_036184795.1. NCBI lineage: Eukaryota > Metazoa > Chordata > Mammalia > Rodentia > Muridae > Tokudaia > Tokudaia tokunoshimensis. Next base: position 25,223,798 of record BTHU01000013.1, on the reverse strand, counting down.
TATGCTCTTGCAATGCTGTATCCCACAGTCTAGTAAGTCTCCTTCACGAACCACATTGTGGGGAATCTGCTCCAGGTGTAAATGCAGAAGCAAAAAAATGACCCAGATGCTTGACCTTGAGTGCCTACAGAGAAGTGCAACCATGTTTTCACGTGGTGGACTGGCTTGTAGCAATGAAAAGTATAATCTCTAAGGCACCCAAATCCCTACATAGATGGTATAGATGGCCTCCAGGCCCCACCCCTGACTGAGGAGCTATTATCAATGGGTGGGTGACGAGGAATGGAGGATTATATCTCTGGGGATGTGGCCACTCATAGATTTCTCTGGCTCCAGCACATGGTCCCACAACCATGCACATATGTTCAGCACTAGATGGACTTAGTGGGTTATGAAAAAGAAAAAGAAAAAGAAAAGAAAAAAACCATAAATTTGGGAGAATGAGATGATGGGGGGATACAGAGTAGTTGAATGAAAAGGAGAATATATATGATCAAATTTCATTGTATATATTGTATATATTTTATTGTATAAGACTCCCAAAAGTGATAGGTTTTTTTCTAAAAGTGTAAATTTTAGGTAGAGCGCAATCTCTGTGCTTGTTTTATTTGTATTGGTGTTTTTAAATCATTAAGAATTTAATCTTTATTAAGAAGACTAAAGCGTTATTTTATGTTTAAAAAAAGCAATAAGTGTACCTGTTATCTTATGCTTTCTTGTGGGAACTAAATATTTAAATGAATGTTTTGTTATGCTCCTGGTACACAGAAAATGTTCTATGATGAGAGCTACCATTATAATCTAAAGCTAAAAGCAGAAGTTCGCAGTTAAAAACGGATAGGTAAGATGCAGGTTACATCATGATCAACAGGGCTCATGATAGATGTAGGTAACTTCCACATGCTTCTTATGATTTCCCATTGACTTTGTCTGTTTATGCTGCTATAACAAGTCATCTGACTCTAAGAGGCCTTAAGAACAGCAGCAAAAAAAAATTTTTCTCCATACAGCTCTGGCAGGTAGAAGCCTAAAATCATGTTGAATTTGGTATACATAGAATTCAAGGGCTGTTCTTGAATTCTATGAGATTATGTTATTGAGGACCTTATACAGTATAAGAAAGAAAATAAACTCTCTTGCTCTGACCTCTTCATGCAGCGTCATGCTCACCTCATACTTGAGAGTTCTACCCTTGGAGTTCCACTTGCTCCTTTTATAACACTGGATAGTTAGTTTTAATTCATGAGCCTTAAGGGTCCATTCGAAGTACAACCTATATGTATATGAAAGTATTTAAAAAATTATCACAGGGACTGGGGATGTACTTCCATGGTAGAACTCTTGCCCAATACTGGGAAGGCCTTGGGTTCAACCCCCAGAACTTTAAACAAATAAAGATAAACAATGCCCCAAATTAAATTTTTAATGTGAATCAGATGCAATGCAAATAGGAAAATAATAAAAATCAATTGTATCCTCAAACTTTTGCTTGTTTGTTTGCTTTTGTTTTTTGAGAAGGGCTTTCTCTCAGTAGCCTGGGCTGTCCTAGAACTCGCTCTGTAGACCAAGCTGGCCTCAAACTGGGAGATCTGTCTGCCTTTGCCTTCCAAGTGCTGGGGTTAAAAGCTTGTACCCACTGCTGCATCATATCTTCAAATTTCTTCTTGCAGCAGCTGCTGACTTTAATTTAATCTGTTGCTTTGTTACTTAAGTGAAAAGTCTGGAAGCAAATAGCACCACTTGTTGGCAATATATACTTCTGAGAAGCATATTATAAATCAAGCTTGTACTTTAATTATAAATCACATATAGCTTAAAATTTGTATCGGTGTGAAAGGAACAAACAAAGCAGAGCATGTCCTTGTCACACAGTCACATAATAACCCAGATCAGAAGCTATAAAATACACTAAGTAAAGATATTGCTAATCATAATGAAAGGAAATACTTTAGTTGCAAATAGGAGTTAGGACCTGAGCAATGGCTCAGTGGTTAGAACCCAGGTTCAGTTTCCAGCATCCCCTAATCAAATGGCTCTCAACCACCTGTGACTCTAGTTCTAGAAGATCTGACACCCTTATCTGTGCTCCGTGGGTACCTGCATGCATGTGATGCACACACACACACACACACACACACACACACATGCACACACACAGGAACATTCACACACATAAAATTAAAAACAATGTTTAAAAGAAAATGAATTAGAAGTAAATGAGAACAGACTATAACCAGGAGATTCTTTCATCACATGAAGACCTCAGCTCCCCCCACTACTTCTCCCACCATAGTTAGCACTGGCTCCCTGTGGTCAGTTACTTGCACTGCAGACTGTCTAACCCTATGGCCTCGTCTATGCTGGACACCTCTAAGCTTGGAGCATCTCTCAGTTCGTTCCCCTGTTGCAATAGTCATCTTTCCTAACCAACCCTTCCACTGTCCATGAGCAGATTCGGATCTTTCAGAAAGTCAGTCTGTTTCTCGCCTTTGCTATTTTAAAACGATTTATTTATTTTGATGTGCATGTGTCTACATGAGTTTATGTGTTTATGTGCATGGCATGCATGCAATTGGCTGTGGAGGCCTGGACAGGCTGTGATAGCCCTTTAGCTGTAGCTACAGGGAGTTAGGACCTGGCTGTTGTAGGTGCTGGGCACTGAATGTGGCACCCTCTATAGGAGCAGTAAGTGTCTTAGCCGCTGACGCATCCCTCCAAGCCCATCCTTCGCCATTTTGCCTCTGTACCATTTCTACACATTTACTATTCTTAAGGGAGTTACAGAAGGCAAAAGGAGACAAAAATAGTTCACTTTATTTTAAAATACTTTAAATTAATTTACCATGAGTAAGCTCTTGGGTTTTTTTTTGAGTGTGATTGAGATGCATGAGATTTCTCACTCAATCATTTAGCATACTGTACAGTAGAGTTGGCAGCTATAAGGACAATGGTTTTTGCTTGATCTCTAGAGAGTTTCCATCTTCCATGACTGAAACTCTGCACCTAATGAGTCCTCAGTTTCCCTCCCCAGACCTTAGCAGCACCTTCCTATTGATATAATAGTACATGGCTATGTCTTAGGATAAAAGGGTGCCCATTTCCTCTCTAAAATTAATGTACATTGAATTGAGAATTTTGTACTTTGGGTTCTAATCTATGTGTTAGTAAATTTCATGCTGGAACGTTGGGAAAACAGTTAATGCTTAGCCCTAACTGAGAAAGCACCCGCCATTGCTCTGCATTAGCCCCCTCCCTGGCGTACATTCTTACCACCTCAAGGTCCTTTGTCCATCAAAAAGCAAGTCAAACATTTGGTAAGGAATCACCTGTGGATGCCTCTCATTCACTGTGTTAGACTTCATGGTTAACAGTGGTTTCACATCGCTGCAAAACTAGCAAACTCGGGTCTAGTTGATTGACTGCTGTTTATAAAGCTGCAAATGGCAGAACTTGGAAAGTCTGTTTCAGTCAAGCAGTATTTATAAACATCTCTGCTCCTGAGAGGGACCCAGTGAGCTCAGAAAGAGAGGGACGAAAGTGATCACAGGAGGACACCGTTCTGAAACGCACAACTACATGCATACACTGTAGAGAGATAGTCAGTTGTGACTTAAAAAACACATTTTAATTATGACCCACAGAAAGAAAGAAAGTGTATCTGTTAACAAACATTCCCAGAAAGATACTGTCCCTTCAAACTGAAGACCAAATCAGGACTGATTAACTGGTGATAAAAAGGTTGAAAGGTTGCTGGGCTAGAAGCAAATTATAACTTATTTCAGACTCTCTTTAGGCCCCTTGTTAGCCTTTTTCTTTTTTACCTACTTTTGTGTCAAACCTAACATCTTGTGATTAACAAACTAAAAAAAAAAAAAACCCTTTGGAATGTAGTAACTTAACACTTAACAAAACCCTGGATTCCATCAATCAAAAGGTTGAGACCTCTGACAGATAGCGTCTAAGGCCTATAGCAGTGTTCTACCCACTTTTTCTATAGCCTGCCTACAGGATGTACACACTCATGTATTTGAAAGTGTTCTGGTAATTTCCGGCTTGTTGTTGTTATTGTTCTGTTATTATATAAAAACTTCATGAAATTACTATCTATTTCAACATGTTATTTGTGAAGAGTTAAGTCTATTTTCCTAGGCCATGGTCACTCATATTATAAACTGTCTTATCTCCCATTTCATAAGAGAGCTGTGTTTTGGGGTTGACAGTACTTAGTGACCCTTGCACATATACATGCTGATAAATACATTTTTCCAGAAAAAAAAAGCTTGACTCATTATGTTTTATATGCAATTGAGTATTTGTTATCTTCATTTGATTTATAGCATTAAGTCAGAGTACATGGACTTTATAAGTTAATAAAACTCTTGGAGAGTATTGGGTCCAAAGGAAACTCTAGTTCCCTAGACTCTGAAAGGCAGCCAAAATATCCAGAAATGAGAAGATTTGGACTAAAAGAGGATTTCTGGTGATTAGATAAAAGCCAGCATTCCTCGGGAACTTGTGAAGGTGGTCTTCCTCTACCAAAAGGAGTTGTTTCCCTCACCTCTGGCAGAATCTATGTAAGCTACCCATGGTGTTGGAATCCCTTGGTACCACAAGTACTTGTACATTTCAAAGTCTATGCTAGCTAGTCTGGTATCCTAGTCCTTCTCACCTTCTGCCCTATCATAGACTTCCCCAGTCTACCGTCTCCCCAGCTACTCGCTCTCCTTATAGTTTTGATATTCTCACTGTGTGCGCCCCTTCTCTCTCTGTTCCTGCTTCTCTTACTGTATTTTCTCACTCAGAGAGCCCTGGCAGTGTTCAGTCTGCTGGCCATGCTTAGTCTATATTCTCCCTCTGATCTGGACTCTTCTGGATGCCTCTGGATATTCTCTCAGATCTACAATAAAAACCTTCCCCTTCACCATACCATGGAACAGTCATTTCATCAGTTTATACATAGATGTTTGAAAAAAGTTGCAGGAGGAAGAAATTATTTAATATAAATAATTTCAGGAAATCACTGGGTCATGAGAATCAAGTTTAACACCAGATTCAGTTCTTCTTGGGGATCATGAAATGGCACCTGGCTTTCACTCTGGCCTACTTTAGGCATCTGCGTTTACATCTTAATTTTTTCTGCATCTTGAACCTCAGTGGCTTGAAAGCACAATTAAGGGTAACTTTGAAATACTCCCAGTGTGACAAATGGCAGGAAAGATTGAAGAGGGAGAGAAGAGAGGTCTACTGAAAGTGTAGACAGCAGAGGGACCCCATCAGTGGGTCCAAGAAATTACCTAGTCATCAAAGTAAGTAACAGAGTAACACAGAATTAGCAACTTTCTGGGAAAGTGTCTGGTGGATAGAATTGTCTCTCCTCTTGCCACTTGCATTATACTTGGTCCGCATTAAGATTTTGGTATGTCGGGGCTGGAGAGATGGCTCAGCGGGTAAGAGCACTGACTGCTCTTCCAAAGGTCATGAGTTCAAATCCCGGCACCCACATGGTGGCTCACAACCATCCGTAAGGAGATCTGACGCCCTCTTCTGGTGTCTGAAGACAGCTACAGTGTACTTACATATAATAAATAAATAAATAAATCTTTAAAAAAAAAGATTTTGGTATGTCGTCTTCCACACATTTAAAAAATGCTTTTAGGTCTTTATGAATTCATAAACAGCATCCACATGTGCTTTGATCTATATAAATGATCATGTTGTTTCCTCTAACAATGAACTCAAGAAAAATCTCCCCTGAAGTTGTAACAGGCCTATCTGGACTTCAAGAAATTAAAATCTCCCCAGGTATCTGCAGCTGGGAGAGGAAGTGGCTGAAGCCCCGGGGGCATTCAGAACAGGATCTTGTCCCCAGTAGAAAGACTAATGGCTCATCAGATGGCCCTGCAGTGGACAACTTGACAGGTGAGATTGAGAGCAGGGACAGCTGTAGGCAAAGCTGTAGGGACATTGCCTGGCTGTCTAGTTCTGTTTAGCTGCTGCTTTCTGGGTAGGCCCTCCCCTCACATGAAGAGCCCCTAAAGATGCTTTTGGGGTACTGGATCACTTCATCCCTCTTCTCCAGGACACACTGACTACATCTCCCTTGACTGCTGTTCACTATTAACCCTGCTCCCTCAGTTGACTTGTTGAGAATGGGTGGCTGAGGCTGTCTTGTAAGGGACATAAGCTGTGACCCCTAAGTCCAGTGACAATATGGAGACCATGAAGGGACAAAAGGCACATTTGGGAGTATGCTGGCCACAGCAAGTTGATCCCAGATGAAGAGGAAAGATAGATCATCCCAGCAGCTACTGAAGTCCTTTTTATTCCAGAGATGTTTTCTTGTCTTTCCACTTCAGCATGCACCAGCTACATTTTACCTCTACTATGTGAAGCAGAAAAATGAGTGTCTGGACTTTGGTTTGGAATCTCAGAAAGTCAAACCCTTGTTAAGTTTCTCCCCAATCTACCATTCCCCTGCTCTGCCATTCATGCAATCAGAGGCTTCAGGACAGGCATGGTTACGTCTTCTTTATCTTGAGTTTGCTTTTTCCCTGCCAGGACCTGTAGATTTTTAGCTGTAGGAAAGACAAACAAACAGAAAAATGAAAACTTTTTATTTATGGCAAAGAATTGAAGTCTTTTCATCTTTCATTCTTTGTGAGACTTTTATAAAAATGTGTTACTACCCACCCCGAGTCAAACTTTTGTTTACACAAAGGGCTCACTGCCTTCTCAGAACTAAAGTGTCAAGTGGTCAAACCTTTCCTGGTTTGTCTTCATTTCTATTGGGAATATGCCTATATAGCCAATAAAGAAGTTGTACTCCAGGCAATGGAGAAAAAATACAATCATTCCCCCATGTTAGGTTAAAAATCAGGCTCACATCCTGCTCCTGTGTGTGTTTCCTTTCACTCTTGTGAGGAGTGCACTCTCTGATCAGAAGTAGTTTTGCCTTTCCACACACTATAACTCGAGTAGGGGTCTCTTATTCCTAGTCCAAGCTTATGCCTAACAGAATCCTCAGAGATGCGGGCCTGCTAGAAGGAAACATGTCTTGCTTTCTCAGGCTATGAGGTCTGACTTTCTAAGGTGAATTGTCTAAAAAACCAGGACCATGATCAATCAATAGTGCTATTTGTAGGCCAGGCCTTGTCAAGTGAGACATTCTTTTCAACAAATTGGGAGTTCTGATGAACAATTTGGGGTATCTGTCATGTGATAGGAAAGGTTTGAGGTTCTGTTGACCATTTAAGACTGAGAAACAAGGGTATTGAGGGGATTTGTCTAACTATGAAAATATTGATTCTTTAATATCTTAATACCCCCGAAGAAAGAAAGAATTGTAACTGACTGGTCTTGCATAAATTTAGAATGTTTTGTAAGACCACATTGAGATTAAATATGAAACCTACAATTTTTGCCCTAGAGTAGACAACTTCTGCCTCTCTCCTCTCCTCTTTTCTCTCTCTCTCTCTCTCTCTCTCTCTCTCTCCTACATTTCTTTTTTTTAAAACGTACTGTTTACTGAGAATTACAGTTGGTATGGGGGTATTTGGCAGTTTGGAGATTGAAAGGACCAAACCCGGCACAGAACACACCAAAAACAAGTTCTCAGGAGAAGGGAGATTTATCTGCCTCAAAGAGACAAAAGGCAGGAAATAAGAAGCAAAGTCAGGAGATAGAGGATGAGATGAGAAGAAAAAATGGGGACAAGGGAGAGGGAGGAGGGATATTTGCCTGGGAGGGACAAAGGACTGCATCCGGATAGAGAGGAGACAGACATGGCCCATAGGCAAATGGCAGCTTATAAAGATAACAAGGGATGAGTTGGTTAATTTTGATTGGGCATGTTAATTATGGTAGCCTAAAAGGGGCTTTTGACTGCTGAATTTCAATTTTTTGATAGCTGAACCTTGGTGGTCACCCTCAGGAGGAGGAAGTAGCCAAATAATGGCATAGACAATCTGGCTAGCTTTAGGAATGTAATCTAATGGTTTAGCAAAGGAGAGGAAATGGGGGAAGGACAAGGTCTGCCAGAGCCGGGTTTTCAAATCTTGGGCCTGTGTCCTGCTAGAGACCTTCAGGGACTACTAAGAACAGTTGGTTCACCTAACCCCTCACCACCTACAGCACTTGTGAGAGCAGGCCCTGCACCTCACCTGGGCAATGCAATGGAGTTGACCCTGATGGCAAAGGCATGGGTGAGCTGGCCCCAAGGGTGTGAGATCCTGACTTCTGCCAATGGTGGCACTGTGTGGCCTAGCAGGAGCAGTGTTGGAAAGCTGTCCTGGGAGAGCCAGTGCACTGGACCAGCTCAGCTACCACACAAGGCTAGACCCAGGGTTCTGTGCTGGCCCACCTCAAAATCTATATCATCTGGGCTGGGATGCATAAAGGTCCCAGTCCTGCTGATCCAAGGTTGCAGAATCTCCTTGACACAGGGCAACAACAGAACAACCAGGAGGAGGCCTAGTGAGGTTCCAGTTTACAAGTGAAGATGTGTGGACAGAAGGATATGCTGTGGGATATATGGTGATACACTACAGCTCCCACAACGAGATGTTTTCTACGCTGTGTGTGTGTGTGTGTGTGTGTGTGTGTGTGTGTGTGTGTGTGTGCGTGTGTGTGTGTTTTGGGGGGAGGTTACAAGGACAAAGGGCAGATGTGAGGGGATGGGGAGATGGGCGCAACTGGGGTACATGATGTGAAACTTGAAGAAAATCAGTAAGTTAAAAAACAAACAAAAGAACAATTGTTTCCATGCCTGATTTTTTTAGAGCTAGCTAAATGTTTGATATCAAAGTCAGGACAAATGGGCAGCCGCAGTACCTACTAACATTAAACTTGACACCACGAGGTTAGCCCAGCATCCCTCAGTCCCTACCTGTCACAGAGTCCTCTTGCCTGTCATACCCAACCCCCTACCCTGAACTCTCCAGTCAGGAACTGGGCTGCGTCTCCCCAGCAGCTCTCCCCTAGATAACAATTTCTCTATACCACTCTCTTGGTCTCTTTATTTAGACTTCCTCTCTTAGCTGGAGGCTCCTCCCTGGCTCTCCCTCCCCATGTCTCCTCCCATGGTCTGGTTTAGTCTGCTAGCCGTGTTCAGCCTGGACCCTTCTCTCTGCCTGCTTTCTCCCTTATAGTTACAATAAAAATCTCCCTCAAACTTTAGGAGTAATCTCCTCCTCTTTTTATTTTTTTTTTATTCACTAAAATGTAAGGATTTAAGCATACATTGAATTAAGACAAAAGGGACTTGCTTTTGTTGAATAATCCTCCCTGTAGACTCATCTAAAATACTAATTGAAATGTTAATTTTAAGATTACTTCTTAATAATTGAATTCAGTACTTTTAAATGTTAATTTTGGAAAGTGAGGCTGAGTTTTGATTAGAGAATTTAAGAGACAGAGTAAGACATGATTTTATTAAATGTTCATAAAATTTGTAAACTGCTTTTGCTAGATAAACTAAACTATATGATTAAAAGATTAGTTTTAGGATTGATTTGTAAATCAGGATAATTTTGGTTTTGTTCATTTAAAATGAAAGTTTTGTCAGTACTGACATGGACTAATTGACTTTGATACAATTGTTGGGAGACTATACATTGCACTGTAAACAATGTTGTGAAATTATATACTCTATACCTAAATACTTGCTGAGGAATCAGCATTCTATTTTGGGGGATGCTTAGTCTTGTAAATGTAAAAAATTAGAAAGAGGACTAAGAAGGAAGCTTGGGGGACATTTACTTTGAGAGGAGAACAGAGTGGATAACCGCATGATCTGTCAGACATGAAGGACTGGGAAGTCTTCAGAAAGTAAGTAAAAATGTCCCAGTGTCCAGACAGACTTGCTTGGCAGTTTGTTCAGTGTCTGGAGCTAGAAAAGGGAGAAGAAGGAAAGTTTTCTTTTTGAGTTGGAATGAGAAAAGCAAGCAAGGTTAACAGTGAAAGTGTGTATCTAGCTGCAGTGCGCTAGACCACAGTGCACAAGTCAAGACAATCTACTTTTGTAAATGATTGCCTGCCATCTTCTGATGTCTTGAAACTTAAATATTAACAGTTGATTGAGGTGAACCCTTCTGTATTTGTTTGGTGTGCTGGATAGTTTTAAGTCAATTTAACATAAGCTGGAGCCCTCAGAGAGGAGAAAGCCTCAGCTGAGAAAGTGCTTCCCCTAAGATTGGGCAGGGACTGTAGGTCAGCCTGTGGGGTGTTTTTCTTAATGAGTGATTGATGAGGAAGGGGCCAGCCCATTGTAGGAGGGGACTCCCCTGGGCTGGTGGGCTGGTTTCTGTAAGAATCTAGCTAAGCAATCTATGCAAAGTAAGCTAGTAAGCAGATCCTGGTTCCTGCCCAGTTTGAGTTCCTGCCCTAACCTCCTTCGATGATGAACAGTGATGTGGAAGTGTAAAGCAAATAAATCCTTTCCTCCCTAAGTGGTTTTTTTGTCATGGTATTTCATCACCACAATATTATCCCTAAGTAGGACATTTAGGGAATTTGTTCTGCCTTTAAAAGAAGGCTAAGAAGAACACAAGCAAAGAATTAATATACCCCCATCACTAAATATCTAAGATTCATCTATTTTTAAAAAGGTTAACATTTTCTACTCTTGTAAGAAAAGTTAATTTCTTTCAAAGGCAATCAGCCCAGAAAGGGCTCATATTTATTGAGCTTTCTCTTTCTGCTTTGTACACATTAGCAGTTGTGTTTGATTTTAAAGCTGAACTCCAACGAATGGAACAAGACACACTCACCACCTGTGCCAGAGATAAGAATGGAAGCCATTTTGGGCAAGTGTGCTTGTTAGCCTAGTTTGGGTCCTGGTGTAGCCCTTTTACAAAAATAATTTCCCTACTAAACTCCTTTCTCTTTCTGTGTTCCTTAGCATGACACCAACACTTTATTTTTGACACAAAAAGCAAGATTTTTATGCATAAAATAACTTTTATGTCTACATTCCAGACTTCTTATAGAATTCATATCTTCTTATTGAATTGCCTTAACAAAGTCAAGATTTGATTAAGTATCTGTGTTGAATTCTTTTAAATGGCTACTTTGTAAACAAGTATTTCATTATATTTAATGCCCTTTGCATCTGTCTCTGGAACTATGTAGAGCTGTGTATTGAACTTTACATGTGCAAAAGCTTTGCACACGGCTTCCTCAGTAACGATACATGCCTGAAGGAAGGACAATGACTACAGCTGCAGCCAGAGGCAGCCTGAGCAATGGTCGCAGAAGGCCAGAGCACAGTGGCCTAGCCCTGGGTCAGACAAAATACCTTGTGTTACCCCTGGTGACCCCTGGACAAATGCAAGGCAACCCCCAAATCACATGAGAGTACCCTGGTTGAGAAATAAGGACAACTCATGGAATTTGTGGATTATGGGTGGCTAGTGAGAAAACTCCCCTCTACAAAGTTGTACTTAACACTGACCTTTGGGGGGGAAAAAAACAACTGATACAAATAAAGGAATCTTTTCATGATGCACTGGGACTTGTTCATATTTTTCATTAGTTCCCTTAACAACTGAGAAGTACTCCTATACCTCTAAGGACTTCCTTAGAATTGGCCCAAAGGGTTTACTGACAATGTGATGGTTTGTATTTGCTTGTCCCAGGGAGTGGCACTATTAGAAGGTGTGGCCTTGTTGGAGGAAGTGTGTCACTGTGGGGTTGGGCTTAGAGATCTTCCTCTTAGATGCCTGAAGATGCCCAGTCTGTTCCTGGTTTCCTTTGGATAAAGGTGTAGAACCCTCAGCTCCTCCTGCACCATGCCTGCCTGGATGTTGCCATGCTTCTGCCTTGATGACAATGGACTAAACCTCTGAACCTGTAAGCCAGACCCAAGTAAATGTCTTTTATAAAACTTGCATTGGTCATTGGTGTCTGTTCACAGTAGTAAAACCCAAACTAATACAGAAGTTGGTACTGGGAGTGGGGTATTGCTATGATAGGCCTGACCATGCTTTTGTTTGGAAGAATGTGGGTTTTGGAACTTTGGATTTGGAAAGTCATGGAATGCTTTAAGTGGGGTTTAGTGGGCCAGCCTATAGGAATATGGAAGACAGTGGTATTGAGGGTCATTTGAACTGTGTAGGCCTGATGACCCAAAAGGTTTCAATGGAGAAGAACTTTCATATGTGGTTGAGAGACAGTTTTTGTGATGTTTTGGTGAAGAACATGGCTGCTTTTTGCCATTTTCTGAAGAGACTTCCTAAAGCTAAGGAAAAGAGATGTATATTAATTGTATTGACAAAGGAAATCTCAAAAAAGCCCAACAGAGACTTTGTACTCTGGTTAAGTCTGATGAAGAGCATTTCGAACAAACATAGCAAGCTGAGAAAGGAAACATACAAAATATATAGTTTGAGCATTAAAGGGACACCAGGAAGTGAAATGGAGCTGAATTCAAGGATATTAAACTGAATTAAGGAAGTAGTGACTTTGAGGCAAGATTCCTCCCAGTAGGAGCTGAGGGTTCTACACCTTTAGCCAAAGGAAACCAGGAACAGACTGGGTATCTTCAGGCATCTAAGAGGAAGATCTCTAAGCCCAACCCTACAGTGACACACTTCCTCCAACAAGGCCACACCTTCTAATAGTGCCACTTCCTGGGACAAGCATATACAAACCATCACAGACACTAACTTAATATCTATCCTTCCTCCCATCCAACATGGAATCAAATCAGACTAACCAGGACTAGTCTAATCGTGGTTACTGTCAGATCCAAAGGAAACTCCATTTTCCCAAACTCTAAAATGCAGAAGGGATAAATGGCTATCTGCAGTGCCTATTAGCACATGCTGGCCTCCAGGATCACTTGGTATGACAAGAGTCCATGCTAGCTAACATCCTGGCCCTTCTCATCCCCTCCATTCCTCTAAACTTCCCCAGTCCACAGGCTTCCCTCCCTGTGGTTACTCATTGTCCTTAGTACCCTGATATTTTTGATCTGCTCACTGTCTGTCTTCCTCTCTCAGTCACTCCCTCTCTGTCCCTCTCTGTCTCCCTCCTCTCCATCTCTGCTCTCCTTCCCTCTCTGTTCCTCTCTTACTCTCTGTTCTGTTCCCTGCTTCTGTCATACCCAGATCCAGTCTGCTGGCCATGTTCAGTTTACTTTCTCTCTCTGCTCTGGCTGTTACCAGATGTCTCTGGCTGTTCTCTCTTTCATAGCTACAATAAAACTCCCCTCCTTACCCATACCATAGAGTGGTCATGTCGTCAGTTTATACAGTTGCCAGGGACAGTGGAAAACAAAGCATCAGATGCTTAATCACATCTTCAGAGAACATTGTGCAGAGTCAAGGGGGAAAGTTGTCAGGATGGAAATGGAGTCACATGGGACAGAATAGTGGCTGCTTGCCATCTCACAACTTGAGAGACTGACTCAGGAGGAACAGAAGTTTGAGGCCAGCCTGCGTTATGATAGTATCAAGACCCTTTTTCAAGCCAACAGAATGGATTTGTTTGTTCCAGCCTTTCTGAAAGAAGCTAAAACCAAAAGAGTTATGCAGAAATGGTACTTAGCAGGGAGCCTGACACCAACTGAGTGTATTCTAACCTGGACTCCTACTAGTATTCCCTTTGTGAGTTTGTTTTCAGTCACAGGCCTATTTCACCTCAACAGTGAGGAGTTAAAGCAAAGAGCTGGAGGGAGATTAAGGATCTATCTGCCAGAACAAACCTTCTAAGGAGACACTTGTAGTCTCCTCTTTGACTACCAGACTGTTAATGAAAGAACTCCAAGCAATTACGCCCACCCTGCCCAATCTCCTACAGGGAGAGGAAATGGCTGAAGCCCTGGGGGCATCCAGACACAGGAATTTGTCTCCTAGAAAAAGATTTACAGCCTTGTGCAATGACCTTGACCTTGTGTCAGACTGGCTTTGGGAGAGACTTGGAGTTGGGACTTTGGTGGCCAGGGGAACCTCACTTTGCCTTGTCTCTTCAGTTAGGTATGTCCCTTGCTTTCTGTTTACACCCTACCTCATGTCAGGCCTGTAGTAGACAGACTAGGGCCACAGTGAACGAATCTCCTTTTTCTGCTCTTCATCATTAACTTGGCTCCCTTAATTGACTCACCTAAGAGAAGAGGCTGATTAGGAATTGTTGGGCACACAGGCTGTGACCCCTAAGTCTGGTAAAGATGTGCCTGGACAATTGTTGCTTACACCTCGCTGCACCAATGTAATACACATCTTCGTCATCAGAGCCTGGACTGGTCCTTTTTACCTCTGAATTCCTAGCATCCATTTGAGTGCTCAGGTGATGAGAGATCCTCAGGTACCCACTCTCTCCAATGTGAAAAGAAGCAGTTTCCTCCACTGTGAGGTGGATTCAGTGTTGTATCCCAGGATCCTTGGCAGAAGGGGCTCAAGGTACCTTGCTTTCGAAGAAAGCCCACATCGCTGTTCGGGCCGACATCGGATTTCAGTCCTCAGGCACTAATGATCTTATCTCAATTTAAACTCCAACTCAGCCCTGACTAAACAAACAGGAGATTGTAGTTACAGAAGCAGTCAGAAGCTTGTCCCAGCAGTGCCTGCGGTCAGGGAAGGCTCCCAGCCCCCACCTAAGGCAAATCGCTGCTGAACTCCAGCCCACAATTTTCTTCCAGGCTGCTGATTGGTCCTTGGAGTCACAGAGCTGTGAGAGAGCTTGTATATATTCCCCAAAGGGAAAGGCTGCCCCAGATAGTGGTGAAGTTTCCACAGAAGTGTTCAGCTGTTCAGAGGTTCGTGCTCAAGTTGAGGACCTAAACCGCGCACCAAAATGTGTAAGGGGCTGGCAGCTCTGCCCCACTCATGCCTGGAAAGGTGAGACCTGACCTCCGGTGTAGGAGGGGAAGATGTGGTGAGCCTTCACTCAAGGGAGGATACCCAGAGACTCTGAGGGATGGGGGTCACACTGAGATGAAGCAGACGCTTGGTAATAGACTTGGCCTTGCTTTATCTGTAGCAGTACAAAGATTTGGAAAGATCTGAGCTAGAGATTCAACAGGAGATAATCCATGGGTCGTTTAGTATACAGAGTGTCAGAGTGCTGTTTACATCCCAGAGGATGCCTATTCTGCAGGGGTGTGGTGTGTGTGTGTGTGTGTGTGTGTGTGTGTGTGTGTGTGTGTGTGTGTGTGTTAAAAAAGGTAACTTCCAACACCGAAGAATGAAAGCATCTGGGTTTGAATTCTGTCTCCCCTGCTTCTTTCTTGAGTAGCTTTGAGCAATTTCTTTAACCTCTCACTTTCCACATCTGTAAAGTGGAGATAGGAAGCACTCACATCTTTCCACATCTGTAAAGTGAGATAGGAAGTCTATTTCACTGACTGGTTTTGAGGACTGAATGAGTGCTCATGTGTGTGACTCGCTCAGAAGAATGTCTGACATCGTAAACTGTGAGAAGAGTGACCTTCATTCACACAGAGAGATGGGGGTGAGGGCTCTGCAGGCAGGTTTGCAGTGGGGTACTGGGAGCTCCGCATTATTCCCTACTCATTAGCTAGGAGTAGTTGGATTACTGGGCAAAAGAAAAGCCCCCCGGGATACAAGGTTTGTCTTTTACCTGGAGCTCTGAGACACACGGCTGTCCAGGACTGTGCTATGTGGTATGTAGAGAATCCTACATCTAAAGTAGTCATCTTACTGGAAACTTAACCTAACACCCCATGTGATCTGTAGGTAGAAAGGTTCTTCTCTCTTAGGGAACAGTCCTGATTGGATTAGCGTTGACCCTCAATCATTAAAAGAAGTAAAACTGACTCTTGTACACCCCCCCCCTTTGTCCCTAAGGGCCAATGTCTGTCTGAGAAGGTCACATTATTTAGTTTGCCCTCAAGACTTTTGCCTGTTTAAAATGTCACATTTTCTTTGATGTTTTTCATCACAGCAATAAATTTTAAGCGATTTTTTTTTTAAGAAAAGACGATGGAACATATTCCCTGGAGTCAAAGATGTAGAGGTAGAAATCAGTAGTAGTGAGTTCTGTAGTCATATTTACTGGACCAGGGGGAGAGAAGTGGATTCCAGGGCTGGGAACTGTTCATCATTCCCACATCCCATCTCCTCCCACCTCCCCTATAGAGTGCTTTGGATAGGCAATGCTTACAGCTGAATGGCATCCCAACTTCTTTGAACACCAGATGATACATCTTTGCTTTCTTTCCAGCTGTAGAGTCACAGCATAGATGGATGGTTACCTTTAGCTCACTTGGTATTTACATTGAGCATCATTAATGCAGTGGATGGATCTTACGTCATTATACTGGTGAACAGTTGACGCTGTTATGCGATACTCTGCAAAGGTTGGGGCATCTTGATAGTGTAACTCCTCTTGCCTTAAGTTTTTATGCAAATAATACAGTGTTTAGAGAGCTACCATGATGGTAATTTGCAATTATTTCCATTACTGTCATGTATTAGATTCATTAGCAACAGTAGAATTTATTTATTTTTACCTTTACCATTTTTTTTTTCACTAAAGCTGGGACTTTCCAGTTGGGGATTGGTGTCATTCTTGCTGGAAATGTATTCATTTGAAACCCCCTGTAGCTGATAAGCTAGTGACATAATTGAACATATTGTGGAATTCATAATGTTAAGAACACAGTAAACTAATAATGTAGAGGAGAGGCCACTGAGAAACTGTAGATTCTTACTGATGAAACAATTTCAGTTACTTCAAGGTTATTACACACCTCTTTGGCATCTGGATGTCAAACCATATCCTGCTCACAGGATAGTGTCCCCAGGTAGGAAGGTAAATGAGGATGCATATCACTGATGCTGTAGGCCGGCAGAGAGGAATAAGTACAGAGTGCTTACTAGAAGTAAAAGGCAGGGGCTTGCATGGGCCTCAGGGCTTTTGATAGTTGGGGAGGACTTCACAAGGAAATGATGCTTAAACTATTCTTACCAGGGCAGGAGAGTCAGGCATGTCTGTGTAGGAGAAAGAGATGTGAGGGATGCCTAAGGGGACAGGCTGCATGCATTTCTAAACAAGAACATAAGAGGGTACAGAAAGTTTGGCCAGTATTAATGTAACCTGTACCAAGACTCAGGCAACATATGTATTTGTTGTGTGTCCACTGTGAGGACATACCGTCTCTGACTCTCAAGGTCCTGCCTCTGACAGTCTACCACCTCCCATTAGCACCTCCTGCAGAGCAAGTATTTTGTGTGGATCTTTGGGGGAGACATTCAAGATATAAACCATAACACGGCTTAGTAAGTGATTCTTATGGGACCCCCTCCCCTCACTGTGTAGTGTCTTCCTTTCACATTATACCATCTGTAGTGAGATCCTCAGGAACATATTAATCAAGGAGAGACACCTTCAAGCTTTTAACCATACTTGGCACAGCCTCATAGGCAGCACACCTCACTACTTATTCCATGGTTTGGATTTGCCTTGTTCCTCAATGACGTGTCTGGTAGGGACCATCTAATAGTGCCATAGAATATTTAAGAGCTCTGGCTGTGGCCGGTGTTTTTTCATCACAATAACAAAACACCTGAGGAAATCAGTTTACAGAGAAAAGAGGTCTACTTTAGCTCCGGGCTTTGGAAGTTCTAATCCATAGTCAACTGGCTACACTGATTTTGATTTCAGACCCATTTACAAGAAAGAGCACATGGCAGAACAAAGCAGTTCATCTCATTCCCATGTTACAAAGAAAAGGATGGAAGGGTGGAGGAGGTCTCACATTCTACTCTGAGGTTCTATCACCATTGGCTCTCTAGGCCCTTCCTCTTAAGGATCCCATCACCTCCCATTAGTGCCTCATACAGACCTAACATTTTGTATAGATCTTTGGATCTATGGGGAGAGATATTCAAGACACAAACCATAAAAGGGCTTAGTAGATGGTGCTTTTGGCACTCCTCCCCTCACTGCATGGTGTCTTCCTTTCTCATGTCTGCAGTGTAATCCTCACCAGGTTCAAGCTGATTCAAGGACCATGTTCCAAAACCTGCAGATCCTGCAGAACTGGAAGCCTCAAGTATTTTGCTACAGTATCAGAGAACAGATAACAATTCCTCGCCCAAAGCCTGACTCTGAGAACTAAAGACATTTGCACGGAAACAAGATTCTTTTCCCACGTTGTCTGAATTTTGCAAAGACAATCAGCATTTGGTACATAGTAGGCTCCTGATAAATATTCCTGAAAAAGTTTTTGACTAATTGATAGTAACTGGAGACAGGGATGCCCAGTGTCAACCTGGCATTTTTCTCTGCTTTCCAGGGTGGTGGTGGTGGTGGTGGGGTCTGGAAGAACAACCATTAGCAGGGACATGTTAGGTCTGGGGAAAAAAATCTAAATAATGAGGTATTCAGGATTGGGGGAGGGTTAGCAGGGATGGGGGAGGGTTAGGGGAAGAATGTGAAAGTAAACCCAGCATTTCTATAACCTGGGCAGGGAAGGTTTGGTCAACTAGAGGGTAGTTTGTTTCCATAGATGGCAAGCCTTTGGCTTTTAGACTTTAAGGAACTTCACAGCCTGGACTGTTTCTCTGGGCGCCACTGACATAGCTGCTTTTGTGGTTTCCTATGTTCCTATATTCGCTGATCACCTCTCCTCACTCTCAGTCTCCATTAACCTGGTTTATGCTGTCAGATCCCAGAAGCTTAGTCGGAAAAGGTTCTTGGAAGGTTATCTAATACCTTTCTCCTTTTCTAGTAAGAACTACTGATTAAAGTAGATAGATGATAATGAAATAAAGTTTATTTATGTTTCTTGGGCCAGAGTCCAATGGCTTGTGTTGCTGGCCGGAGAGAAAAGTAGTGAAACTTTAATTAATCCAGGCAGGATCAATCTTTAGCAACAGGAAGCAGGATGTGAATGGAGGCCAGCCAATTCTCTCTCTCTCTCTCTTTCTCTTTTTCCTTTTGAATTTCAATCAGTTCCCAGATAATGTGTGGGCTGTGGACCATATTTTAAAGGCCGAGTCTAGTTGTTAGACAGCTTTATCCTGACCCTCTGACTGTCAGGCTGCGGGAGGGACACACGGGGGGGGGGGGGGCACTGGCAGTGGGGGTGGGGACGTCACTGCAGCACAAAGGAGGAGGATGCTGCAGCACCGGAAGAATAGCTCTGCAGTCTCCCATCCTGCAGCTGCTTCAGCTCTGGAACAGCCACAGGGATGCAGAAGGAGCGGAGACCGCAGTCTTCCTCTTGCTTCCTCCCTGGGCAGCTGAGGAAGCCCTGGCTCTCCCTGAGCCTCATTTCCTCATCTGAAAACGAGTTGGGAATCTTGTTGGGAAGAAGTGCCAAAAGGAAAAAAAAATCCACAACAGCAAACCCCACCAAGTGACAGGAATCACCGGTAGACCCTACCAAGTAATTCCCCGCCCCCTCCCTCTCCTCTGTATTGTAGGCAGCCCTGAAAACACTCTTTTTAATCAGTTCTGTGTCAAAGCCTTTGTTAAACATTTGTTTCATTCATAATCATTCACCTTCCTGAGGTATGCTTCGAGCTTCTCCTCTTTTTTAGGAAATACACTGTGCACTTTGTATAAAACATTAGAAAACTCATTAAAAACTGCGATTCTTATCCAGAAAATGAACAGTAGTGCTCTTTAGCACTTGGGACCATTCAGTAAATGTTCAAACATCTAGTGACTGTTTTTTGCAGCAGGGCTGTTTGAATTAGGATCCAAAACTTTACACACCTGAGATTGGGACTCTTAGATCTCATAATAAATGCCTCCTCACCCCCTCCCACCACTTAACACATGATTTGCAGGTACAATTTAGGAAGCTATGCTATACTCTAAGACAGTTTATAGATGAAGAGCAGGCAGAGTCCTGAACTATAATCTTAGATTTTAATAGCGAAGGGCCAGTCCTGAACCCCATCTCTATGAATCTCTACCTTACTTATAAATAGATGTGATCATGCGTGGTCCTCCACACTCCTTCTAGCCCTACCACGTTGCTATTCTGAATTTGGACTTCATATAGTACTATTTTTTAATTTTAATTTAATTATTTTCTTCACCTAAATCCAGTCACATATTTAAAAGCTGTAGCAATTATATTTCACTAGATAGCTCACTGTCCGTAGAGCTATCTGTAATGTAAAATTTAAAAAATACTAAATGCATTTGTTGACAGTTTTATATGTATATAATGTGCTTAGATCATAGTTACCTGTTACACCCTCTCATCTTCTTCCCACTCTCACTGATTCCTGACTTCTATCCAACAAGTCTTGTGCCTACTCTTCAGTGGATGCTTGTTTGTTTGTTTGTGGTGTGTGTGTGTGTCCAATGTAGTTTAACTGAGATTGATTGCATGAGCATCGAGATTATTTACTATAGGTGCACCTGTACCTCCATGGGTACACAAACACATTCCTAACCACATACATACCTGCACACACACACACACACACACACACACACACACACACACACAGTGGGGTGGAATGGAGAAATTGGGTCTTTCCTAGAATGTTAGTGGGTCTAATCAGCCTGTAGATCAGAAGCAGTATTGTCAACACATCTAATCCACATGTAACTTTGGGCTATTTGCCTGGCTATAGAGCTCCAGGAATATCCACAGGATATTTCTAGGAGAGGCAATGCACTGCTGCTGTGCTCAGGTAAGATAACTTAACCAGGCACTTTTATTTTTATTTAAAAAAGAAATGCTTCAGGGTTTAAAGGGTTGAGCTAAACAACTTTGAAACAACTTTGGTAACAACTTGAGCAGGTCCACTGTGTGAATAACAAATTAGACTAAGATCCATGCTCTATCCTCTCCAATTGCTTCCCCTGAAACTTCTCAAGCGGTGCCAAGTTCATCTAGATAGGTTCTCACTTTTCTTCGTTAAACCCCATTTCTAGAAAGATGTTGGACCTGTCCCTTTAACTGGTGGTCTTGAAGGCTACAGACAGGTCTTGATAAGGGAGGATTATACACTGAGTCTGAGCTGGACTTTTCTCCAGTCGGAGGAGGAGGAGGAGGAGGAGGAGGAGGAGGAGGAGGAGGAGGAAGCAGTGTGCTTGTGACAATGTGAAGCACCCTGCTCTCCACGAATTTATTATTAGCAGTGAAGTGCAGACAGCTATTTTGGTCAAGCTGTGACTTCTGTTGATGTATGTGTGTGCAGAACATCTGTTTATTGATGAAGCACTCATCTACAGGATTCAAGAAGGTTGGAAAGAATTAAGACATTCCATTTAAAAATTGGCTTTCTGTATTTTGGCAGCTTGTTTTAAGTGGTAGCTTACAAGGAACATTTGGGACTGTGGAAGTGTGAGACCTGACATGTCTTTGGGGGATTGTGTAGATAGTCTGGTGTCTGACCCTTTCTGTGTTATACGTTTCTAGAATCTTACATCTGATTCTGAGTCCTGCAGGTCTAAAACAAGTGTGTCACTTGAATGAGTGGATTAGCATGCATCCTTCTATGGTACTTTTATGACTTTGATAAATAATAAATCTTTTGTTGAAATCAGAGATTTGCTCAGGCACTTAGGAGAACTGAATGACTTTCTCTTTTTTCTTACTGCATCTATTTGTGTGTGTGTGTGTATGTGTGTATGTGGTGCATGTGGGTTGTGTGTGTGTGTGTGTGTATGCTTAAATTACAGTGCTTATGTGAGGGCTAAGGACACCTTCAAGGAGTTTGTTCTCTCCTTCCATCCTGTGGGTCCTGAAGATAGAGGTCATGTTTTCAGTCTTGGGAATAACTTCTTTGCCAAAGATAATCATGTATTGGGAACCTATTTTCCCATCTTAGACAAATATCTCTTTCTTTATTTCTGTGAACTCTGAGTATTTATGTCTAATTCCTGCTGAGAAAAGTCTTCCCTTATCAACACCTGTCTATAGCCTCCAAGACCACCAGCTTTAATCTCATTGGCCAGCTATATTCAGAGATTCCCATCAGGAAGCCTGCCACAGAGTCTTTACATTCTCAGCTTTGACTGTGTACTGTTCCAGCAGAGGCAACCATATTGGCTTCCATAGAGCGTGTTCAGTTAGCATTGCTTATAGATTGAATTTAAATATCTGTTTTACAATACCAGGTAGGAGAGACATTTCCCTGTCATACACAGGGTCTATAAATGGAAAAGAAACACAGTTCCTCATGCAGAGTTCCACTTTGGTAATCTAACCAACCCTTAATTCTCTGTGATCTTGATCAAGATGAAATGAGTCAGGTCATCACCAGGGTGATTGGGTTATTGTCAGAGTGCAAGGTGCAAGGGGCTCTCAAATGAAGGAGTCCAGGAAACTTATCTTCATGATCATTTTTACTCAATGATATTAAAAACTTGGATCCTGTGGGGGGAGTCTTAGGACTAGGGACCCTGCCTCTTTATTGATCTTTTTCTTTACTTTTCCTTCAAGCAATTGTAGTGAGGGTTTCATTGAGCCATAGTCTTATAGATTTCTCCAAATATGGTAAGCAGAAGACATTTATTTGGGATCCTCTCATGTTGGGTGGTGAGTGGGACTTTCATCTACCATCTACCTAACCCTTGATGGAATAACATCAGGACTTTAGTTTTTAACTTTATTACTGTATCTTTCTTTTATTCAATTTCACTCTTAGAAAATATCTCTCTCTGTGAGAGAGAGAGAGAGAATTTGTATATGTGTACCCCCCCCCGTGTGTGTATTGTGAGAATGTGCATGTGCATGAGCATGTGAGTGTGAGGTCGGTATGGGTCCTAGAAGGCCCACGGCATCAGGTCTCCCTGGAACTACACTGGCTTTCAGACTATGCCTTATGGATAGTTAACCACACCTCAAAAGCAAACATGAAATGATGATGGATTCATTTCCTGTTGCCATTTTAACAGTTGCCACCAGTTTGGTGGCTTGATTAAGAAAAAGAAATTTATTCTTATGCAGTTCTAGAGGTCTAAGTCTAGAATGGATCCCAAGGACTGCTTTTATTCTGGATGTTGTAAAGGAGATTGATTTCTTTGCCTTTTATAGCATTAGGCTTATGGCCCTGCCTTCATCTTTAAAGCCAGCGATTTTCCAGCATCTCTGCTCTTGTTGTCACATCACCTTAAGACCACGGTCCTCTTGTCTCATTTTGACAATGACTGATTTACAGTGGGCCCACCTTAACTTTATCACATCTGCAGAAACTCTGCCTACATGTGGGAGACATGGAAAAGAAAACGATGTGACTCAGTCTCCCATGTGTTGTGTCTGTTTCTATTCCATCCCGCCTGCTGTCCATCATCTTCAGTGGAAATGTCTTTATCACTAGCCATAAAAGCCATTCTCTGGTTTCTCATTGGTGAACCATTACTTTACTCAGCAGACCCTTACAGTCATTTCGCAAAGGGAAGCATTGAATAAGACCCCAAATGTGTCTGAATGTGGGACGACAAAGCTCGTGAAATGATGGGAAGCAGGCTGGGGACTTCTCCTTTTCCTCTATTTCTTTTTCTCCTTCTTTAACACCCTTTATTTTCCTTTCATTTGGGATATGCTAAATGAGTTTAAAGTAGGAGTCACACGCAGGAATAAGAATTTAGTCTGAGGAGCGTCTCCGTAATTGAACATAAAAGGATGCTTGGTAGTTGTGGGCACCACTAGTGTCTACGGAAGCTCTCGTGGGAACATCGCTGACCCTTCCACCTTTGGAGCTCAAAATTTCCACAAATATCTCTCTTCCCCAACTGCAGAACCATTTCCCATTATCTATTATCTGGGTTACAAATGTAATAACCAAAAGTCCAGTGTTCCTGCCGACACTATTTTGAAGAAGATGGGGAATTAAAGGTCAAAGGGAAATGAGCTGTTTCTGGCCTGACCATCTTGTCCCTACACTGTCTCTTCATTACCCCCAGTAACCTACCCTGAGTGATGAGTATGTCACAGACAGGCCATAAAATCTTGGGAAATGTCCCAAATTTCCTGGGACTCCTCCAGTAGAGAGTGGACAGAGCTTGGGAAAAATGTCATTGTAAAAATACAACGTAAGCCAACAACACAAGGAAAGAGCTATTACAATGTGATTGCATTGTACTGGGCAGCTACAAGAGCCTTAGAGCAGGCAGCCTCCATGCAAACAATGCCAACTCTTCCCCCATGCTTTCAGAGCCGCTCATGTCATGGTGAGGTAGAGACTACCTGAAAGAAACTGACCTTATTGCCAACTAAGCACAAACCTGTTGAGTGAATACTATCTCCTTGTTCAGTGCATGTCTATCAACCCACATAGACCACAACAGACAGCAGCTGCCCTACCAAAGTCTGACATAAAAACTAGTACAGAATGACTGGATGGAGCCTGTGCACACAGTGCTATGATAGGGACAGCAGTAGTGACAGCACACATGCTTATCAAATATTTACTGTGCAGAAAGGGCTGCTGTAGACAGTTTATTATCATCCCCGTGGATCTCCATCACCATATTGTTATGCAAAGTGAGTTGTGATACTCAGTCACATGGGGTGGGATCCTGCTGGATGGTGGGAAGTAGAAGATACAGCCACATGGTGTGACTCAGCTGGCCTTCATTTTCCACTCCATCCCAATAACGAAAACAACCTGATAGGCTGAAGCGGTAACAGATTTTGGGGGAAGAGATGAGATCAAAAGGGTTTTAAACTGGTGTGTGGTAGAAGAGAGATGGGGGGAGTGCATGTAAGGAATTATGGGAGGATAGTGGGAAACAAGACTGGTAACTGGGTGTGTGGGAAGCCAGGAAGTGATGTTTTGAGTTTGGGCGAGACAAGCAGCTCATCCAGCCATGACAAGGCTGTGTGTGTCATGGTGGTGGAGGATAGCATAGGAACGGGAGGATGAGGATAGTGAGGTAGGATGTTGCACAAGGCAGGATGACACAGCAGTTCAGTACTTCAGAACTGGTAAATTCAAGTGTGGAGGAGGAAGGACACATTGAAAGAATTTTCTGGAAAGAAAGATCAACCAATCAGCTGTTAGAATGAGGAAGACAGCCTGTAAGGATCAGGGAGCAGAAGTGATGGGAATAAGATGGTTGTAGTTACAGATGAAACAGGGCATTGGGAAGGTGTAGAGGGTACCACGCATAGCCTATGAAGACCTTGGGCCTCTCACTTTTCTTATTTATATGTCAAAGATGTCAAATATTAAAATTACAAAACCTTACTATGGCTAGATGGTCAGCAGGAGTCTTATCACCTTCCCCTCCTCCTTTTTGACCAGACCAGAGAACTCAAATACTTACCCAAGACCACCCAGCAAATTGACTAGATTGTCAGGAGGGTTTAATCAAAGGCATATGTTGCCACAACGTGTTTCCCTTTACTGATGATTGCCTTTTGTTCTGTGATTGCACTAAACATGTTCCTTTCTTAGCACAGGACTTTCTGTAATAACATTAGAAATTCTGAACCCTGCAATTTATGGCATGCCCTGGTAGATGTGCCAGGCACTGAGAGAAGTGCCTGACATACGGTAACTCATTTCACTCTCACAAAAGATACTTAAAAGGTAGGCACAATTATTCTTATACTTTTGAGTTGTATTTTAGAGATGTAAAAACAAGCAAACAGATCAGGACGTACCCAAAGTCATGTGTGAAGCAAGGTGATCTGAGAAATCTGAGGCTGCCGTGCCTGCCTTGGGTCACTATGCCATTCTGTGTTTTCTTCTGAACAAAAGGAGCTTGTTTAGGGTACGATACGAGCTGTCTGGACAGGTACTCAGTATTCCACTTGACTTCTCTCAAGGAACAACCCCTGTCAATATGTTCACTCTTGCTTTTGGTCCCATGGTCTGAGATGGGATTCTTAACAGTTAAAGGCAGATGGGTCCTCTCTGTCAAGTGCAGGGAAGAGATTGGACAGGGTTTGATGGATTGTTTGTGAGTATAAGATGGACTGCAGATCTGGAAAGTGTCATATGATGTCATTGGAATGGTTCCAGGTGGTCACATGACACGGTTATCCAAAGCAGCTGGCTGCTACTCTGACCTTGATGACTTTTCTTGGTAATGGAAACTTCTCCACATTTACTGTTCACTGTTTCCACGGTTTCATCACAGTTACGGTTCATAAATTCTAAACGCCTCCTGTCTGATTTTGAGCAATCTCACTCTCTTTTGCAGAAACATTTTTCTACTTAGAAAAAACATACTGACTTCTTGAATCATGTTAAATAGAGACCATTATTTTTAAGTTTCTTGTTTTAAGCTCCAGCATCTCTGGCAGTCACTCCAGAGTCTGCCGACTGGGTGTAGGCATCATCCTGGGTCAAGCTACTGCTTTGGGTTTAAAATTACTATGGGCGCTGTCTATCCATCTATTCATCAGCCCCACCATCACCCTGGTGTGTGTGAAAATGGGCAGAGATGTGTAGCTGTGGTTGGGTGGAATTGACTAGTTCTGGAAACTGGTAGTATAGTGGTCCTTTGTCCAGGGGAGTTTATTTCTGTCTCTGTCTCTCTCTGCCCCCCTCTCTCTCTCTCTCTCTCTCTCTCTCTCTCTCTCTCTCTCTGTCTCTCTCTCTCTCCATATATATTCTTTCTGTGTTTCCAACACTGTTTATCGGAGGAAGCCATAGTGTCTCCTTGTGGAGAAGGAAGACTGAAGTAGAAGCCCTCCCCTTCATCATCATCCACTCTTGTAGGAACTCAGGGTTACAGGTCCCCATGTCAAAGGAATATTAGGAGTTAGAGCTGTCACTGGGAGGGCACAGTTGTTAAATGAATAGTCACAGTGATGATGATGATAACTGTGGTAGCAATGGTAATAACCACAGTGGCTGGCATGGTGGCATACTGTTTATGTACCAGGGACTGCACTAGCCTTTACAGTCATCCCTTGTTCTCCTCACAGAGACTTCTTACCCCATCTCCTAATTCATCCTAGTTTTATAGATCTGTTGTTGAGGTGCAGGGAAGGACACACAGCTTGCGTAAGTTCACTCACATAGTAAGTGGCTAGAGGAGAATGAGGTGATCTGTTAAAGACTATTTCTCGGTTATTTTTGGCAGATAAACAAGCCTATTAGTGGTTAGTCGTGGCTATATTAGCTAGATTAGTAGTCGTTTCTCAATAGCTTCAGCATCAGTTTATGAAAGCAGGACCACTGTACCTACAACGGAACTGATGCAAACACATACTTTTAGCTAACAAGCTGATATAAGTGTTTATATAATTCATTCCTCAGTAGCAACAGTGTTTTGCTTGCACCTTGATAAAGGATTCACTGACCCAAGAGAGGATCTGAGTTGAGATTCTGATGCCCTCATAGTTGATATTAGACCCAAGAAACCTTAGAGTCAATGATCCAACTGCAGGGGCCATCTCTAGGAGTGAGAGGTTAGCTCCATCTTTACAAACTTGATTTAACACAGACAGGGGTCCACAGTGGGCTTACCAATCCAAATCTGAGCATTACTCTTATGTCTAGAGAGTTATTATTATTGAGTGCACACTTTTTAAAAAGTCATTTCTAACAGAAATTCCATTATCAATGATCTCGATCAGGCCAGCAGGAACAGTTAGAGATGGCCTGACCAGAGCCTGGACTTTCGAAGAAGCTTGCTGATCACCACTGAGATGTACATATGTGGTTAGAGTAGATGCCCAGTGACCTACACCCATCTCACAGTGCATCAGCTGGAAGCAGCTAAACGTATAATAGGCTAACAGATTTCATTGTTTCTAGTCCTTTGGGTTTTGTCTTTGGTTCCACGGAAGATTTCCTTTACAAGTAGAAGTGTGTGGCATGGTTAGTTACATTAGTTTGTTAAGTAAGTGAGCAGAAGAAGAAACTGCATATGGCCTCAGTTTTTAATTGGCACTGTCTTATGAAGAAGTTGGTTTATTTAGACAAGCTTTCTGTTGACTCTGTGTGTGTGTGTGTGTGTGTGTGTGTGTGTGTGTGTGTGTGGCGTACTTATATCTACACACTACATTTGTGGAGAGGTCAGAGGACAACCCTGGTTGTCATTCTTCGGGGTTATTTATTTATTTATTTATGAGACAGAGCCTGTCACTGGCCTTTAGTTCACAAAGTAGCCTAGGTTGGCTAGCCAGTGAGAGTATGAGGACCTACGTGTCTCCAACTATCCTGCCCGGTGACTATATATACATGCCACAGTGCCTGACATTACTTTTTACACCTAGTTTCTGGATTCTTCATTCTGGCAAAGTGAACACTTTCTGGGCCCGAGCCCCTCTCTAGTGTTTTGTGGCCTTTGCCTGTGAGGGCATCTGAATGACAACTGTTTGGGAACAGCTCAGGTAAGAGCTAGATCACAAAATGGCAGTTGTTGTTATTAAGTCTGACAGGAAATGGTGGGAGGTAACAAGAGCTTGAAGAACTTAAGAGGTAAATGTGTTTTCTATAAATATGTCATAATTGACAACTGGTGTTGTCAATTCTATTTTTTCAACCATCTTATAGTTCAGAATGTCGTTTAATGTAATCAATCACATGAACTTTGGGAGACAGCTGTCATTGCTGAAGCCACATCTCAGTTATTTAACAACGATGACACTTTATTTTCTGCCATTCTTCTTCACCTTGCTACCGCTTATATCACCAAGGGATGTTTTATACAGACTAAACCTAGGGTTGTTTGCCTAAGATACTGTAAATAAATTATGAAAGTCAGGTAAGAAATTAGGTATAAATTTTCATGTAAACACTGTTAGATGGCTAAAACAAACTCCGCGGGTGTTTTGTTTTTAGCCAGATGGAAACAATAGAGTGGTGGAATTGAGTCTTTCTCCATCTAAATGGTCCAGCCCTGCCTTCTCCCTGGTCTTGAGAGTCGATCTTGATTTTTAGCAGTTATGCTCAGAAGATTTGAGAGGGGGTAGCCGAAGATGGTAGATATCAAGCTTCGTGTGTGTGTGCACGCGCGTGCGTGCGTGTGTGTGTGTGTGTGTGTGTGTGTGTGTGGTAAACGTTTTCTTGGGTATTCATTGCGGAAGCAAGATTCTTTTAACCTTGGGGATGAAACCTACAGGGTTTCCTTAGCCAGATCCAGTGTTCTTTCTACATCAATTGTAGCTCATGCCTCTTCGTGGCCAGCAGGGGGCATCTGCAACACAGATTTGGGCTGCGTTGAGATTCACTGTGTCCAAGGAAAGATCAAGTCCTTTGGAAACCAGTTTTGAAAAGGAGGCCCTAAACTTCCCAAGCTGCTTTCATAGTGACTTCCTTCGTGGGTGCTCTTGAAATGTGTCTGGCATCTAGAATTAAACCTGCCTGAGATTGCCAGATGTTTCCCAAGCACAGGACCCTTATAGACCTTCTGTCTCTTTAACATGGTGAGATGTAGGCTTCTTGTCACACTCAGTTTTCTCTTCTCATTAAAATATACCCATTATAAGTGATATGAATAACCAAATGCATGTTCAAAGCCCCGCCCACCAGTTTTCATCTCACTTTCCATTTTCTTCTCTTTCTTGTTTTGATTTCAGGTGCTGGAGATCTACCTAGGCCCTTGCCCAAGCTAGGCAAACACTTACCAAGCTTCATCTCCAGCCTCAGCTTCTCACTTCTCTGTCTCTGGTTACTTTAAAGATAGAAACAGAACTCAGCCAATTTATGGTCCTTGCAGTCGTCTACTGGCTTTATCAGTCATAGTAGGTGATTGTAATATTAAGCAGTCATATTCAGAAGATCCCAGGGAGCTGCTGGGGGTGGCTGAAGATGATAGCTAACAGATGTGTGTGTGTGTGTGTGTGTGTGTGTGTGCACGAGCGAGCACATTTCCGTAGGAATTTATTGTTTGTTTTTAGGAAGCAAGAACACACGTCATCTCTTCATTCTTGTAGGCCATCAATATTTTCCAATGATGGGAAAAAGTCAACTATGTAGTTTACCTGTATACAATGAGCCCTTTGGCGTTGTTCCAGATGCCACCAGGGCCAGAAACAGCATCTTAATCCTTGAAACATCTAGAATCAGAGCCTTTCTATAGGCTCTTAATCAAGTTTTCTTGAATATAGTTCTACTTCTAAAAAAGTCAGGCATGCTTCTGTTTGTAGTGAGTCTTGGTGCTGCCCTTGCACATTCACACATCCATCTAAAAGACTAAAACTTGCATCCAGTATACTTGCTGGCAGGAAGGACTAAAGTGGTCTATGGCGTTATGGGATTCCAATCCCCTGGCCGACATCCCTCACAGGGAGCAGATTTACCATGGCTCGGGGTTACTACTATTCTGACCTTTGCAGCTTGAAAGGTGTGACTCATCTCCAGAATTATCTTCCTCTGATTAAACACTCCACCAGGCATTTCCAATTGATTTTATTTCAAAACAAGTTTTCTTTTTCCTTGTAACACAAAAGGATAACAGACCCAAGGAGACACAAATCATTTCTTGTTAATCTGCATTAATGTAATTTAGTCAGGGAGAAATGCCTAGTGTGCAGCCAA
This sequence comes from Tokudaia tokunoshimensis, assembly GCA_036184795.1. Lineage (NCBI taxonomy): Eukaryota > Metazoa > Chordata > Mammalia > Rodentia > Muridae > Tokudaia > Tokudaia tokunoshimensis. The sequence continues at coordinate 25,193,421 of BTHU01000013.1, read as the reverse complement.
AGAAAGCTAGGGACCATAGCTGATGCGGTAAACACATTAGAAAGTTCTCCTCTCCAGAGAGAGATGATTTTGAAATTAAATTAATGTCAGATATGCTCAAGTTTATCTAGGAACGGGAAACGAATTTGGCGAGTTTGGGCTTATTTGGTTTTCCTATTGATTTGCACTATTCCCACTCTGTGTGAGGCTCTGACAGGAAGGAAGGCAGTGGAGGGAGAAGCTGTTTTCCAGGAACTCTTGAGAGCCATGTAGCAACTCTGTGGTTTTGCTTTTTCGGTTTTGGGGATGATTTGTTTGCTTGCTTGCCTTGTTTTTGTGAAGATGCTAAGTGTTCAGAGTCGCTGGAACCCGGTCACTGATTATTTTAACTGGTCATTGCTTGATGAGAGTGAAGGCAATCTTACTCATCCTTTTCTGCGTGTTTACAAATAAATAAGTAGGTTAGTTGGACTTCCTAATGATTTTTCAACGTCTTCTTCTTGAGCCTATATACTAGACCAGGAACGGAGCCTCAATAACAGTGCTGTCCAAAGTACACTGTTTCCCCTCTCCTGCATTCCCAAGGCCAAGACGAAAAGAATACCTGGTGTTCTGGTATAGGTATCAGCTCTGAGAAGAGGAATGCACATGTATGCATGCCTGTACATGTGTATGCATGCAAACATACACACAAGTGTATATATTATAAGTATTGTATATCTCATGATGTCTATGGAGCAAAGGATAACCTTAAACTTCTCATCTACCCATGTTTGCAACCTATATGGTGGGATTACAGACCTTTGACACTATGCCCAGTTTATGTAGTTCTGAATGTCAAACCCAGGGCACCTTACACATCAGGTAAACAACCAACTGAGGTTCATCCTCAGAACATGAGTTTTTTAAAATATAGGTGATGTTGTAAGCAGTACTTCTTTTCTAGATCACACAACACCAAAATGGCCACTGGAAAATTGATGTAGATAAAATATCTCGTGTGTGTGTGTGTGTGTGTGTGTGTGTGTGTGTGTGTGTGTGTGTATGTGTACCATCTTAGGAAATGAGTGGCCATTTATGAACACTCCTTACGGAAAAATGCATCCAGAAATGGACAGATAAAGACAATTTGAACCAATCCAAGTTAAGAAAATAGTTGGCCTCCTCTTTACATGGAAATCTTTTTGAAGAGCCCTTTCTCTAGCTTCAACTCTTTCTTGTACACATGCCAAATATGTCACAAGCTTGGTGCAGCATGGTGGTCCCTTGCCATACTTCTTCCATTGAGAATAGGAGGACAGGATGGCCTCATTTTAATACAGCTTTGTATTTCTACATTACATTTCACAATTAAGCAGTCCATCTACATGGCCTTCTCTCTGTCCTGAAAGGTCAGTCAGGCTAATGTTAACAGATTTATGAGAAACAAAAAAGATCTTGCTCAACTGAGCGACAAGTGGCCATTCTCCAACTCTACGTCTGCTTCTTGAGAAGTTCCCTGGACTCACCCTAGTGGGACCTGGCACTATCTGTTCAGGGCCTGCTCCCTTCTGGAAACCCCTGTGGAAGACTTCGATAGGCTATAGGCATCTTACAAGCAAAGACCAAGGCCTATGGGTGTTTGTATGTTTATATGTACTACCTGGCACAGCAAACAGAATCAATTTGTAAATTAGCAAGAAATGAATGAATATTTTAAACTCTGTTGTTACATTTACCCATGGATGCTCGACTATATATTGCTCTTGCATGGGATATTATAAATCAGTACCTTCCTCCTGCCTTTTACAAAAGCAAATGGCTCCGATGAAGCAAAAGAGAAAAGAACCAAGAAATAGAAGTGGAGGAGGAGGGGGAAAAGGGGAGGAAGCCTACATTCTAAAGGACCAGCAAAACAATATAAAACCCCTGAACATGAGAGCTTATCACTAGTCTTTAGGTGAGTGTTGGTGGATGTAATGTTGTGTCAAGACCAACACTGATAACAGCTTTCCTTATGTGCACGATGGGAGAGGCGTGTGGAGGCCAGGAGGCAGATGACTCTCTTCTTACTGGATAGTGAAGTGTGACTGGGAGAAGACAGACCTTGTATCTCTGATGGTAGTACTCCATACTGGCTAGCTGAGGGTAGTCACAAGTGCTGTATACATTGCCCAGTCAAATCTATCTATCTATCTATCTATCTATCTATCTATCTATCTATCTATCTATCTATCTATCTATCTATCTATCTATCTATCTGGATAGGCTTACTTCCAGAGTTAGAATGTGTTTGAGGAACCTTTTACAATTTAAAAAAAGTAACCTATGTCGTTTTCTGACCCTTTCAGTAGGTGCTCATAGGTGGGAACCACGGGCTAGAGCAGGTTGAAAACAATGATTATGCAATTAAAGCTAGCAATTCAATTATCCGCAAAAGCCCGAGAACTTAACCATTTCACCAGTCCCAACTTCCAAGCCAGAAACACTTAACATCGGACAATTTATTTAACTTGGAGAGCCCGGCTCTCTCTCACTCACTATGTGATGTAAGCCATCCCCTCCCCTGACCCCCAGCAGCAGATCATTCCCAATTCCCATCACAAGGCTTTGTTTAGCTGAGCTCTGCTTGATGTCAGGAGCTCCAGAGCTGGGCCCACACACTGGGAAGTTCCTCGAGAAAGAACAAAAGGAAAAAGAAACAGAAACGAAAGGATAATGCAGAGCTAACTATTTCTAAGTCAGTTTCCACATCATAGTTTGAGCTAATAGGACACTCAGTACAGTAATTGGGTATTTGTGACTTTTGTAGGTTGCAAGACCAGGCTTTTTTAACTGTGACTCTAAGACGCAAAATTGTTAATGTTGGTTGTGTATGCTATCTCTATGCATCAAATAGGAAAGTATGTTTATAATATCAAAATCCTGTCTGGTTATAACGTGACTCCCTCATAGCTCTTTAAGGCTTTGCTTGTGATTGGCACTGACTTGGAGACAAATGTTAACAGATTGGTAAGAAATAAAATCGAGATAATTTTAGTTCACATTGACAAATACTATTGAATATTTGCTAGGTTGCCAAGCAACTGTGCCAGGCACAGAGATTAAAAGGCATTTAAGACTCAACTCCTACCTTGAAAGGGTTCTTCTATACAGCTCAGAAAACAGGCACAAATCAATAGCTATAATGCAATATGATAAGCCCTATCCTAAAAGTGCACGTGGAGGGCCACAGTGACAAAGAAAGAACACTCTGGGGTTTCCTAATACACAACTTATCTGTGAGTTACTATTTGAGATTAGGGTTTTAGGGCTGGAGAGATGGCTCAGCTGGTAAATGTACTTTCAACACAAGCCCCCATAGCCTGGGTTCCATCCCTAGAAACAAGCCTGTTGCTGTGGCTCACATCTGTAATCCTGCCACTCCATGATGAGATGGGAGGTAGAAACAGGAGAATTACATGGAATCTCTCAGAGCATTTAGATTGGAGTATTCAGGTAGCATAAATGATAGACCTTGCCCAAACAAAGTGGTAGGACAAAATCAACTCCCAAAAGTTGTTCTCTGACTTCAATGACATGTCTTGGCACATGTGAACACACACACACACACACACACACACACACACACACACAACCCACATACCTGTCTGTCTGTCTGTCTATCTGTCTGTCTGTCTGTCTGTCTGTCTATTTATCTATCTGTATGTATACACACACAATTGGTTGGATGGATGGATGGATGGATAGATGGATGGATGGATGGATGGATAGAGACAGACAGATGAATAGATGAATAGTTGATTGATAGATAGATACATAGACACATGAACAGACAGACAAAAGATCGATGTTTATGTAATACTCATGGTCTGTTTAAAGTATGATCATGAAGAGGATTTGCTTCAAAGATTGGTTTTAAAACTGAGTGAAAACCATTGCGTCCCACCCTATTATGTGAGTCCATCCAGAATTCTGACCACATCTGCTCACTAAAATGCTGAAGTTAAAGGGCTATTAAATCTTGAGTCCATCCACTGGAAATGAATCTCCTCTAGGAAGGCTACTGCAAGGAGGCTACTTACAACAGCTATGGTGGGCAGAGCAAGGATTTTTAGAACAATTAAGCAAAAATACTGTAATGTTATGATTGCAAATCGCTTTCAAAAACATCTGGCTTTACTCTGTCATTTTATGGAAAGGGGACAGAGAGCTGGCAGTAAAAATAAAAACAAAATTGCTCGAATGTAATGCATTTAGTTTGTGGCCAGAGCCGGAGCCCTCAGGAGACTGAGAGACAGTGCAGTTACTAATTACACTTGGGGATTCTGGAGGCAGATTGCTCGGGCTTGATCACATACTCACTGGGCTATATTAAGATATTTAAACTTTCTGTCATTCAGTTTCCCCCTCTGCAAAATGGGAACAAGACAATATTACCTGCCATATAGAAATTAGAAAATATGACTAGAACAATGAAGATCCATAATGAGACTATGGAAATAATTGGTGTCTTCTAAACAATTATTGGAAACCATGTGTCCTGTTTTCTGTCTTTATGTTCATTTTGCTGTAATAGAAATGGAAGAAGCGAAAGAGGTTCTTTGTGTTTTTCTTTCTCTGATGCAGAAAGAAATCACAGTTTGAGATTTGTGTGCCATGTGTCATTCTTGTCCTGTGACATCTATACTTTCAGGGCCAAGGAGATCAAGATCAAATTGGGAATTCTCCTCCAGAAGCCAGACTCTGCTGTTGACCTTGTCATCCCGTATAATGAGAAGCCCGAGAAGCCTGCCAAGGCTCACAAGTGAGTCCTGAATATGAATTCCTCTTACTTTCCCCTCAGATGACAGCTGTTTTTCAAGTGTCCGCTCCTGTCATTCATCGGTAGAACTACTCCCTTCAGTTATTCACTGAAGACCACCTGAGTCCTCAGAGAGTTGCTTCATAAATAGTGTATTTTTAAAACACTTCCATGCTGAGATGGTAACATTAAATAGTGACAGAATTAAAAGAAATAGATAGAGCCTTGAGTCATCTTTGGAAAGGTGAACTGTAGTTTATAACATGGCACCAGCCACTCAGTTATTGACTGTAAGGTCAAAACATCTGATAATTTATTGGCTTGGGTCAAGTAACCCTGATCCAAATTAATTATAAGCCCTGAGCACTCAGCATAAAGTAATAGCCAAGGCCTCTTCCTTGGGAGGGGAATGCGAGCAAGTTCATGCTGACGAAAAGACAGACAATTTAGGACTCAATAGTTTCTTCTTGAGTATACTAGGTTTCCTTCAAGGCCCAGGGGAAGAGCTGAACTGCTTCTTTTGGGAAGAACGAAGACTTGCCTTCCTGTTCCCACTTAATACACACCAAGCATTGCCTTCCCAACTCATAACAAAAAAAAAAATCCTATTCCTGATAGTGGTTTTAGAGTCCTCCGTCTCTTAGCTTCAGCTGTGTAGGTCATACCCACCCACACCCACTGGTGAAGCATGGCAGGAAAGGATGTCTCCAAAGAGTCAAGAGACTATGCCTAAGATCCACCTACTTTAAGTCAGTGACACCACCCATACCATCATCACTGGCTATTATCTTCCATTAGCTTCCTTACTGTCTAGACAGATGCACTGAATCCTCTCTTTATAGCAGAGATATCCATAGAAATAAAGAGGGGAAGCAGGACCGTCCAAAGTATGCTAACTCCTTCATTCTGCTTTCTAAAAGCTTCAAGATCACAGATGGTGTGGGAAAAGTAGACTACCTTTTTAACTTTCATGTCTCTTTTTAAATCTGATATTTGTAGAAATTGGCCATCCTATCCTTTGTCCAAATGACCTTCAACTTAATATAGTTGATTGGCTGGGGGATACAGAGCTGGGTTATTCTGTTTTAAAGTCATTTTCCATCATCCTAAGTGGATATTTCCATTTTCTTCCTTTTATTACTTCAAAGTGTTCACAAACCGGAAGTGAGGCATAATTGAATTTTCTACCTTTAAAAAGGAGAAGCTAATTCAATGTGGAGCAGCAGGCTGCCTGGACTAGGAGAGAGCAGGAGCCACATCATAGCCAGCAGGTCAAAAGGTCTATTTTGAAGCAAACAATGTGGTAATCATCGATCCATTGGGATTAACATTTGCAAATGTAGCTCTCTATTTCCTACCTTGATTGTCTACCCAGACATTTGAACCACTGGGCTCTTGGGGAATCAAGAGAGAAATTGTTGGAGAAAAGCTGGAACTGAAATTTATTGGCTTATTTGCTCCTCTTGTCTTTCCTTCCTTGCCTTTCTTCTATCGGAAATATTTGTTTCTGGGAAAGACAACACCCCCCACCCCACCCCTGATCCCAAGGGGATGCTTGTATGTGACAGTTGTTTTCAACAGTGAAACTGAAGATGTGCTCGATCCTTGCAAACATAAGTGCCCTGTTCTACCTCTTTCCCTCTTCCCTTTGGGTGGATTTCTGTGCTTTTAGCCTCCAGGGAATGACCTTGTTCTGCATGACCTCAGCCAAAGTCATTTCTTCATTTCCACATTTCTCTGTTTTTTTTTTTTAAACCCATATCTTCTGAGGAAAAAAAAAACCTCTTGATGGAAGGTATGTATTTTTAGCTTCTCTCATCTTCTTTGGGCAATTGCTTTGAAGAAGTACTTTCTATTTTTTAATATATTTTAAATTCTCATCTGATTAAAAACTTGAGCTCCTGGGGGAAAAATAGAAAATCAGCTGTCTTATTTTCTTATATCCAGTTCCAGCTTCTCTTATCATTTTGATATTCCAAAATTGGCCTTGGCTTGTCTTCCATTAGGAGAAAACAAGTATTATTATTCCATGCCAGAAGAAAAAGTCCCTCCCTCATCTTTTTGACCCTTACCCCTTTCTCTTTGCTTCCATTGGCTTGCCAACAGGCCTACATCCTTGATGGATCGTTTCCAAGGCTGTCTGGCTGACTTATATGGCCTGTTTTGTCATAGCTTCCTCTTTATCAGAACTCTCTTTTATAACTCATGGTTTAAGAAGTGTTTTCTCTCTCACCATGTCCTACTCTGCCCACCCCCTGCATTCTCACAGGCTCAGCTGTAGGTCCTCAGAATGAATAATACCAAAAATGTAAGCCACATACATTGAATTTGTAATAACATTATGGTTTGTAATACACACTGAATTACAAAATGTCAAGGGCAGATACTCTTTCAGTAGGTTTGTTTGTTTTTTTTTTTTTGAATTCTAAATGTCCCTCCTTGACATCTGTTACTGAATACATTGATCTCATTGTGTTTGCCACTCTAAAGCCCAAGAATGGCCTCCACAAGTAACCAGTCGGAACCCTGGCTGATGACTAGTCACAGAAAGTCCTCCTGTGTGTTCCTGTAGCTGGTTAACTGCAGACTGAGCCTTGAAAGGAAATGTGTACAATTTCATGGACACAAAGAAGTGGCCTTTCAAAGGTCTGCAGGAGGGCCACTGGCCATGGGACAAGGACTCAATCAATGGGTATACACTTAAGCCAAGTTGTGCTCTGTAAGACAGGAAGGAAGAATAAAGCAGGCTCTTGTAAATGACATCAATGAACTCAAGGTTTTGATTTCCTTGTCCAAAGCAAGAACATGGGAAATCATGATCAAAGATAGTTAAGATTGTACAAGACACTGTAGATGACCAACTAAACCAAAACCAAAAGGAAACCAAACCTTCAAACCCCAGCCATTGGTGCTTGGCCAAGCTACATTCTTCTCCAGTGCTGCAGATAATATTGGCCAGTATTGCCAGCAGGGGTAGCAATGCCTTGTTTGTTCATTCAGATCTAAGTATTGAGTTTGCTGTGACTTTCAACAAGGCTAACTCTGGGTAAACTAAGGCAGATTTTGTTTGCCATTCAACTTGACACCTGTTTACTAAAAGATGTTCTATAGAGTACACTTGGCTCATTACCTCTCAGGTCTGTAAGCATGGATTGGGTCCTCATCCAATTGCCAAGAGTGAACTATAAACTATAGTTGGGTACAGAGGAAAAATCTTGCCATATTTTGATGACCATAATTGAACATAAATCTTCAGTCTTTGCAACCAATCTCATTCATTACTTCAGACTGATGCTGTGGCCATAGGAAGGAATGGGAATAGTTCTCCAGGAATAACACACAGTCCCTGCAGAGGTTATGTGCACTGTTACCATATGAAAGATCCTTCAAGTGAAGGGCATTTAACAACGGGAAAAAGCTCCTGTTTCCAAACTGATATGGTCACTTCCTCATTCAGGAGGCATTTGCACTGGGCATTATAAAACACATCGTTAATGACTCCTAAAAATGTTTATCTTGTCTTCTATCTGGGTTACCTTCCTCCCCATCCCTCACACCCACACAGGGAGAGGAGACTCTGCTTGCCCTCTTTGGTCAGCAGTGACCTTGGGGACCAAGATGCTTATTGGCTCTTTAGACCTGCATCTATCTTGTTTCCAAAGAAGTCACACTTAACGAGGGCTGGCAAATTCTGAGAATCAGGACAGGATGAACCTGTTTCCTCCTAGACTGGTAATCAGAACACTGGGCTACATGCCGTGGGGGGATGTGTCCTGTTCAACTATGCCCTTAAATCAATTTAGACTAATTTCACCCCCAAGCAAACTCGGCACATGTCCCTTTCAGGAATTTAATCTTGGCCGTGATGTGCTGCTGATATTGACCATTACTTGGTTTTATAATGAGACCTTTTGGGACAAATTGCATCTGGTAACATGTTTAAGTCAGGGACACCTGCTCATGGTATTGTTTATTCCTGTGTGCCTTTATACTCGCCAAAGAACAAGGGCAAAAAAAGCTATTTCATTTTATGAAAATACATATACAATCAGGAGACTTGGGGCATGAACCCGGCCTACCCTTTGCTCTGAGTTAGTTTCTTATCATTCCATTGTTTAACATGCTCTCGATTCTGAGAACACTTAGACTTGAAAGTATTCTGCTTTGTATTGAACCCACTGTGAACAGGTACATACAGAATAATATACACATAGCAAAAGTGCTTGGTATGAAGTGACACTGAGTGGTCAAAGGGAATTATCATCCATATGAAAACATGCCATTTTGTGGTTATCAATGAAATGAATAAAAAAGATATAGCAACATACTTACAAGCCATGTTCATGCCATCTCTCCTCTCTCTGTTCCTTTATACTAGTCAGGGGGGAGGGGGAAGAAGAGGGAAGATAGTCTACTTGTGAGAGATACCACTGTGAGAAATTCATATGTTTTTGATCTGAGATTTATGTGTCCAGTTAGGAAAACAGAACCCATCTAAGTTTATTTCACAAGATTTATTTCCTCTGCTTTCTGTTTAGTTTGGCTTTCAAAGAGAGAAGACAAACATTTGAAAAAAATTCAAATCAAATCAGGATGTAATTAACACATACGCTACAAAGAGAGTTTAGGAGGTGGTCACAACACTTGAGCTAAAAGACCATCTTGGATTCCTTACAGAGATGCAATGAGAATGCATATGCCAGAAAAATAAAATACAGACTGAAAATTGTCTCAGTAGCATCAGTTGTTTCTATCAATGATATAAATGCCCAAAGATATGATTTCATAAGAACTAGAAACAAGAATATTTCTGAGTTGTCTGGAGCAGTTACTAAACAACCTAAGACTCCAAGAAAACCACTTCATTTTTGTCTCATAATAAATGTCTTGCCAGTCTAATTTAATTGGATGGTAAAGACCAAATGTGGCAATTCAAGGATTCAGGTACTATGAACACAGGAAGACACATCCTGATGCTAGTGAGAGAAGAGAATCAGTGGTTGTGACAAAGTACAGTTGTGGGGTTCCTGTGGATGCAAACCTTAAAGGAAAATAGTCTATTATTATCATTATCATTATCATTATTATTATTATTATATCTTGGATATTAACCTTCTTTGAAGTCAACATTTATGTTCAACATTCTGACTAAAGATTTTTCTTTTGAGAAAAAAATAAGCTTACAAAAAGTATCATTCTATCTTAACTGGGAAGGAGAAAGAAAGAAAGAAAGAAAGAAAGAAAGAAAGAAAGAAAGAAAGAAAGAAAGAAAGAAAGGAAGGAAGGAAGGAAGGAAGGAAGGAAGGAAGAAAGAAAGAAAGAAAGAAAGAAAGAAAGAAAGAAAGAAAGAAAGAAAGAAAGAAAGTTAGATTTTGTTTTTCTATCATACTTCCCAGTAAGGGGTAAAATGAAGCTGACTGACTGCTATTATCCTTAGTGAGATAACTGTGGCCTTGGGGTCTCCACCAAATACCATTTGCTGATTATGTCTGTGACTAATGTTTGGTATTGTGAGACACAGAACATTAGTTTACCCTCTGTGAAGGGACAGATGGATTTCATTAAGGTATATTTGAAATAAAGATAATCTTCAAATTCACTCATATAGAATATATAAGACTATTGGACACAGCCTCAGGACAAATGGACTCAACTTGTCAAAGAAACCTGTCTAGACAGATTGTTCAGAAAGCAATAAAAATTTATGCAGATAGGTAGCAAAACAGCTAATCAGACCTAACCATGAGAAAACAATCCATCTGTCCAGAATACCAAAGTCAAGCCATTGTCATGCATGCGGTTAACGTCCTTCTTACACTGTCCCTCTTTGTCTTTATCCTTGGTTTAGACCCTCACTGGAGGAGGTCCTGCAGTGGCGCCAATCCCTGGACAAGCTTCTCCAGAGCAACTGTAAGTTCACATGGTTCTCAGGAGGGTCAGACCAGGGACAGACACAAAACATCTTTGCTCTGCTCACGTACTTCTCCAGTTTGTGCTCTGAACAAGAGAGGATCAGCTTGAGAGTGCCATTGTGCAGTTGGCTAAAAGGGGAAGTCACCGTGGGAGAATGTGAGGATGGAGATTTGAGTCTATGTTCATGCCTGTCCTTGTTTGTTTGTATAAGCCACATCACATGCCTTTCTGATTGAGACAGGGTATCATGCCGTCCAGGCTGGCCCTCAAACTCAACATATCTGAGGATGGCTTTGAATTCCTGATCTTCCTGCCTCCACCTCTCAAGTGCTGGGACTGAAAGCGGGCATCATCCTGTTTCTGCATGCTTCTTCATGTTCTCATCAGTGAGCCAGATAAACCACCTTACCTGCTTTGCTTCATAGGTTGAGAAAGACCTAGATTTCGTGTTGAAAAATGTCTTTGAACAAGCCATAGGCTTCTTAGCTCAACCTGCTGTCAACTGCTCTTTTGCTCTCTCCACCCCTGGCTGACCCTCTCCACATTCTACTTCCTCTTTTGTTAGCCTCCATTTGAGATACAACAAGAATGTACACTCTTTTCAAGCTGGAATTAGTAGAACAAATATTATTTTCCTTTTCTCTATTCCACAGTCCTTACAGGTTCCTAAGGCTTATAGTACCAACATCAAATGGCCAATGTTCAAGACTTACCACAATAACTACATGACTGGACCCCAGGAACATTAAACCGTTCTCTGTTTATGTGAGACCCCTGTGTAAACTCTTTGATAGACATACCTTGTTCTCAGTTATTTATCTGCAGAAGTTCTCTTTCTTGAAGAGCTAATCCAAATGTCAGATGCCTAGTCTTCCTTGGCCATTTAGGTGGAATCAGTCACTCTAAAGAGTTACAATGACATTTGTCAGCATATCTTTCATGGTGTTTAGTCCTAGCTAACTGTGTTCTGTTGTTTTCCCTCTGGGTCATGCTATGAGCTCACTCAGAGCCCAGATTTTGTCTTTTCTCCTGGGCAAAATAAAGTGCATGGGGAATAAATATCTGTTGATTGAATCACTCTAAATTTGTGACCAACTTACAATGTCCTACTTATTTCTTTATCTTTACAACAAGCATGGAATATTGAATGTCATTAGGTGATTAAAACAATAAGGATTTAAAGAGTGCTTCTTATTGGAGCCACCATGAGTACTGAGGACAGAATAGATGACATGGACTGCATGGTGGATTATATGTAAACATTTTAAAACAAAGTCTTATTTATTTTTATTTTATATGTGGGTTTTGCCTATACATACTTATGTGTACATCATTTATGCCTGGCTCTGGAGGAGGCCAGAAGAGGGTGTCAGATGCACTGGAACTGGAGTTATAGAAGGGTATGTATGAGTTGCCTTATATATGCTGGGAACCAAACTCAGGTCTTCTACAAGAGTAACCAGGGCTTTTAACTACTGAGCCATCTCTCTGTGTTTTCCCACTTTTTTTGTTTATTTGTTTGTTTTTATGATGGAGTAACTTCTGCTTATAAGCAATAAACCCTGTCTCTAATTTTTGGAGCAGAAACCCAAAGCCTCTAATTTGAAACATTTGAATCACATTCACTTCTGATTCTCCTTTTGATCTTTTTAGCCTCACACTAAAGAGAGTACCATGCCCTGACACATACAATGTGTTCAATGAATATTTTTTTAAATGAGCGAGCAATTTAATTGAGTTTGCTTCTTAGGACCTAGAAATCCCATGAATGTAGAACAGCTATGTAGAACAAGGATATTTGTGTTCATTTTTTGATTTATTGTCTTAGTTCAGTAATTTTGGGGCCAATAGCCTTTTGGGATGATGTGTTGATAAGTTATGAATGTCAAGTTGCCTACATAAGGGTATTCACTGCTGTTATAACAAAACTTAAGAGTTATCAGAACTATGTTTTCAGAATTCCTAAGGGGGAGGATAAATAAATCTAATATGTTTGTATGTAATTCTTTCCACTCACACTAAGGCTTAAGGTATGTGTATGAAAGACCCAACAGAAACTATGGAGCTATGGCTTGTAGGGAGGGTGAAGCTGTAAGTAGGACTGTCTGTTATCACTGTCTGTCTGTCTCTTCTCCATTATATTTCTATTACTGTCTCTCCTCTCTGATTCTCACTGAGATGCTTCTTTTTCTATGACTCTCTTACTGGTCTGTCTCTGCTCTTTTTATCTGCATTCATTTCTAGGTTGGAAACATAGGGAGCACAGGTATGCTCAGAAAGTTCTATGCCAGCATCTAGACACATCAGCATTACCAGCCTGGAGAAGCAGAGTATGACATGTTACCTGCCTGTCAGCCATTATGCATCATGGATAAATGTAAATCAAGCTATGGCTAGTCAATATCTCTTAAGAAGTATCCCATTTTGGATCTGTTGAAACTAATAATTTCCAATCAGAAATAACTAATAGCTGTGATTGATACAAAGCAAGTAAGAAAGGCAGGTGTATTTAAAAGGTGTACTATTCCAAGCATAATTATCCCTTTCTGCATGCTTGACTTGAGAAAGTTAAGCCATCTAAAGTTGAGCATGATGGCTCATACTTTGCAATTCAAGTGCTTACGAGGGGAGACAAAATAATTACTGTGAGTTTAAGGCTAGCATGGGCCATATGGTGAGTTCTGGACTCATCTGAACTAAAGAGTAACATGTTTAAAAAACAAAAACAAAACAAAGCAAAACTACGGCACCTCTCCCCCCAATTCCTGGAGGGGTAGGGGTAGCATTTTTCTAATTCACAAGGAACATTTGTAATTCCTTGTGTTAGCATAGGCATTGTCTCTCAGAGTTGATATAGTCACAAAAACATCCTTTAAATAAAAGTTTCTTTAGTAGAAATAAACCCTATATAAGCTGCTGTTCAATCTTTCCTCACTTGCAAAGATCTACCTACTCAAAATAATTTTTTAAATTATGTTATTTATTAGTAATGCATGCAGTGTATATGTGTGTATGTGTGTGTGTGTATGTGTGTATGTGTGTGTGTATGTACATGCACATGTGTGGGAGATCAGAGGATAACTTTCAAGAGTTGGTTCTCTTTTCACTGAGGGTTCTAGAACAGAACTTGGGGCATCAGGTTTGCACAGCAAATGCCTTTACCACTTCAGCCATCTCACTGGCCCTAAAAATGATTATTAATCATTTGGGGGTCTTTGACTTTGTTCTTAAAAATACATCAGATTCTTATGAGTTTTGACTTCATTTCTGAAACAGGAGCCATCTGTTTTTGTTTGTTAGGTCTACAGGGCACATAGCAAGAATGTCGATCTTTCAAACCAAAAATAGACTGCACATGGGGGCTTGCATAATTCCATCCTAGCGTCACCAGGGACATGGATTCTCCCACATGAGCATTTTTAAGAGCAAACAGGGACGAAGCTCCGTCTGTGGCAGCATAGTCTTTATTTGGGTTCTCTTTTCCCAAGAGTTGCAAAAGGTCAGAGCATTTCCTCAGACACCCCGTGGGCTGCACTGTCTCTCGAGGCACGAAACAGCTGGCTGCAGACTCATCCTTTGGTTCCCATCTTCACAGTTGGCTTTGGCTCTCTTCCTTAGCGATCCGGTTTTCTTCCTTCTGTGTCATGGGTCCACATTCTCATCATCTCACTGATGGGCAGCCATGATTTTCACCTATGACAGTGATCATAAAATGTGTGATATAGAAGTATTCTTCGGTGCTCTATTCTATATGTTATTCTAAGCGATTTACCTATATTGGTCTATTTAGTGATTGCAGTGATCTTGTGACCTAGGTGCAGCGAGCACCTCTATTTTTCAGAAAAAGAATCCATTATTCAGAGAGAAGGGTAGCCTGCCTATGGCATAAAATACATAGTAGCAAAACTGAAGTATTTGCTTTTCTTTAACGTTCATGTTCTGCTGGATGTGGCAGTGCACGCCTTTAATCCCAGTTCTCAGGGGGCAGAGGCAGGCAGATCTCTGAGTTCAAGGACAGCCTTGTTTAGAGAGAGATTTTTCAGGACAGTCAGAGCTACCCAGAGAAGCCCTGTCTTTAAAAAAAAAAGTTCTTTGTTCTTTGGTCCTGGGGTTGGAGGGATTTCCTAGTCCACTGAAATCCACTATTAAGCAATAGGTACATATATTTGAGGAAGGATGTAGGAATGAGGAAGTGAAGATAAGGAGAGATCAAATAGTTAAAAGACTCATGGAAAAGATGGCTGAAGCAGCAGGTGGTCCTGAGGGGTGGGGGGAGAGAAAGTGCTGTCTTTCTCCTTTGACAAAAACCCTCAGGAGGGAGTAGGTGGCAGTGGGGGAATGATGTCACAGATGAGATAACATTTGTGTTTGACTTATAATTATGACAGATAATTTTTAATTTGTTATAAATAATGATGATGAAATCTAGTGTGGACTGAACTTCATGAAAATTATGCATGGCCCCATAAAAGAGCCATGAGTGTGAATTATTGAGTCTTCACCACAGTCCTGTTATGTAGGTTTCATTACTATTTTCCTTTGACAAGCCACAGAGGCTCCAACAGGCTAAATAACTTGTCTGTGTTATCTCATAAGAAGGTGTGCCAGTAATCACACCACTGGGAAATCTTGAGTCTAAAGCCAGAGCAGAGCTTTGAACCAGTAAGCCATGTCATGGTTCTTATAAATTACCAATGCCATTTCTGTCTCCTCCCCACCCTGTCTCCAATGAAGCATTTGCACTAATCTTATTTTCAATATTTTATGACAATCTGACTTGGATTCTTGGATTTGTTTAATGTTCCTTTTATCCTCCAAGTGGTTTTACAGATGGTTCCCTCCAACCCTCCCCAATCTCCATACAAGGACATTACTCTGATTTGCTTAATGTCAAAAATTGCTATCACTCATTAGGGCCAGCTCAGAGATTATAACGTATGGGTACCCTATGACGTATGGGTACCATACCCACAGAACGCTTAAGGCGGTCAGTCATCAGATGAGCTTCTTCAGAATCCTGTGTAGAGGTGGTACCTGGGTGTGCCGAGAGGTATTTTGAGGCTCTGTGATGGCTCATACAGGTTCCATAATGCTTTCTTGGGGTTATGTGCTGGAGTTCTATGGTCTGAAGTCCCCAGATAAAAGCATAGGCTTATGAAAGATATATGTACCTTGTAGAATATAACAAACCATACATGCAGATGTGATATGAATCCAACAGTAAAAATCTCTGAGGAAATGACCAATAGAAAACCAGAGTCTATGAAGTAGAGAGTTGACTGAAAGTGACTGTGTAGGACTCTCCTAAGAGACGGTTCCCCCCCCCGCCAACCGCCACCCCCAGAGAGTGCTCAGGAGCCAGATGTAAGAAAGAGTAACTTTAAATAGCTCCCAGACCAGTAGGGCATAAAACTATTTATGTGGTTTGGTTTAAAGTGCATACGTTGACAAAAAGCCTTGAACTAGTACTGTGGAATTCATCAGAGAGATAAAACCAGTATTCAGGACATGGGTCTCTGCAATGAAAAGCTGGTTCATAAGTTTATTTCCTGCTGTGACATGATTGCTCAGGTCACTGAGGGATCCTGACAAGTGTCCTCAGGTCTAAAATATCAGTGTTTGGGAGGACTGATCTTTATCTCAAGATTTTGCAGAGAAGAGGACTAGGCAACTCAGAGTGTCTGATACTAGGTGGGCCGAGAGGTTGAGAGGCTGAGGGGATAAGGGGCTGAAGGACTGTGGAGGTGAGGGGCTCTGGGACACTGGGGCTTTGGGGCTGAGAGTTTGCCACAGGCATATTCTATGGAATTACTTTTTCCTCTGAAGTCTGAGTTCTGGTTGTATGGATGCCTATAAGACCTTATTTCCTGGTAACTAAAGAGTGACTAGAGAGTTTTTCCATTTCTTTTTTTTTTCTTTTAATTATTTATTTTCTTTTTTTTTTTAATTTACATTCCAAATCATTTCCCCTTTCCCGTTTCCTCCCTCCCCGAAAGTCCCATAAGCCCCCTTCCCTCCCTCTTTTCTCCATTCAACCCCCTCTCGTTACTCTGTCCTGGCGTTTCCATTTCAATAAAGAACATCCAATATATTTAGTGAAATAGCCAGGACAAGGATAAAGGTGGGTCTTTTTTCTTTCAATGTACATGTGGAACCAGTTATCATTAAATAATGTCAAGGAATACAGAAGAAACTACAGTGGGGATCAGGAGAAGAAGCATGTCTGATTTTATCAAAGGATTTCAAAGTAATTCAAGTAGCCAGTCAGGTTCCTAGAGAAAACTGCTTTTCAAGCAAGCTCATGTTCCCGGATATTTCTACTATTGATCCACAATAGTGTCCTAGAAGTACAGAGGAAAGATTGAATTGCTTGGGTTCGGGAATCAATACTGAACCTAATCCCAGTTAATTTCCAACCTGGCCATTCTTTTTCTTAAGAATTGAGTGTGGCAGTTGAAAATAACATGAACAGCACAGGAGGAGTAAAAACATATCAGGAAGATAGCTCAGTGGTTAAGTGCTACCTCGTAATGTAAGTAAAAGGAGCAGAGGTCTGAATCTGCAGTGTCCATGTAATGACCAGGTGGGAGTGCTGGCCCATCTGTAATTCCACACCCCTGAGAGTGGAGACAGGAAAACTCCAGTGAGACTAGCCTTATCAGCAAGTTCTGGGTCTGACTGAGGGTTCATATCACAAAGAATAAGGTGGAAGAGCAATGAAGATTCCAGATGTCAACCTTGGGTCTCCACAAGAATGCACACACATGTGCATCAGGATCCAAGAACAACATGTATACCCACACACATGATTATACACATATACACATACATACATACCACACACATATACATATTAAAAATAGATCTGTGTCTCTGGCTTTATCATCACATATATTTTGTGCAATTCATGAAATAGTCAATGGCCAATAAATAAAAAATTACAGTCTACAGACAAGAGGGTGACAAGTCTTCAAGGAAAAGAGAAATGAATTAAAATTTAGTCAAAAAATTAATTTAGAATGTGAATATGATACCTAAACAGAAATAATGAATGGTAGACAAGTCCTGATGAGACAAGTAAGGGGAAGCCTGTTCCCTGAAGTTGATGGTAGTCATTTCTGTCTTCTGTCTCAGGAGGCAAGTGGCACACCAGGCCAGGCTGCCAAGATTGTGACTTTAACATAGGCTGTGGAAACTGTAATGTTTCCTCTCCTTTAGAAATCTCCAATTTCCTTTGTAATAGCATGAGTCTCTTGTTACAGATATAGATGTTAGGATTTGGTTTGAGCAGTTTTATGAATATGTGTGTATGTACACATGCACACACACACACACACACACACACACACACATTCTTTAATAAGAGAAGGAAAGCAGCATATTTTTTTTTCTTTTTCATCTCCAATACCTTGTTAAATCCTCTTTATGAACTCTCTCCATTTATCATTTGGAAGGTTCTAGAAGGTTGAGAAAGAAAGAGGAAAGGACACAACCCAGGAATTATCATAGGTACACAGATAGCATCTCTGTCTTTGTAGGACTCACAGATGTTTTATTACATTCTCTATATTCTACAAACAGTCATAAAATTAACTGGTGGACATAATAACTCTGTGTATGTGACAACTTCACCTGGTCCCTTCGTTCAGACATCAATTTGAATATTCCTCTTTCATCTATTCCACCTTTCCTCCTAACCGAAATTAGACTCCTGCTATGACTGCATTTGTGCTCCTCAAAGGTTTCCCTTCATTGCATAGATGTAAAGATGTGCAATGAGTCTCCTCTTTTATTATTATTTTTCTTTCTACTTCCCTTGGAATCTCTAAACTTTGTAAGGGAACCAAGCTTATCTCATTTACCATAGTGGCTTACTCAAAATCCAACTGTTAAAAAGAAATGAGATAGTAGTTTCTGGCAGCCATTACAAATATTATTTATTTTGACAAACCAAGTTTTGATTATATTCTCTGGGACTAGAAACATAGCTTTTTGATAGAGCGCTTGTGTAGCCTGCATGAAGCTCTTAATTCAGTTTTCACCTTTAGTGAAAAGTTTTCTTTGGAATTGACATGTTTCCTGCATGTCATCAGTAGATGTGAGTCCTCAGAGTTCTACACATTTGTCACCTGAATGTACACTGCATTCCCTTGTGTAACAGACTGTGAGGTAAAGCCTGCTCTCCAGGGTCAGAGTACACGGTGGGCAGAGCTGTTCTCTCTCATCTCTGATTCTGTCCCAGCCTGCCTGCATCTGAACAAAGGAGCAAGGTGGATGAGGATGAACCAAAATCCGTGCATGGGACAGCATCATGGAGCCTTTCCCCATCATCTCTAGCATCTTTGTTTGGGCCTTCTGTTTTTCTCTCAGTTCAAGTGCAGGAGAGAGTGCACAGCTCCTAAGGGACATTTTCTGTTCCAAGAAACAGAATCACACATCTCTTGAAAAGTATCGGAGGATAATAGACAAATGTGTGAGACTGCAGACTCAGATAACCTGGTTCTGAGTCCTGGCTCTGAACTTACTCACTGGGCATTAGAGAACAGTCCCTTAACTTCTGTGACCTCATTTACAAAATAGGTCCCTTACAGTACTGGTTCTTTGGGTGTATACTGAGAATTAGATCAATTTCCATTTGTAAGATTTTTACATCAATGGCAGAATATATTGGAAGTAAGACTGCGCTATTTAGCTAGATTTAGATTCATTGTCAAATCAATTAGTGAAAATTCCTATTGACTTTTTACCTGCTAGATGGATTTGCCAGCTTCAAAAGTTTCCTGAAGTCTGAATTCAGTGAGGAAAACCTTGAGTTCTGGGCTGCCTGTGAGAATTACAAGAAGATCAAGTCACCCATCAAAATGGCAGAGAAGGCAAAGCAAATTTATGAAGAATTCATCCAGACAGAGGCCCCTAAAGAGGTTGGTACTGGTGGGCAGGTGACAGCTGAGTACAGCTATTTAAGAGCCAGATCATCACATTCCCAGGTACAGCTTCATGAGCTGTAGGCATGACATTTGGACCTAAAGGCTACTTCTACTTGTGATTAGAGTACATAGTAAGCACCTACTGAATGCAAAGGCAGTGTAATAGCGTCAGGTGCCTGATTTAAATGATGTACAGTCATTTATGCAGCCAATAGCATTAGAGTCTCAGTTCAGTACCATGCAACCAACCTTAAACAAGAAGAAGGCCAATATAAGATTTGGGATAAAATGAGGGGACTGGTTTCTTCCCTTCAAAAAGTAAGAATGACTGCAACTATTTTGTAAAGTTGCGAGAATTAAACAGTAGATATGAAAACACACATGAATGCTTGAACTAATTGATGCCAGTGAGTCCCCTGGTGCTAGTCTTTGACATTTGTTTTTTGTTGAGGCAACAGGACTCCCATTCTTGAAAATCAAAATAATCCAGCATGAACAGTGCAAAAGATATTTAAAGCCAGCATATCACTAATTGACTGCTAAAGACCAGGTGTGTTCAGGTTTCAAGAAAGCACTGGGGAAGTTTCTCTGCCCTCATCTTTGCTGTCAATGAAACCGAACTGAAAAGCTTGTTGAAAGATTCCAGGATGGCCACACCCAGACCAGTCCATCCAGTCCTACATGGTTCTCTTGAATCCAGTGTGGACACTAGATTGTCATCAAGGTTTGGAGTCAGTTGAGCACAGAGGTGATTGAGTGAGCCATTTGCATAGTCGGTGATCTATTATAGATGATATGTAAGGGGAAAGGTTCCTATCATCTCTTTTCTTTTGCATGTGTGATGCATCTTATAGATACAACATCAGATATTCATTCCTTTGGTTATGTAGTATCCCTAGCTGGCCCTCTTAAGAGACAGGTGTGGGTGTAGGGTATAAAGTACTCGCTAGTATGCAGAAGGTCCTCAGTTAACTCCCTGGCCTGGATTTACCACTCAGTAGATAAAGTGCTGGCTCATGGCTGTATTCGTCATGGCATCAGAACAATTGTTTCCTCCTTTGTTGTCAGGAAACAACAGTTCTAAAGCTCTGAAAAAGGGCATGGGTCCCTGGCCACAAATTATTTCTTCTCCGTCACTGTCATTGAAAGCAGGAAAGTTATTAGGATAGAAACAAGAAATCCAGCATTGATTCATCTGCATTCAAATCCATTTCTCCAGATTTGAAAACATATAACACAGAGATGATCTTGAGCCGCTTAACCTTGTATATATAGTCTTTGGTCGCTGAAGGAAGAAATAGCATATTCATACATTGGAGGACACCTGGTAGGTGTCTCCTGCAGGCTGAGCTGATTCGGTGACTCTGTTTCCTGGCCCACAGGTGAACATTGACCACTTCACTAAAGACATCACCATGAAGAACCTGGTGGAACCTTCCCCTCACAGCTTTGACCTGGCCCAGAAAAGAATCTATGCCCTGATGGAGAAGGATTCTCTGCCCCGCTTCGTGCGCTCTGAGTTTTATAAGGAGTTAATCAAGTAGTCATCTGGTCAGGCTTCAAAAAGTTGCCTTGTGAGTTGAGTTACTTCTGTAGCAACACAACATCCCCCAGGCACCTGCGCATTTCTCTTTAGCAGCTTTGCTCCAAGATACCAAAACATAGGTGAACCACAGGCTGTATTGTCAACTCCTTCGCTCACGTTGGTTTAGTTACTTGGATCTGTTGTCTAAGGGCCTTCATTTTCTCTTGTTCTTTCTGATTACTTTGTAATAAAGGTCTCCCAAGTTACTGTCAAGTCTAAGTCACAAGAATATCCTGTTTAACATAAAGCTGTCTGCGTACAGAATAGGTGATAGACTGCTCTTTAAACTAGGCAGAAAAGAAAACCAAGTGCAAGGGCCCCCTGTTGGGGATTTGACTGGTCTTGTTTATTGTTTTAATTCTTATTTTCTAATGACTTCAGAATTTGATTAGTAAAAAGCAGCAAGCTGGTTATAAGGCAGCCACCACTGGGTTTTTAAGCAAATATATTATTAACATTACTGACATCTCCTTTCTAGAGTATCGCAGCAGTGTTAGCTGGACATTCTCAATAGGAAACACAATGAATACATTGTGCTTCTAAATAGAATTCATTTCAATTCCGCCCTTATGCTTCCAAATCATGAGGGAAAAAGTCAACCTTTGACTCTCTCCAACAATTAGAAATGCTAAATACCACCAAATCTTTTTGAGCTGTTTCTTAAACAATGGAAAAAAATAATTTAAAATTGAAATATTCTATTCACATTAGCTGGAATATCCGAATGTCTGAAAATACCCAAGAATGAACCAGCTGTTATACACTCACCTAGGACTATGACTAGGAGATGACTCCTGTTGTAGAGACCTCCATTGATGATGCTTACAAACTGACTGTGTGATTGGCTAATCTTGTCAGTGGAGGGTGAGGAGAGAGGGAAGAGTGCCTCAAGGGCAGTGCTGGGAGGCCACAAAAATGCAGGAAGGCATGCTTCTGCAGTCTAATGGCTGCATTATGTATCCAGACATTTATTATATCTCTATATAATTTTAAATTTAAAGCAATATATACAAACATATATATTCTTCTAACATATAAGACAGTCAGTGGGAGGTAAGTAGTCTAGCTCCAAAGAAGAAGCCAAATGTACTAAAATTGGACTAGAAACTTTTTGGAGGAAAAAAAAAAACAACAACAACAAACCTCTATGTTAGTGGTAGTTTCTATGGTAACAAAAAGAAAATACATTCTTTTAAATCTGAGAAATTAGAAAAAGTGGGATGACCTTTCCAGGAAAAGAATATGTAGTGCTTGTTTAGCATTCCTTCCCCCTCCTCCCCCTGCTCGCCAGTTTCCCTTGAGTAAATTGCCTGAGAAAGGATAAAGCTTACTTAGTGTGTGAGCCCAGGGCTGTTTGCCTCTCCCTCTTCCAAGAGAGCCCGGCTAGGCTGAAAGTGGGTCTGGGATGTAGGAAAGGGTTGGGTCTAAATTGTGGTCAGTGGACAGGAGTACTTGCTTCTTGCTCTTGAAGGAGGCCTGTGATTTACCTAGGAACTGGCCCATAATCTGGGCTTCTGTCTGAGGCTGATATAGTTCTGGGTTGAGGGTCAGATTAACTTTAAGTCAAATCAGCATATACAGAGACCATCAGGCTCAAGGAGCTTATGTCCCATGTGTGTCCCCTAGAGCAGGGTTGTTCATGTAAACAGATACACAGACACACGCTCACACACACACACACACACACACAGAGACCCACACATTCTCTCCTATATAGAGGACACCTTTCAAAAAGTAGAACCAAATGTATGGAAATATTTTACTCTCTTTGCTTATATTCCATATACCACCATACTTTATTGTATTCATTGAAGTTTTAGACCATTTTCATTTCAAATGCATGAGTTGAATTAATGAAAAAGTTTTTCTTTTATCCCATTTAATAACATAGACGTCACTTGACTGATACTCCCTCTGTATAAAATCCATTTCAATAAGAAGGATTTGATTATTTCCTGAAGAGCAGTAGGCATCCATTAACAAATCAATTGATAACTAATAAGCACTCACTTCTAGGGATTTACCAAATTATGCCAACATACAAGAGATGGCTTGAGAATTATTTAAGCAGCCAGTTAATTTGAAGGAATGACTTTTACTCCTGAAACTGGATCCTCCAGCAGGCATTTCCTTCACTTCCTGGGGATTTAGCAGATTTGGAAGATAATTGGACACAAGGAGAAGGGCAATAAAGCAGAAAGGGGAAATAGCAAAGAAGTAAGCGCTCAGCTTAGGAAAATTAGCCCACTGGCTAGAAAACACAGAGGAACAGCCCAGCATAAAGGATAATCAAACCGCATCTTGCTGTCATCCTGGGTAACAGAAGGCATTTCAGGGCTCACCATGAGGCAAGACAAGGAAGTTCATCTTAAGATCCTACAGGAAATTAACTAGAGAAAAAAAGGCAACTGTGGAGAGTTTCTTTTCCATTAGACTTGTGGGTGCCGAAAAGTAGAGAGTGGAGGGTTCAGTTTGGAGCATCCAAGCATCCAAACCCCAGGGCTAGCGAACTCTAGGCAGGTTTGGACTGTAAGTCTTGGTGTGTAGACTCTCCAGAGTTGAGTCTCCATTCCACATGCCTTCCAGTATTCATTTAACTTTCTCAGCACAAAGCCAACAATTTCAAAGCTACTTCCGGTGTTTAACACATTTCCCACTTAACAGTCCTGTGGCTAATGAAAGCAATTGATAAGCAAAGGAAAAGCTTTCTGTAGCCTCAATAAGTCATCCTGGAACCAAATGTCTCCTGTCCCCACTGAGGAGACATCCAGGACTCTAAATGGAAGTTTATTGCAGAGAATGATGAAGACAACCCAGTCAGGAGCTTTGGAGTTTTATCCTCAACTCATTGTTTAATAATAATCATATGTATCAAGTAGAGAAGCTATGTAGCCATTTCTTTCATATGCAGTTTAATATGTTCCCTCATTTGATATACCTTTTCCCTCCTCCCTCACTTGCCCTCCCCTCCTCCCTCTCTGAAACACCGAGGCTCACAGTACTTAGGTAATAGTGAATATGTTTAGGAACACATAAGTTCCTACCTAGGAAGAGGTATAGGCAAAGGCATAGATAAAGAGAAATGCTGAGAAATATGTCACAGGAGGTGAGGAATCTGGGTAATGCTTGCCAAACATTCCAGGACATGAAGTCATCTTGATGTGAGGGAACTACAGTTCTGGTTTTGATTTTTAATTCTGTAACTTGGGCGATTATTCTTTTGGGGAGTAGAATGGAATGGGGTGAGGGGTTTATTAAATCCTGTGCCAGCACTTCTCTCATAAATGTTAAATTTTGGACCAATAGTGTTTGTTTCCTGATTATTGTATCCAGTACTGTGTGTAGTATGTAACTCACTCTTACTGATAATAAAATAAATATTAGCCTACAACAGAAGTCACATTTTATGTTAAATATGTATCTATGGAATAGTCTCATGAGTTCTTCTTGACTTCCAAATGTTCTTTCAGGAAGCACTTTTTCCTAGGAAAGGATCATTCCCCTCCCCACCCCACCCCACCCCACACCTACATACAGTGTTCACAACATGCGAAGCTTTGATCTGTGGAAGGGTTTCCCACCAACAAGATTCAGTCCCAACAGGGGCTGCTAAACAAGACTCAGCAGGTATTGAATCAGCTAGTGACCATTTCTCCTTGGGTAGCAGTAGGAGGCAATCACCTACTGGCCCAGCTGCTGACACAGAAATAGGTCGAGTAGTGGAATAGTATAATTTGAACCCTGTGATGTTCAATGTACATATTAATTCTCTTCTTTCCTCATGTTGGTCAAAAAAGCATAAATCTCAGTGCTACTGCGAGCAATTCAAATCCCACGATTTTAAATTTGATGCTAAGGTCATTTAGGTGAGGTGTAAAGGCCACAGATAGTGGGATTGGGACTAGATAAAAGAGCAGAGCTTGTGTAAAAATAAAAAAGGAAGAGAGAGCAAATAAATAAGATTACATTTGCCAAGGAGAATTTTGGAAAGACAAACAGTGAGAGAGACCTAAAAAGCAATTAACTTGGGTTGCCATTCCCAGTTCTCATAAGGTCCATCTATACTTACTATAGATAAAATTCCCCCAAATAGCTTCAGTACCATCTATTCTCCTAATTTTAATCATCTCAGGTGAGTTTCTGAGAGTTCCAGACAAAAAGTATTATTAACAAGGACCACAAACACTTCAAGTGACATTGTTAGTGTCACCTGGATCAGAGAAACTACATGGAATCCCATGAGACCTGGGAGTTATTGGCTTTCACTTGAGAAAAACAGGACAAATGAACCCATGCCCAAGTGAAACCCAATCTTATTGTGTGTCAAGATCGGGTAAACAAAGTCAGTTAAGGCAAGCTCTCTAAGTTAGAAGGTATCTGAGCTTTTTTTCCCCTCTAAATGTACATTTTCTGAATTTTGGTATGTAAGTTACTTTACTTACTATGATAACAGAATGAGTAGGAGCAACCTAAGGAAGAGAGAGTTTATTTTGGCTAACGGATTCAGAGTGATGATAGTCCGTGATGGTCAAGCAGAGAGGCATGGAACTGAGAGAGGATGTTGAGAGCTCACATATTGAATGACAAGCTCAAAGTAGAGAGAGCAAACTACCAGCAAGGCAGTGTTGTAATCTTTCAAAGTCCACCTCAAACTTCCTCCAACAAAGGACCTTCTTCAGCTTCACACAGAGTACCACCAACCGGGGGACCAAGTGATCACATGACTGAGGTTGCAGGGGATGGGAGGTGGAGGTACATTCTTCATTCAGATTCCTACCATCAGTATCTTCCAATTTTCCAAAGACAGCGTCTTTTCTCATAACTTCTCTTTTCACGGCCTCTGGTGCAGTCTGTGTTTGAATGAGTCTTAACAGGCCAGTTCTTAGTGATTTTAAATTACTCACTTTTTGTTCAAAAAAACAAACCTATTCTGTTTGTTAAAACAAGAAAAGATATGGATGATAATTTTATTAAAAGGCAAACTTTTGAGTCCTTGCTCCGTGTTTGGCAGACAGTTTTTCTGGCCAAGGAGCCAGGTCTCTATCGTTGAGAACCACATTTCCAAGTTGTCTTCATCATGGGGTATCCAGTGAGTTGGCATGATGACAACCATGATCGGAAAAATGGTGCTTCATGCAACCAAAGGAACTGTGACATGTGGGAAATGGATGTTCCTTTAAATTATGCCTGAGCAGAATTCTGAGAAAACATAAAAGACACTTAAAAGGATATTAGAGAAGCAACGGTTTCAATGCATAGGGGTGAGCAGACATTACTGTATCTTTATTTCCTTTAATAGAACTTGGAGTTCTTAATTTAGCAACTAAAATCCTACCCTGCTCAAGTTTCTCCAGCAATTGACTGACAATAAGTGGGGAGAAGGGGTTAAAATATTTTAAAAATCCAGGTTCAGAAAAATTTTGTCACTTTCATGGAGTTCTTCTCTTCCCCTGGCAAAGGTTCACTTCAGCTGAGAGACCAGCAGCTGGAGGTGTAAAGACTTGGAGTCTGCCATGGCCTACTCACCTGCACAGGCAAATCACCCAGGAGATATTAACAGCAAAATACAAATTCACTTCAAAGATTCCTAAGCATTGGTGGCCTACCATTTTGAAAAATTTAAATCCACATACAATGATATTACTACCTACTTTCATGTGGAGTTCCTCAGAAATCACTTGTACTTTGAATGAGTTATTCTAACTAAAATGTTGACTGTGGTTACTCTAGTGAGAAGCATCCTAAGTCTTCAGCTGTTGCTCATGATTCTCTAAACTGGCAAGTCATGTGCTACTTCTCAAAGTTGTCACCAGCCAGTCCCACTTTTGTTCAAGGCCTTTGATTATGTTCCTCTGCCTTCACCCTATTAACATATAGACATTTTCAGAGAATTTAGCAAGCAAATGTCACCTTCTCCAGAGACACCGTCTTAATCCCCCTAACCATTTCTAACTGTGATGGATGTCATCCCTACAGAACAGTCTTAAAAGAATGTTAGCAAAAAGAGAGGTTTTAATTTAGGAAAAAATCCATCCACAACAATGTACAGATACCACCTCCTCTTAATTTCTCAGTAAGACAGACAAATGAAGGAAATTAAAGTTAGTATGGCTTCTAGCTCTACCCTCAAGAAGCAATGGTTCTCACACACACTGACATCCATCATGATAAATATCTATTCAGAGAGGAGCAGCAAAGGCTAGGCTCAAACCGGATGGGAGATAGTCTGGCTGTAAATAACCACAGACTCCTCTGGGCCCAGCCCCTACTTTGTCTCCTTTAAGGTGTCTGCACTGCACTCCCTGAGCTCTAACTCCAGCTCCTTTTCTAAATAAGTAGGTCAGGCATCTGTCACGTTCTTGGTTTGCATGCACCTCCAGCCAATTTTCTAAGTAGAAACTGGAAAGGGAGAGAAGTAAATGAATTGTCTGGATTATTTCTTCTGGCAGGTAACTACTGCGTGACTTTTCATTCTGATATCAGTTCTACTTCCCAGTTGGGGGTAAACATGGAGAAAAAGCTAATCTTACTCATTTGAAGCAGTTCTTGCTTCCTCCAAAAAGGTTTAATGGCATTGGGGATTTGTGGCTTCCCCGTGGAGTCTTTTAGAATGACTAAACTGTAAGAGAAGGAAGCAAAATGACCTATATTTTTTTAAGCTTATATGAGAGGGTCTTTTATTTTATTAATCAGCATTCAACAAAGTGTCTGCATATGAGGATGATGACAGTTGAAATCAAAATGGACACATTTGTTTACATCCTAACTCCTCAAACCACATAGCCAACTAAAAGGAGACTTCAGAGATCCTAAAGGCACAAACGGATGCAAAGTAAATATGTGGCTCTTTGACCTATAAATGTAGGCATCCAGAGATGACCCAAGGCTGGGAGAATGGTGCTCTAGTTCCAACCGTCCATCATCTCCCTCTGAATGACTCAGTCTCCTACAGCTTAAACTTACATAATTTGAGTTGTAGGCTACATTCTTCCTCTTCAGGACCTTAGACAGCACAAATAACTCCTGAGCTAAATCATGTCACTTTGATGCCAAAAGGGTAATCTGTAGCACAGAGAAGTGATCCAGGGTAAATAAAACTAATTAAATATATGAAAGGTTTGGAACCTGTGAAATAAAGCTATTTTCTGGACTCCCTAAGTAGGCCAGTTTGATTCTTTCATTATCTGTTTTAGTTTCCTTTCAGTGGCTATGATAAAACACTGTGACCAAAATCAATAGAGGGGAGAAGAGGGATTCATACTTCTGGGTCATAGTCCATTTTTGAGAGAAATCAGGACAGGAATTCAAGTAGTTCTTGAAGCAGAAACCATGAAGCAACATTGCTTGTTGGCTCATTCATAAGCTAAAGCTTAGCTAGCTTTCTTATATAGCCAAGAGTCAGCTATATAAGAAATGTTGCTGTCTACAATGTGTTAAGCCCTCCTGTATCAATTAATAAAAGACAACCTCCCACAGACATTGGCCTGTGGGCCAGTGTGATCTGGGCAGTTCCTCAGTTTAGACTCCCTTCTCAGGTGACTACAGGCTGTGTCAAATTGACAGTTAAAACTGACTAGGGTACAAATTATTAAAGCATAGTCAGAGAAAGAGATACATTATTAGTTGTTATCAGGAGAGATGAGAGAGAGAGAGAGAGAGAGAGAGAGAGAGAGAGAGAGAACACAAATGTAACAGGTCTTTAACAGGTCTTTATTTCCATCCTAGTGCTAGTTTATAACTGTGAGCTATAGAAAGTATGGAACTGTGTTCATTATGTCCTAAGAACATAAACTGAGCACACAAAACTGTGAGCAGATAACTGGTCTACCAGATGTCTGCTGGAAATGCCTTGACTCTTTGGCTATGGATACCCTATGACTTCATTATAACTACTGCCCATATGGTTTTCCCTTACTATATTTCATTTGGTCTCCATTGTAACTTGGTGAAGTGAAAAGTAGGATTCAAAATGCTTACTTTACACATTATGAGTCTGAACCTTAGAAATTGAAAACTTTTGCAAAGTCACACTGTTAATACTAACAGAATCTCTCTCTGTCTCTGTCTCTGTCTCTCTCTGTCTCTCTCTGTGTCTCTGTCTCTCTCTCTCTCTCTCTCTCTCTCTCTCTCTCTCTCTCTCTCTCTCTCTCAGATTCTTTCCCTCTCTACCTATCTCTTGTTTTTCTTTATATATTTTTAGGCAAGTTCTTGCTATGTAGATCAAGCTGTCCTGAAATTGACAGTCCCCTGTTTCTACTTCCCAAGTGCTCTGGAGCTCATTGCTCATTTTCTTATGTCAGATTCTACAGAGTGCTGTTAACGTATTCAAGATTTACAGTATCTTCCCGGCACTGGTTATACAGAAAGGCAGCTCCTGGATGATGCCTTGGCTGATAGCTATGTATTGGAGATCCATGGTGGATATGGATGTAAGTATATGATTGTTAGACTTCTTTTCGTTAAAAATATTTCTCATTTAGAAGAGCACAGAGATGAAGACTTCTTTTTGTTAAAAATATTTCTCATTTAGAAGAGAACAGAGATGACTCAGTGGAGAAAGGCATTTGACACTAAACCTGACAATCTGAGTCTTATTCCTGGAATCCACACAGTGGAAGGAGAGATTCAATTCCGGAAAATTGCCCTCTGACCTTCACAGACATACCTTGGCACACCCCACCACTATCAAATAAATGCAAATATTTTTTTTTGAAATAATAAAAATATTTCCTACTGCAGGTGGGGAAATAGATCAAGTATGAGGACCTGAGTTTGAATCCCCTACACACACATACAGACACACACACACACACACACACACACACACACATCAAATACATAAATAAATAAGCAGTAGTTCTCACTAGAGTGTATCTTTAACTAGCAGATACATACTTTATCTAAATAGTTACAGAAAGGAGGAACCTGCAGAGCCACATGGAGGAGCTTGTCTTAGCTCTGCTCTTAGGCTCTGATTGGTTTGGTTTCTTTCTTTAGTGTTTGTCTTTCTCAGATTGCAGCTAGCAAGGGATCAACTATAACTCTTGCTTCCCCCCAAGTCTGAAGCTCTTGACATCTGAGGCTTTCAGGTTATTTCTACATATATGGTTACATTGGCATAAGCAATGTTTTAGCTCCTCTAGTGCTGATGTCCCATAATCCTGCTTAGAGTTACACTTGTACTATTTGGTCTCTGGACTAAACTTTTCTTTCTTTCTCTGAATTTCCTCTTTGCCTCTTACCTTTGACCCTTTTCAACTACCTAGCCTTAGTTTTGATGAGAAAGCCCCCATTTTACTCAAAAATTAATAGTCTATATTCTTGGTGGATACTCTGACAGGTACTTCACAACATGAATTTTTAAAGATTTAGCTTTATGGTTTTCAATGATGTCTATCTATGTGTTGTCTCTGTGTGGATATATGCACAAGAGTGTAGGTGATCACAGATGCCAGAGGTGTCAGATGCCCTAGAGCTAAAGAATTGAACTCAGGTCCTCTGCAAGATCAGCAAGTGCTCTCGACTGCTAGTCATCTCTTCAGACTCCATAACATCAATCTTTGCTCCATTTTTTTCTCATAAGGACCTGGGACTCAAAGAAAGTCACCAGTGACCCCAGTCCCACAGCTGGAGAAGAGCCAAGGTAGGGCAGTGGCAGCAGCAAATGCCACATGTTCTTTCTCAGTCTTTCCTTCGTTTCTGTTCCTCCTCCCTTTAAACTTCAAACCAGCCAGCCCATTTTACTATGAAGGAGGTTTAGATTTTCTTAGGTTTCTTGGGTGTTTCTTTCAGTGACC
Organism: Tokudaia tokunoshimensis; assembly: GCA_036184795.1. Lineage (NCBI taxonomy): Eukaryota > Metazoa > Chordata > Mammalia > Rodentia > Muridae > Tokudaia > Tokudaia tokunoshimensis. The sequence goes on along the minus strand of BTHU01000013.1, from coordinate 25,162,437 downwards.
CAGAGCTCTGTGCTCAGAGTGCCTCTCCTGCTTTCCCCACCAGAAGAACCGCTCTTGGTCCGTACCTCACCCCTCTGTAGAAGATCATCACCATCCTCACAGAATGTTCTACAGGACTCCAAGGAACTCATGTGTTCTGCGTGTATAGGAAGCAAGGGCTATGCTGAGAGCGCCAGTGGGGTGGGGTGGGGGAGTTACAGAGATTTTCCATAAGGGCTGCCATGTCAAACACGCTGTTGTTTTCCTCCGAAGCGCACTGGTCAGACTCCGTGTTCCTGCTGTGAGTTCAGGAACTCTGTTTCTCCCCGCTACATTCTGACTTCTCCCAGACAGCATGTTTGTATAACTGGAGCAATGGCGATCAATCAGCAGCAGTAGGAAAGCACACTCCTAAGCTACGAGAGACAAACAGCTCAATTTTCTGGATCACGAGTGATCACTGGAACAAGTTATATGGAGGAAAAAAAGAAAAAAAAAGAAAAAGAAAACACCAACTTCTTTTAGGGACTGCAGTCTATAAGAATAAATGCAATGATCCCAGGTTGACTCTGAGTCTTGGAGGAGCAAAGCCCAGAGCTCCACGCTTTTCTGCATTTTGAAACTTTGTCCTAAGCTCAGCTGTTTGCAGTTACCCCATAAGTATACGAGTGTGAAGTGAGTCCTGGCTGTGTAGTAGACTCTTTGCTAATTAGAGATACAGACATAAGGGACTCTCAGTCCCTGCTCTCTGGGACTCCGGTTTTTGTTGAGAAGATCCAAATGTAGACAAAGTGCCAAAAGGAGGAGAGAGGTGACATGCTAAAGCTCACAGTGTGGGGATCCGAGAGAATCAGATGACACCACCCCCAACCCCATGTAGTCAGCCCAGCAAGTGAATTTTAACGTGTTTCCAGTAGCACTCTGTCACTGCTATTTACTTTCTATTACAGGGCTGGTGATGCAGGGCACACAGCCCCATTCCCTCTCCTCACCCCTAGTCTTATCCCTCCCCCCTTCTCTTGCCCTCCCCATCCATTCGTTAAAGACACAGCCACAAGTTCACTTACATATGAAAAATTTATATTCTGACCACACCTTCTTCAAAGATCTCCCTAAAATAACACTGTAACTAAAAATAAAATTGTTGTTCATATTGTATGCTAGGTGTTTTACCTAAGGTTTTCTGCCTACTGTCACAATAGCTCCTAGGAGCAAGTAAGAGGTGGTATTAGTAATCCTGTTTGAAATTGAAAAGAGGTTTGGTAACTTCCCAAGGCCACAGTGTTTCTTTAACTGTCTAGACTGTGACCCCAATGTCTTACTTGATTGCATCTTCCAAAGAAATGGGTCAGAACTATGACTGGGGTAAATTACACGTCTAAAGTGTCTTTGTTTAATGAGTCAATCAAAGGAAGCCAGACACAAGTGCCACTCAACTTATTGTGGAAGGTAGGGTAAAGCAGATGTGATTTTCCCTACTCAACATGAAGAAATTCAAGAGAGTAATCTCTGTGAATTCCATAAGCAGAAAAGAGCTGGGATCTGTGTATTCATCATTCCTAGTCTAAAGTTGGTTTACTACCAGGCCCCATCTTGTCACAGCAGATCTCTGATGCCTTTCCCTTGACTGTCCTCATATGTTGGCCCATAACATGACTAAGAACACTTAGTCGTCAATCCCAAAAGTCAAACTGAGTTCACAACTTCACTAGCCACCATCTCTTACCCACAGGACACTGAATGCTGTTCTCAATGACCACTAATACTCCATAGTCACACCTTGTTCCAATTCCAGAGTTCCTCCAAACAACACTGGACGCAAAGTATTTCTCTAGTTCAGGCATCTGATCCAAAAGTTCCTAACACTTAGTCACTATCAAGTAAGACAAGTTAGGTTCCCTTGAGATGACATTAGCATATCGTTTAGCAGATTCTGTTAAATTGGTATTTTTAATTATTAGGTAGGATCTAGGGGGATGAAAGGTATTAATCATTACTATTTTGCTACAGAGACAATTGGCATCCTTAACTAAATATGTATCGGATAATTTCTTAAAAGTTAGTCGTGAAATCCAAAGCAATCTTACTAGACAATTTAAAAATATACCTGGAGAAAACAAAAGTATTTTACTGTTCAGGAGTAAAGTTGTGCCAGTCCTTTGTGGAGGAGGGTAGGGATTTCTTGCTGCTGTTGCTAGGAAATGGATGCAAAGTAAAGTAAAGCAAGAGCAAAAGCTCCCTCAGCATGTGCTGAAGACCAGGCAGGCAGACCTTCCTTCTCTGTTTGATATCCTGAGCGTCCTACGGCAGATTGAGGTTCCAGTCCCACAACCATCCCAACCTCAGTTGCTTCTATGAGCACAACTCTAATGAGCTTGCTTTAAGTCATGTTTCCTTCTACACCTTCCTTGTGTTTGGCTCATTTGCTAGGTTGGCTCAGGGAACTGAGGGATAGATAGCACAATTACTGATTTATGACGGAGGACACTACAAGAGTCATCTAGACAAGAGGGAAGAGGGTAAGGTATAGGGGTGGAGCAGGGAAAATTCGTTGTATACATGCATGAAATTTTCAAGAAAAATTTTAAGTTTATTTTTAGAAACAAATGCAAAGTAGTATTCCATTGTGTAAATATACCACATCTTCTGAATCCATTCCTCTGTTGAGGGACATCTGGGTTCTTTCCAGCTTCTGGCTATTATATATAGGGCTGCTATGAACATAGGGGAGCATGTGTCCTTATTGCATGCAGGGGAAGCCTCTGGGTATATGCCCAGGAGTGGTATAACAGGATCCTCCAGGAGTGTCATGCCCAGTTTTCTGAGGAACTGCCAGACTGCTTTCCAGAGTGGTTGTACCAGTTTGCAATCCCACCAGCAGTGGAGAAGTGTTCCTCTTTCTCCACATCCTCACCAACAACTGCTGTCTCCTGTGTTTTTGATCTTAGCCATTCTGGCTGGTGTGAGGTGGTGGAATCTCAGGGTTGTTTTGATTTGCATTTCCCTAATGACTAAGGATGTTGAACATTTCTTTAGGTGCTTCTCAGCCATTCAATATTCTTCAGGCGAGAATTCTTTGTTAAGCTCTGTACCCCATTTTTTTTTTTTTTTTTTTTTTTTAATTTTATTTTATTTTATTTTTTTAATTTACATTCCAAATCACTTCCCCTTTCCCGTTTCCTCCCTCCCCGAAAGTCCCATAAGCCCCCTTCCCTCCCTCTTTTCTCCGTTCAACCCCCTCTCATTACTCTGTCCTGGCGTTCCCCTACATCCAGTCTTTCCAGGACCAGGGGTCTCTCCTTCCATCTTTTTAGAAATCTATTGATATGCTGATTGTGTCTAGGGTATTCTGAGATTCTGGGTCAATATCCCCTTATCAGTGACTTCATACCATGTGTGATCTTTTGTGATTGGGTTACCTCACTAAGGATGATATTTTCCAGTTCTGACCATTTGCCTAGGAATTTCGTGAATTCATTGTTTTTAATTGCAGAGTAGTATTCCATTGTGTAAATATACCACATCTTCTGAATCCATTCCTCCGTTGAGGGACATCTGGGTTCTTTCCAGCTTCTGGCTATTATAAATAAGGCTGCTATGAATATAGTGGAGCATGTGTCCTTATTGCATGCAGGTAAAGTCTCTGGGTATATGCCCAGGAGTGGTATAGCCGGATCCTCCGGAAGTGTCATGCCCAGTTTTCTGAGGAGCCGCCAGACTGCTTTCCAGAGTGGTTGTACCAGCCTGCAATTCCACCAGCAGTGGAGGAGTGTTCCTCTTTCTCCACATCCTCGCCAACAACTGCTGTCTCCTGTGTTTTTGATCTTAGCCATCCTGACTGGTGTGAGATGGAATCTCAGGGTTGTTTTGATTTGCATTTCCCTAATGACTAAGGATGATGAACATCTCTTTAGGTGCTTCTCAGCCATTAGAACCACTGAAACTAATAGAAGGGAAACTAGGGAAGAACCTTGAACATATGGGCACAGGGGAGAATTTCCTGAACAGAACTCCAATAGCTTATACTCTAAGATCAAGAATAGACAAATGGGACCTCATTAAATTACAAAGTTTTTGCAAGGCAAAAGACACTGTCAAAAAGACAAAGCGGCAACCAACTAACTGGGAAATGATCTTTACCAACCTTACATCCGACAGAGGGCTAATATCCAAGATATACAAAGAACTCAAGAAGTTAAACTCCAGAGAGGCAAGTAACCCTATTAAAAAATGGGGTACAGAGCTAAACAAAGAGTTCTCACCTGAAGAATATCTAATGGCTGAGAAGCACCTAAAGAGATGTACCCCATTTTTTAATAGGGTTATTTGGCTCTCTGGAGTCTAACTTCTTGAGTTCTTTGTATATATTGGATATTAGCCCTCTGTCGGATGTAGGGTTGGTAAAGATCTTTTCCCTATTTGTTGGCTGCTGCTTTGTCCTTTTGACAGTGTCCTTTGCCTTACAGAAACTTTGTAATTTAATGAGGTCCCATTTGTCAATTCTTTTTTTTTTTTTTTTTTTTTTTTTGGTTTTTCGAGACAGGGTTTCTCTGTGTAGCCTTGGCTGTCCTGGAACTCACTTTGTAGACCAGGCTGGCCTCGAACTCAGAAATCCTCCTGCCTCTGCCTCCCAAGTGCTGGGATTAAAGGCGTGCGCCACCACCGCCCGGCTCATTTGTCAATTCTTGATCTTAGAGCATAAGCTATTGGTGTTCTGTTCAGGAAATTTTCCCCTGTGCCCATATGTTCAAGGCTCTTCCCTAGTTTCTTTTCTATTAGTTTCAGTGTGTCTGGTTTTATGTGGAGGTCCTTGATCCACTTGGAATTGAGCTTAGTACAAGGAGATAAGAAAGGATCGATTTGCATTCTTCTGCATGCTGACCTCCAGTTGAACCAGCACCATTTGTTGAAAAGGCTATCTTTTTTCCACTGGATGGTTTTAGCTCCTTTGTCAAAGATCAAGTGACCATAGGAGTGTGGATTCATTTCTGGGTCTTCAATTCTGTTCCATTGATCTACATGCCTGTCACTGTACCAATACTACTCTGCAATTAAAAACAATGAATTCACGAAATTCTTAGGCAAATGGTCAGAACTGGAAAATATCATCCTTAGTGGGGTAACCCAATCACAAAAGAACACACATGGTATGCAGTCACTGATAAGGGGATATTAACCCAGAATCTCGGAATACCCTAGACACAATTCACATATCAATTGATTTCCAAGAAGATGGAAGGAGAGGCCCCTGGTCATGGAAAGACTGAATGTAAGGGAATACCAGGACAGATAAGCAAGAGGGGGTTGAATGGGGAACAGGGGGAGGGAAGAGGGCTTATGGGACTTTCGGGGAGGGAGGAACTGGGAAAGGGGAAATCATTGGGAATGTAAATAAAAAAAATATAGAAAATTTAAAAAAGAGGAAAAAAAGAAACAAATGCAAGAGAAGAACTGTACAATATACAATTATGAAAACTGAATAAACATTCTCTGTGAGTCTCTAATCATCATGTCTGATGCAGGAACTTGACACCCATAGAGGAGACATTTGGGAAAGGAAGGCAGATGTGAAATAAGAGAGAAGATCAAGCTGCCACCCAAGCTGGAGAAAGGCGAAGGACTGAAGCTGATGTTGGTTCTCAGGGTTTCTCTCTGATGGGAGAGTGGGAGGAGATAGAGAAGGGCGGAGCAACTGCAGGTCCAGAAGCCAACCCAAGTCACAGGGGTGCAAGCAGCAGATAAATGATGTGCGAGCTCTAAAGAATAGCTGCTGCTTCATTTTCATCTCTTATCCCTCACAAGTATCTCTTCTTGTGCTCTACTCTAACTGGCGACCCACTGTGAGGGAATTTGGAGATGTGATGTTCACTTTGGTCAAGCTGACACTTTGCAAAGGCCCTTTAGTACATAGTGACTCTACAAGAGACTCCTGAGTGGCTTTCAAAACTACTTCCACTATTTTATCATCAGTAGGATATGGAGGAATTCTCCAAATTCTCACCAAGGATCAGCCTGACTTTTTCACTTTAATCATTTGAATATATGTGTTGTAGTTTTTATTGTGATTTAGCAGATTGCTGGTAATGATGAACTGACATTTTTAGTGTGTGTGTATGTGTGTGCGTGCACGCACACACACATATACACACGTTTGCACACAAGCTTGTGCAGGTATACCATGGTGCCTACATAGTGGTAATCCTATCACAACTCTCTGGAGTCTGCTTTCTCCTTCCATTATGTGGGTGTCAGGGACTGAACTCAAGCTGTAGAGCTAGGCAGCAAGTACCTGTTGTAATAACAATTAATCTCAATCAGAGCTTCTACGTGGCCTTTGGTCAATCAGTTCTCAGATAAAAGACACAAACTTTTATATTTATAATAAGCCTTTAAAGCACTAGAGCTGGGCAGATATCTACCCTTCATGTTATTATGTCTACTTTCCTATCAATAACGCTGAGTTATAACTTGCTGTGTTTCTTTTAGGCTGCTCTTAACTAATTGGCCAGCTCTCATAGCCATGTTTTCCTGACTTACCTACCCCATGGTGTCTTCTCTCTCCATCTTCTTCTCTCCCTCTTCCTCATGGTATCTCTTCAGACTCCAAGTCCTGGAATAAAAACCTCCTCCTACCTCTCTTCTGCCCAGCTATAGGCTGTAGGCATCTTTATTTGACCAATAGTTTTAAATTAAGGAACAAGGTTTGAACAACAAAAGCTTGTAAAAGTGAGAATTCACTTATAGGCCTAGACCTTCAGGTACAGAATTTAGTATTACAATACATAACAACAGACCAAATCTCAATAATTTCCCTCTTTTTGTCCAATAAAAAGGTTCATTGTCTTATAATAATAAACCACAATAATAGAAACAATTATGCAAATTAATGGGTGAGAAGTCGCCTTACCCTCTGAGTCATCTCACCAGCCCTGATAAGTGCTTTTTTTTTTTTTTTTTTTTGTTTTTCGAGACAGGGTTTCTCTGTGTAGCCTTGGCTATCCTGGAACTCACTTTGTAGACCAGGCTGGCCTCGAACTCAGAAATCCGCCTGCCTCTGCCTCCCAAGTGCTGGGATTAAAGGCGTGCGCCACCACCGCCCTGATAAGTGCTTTTAAAATACTTTTTAAGGTATTTTAAGCTGTTTGTGCATTTTTCTTGACTCGATGCTTGTTCAAGTTGTAGACCTTTTTAATGCCTTGCCTGTTATCTTCAAAATGAAATAATTCTGTTTATGTTCTGTGTGTATATCATTTGTCAGGTTTATTTCAAATATTCTCCTGGGGTACAGTGTGCTTTCCTAATTTCTTAAAACTACTATATATTAAGAAAAATTTTAATAATACAAAATAATTTGTAAATAATACAAAATTCACTTCCATTATTCTCATTCGTGTCTTGTGTTCATGTGCATGTGTTTAAAGGATCTTGATCTAAAGCAGGATCATGTGAATATTGTCCTACGTTGTCCTCTTAGACAGTTAGTTTCAATTTTTAATTCATATATAGTGACATTTTTGAGAATTCTGGAATTTTGGTTTCTTTTTAAAAAACACAGAAATATTATAAGAATATGTTTTTTGTTCTAATCCCAGACCTGAGGATAGGGGCCTGCTTTGCAGCAGTTGGTTATGATTTGCCTCATGCTCTAGCAGAAGTGTGGTTTTGCCAGCTGGGGATAGTTTCTGCAGTTGTGTAATGTTTGAAACTCTGGGAACTTTTTAATGGATATATAAATGTAGGGCCCCATAGGCGGGGTTGGTTGTTGTTGGTCATTGTGGGGCGGGGGACATTGCAGTTTGTTAGTGGTTGTGCTCAAAGAAGAAACAAAATGAAATTAATTAGATTCACAGATCTCTCTTCTCTCTCATACACTCTTTCTCCCCACTCCCCCTCTAGCCTGGTTTGAGGGAGAAGGTCAAGGTGCATTCTTATTGAATGAACTTCAGCAACATCTGTTGAAGATGCTTCTCTCTTCTCATTAGATGTTTTGAAAGTCTTTGTATAAGCTGTTCATCATAGATATGCATCACTACGTGTGGTGGTCTGTATATGCTTGGCCCAGAGAGTGGCACTATTAGGAGGTGTGACCTTGTTAGAGTAGGTGTGTCACTGTGGACATGGACTTAAAACCCTCATCCTAGCTGCCTGGAAGTCAGTATTTTGCTAGCAGCCATCAGATGAAAATGTAGAGCTCTCAGCTCCTCCTGTACCATGCCTGCCTGGACTCTGTCATGCTCTCTCCTTGATGATAATGGACTAGACTTCTGAACCTGTAAGTCAGCCCCAATAAAATATTGTCCTTTGGACTGGAGAGATGGCTCAGAGGTTAAGAGCACTGACTGCTCTTCCGAAGGTCCTGAGTTCAAATCCCAGCAACCACATGGTGGCTCACAACCATCTGTAATGAGATCTGATGCCCTCTTCTGGTGTGTCTGAAGACAGCTACAGTATAGTTACATATAATAAATAAAAAAATATATTGGCCTTTATAAGACTTGCCTTGGTCATGGTGTCTGTTCACAGTCATAAAACCTTAATTAAGAGAGAAGTTGATACCAGGGACTGCAGTATTGTTGTGATAGGCCTGACCATGCTTTTGTTTGGAAGATGTGAATTTTGGGACTTTGGATTTGGAAAGCCATGGAATGCTTTAAGTCGGGCTTAATGGACCAGCCTAGTAGGAATATGGAAGACAGTGGTGCTGAGAGTCATTTGAACTATACAGGCCTGCTGGCCCAAGAGGTTTCAGTGGAGAAGAACCTTGATATGTGACCAAGAAACTGTTTTTGTGATATTTTGGTGAAGAACATGGCTATTTTTTGCCATTATCTGAATAGACTGCCTAAGGCCAAGGTAAAGAGATTTATGTTAATTGCATTGACAAAGGAAGTTTCAAAAAAACCTGACAGAGACTTTGTTCTCTGGTTAAGTCTGATGAAGAGCATTTTAAACAAGCATAGCAAGCTGAGAAAGGAAAAATATAAAATATGTAGTTTGAGTATTAAAGGGACACCAGGAAGTGAAATGGAGCTGAATTCTGTGTTTAAGGATATTAAATTGAATTACGGAGTATCGACCTTGGAGAAAGATTCCCCCCTAGCGAAAATTAGCTGCAGGCATGGTGGTACATACCTTTAATCCCAGGGGACAGGCATGCAGATCTCTGAGTTCAAGGTCGATCTATAGAGCAAGATACAGGACAGCCAAGCTTAGGCAGTGAAGGAGTTGGAATAAAGGAAGCTAATGATAATATAATAGAACAAGTGGGCCATGTTCCAGCTCCTGCAAGCAGCAGAACTTGGCAGCTTCGGCCATGTGTCTCTGGCTTTATAGTCAAGAGGAGAAGAAGACTATTGGGACAATTAATGTTGGTTAGCTAGAGCTAAGAAATTAGTGGTGATTAAGAAGAGACCAGCATCACTGAGGTGAAATCTTCTGGGAAATGCTTTCTGAAGGCACAAAGAAGCTGTGTTCCAGAGATAGCCAAGGCTGTACCTCCTGCAACAGCTGTAATTGGTAATCTATAAGAGTCACCCAGGTGGTACTTTAAAGGCATGAAGGTGTCATGAAAAATAGCTGAGTCTTAGCACTTGTGAGAGGCCATGGAAGGTCATTAGTGAAAAGAGCAGCCTTGATTGCAGTTGACGGCCCAGGACTGAAGGGGTCATGCAAAGGAGTTGAGGTTTAGCTCCATGAAGAGAGCCTGTGAGAGGCTATTGGTGAAGCCTAGTTGCAGTAGAAGACCCCGGGGATATTGGTGATGCCAGTACCATGGGATGATCACCAGGAACAGCAGCAGCAGTGGAGTGGAACAACCTGAGCTTAGAGTGCTACAGAGGGCAGAGCTAGAGAAGTGACACCAGCTCTTTGAAGGAACCCAGAAGATCATGTGTGGATCCCAGACATTGAAACAAGAAGCTGTAACATTGAAGTTGCCTTGGAGACCGCAAGACGGTACAAATACCAGAGCTGTAAGATATTTGCTGAAGAAAGCTGCTAACAAAGAGTGGAACCATTCCAGGAGAAAGAAGCTTGACATCAGACATGGAGATGCAGAGTTTGGAGTTTGCTCAGATGGTTGCCTGTATTGATTTGGGGATTACAGTTAAGTGATTGGATGGATCTCAGAAGAGACTTTGAACTTTGGACTTTTAACATTGTTGATAGTGCTATAGACTATGGGGACTTTGAAAGTTGGACTAAATGTATGTTTTTATTATGCTATGTTTAGTTATGGCCCCCATAGACTCATGTGTTTGAACAAACACAGGTATGCAGCAGATACACAGAGAGAAAGACCCTCTGCAGAGTTTTCTTCCCTACTTTATTTAGGGTTGGTCAGCTTGAAGAAATCAAGGATGGTCGATCGGCCAAGAACTGTTGTGTGAAGCTTGCTGAGCAGACCTTGAACTCGTTGGGCCAGTCCATCAACAGGGACCTGCTGGTGGGAAACAAGGCCTTCAAAGCATTGTTTTAAGGTACCTGGTTTTTGTCTCAAAGCAGGAAGAATGTACCCTACCCTTCCTAAAGTGAATGGTCTAAGCAATTCTCCCAAAGAAAAGAAGTAAAGACATGTGAAAGCAGTGTGAAATGATGATCTGAGGACAAAGTGAAAGGGAAAGGAAATGAGGAAGAATACAGCAATTGAAATCCCACCATGTTGAAAATGGATGAGACCAAGAAAAAGAAAAAAAAAACTAGAAAACTCAAACTTCTAAGTTAGAAAGGAATGACTAGACATCAGTGCAGATCCTTAAATAAAATAATAAATAAATAAATAAATAAGAAAATGGAATGTCAGGTCACAAACTAAAAGAAAATATTTGCAGCTACTTATCTGATAAAAAGCATAAAGAACAAAAAGAGCACCAAAAAAATCAAACAATCAAATAAAAAATTAAAAAAATTTAGACTATATTTTTACATTTTTATTTATTATTATATAAATAATAAAAGTTATATTTTTAAAAATCCATACATGTATAACACATATGGGCATACTTTTATTTTTTTTATTTTTTATTAGATATATTCTTTATTTACATTTCAAATGATTTCCCCTTTCCTGGATCCCCCCTCCCCAAAAGTTCCATAAGCCCTCTTCCCTCCCCCTGTTCCCCAATAAACCCCTTCCCACTTCCCTGTCCTGGTATTCCCCTACACTGCTGCATCGAGCCTTTCCAGGACCAGGGGCCTCTCCTTCCTTCTTCTTGGGTATCATTTGATATGTGAATTGTTTCTTGGGTATTCTGAGCTTCTGGGCTAATATCCGCTTATCAGTGAGTGCATACTATGTGTGTTTTTGTGAGTGGGTCACCTCAGTCAGGATGACATTCTCCAGTTCCACCCACTTGCCTAAGAATTTTATGAATTCATTGTTTTTAATAGCTGAGTAGTATTCCATAGTGTAAATATACCACATTTTCTGTACCCATTCCTCCATTGAGGGACACCTGGGTTCTTTCCAGCTTCTGGCTATTATAAATAAGGCTGCTATGAACATAGTGGAGCATGTGTCCTTATTGCATGCTGGAGAATCCTCTGGGTATATGCCCAGGAGTTGTATAGCAGAGTCTTCTGGTAGTATTATGCCCAATTTTCTGAGGAACCTCCAGACTGATTTCCAGAGTGGTTGTACCAGCTTGCCTGGTAAAATGCCTTTATAAAACATGATTTGTTCTCTCTCTCTCTCTCTCTCTCTCTCTCTCTCTCTCTCTCTCTCTCTCTCTCTCTCTGTGTGTGTGTGTGTGTGTGTGTGTGTGTGTGTGTGTGTGTGTGTGTGTGTGTGTTCCTGTGTAGAATACGTGCACATGGGTGTAGGTACCCTCAGAAACCAGAAGTATTGTATGCCCATGGAACTCGAGTTGTAGGTAGCTGTAAGTGCCTAACTCTGCTGCAAAAGCAGTGTGTTTTCCCAATGCTGAGCTATCTCTCCATCCTACACCACACTTTCCAGTTGCCAACATCTGCCTACTTGGTTTCCAAGTATTTTCATCCCAGTTCCCTGCTCAGTGGCGTGTTCAGAGTGTGCTCAGCACTCCATGGATTGTCTATCCTAAGGTCACCTCTTCTTTTTTCCTGTTTTCAACCCTCCAGAGCCCACCATTCTGTTTCCTCTCTCTTCTGTTCTCTCTCATTTCCATATCCTATTTTCTGCCTCACCTTTCTATGGGGCTCTGTAGGATTTCTTTTCATTCATAAGAGAGCACTGCAGGCATGCCGCACTCCACAAATCTTCCTGTGGTGTGATACACTCATATCCATTCTACTGAAAAGTGGCTTTTGCTTATTAAAATTAGTGTCAATTTTTAGGGTTGGTCTAATACGATCTAATATGATTTAATATGATCCATTCTTCTTTCGTCTGTCTTCTGTCTCATTTTTCTTGGGACTGGTAGAAAATTACTTAGAGAAAGATATGCAAACTATACACATAGCTGAAGATTGATACAATGAATACCCAGAATGCGTGTCTTCACTATGCCCCCCCACACACCAACCTCAAAAGGCACACTCCACTCTCTTATTGTTGCATGAGGTTTACTATAGTATTGTTTTGTTTTGTTTTGCTCTCAGATGAACACTTGCACGTCTCCAAATAAAATATATTTCACCTTTTTCTATTGCCAACTTTACACAAAGAGAGTGATACATGTTTTATCGCTGTGATTTGCTTTTCTGCTGCTCAAATGACACTTTGGACGACATGCTGATACATGTTGCATTAGCTTACTCATTTTACTGGTCTATAATGTATTATTTTAAAAATATAAACATTGATTTATCTAAGAATCATGCACATATATGAAGGAATACTCAAAGATGTCCAATCTCAATATTCATAAGGAAATAAAATATAAAATACAGTCAAACACCATGAGGTAGACACAGTCACATTGGTTTTTGTAAATGCCCCTTTCCTCTTTGTTTTATTTCCTGTTAGTTGTTTGAGGCAAGATCTCACTAGATAGCTTTGCCTCACCTAAAACTCACTCTGTAGCACAGGCCAGCCTCAAACTCACACTATTCGTACCTCTGCTTCCTCCCAAGTGCTAGAATTATAAGCATGCATCACCATGCCCTTTGTCATTTGAAAAATAAAGAAAACACTTTAAAAATGTAGCTTGTTCAAAGATTTCATAATGATGGAGAGATGATTTTTTTTCAAACACGTTTCCGATAGATACATTCTTCCTCTTAATTTAGCTATGAAGTGTGCTGATTTCGTGGTGCTAAATCACTTCATATTTTAGAATAAATGTATCTGGGATATGTGTTAATTTTTCTCTTTTGAAGTTTTTTTTGTAAGCAATTATTTTAGCATTTTTTCTTTTGTTCACATGCATGATATTTGCCTTTAATTTTCCACTACTGTGTATTCTTGTAGCAATTTTGGTGTCAAAATTGTGATAACTGTAAACTATGCTTTAAAACACGCTCAATTTACATGTATTTGAGAAGAAATTATGTGTGATAGGAATCATTTGTTTCTTTAAAACTTGATAGAATTCCCATAGGAAACCACCCAAGAGTGTCTCAGTTTGGTTAGTTGCTTTGAGATTCCTTAGGGTTTTAATTTCTCATGAGCTAGCCTTTTGTGTTTTATATTAGGAATGACACCTGCTCTGGAATATTGCATGGTGATTTAAAATATTTCTTGTCACATTTCGTTATCTTCTGTTTGTAGTTGTCATAAACACATACATATTTTTCCTGAAATCACTGGATTATGCTCTCCTCTGACCTTCAATCACCCACGAATTGGGTTTCTTTTCATTTGCCTTTAAAAGAAACCAATTTATTGGCTTTGCTGCTCGTCTTTATGGCTTAATTATTCTCTTCCATTGGTGTCTGCTACAGCTTAATGACTACTTTCTTGTTATGGTCTATCTGGTTCTCTCTTTTGTAACAGCTGAAGTTGGATGTTTATCTCATTAATTTTAGCTTTCTTCATTTTTTTTAACTGTAGCTTTTTAAATGATGCATCTACAAAGTACTTTTTTAAATTCCATTATGCAAATTTTGGTAATAATAATTTAATTGCTATTTAATCTAAGTAGACTTGCTTTTCATTACAGTTTTCTTTTGCTAGCTGTTTGGCAGTGTGTGACCCAGTTTCCCCATGTATTTCTCCATTCTTGTTCTTTATTTCTGTCCACTCTTAGGTATATTGCTTAATTACAAAGCATAGTCATGGAAAATTGTTGAGATTTATTTTATATTACAGCACAGTGGTTCTCAACCTTCCTAACACTGTGAGCCTTTAATACAGTTTTTCATGCTTTGGTGACCCCCAACTATTTTCATTGCTACTTCATAGCTCTAATTTTGCTACTGTTATGAATTGCAATATAAGTATTTAATATGCAACCCCTTTGAAAAGACCCATGATCCAAAACAGGTTGGGAATAACAGGTTGAGAACCACTGTTCTATCATATGGCAATTCTTTGTAGATTTTACAAATTAGCTTAAAAAGAAAAGTTATTGCCCAACATAGCTATGGTTTTGAGAAGTAGAGAAGTGTTTTTAGGGTTTTTAGATAGGGAAGTGTAGGTTCCTAAATCACATAAACCTTCCTTAGATTATTGTGTGACAAACTAATTACCAAGAGAAAGGATAGTCATCCACAGAGGACTAAGCTACCAATCAAATAATATACATAGGCTGGTCCATGGCCCCCGGTACATATGCAGCAGAGCACTGCCTTCCCTGACCTCAGTAGGAAAGGATGAGCCTATTCTAGTAGAGATTTAATGCCCCAGAGAAGGAGGATGCTGGAGGGTGGGGTGAGGTGGGGGTGAGTGGATGCGTGAGGGGCTGGGGGGGAGTACAATCTCAGAGGCAAAGGGGGAGTGGGAACAGGTGAAGCACTCCGGGAAGGGGGACAGGGAATGGGGGACAACATTTGGAATATAAATAAAATAGTTTAATAATAATAATAATAATAATTAATAATAGAAGAAAAGGATGCTAGAGACCCTAGAGTTTCACAGTTTCATCACTAAACTGAGAAATGGGATTAAAGACACACAGAATTAGATAAGCCAGAAGTAGCACTGAATGGGAGGGAAACAACAAAGAAATAACCCCAAAATTCTGACTGCTTTTCCAGGGGTTCGTGATAGTCTCCTGGAATGGGAATAAGAAACCCAGATCAAGACACCTTGAATCTGCTAAGGGTAAAGAGTTTATAAAAGAAAATTATGTCATAATTAAACTGTCTTCTAAATTAAGACAATGATACAATTTTCCAATGATTTTTATACACTTTAATGGCTTCCTTTGCTATTAAAACTGACTCCCTTGGCATGTGTCTTCACATAAGGTCCGGGATAAATTTTATTTTTACCATATGGCTCTCCATTTCTTTCCAAACTACTTACTTAATAATCAGGGTGTTTTGTTTTGTTTTTTCCTGGCTGATTTGATTCTGCCTTTTGTTGAAAGCAAAATTGGTGTCTTGAAATAAATATAACTCAAATCAGTCAGACATCTTGTTCTTCACCTCAGTGCACCTCTGACTCACCTTTAGTTCTCCTGTGGAACTCTTCCCCTAGAGCTGACTTGGCCACACCCCAAATCTACCCTCGCTCCTTTTTCTGTGCATACTAACCCCTTCCCTCTGTGAATAATGTCACTTTCAAATTTCAAATTTGATCCATCTACCTTTTAAACCCTCTACAGCTACCTCTGTCAAAACCAACAAAGTGTTCCATTGAGAGAAAGAAAGGGTGTAGACTTGTGTGGGTGGGGAGGAAGGGACAATCTGGGAGGCAACAGGGAGGGGAAAACATAATCAAAATATATTTCCAACAGAAAACATTAAATTATCTGTTTAAAAATTGTGTTCTGGACTGGAGAGATGGCTCAGCAGTTAAGAGCACCGGTTGCTTGTTCTGAGGTCCTGAGTTCAATTCGCAGCAACCACATGGTGACTCACAACCACCTGTAATGGAATCCGATGCCCTCTTCTGGTACGTCTGAAGACTGCTACAGTGTACTCACATACATAAAATAAAATAAAAATTTAAAAAAATTTTAAAAAGAACACACCATATTGTTGAAGTGGACTCTATCACCTAGACATTCTTCAAAAAAAAAAAAAGTTGAGACACCTCTTCCTGAACCCAGCGCTCTGTCACCTATACAGCCTTCACACTGCAGCCTAAGGGATCTAAAACACATATACACATGTCACATATGTGCTCACACACATTACACACACACTACATGTATACATACCACATACACATAAGTATACAATACACAACACATACTGCATACCCACATACATGCACACACACACAGAGACATACATCTCCTACGTACACACACACACCTGCATACACATACCACATACATATATATAAACACACAACACATACATACACAGCCACATACATACACGCATATCCTCACATACACACACATGCCTACACACATACACCACACATATGCATATACATACCACATACACAACATATACACACAAGCATACACATACCACATATACAACATATACACACAAGCATACACACACCACATACACACACGCTAAGTTAAAATTTTGATTAAAACCTTTTAAAGACATAAACTAGCTCAGAGCTTCCTGATACCTTCTCACCATACTTAGAATTAAACCCAAGCGTCTGCCATGACCTGCACTCTGAAAGCTCAGCTCCCACACGTCCACCCTTGCATACCATCCTGTCCCTCTGGTAAGCATCCCGCACATTCTTTTCTCTGAGCTTCTGTACCTGCTATTCTCTCATTTCCTTTTTGTTTTCCTGCCAGATGTTCACATGGCTCCCATTCTCAGTTCTAGTTTTTGTCCTGCCATTCCCTTCTCAGATATTGTTATTAATAACATATGTGCTAACATATATTGCTCATCTCACATATTTGCATCTGATATCCAAAGACAATTTAAAGTATGATATTGACCATTCTGCTTAAATACAAATATACTGTCTTTGACGTTCTCTGTTGCATCTTCTAGTAAATCTATCCAACAACCAACAAGACCCTTGGGTTGAAACCTTGCTTTCCTCCAGTAATGGCAAGACCTTCTTAGTTGCATGTCCTTTCCAACAATATCTTTTAGGAACATTTAAATTTTCCTGAGCTCATTAGACTCTTGCATGGATTTCCCCTCATTTAAATAATACAAAGATTAGAGAATATTTATTGGATTTGAAGTTTTGATATCATTGAATGTGATTCTGGTTTTCTATTATCAGCACTCTGAAATACAATTGTCTTGAATATGGAAACGTAAACTCATTTGGGATAATAGCATCCGTCCGGAAGAGGTCTAGATAGAGTTACAGTACTAGAGCCGGATGCAAACGGCACCGGAAGTAAGCACATCTGGGTGAGCAGAGCTGCACCACGTCAGTGTCTCTAACGTAAAGCCCAACAGGCTCTTGAGAATATCAAGAACACCCTTGAGGTTTTACTTCTTATGCACCATTGAACATCATCACATGCTTTAAAACTGCTCCTAAACTCTAGCCTGGGACAATCTCTTTAGGAAGGAACTGGGATTATTAGGAAAATACACTGACAAGGGTGAGTTTAGAGGCGAAACTCTTAGGGTATCACTCAACACAAACAAGAAAAATGACATAAATGTTATGCCCAAGAAATACAGAAGAAAGTATTTTGGCTTAAGAGTGAATTTTATTGCCTATGTCCTATGATGTTACTGTTTGCAATGTATTATGTATGAGTCTCATATATAATTTAAAAATCACTATTAACAAAAACACACACGGAAGTAAATTCTAGATACCAGAGGAATAATGGAGGAAAGGAAGGTAGAAGAGGATGTTGTTGGGTAGTTTGGCAGAAGGGCTAAAGTAGATTTAAGAATGCATACATTTACAGGCTTTTACATTTTATATATTTTTTCAGTTGACCAGCTTCAGTAAAATCTTGTATGCACTGCTTTTGCATGATCTCTCTCTCCCTCTCCCTCCCTCTCTCTCTCCACAAGTACACAAGACACAACACATACTACATACCTACATACATGCACACACACACATCTACTACATACACACAAATACCTGCATACACATACCACATACATATATACATAACCTCCCTCTCCCTCTCCCTTTCCCTCTATCCCTTCTCTTCCTTTCTCCACTTGTGTGCATGTGCACATTCAGTCCTGTGTGTGCATGCATATACGTGTGTGTGTGTGTGTGTGTGTGTGTGTTATTTAAGAACAAGGGGTAAATTGCTGTGGAAGGAGCAAACACAGTCACAAGAGCCTGTAAGCTGTCTGATTTAACGAAGCACCAGACAGAACTGACTATGAGTGGTAAATCATTAGGATACACAAAGTACTGTGTGGGGTAATAGTCTTAAATTGCTATCTGGGTTTCAGGACAATTATTTATTGACTGGTTATGCTTTTGTGTACAGGCAAAGAATGCTTTAATCAATACAATGCAGATGCCTGTTGCCATTTTATTTATCAACCCAAGCCTCATGTGAATTGTATCAGTGTGAGTCAGGGTTTTGAATGGAACTGATTCAGGTCACTGGCCAAGTCTTTGAACTTACAAACCAAGGCTCATCTCCTAATGCTCACAGACAGGTCCTTTTGCTCAGTCAGTCTACTCACTGGTGGTTTCTTTTGTCTTTCTTATGTTGTTTGTTTACCTTCTGTGCACCTAATATTCCTTTGAATCATTTCCAGTTTAAAACCTTCTGCATCATTGAATCACGCTGTTTCCTTTGAGTACACACATGGCTCTCTCTGAAGAATAGGCCACCATCTGGCTCTGGCCAGGGCTACTCTTTGGCCTATGAACTCACTCAAGGAGTTTACTCTTTTTGGGCGTCGATTTTAAATTCTGTAAAGTGGAGGTAATAGCAATAAGATCAAGGTGGAAATAACTATATGAGATCCTATTTTCAGAGCATTTAACACTTTTCCAAGAATATAGTAAGGTCTTGAGGAAATTCCAACTCATCTTGTTAACAGTTCCGATGACTTCAATCCCAACACATTCTTAATTGCAGGGTAGTATTTTCCTCCACAGTGGCATCATCATCATAGGAAAAGGAAAAATGATGAACCCTGTTGCCTCTGTGTACTGGCTGGTTTTGTGTGTCAACTTGACACAGGCTGGAGTTATCACAGAGAAAAGAGCTTCAGTTGAGGAAATGCCTCCATGAGATCCGTCTGTGGGGTATTTTCTCAATTAGTGATCAAGGGGAGAGGGCTCCTTGTGGGTAGTGCCATCCCTGGGATGGTAGTTCTGGGTTCTGTAAGAGAGCAAGCTGAGGAAGCCAGGGGAAGCAAGGCAGCAAGTAACATCCCTCCATGGCCTCTGCATCAGCTCCTGCTTCCTTCCCTGCTTGAGTTTGGTAATCAATAGCAGTGTGGAAATGTAAGCTGAATAAACCCTTTCCTCCCCAACTTGCTTCTTGGTCATGATGTTTGTGCAGGAGTAGAAACCCTGACTAAGACACTCTGGTTAAACATTACTTCTCTGCTGATTTCTCACGCTATTTCATGTTCCATGACTCAAATAACGTGCTCATTCTGCACAACTATCTCCTCACTTATGAATTATATCAATGGAGACACTAAGTATCTGGAAGAGAAAAAATTATCCTCTCAGGGTGGAGAATGAGACTCTGGAAATGTCTGACAAATGCACAGGCTAGGCTGTGAGTGGCACCACGTCTGAGGAGAAAGAAAGCTGGCTTTTAGTTTTGTAGCACCATCTTATTGATTTCTGTTTTCACTGAGGTTCAAGTTGGCGTAAGCTCTGTTGACTTCACCAGGATCAACGCCATCATATGGGACTCTCTGTCACATATTATTTCCTGTTCTATATGAATACCTGTCATACTGTTGCCACCAATGTTTGACTCATTCCCATTTATAAAAAAACCCTTGCCACATACTTATCTGAGTAGTATATAATCTTTTCTCTTAAATACAGATCACAAATAAAACCACGACTGGAATTTCCTTCTTGTTGGCTGCATCTCTTTATCCCTTTTATCTAGAAATCAGTAAGAGTAATATAGATTTAGAATATAGAATGAATTACTTAAAATTAGTTCAAAGTCGATGGAAAACTTAAAACAACACCTAAAATGGAAAACTTAATACAACACCTAAACTCAGGGGTAGAATAGAATTTTAGTACTTAAGAAAGCCAATACAGTAATATTGAAGCTTATATCCTCTTGAAAATGAAATGGTTGGGCCGGTGAGATAGTTCAGCAGAGCTTGATGCCAAGAATGATGACATGAGTCATATTCCAGTGCTCGGATAGTAGGAGAGGACCAACTTCAACTTGGAATGTCCCCTGATTGCCATACCTCTGTGTCCTCTGTGGCACACCTCACCCCCTCAAGTATTACTTTAGAAATTCATTTCAGATTTACAAATTTAATTTTAGAAATGATAAAATAATTCCATCTTATTTGCTAACCTTTAAGGGTAAAAACCTATGCGAATATGAACTGTATTCTTAGAAACGTTTTATTGATTCTTTGTGAGTTTTACAACATGCACTCCCCCCATCCCATTTACCTCCCTATCCCTTCATATCCACCCTCCACCCTTAAACCTTCCACAACAAAAGAAAATAAATAAAAACAAAACCAGAAAAAATAATCTTGTCATGGAATCTGTAGTGTGTTACAGTGTGTCCTCCAGCATACCCTTGGGTCCATACATTTTTACTTGCAAATGTTCACGGCAATGAGTCACTGGTTTCCATTGAGGTCTATGGCTTCTCTTACACTATCAATACTGGCTCAGACATCCTGTTATTGCCCTGCATCATGGAAATCCTGCAGCTCTGGATCTGGCCTGTTTATGTGCTTGAGTAGTCCATAGGTGGGGCAGAAGCTGGAGTGGGCCAAGCAAAAGCTCTGGATCTTGGCCTGGATATTAGCTGAATTGGTCAGCCTAGCAGCTCTCTCCTACTGTCCAGGTAAGGGATGAGACCATTTCTCCCACCCTCCCCATGTGGGAGGCAGGGCCATACCCACCCCTCCAGGGCCTGCTCTCAGTGCCTAGGGAGGGGCAGGGCCAGCTCTCCAGGCCTCAGTCATCAATCAACATGGCCCTTAGCAGCAGCACAGGCCAGGACATCACCATGGCCCTCAGGTGGCATCACGGGCTCCTCACATGAGGCCGTTCCTAACTACCCTTGCGTCTCCAGTTCCTCTTCTCTTGATTGGGCACACACTGCTCTGCTTCTCCTTTTCTCCCATCTCTCCAGCATTTACTTGCTCATCTTAGTAGTTCCCAGGCTTCTGGGTGTCTTCTGTCATGCCCAAGTCATAGGTAGGGGTCATCTATGAACTGTATTTTGATTTGCAATGTCTTGGCTTTCTTTCAAAATCCTTGGTTTGGCATTATGGAAACAAAGCTCAGAAAAGACAAATAACTTGGAAAAGAAGCATGAGTCATCATGAACAGTCTCTATTGTATTTGTCAGAATGTCGAGTGATGGAGGAGACTGGGGCCCATTTTCTCATTAAGCAAATCCAACCCTTCAAATTAATGTTTTATTTGAATAACAATAAGGAGAAAATTCCCCCTCATCAGGAAGAAAACACACAGACTTGCTGTTCCTTTCCAGCTTGGGGAGTTTAGCATATTGAATTAGGAATGTTAATATTTCCCAAGCAAATATTCTTTTCCTAGGAAAATGGAAATGGTTTACAAAGACGGAAGGAATAACTGAAGAATTTATCAGGTAAACAGAAGGAAGAAGGATTGAGGCGGAAGCAACATCATTAAAAAAAAAAAAAAAAGAATGGCTTTCCACACCAGCCTGACAAGACAGGTCTGACAGGAGACAGGGTCTGTTCTAGATCCAAGAGAAAATCAGAGTTCATTGACTTCAGCAGAGTAGTTGATGAAATATGTTTTTCTGGAGCTAAAAATCCTTTTCAGACCTTTTCTCACATCAAAGAACATTAAATCCTTTTCATTTTTCTATCAGTGTTTTCGTTCGAATTTTCTTTTTCTGTTGGGTTATTGAGCTGAGTGTGTTCTCAGAACAATGGATTGGTAGTCTATGAGGATAAGTAACACTTTGATATTTTGCTAGAGAACATTTAAAGAAAGAAATTATTAAAAAAAAAACACCTGCAAGCTTATCTTGAAGCCCTACTAGGTGGGACTGGCATTATAAAGAGTACCCTTTGAGGCTGATTCAAATATTACTGGCTTTGGTGGACATGAGCTATGTCTTGATTTCAATCCCAGTAACCCAAAATTTCAGGAGCCATGGCCTGCCATCCCTGCTACTGTTCCAGCCTCATTGTTGACCATCCTGCCTTTGCTGCATCGCATCTCAGCTAGTTCTTAAATATACAAAGCTTCCCTTGCCTTCTGTCTGTAGCTCTTTAGCTTCAGGGTATCCACACGTGTCTCTTCCACATGCTTCACAACTCAGCTCAGAGAAGTCTGGCTTCTGATCTATCCACGTAAATCAGGAATCCCCCTTCCTCCTTTCTGTCCAAGTCTTACCTCTTCTCTTGGCTAAGTCTTTTCTAAGTACTTGTTTCTAAGTCGTTCCTTGTTATGAAGATGAAGTACCTTCTACAAGCTCATTGATTTCAACATTTGGTCCCTCCTTTGTGGGGAGAATACTGAGGGTCATAGCTACTAGCATGGACTCCCTTCTCAAGCTTTCCTTACTTTCCTGATCTGAAACAAAGTGATAAGTCACACCACAAGCTGCTACACAAGGACAGAATCCCTGCAGCTGCCTCCCCCACTAAGAAGGGCAGTATTCACTGACCTCTGAGCCAAAACAAACCTCCTGTGCTGAAGTTTGCTGCTATAAGGCACTCTGTCATATTAACAAGAAAAATAACCAATCCACTTACACACTTTTATTACATGAAATGTATTTTCTCCCATGTTATATTAGAATTTAAGCCATAGGAAACCAGGCATGATAATAAAGAGCTAATAAATATTTATAATAAGTAGAAGATTTTTTATATTGATATAAAAATTTGCAGACAAATGTTCCAAATAGCAGACAAGTGAAATCATTTTCTGATGTTCTATGTCTCATATGGCTTGTGGATTTGAATACATAATCGCCCCAAGACAAGAATTTTCCATTATCACAAGCTTTATTCCCTAAAAGAATGCTGCCCTTGAGACATACCTTCAGAAAGAACTCTATTCATCATGGTCCTAATTCTAGAAACAAAATCCGCTATAATTGCTTAGGAAAACTGAATTTATTAATAGCTGTAGACAGCTCACCAAATCATTGGCCGGGAGGGAAAATCAGACTTGGACTCTCAGTTCAGTCTTCTGAAATGACTTCAACACCATATGGAACTGGTCAGCCAAAGAGATGCTCAATATCCCTTCTCCAGGAACTATGGAGTTAGAAAAGCCATCATAGCTTCCAGGAGTCAGGAAAAGGTCACTTTGTCATGAGTTTTATATAAAGCTGACAAATCAGGAAAGTCACCTGGATGTGCTGGACCTAGGACTCTACATCCCAGCCTTGCAAGTAAAACAAAGGTGTCATATCATTCTACTTAACTCCATTTGACATTTAAGACTCTCATACTTCTCTCTGTTTAGTAGATCTCAATTCACATTCAGAAATTTTGCTGCCAAGAGTAAGAAAAACATTTTTTTTATTTTCCTGGGATGTTAGCATTGATGGAGCAGCTAATAAATTATAGCATTCAGACTTCACAGAAATCCCATAATATAGTTAACATTTTGCCCCAGAATGGAGGAAGAGGTAGAGGGTCAGAAAAGAATGATTCACCTAGAGTCATTAGTGAAGTCATTGGTATTAGTCAGATTTCTGGTCCTGTGACATAATACCTGGAACAAGAGAGAGAGAGAGAGAGAGAGAGAGAGAGAGAGAGAGAGAGAGAGAGAGAGAGAGAGAGAGAGAGAGAGAGAACAACTTACAGAAAGCTTTATTTTTGGCTCAGAATTCAAAGGTTCCATGACTGTGTCACTAAAGTATTTCTGAGATTATGAGAAGGCAGAATATTGTGGCAGAAAGATCTTGTGGATCAAAAATCAGAAATGGAGGGAGGGAAGGATGAAGGAAGAAGGAAAAGGAAGGAGAAAGAGAGAAACAGAGCAGAGAGACAGAGACAGAGACAGGGGACAGAGAATATGCATCCTTTCAGATCTCTCTCTCTCTCTCTCTCTCTCTCTCTCTCTCACACACACACACACACACACACACACACACACACACCTGTAATGATCAGCCCCACTTCCTGATGTTCCCACTATCTCACCATCAAATTAAGACTCCATATCAATGGATTTGTGTAGATGAATTCAGAATCCTCATCATCCAACTATCTTCCAAAAGCCTTAACTGTAAACAGTGCTATATTGAGGGCCAAGCCTCTAACACATGAACTTTGGGTGCATTTCAGGTCCAAACCATAGCACCATCTAATGAAACACCTTTGGGCCTTCTTTCGAGGACTTTTCCAGTGTCTTCTCTTCAGCTAAATAACTCAGAGAGACTGCTGTTACATTCAGTTCGAGAAGTTTGAGTAGAATCTCAAAATTCTATCCTCTAAATGTAAAGACAGAAAGGAATAAAAATTCAAATATTTTAAAGTGCCATAAATAGCTAGCTAACTTCTAGTGATATTATAACTTGTGTTATAACATGTGACTTCCTGTTGTATAAAAGTGAAAAAATGGTCTCCTAAGGAATCTTTATGAGGCTCCTAATACGTGATATGGCCTGGCCAAATACTTACCTGCAGAATTTTATTTTTATCTCTTGGAATCTGACCTCTGTTTTAGAAATGAGGTAACCAGGATTCAACCACAGAGGATTGCTTAAAGATACATCAACATGATGCAACAGCATCCAGATGTACCTAGAATTTGAGTAGTTGAGCCTAAAAGTAGCCAAGTCAAAAGTGGACTTTGTAGGGCTTTTGATATGCTTGAATCGAACACATTCTGCCCCATTCAAAGAATAAAAGATGAAACAGGGAGACATTGCTAAGAGAACAAGATAGTGATTGGGTCAAGGCAAGATGACCCAGCCAGCAAGCATTATTCACAAGCATGACTCATGGGAGATGAAGCAGATTCTGCCTACCTTTATGGAGTCACCAATTGCATCCCATGCCAGATTAGAAATGAAGAACCCCATAAGAGAGACTTATTAAGGTACAATTTTTATCTTGAACTTGTGTAGTAGTGAAGTCCCTTGCCTCCTTACTTTATTTCCTGGCTCTTGAATGCTGGTGGATGGGGAGGGGAAAACACGCAAGCGTATTATTGCGTATTATTGCCAGGGTGTCTCAGAGAGAGCCATGCTGGGTAGACACACCTAGAACCATGAAGGTGACAGGTACACCTTTATGGTAGCAACAGTGACCTACCTTGTCACCTGCTGAAGAGAGGTTCAAAACCATGGAGTGAAGCTAGAGGGTTCTGCCAGTAAGGAGAACGTTGCCAAGTACAATTTTTGTCCTATTTTGGAATCAACAGACCTCAGAGAAAGAACTGCTCACCTAAAATAAACATCTGAAACAACACCTAAACTTATTTGGACAGGCTGAATTCTTGGCAGAAGCTAATGTAAGAAAAAGACTGAAGGCAAGGAAGGAGCTTGTTGGTACCTACAGTCGACCCAGTGGGAGCCACTGGATGGATTTTCCTCCCAGACATCTGTGATGAGGAAATGCAGGTGACAATTCGTTCACCAGAAAAGAAGGCTCTCTGGCAACACCTGTTAATTCAACTGTGTCAAGTACATTTACTCGCTGGGCAGGTGGTATACTCACTTGAGCACCAAATGGTTATCAGGCAGTCTACGTCTGAGCTTTCTTCCTGTCCAATTTCCCTTTATGTTCCATGAAGTTCTGTTGTTAGGAATCTATCTTCCCTCCCTTCCTCGCCCTCTCTTCCTTCCTGCCTGCCTTTCCTCCTTTCTCTGTCTCTTTTATTATTATTTTCCATATTCAGTTTCCCTTTGTGCATCAAATAGACATTATTGAACACCAACTTTATTCCTGTGTTTGTTTTCCAGAAAAGACTATATGACTCAGAACCAAGAGCTTAAAGGTTCACCAGGTGAGAAATTCTGTGCCTGCCTCATAAACACTAATCAACATGACATTTGAAGATTACCTTTGCAAGGCAATGTCACTATATAAGCCTGTGCTGACCACCGCTGTCAGTGTTATTACCTGTGGAGCATACAGAAGAAACCTTCCATATGAGGGCTGCTGTCAAAAATCTTACTATTTTTTAGAGGAAATAATAATTTAGGAAACTACCAGCAAAAGACCTAAGGCAAATCTGAGTTGTATTCAACCTATGTGTGTTAGCATATAGAAATGAGTCACTGGAAACAGGCAGGCTCATTAACATTTTCCTAGAAGAGTGGAGCATCACTAGGATTTCAAATGCAGACAGGAATCTTTCAAAAAGAAGATGAAAGGGGTGTACAGCCAGGAGGAGGGACGAAATTACCAAGACAACAGCAGAGAATAGGTGTACCTTCAATTTTGCTTCTTTGCTTACATCTGAGTCCTTCTAGATTTTGTTTTAAAGAGAGAGTACTTTTCTATCCTTTACAGTATAACAAGTAGCATTTATTAATTTCTGTTTATATCAGAGACCCATTTGTATGTACGTCCTTGAAGTAGATTTTTTTCTTTGATCCATTATATGCCAGTGAACATATTTGATGGTTGCTATGCAGCCATTTTAACATGGCCTTTGACCTTTGCCCTAACAGACAAATCACACGGTCGGTTCTGTCTAAAACTCTCACTGTGCTCGTGCTGCTGGCTGCGAGCAAGGCAGCTGTAATCACGCTGGCCGCTAGTGCTCCTGAAGGGTGTCTCTGGAATGTTCCATGATTCAACCTCCAGATTCTTTGTGCATTAAGCAAGGAATCGGTGAGACACAGGATAGGAGCAGTGCACACACGCATTTATTATAAAGCAAAGAGAAAAGAATAGCTGCATTCCAGAGTGGCAGTGGGCTTAAGAAAGCACAGGGCTCCAGAGCTCTGTTTGGAGATTCCAGGACTTTTCATTATCAAAGAAGAGTTCTCTGAAGGGATGGACCTTCCTTTGTTGCAGGTGATGGATTTTTCTTAGCTGGAGGTTTGTTCAACTTTTAGGGTACTCCAGGGCAGTTTGAAGGATGCTTTTACTTGGTTGTGAGGTCCTAGGGTTAAGCTTATGACACAATCACATGAGTCTGACCCTGTCTTCCCATCTTCTTTTGTGTTTATTTAACTAAAGCCAGATTCATTGTCATGAATTCCTTATGCCAAAAATGTACATGAACACATATGTGCCTTTCTACAACGCTGTAATCCGCTAAGTGCCAATAAACTCACATGATTTAGTGGTTTCAACGGCAGTAGTTTGTGATACAACACCATCACCCTTGATAACATGGCCAAGGCACATACAGGTTCTTTTACTGCAATCTTAATTGCTGACGTAAACTCTCGTGTCACATGGCACCCATACACAAGTTAGAGGCTACAGCAGCGTTAAAGAGGTTTCACAAGTGGGCTGAGGAAGAGTCTGTATGACTGAATAACAATGAACCAGACCAGCATGGACGGAGAGCTACTGCTGGAGCTGCTGGAATTGGGGTTTCTGAATGAAGCTACAGAGCTCACTTGTAGGGTGGAAGAGGTTTGTGCTTCGAGCAGGAAGCAGCTGGTCAGGCTTGGGCAGGTGAACAAATGAAAGGGTAGGTTGGTGATTAGGCTACAGCAACAACAGGGGACCAAGACAAGCCAGTGTTCCAGGGGTAGTCTTGGAGTCCTTTGCCTGTTGGTTGGTATGGTATTGTGTCACTGAGTTGGTGTTCATCACTTTTTGAGGTCCAGATAATCATGTTTAGTACATTTTGGGCCCTGCTTTTTCTGATGGGATTTTTTTTAACATGCCGTGAGTCCCCATGTTTTAATTTATTCCATTGACTTTATTAGGGTGGCTCAGTTTTTACTCCTTGGAATGTCATGCATTGGGCAAGGAGCAACCTGAAAAATCCACCTTTTCCTACAGTATGGACTATCTTAAAGTGATGCATAGCCTGATGTCAATCATACAGAGTCTCCTCTGGTGGCTCTAATGCCATTTGCAAATCTTTCAGAGAAACAATAGCAAGTGTTGAATTAAATATTAATAGAAAAGGCCTGTAAGGTCTTAGCAGGTAGAGCTACTTGTTGCCACAACTTTAGACTTGAGTTTAATCTCTGGGAGCTGAGTAGTAGAAGGAAAAACTAACTCCTGCAGGTTGAACTCTGACCTGCACATGTGCACCATGGCACACGCATGTTTCTGCCATAAGGGACCAGCAGTCTAATAATACCCTATTTACTGGCATCCCTCTTGCTATGAAGAC
This sequence comes from Tokudaia tokunoshimensis, assembly GCA_036184795.1. NCBI lineage: Eukaryota > Metazoa > Chordata > Mammalia > Rodentia > Muridae > Tokudaia > Tokudaia tokunoshimensis. The sequence goes on along the minus strand of BTHU01000013.1, from coordinate 25,134,050 downwards.
TCAACGTGCTCCCTTTGTCTCTCTATCCCTGTCTTTATCTCTCTGTCTCTCTCCCTCCTCCTCCTCCCCCTCCTACACCACCATCACCTCCTTCTCCTCCTTCTTAAACTTCAATCAGTGAAATTGCCCTCTCTAGTCCATGACTTTCATTGTTCAAGATTTTGAGACAAAAACCCAAAAGCCACTTGCCCAGCTTTGGTGGCCTTTGAGTTTTCAGGACCCCAGAAAGGTCCAATGGTTTTCAAAGATACTTCCTACTATTTCCATATCAGCAGAACATTTACTATACAAACATAATACATGATGTATCATTGACTCTGCCGGGACATTCCCCTATGGAAAACAGCTAGTCTAACTAAAGGAAGTATCTACAACTAACTTCCTCTCAATCTGATTCAATATTCAGTGTGAGACTTTATTATCCTCCTCAGGGCTCTCAGAGTGCCTTTATAAGAAGGAATATGTATTGTGAGTAACCTGTCTCTACTCTACATTCATTATTTTGAAATACATTTCTCAAAGATGCCTGAGGTAAGCCAAAAGTTTTGGACCCATGACTCCCAAAGATACACGTCTCTTGCACTCTCTCAGGAACCGCATGCTCTCAGTGCACTAACACACAGCGAGAGCCCTGTCAGCTTCCCTTATTCTTGTTGTTTGTCCTCTGGATGAACATTCAGTCACTTAGTAGCTCTGGGAATTTTCCTCTTCTCATTTGTCAAGTGGAGACCAGAACAATAACATCCAATTCACAGGCTCCTGTAAAAGTAGATTCAGCCAGTGCACCGCGTGACTTCCAAAACATTATGCTTCCTGGTCACTAGTAGGGTAAGTAACTGGGCCAAGGGCCTTTCCCATCAGTCTTGAGGTCCCTTACATGTAGACTGTATTTCTTGAAGAACTCTGACACTGTCTGACAGATAGTGCTTTTCCTAAGTTCATTTAGGGAACAGTGAGTGGTATCAACTTATCTATGTAAGTGGGCGTACAGCTCCAGGTCCCTACAACAGAGTTTGTTTTTAGCTCAATCCTTCCACACTGAAAGTGATTATGTTGTTAACTTACTGTTGACCATAGATCTGTTTTCTTCCCTCCCTACCCCTTTCCGCTCTCCTCTCTTTGCTTTTCCATTCACTTCCATTCGTTCTCTTCCTCCTTTCTCCTTCCCTCCCCTCTTCTTGTTTCAAAATTACTCCCTGTGCTGGTGAGTTGGTTTCATCAATTTGGTACAAGCTAGGGCCATCTGGGAGGATAAAATTTTCAGTTGAAAAAAATGCTTCTATCAACTTGGCCTGTAGGCAAGCCTATTGGCCATTTTCTGGATTAATAATTGATGTAGGAAGGCCCAGACCATTGTGGGTGGTAACATTCCTGGGCAGGTGGTCTTGGAGTATATAAGAAAGCAAGATGAGTGTCTTAGTCAGGGTTTGTATTCTTGCATAAAACATCATGACCATGAAGCAAGCTGGGGAGGAAAGGGTTTATTCAGCTTACACTTCCACATTGCTGTTCATCACCAAAGAAAGTTAGGACAGGAACTCACACAGGGCAGGAACTTGGAAGCAGGAGCTGATGCAGAGGCCATGGAGGGGTGCTGCTTACTGACTTGCTTCCCCTGGCTTGCTTTCTTATAGAACCCAGGAATACCAGCCCAGGGATGGCACCACCCATAATGGACTGGGCTCTCCCATCTTTGATCACTAACTGAGAAAATGCCTTAGAGCTGGATCTCATGGAGGCACTTCCCCAAGGGAGGCTCCTTTCTCCGTGATAACTTCAACGCGTGTCAAGCTGGCACAGAACCAGCCAGTGCACTGAGCAAGCCTGGAGGGTCAGGCCAGTAAAGAAGGAAGGTTCCTCTGTGGTCTGCATCAGTTCCAGCCTTGAATGTTTCCCCTTGAGTTCCTGCCCTGACTTTCTCCCATGCTGGACTATAAACTGCAAGGTGAAATAAACCCTTCTTCCCCAAGTTGCTCTTGGTCATGGTCTTTATCACAGCAGTCGAAAGCAGAGTAAGACAATCAAACACCGAATCCCCAAAACACCCATGGAGCTGGGAACCTGGGAACCTACTGTCTTTATAAAATTCTCAACTTTTACTTCAGATGGGTATTTTCTCTCACTCCAATCAATTTTATCGAAAGCTAGTAAGTTTAACATCACATAAAATTGCCTCAGGTGATAGTAGATCCTTAGTGAAGAGCTGTGTGAGGTGGTTACTGGAGACAGTGTAATTCAAGGGCAGGGAGAGTTGGAGCTTCTATGAGCCAAAGATCTAGGATCTCAAATTAATTTTAATCCCAATTCTAATTGCTGATAGTGAGATTTTTGAGCAAAGAACTCAACCTCACTCAAGTCTTGATAGATTCATGGGTTAGAAATACTGGAAGAATTGGATGGGCTACCATGTATAGGGTATAGTTGCAGTGCTAGGTTTAATGACAATCCTAGCAAATGGAAAGTATTAATGCCTTTAAAAATATAGCCAAGGATTTCTTTTCAATAATTCCTTCATTTTCCTTTCTTTTTTTTTTTTTTTTTTGGTTTTTCGAGACAGGGTTTCTCTGTGTAGCCCTGGCTGTCCTGGAACTCACTTTGTAGACCAGGCTGGCCTCGAACTCAGAAATCCTCCTGCCTCTGCCTCCCAAGTGCTGGGATTAAAGGCGCATTTTCCTTTCTTTTCCATGGATCTTTCTATTTATACTTAAAATTGCCCATGTACTTCATATTTCTCAGAGTATTTTATTATAAAAAATAAGCAGTGCTCGAACCTATTCTCAGCACTCATTTATACTGCTGAGATCACAGAGTATCCATATTATTTTCTTAATTATCAGTGAGCTAAAGACTCATAAATCAGGCAACAGAATTGGAGACAGGTGTAGAGACTGCCCGACCTGCCATCAGTAATTATTCCATGGACCGAGTCCAAATGCTAATGGGATGATAAGAATTAGATAGGCCGCTAAGTAGCTGACTATTACGGAAATGCCTGAACAGCTGTGATCTGGATTTAGTTCAGCATTTAAGGTCTTAAATATCATCAGAAATGCATGAATCTCTTTTGTGGATTAAGAATAGGGGGATGTGAAGGAAACGGGGTATAAGAAGAGACAAGTCTTTGGCTGGCAGCTCAGAAGAAACAGAAGAAATGCACAAAAGTGGGAATGTAACTGTAATACAAGAGAGCAGAAGAAACTTTCAGAAGAAAACATTTTGAGAGAAAAGTAGACAGTGAATATATATATATATATATATATACATATACGTATATGTATATATATGTATGTGTGTATATATACATATATGTATATGTATATATATATATATATATACATACATACATATACACACATACACATATACACACACAGAGAACTCCATGCTTGTCTGAGATATACATGATCTGTGAGGCCATACTGTCATATTGTCTTGAGTAAGTATTTGCCTCTCTGTGCATCAGATTCTCATCTATGAAAGGAAGGTGATGGATTTTTACAGTTTCTTCATCATAGTGGTGATAGGCATTAAAAGAATTAGCACAGATAAAGTGCTACTAATACAAAATAGATGATGAATGTCAGTGAATCTGCTGCAGATGTCACTGGAGGGATGGCGAACACTACCGGATCAGAATATATTTTTACATATGTAAATTTACATATGTAAAGATTACATATGTAAAATAATATAGGAACACACATGAGTTTTTATAAATTCTTTTTTCTGTAAGTGGATCCAGCAGTATCTTCTCTGCTATATTTCATTTCCAGCCCTCCATCACAAGACTGGGAAAACATACTTGTGTTTTTCAGGAAATGACAGGAATACAGTAGACTTCCGGAAGATTCCATCACTTCAGTACTCAGGATGCAGTAAGCACCCAGGGAAGTGGGAGGAGCCAGATGGACTGTTTCTTCCTTCTACCCAGAAATAAGTAAACTGATGTTAGTCACTCTGTCAGCAGTCATCCTCCATGTGTAAGGCTTGTGACCTGGTGCAGACCTTCTTGAAACAAGGAAATATAGTCTGTGACTTTGAGAACTTGGCAGTATAGTTTGGAAGACAAAAACCAGCAATTACCGAACAATGTTCTGGGAAGAGTAGCCTGCTGAGCAGTAAGGCAATGCCTCTGAAACTGGGAGACAGTTTCTCAATGGGGATAGGTCTGAATTTAAATGCTGAATTTAAAATGAATGTAGGCATGATCTAAATGAAGAAGATGCACTAACCAGAAAATGGCAGGAACAACTTATCGTGTCCCACTTCAGAAATTGTCAATCTTCAAAGCAGGATCAAAGAGAGACTTGTAGAAGATAAGACCAGAAATCTTGACAGATTTCAATGTCATAGGATCTAGAACACCAGTCAGGAGAGTTTGTTTTGGTTTTTTTTTTTGGTATTTTTTTTTTTTGTTGTTGTTTTTTAGAGACAGGGCTTCTCTGTGTAGCCCTGGCTGTCCTGGAACTCACTTTGTAGACCAGGCTGGCCTCGAACTCAGAAATCCTCCTGCCTCTGCCTCCCAAGTGCTGGGATTAAAGGTGTGTGCCACCACCGCCCGGCCTCAGTCAGGAGAGTTTGAAGCGCTGTAACTTTTCAGGAAGAGGTAGACCAAATGCAGACCTAAGAACACCGTGACAGTTATTTGAGATGAATTGGAATTCTCCCAACTGGTGGTAGAAAGGTCCGTAGACAGGTTAAGTCAACAACCTAGGCCATGCTCTCTCTAAGACCCTAGGTGAGGTGCATCCCTGCGGGAGGAAAAGCTTTGAGGTTCCATCCAGAGGAATGCTACACAGCTAGATGTCTGTTGAGTGTGTGGATTTTCCTGATGGAATGACTGTCTGTAAGCTCGGGTCTTTGCTAAGGTTGGATATAGTTGAGAGAAACATTTGAGCTAGCATTTGCCAACATTCCTGACAATTTTCCTCTGTGACAACAACAACAACCAAAAACCATTATCACAGAGGCCAGGTCCTCTGTTGGGGAGAAGAGGACAAAGCAAACGTTAGAGGCAGTGATGGGAGACACAACACATGGCTTGTCTTCAATAAGACTTTACCTCCTTTTCCACAACTCATTATCCTCACAGAGACCTTTGGGGATAAGCTGTCCTGGGAGTTCATCACAGAGACCTTTGGGGGATATGTTGTCCCGGAAGAAGACAGCTACTGAAACCCCAAATGAGTTGGTGGATAATCTGGGAATCTTACAAATACTCCACGGAGGGACAAAAACAGCCTCCTATATTTCAGCAGCAATGAACCCAAAGTCAGCTTTGCAGAACCCTGGGAGGCCACCGCTCTCTGGTTCCCACGGTCTAGCTCACCAGTTAGCACACACTGTTGCCTTGACTGAACTCGCGGAGTGGGAACAAGGACCTTTCACCTACTGGTTTCCTCCCAGAGGAGAAGCAGGAACGTGAGGAGGACCGCGGGCTAATTCCTCCAGGCTGAATGACTTCTCTTGGTTGTGTAACGCACCCCCACCCCACCCCACCCCACCCCAGTAACAGGGGAAGTTCAAACCAGAGAGTTTAGGGTACCTTTTATCATTTTAATCTTTATTTTATGTATCTTGTCTATTTACTGCTCTGGGAATGATACCAAACCTGGCAAGTTTAGGGAACAAAAAGGGACCAGAAAAGTGACACTTAGAAGTTGTCCTTGGTATCTAATGCTTGCTTTCAAAATGCACTTTTGACAAGATCTGGGAAGAATTCCCGATTGCCCCACCTCAGGCAAGAAGTGGGAAACTGTAGCAGCTGCTCAGTGTGCCAGCAAGAACATGCCCTGAAATGATGGGTGGTTGGCATTTTCTGTTCTACCGCAGTCACCTTTGATTCTGTCTCCGTTTCCTGATCCATTTCTCTACTTCCTTAGTGTGGCACATTTTCTTCCCCCTTTCCTTCTTTGCTTTATTTGTCTTATCCATTGACCTCTTCTCTCCATCGTTCACCTCTTCCTGTGACTCTTCCTGTACTTCTTATGGCCTCTCTTTCCTCTTTCCCTCTCCCCTTTTTTTCTCAACTAGAGTAGCAAGACATGTGAGCTCTAGATGGGGAACGCTGGGCTGGACTCAAGCTCTATCACTTTTCTTGGTATATGCTGCTGGGTACATCTCAGAACGTTCCTGTATCCAAGTTTTCCCATCTGCAAGTCACTAATATAATCATATTCTAAGATTAAACAAGATACTGTAAAGCCCTTAGCATCTACTTGCCCTGTAGAATTCATGACATCCATGTAGGGTGAGGCCATTAACTTTTAGGCTTCCTATAGAAACTTATCCTCGCTCCAAGCATTATTCATCTTTATCAGTCATAGAACTGCCTTTCATATTGGCTCTCTGTTAGCCCCTTGCATACACAGTCTAAAATATTGGATTCGAAAGTTAAAAGATTATCAAGTCACCTCACCAAATTTTCCCATATTCTAGCAGAAAGGACAAATGCAAGTAATTTCCTTTCTTGTTCTATTTTTATTTCTATGTTCCATCTTAGATGTAAAAGAAGCAAAACAATATGGACTGAGGTAACAGGTCATTTAACTGATCATCTTATGCTTAAGGACCTAAGCAGATACCTGGTCTAAATTCAGCCTCTGAATGGGATGACCTGGGCTCCCCAGCAGCTACACTGCCAGCTTTTGCAGCTGGCCACTCACATCAGTTAGCTGACCTGACTAGGAATTTGCCAGCATGATTCCCTTTTCCCCATGTATTTAGCCTGGGCATAAGTATAACTGGTTTTTCCTTGATGGTCGTTCTTTTTTCTTTGTATCTTTTCTTTCTTCAGCTTCTCCACTTCTCTTCGTTTATCTTTTGGTCATCGACTTAAAATTTAAAATCTCTAAAATTGGCAACAGGCATATTCAGAATACAGTTTGAGGCACACTGGGGAGAATCCCTCATCAAAGTCTAGCTTCTGTTTTTAGATGGTCATTGGTCATCGAGACACACACACACACTAATAGCAACAGCATAGGGCCATGGTTAAAAGACTAGTCTTACTATTGATCTAAGTGGTAGTGCTGTGCTGGACTAGCCAAGAATCCATGCACTATAACTGCCAACACTCTTCCATCTTGTGCCTGCACCTTCGGGAATGTATAGCCTGGAAAACTGCCAGAAAGGGGAAAGAAGTCATAGAGAATATACGTTGACTCCACTCTTCATCCATATGACTGCAAGTGATCCCTCAGGGCTGGTGCATGAGAAAGAGAGCAGAGGATCTCCATCTATGTTTGGAGAGGTGGGGGTGCAGACATTGTGTATAAATATTTATGAGAAATTTGGGTTCCTTCGTGTATTTTCCTAAGTAGAGGATTCAAGGTTTCTGCCAGATTTTAAAAAGCATCAATGCTTGAAAAAAAAAATCTGTAATCACCTATGCCTACTGCCCTGTGAGCACAACCTTTAAACCAGGAAACAAACAAACAGGAAACGGGGGTCTTATGACATGATAAAGCCCCAATTTCAGATATGAGCATTCTGTTACTTCTTTTTCAGAAATTCTCAAAGTGCAAAGATAGCACTGAGCAACTGCAGCAGAATGCTCTCTCCTAGACCCTTCTAGTTACCTTCTGCCTCCTCAGCTTCTCCACAGCCTTTCTCACTCTGGCAGGTAATTGAATGGACACTGCTGCTCAGAAGGGGGACCCTACCCTTAAAATCCTAGTGAATCTGGAATAGAAAAGTTGTGCCAGTCACCCTAAGACTTCGGAAGTCAAGACAGGAGGATTGCCATGAATTTGAGCTCAAACTATAGTCTTCACAGTTAAATTTCAAACCAGTGGACTACAGACTGAGTGAGAGAGACCCCATTTGTTATTGTTGGTGGCGGTTTGGTTTGGTTTCCTTTGGTTTATTTTGACATTTTTGGGTTTTGGTGGTATTGTTTTGTTTTGTTGGGTCTTTTTTAGTTTTAGGGACTTTTTCTTCCCCCCCATCCACCCCCAATTGAAGACCTGCAGAGTGCTAAATCTGCCTAGTCTTCAAACCTAGAGCAGCCCAGGGCTTGTGAGCAGAACAGTGAAAGGGGCCAAAGCCTAAACAATGCAGCTTCTGCTTTCCTCCCTGAGGTTGGCAGGGGAGGGATAAAAGACTCTGTGTGAGTCATTCTCTAAAGGCATTCTATGCCCTGCTGTTTCTCACAGCATGCCTCTCTGGATCATTAATGTGTTTCCAAGCAGATTGTTTTGTAGGAAGCATTTATTTACTGTCATCATTAAGATTGGTGTGTTTCATTGGAAGCATCAGCATCGAGGCCTGTAAAGCACATGGCAGAAATAGACATGCGTATGGAAGGAGCATTCCTTACATGGACCAGCAGCAGGCAGGCTCACGGTACCAAAGAGCGATGGAAATACAATTGAAAACACACTCAAGATGTATTACATAAAATAATTTACTTCTCATTCAGAATGACCCTCCAGACCTATGTGTAGGACAGCAGTCTGTGAGTACAGGTACAATCTCAAAGTCATGATGATATTAGGGCAAGACCAAAGAGCTATACAGACATGATCGTGGACTTGTGTATTACAAAACAGGAGTTAGGAACACTGATGGGGGAGCTCTGGGGACATTACAAGCAAGAGACAAGGGACATTACTGCCAAGAGAGACAAGATGAGTACTGTTAGAAAACTGATTTCTTCAATACGATGAGACTTGGATACACACTATTCCACTGTCTTCATTTTGCAGCCCAGTACACTGGCTTACTAGTCACAATGGTGCTCAGCATGTAATTTAAACTGGAGCAATGACTGCAGAGTTGCAGGAGTATGTGCGTGCTCTCAAAGGCAGAGCTTTTAGACGAATGAGAAGAAAATTACTTCTTGGGCATTCAGTTAATATCCTGTACCTCCATTTATAAAACAATACAATAATAAAAACATTGTACAAAACATCATAAATAACACAAATGAGAAATTTTCAAGTATTTCACGTGCCTTGAAAAGCTCTAAACAGTAGTCCTACCAACTGATAGCCTCTCCTCTCCTGTTTTCTTTTCTCTTTCTTTTTCCTTTCCCCTCTCCCTTCATTGGTCCTTGGTGTTTGGGTTGGGAAGAACAAGCTCTTATCTCAAAGCAGAAAACCAAAAAGGGCTTTGCAGTTCATGAGAACTTACTTCCTCCTGATAAACCATAACCTTTCCCCCTGATGATGCTTTATAAATGTAGGCATGTTGCTTAGAACCATGGTTCCTAAAGTGAACAACCAACCACAGTGAACTGAGGAGGCTCAACTGACAGGCGACATTCTTGGAGGAGGGGGTAGGAATAGAAGAGCACCTTATCAAGAGAGGAAAGAATTAAGATAATCTTTAGGTCCTCTGCCCTCACATAAGCAGTAGTCCTTGGTAGGACTAGGCAGCAAGGCCTGGACCGCATTCCTTCATTCAGCTCAAACATCTAACTCCAGAACAACCCAGCTGCTACTCAGCGTGCCCTGAGCACCCAGGCAAAGGAGGGAAGGTCATCGCCATTGGCATAGGGACTTAAAAGTGCCAGTAGTGATCACTAATGCAAGGCAGTTCAGTGTCAGTCAGCAGATTTTTCAGAGTACTCTCCCCTTAGCTTAGTGCTCAATGTGGAGACCATCAACAACTAAACACAAAGGCCCTGACTCTTCTCCATCAAGACCCAAGAGTTTTATAGAACTCATTTTCCACAAGTTAGTTTTCCTTTCGTAGCCTGCATGGCAGTTAATTTAGTTTGCCCTGTTCAAACATAGTATGAAGGACCAAAAATCAGAACATGCATGCAAGCATGTGTACACACTCCAATTTGAGCACCTAGGATCTTTTCCATCTTTTCTTAAAGAAATGTATGTGCATGTGTGAGTATATACATATATATGCATACATATTCATGCACATTTACACACACTGAATATGTAGATATAATATATACAGAATGTATATGTTATATATATTTAATGTATATACATATACACACACAAATGTCACCTAAACATTGAGAGTCCGTAGGAAGTGCTGCTGGCCAACATTGCATGTGCATGTGATGTCACATGAAGTGTACCAACTAACTAACTTGAGGTCAAACTGTTGAAAGGGGAGGACTGCCAGCAATCTTTGAAAATCCAGACCTACAAAGCCATTATTTGGAAACTTGCTCACCTGACACCCTTAAAGGAAACTTGGGAAAATTTAAAATGTATTGGGTCTTACCCCAATGAAAACCCCAACACTGCAACTAAGGCTAGTTTTACATGGAAGTGACTCACACACGGCAGGCAGCATGGACACTAGACTACAATGTGGATAAAGCATTGCTGCTTAATACAGATCAATATTTGGCCTCAGGTTTTCCAGAGCATAGAGTCTTGGCATATCAGCTCTCTGCATCTGTATGAGAATTAGGCACACTGAGGGACTAGGGAAGTGCAGTCTGCAGAACTCTTGGCTCCTTTTTGCTTTTCTGCCCCACAGCTGGAAGGATTGCTCAGGTCAAGATAGAATCTAGACTTGAGGAAGCGGCGGTACGAATCCTTTTCCATCAGGTTGAAAATCTTCCTCTGAGCTTCATCAAAACAGGTTATCGTGGGCTCTAACATGTTCCGGCTTGTCTCCTCTCTGGTGCAAGAATCCAGGTTCACCTGAAGTGCAAAGACCAAGGTTGCATTAGATCTAGAGCCCTGTTGAAGAGAGGAGGCTACAGGCTTGTAATCAACCAGGAGAAGCTGGGACCCTTCCTTTACATTCCTCCCCAGAGCAAAACCTGGGACATTTGGGTCTGCCCTGGCATATGTGTATAAAAGGTCCACCCTGCCTCTAAGTGAAAAGAGAACTTTCTTTTCCTTTACTCTCTCATTGGGGAGATTTATGATTTTATTTTTAAGGAGAGTCATTGAAATCATATAGAAACAAGTAGCTTTTTTTCCTAATAGACTCACTTGAAATGTCAAGATTATAATAGCCAGACCCATTGCTCCTTTAACTAGTAGATCTAAAGATCCCTGACCCTGAATGCCTCTCTTATGAATCCCCACTAAGATCTAGAAAGTTCTCTGCCATGGAAACATACCTCTTTTGTTGCTTGCACTGAGATGAACTCGTTGTAGATCTTCTTGGCCTTGGGACTTAGTTTAGAAGGTGACTTGATTTTCTTGTACTCCTCACAGCTGATCCAGAAGTCAATGTTCTCCTCACTGTATTCTGACTTCAGGAAAGCTTTGAAAGCTGCCAGTCCACCTGTGATAGAGGACAAAGAGACACAGTTACCCTGCTTGTCTCATGCTGAATAATGTTATCTTTAGTGTGTGTGTGTGTGTGTGTGTGTGTGTGTGTGTGTGTGTGTGTGAGATGAAAGAGAGAAAAAAGAGAAAGTATGGTTACTTACACTCATGGTGAATCAGATTTTCCAGTGATTCAGCCCATTTCTTGACTTCTTCTTGGCTCACCCTGGAGATATTACAGAAGAAAGAATGATTTAAATACATAGCATAGAATTAAAAAAAAAACTAAGGCAATAAGTGATATATTGTTTATTAGGATACTTTTTCATGAAATATGTAGAGATACAAATTCTAATTATGATTGACATAAACTGGACTCTGTTTTCTATCTGCCTGTCTATCTCTCTCCACCTTCATGTATGTGTGTGTGTGTGTGTGTGTGTGTGTGTGTGTGTGAGTGTGTGAGTGATATAATATCTTTTTATAAATCTCAGGCTAATCTTGAACTCATGGACCTCCTAACCTTCCAAGTGATGAGATTACAATTGTGTACCTTCACCTTGAAATGAAGGCCATCTTGACCCAAATCTGGCTCAGCTAAGGACCTGTCTTCCTACTCACTCTTTACATACAACGTACAACTTCTCTATCATCAGACAGTTAACACTCAAGGGCTCTTCTCTAAAGCCATTTCTCTTACCTCTGGCAAGTTACTACTTTGTCCTTCTTGCTGTGTGAAGAACTGTGTTCACAGGAATCTGACTTCTGCAGCAGGAACCCCAGCCGATGTTTCATATCCTTTGCACTGCAAGGAAGAAGACAAAAATTAACATGAAAAACACATTTCCTTGAAAGAGAGACATGAGGGCTCTTAAGAGCCCATGACTACTGTGTGGATCAAAGACAGCCTCTTTAGAGGAGTTGCAGTGGCTTGAACTCCCAGAAGCAATTCCTTTGTTTCTGCATATGACCTTTCATACCTTTGGTGAAATCAGGTGAAGAAGTAACTGCTATTTTGAAATGTACGCAGTAACTGCAAAACATGATTCATACTCCCTATAGGACACTTTCTGGAAGCCCGGTGCTATTTCCCAAGGTGAGCAATGGAAGCACTTCAGTAGAGTAGAAGTGAGTTCAGTCAGCCCTGAAAGTGGTAGCCAAGCAGTTCCCAAGGGTGTGTGCATGTGTGTGTGTGTGTGTGTGTGTGTGTGTGTGTGTGTGTGTGTGTGCAGCTTAAGTGTGTAGCGCTGCAGAGAGGAGCAGGAAGAGTGAATGGTACACACGCTCAGGCTGAAGGCTCAGCCCTACCAAGCTTGTTTCTAGGCAACCTCCAACTAAAGCTACAACCAACCAACAAGCAAACAACCCCAAATGTACATTATAGGGAGATGCACATTCAAAAGGGCATCTGAGACTTTGGGATAGGAGCAGCAAGACAGAGTCAAGGCTGAGGCAAGTAATTATTTAATTAGAGCAGTTTCCAGTTTACAAACACCACTTAGCAGGCAGCCAGGGTACTGCAGGGTTTCTGACTACTTCAACTTCCAGCTCAACTCTGTCGTTCTTTTTTAATAGATTTTTTTATATTACTATTATCTCTTTTATTATACAAGCCAAGAAATGGCTTAAGAAGAATGGTGTTTCCAGAGCAACAGAGGATGAGATGTTCTGGCCTGGAAGGGTTGGCAAAGAACGGCAGTGTTCAGCAGCACCTTACGATGGATTTCAACTTATCAGTGGATTTTCTCAGAATGTCCGAACCCCAGCACTATTCTTGGGCTGCCCTTTAAGGTAGTATTTTTCCATCTCTCACAAGGCCATCTTCCTTTCTCTTTTTCCCCAGCTGGTGACTGGTGACAAAATCCTCCCCAGTGACAGCAAGATAAAAACCACCAGAGTTGGGACAGTCCTAAGGTGACGCTATGGATGCATTGTGATCCAGCCCAAAGAGCTATGACTTCCTGCCTCAGTGTGCTACCTCTGAGTCCCCGGCAGCTACTGACTAAATGAAGGGGTATTTCCAAAGAGCTCGAAGCATGCTTGGCAAATAGCTTATAACACAACAGAAGCCAAAAAACTAAAAACCAAAGTTACTTCAGAAGTCACTGGAGACAGGTAACCTGGACATGGTCCTTCCTCTGCTGTGACAAACTGCGTGACCTTGAGCAGATAAGACCCTCTGGAGACCCTGGCACTGCTTAACCCTTTGAGGGCAGACTCAGGAACACACAAACACTGTGCTTTTGGGGATTGTTTCCAAATTGAGAATTAACGTGATTTATAGCTCCAAGGATGGTTAGGGAGGTTTGGTGGACCCACAGACGACTGCTGACCTTTAATTTCAAGAGGAAATCATGTAATACACACTGACCTTGTGTTTTATTTTAACCCAACTACTATATAAGTACTCTATGAAATCCTTCATCTGTACCCTTATGAAATGAACCCAAAGACATACAAGTGTCTCTGAAACTTTAAACTGGTATGTTACAAACTGTACATATTTCTCAGGCACAACTCAATTCAACATCTGGAGGCGAGGTAGAGGGATCAAAGAGATGTAGTTTGGAAAAGAATCTTTTGTTCTCATATTTGTTCCCAACTAAGGTAGAGCAGAGGACCCTGAAGAATGCCACAGAAAGCATTCTGACAATGTTTCCAAACTTCCTCTAAGGCTTATTCCCTCACACAAGAACTAGTTAGCCATGATTCTGGGTCCTCGGCAATGCTCCAACAGGGACATAATTATGTAAAGAATTCAGATGCATCCCCCAAACTTCCTATCACTTCGTAATCCAAACTGCTTAACTAAAGGACCTGGTTTAAAAGCCAGAACCAGTCTTAAAACTAAAGTTATGTGAAATACAACACACAGGAAACAACATTTGAGGAGCCTGCTCCCTAGGTCAATGTGTCTAGCTAGTCCTAGGGAGACGCTACTAGGGCTTCCTGGAGCATATAGCCAGAGAACTTCCTAAGCAAAGCATGCAACTCACTGAAAAAGTCTATGCAAAACTTTAGCCTGGTCAGTAAAGGAAACCAATCTTACCTCCTCAGGCAGGAAGCCGGCAGACCTGCAAGCCCTTTGCACATCTTGTTGAACTGCGGGATTCGGAGCGAGGAGAGAAAGGAGGCGGGAGCAGCGGTGGTTTCTATTTTGAGCACAGTTGCTTCTGCTCTGCAAAGAAGCTGTCAGAATCCTCTGAGCCTCTAGCTCTCAAGCCTGGTGGGGTCTCTTTTATAGCCCAGCCACGCGCTCGGCAGCCAATCAGATGGCAGGTCTGCAAGCTCAGCTCCGCTGGACGCTCTGCCTCTCCGGCACCCAGAAAGGGTGGGGAAGAAACACTGACGCATCAGGGATGCAAATGGACCCAGCGGAGAAGCGTTCGCAAAGTAGGCATATAGAAAATGAGGTTTTGCTTAAGGTTTCTACCAACGTGTCAAGTTCTGCATTTGTAGGAAAGGAAATACAGAATCACGGTGCTGAAAAATATGGGACTTATTCATTGGCTTGTAAGATCGATGTCTAAGGAACTTGCCTCCCAGAAAGAAAGAAACCAGCAGAGGATCTTCATCTTATTTTGCATCTGGCTCTCAATATACATGTCTCTTTGGGTTAGAAATGTATTCTGGGTGGTGTGAGGCAGAGTTGGTACTAAGATCGTGGTCTCAGGGCAGTGATTTGATGAAATAGCTTGCCTGATTGGTAGACACAGAGGGATGTGGACTGCAGACAGCTATATGTCCGGCAGCATAGCAAAATCAGCCCACGGAAGTTAAGTCCAGTATGTCTGTAATCAATTTGACTTTGAGACATTCCTAAATATGTTACCGAGCACAAAATTCAGCGCAGCTTGGCACTCTCTCCAGAAGAAGCTTGACTCCTACAAAAGCCTAAACCAGCAGCTTAAGACCAAAGCAGGGGGTGGATGAACGCATAAGACACCAATTCCAATTGCAGCTGAGTTTATATCATATGTAATGCTAAGTCTTTATTATTCAAAAAAGAAAGGAGAGAGAGAGAGAGAGAGAGAGAGAGAGAGAGAGAGGAACAGAAGAGAGAGGGAGGACAGAGGAGAGAGGACAAAAGAGAGGAGAGGAGAGGAGGAGAAGGGGAGAGGGAGAGAGGGGAGAGAAGGCAGAGGGGAGAGAGGGGAGAAGGGGAGAAAGGGTAGAGGGGAGAGAGGGGAGAGGGGAGGGATAGGAGATCCAGTGGCAGATGTGTAGTTTGCCTTGCATATTAACAGACTGTGGAAACGGTGGGAGAGCAGTCATCCCTGCTGTTGCTTCTGAGCTTACAAGAGTCTTTCACACTCACTATCAGGGACTGAATTCTTCAGGCTCATGAAAGTACCTCACATCTTGTAATCATGGTTGAAATACCCAGATATGCACTACAAAGGGACTGTGTTCACACTGGGGAGTTGTGACTGGAAGGGAGAGGTTTTACTTCAGTGTCTGACCACAAAAGCTTTCATCTTAGAGTCACACAGATGCCTGGTCTTAATCCAGGGATCTGGAATTTATACACAAAGACAGCACTGCTTTTCAGTCTTTTGGGCTGAAAGCAAGTAAAAACAAGGCATCAGGTGATTTGCACAAAGAAAGAGAGGTACCAATACCTTTCTTCAGAGATGAATTTCTCTCAGAAGTACCAAGAATATAGAAGGGGAAATAGAGACATGTAATGTTCTTCTATGTTCTGGACCAGGAAAACTGTTGCCCCAAACATTTACCCCCTTTATCATACACATCTTCCTTGGCTAGCTGAGTATGGAGAGAGCAGACAAATGTAAAAGAGGTATGCCAGCATAGGGAAAGTCCCCAGCTCTCTCCTGTAAAGACTAAAAAGATAGCCTATTAAATCAGCCACTGAAAACCTCTCCTTGCTCTCTAACATGAAACCTAGGAAAGATGGCAACTGACCTTGGTGGTGGAGTGGGAGGGATCGCAGTGCAGGATGAAGTGAGAGAGACCTTGGACTAGAGTTGCAGGCAGAATTTGCATTAAAGGAGATCAACTGAAAGGGAGAGACTGTTACTCCACAGTGAACAAGAGGGCTCTTTGCTTACCTGAGTGCCTAAGACATGGATCACTCAGACAATCTGATTTTAGGAACATCAGTGGATGGCTCAAAGACATGTACTGATGCTTGAAAAAAAAAATCCAGAGTAAGAAGATTTTATTCTGGATCTAGAAGGAAAGAGGTGTGGCGTCAGTTATAAATGAGTTAAATGGACTTTAAACACCACTCAGTCTATACCCTCATTACATTCAAAGATAAATAGAATTACAGAGATGAAGAGCAAGTCTCCCAAGGACAAGGAGTTTTCTGTTAACCCGACAGGATGCAGACCCAGGTTTCTTGACACTGGGTTGTGTAGACTGTCCGCAGAGCTGTCCTGTCATTCAATGCTCTTATCAAAGGAGATATGCTGTGTACATAGAGATATTTCTGAACGGTAAAGTGCTTGGCAAATATTTTTTATGGTCAGAATATACAGAGCAGATAATAAAGCTCAGTATTAATTAATTTCATACATTTCAGTCAAGGATCTCTCTCTGTCTCATTCTGTGTCTCTGTGTCTCTGTCTCTCTCTGCCTCTGCCTGCCTCTCTCTCTCTCTCTCTCTCTCTCTCTCTCTCTCTCTCTCTCTCTCTCTCTCTCTCTCTTTCTCTCTCTCTCTCTCTCTCTCTGCCTGGATTTCTCTTGTTCCGTGCAAGCAGGAGCTACAACAGACTGCCTGACTGCTTCCCCAAGAAAGTCAATTCTTTAATTCTTTATCTGTCCAAGCATATCACTCACTTCTTTGACTTGCTTTCCTAATAGCTCTAATACTTCCCCAGAGTATTTGAAATGCTTCTCATAAATTAGCTTAGGGTTTTTTTTTTTAAACTATGCAACTTGCTGCTTGTGTTGAAGAGGCGAGACTGGTAGGTACATCATGATGCCCTGACAATGGCCTGCCTCCCCTCTCTGATAGACACAAATTATCAGCTCCTATTATCTGATGGTTTATCATTCCTGCATGATTCTTAGGTGAGTGGGATTTGCTCTCCAAAGCTCTCTTCTGCACACGTTCACTTCAGACACACCTGGGCATCTCCTCTCACATGGTGAATCAACAACACAGATTTGACTTCAGGATAGGAAGAGCAACAGTGAAATGGGAGGTAGTTTGCTAGGGAACAGAGAACAGGGAAGCAATGGCTTGGAACTGAGGTACAGGTAAAAGCTGCTTGCTGCCAGGATTTCAGAGCTGTGGCCAGGAAGCTGGACTTAATCACCAAGAAGACACTGGCGTTGGAGCTGGTCCTCCTGGCTACGTGGGAGGAAGGGTTGAGGTGTGTGTAGGCAGGAAGATTAGTTAGCAGTTTGAATGTCAAGCCATTAGTTTCTACAGTGAGAAATGGAGGCTTATTTCTGAAATTAGTATTTATTAGACACTGGAGCAAGGATTCTGTTAGGCTCTGGTGATCTAAATAGGAATCAGAAATGGTCCGAGTCTCTCAGCAGCTCACCCAATAATGAGGAAGAAGCATGAATCACTGGAAAATTTCAGGTTAAGTGCAGTTATTACAAACTTGTTTAGTATATACAGGATTATAGGGAAGCTCTGGAAGATACAGAATATGCTCAAGCTTTGGGATTTGGAATGGTTTTTACAAAGACATGGGTAAGGGATAGATAGAGGCACAGTCGTTACACAAAGGAGCCAAGGGCATCGTAATACAGTGTACAATAGCAATGACTATTGTTTTTGTCATTGATTGTACAAGTATTTTAAGCATTTTGGAACTGTTGTTTCTCTCCTTCCCCACAATCCTTCCTGAAAGAATGTCCTCGGGCGTCCTCCTGGATGATTTGAGTAACTTTCCTAAGATTCATCATATCTGAGCGTTGGCAATGGCATGCAGCTCAGGCAATCTGATTCTAAGGTCCCGGCTTTAGTCTCTGTGATATCATAGCCATGTAAGATGAGGGAAAGTGGACTACTTGGAGATCAGAGAAAGTGATTGGATGTCATAGGGTCAGAACCTGGGCCAAGGTAGCCCTAACAAGCTAGGCCCGCCCACTTCTTAGGGCTCACTCAGATGAGAAAAGTGAAAGGCTGACAAAGATCCATTCGCTGTGACCACATTGGGAAGAAGATCAAGTAATGAAATGCAGTGATCCCTTCAAGTCCAGGCTGAATCCTGTCTTGAGGTTTAAAGAAAAGACAACCTCAGTCGTCTGCCCTGCCAAGCCTTTATCTTCACTCTAGCCTTTCCTTCAAGACCGTGTGACAAAGTGTCAGAACTATGTGAAATCTCTTCCTGGGAGACAAATTCCACCTCTGGCTGACACCGGGAATCTATCATTAGGCTCCCAGGGGGAATTCCAAATTCTCGGGGCCCATTGTCTCAATAATCTGATCGCCAAAGGGATGGGCACAGGTATCTCTTTAAATGTCATCATTTTTTTTCTCCCAGGAAGGGCAGTATTATTATTATCATGATTGCTTCTTTGGGAGGGAAGCATGGGAAAATGAGGCTATTTGGTACCTCTTTTTAGATAGTCTTAAAGGCCATTGAGGATGGATTAGATGGATTAGAGGACCAAAGGGAAGCCAAGAAAGGTCTCCTTTTACCATCTGGGAATCAAAGGGTTTGGTTGATTGTTTATTTGGTCACTCTGAGGACCACAATTTATTTGATAAGGGTCTGGGCTGGCCAAAGTACGTAAGGTGATCACATTAGTTCAGTTCAAGAGAGAATTTCAGAATACTGGAGCCATAGTCAGATTGCGTGGGAGAGAAGCAACATTGAAAGACGTTGCTCTGATAGTGACGGTGGCGGCAGTCTCCAGCCAGGCTGCGGCGATCAAACAAAGCCAAGCACAGAAGAGAGCTCCTTAAGCCATGGGCTGATGTTCATTTGGGAAGAACTGTGGCCAAGGCCTCCAGAGGGCTGCTTCCTACTGTGTAGCATGAAGACACACAGCAGGTGTGAGCTGTGGCACACTGGTAATATTTGAAATCCCCCAGATTCCTCTCCTGGTGAACAAGAGACTCTGTCTTAAGTATTTGTGTGATCTAACATAAACAAGGACATAAGCCACCGGGGCAGGTCTTTTTGAATTTTCTTGTTTCCATAAGATGCTAAAAGGGAGATTGTTGCCTCTCCAGGATGTGAGCCACAACTCAGCCTTAGGCTATGTTTGCTCTATCTCAGATTACAATTTCCTCTAAGCTGTGAGAAAACCTCTTCTCTCTTTATTGTCTCCTACAGTGGCCCTGACATCAGTGAGAGTTCATGATTGTTAGTTTTTAAGGATAGAAAGCAAACAGACCAGGCCAGAGTGTGCTGCATGCCAGGAAGACACATAGGGACTTTCCCATTATTCATGGCTTTTGGGAAACACGTTTGACTCTGCAACCACATGCAATAAACCAAGGACTCTGACCCTGACACTTGACAAGAACAGGTGATGCATCACTCTGGAAGAAATGTCACACACTTAACTAGCTGGGGGGTGGGGGCACAGAGCCTTCTTTTCCAAGAAGTGGAGGATGAACCAAAACAATCTTATTCCAAAGATTTTTATCTTTCTTGGGAAGGGTTTAGCCCAAGATAGAACAGCAATTTCATAAGAGTTCATTTGCATTGTGCAGGTGGGAAGAGACAGTATGTCATGTGCCTGAACCTCACCAGGAGGCAGACTTAGATTCTAATTCTAGCTCCTCCCTGGATAGGTTTGGGAGATGGTGGCAATGCAGGGTAACCTCTATGATCTCCACTTCCCTGTGCCTGTATTTCTGCTTGTCCATGTATAAACATTTTAATATCTTAGTATGATATTTTCATAATTTGACCCCAGTCCTACCTGTTATCTGTCTTTTCACTCTGTGTGAACTGAGTCTAGTGTATGCACTGGGTTTGGTAAAATGTGGGACAAGATCCCCACACCCTCTTCTACAGTCCCAGTGACTGTCCTTGTTTTAACTCTTTTTTTAAAATTAGATATATTCTTTATTTACATTTCAAATGATTTCCCCTTTCCTGGTTCTCCCCTCCCCGAAAGTCCCATAAGCCCTCTTCCCTCTCCCTGTTCCCCAATCAACCCCCTTCTGCTTCCCTGTCCTGGTGTCCCCTACACTGCTGCATCAAGCCTTTCCAGGACCACTCAGAGTTTATATTTAAAGTGTTGCTGGGGCTGGAGATAGGAAATAAAGGCTGTACAAAAAAAAAAAAAGGTTGTAAAAAAAAATGCTTAGCCGGGCGGTGGTGGCGCACGCCTTTAATCCCAGCACTTGGGAGGCAGAGGCAGGAGGATTTCTGAGTTCGAGGCCAGCCTGGTCTACAAAGTGAGTTCCAGGACAGCCAGGGCTACACAGAGAAACCCTGTCTCGAAAAACCAAAAAAAAAAAATTGACTTAAGTAAACTATTTAGCACTAATGGTAAAAATAAAAATGAAAAAAAAAGGCTGTACCTAGGAAAGTAGAGTACTTATCTAGGATGCAGGAAGCCCTGGGTTTGGTGACACTTGGGAGGTGGGGAAAAGAGGATTAGAAGTTCAAGTCTGTCATCGAAAGTATTGGCTCTCATCTCAAAGTAATAAAGGTTTACTCAGGAGCAATGGATCAGTGACCATAGCCCTTGGAACATAGATTTAGGTCACACCAAATAAAATGTTACAGTGTGGAAACAGTTTGTTTCATGGAGTTTTTGCCACAACAGAACAAAGAAAGTTAAATCAAGGTATTTTAAAAATAGAGTAGAAACAGCTTCTTTCCAGGAATTCTCGCTCCCAAAGTTCTACTTGATTACATAGGGAGTTCAAGGGCAGACTGGAATACATGATAAAAGTGTGATTTGAATCCAAACACCAGGAAAAACGCTGGCTGAGGAACAGCCCAGGGATGCTTGGACAATAGACTGGAGAAACACCTAAGGGCAACCCACTAGTCCGGATCCAGGGAAACCCATGGTGGGTTATGAAGGGATCTGTATCAGCCCAGGACCCACAAACTAAGTTCTCTGCAAAATAGAGGGACAAAGGGAATGGGATAAGAGGTAAAGACAGAAAATAAGGGATGATGGATAATGGGAAGGGAATAAGAGAGAAGGGAAGAGGATATTTGTCTCAGAGTGGGACAAAGGACTGCCTCTGGATAGAGAGGAGACAGATGTGGTGTATAGGAAAGTGGTGGTTTATAAAGGTAAAAGGGAAAACCTCTTGTTAGTGTGAGGTGCTTAATTTTAACTGGGCACGTTAATTAGGTGAGCCAAAGGGGGTTTTTGATTGCTGGACTTCAACATTTTGATAGCTGGACCTTGGTGGTCAGCCTCAGGAGGAGGAAGAGGCCAAATAAGGGAATAGACCTTGGTAGCTGGCTTTAGGGATATAATCTAACATTTTCTAAGCAAGGCAGAGTGAATGGGGGAGAAGGGCAAGGCCTGCCAGAGCCATGCTTGCCAGCTGGGCTAGCCAGAGTCCTTTCAGGTTACAAGGACAGATAGTGAAAAGAGGAGAAGGAAACAGAAAAGACGCTCGAGCTAAGTGCACATCCTTGACTTCTCATATCCTTCCGAAGCAGGGCTGGACT
Source organism: Tokudaia tokunoshimensis (assembly GCA_036184795.1). NCBI lineage: Eukaryota > Metazoa > Chordata > Mammalia > Rodentia > Muridae > Tokudaia > Tokudaia tokunoshimensis. The sequence continues at coordinate 25,112,257 of BTHU01000013.1, read as the reverse complement.
TAAAGATGATACTGTGGATTCTCTTATAGCTCTACCCTCAGCATTCTACTTAAAAGTCAGCTTTTAATTCAAGCTATTGTGATCTTTATGAACTTATGAAAGATACTGTTTTAGCTTATCGATTCCAGTCCTGCCATCTCCATACAATACTGGGGTTTTTCAAGCACTTTTTATTTATTTATTTATCTATTTATTTATTTATTTATTTATTTATTTATTTATTTTTGTACAATGCTGATTTTCAATAATTTCTCAGCACGAACTGGCTTAGAACATTTTTAGTATCAATACTGCAACTTGAGGCAGTGTGCCGTCCTCTCCTTGATTTGGGGTTTGTCACTCTTTCAAAGATGCCCACCTCTGGAATCTCTGTTTCAAAGAAGCAGTGTAATTTTTTTTTAAGGTTATAGCTCCCAAGTTTTGTGATGCACAAGTAGATGGCACACTAAAATGCCCAACTTTGTTTAAAAGAAAAAACCCAGGGTAACTTCAGAGGCTGGCCTTAAAGATCTATGGAATAGCTGTACAAGAAGGAAGCCACAGTGAGAAGTAAAAAGAAGCACTTGGAGAAAAGTAAAGGAGGCATGGGGAGTGCAGCACAGTGACATTGCATGCGCTGAGCGTGCACTGGGTGATGGATCCAATTCAAGCTTCCCCCCCTCCCCCCGTAACCATGTGCAGCATCATGGCTGTCCTCCTTGGATGCCTCCTTACTTTCCGTGGTTTCAGTCACCTCATGGCCCGCAGTGGCCTGGAAATAATACATGGAAAATGGCAGAAATAACTCAGACCTTTTAAGATGTACACTGTTCTGAGTAGCATGATGCAGTCTCTTGCTCCAATTTTGACTGGGGCGTAATCCCTTCCTGTGTTCAGCAGACATAGTATATATTCATTACCCAACCATTGGCCAGTAACCATCTCAGTTTTCAAGATAGACTGGCATAAAATCTCTGTGCTTGTATTCTAGTAACCTTTATTTTACTTATTAGTGGTTCCTAAGTTCAATGGTGGTGTTGAAAAGGACATAAAACATGGAAGAAGCGATCAATTCTGGTGCTATGTGGCAGCTGCAGGACATATAGGCATATGTACCATATAAGCTGGTTTTGGTGTTATCCATCATTTCTGGTATCTGCTGGGCATCTTGAAACACATTCCCTTGGGATTAGGGGCTGACTGCCCTACTCTTATAATCAGATCTATTTCCCTAATTTTATAAGCAGAGAAACCACATCTGGCTTTTCAACAACTTTGTGATGCTGTCTCCCTATCTTCTCCCTTATTTCTGGGTTTTGGATTTTCTTTGTTCATATTTGTATTTTTCACATTTTGTTTAATCCTGACTCTGGACACACTCTTCATTCTACCCTGCCAAATGCACTAAGTTCTGACATTTCAAATCCTCCCTTCATGTTGCTCTGTTGCTCTTAGCAACTCATGTTTTAAATACAGCAAGGTGTAACTTTGAAACTACCTTTCTGGTAGGCATCAAGATGTGTTTGTTTACTCCCCTCGGCTGAAACAAAAAATAGCTGAGATAAAGAACTCAAGGGAAAAAAATCTGCTTAGAGGCATAATTTTAGAATGTTCAACCATGACTATTTGGTTCCGTTGTTCCCAGTCCTAAGGTAAGATAGAATCATCATTGTGAGGTGCAGGCTGCTCACCACAGGGTCACCAGAAGCAAGAGAACAAAGAGGAAGGGTTTGGGGACACCAAATACTATGCTGACCGACTTTCTTCAAGTAGATTTCCAATTAGGAATGAACTCACCACTGACGAAGTTCAAACCTCAGTGATTTAATCTCAGTTCATTAATGTAGCAGCTGGTAGCTAAACCTTCTTACAGGAATCTTTGGGGTGGGGGATATGTATCATATTAAAAGCATTAACAGTTGTTTAACCAGTTTAAAACAAAGGCCTGCAACCAATAACCTATTGTAGCAGTTATACAGCTAAGAAAAACACAGCTCAATACTATAGCTGGACTGCTTGCCTCCAGAGGTCAGGATGATAACCCTCCTGATGTCAAAACTCATCCTTGTTTCCTATGTATACAGCTCTAATGATAGCTATCATATACCTACCGAATCCATTCTTCCCTTCAGACAAGCAAGATGGTGGAATCTATCTCACCCCAAGTTAGTACATTTACTTTCCTATTTTGCAGTGAACTTAACAAGGTGAGTTTTCTTTCTTTCTTTCTTTTTTCTTTTCTTTTCTTTTTTTTCTTTCTTTCTTTCTTTTTTTTTTTTTTTGCTATGTAGTTTTCAATGACACTAAAATAACAACAAAATTAAAGTGAAAATAAGATCAGAAGGCGGGAACAATTGTATGAGATACTTCCTGCCAGTAGATAAATCCCCCTAAGTAAAAAGCATCAGATAAAGAAACAAAGAGACAAGAGCCTAAGAAAAAGAACCCACCTGAGGAGGGCTTACAGAATTCTTCCCTTTGTTTCTGGAATTCCCCTCCATCATAGCACCTACAGTGATACTCCTTTTCAAAACTGCCTAAGTTCCTTCCTGCAAAATAAAAGTCTAGTTCCTTAGCCAAAGCTTCTTCAAATATGGTACCCAGAGGCCATTTCTATATAAATCCCCAACCCCTTCTCAAGTGCTCTGCAGTAATTTTTTTAATGATTTCTTACACTTGAATCATTTTTAACTAGAAGAAACACTCATCCTCTATTCTATCTTCCCCAGTTTGAGGCTAGCTGAAGCTCCATGTGGAGATAGCTTTCTCTCTTTTCGTTCAGCTCAAGATGCTTTCTCTATTTTTGTTCAGCTCAAGATGATGTCTAACTTAATTCACTTATGCAAAGCTATAGGAACAGCTGCCCCTTGTTTCAGAGAAAATAATAGCAGTGGGAATAATATAATAGCATGAGGCTAACCTAAAAATATGATAGGGTTATCCTACAATTTACCTCTCATGTGCTCTGATTGTTTTTGTCAACGTGTTGACGGGCATATGGTGAGTCACAAAATGGTCTCAGTCATTTCCTCTTAAAATAACCTATCCATTTCTAAAACACTTCACAGGTTGTGAAGCACTTTTCCCCACATTATCTCATTTGCCTTTCACATCAAACTCACCATGTCCAAATTGCAATAATTTCCCTCTCTCAAAAATACTCCACCCTTGGACTCTCTATTACCGTAACCACCCGCAACCCCCAGCACTGATAATGTTCCTCACTCTGTTCCTCCTCTCCATCCCCTAGCATTCACTGGTTTAAACCTCCCTAACCTGTCCTGCCGAACAGATATCAGTCATTATCCAGAATATCACTTTTCAGTAGATAGTGCCATGAAACATCAAGAGAAAAAAAAAGGGAAGGAAAGAGATACTTGTGATCAGCCCCAGAACATCTCCAAAAGGGCTTAGGGTCTTATTGGAACATAACTACATGCACTGGATCACCTTCTTGTTTACTGTGCCCACATCTTCTTTCACATTATAGGTCCATAGTTGTGTAATCTAGATCATAAGACACCAAAGGTGAAAATACTTAATCTTTGATCATTGAGAAGATATTGATAGCACCTTCAATGGCCTTCCATGTTAGTGAAGGGCCCAACTTAATACTACAAACTCCATTTTGCTTTCAGACTCCATTTTATGACTAACTTGCACTCTGAATGAACTCAGCTACTGGAAAAAAAAACCCAACTTGTTTCAGGAGCCATGTCACACTAGTAATAATCACAATTCCCCTGGGCAAATAGCCACCCCACCCCTAGCAACAACAAATCAGTTTTTAAGGGGAAAGTACCTAATATCTTAAAGTAGATTGATTAAGCTAGCAACCATTGTTCATACCAAGCTGAAATCATTACCATCCAATACAAGTACTCAAATGTCAACCAATCATGTAACTGCCAAGTTGGAAAGTCCTTTACCCTGTTACAGCAACCATGATAAATAGGCTAGGCTTGTACCAGCTCAGACCTTCCACACTATCCACTGTGCTAGAGAGTTTGGAGGGTCCCAACTCAAACTTGAATAAGGACTCTTTGCTTTTGCATATAAGTTGGCTTCTTGGTAGTCTCTAGTGATCTGTGGGGAACTCACAATCTGGGCATGACAGATCTTCTCTTTCAAAACCATTTAACAAATCATGGCCATACTAGTGCTGTATTTCTTCAAAATAAAGATCTAATTTCCTATTCAAATCTAACCAAGACATGACATCCAAGTACCATTGATATTCAATTTGCAGTCACTCCACATTCAATATTTGATTTGATCTCTCAATATCCCATGATTCCCCACACCTAAGTAATTTTTATCTAGGAAATAAAATGTCAGGAATTGTCTCCTTCATTCTAGCTCTCCAAGTTCAAGGCCACCTAATCTTCAAAGCCAAATATTCCTGCAAAGAGAGTTTCTTGAGCACTCAGTTGAAAGGAGACTACTTCTTTAATTTCAATGATATATACAACTCACCTCAGACTAAGGGACACTGAGCAACTTCTCATACAAATTGGGATTCTACTATTTTCCCTTGTTTTACTATCTTATGAACTTATTTGTGAAAAGAGGCTAATTTCATTGCATTCTCAGGTATAGATGAGACCTATAGGTGTCTAGAATGCATGCTGCATTTAAACAGCTTCAAGCTAAAGGGAAATACATGATTGAATTTGTGAAGGATGAATTATTATATAACTACATTTTAAAGATGGGAAGATTCAGAAATAAAATTGGTTTTAGTAAGGATAGTCTCAATTGTGGTGAAGCACACATATAACCCCCTCCCCACATCCCTCAGTCTTATTTCTTCTTAATATTGCATATTTTCTTTCTATCAAGCATGGCTGTGCTCACTACTAGTCTTGACTGTTTGTTGACTATAGTGCCATAACTGGAATATTGCTGGTATTCATGACAGAAAAGGAGAAAACAACAAATTATACTCTGGGGACTTTCACAGAGAAGGGACACACATTAGTTCTGTTTTTATTTCATTGACCAATTTGATGTCAAAGAGCTGGAAGTAATTATTATATTTCTCCTGAGTGGTGTGCCAAAAATTTTTTTTATAGCAAGGTAAATGATGAAGAGTTTAATAAATGTATCAAAAATCACACGAGCAAGTGACAAAACAGGAACTTGAAAGGCAATCCAGTTCTCTCTTCATTTCATTGAAAAGAAGACACTAACAGAAGAGTTGCCCAAAAGCAACTGTGTTCTAATAATGAACTGGGCTGACCTGCTGAGAACTTCAGAAGGGAAAGAAAACAAAAGAAGATAAGAGCTTGCTTAATGTCATTTCTCTCAATCAGAGGAGCATCAGCCACTGTGGCCATAGAAGGAAATACAGGAAGTGGCAGCCTCTGTTACTGTCGATTGCCTTTAAAGGATGCTAGACACAGTGAGAGAGCTGTAAATGGCATAAAGCTCTGACCGCATTACCTGGACTCCAAGTTCCATTACCAGCAATCACAAAACAAAGGCCTTGGGAAGTGTGACAGAATAGGGATTAATGGGGCATAGAGGAAGCTGAGAAACACTTTACTCACATTCTTCTTTTAAATTTCATTAATTTTTTTTCATTAATTTTCCTATTATTGGAAAATAATTTAGTTTATGTGACTAGAGCTATTTTGCATTTTTTTGTTTTGTTTTGTTTTTGGATCCAGGTAGTATGTGAGGTCCATGGAATAAAACAAGTACAGCCCCCTCGATAACTACATTGCAGTATTAAATACAGACATTAAGTAACACATCTCTTTGAGGGTATTAAAAACGAAAAAGGGAGAAAAGCTGAAGCAAGCATGACTTGGGCTGTAGAAGGAATCTTTGGATCCCCTTTGACTGTATATATGAGGTTCTCTTCCAGTGTCTGGTTGCCTAGCTTCTAATGTCTGGTCCCTGACTCTTCCTTGTCCTTAATCTCTGGGGAGTTGCCTGCAAGCATGGAGGTGGGAACTGGCTAAGAGATCAAGTGCTTGACCACTGGTGGTGGTCAGGAAAGCCTATGCTCAGCTTCCTTTCCTTCTCCTAACACAAAGGGGCATAATTTATCCTACAGAGCTCCTTCCAGGTGGTGGTGGCTTGATTGAGAAATGCCCCCCATAGGTTCTGGTATTTGGCTCCCAGTTTGTAGCACTGTTTGGGGGAATGTTAGGTGGTGTAGCCTAGCTGGAGAAAATGTCACTGGAAGTAGACTTTGAAGTTAAAAGTCTCATGCCACTTCTAGTTTACTCTCCCTCTTTGGGGAGGGTGTGAGCTCTCAGCTTCCTGCTCTGGCCATCGTGCCTGCCTGCTGCCATACATCCCCAGATGATGGACTGTTATCCCCCTAGGACTATGAGCCCAAATAAATGCTCCCTTGTGTATAAGTTGCTTTGGTCATGGCATTTTATCACAACCCCAGAAAAGGAAAGAAAACACTTGGTCAGACCAAGGTTGAGTTTGGGCCTGTGGGTGATTCTATCTTTGCTAGATGTCCTGGCCATTGAGAATGATATCACAGGTGTCTGACTATAATGGACACAATTGATCGATTGCCCTAGCTGCTGCCCTGAACTCCACTGTGGATCTTTGCTAAAGTTATGCCTTGTCCAGACTATTCCTACCCTCATCTGAAAATGGCAGGGATTCTGCAGCAGACTGTTGTAGGGAGCCCTGGGGAATCCACTCTCAATGTTTACTTGAGAACTGACTTGTATGTTATACAATGTATACATGTATCAAAATATCACATGGCAACCTGTAAATGTGTAAGTCCTTTTCTATGTCACCAAAAGGGAATGGAAGTGGCAAAGGTCATAAGAATGGGCTCTGGTGAAGATCTGACACTCAGTGAAGGAAAAAGGCAGGCAAGAAGATGAGAGCATACTAGGCCACTGACCAGGCTGGGGAAAATCCAGTGCACTCCAGTATCTCCTTCATTGCATCATCTTTGACTGGGAGATTTACTCCCAGGCAAGGAAGTATAGCATTCACCAACCATGCAGGAATGTCACTTGATAGCTCTCTCTCAAAAACCCATGCCTGTCTTGCTCTCTTATACAGCTCAGCACCACCCTGCCTAGGGAATAGTAATGACCACATTGGGTTGGACCTACCAACATCAATTAATGATGCAAATATGCTCCTCCTGATATCACAGACAGACAAATATGATCTGGGTAATCCCTCAGTCAAGATAGCCTTCTCAGGGCTAGGCAGATGGCTCAGTTGTTAAAAAACACTGGTGCTATTCTGGAAAACATGGGTTCAATTCTGAGCACCCAGATGATGATTCGTAACCAACTATAATCCTAGGACATCCAATGTCCCTCTTCTGGCCCCCACAGGTACCAGGTATGCATATGGTACACAGACACATCTAGGCAAATATCCTTACACATAAACCTAATAAGATTTAAAGATAATACATTTCATTCTCAAGTGACTCTAGGCTATGTCAAATTGGTAATTAAATCTGACTATAGTAGGATACTGTGTCTGGCAACTCTAGTAACTTGAGTCTAAGGATATGGAGGAGCCTGTTGAATATTAACACTACATCATTTACTTTTTCTTTTTTTTTTTTTTTAGCGATTCAACCCAGCAGTGCAGACTGCACAGGTGAGGGCACGGCAATCTATCCTCTGCTGTACTTTACAGGAAGTTGCAGGAAGAAGCAACAAGTGGGTAGAACAAGAAAATACAAAAGTGCAGGATGAGAGTCACAGGAAAGTATGACATGCCACACAAGTTCTAAAGAGGATAAAGACCAGCAGATTGAGCCACTGAGCTAGCACGTGTGTGGAGAGAAGCAGGAAGGATCTTGGAAAATGTATCATTTGAAGCAGGCCTTGAGGAATGGCTGGGTTATCAAGAGTCAGAAAGTAACCTGAGTTAATCCAGGTCCCTGAGGTACCATTTTCAGACACCCCCAGGAAACCAAGAGAACTTTGCTGAACACTAATCCCAAAGTCAAATATTTTGCAGGTTATAAGTGACCATTGTCTATGTGAAATTCCATCCTCTCTTCCCCACTGGGTCTACATCTTCAGCAATGCTGGATAGTACTAGTCTGGCATCCTTTCTAGATGATCATTGGCTACCTCAAAAATCTTGCTGTTTTCTCCCTCATGCACTTTCTTCTGTGTTGGCAAAGGAAGGTCTAACTATCTCATTTTCTCTGATACAAGATGGAGAACACTAGGGTTGAGAACAGGACTTCTTGAAAGGCCATGTGAGGAAGGGGCAGAGGGACTGACTCACCTGTGAAGATGTCTTTCCACTTAAGAAGACAGAGCAGGCAGCATAGAGGCCTGTGTCCCAGGAAAAGGAGAAGGGGGATGAGGAGGAGGAGGAAGAGGAGGAGGAGGAAGAGGAGGAGGAGGAGGAGGAAGAGGAGAAACAAGAGGAGAACAGGAGGAGGAAGGGGGAACAGGAGGAGGAAGAGGAGGGGGGGAAGAGGAGGAGGAGGAACAGAAGGAGGAGGAGGAAGGGGAAGAGGAGGAGAAGGAGGAAGAGGAGGAGGAAGCAGGTAGGTCTAGAATGAGCAGAGAGTGATTGACAGCATACCTCAGGATACCTTGTAAGCGTCTCTAAACAGGGCCAGTTTGAGGTACTACACTACAGGGTTGCTCTCTTTGGATACAAAAAACTAAGTAGCATTGATTAGCATTGATCGTGCTGGTTGTCCTGAAGAGGGTCAGGGAGAGGCTATAGCCTCCACTGCTAAACCTGATCAACTTTTACATTTTGTTATGTTGTTAACTTTTGAGAGGGAGTAAGGTCATAGGAGAAATGCAATAGAAATCTAGTTGCTTTTTAAACTTCTAGAGCAGTACCTAAAGCCAGTATCAAATTGCCCAAGCTGCATCAGAGCTCTCCTCCATCCCCCAGAAACCCTACTTCTGCACGAACAAAACGAATTGTGTTCCTTTAATGCTGCCTTATGCAGCTGAGTCATAAGATTGAAATTGTGCTTTCTACACCCCCCTCCCGCCTCAAGGCAGAAAGTAGACTAATGCACTTTAGACACATCTTGAAGCTATTTTTTTTTAACATTTTAAATTTCAAGTAATTTGGAAAATGAGACCTTAATAATTATTAAGTACATTTTGCTTGGAGGAGATGCTCAGGATGAGGCAGAAGCCTCAATGTCTTCTTTGGGACATCGGAGTTACCCATGGTTTTGCTCTCAAGTTCTATACTGATCTAGAAGGAGTCATGTATTTTACAAACCCAGAGTCGGTTGTTATTCACCTCAGGACTGTTTAATCATTTTGTCTCTCTTTGTCTGGCTTGCTGTGCTGGTTAAGAAGTGGGATGGGAGGGTTAAGAGTTGGCAAGGACAGAAATGAGTTTCCCACCCCATGTATATATCAAAGTCTCCAGTCAAGTACGGCAGTCCCCTGGCCCTGCCTTGGCTAGCCTTGACACTTGTCAGTCTTCCTCTTCTCCACCATGACTGTCCACCAACAGAACAGGCATGAGCTGAGCACCTGCTTCCCTCCAGCCTGTTTGGGCTTCGGAACACAGAGATGGCTTCCGCAATACAGTCGTCAACAATGGCCCCGAATATCTCTCAGGTTCTGAGAGGATTTCATACTTCTATCAAGAGTGTCTCAGTCTGTTCCCTTTGGGAAAAATGAAGATGAGTTTGCTCCTGGAGAATCTTTTAAAAGAAAGCACACTGTTTCCAATGAGTTTTCCAAGATACAAACCTGGGAATTCTTATTCCATGTGAAGTTTTCCTCTATAGATCAGAATTCTGTCTATATCATAACCAGAGGCTGGTTTGTATTAATAACTGCAATTGAATTGGCGCAGAGGACCCTTATAAACCCCAAGAATCAGGAAGCATGTTAGGGCCATGACTTAGTGGCTCACAAAAGCCACATCCTTTGCACTGCCATACCCCAGGAGCTCTTGATACACAGTCTCATGCAGTCCTTACATCATGCTGAAGCTATCGGGGAGAAAGGAAAGAATCTTGAGCCCCTTTTCCAGATAAGAAAACTGAGACCAAGAAAAGGAGATCAAAAAGGGCCTATTGAAAACCAGTCAGTTGTTGATACTGGAGTCCCATGAACTCACAGCTCCTCTCTGAAATATGACCTGTGTAGGTTGACTAGTAATATACTGAGACCTCAGGGACCAATTGCTATCGACAGTGGCCATTCAATGAATGGGCAGCATCATCTCTACTTGATAGAAAAATCAAGAGGAAAAATGGACCAGACTTTTAGAAATTATGCCACTGGAGCATCATTGATGGGGACTGTGGGTGATTTAATCTGCTTTGAGATACCAAACAGCATCCAGCAGCAGGTTGTTATGGCAACACTACTCTTATCTTAGTGGCTTCAAACAAAAATATCTCAAGGGCAGAGTAATTAGGTAAGTAGAGCAGAGAATCTGTGTTTCATGCAGTCATTTTCCAGTGATTACCATTTTATTGTGCCCAGTGCTCATAGGCTTGCTAATAAGGCAGTTCTAGCTAGTGTGTGTGTGTGTGTGTGTGTGTGTGTGTGTGTGTGTGTGTGTGTGTTATGAGGGTCCCACAGGGGAAAGGTTTTTGATTAGCACTTGTCCTCCAAACTCCTTTACCAGCTTGTACCATATGGCAGGCTCCCACTCAACGCATATGCAACAAAATAAGAATATGAGGGACTACAAGACACGTACAACCTCCAACTGCGTCTGTCAGGGACTATGAATGTGTGCTATGAGAACAGTGTTTGCCGTACCTTGCTTTTTCATCTTTTTAAATTAAATTGAAACATGTCCCAGTGTTACTTGTTCCAGCTCTGACTCACGTTGTCATTTCCCAAGGCTCCCAAGAGGTCCTCTGCTTCTGTTTCTATTGCCTGGCATCTCTCCCCACCCAATCAGGCTCCATCATAACTCTCCCTACTGACTCTGCCCCGGAAATACAGAACTCTCCCATTTAATGGCTTATTCATACTGGGAGAATGTTGCTGGGGAGAAAGTCTCCAGGTTTCAAACTACCTAAGCTTTAGATTGTGTCCCTTCCCCCAAAAGATGTGAAGGAAAAGGAGAAATAAGCTGATGTTCTTTGAACACTCACTTTGGGCCAGGGTTTAGTCAGGTACTTGGGGATATCCATCCTCTTAACACACATGAGAAACTGAGACTTGTTCCCATTAAAACCAAATTCCAGAATCACATGACTACTACAGAACAGAGTCAGAATGTGTACTCAGCACTGGATGAGCTCAAAGCCTTCAATCTTTATGACCCCACATTGTCTTACTGAAGAAGGCTTATGTATTTTGATATGAGAGAGCCAATATCTCATCCCCTCAGTCCTGCTTTGGTCTGCTATCTGTCTATAGGACCATTGTTTCTAAAATCTTGAATAAGTTATTCATAACTATGGTGTTTTGAACACCCGCTTCTCTGGGGAACACACTGAGCAATGTCTGGGGTCATTTTTCACAACCAGGAGTATACAACTGACCTGTAGTCGATCAAAGCCAAGGTTCCACTAACCATCCTAATGTCTGGATGATAGTCTCCACAAGAAAGAACTCTCCTGTCCAAAACATTAGTTGTTTTTAAGTTGAAAATGATCGTAAAAATTGTTCCCACAAGAAAGAACTTTCCTATCCAGAGTATCTATGGTGTTTACCATGAAGACAAAGCCTGTGGCTATGAAAGAAGTAAATAATATCATGTATGGAATTTAGTTCGCTGATATCTCTCCAGCCAACAAGCAGGTAGGACAGGTCTAGAGCTTAAGTCTTAAGTCAAGAGGGATCTGAACATTTTCCTTCATTTTAGTGGAGAGGACAGGTAGGAATTGTTACACAGTGACATGGCAGTATACACACACACACACACACACACACACACACACACACACACACACGGTGAGTTTGTAGGGAACCAGGCAAATTTGCCTACGCAAAAGTTGGGACCGTTGAGATGAGTCATAAAACATACACAGCACTCTCTAGATGGACCCGGGATGAGACAAGCATTCCAAAAGTGTGAAGGGTGTTATTATGCATCCTAAAGATGATGCAAAGCACAAGGGGAATATGAGGAGTTCCAAGGACCTGACATAACATGGAGTGGCCATAAGAAGCTGAGCAGGGAAACAGAAGTCAGCTCTTGGAAGGCCCCGGTGACACATTCATTTTGTCTTCTAGATGACAGGGAGCCTGAAGCACTGGATTGCACTTTTCATTGAATAGAGTCGCAGTCATCCTGCCCTAAAGACCAGTTGAATTCCTTGTCTGTCCTACTTTGCTTCTCTGTTGCTGTGATAAAAATACAGAGCCAAAGCAACTTGGGGAAGAAGTGTTTGTTCAGTGGGTTATAGTTCAGCCGAGGCAGGAACCTGAAGCAGGAATTGAAGCAGAAACTATGGAGAAGTGGTTCTAACTGGCTTGCTCCCTATGGCTTTCTCAGTCTGCTTTCTTGTGCAGCCTGAGACTATTTTTCCAGGAGTAGCACTGTCCACAATGGGCTGGGCTCTTCCACGTCAATCACTGATCAAGGAAATGTCCCAATAGACACACCCACATTCCAATCCGATGGAGGAAGTTCCTCAGCTCCCTTTTGCTGAGTGACTCTAGTTGTACAAAATCCAGCACACCTTTCAGTAACATTATAAGTAATTGTAAGGACGAGTTGAGATGCTCATTTCCTAGAACTCCATTTTAGTATGTTTCATGTTATTATAACAAATGTTCAAGGTTTGGCTGACACTTCTAAGGTGTCCACACCCTGGCAACTGGCATGTGCTGAGCTCTGGAAGGCCTCTGGAAGATGGATGAAGTCTCAGTGGTAGGAACATTTGGATAAGAGATTACCTGGAAAGACAGGGAGCCTGCCACTGCAAATAGAGCAGGCTTTTTTTTTTTAAATGAAAATCTACTCTTGTATAAGTCACTCACTCTTATAAGATCCAACCCACTCTAGGAGAAGAATATACATCTTTTCTGAGAACAGCATTCTCAATATCCTAACCTTCCCCTGGAATACACTTTTTAATGGTACTATGGTCTCAGTATGGCTACTTTGGGAATGAAACTTCCAGTATATGGAGCTATAGGAATAAACTCAAACTATACCCTAATAATAGCATGTGGCTACAAGATAGAGCCCAGGTGGCTTACAAACACACACATCGATTTATTTATGATTATAGGCACTAGAAGTCAGAAATCAATATGGCAGCTGGTCCATGTTCCTTGGGAAGTCTCAGGGGCATATCACTTTCTCAGTCTCTGCCATTCCTTGGTTTAAGTTCGGATCACTCCAATCTCTGTCTGTCACATGGCTTTCTCCCTCTAGATCTGTGTCTACATTTCTCTCTTCTTCTGTGGGTACAAGTCATATTACTGTGGAAGCCTTCCAAATCCAGTATGATCATCCTATTTAATTATACCTTTAAAGACCTTATTTCCAAATAAAGTCATGTTCAGGTACTAGTAGTTAGGGCTTCAAAAATCTTTCTCTCAGCACCTGAAGAAATGTTCAACATTCTTAGTCATTAGAGAAATGCAAAACAAAACAACCCTGAGATTCCATCTCACACCAGTCAGAATGGCTAAGATCAAAAACACAGGAGACAGCAGTTGTTGGCGAGGATTGGAGAAAGAGGAACACTCCTCCACTGCTGGTGGGATTGCAAGCTGGTACAACCACTCTGGAAGGCAGTCTGATGGTTCCTCAGAAAACTGGGCATGATACTCCCAGAGGATCCTGCTGTACTGCTCCTGGGCATATACCCAGAGGTTTCCCCTGCACGCAACAAGGACACATGCTCCACTATGTTCATAGCAGCCTTATTTATAATAGCCAGAAGCTGGAAAAAAACCCAGATGTCCCTCAATGGAGGAATGGATTCAGAAGATGTGGTATATTTACACAATGGAATACTACTCTGCAATTAAAAACAATGAATTCACGAAATTCTTAGGCAAATGGTCAGAACTGGAAAATATCCTTAGTGAGGTAACCCAATCACAAAAAACCACACAGGGTATGCAGTCACTAATAACGGGATATTAACCCAGAAGCTCAGAATACCCAAGACACAATTCACATATCAATAGATTTCCAAGAAGATGGAAGGAAAGACCCCTGGTCCTGGAAAGACTGGATGTAGGGAAATGCCAAGACAGAGAAACGAGAGGGGGTTGAATGGGGAACAGGGGGAGGGAAGAGGGCTTATGGGACTTTCGGGGAGGGAGGAACCTGGAAAGGGGAAATCATTTAGAATGTAAATAAAAAAATATAAAAAAGAAAAAAAAATCCAATAGAAGAAATGAAAAAAAAATCTTTCTCTCTTTGTTTGTCCGTCTGTTTGTTTTTCTTTCTGTTTTGGAAGGGTCACACTATATAGCTATGGATGGCCTAACTCTTGCTATTTAGTCCCAGACTAGCCTCAAACTTGCAGCAATCTCCCTGAGTGTTGGCATTACAGGCATATGCTACCATACACAGCTTTCCACATATCTGTTTGGTTGTTGTTGTTTTATTTCATTTTACTTGTATGTATGTGTGTCTGATTGTATGAGTTAATGGGCACCACATACTTACAGGTACCCAGTGAGGACAGAAAAGCACACTGGTTCCTCTAGAACTAGTGTCCCAGGTGACAGTGAGTCACCCGATGTGGTAAGAGCAGTAAACACTCTTAACTCCAGAAGCATCACTCCAGCCCCTCAACATATCCTTTGAAGATGTTACCTTGGGCATTTTATCAGCACACATTAATTATAGTAGATTTATATATAATAAATTATGATATTCATCCTCATTACCATCTTTTGCTCTTCCCCTCTCCTGCTGATCCCCTTCCTTTACCAACTGCCTCTCTTCTATCTTATCTTTTGAGGGGAGTGACTCATGCATCTTAGATATTCAGACTTACCTTTTTGCCCATAGTCTATGAAAACCAAAAAGTACTGGCTAAATTTATGTGTTTGAAACAATTGCCAGGTACTTACACTGTGCTATGTTCATGTTTCTGTTTCTAAACAAATCATCCATAGCTTAAGAGTCATCCAAGTTAGTCTGAAACATTTATGATCTCACCTTCTCTTGGTTACTAGCCAAAAAAGCACAGACAAGTTATGTAAATTAAGAAAGTACAGTCTGGAGCAAAGAACCAAGAAAATCAACAAGGTACTTCATGAGAATGTGTATCAGTTGGAGACCAAGCCAGTTGACTATACAAATGAAGGTCAGTTCTTTGCCTTCAGGTGTGTGAGTCTTGCTGCATTCTGAGAGATAGGCATCTGCAAATGTCTATCATAAATAGAAAAATGTTTCAGACAGGAAGCATTCTTTAGAAAGCCAGAGGCATTGAACTACATGTGAATCCATGGACAGCAGGTGGTTTGGATCACAAGATAAACTTGTGATAGAATAACAGCCTGGTGTCCACAGGAGTCAATTGTCAGAGGAATCAGGCTACGGAATGTAGACATTTCCCTGAAGCCGTGAGTTTGGGAAGGATGCCTCTGGCAGTATTTGAATCAGAGAATTCCAGTAAACTCCAGAAAATGGATAAAAAAAAGACATTTAGATCAATAAAGTCACATCATACCCCAAAATGAATACATATCCCCAAAATAAGCTTGTGTGTTTACCATTAAGTAGCTTTCAACCAAAGTGCCAAGAATTCAGGATGGAAAAGGTGTAGCACCTCTAACATATGATGCCAGGAAAATTATATTCAAACGCAAAAGAATGAACTTAGATCCTTATCTTATAT
Organism: Tokudaia tokunoshimensis; assembly: GCA_036184795.1. NCBI lineage: Eukaryota > Metazoa > Chordata > Mammalia > Rodentia > Muridae > Tokudaia > Tokudaia tokunoshimensis. Next base: position 25,096,539 of record BTHU01000013.1, on the reverse strand, counting down.
AAAATCCAAATGGATTCCAGATTTAAGATTAAAACTGTACAACTCATATATTAAAATGTATGAGAAACTGTCTTGACATTGATTAGTAATTCAATAAACCATTCAATAAACCATTACTAATGATTTGACCCAAAAAGCACAAAGTAAAAAATTCAACCAGGATAACATCAGACTAACAGCTTCTGCATAGCCAATGAAACAATTAGTAAAATGAAAAGACTATATAATGGGAGAAATATTTGCAAAAACATAAATGATTGATATTTAAAATGTAAAAAAGGTCATCCAATTCAATAACAAAGCCATAATAATGTGATTAAGAATGAACAATGAACATCATTGATAATTCTCTATGAAGGACATTCCACAGTCAATTGGTATCTAAAAAGGTCAGCTCCAATCATCAGGAAAAGGAAAGTTAGCTCTCTTTTGCTGATCATCTTATACACATCAAAATTCTACTTGCCAGAATGACTTATTAAATAGATGATAAAATAATATCAGTAAGGATGTGGGAAGAAAGATATCTGTACAGTGCTGGTGAGAAGCAAAACCGATGAAGCATTATTCAGAGTAGTACAGAAATTTCTCACAATCAAGTAGAACTGCCATATGATCTAGCAACCACACTTTGGTGTCATTCAAATCCATTTGGATTGAATACTGCTCTTCCAGGCTCACTGCACAATAACAAAGACATAGAAGCATCCTGGGTGAGTGGCTACATTAACTACACCTACAGAGATAATGGAAGATTATACAGCACTAACGGAGTAGGCAAGTCTTGACTACTAAAAAGTGGGTGAACCTGGAGGACACTATGTTAAGTAAATTACACCAGAAACAGAAGGACATGGGGTATATGACATTATGTATTTGGTGCTTCTATAATAGTCAAACTTGTGGAAACATAAAATGGAGCATTGTTTGACAAGGGCTATGGGACAGACAGACAAGGACATATTATCCAAAAGATACCATATATAATAATAAAACTGTACAAGTCTCAGTGGTCTATTGCATAATATAGCAGCTATAGTTAATGATGTTGTTGCATTATATACTGAAATATGTTCAAAGGGCAGATTTTATCTGTGTTCTTATTAAGCATGCTAGTAATAAATAAGAGGGCAGGAGGAAATTTTCGATTTGATGTCAGAGGTTTGTGATACTTCCGGGTAAATGCTTATCTCCAAATGTCTTCACTTAGATGCAGTAAAGATACACAGCTGTCTGTTTGTCGATTATGACTCGGTAAAGTGAACTTGCAAAGAGCTGTATAAAGAAAACTTGTCAGTGTTTAGAAGAGCGGCATGAACCAGAAGAGAAGTGTTTTCTGGAAGGCTGATCCGTGCTGTGATAAACCTGAACAGTTCTTTTCAATGGTTTCAGATTTTTCAATACAGGAAAATCTTTAAGAAATTACTACTTGTCAAGTTTTGATATAGATGAAAAGAAACATATTGACAGGTTTGTGAAAAGGTTAGCAGAACAGCCCTAGCTCCCCATTCCCAGCTATGTATCTGTACTAGGCTAGCTCTGTCAGTTAAGACTACTTATTGGGGTGGGTTAAAGAGTGAAGCACACAGGCTCCAACTGTCTTATTTCAAGTCTGGCAATAGACTGCAAAACTGCAAAGTACTCTTCACCCTAACATTTTGTGAAGAAAGATCAGGCTCTTTCATAAGAGCATGCTATTTATATTAACACTAATGTAAGAGATTCATTGGTGTTATTTTAGAGAAATTGGTAAATAAATACATTTAAAATTTGGCTTCACTTTCTAATGTCAAAATATCAATAGATAATGCTGACATCTTTTTTTTTTTAATGTATTAGGAGCTTTCAACAATATTAAGACCTTAATGGCAACCTGACACTAAAATTTCTGAAATAACCAAGGTCAAGGCATTCAAAATTGTAAGTGAATTGGCTTCCTGTCCAGACGGAGTTGAGCTTAAAGTTTTTCTTCTCAGAAAACTACACTGAAATGTGAAGAGGGGACAGGACTTTTCTCCTATCCTGACACCAGGCCCTCTCGGTCTTTATATGCCGGGGGACACTAGGACAGGCAGGTGAATAAATACCCAGTCATATAGACATGCATAGCTACTTGCTGCAAACAGCTGCCCAGCAACCACTATCTGCAGCTACCCAGCAGCCTCTCTCTGAACCTAATTTTATGCACATTGCAATGATGTTCCATTTCAGAAAGACAAGCATTTTGAAGAGAACCAAAGGGCCCTGGAGGCAGACTGGGACCTTGGGTCAAGAAATCTTGGGTTCTAAGTACCCCTGCCTTGATAAGGAGGGTGAAGAAGGAGGGGACCAGATTCCAGCTAAGTACTTCTGCCTTCCCTGTAGAATCCGCACTCCCAGGCAAGTGATGGACATAAAAGGACACAGTGGAGACCTTGAAGGCAGCACGGTCTCCTCCCTCTCTCATTTTTATGATAAAATCATGTATCAAATCAATTTACATTTGTCACACATCTATCTTTCTCTCTATAAACAAATGGTTAGAGGAGATCTCATCTTTTTTTTTATTGAACATAATCTTCATTTACATTTCAAATGCTAAAACCTTTCCTGGTTTCCCCGCTCCCCGAAACCCCCAACCCCTCCTCCCATCCCCTGCCTCCAAGTATATACCCCTCCACCCGACCCACTCCTACCTCCCGCCCCCTCGATTTCCCTTTGTTGGGGCATCTATTGAGCCTTCACCTGCCTAGGACCTCTCCTCCCACTGATGCCCGACAAGGCATTCCTCTACCACATTTTTGGCTGGAACCATGTGTACCCCTTGGTTGATGATTTAGAACCTGGGAGTCCTGGGGCGTCTGGGTGGCCGACATCGTTGCTCTTCCCATGGGGCTGTAAACCCCTTCAGCTCCTCCTGACCACCCTCCAACTCCTCCGTTGGGGACCCCACACCCGGTCCAATGGTTGACTGCTAATATCTGCCTCTGTATGTGTAAGGCTCTGACAGGGCCCCTCCAGGCAACCATGACAGGCTCCTTTTGGTATGCACTTCTTGTCATCTATAATAGTGTCTCAGGGTTTGGTGACTGTTTATAGGATGAATCCCCAGGTAGGGCAGTATCTGCATGGCCTTGAGGAGATCTCATCTTATACCAAGTATTTAAGTCTGTTTTGAGTCTAACCCAAAGGAAGGTAGCAACAATTGATTGCTAGGAAAATCAAACCTAATTTGAAAAGCACAAAGCATTCTGTGAGAGTGATGCAGAACTTTCCCTCCACCAGCAAACAAAAATGGAGACCTGTTAAAACAACTCCTTCTAGTCCTTCCCTGTACTGATCCTAAGTTTGAAATATCACCAAGGAAGGAATTTGTTTCCAATGTGCCCTTGCTGTTAGTCCTCCCTGTCTGCCATATTTTGGTAAAAGAAAGTTAAGAGGTATGGAACTATCATCTAATTACTAATGAAATGGGATCAACCTCATTCATTTAGTCACCTATTCTATTCTGAAGTTTGCTACGGCTGCCCTGAAGTAATAAATTACTTACTTACTTACTTAATTAATAAATTAATTCAGATATAACTAAAAGCAATGGAATCCATGGTTCATTTTGCCCATTTTTCTCTCTCCTTCCATGGACTCTTCCCTCAACTCAATCACCTAAAACAAAGGCAAACTCCCCTCTTCTCTATCCCATCTCATTTGGCGTTTATTAGTGGCACACACATAGTTTTTTGTTATTTCTTGCTTGACTTTCTCATCATTGAGTTATCAACTTATTTAGGACATCAACTGGTTTTATGCTTTGGCTCCTCCATGCGTTGGTGTGTAATGGATTCCTGGTGACTGCAACAGTGACAATGGATAGGAACAGCAATTATGCGGACATCATTGTGTATAAAATGGCTTCAAATCACTGCTCTTGAGAATGACCCCTATCTTGCCTGTTTGGCAGATACCTGTTCATCTTTCAGGACTCAGCTCAAGCCCTTTGTCTTCCTTTGGTGCCATTATGTATACTCCATTCTCAATGGCCCTGGATGAGCTATGATGCAATGATGCTTTATTCATAATCCTTCTTGAAAAAAAATACTTGAGTTTGAATAATTATAATTTATAGCTAGATTGTGTGTGTGTGTGTGTGTGTGTGTGTGTGTATGTGTATGTTATGGTATATGAGAAGGAAGTGCATACATGTGAGTCCATGCACACCCATACAGAGACAGAGGAAGATGGAGGGTGTCGATTGTCTCCCTGGGGTTACAAGTATGTGACACTATGTCTGGCTTTTTTGTGGTTCCTCGGTGACAAATTCATGTTCTCATGCTTTCTAACTGTGCACTCTACCTGCTGAGCTCATGAGTCTGGAACTTTCTTCTTTTTTTATATATTATTATTGAGCTGTTCTGTCCATTATTAGAATGCATAACTTTTTTGGTTCGTGCAATTCCTTGATAATAACATGTCTTAAAATGAAGACGTCTACATCAAAACTTCTATAATTTAAAATAAATGAGCAACAGAGAATGCAGTGCCCAGTTAGAAACAAGTCACAGTATCAGAGGAAGAGAGATGATTCATAGTACTTATTGGTTCTCTGCCCTAGAGTGACACTGGTGTGGAACCAGCCCATCTGTGTCTCCATACAAGATGGGAAGAGTCACATTTCCTGAAAACCATAATAACTGTCACTTACTGCATACCCTCTCTGCTCATGCACTGCTCCAAGACCTTTAAATGTATTACCTCTACCTCTAATCACAATCTAGTCTCATAAATAATATCTCCCTTGTAAAGACACAACAACAAAGCAGTGGCCGGGTTTCAAACTCAACTATAAACTGCGATAGACATTAGTGTGCATGTGAATCCATATGTCTGCATGCCTGAGCAAGGGCACCCAGGGGTTGAGCTGAGCACAAAGTCCTGGCCTTTAAATTTTTGATGGTGTCTTCTGAATTGCCCTGCATTAAGGATTGTATAAACTCAACAATGCTCCAGTGATAGTTAAGTTTGATTTTTTCCCCCAGACCCTGTTAATATTATGTATTGTGTCTATATTATGTACTTCAATGTTCCCAACAAGGCAGAGAAAATGATACCCTATGTGGAGAGTTTAATTTGCATTTTCTTTTTTTTATTATTTATTTTATTTTATTTTTTTAATTTACATTCCAAATCATTTCCCCTTTCCCGTTTCCTCCCTCCCCGAAAGTCCCATAAGCCCCCTTCCCTCCCTCTTTTCTCCATTCAACCCCCTCTCGTTTCTCTGTCCTGGCATTCCCCTACATCCAGTCTTTCCAGGACCAGGGGGTCTCTCCTTCCATCTTCTTAGAAATCTATTGATATGCGGATTGTGTCTAGGGTATTCCGAGATTCTGGGTCAATATCCCCTTATCAGTGACTGCATACCATGTGTGTTCTTTTGTGATTGGGTTACCTCAATAAGGATGATATTTTCAAGATCTGACCATTTGCCTAGGAATTTCGTGAATTCATTGTTTTTAATTGCAGAGTAGTATTCCATTGTGTAGATATACCACATCTTCTGAATCCATTCCTCCCTTGACGGACATCTGGGTTCTTTCCAGCTTCTGGCTATTATAAATAAGGCTGCTATGAACATAGTGGAGCATGTGTCCTTATTGCATGCAGGTAAAGTCTCTGGGTATATGCCCAGGAGTGGTATAGCCGGATCCTCCAGGAGTGTCATGCCCAGTTTTCTGAGGAACCGCCAGACTGCTTTCCAGAGTGGTTATACCAGCCTGCAATTCCACCAGCAGTGGAGGAGTGTTCCTCTTTCTCCACATCCTCGCCAACAACTGCTGTCTCCTGTGTTTTTGATCTTAGCCATCCTGACTGGTGTGAGATGGAATCTCAGGGTTGTTTTGATTTGCATTTCCCTAATGACTAAGGATGATGAACATCTCTTTAGGTGCTTCTCAGCCATTAGATATTCTTCAGGTGAGAACTCTTTGTTTAGCTCTGTACCCCATTTTTTAATAGGGTTACTTGCCTCTCTGGAGTTTAACTTCTTGAGTTCTTTGTATATATTGGATATTAGCCCTCTGTCGGATGTAAGGTTGGTAAAGATCATTTCCCAGTTAGTTGGTTGCCCCTTTGTCTTTTTGACAGTGTCTTTTGCCTTGCAAAAACTTTGTAATTTAATGAGGTCCCATTTGTCTACTCTTGATCTTAGAGCATAAGCTATTGGAGTTCTGTTCAGGAAATTCTCCCCTGTGCCCATATGTTCAAGGTTCTTCCCTAGTTTCCTTTCTATTAGTTTCAGTGTGTCTGGTTTTATGTGGAGGTCTTTGATCCACTTAGAATTGAGCTTAGTGCAAGGAGATAAGAATGGGTCAATTTGCATTCTTCTGCATGTTGACCTCCAGCTGAGCCAGCACCATTTGTTGAAAAGGCTATCTTTTTTTCCACTGGATGGTTTTAGCTCCTTTGTCAAAGATCAAGTGACCATAGGAGTGTGGATTCATTTCTGGGTCTTCAATTCTGTTCCATTGATCTACATGTCTGTTACTGTACCAATACCATGCGGTTTTTAACACTATTGCTCTGTAGTACAGCTTGAGGTCCGGGATACTGATTCCCCCAGAGGTTCTTTTACTCTTGAGAATAGTTTTAGCTATTCTGGGTTTTCTGTTATTCCAGATGAATTTTTGAATTGCTCTTTCTAACTCTATGAAGAATTGTGTTGGGATTTTGATGGGGATTGCATTGAATCTGTGTATTACTTTTGGTAAGATGCTCATTTTTACTATATTAATCCTGCCAATCCATGAGCATGGCAGATTTTTCCATCTTCTGAGGTCTTCTTCAATTTCTTTCTTCAGAGACTTGAAGTTCTTGTCATACAGATCTTTCACTTGTTTGGTTAGCGTCACGCCAAGATACTTAATATGGTTTGTGGCTATTGTGAAGGGTATTATTTCTCTTACTTCTTTCTCAGCCTGCTTATCCTTTGAGTATAGGAAGGCTTCTGACTTGCTTGAGTTGATTTTGCTGAAGTCGTTTATCAGCTGTAGGAGTTCTCTGGTGGAGTTCTTTGGGTCGCTTAAGTATACTATCATATCGTCTGCAAATAGTGATAGTTTGACTTCTTCCTTTCCAATTTGTATCCCTTTGACCTCTTTTTGTTGTCTAATTGCTCTAGCTAGAACTTCAAGTACTATATTGAAAAGATATGGAGAGAGAGGGCAGCCTTGTCTAGTCCCTGATTTTAGTGGGATTGCTTCAAGTTTCTCTCCATTTAGATTGATGCTGGCTACCGGTTTGCTGTAAATTGCTTTTACTATGTTTAGATATGGGCCTTGAATTCCTGATCTTTCCAAGACCTTTAGCATGAAAGGATGCTGAATTTTGTCAAATGCTTCCTCAGCATCTAATGAGATGACCATGTGGTTTTTTTCTTTGAGATTATTTATGTAGTGGATTACATTGATGGATTTCCTTATATTGAACCATCCCTGCATCCCTGGGATGAAGCCTACTTGATCGTGGTGAATGATCGTTTTGATGTGTTCTTGGATTCGGTTGGCAAGAATTTTATTGAGTATTTTTGCATCGATATTCATAAGAGAGATTGGCCTGAGATTCTCTTTCTTTGTCGGATCTTTGTGTGCTTTTGGTATTAGTGTAATTGTGGCTTCATAGAACGAGTTGGGTAGTGTTCCTTCTGTTTCTATTTTGTGGAACAGTTTGAAGAGTATTGGTGTTAGGTCTTCTTTGAAGGTCTGATAGAATTCTGCACTAAAACCATCTGGACCTGTGCTTTTTCTGGTTGGAAGACTTCCAATGACAACTTCTATTTCTTCAGGTGTTATAGGACGGTTTAGATGGTCTATTTGATCCTGATTTAATTTTGGTACTTGGTATCTGTCAAGGAAATTGTCCATTTCCTCAAGATTTTCTAGTTGTGTTGAATACAGGTTTTTGTAGTAGGATCTGATGATTTTTTGAATTTCCTCAGTTTCTGTTGTTATCTCTCCCTTTTCGTTTCTGATTTTATTAATTTGGATACTATCTCTGTGCCCTCTGGTCAGTCTGGCTAAGGGCTTATCTATCTTGTTGATTTTCTCAAAGAACCAACTCCTCGTTTTGTTGATTCTTTGTATGGTTTTATTTGTTTCTACTTGATTGATTTCAGCCCTGAGTTTGATGATTTCCTGCCTTCTACTCCTGTTTGGTGTATTTGCTTCTTTTTGTTCCAGGGCTTTCAGGTGTGCCATTAAGCTGTTAGTGTATGCTGTCTCCCGTTTCTTTTTGGAGGCACTCAGGGCTATGAATTTTCCTCTTAGCACTGCTTTCATTGTGTCCCATAAATTAGGGTATGTTGTGCCTTCATTTTCATTTACTTTCAAAAAGTCTTTGATTTCTTTCTTTATTTCCACCTTGACCAAGTTATCATTGAGTAGAGCATTGTTGAGCCTCCATGTGTACGTGGGTTTTCTTTTGTTTTTGTTGCCATTGAAGACCACCCTTATTCCATAGTGATCTGATAGGAGGCATGGGTTTATTTCTATCTTCTTATATCTGTTGAGGTCTGATTTGTGACCAATTATATCGTCAATTTTGGAGAAGGTACCATGAGGAGCTGAGAAGAAGATGTATTCTTTAGCTCTAGGATGAAATGTTCTATATATATCTGTTAGTTCCATTTGGTCCAAGGCTTCAATTAGATTCACTGTGTCCCTGTTTAGTTTCTGCTTTCCTGAACAATCCATTTCAGAGAGCGGGGTGTTGAAGTCACCCACTGTTATTGTGTGCGGTGCAATGTGTGCTTTGAGTTTTAGTAAAGTTTCTTTTACGAATGAGGGTGCCCTTGCATTTGGAGCATAGATATTCAGAATTGAGAGTTCTTGATGGTGGATTTCTCCCTTGATCAGTATGTAGTGTCCTTCTGTGTCTTTTTTGATGACTTTAGGTTGAAAATCAATTTTATCTGATATTAGGATGGCTACTCCACCTTGTTTCTTGGGGCCATTTGCTTGTAAAATTGTTTTCCAGCCTTTTACACTGAGGTAGTGTTTGTCTTTGACACTGAGGTGCGTTTCCTGCATGCAGCAAATGCTGGGTCCTGTTTACGTATCCAGTCTGCTAGTCTATGTCTTTTAATTGGGGAATTGAGACCATTGATATTAAGAGATATTAAGGCATAGTGATTATTGCCATTTGCCATTCTTGACGCTATCTTTATGTTTGAGTGGTTATCTACTTTTGGGTTTGATTCAAGAAGGTTATTATCTCATTTTTTCCAGGGTGTTGTTTCTCTCCCTGTATTGGAGGTTTCCACCTATTATCCGTTGCAGGGCTGGATTTGTGGAAAGATATTGTGAAAATTTGGTTTTATCATGGAATATCTTGGTCTCTCCATCTATGGTGATTGAGAGTTTTGCTGGGTATAGTAGTCTAGGCTGGCATTTGTGCTCTCTTAGTGTCTGCATGAGATCTTCCCAGGATCTTCTGGCTTTCATAGTCTCTGGTGAGAAGTCTGATGTGATTCGGATAGGTCTTCCTTTGTATGTTACTTGGCCTTTTTCTCTTACTGCTTTTAGTATTCTTTCTTTGTTTAGAACATTCAGTGTTTTGATTATTATGTGATGGGAGGTATTTCTGTTCTGGTCCAGTCTGTTTGGAGTTCTGTAGGCTTCTTGTACGTTTATTGGCATCTCTCTCTTTAGGTTAGGGAAGTTTTCCTCCATAATTTTGTTGAAGATGTTTACTGGCCCTTTAAGTTGCAAATCTTCAGTCTCATCTATACCTATAATCCTTAGGTTTGGTCTTCTCATTGTGTCCTGGATTTCCTGGATGTTTTGGGTTACACGTTTTTTGCATTTTGCATTTTCTTTGACTGTTGAGTCGATGCTTTCTATGGAATCTTCAGCACCTGAGATTCTTTCTTCCATCTCTTGTATTCTATTGTTGATGTTTGCATCTATGACTCCTGATTTCTTCCCAAGGTTTTTATCTCCAAAGTTGTCTCCCTTTGTGATTTCTTAGTTGTTTCTACTTCCTTTTTTAGTTCCTGGATGGATTTGCTGAGATCCTTCACTTGTTTGTTTGTATTTTCCTGTATTTCTTTAAGGTATTTTTGCATTACCTCTTTCAGGATTTCTTCCTGACCCACGTTCTCCTGCATTTCTCTGAGCGATTTTTATGTTTCCTCCTCATGGGAATCCATCTGTTGATCCATCGTCTCCTGCATTTCTTTAAGCAGTTCTCGTGTTTCCTTTGTAAGGGCATCTAACCGTTGATTCATTTCTTTAAGCAATTGTTGTGTTGCCTCCTTATGTGCATCTGTCTGTTGACCCATATTCTTCTACATTTCTTTATGCAATTTTTGTGATTCCTTTGTGAGTGCATCTACCCGTTGATTCATCTCGTTAAGCGATTTTTGTGTTGTCTCCTTGTGCGCCTCCATCTTTTGATCCATGTTCTCCCGCATTTCTCTAAGCGATTTTTGTGTTTCCTTTGTAAGGGCTTCTAACCGTTGATTCATGGTCTCCTGTAATTCTTTATGAGATTTATTTGTGTCCTTCTTGTGATCCTCTAATAGCATCATGAGAAGTGATTTTAAATCCAGATCTTGTCTTTCGGGTGTGGTGGGGTATCCAGGACTTGCTGCTGTTGGAGAGTTGGGTTCAGATGGTCCCATATTACTTTGATTTCTGTTAGTAACATTCCTACGTTTGCCTTTTGCCATCTGGATACCTCTGATGTTAGTTGGTCCTGCTGCCACTGGCTGTTGGTTGGACCTCCTGTGAGCCTGCAAAGCTATTTCTGCCCCCCCCCCGGATTACCAGGATTCCCCTGGCACCGATTTCTGGGGCCTGCCTGCTCCTGAGTGACTTTGGAGCCCTGACGTGCCTTGCCCCAAGTGATCTTATATTGGGGAGACCTTGCACATCCAAAGGCTCAGCCTAGTGGATTCCTGGAGCAGAGGTCGCCAAAGGGAGGCTGGTAGGCTCCTGCCCTGTGCAGGGGTGTGTGATCTCTCCTAGGGGGGCAGGGGGCGTCCCTCTGCCAGGCAGAAGTCCCACAGCAGAGCTAGCACGCTGGTTACTGCAGATCCGCCCAGCTCTTGGGAGCCACGTGCACACAATCCGCCCAAGACCCAAGCGATATTATGCCTGTCTGTCTCAGAGCCTGGCTGTCCCAACTTCCCGGCCACTGGAGCAAAGATGGCAGAGTGCACTCTGCACACTCTCCGTGGCGCTGCTCACCCTGCAGACGCGATGGCCTGCAGATCTGGCACCCAGACGACCACAGCGCTGACCCGTTCTTGGGCGCAGACGGAAGCCCCAACAGGCCGCGTCCCAAGTGATGTTATATTGGGGGGAGAGCCTGGGTACCTGTCTCTTCAGTGCAGTCTGCGGGAACAGAGGTCGCGGAACTAATTTGCATTTTCTACATATGATGTTTAGTTACTCCTTAAAGTACATTGAATATTTAGAATAATTTTTCTCTTGACCTTATGTTACAACCTTTTCTTTTGAGTTGTCTGTCAAAGAGAAACTGACTTTGTCAAGTACTTGTAGACTTACTTTTGTTAAAGCCAGCTGAAAACAATCCATGTTTCCATCAATAGGTTACAAGTTCATAGCTTGTGGTCTACCCACACAATGAGACACCATGATGATATTTCTTGGTATTGGCAAAAGGAGACAAATTGCACAGTTTTGACAAGATGCCAAAGATACAGCAATTGAAACAGCAAACGTTGCTGTACACTTTGGTTTTAGCAAGTTCATGGAGTGTAATCCGACAATGCTTCTGATACACAAAATTCACCTAGGGAAAAGAGTAAGCTTCGTTTCTCAACAATGACCACTGACGATGATGATGATGATGATGATGATGATGATTATAAACTTTATGTGATTGCATTGTTAAAGTAATTTGCTTCTTAGGAGACACAGTAATAGGCTAGTCAGACTCCATAGACTCCATTTTTTTACATCATGTAACCCCTGGGCAGAAGCAATGCATTTCTCAGCAATTAGATTTCCAAGGGCAGGCACTGACGTTTTCTATCAAGGGGAAAATCTGTGTCAGAGCCTCGGAATGGTGAAGTGGGAAGAAGAGCTGAGGAAATACCTGAGATCCACCTCCACATAAAGCGAGGGAGTAGCCATTGTCTCTTCCGCTTACTAACAATGATTATGCCAGCTTTCATCATCTGACAACACTGAGGCTTTCACCACATTTTTAAAGCCAAGGTCAAGGTAACTTCAGCACAGGAAGAGCAGACCCACAGCAGAAGACAAAAATCCCCAGAAAGGAGACACTGCTGGGGGTAAAGGGAAGCCTTTAGTGGGCAGATGATTCAGCAGGTAATCACCCAGGGGACTGTCCTACCCACCAGAGGCTCCTGGCTGCGTAGGGAACAAGCGAGTCCAGAGAACCACCCCAGCTCCACAAGAGGCAGGACTTGAGCTATGCAGACCTTGCCCTTGAAGAATCCCTACTGAAAGATTCACTTCCCTAGATATTTAAGATCTTTATTTGTTTAACATTGTCACACATTTTTATTCTATTTTCTAGCCCATCCGTGTTGCTCATATCTGAATGATCATTTTTATTCCCTATATTTTCAGTAATATCTGCTATGTCATTGTATGTATGTCCTAAAATGCTTTCAGTAGCTCCTGGGAAGAGAGGTATTCTTGTCTATGTTATTTAGTCTCTTCACTGAAACTTCCTTAGCTGGAAAAGAAAAATTGTAATCCCATCATGTTGGACAACTAAATGGGGCAGGGAGGTATGAAATGTATCCTTCCTGGTCCATGTGACATGATAGATATTAATTTAAGTGCTAAATTTCCTCCTTCAAAACTGTTTTAAAATACGGAAAAAAAACCCACTTCCAATATTTAGTGAATTACTTTTCTGCTGTACACCAAAGGACACAAGACAGGGTTTTTCAGAACTTTGAAGCATCAATGTTCAGGGCCGTCATGAAGACAAGTCTCTTAAAATCACTTGTTTCTGTCTACCTTCTTTACTCCCCTATTTCCTTTCCAAGCCTGCAGAATGACCCAGTATGGTTACTTTCTTGGCAGCTGCCATATTTAAAATTCAGGAAGAAGGAAAACGGGGGGGGGGGAGTGCTAAAGGCTAGATGTGAAGATCTTTTTCTAAAGATGGTTCTCGAGGCTTCCTTAGTAGTCAATCTACCTTCAAAGATGACTGCAGAGTCTAAAGTTTTAGTTGAAAAATGATGTTAACATGAATATGAAGTTCTGTTATAAGAGCACAGAGAATTAATCTTGAGTGGGCAACATAGTAATCTGCTCCAAATATCAACTCTAATATATTCATGTCCAGCCTTGGTGAGTGTACACTTCTAGGCTCATGATGTAGGTAGTATTTTGCCTATGGTTAATCTTGATTATCAAGATACTTTTAAGAAGGCTCCTCTAACAGAGCTAAAATATCAACAGAGAAGGCCACTAGTAGAGCAAGCTCTTTAGTGAACTGCCTCCTGTTTCCAAAAATAGAAACTCATGCATCATTTTAGCAAATTTTAAATAGAATAAGAAAGTTGAAGTTGGAGAAAATGAAGTAGTTGATTGTCTGATAAAATTGGGGATCTCAATAAATCTCGAATTTGAAGACACCTGTTTGAGTTGAATTTTCGCTGACTTTTTGGTTCATCGAAATATGAGTTTCAAACTTTTATATCACTGCTATTTGCAGTGAGAAACAGCATGTGTGTTGGCAAGTAAGGATGAGAGAGAATCCTCAGAAAGCCAAGGAAGACCTGCTTATCCCAGGGATGGGAGGGAAAAAAATCCAGTACTCATTTCAGAAATAAACTTCTTCTGGCTTGAAGGCACATTATACGGGACTGAAGTAAAGGCCACCCAGAGACTGCCCTACCTGGGGATTCACCCTATAAACAGTCACCAAACCCCAACATTACTATGGACGACAAGAAGGGCATCAAAAGGAGCATGCCAATGCCATGGTTGTCTTCGGAGGGGCCCTGCCAGAGCTTTATACATACAGAGGCAGATGCTAGTAGCCAACCATTGGTCTGGGAGTGGGGTCCCCAACGGAGGAGTTGGAGGGCAGTCCGGAGGAACTGAAGGGGTTTACAGCCCCACGGGAAGAACAATGATGTTGACCACCCAGACGCCCCAGGTCTCCTAGGGACTAAACCAGCAACCAAGGGGTACAAATGGTTCCAGCCAAAAATGTGGCAGAGAAATACCTTGTCGGGCATCAGTGGGAGGAATGGCCTTTGATCAGGTGAAGGCTAAATAGATGCCCCAACAAGGGGAAACTGGGGGGGAGGGGAAGTGGAAGTGGGTCGGGTGGAGGGGCATATACTTGGAGGCAGGGAGTGGGAGGAGGGGTTGGGGGTTTTGGGGAGGGAGGAAACTGGGAGAGGTTTTACCACTTGAAATGTAAATGAAGATTATATTTAATAAAAAAAGTATCTATTTTTTTCATTAATGAATTTCTGGGTTGCCTACTTTGGGACGAAACTTGATTCTATTAAAAACTGTAGAACCGAAAGATAGTAAGTGTATCCTTACCCTCAAAGATGAAATTTGGAGCCATGCTTTATAAGCAATTCATCTGAAATGCAAAGCGAGAAATTCATTTTATATTACACATCATATTCCATGAAATCATAACACATTCAAACTCCCATAAATCAATGCTAATTCTCACCATATATAATACACTAGTATTTTCATTTATCCTGCTGTTTATCAACTGCCTTTGAATGTTGGATACCACAAATAAAATTATTTTAAGACATTAGTAATTTGGAGTGTATAGTATTCATCTGTAAAAAGGAAAAGGCAATTAGATAGATAAAACTGTTGTAATGTGGAATATGTTAAAAATTTCCACAAACAATGAGCTCTTTGGCCTTGAAGAGCCTAACTCTTTCAGGGAGATGTTGGCTTAGGCTACACTTGCATGAACTCTGACTTGATTCTTGAGAGATGAGAAAGAAATCATCAGGTGTGAAAACTGAAGAGAATTCTGAACAACGGAAAGAGCATGTGTGCCGGCAAGTACGGATGAGGGAGAATCCTCAGAAAGCCAAGCAAGACCTGCTTATCTCAGGGATGGGAGGGAAGAATCCAGTACTCATTGGGTGGAGGACTGCTATGCCGTGAAACAGCTTCAGATGAACTAAGGACCCTTCCAAGTCTGGGAAAAGCTGGGTCACAGTGGTGAGTTTACACATCTGCCAACAGTGGGCACAGGATGCCTAATGGGCACAGGATGCCTAATGGAGGATGCCTGAGGCTAATCTTGATTAACAACTGAGTGAATTGTAACATCCGGAAAGGTTAGTGAAGCACAAGTCTAGGTGTGTCTGTTAGGGGTTTCCAGAGATGACTAGCATTAGGAATCACCACAAGGGCTGACGTCTACTTAGAATATGGGCTGAATTTTGTCCAATGCTTTTTCAGCATCTAATGAAATGACCATGTGGTTTTTTTCTTTGAGATTGTTTATGTAGTGGATTACATTGATGGACTTCCTTATATTGAACCATCCCTGCATCCCTGGGATGAAGCCTACTTGATCGTGGTGAATGATCATTTTGATGTGTTCTTGGATTCGATTGGCAAGAATTTTATTGAGTATTTTTGCATCAATATTCATAATAGAAATTGGTCTGAGATTTTCTTTGTCGGATCTTTGTGTGATTTTGGTATCAGCGTAACTGTGGCTTCATAGAACGAGTTGGGTAGTGTTCCTTCTGTTTCTATTTTGTGGAATAGTTTGAAGAGTATTGGTGTTAGGTCTTCTTTGAAGGTCTGATAGAATTCTGCACTAAAACCATCTGGACCTGTGCTTTTTTTGGTTGGAAGACTTCCAATGATCACTTCTATTTCTTCAGGAGTTATAGGATGGTTTAGATGGTTTATTTGATCCTGATTTAATTTTGGTATTTGGTATCTGTCTAGGAAATTGTCAATTTCCTCCAGATTTTCTAGCTGTGTTGAATATAGGCTTTTGTAGTAGGATCTGATGATTTTTGAATTTCCTCAATTTCTGTTGTTATCTCTCCCTTTTCATTTCTGATTTTGTTAATTTGGATACTGTCTCTGTGCCCTCTGGCTAGTCTGGCTAAGGGCTTATCTATCTTGTTGATTTTCTCAAAGAACCAACTCCTCGTTTTGTTGATTCTTTGTATGGTTTTATTTGTTTCTACTTGATTGATTTCAGCCCTGAGTTTGATGATTTCCTGCCTTCTACTCCTCTTGGGTGTATTTACTTCTTTTTGTTCCAGTGCTTTCAGGTGTGCTATTAAGCTGCTACTGTATGCTCTCTCCCATTTCTTTTTGGAGGCACTCAGGGCTATGAATTTTCCTCTTAGCACTGCTTTCATTGTGTCCCATAAATTAGGATATGTTGTGCCTTCATCTTCATTAAATTTTAAAAAGGCTTTGATTTCTTTCTTTATTTCTTCCTTGACCAAGGTATCATTGAGTAGAGCATTGTTCAAAAACACAGGAGACAGCAGGTGTTGGCGAGGATGTGGAGAAAGAGGAGCACTCCTCCACTGCTGGTGGGATTGCAAGCTGGTACAACCACTCTGGAAAGCAGTCTGGCGGTTCCTCAGAAAACTGGGAATGACACTCCCAGAGGATCCTGCTATACCACTCCTGGGCATATACCCAGAGGCTTCCCCAGCATGCAGTAAGGACACATGTTCCACTATGTTCATAGCAGCCTTATTTATAATAGCCAGAAGCTGGAAAGAACCCAGATGTACCTCAACAGAGGAATGGATACAGAAGATGTGGTATATTTACACAATGGAATACTACTCTGCAATTAAAAACAATGAATTCACAAAATTCTTAGGCAAATGGTCAGAACTGGAAAATATCATCCTTAGTGAGGTAACCCAATCACAAAAGAACACACATGGTATGCAGTCACTGATAAGGGGATATTAACCCAGAAACTCAGAATAGCTAAGACACAATTCACATATCAATTGATTTCCAAGAAGATGGAAAGAGAGACCCCTGGTCCTGGAAAGACTGGATGTAGGGGAATGCCAGGACAGAGAAGTGAGAGGGGGTTGAGTGGGGAACATGGGGAGGGAAGAGGGCTTATGGGACTTTCGGGGAGGGAGGAACCAGGAAAGGGGAAATCATTTGGAATGTAAATAAAAAAATATAGAAAATACATATAAAAAAAACCAAAGATTATCAGCTTTGGTCCATATAACTAGAGGTTGGCCTAGAGGGAGTAGTATTGCTTATTGTTTAAATTATTTTCTTTTCATTACTAAAGACTTTATCCCAGTTTGTGTGGTGGTTA
Organism: Tokudaia tokunoshimensis; assembly: GCA_036184795.1. NCBI lineage: Eukaryota > Metazoa > Chordata > Mammalia > Rodentia > Muridae > Tokudaia > Tokudaia tokunoshimensis. The sequence continues at coordinate 25,079,232 of BTHU01000013.1, read as the reverse complement.
ATGTTGCCAACCTGACAGAATCTGTAATTAGCTAGAAGACAGGCCTCTGGGCATGCCTGTGGTGTATTTTGATTAAAGAATTGCCCACGGGGGAAAATAAAAAGAATATGGGCAGCACCATTCCACAGCCCTGAGGTCTAAATGGAACTTTAAGGCCGAAGGGGAGAGCAGCCAGCGAATGGATCTTAGCATCTCCTGAGCAGCTGAGTCGATTTCTGCTACCTTTGACTGCAGGCATTTGAGTGCACTTTCTTTAACCTTTCAGTATGGATGTATTCCATCAACTCTCCAGGGAGCTTGCAAGTATTAGAGATGGATCATTGATTCTTTCCATTCCATCCTTTTGGATGGAATGCCTACTGGTTTCTGTGGCTCTGTACCATACTGCTGGTCATTGTAGGAGGATACGACCTTTGCTTATGAAAGTTATTCACCTAAACACCAATTGTGTATTTTACACACACACACACATATAATTATGTTAGTTCTATTCTTATAAGGAATCATAATGGATATTGGACTTAGTCCCTATATTCTTTGCCATGGTCACAGCAAAGAGACAGACTTGATTCTGACTCTTGGAGAGTGAGTTTAAAGAGAGTAGACACATATGAGTACTTCTGTAATGAATGGTGTCTGCTCAATGCACGTGGACAGAGGAAATAACGATGCGTCAGAGGCATATTCAAGTGTGAGATATATGTCGAAGAACAAATAGGATTTCAGACTAAGGGTCAGTGGTTAAGAGATGGACAGCTAGTTACACTGCTGATGAGAGTCTCGGTTACTATGCTGTGAAAATGAGGTTAGCCACATACTTCTGCAGATATACAATGCACACTTGACTGAACACCTTCACTTTTAGGAGGCTCTCTTAATGTTTGATGATTCAAAGAACCAAAGCATCACCCTAGTGACTCTTCACATCTTGATGATGGTTCATTAATAAAATGCCAAGTATACTTTAAATTGATCTCAGTCTTAACTGTCTCTCTTAGACAAATGCTAACAGGCATCACCCAACATAGCCTCAGCTGGAGCTGTTATCACCCAGCGGGATGGTGTGTGCTCATTGTAGAAAAGTCTTTGGCTTCTTATCAGACTTTAAGGAATGGGAAGAGAGGCACAAAAAGAAAAGAAAGAAATGTAACCATCCAGGAATTAGATTAATACAGTGACAGTGTAATAAAATGCAAGAGAACCAGGACTGGTCATGTGAATGGCATACCCATAAAGATATGGTCAACACCAGAAAGACTTCCAGAGGGTGTAGACATAGACATAAAAATCTTAAGGAGTTCTTATTTAAAATACCACAGGTAATATCTGGATTTCAAAGTATAAAGATAAAACATTCCTCCAAACCATGCAAAGTATGGAATGGAACGATTCATTAGTTGGTGTGTGTGTGTGTGTGTGTGTGTGTGTGCGTGTGTGTGTGTAGTGTAGTGTTGTTTGTTGCATGTGTCTGTATGCATATGTGCTCACCTATGGATGCACAGAGGCACACATCTGGTATCTTGTTCTGTCACTTTCTACCTTAATCTTTGAAGAAAAGTTTTTCACTGAGCCTGGAGCTATTTCAGCAATGCTGGTTGGCTAATGAGCCTCTGGCATCCAGATATTCCACCTCCCTAGTGCTGAAATTATCAATGTGCACCACATGTTAGGCCCTGACTTTATCCACCAAGCCATCTCATCAGTCTCTTAAAGGATACATTCTTATAATATAACATTTGTGTCCATTGACTGTCATATTATAGAAAATTTGTTTAAAAATGGGAAATTAGCATTTAAAAGTTGATATGTAGAATGATCCAGTATTGAAAAGAATATATTTATACATAAGCAGGTGGGAAATAGTAAAAAAATATAGAAAATATTAATAGTTGATATAGAATATTTTAACTATTATTTTTATAGCTTTCATGTTGCATATGATTAACATACTTTCTGAATTAAGACACTGTGCACATAATTATATGTGCACATGTGTGTACAGGCTCAGTGGTCTATATAGTCACATGTGGAGGCCAGAGATTGTCTTTGGAATGCCTTTCTCTACCCTTCTCTCTTTTTGTTTTCCTGAGAAAGGATCTCCTCATGGCACCTGAAACTTACTGTATTGGCCAGGATGGAAGGCCCATGAGACTCAGTAGCTACCTGTCTTGCTATTAACGCTGGAATTAAAGGCATGTGATACCATAATCCTCTTTTACATGGGTGTTGGGAACCCATCCTCAGATTCCATTGCTTATATAACAAACAATTTATCAACAGAAAGATCTCTCCAGGTTTGGACACTTTGTTTATTGAGGAAACCTGCCTTGCAGGCTGGCATTAATCTCACTATCCTCCTGCCTCTACCTCCTAAGTGCTGGGATTACAAACATACACTACTATGACTGGCAAGAAACTTGGTTTTTTTTTTTTTTTTAAAGTAATTGGCTAGACTCGAGAACCTACTAAAATATGGAATTAGGACATAATTACAGTTTTAGCATTCTACAAACCCATTAGGCTTTGTAATTGTGTTTCACTGTTGTAGAAACTGGTGCTCAGGGATCTGGCAAGATAATAACAATTATATAAAAATGGAGCATTGAAGCTTTGTTGTACAAAGTGTAGAATGTGTTATTTTAAAAAGGGTATTGCAGTTAAGTGATTATTTTGTCCTTGTTATTCATGAGTAGCATTTGGAAATCTTTTATGTTGATAGCCATCATTACAGCAACCATGTTCAATAATAATAATAATAACAGTAACAATAACAACAGTAACAATAATAATAATTTGTTCCCACAGCAACCCCTGGGTTGAACAGCATCCGAGTGTCAGATGGGAAACTTAATCTTCTGATAACAAAGGCAGGTCTGCAGATAATTGATGAAGTCAGATAATAGGTCCACACTCATTGTTTTGGCTCAGCTACATCAGAGGAACATAAGAAGAGAAAAGCAAAAGCCTAGGACTAGGCAGAAGATGTGATGGGGGCAAGGAGATTAACAGAGAAGTCAAACCTTCCTTCTTCTTGTGTGTTCTAGCACCACCTGAGCTGAGAAATCTATGCTATTAAGGCATGTATAAGACACACAAATTCTGTCTAAATTGTAGCATGATCCTGAATGCTTCCTACATTTTTCAATGGTGTATTTTCCATTATCCCCACAGATGCAACAGGCATATTTGATATGACCACTTCAAGCCTAATGGATTGAAATTTTAGTATATTACTTACCTTGGCAGGAGCAGTGCTAATCCCAGCCACCAGCCATACCTGCTTCAGATATCCCAGCTCTAATCCCCAGGAGCCTGTGACATTTAGCTCTGGCCCACATGATGATTGGAGTATTTTTGGCCAGGGAAAAGGGATAGAACCTCAGCTCACCAGCCAGAGCTACCATCAAGACAGATAAAGAGCACTTGGGCATGACAGCCATTGCCCTCTCCTTCCAAGTTCAAATGCTGAATCAAGTGGGGTTTATAAATTAGCCATGGATTTGCATTTTTCCTTCCAAAATCCAACTGCTTTTCTAGGACGTTCTCCAAATACATCTTACATGGTTCAGACTTCATGTTTTTCTCCAAGTATTTCCTAGCTACCAATTCCTAGCTACTGTCCCCTTCCATCAGTAACCACCTGCAAGAATTATGATAGGATTTGCATTCCATGTAAGAATTCCCTATATATCTATAACCTCAAAACATAACTCTTTCAACTTTATGATCCTTGATTATCTACTAACCTTGACTTCTTGAGCTTCTGGACTATATGACCACCTGCCAAGATACCCACTCTTCTGCTAGTGTACCTCCCTGGGTGCTCCTGACCAGAAAGCTTCTTACATTGGTCTCTGAGTCGCCACAAGACCAGAAGAGCTAGTCTCCTTGAAGTATTGCTTCTCCTTCTGGTGCTTTGAAGAACTGAGTATGGTAAATTGAGCCAATGAGTTGGAGCTAAGGCATGGCCTTAAATTTCACCAAATATAATTTGAACTGTCACGATGTTCTAGACATTGTGACAAGTCCGTGGGTGTGGAAAATTATCATGATATACTCTCACCCTAGTTGTATGGAGTTTCTGGCTTTTGAGAAAGAAAAATTTGTGACTAACTGTAATTTTAAGACAAATTGAAATGAGATATATGGTAGACAGAGTGATATGGTTTGGGGAAAGAAGAGCACATCAAGAAGAACACATTGTCCATGGCCATCAATAAGAATGTCATGGAAGAAAAGGGTCCAAGTGGAGCTAGCGGAAGAGATACTACAGACAAATGGAGAAACACCTTCCAGACTCAGATAATGATTGGATGATGTATTCAATAGTGTGTGATAGATTAAAAGCTTAAGATTCTTCTATGTATCTAAAAATCGAGGGGTTTGTTTAACAGTACTGGGGATTGAACTTGGGATTTCAGTCTATGCTGGGCAAGTGTTTTGCCTATAAACTATATCTTGAATCCTATTTTTACTTTCTGAGAGAACTCACCTAAGTTGCCCAGACTGGTCTTGAACTCACTGTGTAGCACCAACATGATTTGTACTTATGATAATCCTGCCTCAGCTTCCAAAATACTTGAGGTTATATAGTCCTGTGCTCTGAATCCCAGCTGAAGATGAAGGGCTTACAGGGAAATTAAAAAGAAACACCTGGAAATTAGTTCTATATGAAATCTTGAAGAATAATAGACATTGTCATGGTACATTGGAATTCATGTTTCAGGAGAGTCCTTTAGCTGCTAGCACAAAGGTGCTCAGAATTCTTGCCTGATTGTTTTCTTTAAGGCCTTTCTACTCAGTGATAAGACTCTACAGGTCTTGGAGCAGTCAATATACAGATGTGAAAAAAACAAGAAGTGGGGAGACCATCAAGAAACATGTCACCATCATTGTAAGAGGTGGAGTCTCTACTGAGGCAGAACCAATGGGTTGACAGCTGCAACCTTGCTGAACAAAGGTATCCCTGCTATCCCCTGTATTCTGAAGCCTGTCCTAGAAGATGCTTCTGTCTGTCTTCCACATAGCTGATTGTACTTATCCAACTTCCGACGGGCAATCTCAAATCTAAGGCAGCTTCAATCTTTCAGTGGAACACTTTAGAGGGAGAGAAAAGAAAGAAGAGAGAAAGGATATTTGTTACTGCTTTAAATGGATGATATCAGACCAATTGACTTACATAGTATGAACTCAAGAGATAACACTTGGTGGATCTCATCCCAACCAATAGTCTAAAATAAATAATAATTTAATAGTTGTGGTTTTTAAAATGTCTCCTTTTAATGTCACTGATGTTTGACTGTGAAGACTGTAAAATGACAGTTTGGCATAAGCAGAGCCCATTTGGTCAAAAGAAGGAGTGGTCCAGCCAATTTTAAGGTGGGAGAAGAAGATTGGAATGCTCTCCACAAAAGTGAAACTTCCTAGGAGACAATTTGGGTAGATGAAAAACCCACTAGAATCAAAGCCTCACACATCTGTTACAGTATGAGAGGACACACCCAGCCTTCATCCTAGAGATGAGGAAAACATGAACCCAAAGAAACTATCATTTTCAGAAGATTTCCTGTTGGTTTCTCTAGAATCAGAAGCAGGGTACAGGAGTCCTTTATTTTCTGATCATGCATTAGTCTGTCTGATGTCACTACACACCCTGCCTGAAGTTTCCCAGGGTCCAAAAACCCAGGAAGTTGGGGAGGCACATGCTGTACAGTAATGCCCAATAGTCAGCAGGCTGGAGATAGAGGTATACACATTGGGAGGTAGAATAGAAAGACTTAAGGCTTCTCTAAACACACACAGTCTATAATTCACTCTTCCAAAGTACCTCTTCATCCACTCCTGTATGCCCTACCCCAAGACACCCAAAGACCTATTATTCCATAATACTCATTGATATCTTAACTCTATTTCTCATTTCTCTTTCTATCCTTCCAGTAACTTCATGTTCAAATCCCACCCAAACTAGGCAGTAGAAAAATTCTTCCAATCTAAGGATAATTGCTTGCCTGGAAATTTCTAGAGCTCTTCCCATATTGATGAAAAGCTAAAGTAAGCATTGGGGTAAATTCTATGCATTAGCTTTTGAAAATAGTTTGGACACAACATAGCATAAAAAGGGAACATGATGACTAAATTTATACATTTTTCTTATGGTTTCTCATGAATTTCCCTACCATAAAATAACTAGAAAAAGGTGGCTTGGATATAAATAAAATAGAAACATCCCTAATGGTTTTCTGTAGAGGCCCTTTCTCTGTGTCTGCTCTTGGTCTGGGGATTGTGGTATTTTGGAGGCTCCTTAAACTGACATCTATGTGAGTGGCCCTATCATTTTAGACCCCTGTTAGGGAATCTTAATCTGTAGTGATGACTGTCTCCAGAACATGGTGGGTCACTCAAAAGGCCATATATTTTCAAAGGTTCTCCAGTCACACTGCCTAGGTTCTGGATTGCTCCTTCCTTCCCATAGCAACAGGTTGGCAACTTCAGATATATTATGGAACCTATCCACAACCAACTGAATTTTGACTTGAAAAGACAACCATGATACACAACCTATTGTAATTTGTGGCTTTCGCCTCACTGGATGTGATTAGTTGAATCTGGGATGTTAAGAGTGAAAGATGAGCATGCAGATTCTGGAAACAGCACTGAGTCCTTTCCTTCCACACTCTTCTCACTTTCTGTGCAGACAAGACTTCCTCCATATGGAATGCTTGAATGTGTCACAGGTCCACAGATTGAAAGGAACTGAACTTGAAGAGCTGTGAGTAAGACACTACACCCCAGGAACATTATCCACACCTCAGCCTAATAGAGATGACATTTCCAGACTTTGAACTGCTGCTATGTGTGGATGAGACTTCTGAGAGAACTTAGGAGGGGGTTGCTGGTCGAAGGGCATAAATCACAGGGAACTATGGGAGGATGATTTCAAGACCCTCACGTATGCCTTTTTGCATAATGAGAATTTTAGAATCATTGGGATTGTGGGAGCATCGAAAGATGATGAAGCCAAGTCAACATGAAAGCCCTTAGTGCATTGGAGACCTGGCTTCCCACAGCTGAAGTAGTCACATGTGTAAAGCTGACCTTTGTATTGGCTGTTCAAAGTCCTCACGTTGCTGAAATTCATTCTTGACATTTGGGAAGTTGTTTTCTTATCAGAGCTTAGAGATGTCTAATATAGATAGTTCAGACAAAAGCCCCCTTTCTTAGTCCAGTTGCCAATGCATCCATATCATCCTCATAACTGGGGAGATTCAAATTCATCACATGGGACTTTCACACACAGTACTGGCTACCAACTTTACAATGTTGTTTTTGTCCTCTCCAGTTTAGCTCAAAATTGCAAATGAAACACCAGTTTGACCTAGCAGTATGGCAGAATGTCATTGGATTTTAAATAAAGATTTTTTTGGTTAAAGCAGAGACTATTATAAAACAGAATTCTGAAAACCTTTCAGGATTTTCCTTTGTGGCTATACATTCTAATCTAATTTTGCTAAAAATCTTAAAAATCCAAATGTGTATATGGGAAAAATGGAAATTTTCAGAAGTAAATATTGTAACAATTATAGCTCCTGCTATATGTGAAATTATGTAAGAGACAGAGGTTGGCAAGGGCTGTTGTAAAATAGTTCTTTCCCAACATGGCAGGGCTGTCATACATATGAACTCACAGCATGTACAGTTTTTTACATAAGTCCTGTGTAAGATCAAGCCAGATAAAATTCAAGCATGTGTGTGTGTGTGTGTGTGTGTGTGTGTGTGTGTGTGTGTGTGTGTGTGTGTGTAGTGGGGGGAGGCTCATGAAACTTCACCCCTAGGAGAAGTATGATTGACAGTCAATGACTACTGGAGGAAGAAGGGTCAGTTGTCTTTAGGGATGTGGTCCATGCTAGGTTGTCAGTGTACTAGTACAGTGGCTCTCAAACTTCCTAATGTTGCGACCCTTTAATACAGTTCCTTATGTTGTGGTGACCCACAACCATGATATTTCATAACTGTCATTTTGTTACTGTTAGGAATCCATGTAAATATCTAATATGCGGGATATCTGTGAAGGGGTCATGACCCACAGGTTGAGAACTACTGCTCCAGTGGGTTGTTCTGTGTTCTGTATTCTGCCTCTCCTGGTGACACACTGGCTTAGAGAGGGAATGGCAAAAGCTGGACCCCGTGGTGTCTTCAGTCCATCCCTTCCCTCTGGGCTGTCAGACTTCGTTGTATGCCAGACCAAGGAAAGAGAAGTGGAATCTGGGACAAATAGTTCCACAGGGCCCTGGTCTGGCTGGTAATGCCTGTAGTGTTACAACTCTTAGAGAAGAAATAAAGAGGTTCTGTAGACCAGTGCAGGTCAGGTACCTGGGGTTCCTGTGGCTATGGTGGCAGTGAAGATGTTGGCAGTCAATGCTCTGATATAACTTCTGTGAGAAATGGGAGCCTGACCAAGTAGGAAGGTTCCAGGTCCAATGATGAATGCTCTTTTCTTCGGGAGAGAAATCCTTCCCCCAAATGTTAAAGCTCAGTAAAAACAGCCAGTCTCAGATGATCCTTGGTGAAATAACTTGTGTGGTTTATTCCATGTAGACAGAGACTATATGAGCCTTGGGGAGTGAGATGGGATTTGGGGAGGGGGCAAATGCTTTCTATTAGCTGAGGAGATAATTCTGGTGATACTCTATTGGATGGGGAAGAGTTCCAGGCGCTGTGCTACATGCCTGTGATCACCTTAACTGGGACTCCTGGTTAAATGTTCTAAAGCAAGTATGGAGACAGGAAGGGAGTAGCTCTCCTCCTGCCATCTCAGATCCTGAGATTTCCTGGCTGTGAGCATGCTCTACCATACCAGTCCCACGCCCATTCCTCTGGTGACACAGACCACATGTCCTACATTGCTCTATATTCTTACACATGCCAGAAACACGTATTGAACTCTGTGGGTAGAAAAGTAAAAGACCTGAAGATGGGATGGAAAGGGGGAGTGTGGTCCAGGAAAAGATGGAGGGGGAGGGTAGAGAGTTGATCTGATTAACTACCAACTTGAGAAGGAAGGGATAGGAGCATCCAGAAGGAGGTAAGGGGAGGAGAAGTAATACTATACTGCTTCAATTAAAAAATTAAAAAATGAGCCGGGCGGTGGTGGCGCACGCCTTTAATCCCAGCACTTGGGAGGCAGAGGCAGGTGAATTTCTGAGTTCGAGGCCAGCCTGGTCTACAGAGTGAGTTCCAGGATAGCCAAGGCTATACAGAGAAACCCTGTCTCAAAAAACCAAAAAAAAAAAAATTTAAAAAATGTAAAAAGAAAATACAGAGGAAAAATGCACTATATACACATATAAAATTCTAGAAGAATTAATAAAAATATTTTTAAAAAAGACTTTTTAACATTGGTCTTTTGTATTTCTGTTTTTCATTGTAACATCAGTGTAACTATTCCTGGTGGTATCTTGAAAAAATAATTTTTGAGAACTTCATTCATGACCACTGCATCTCTATCCCTCCTACCATTTTCCTCATCTTCAAGTCCTCCCACTTCCCCCTCTCCCCAACTCATTTTGTGATCTCTGTTTAAATTATTATTAATAGATACTCATATACAACTGACTGAGACCCTTTAGTCAGAACAGTTAATGTACACGTGTCCAGGGCTGACCAGTTGGGTTGGGATAATCTATGTGGAAGCTTCCCCTATAGAAAGCTCTTTTCCTCTCTTTTACCACCTACTAAGCCCCTGCAGCTCATCTAAGGGTGATCCACTGTAGAATTTCCATATCGCTGATCAATTGGTGTTGTCATTATGATGGTCTTGTCCAGTATTGTCTGGCATGTTGAAGGAACACTATCAGCAGGTATCCTGAACCTCTGACTCTTACAAACTTCAGCCCCCATCTCCTGGAGAAGTTATAGGGCTCCATGACAAATCTATCAGTTGAAGTCGAGCACACTCCAGTCACTTGTTCTCTGTATTTTTCCCAGCTGTGGATGGCAAAAGTTTTTAATAGTCTCCATCTGGTGCAAAAAGAAACTTCTTTGATGAGAATCAAGAGCTACACTTATGTGTGAGTATAAGGATAAATATTTAGAATAAATTTAGAAATTGTACTGGTTTAGGAAAATGGCAGTAGTGGGCTCTCTTCTAAGGTCTATGAGCTCTCAAGCTACAGATAGTTAGCTAGGCTTACAGTACTAGCCATAAATTCTTTCCTATTGCTCAGGCCTAAAGTCTAATTAGATCCCTGATAATTACCCTTGAAATACCCTCTTGCACCATTCTGGAGAGCTTGCCAGTCCAGTCATTGTTATATTTCACAACTGTACAGCTCATAGGATTACTGATTGTTCCTTTCCCTTGACAGCCTGCACAGCAGTCTCAGATACTGTGTCACCAAGTCCTTGGGAGGAGGCTTCCAAGTCAATTCTAGATCAATTCCTTCAAATACCATTTCTGACATGTGGGTGATATCTTCAGCAATAAATAGGGTCTTACCTTCAAATTCTTGAAGAAAACTGAGGCCAATGGTAACAGCTCATATTGTTTGGAAACTCTATCTATTGATAACAGGCAAGAAATGTGACTAAGATGCTGTAAGTGGGCAGTGATGTGGAACTTAATGACCACCATTTACTTGTCTGTGTCTGTAAACTTCAGAACTGAATGACAAATACTAGAAAATACAATGTGTCAAGAACAGACAGTATCACTAGAAAATACAATGTGTCGAAAACAGATAGTATCACATCACAGTGGTGCCCAGTTCCATAGGGGCATTTTCACATCCCTTATTCCATTGTAGCCTCACCATATTTTCTCAAAGATTGAGAGTAAAATTGTGAGAGGACAATAACCAATGAGGTTAGAAATTGATCCTGAAATATTGCAGGAACATCTATACTGCACCTATTCCTCAACTGGCTCAGGGATCATTGCAACAGACAGGATAGAAAGACTGGAAAAGCCAGGGACACTGAGTGAATACAAGGAGACTGAATTCTGGATACAAGAGTGCAGCAGCACATATGATTTCATAGTGATCACAAGAGCACATTCAAGCCCTGTGCAAGAGGAAACCAGTCCAAAACCCATCATGGAGGCAGGATAGGGGCATGAATCCATACATTATCCCCTTCCCCAGCTGAGGAGATATTAGCAATTGATGACTGGTGGGAGATGGAGTAATAAGAGTGATAGGCTGACGTCTCTCCAATGAGGCCGCACATCCATAAATATATGGACAGCACAAATTGGACTTCAGGAGAGAGGGGCACAAAACTGTGAAGGGGGAGTGAATTGGAAATTTCTACTTCATCTGGAAACTCAGTTATGTCATATGTTTTGCTGGGGCAAACAAGTGAAAACATGTTTAACCGAAGCAATCACAGGCGAAGGGATGTCTTGTTGAAGTAGACACATTAAAGAATGTTTTGCTGAAACAGACACAAATAAAAGGATGATTTGCTGAAGCAGACACGTGAGAGGACATGTGATATTTAGAAAGAATATAAATATGACCCCACAGACAGTAGGAGGAGGCTCTGGCATTGGTTTACCTTGCTCTGCCTCACTAGTCTTCGCTCACACGCTCTTGCCTTGTTTCGCCTTGCATCATGTTGTTGATCTTCGCTTATAGTAACTTTGTAGAGAGTTACTCAGCAAAGAACTTCTTGTGATATTCCAGTGGCTTCTTGTCACTTCCACAGACCCAGGATGATTGGAGGAGCCTCTGGGTTTCTTCTGGATCAGACTGCCATTGCTGATTGGTGAGTGGTGGTTGCCAAGTGGACTGGACTGGAATATCCCCAAAGAACTATCTCTAAACAGGTCCATGATACCTGTTTCTTAATAACCTTTCTTTTCCGCTACTTCTTGTGGGTGGTGGGCTAGAAGATAGGTTGAAGTGTTTAAGAACCCTTATTAAAGTAGGGTTTGAAAAAAAAATCTAAGCCTACAGGAAAGAGAATTTGATAGGAGTTGGAGGAGAGGTGAATATGACCAAAACTCATTGTACAAAATTCTCAAAAAACTAATAAAAATACATATATTTTTTAAAGACTGGACTACTACATTTCGAAGAGGAAATTCAATACTATGTTTGACTAAAAATTTTAATGTTTCTGTCCCCGGGCGCTTTCTAGATCAACCTTTCAGGAACAGAGTATAGTAGTAAAACAGATTTAGAGATGGTGAGATGGCTCTGGAAGAGGTGCTTCATGCCAACCTTGATGGCCTGAGTTTGATCCCTGAAATCCACATGGTGGAAGAAGAGCACCAACTCCAGCAGGTGTCTTCTGATAGCTTTACATCACCCTCACCTCTTCTACTTTCTCAAACATCCTCAAAAGCCTCTTAGAGTAGAAGCCAAAACTCTTCTGTGACTACAGTCTTAAAGATATATATGTCCACCACAAACTGGTCTTGGTACTTCCACCATAGCAGTTATCTTATTATTCCTACCACATATAAGATGAACTTTTGTCCAGAGATTCTCATTCTTACTTTCTTTTGAAATTACTCCTCTTCCAGGTATATCTAGATGATTCTTTCTCTTCTCTCTTTCTGTCTGCACAACTGTGCACTCTTTAGTGGGGACCACTCTGAACACTCTATTTGAGACTAAACTCTACCTTTTGCAGTTTAGTTGCCTTCTATTGTGTTTACAAAATACAAGTCATGGGGGTCCCAGTTGGGGCAGTTATTGGGGCATGAGTCTCACCTGTGTCCCTGGTTACACTAGACTCCTAGGGAGAGACAGGCTGTCTCTGGGGTATGGGAGAGGGACAGAAGAACCCTATCTGACTGGAAGGTATATTTCACCTTTAAAAAAAAGTCATGAACATTCAGTTCACTCAACTCCAGTTTGATGCAAGCCTCAAAGCAAAGGGATTCCTAAACACTTGTACCCTCATGCTTTCTTAGTGCATAGAATGTTTGGTATATGAGTGCTTAATAGACATTTATTAAATGAATGAACCTTTAAAAACTACTTAATAGTGAATAAAAGTCAGCAGAGATGGTTAGGGAATACTTCTCAGAGGCAGGAACCCTTGGACAGACATCTGCTGGATGATGAACATGGAGTCTGTTTGTATGAAGCATTTCCTAAAAGTCATACAAACAGGGAACCACATGATCAGCAGTACCAGAAATACTACAGTATGTTTAGGTTTAGTACCAAGCACCAGGGTGAGAATTGATGAAGAAACTTGTGAATGAAATCAAGGTCTAATAATGTTCAGATTGGGGTGGAATACTGCCCAAGGAGTTTAAGAAGAGTAGCATGATCTTATTGATGTATTATATCCTAAGTTGGTGATTTTTCTAAATATATTTTAATATGGCTTTCTAAAATATACTAGCAAATGAATAATAATATTGTTTTAAAATAAGGAAAACAATACACACTTTAGCTCTCATGCTATGAACTAGGGTGAAAGCAGTAAAAATCAAAAAGGGAAAATTTAACTTGAAAATTACTGAAGAGAAAACATTGAGAAATCAGGACCAGGCACAGAGTTCCTCAAAGATTCAGAACGGAGGTACAGGCAATGCTTAGGTCTTAGAGTCTGATGCCCTGATGCCTAGATGACTTCCTTCATTAGGATGGAAGTGGACAGGAGGGAGAAGAGGTCAGAGTGCAAAAAATCTGAAAGTTCTTGAGATAAATCCAGAACAGAACTTAGGATGAAAAGGGGGTTGCTGGGAATTGAACTCAGGACCTCTAGAAGAGCAGTCGGTGTTCTTAATCACTGAGCCACCTCTCCAGCCCCCTAAAATACCTTTTTAGAATGTTAGAATTTTTTGTATGTGTAGTGCTAATGAGTGCAATCCAGGGTTCATGCCTATTGGGCAAGTACTTTCCACTGAGTTACCTCCAAAATGCTTATTTTCAGTCCATCACCCCATCCTGTACCATTATCTAGCCAACTGACATGTACAGAAATTGTGCCATGATGCTAAATTCTACATTTACAGGTTTAGCCTTCATTTACCTATGTATCCCAAAGTGCTTGGCACACATGAGGATGTCTGCCGGGAGCTCAGCAAAAGTTGTCCTCAATTTCCCCAAGGTGCTGGATGTTCTGAGGAGTGGCTAGACTTCCTGTGAGCTCTTGGGTGACTCACATAGTGTCATGAACTCCTCTTTTTCAATGTAAAATTTATTTATTTTTCTAGTACTTGAATCACAGGAGCTTCAGAAAGAACAATTACTGTGACCAAACTACAATGAATTAAGGCATGGGTGTTCATTTGTAAGTAGAATGTTAAATATGAAATATGTTCTTTTCAGAAAAACAGCTTTGGGAATCTCTTTGACAGAAAATTAGTATTCTAGCCTCTAGAGCAGTCTTTCTCAACCTGTGGGTCCCAACCTTTTTAGGAGTTGACAAATCCTTTTACAGGAGTGGCCTAAGACCATGCGAAAACATAGATATTTACATCACGATTCATAAAAGTAGCAAAATTACAGTTATAAAATAGCAATGAAAATAATTATAGGATTTGGGGTCAGCACAGCATGAGGAACTGTATTAAAGGGTCACAGCATTAAAAAGGTTGAGAACTACTGCTCCGTAGAATGTGTTACTTCCTCAGGACCAGGTTGGTGCCGTACCCTAGAATCTTGTCCTAAATAAGAACAGAGAAGGAAGCTGTGAAGAAAGTCACAGAGAGAATGGCAGGGATCTTGCAGGCCAGGAAACTGATACTTCTGACCTTCTCATCCATCCTAGGCAGAAGCTTGAAAGATGACATGTCCTATGAGAGATGAGACAAATGTCACTACTGACATAACCGTGACTACCCATGACACTTTCACCGTAGCTTATCAGGGGCCAGCTTCTCAGAAGGTGGTGAGATCAAGGACCAAAATGTTGAACAAGGTAATCTTTTGTGAGGTGATTTTATAAAAAATGTGTGTGGGAAGGTCAAGGAGATCAGAGACTCACAATTTTATTTTACACATAAAGAAATGCTGGGCGTTGGTGAGCTTAGCTCAACGTCCCCAGCTGAGCTGTTCACACAGGTTTCCTGAGAGTGGAACATCCTGCGGCTTAGCTTGATTTCTGTCTTCCCACCCGGTGTGGTAGGCACTTGCCAGGTGCCTGACCTATGACTATGACTGTTTTTTCCTGCTGTTTTTCACCCGGCCTCTAGTATATATTGCTGGTCCCTCCATAAAGTTTTGGCATTCTCCTAACCAGAATGACCTGAGTCTGTGTTTTCTGTTAATCCCCCAGGCCTATGCCCAATATTTGGTACTGTGGCGGCACAGACGCTGTCAAAGAAACAAAACAGAAGAAAGACTTCTCGCCTTTAATCAATCTGTTAAACAGAAAGAAAGATAAAGGCAGACATGGCAAAATAAAGGCAAACAAGGTCCACAACACTTGGGCCAATCACACATTCTTGGGAAAGAAGTTTTCCCAAGACCATAATTAACAGGTAGCCTATATTTTATGGGGTAATGAAAATAGCAAAGCTTTCTCAAAATATTGAATTAATGAGGATTAGTTTATCAAAGGTCATAATTTGAGAGAGCTAGTCGTGGCGGCACATGTCTGCAATGCCTGCACTCAGGAGATGGAATTCTAGGTCAACTTGAGTCTTCTAGATCCTGTCTCAAAAGAATCAAATAAGCAGAATCAGAAGTATAGAAACAAATAGCTGTATGCTGTGAATGCTATACATGTTCATTAATAGAAGTGAGCAATTCAGGGCTGCTGAGTGGGGAGCAAGATGACAAGGGGAGTATATCACACCATGACACAAGAAAGCAGGGATCTTTCCAAACCCACATCACTGAAGATTTCTGTTTGCAGTTCCTAACCGAAGCTCTGGGAAGGCAGCTCAATGGTAGAGTGTTTAGTATGTGTGAGGATACTAATGGAATGGAAGGGATAAATAGCCCTCCCATTCCCAGCCCTACAAACTACCTACCAACCTAATTAACTAACTAACTACCTATGTGTTAACCAACTTTCTGTTGCTGGGATTAAACACCATGACCAAAAGCAACTTAAGGGAAAATATTTATTTTGATTTGGAGTTCTAGAGAGGTACGAATCCCACATGACACAGGGGAATGGCAGTGAATGGCAGACAAAGCAGCAGAATCAGGAAACTGAGAGATAACATCTTGAACTACAGACATGAAGCAGAGTGATGGACCTAGAAGTGGGACTGGCAATCAACTCTCAAGGCCCTTCCTTAGTAATGTTTTTCTCCCATGAGGGCTGCCAGCAACTGGAGACCAATTGCTCAAATACTTGAGCCTGTAGGAGACATCTCTCATACAACCCACCACACTAACTAATAAATAAATATGTAAATAAATAAATACATAAATAAATTCAAAGCACAAACCCATTCTGTAGTATCTGAGGACTGCTGAATATGATTATACCTTAGTAAAACATCATTTAAGTTATTATATATTGCCTTTTCAAGGCTATTGCAAAATCATGAGTCTTAAGCATGGTAGACATAATCCTACTCACAGGAATTAGAGCAACTGAGTCATTTTTAAATGGAATTCCTATGTATTGGCTCAGCCAATACACATCACAGCCCATATTTTTTGAATAAGCACTTTTTTGCCTGGATGTGACCAAAGAAGCAAAGATATCAGCCTTGTATACCAAACAAAAACTAATTTTCCTGTGACCGGAACACTAATCCAGAGAAATTAAAGAACGTGAAACCCATTTAGGTATAGGATCTAGGCTTCCCAAGCTCTAAGATAGTTCCTGTGGTTCAGAGTTCTAAGCCTGCCTCATGCTCCAGCCTAGCCTATACTCAGATTAGTCTAAACCATCTCAGGTTTTCAGCCTGCCTCAATGTCAGGCAAGCATCCCTGATCTAAATCACCAGATTCAATAGCAAATAAGATATTATATATCACTATCCAAAAGATGGTTTATAGAAAATAGCACACATCATATATACCAATATATAAATGGCATTCCACATTAATGAGAAGAGGACAAAATAATAAGATAATCTAATTAGGTGCAGACGAAGCACTTGACAAAATTTAGCATTTTTTCATAATAAGAACTTATAACAGATTAGTTATAGAAAAACATCTCTTTTTGTCTATGTGAATCAGCATGTACAGGAGCACATGTGTGTACAGGTGAATGAGGGTGAGTGTGTTCATGCACATGGAAGGCACTGAGCACAAGTAAGCATGTGCATTCGGAAGGCAGAGGATAAACTTGGCTATTTTTCCTCAAGTGCTGTTCACCTCCCTGTTGAGCTACTCTCCCCGGGGATCCTTCTGCCTCTGCCTCCCAAGTTCTGAGATAAGAAGCATGTCACCATACCTGGCTGTTAAAAGGTGAATCTAAAAAGTCAAATTCAAGTATTTACATTAGCAATGCAAGCATTGTGCAGACTGAGCTATGCACCCAGCCTGAAAATATGCTCCTTAATACAATGAATATATGTGCTGGTTAGTTTTCATCAACTTGAGACAAGCTAGAGTCATCTGGAGTGAAGGAGCCTCAATTGAGAAAATGTCTCCCTCAGATTGGCCTATGGGCAAGCCTACTGATGAATTTTTTTGATTAGTGATTAGTGTGAAAAGGCTTAGCCCACTGTAGGTGGTGCAACCCAGGGTGGGTGATTCTGGTAAGTATATGAAAAGTGACTGAGCATGAGACTGGGAGCAAGTCAGTAAACACATTCCTCCATGGTCTCTGCTTCAGTTCCCGCCTCCAGGTTTCTGCCTGACGTCCTCCATTATTGGACTGCAACTTAGAGGCTGTAAGCTAAGTTGGTCTTGGCCAGTATTTATCACAACAGCAGAAAGCAAGCGAATATGGAAATTAGTACAAGAAGCGGGGTTGTGATGAAAGATCTGACCACAGTGTTTTTGAGTGGACAGTGGAAGTGTTTAGAACTTTGGGATGGGAGCCATTGAGGTCTTAGAGCTTTGGGCTGAACTGGGAAGAAAAAAAATCCTGAGAACAATGCAGATGAGGAAGACTTTGCTTGGGAAGTTTCAAATGGAAGTTTTTCCCTCAAAGACTCTATCAAGGCCACTCCTCCACTGCTGGTGGAATTGCAAACTGGTACAACCACTCTGGAAAGCAGTCTGGCGGTTCCTCAGAAAACTGGGCATGACACTCCCAGAGGATCCGGCTATACCACTCCTGGGCATATACCCAGAGGCTTTACCTGCATGCAATAAGGACACATGCTCCACTATGTTCATAGCAGCCTTATTTATAATAGCCAGAAGCTGGAAAGAACCCAGATGTCCCTCAACGGAGGAATGGATTCAGAAGATGTGGTATATCTACACAATGGAATACTACTCTGCAATTAAAAACAATGAATTCACTAAATTCCTAGGCAAATGGTCAGATCTTGAAAATATCATCCTTAGTGAGGTAACCCAATCACAAAAGAACACACATGGTATGCAGTCACTGATAAGGGGATATTGACCCAGAATCTCGGAATACCCTAGACACAATCCGCATATCAATAGATTTCTAAGAAGATGGAAGGAGAGACCCCTGGTCCTGGAAAGACTGGATGTAGGGGAACACCAGGACAGAGTAACGAGAGGGGGTTGAATGGAGAAAAGAGGGAGGGAAGGGGGCTTATGGGACTTTCGGGGAGGGAGGAAACGGGAAAGGGGAAATGATTTGGAATGTAAATTAAAAAAAATAATAAAATAAAATAAATAATTAAAAAAATACAATTAAAAAAATAATTGAAGAGATAAAAGCTGGGAATATATCTATATATCTACTCCTACACATATTTCCTCTATTACTAATAGCTTATATTATAATAATGCTTGAAATTTATGATATTTCTCATGATTAAAATATAACACTGACACATTGTTGATTAACAACAGCCCACTTTGCATTATACTTCCCTCTTGGTGTTGTACCCTCTATGGATTTTGACAAATGGATAATGGCATGTGTCTGTCCCTCTAGTCTGTTGAATGAAAGTTTCTCTGCCCTACAATCTTGTTTTCTCCACACATACCCCCCCCATACACACACTGCTTGTCCCTTCATTTCTACCTTCTCCCCCCATCTTTCTCAGTATTGGATCTGTTTACTTTCTTAACCCTCTTTTTCCTTTTCCAAAATATCACCTAGTTGGAACCATATAGTGTGTAGCCATTTCTGACTAGCATCTTTGACTTATCAAGTTTCCCCTATGTTTTTTCAGTTTGTCAAATCATTTGTTTTATTTTTTTTTAAGCTCTGGATATGTTCCACTTTATCAGCATCAGTATAACCATTTCCTAATAGACACACAACTTAATTGTTTCTAGTTTTGAGTAAATAACCAGGGATTTGGGTGATTAATTATAAGCAGATAATATTTTTAAGATGTTGCCTATCTGGGCATTAAAACAAAACAGTAGAAAAGTTTTGATTTCTCCAAAGAAAGCATTTCCAATCCAAGCTCATCTTTTAATACCCTACCCATCCTCCCTGAAAATCTTAGGCAAAATTTGCTACACACCCAAAGACGGTGTTTGTGGGACTGTGCCAGGAGGATGTGCAGATGGAGGAGGTGAAGTGGGATTTAGGACAGGCACCGCATATTATATCCGGATATAGTGGGGAGAGAACTGAGAAGGGCATGGGACATGACAGTTTGTAATTTCACCCAAGAAGATAATTTGAACCTGAAGTAATCAAGGAAGTCTTCCCCCGAAAACTCCAGAATTTGAAAACATCTTGGCAGGAGATTTAATTTTCTCTCAGGATATGAAGTGGATGTTTGAGCTGAAGTACACACTCGTTTGGGTGGGTGGAGGAGTGGGCCTAACCTTTAACAGGTGAGCCACCTATCTAACCCACTATATGTACTCTTGCTGTCATCTGATTCCTCTATAAATCCTTTCTCCATACTGTAGTCAGAACAATGTATCTAAAACCATGACTTTGTGTCTTTGATGTGTTTTCCAGGAACTGTGTTTCAAGAATAATTAGAAATGCATACATTTAGTTGGTCAGTAAACTCAGGGATTCCCTGTAAACTGTAGACTGAGCTGAGGCTCCTGGTTGGCTATACAATGCACTCCCCCCCCTCCCTTGTCATCTCTTCAGTCTCCTCCACTCACATCTTTATTATGCAATATTGCTGCTTAGCACTGAACATGCATACATGGAACATAATCAGTATTGGACATGCTTTGCATGGAACATACCGATCTCTGAAATAACATGCCAGTCACTGAACATGCCTAGTATTGAATGTGTTCAATACTGAAAATAGTCTGCACTGAACTTTCCTAGCCCTGAACAAACGGCATTGAGAAGTTCAGCAGTGAAACTGCCTGATAGTGATTTACACGGAACTTACTTAGCACTGAATATGCTTACCATGGCACATACTTAACGATGAACACGCTTAGCAGTGAATGTGAACGTACTTACCACTGAGCCAACATGCTCATCACTGCCCTCATGCTCCTCACCTCCTCCTGACCATTGTGGGTTTGTCTAGAATGGCCTTTTCACTCCTGTTTAGCTGAGTAGCACTTGTTTATCCTTTCAGACTAAGTTTGGTATCTCTTCTTCTATAATATTCGCTATGTGCCCCGAGTTTCTAGTCCTTTCTGGAATTTTCATGTCAGTGAGACAGTAGGCTTTGGCTTGATTATGCAATAGATTCTGAAGATGTTGCAGCTGTAAACTGACAGCAGCCCTCCCTCCTCTCGACAAATTCTCTGGAAGTGGGATCTGAGAGGCACTCCTCCATAACTACTATAGAGATTTAGAAGAAATAATTAGGCAGTTCCCTCTACCAAACAGTGCTTCTTTATGGTGTGGCCCCATTACATTGCTAAAAATGCTGTGCATTTTCAAGATTTCAGAACAACATATTTTGAAAGTTTCACAAAGAAATATGTACCTTAGCTGTGAAGATTTTGAATATATCTATTGTTTTCAAGTTTAATGTTCTGCCTCTTTAAAATAGAACATTAAGAGCTAGCTGCCTGTCAGTCAATCACTAGTCAAAGTTTCCCCACCCACGCTGAGCTGAAATCCACCCATTTATCTATTCCTTCTTTAATTTCTATGCGTGGGAAATTCTCTTGGGTATTCGCTTCCTAAAAATGGAAATGCATAATTTTTTCTCCAAAAATTTTCAAACTTGAATATTTATGAAAATATGTCAGTACAAAAAATGTATTATTAGACAGGTTTGAACTAAAAATAATGAAGCTATTTCAACCGATAGATAACATCTCTAAAAGATTCCTACAGAAGGCAAGAAGAAAGCATGAATCCTGGCCACATTTATTTTCTGGCAAAGCTTATAGATGGTACATGTAATCAGATACCATCAGAAAACCCAACAAAGCTGCTTTTCTGTTAATACTTTTTCCATTTTTTTTATCAGCTTTGTTAAAAATAGTTATGTTGTATGACACAAGCTGACCCTAACGCCTTTTTTTTTTGTACTTGCTTCAGTGGTTGCCACTATTATTGTAAAGATCTAGAGTTAATGATCATATTGAAATCCATTACCCTGGAACCTTGCAAAAGTAATTTTCAATGTGTTGCCATACTTTGTGAATAGCTTTTGAATAGGCTCGTTCTGTTGAAACAGATATTTTAACACAAAACTCTAGTTAATCCTACATACTCCACAAACTATTAGGGTTGACTGGGTCATATTAACTGATCTCAAGTTACATGTTAAGAAGTAATTTTGCGAATGAGTTTCATGAGCTAATAAGAATAAACCTGAGATGAATTCATGTCAGAATTATGCTCACACTCTTTATATTTTCCAGGATAAGAAAAAAATTTTTGGTTAAAATGAATCCCATCCCTCAATAGAGCAAGTATATAAAAGTTACATTTACCAATCTCTCGGAATCTTGGCTCCTTTTTTATTCGTTCTCTCAGTAAATAGCATCTCCTCCCAAGAGCTGTCAAGTCTTATCCATTTTATAAGCGTCACATTGCTTATGTCTGCATCTCCTTTGATATTACCAAGCTAATCCAAAGGAGTCAGCTCTTGTCTAGACTTTTATAAGAAATGTTAAAATAGCCTTACACCCCTTTCCTCTGTAATTTCTACACGGCACAGCCTGAAGCTCAACGAGTTGGAGAATGTCCCTTCCAAGTGACTCAGTTGGTCTCAATATTTTGAGTGGTTTACCTTCCTGCTTAAGCAGCTTCCCTGCAGGATAAGGTTTCAATCTTAAAAGTAACTATTACACAACACATGCTTCCATCCATGTGAGTAATTCAGAATGTCTTCTTCCTTTATCATGCTGTAAGATCCAAAGCACAGGAACTATCTTCCTATCAAAGAATTGACACTAACATGTTTTATACTGGGGTTTCCCATGAGGCAAGTAGCTAAGATTCTACGGCTCTTAAGCAAATGAACCAATACCCACATCCGTTGTGCCTTCTAATTTGAAGAAGGTGTATATCCTTTTGTGTTTGGGTGAAAGGTTCTGTAGATATCTGTTAGGTCCATTTGGTTCATAACCTCTGTTAGTTTCATTATTTCTGTTTAGTTTCTGTCTCAGTGACCTGTCTGTTGGTAACAGTAGGGTGCTGAAGTCTCTAACTACTAATATCTGGGGTTCAGTGTGTGGTTTAAGCTTTAGTAATGTTTCTTTTGTATACGAATGTGGGTGCCCTTGCATTTGAGGCATAAATGTTCAGAATTGAGATGTCATCTTAGTGGATTTTCCCTTTGATGAGTATGAATTGTAATTCCCAATCTTTTTTGATTAATTTCAGTTTGAAGTTTATTTTATTAGATATTAGAACAGGCATTCCAGTTTGTTTCTTGGGTCTGTTTGCTTGGAAAATTTTTTCTAGCTCTTTACTCTGGGGTAATGTCTATCTCTGCTGCTTAGGTATGTTTCTTGCATGCAGCAGAACGATGGACTCTGTTTACGCATCCATTCTGTTAGCCTGAGGCAGGGGAGTTGAAAAGACCAGCATGGGTTACAAAGTGAGAGCCCCTTCTCAAACAAAGCAAGCAGAATTTGGAAAAAAAAAAGTCAAAATAAAGCTAAAGTAAGCCTACCCTCAGCCTGCAGAGCGCAGAGAGCCAGTGACCACAGCGAATGGTAGTTCTGGTAAGTTCACAGTTAGTTTCAGCCACAAAGCCAAAGTCAGAGCAACTCAGTCTGTCCTTATAACTGAAAGACAATTTAACGTAAAGAAAGCATGTGATAGATGCCAACACAATCAAAGAGCAGTCCATTCCTGTGCAAACCTGGCACATTAGCTCAATTGTAAATATTAATGTATGTAATCCAGTGGTGCACATGACAATTGCTCCAGAACACCAAACAGAAAACAGTGCTCCCCAAGTGAGCTGTAATGGGGTGATCTACACAAAGAGCTGAAGAAGTTAAGGGCACAGTTTCCTAAGCTGAACTGTGCTGGATTCAAATTGTTGAGCTGTTATTACAACTGCGGCCTTGGGCTCATTACTGCCTGTCTCTTTTCCCAGATCCCTCATCTGTGAAATGGTGATTTCTACAAGGAGACAATACTCATAGGAATGCTCAAGTTCAAATTACAAGGTGTATACAGTGCATATTAATTACTGGTGGCTATTACTTAGAACTACTGTCTGTTGCAAGCTATGAAAATCTCTGGTGTTATCAAAGTCCTGACTGGGCAAGCATATATCTGTGTTCTAGAATAAAGTCTACTAGTGTGAACTGGCTATGTCATCTTTGCCAAACCACCAGGACTCCTGGTCTCATTGTTCTCATCTGTAAAATGTTGCTAATTAAATGAGTTGGTGTATAGAAAGGACTGCACACACTTGCCAGCACATGTTGGACATTAAATGGTTTTTAATTTTCCCCTTTCCTATCTCTCTTATTTGGCTGAATTCTGTTTTCTCTTTAAGTGTGTGTGTGTGTGTGTGTGTGTGTGTGTGTGTGCGCGTGTGTGTGTGTTTATTCCTTTGTGATAGAAGTAAACTAAAAGATAAAGGAGTGTATTTTATTTATCTATCCTTCCATTTAAATGCATTTACTGTTCAATTTGCTAAGCATTGTATTTGAGTCTGTGGTTTCTCTGCTCAAGGTAATATTCATTTTCAATAGCCTCTCCTCTCTAACTGGGATGACAGCTTGCAGCATCCAGAATGATTTAGAGAGCACACTGTGAACCAGCAATTCTGATGTTGGCTGTATGTGCATTGATTCCTCTTAGAGTTGCTCTGAAATTCAAGTTTCTGGGTATCTGCTTCCCTGGGCCTATTCTTTTGACTGTTTCAAGGGTCTACGCTGTCTCCAGATGACTCTATACTCATTTCAGCTTCTGTCCTCTTATAAGATTATACCCAATTAAGTGCCTTCTGTCCCTCTCCATCACTCTCCCATCCTTCTCTGGCCTCTTTTCCTACCCTACCCCCCAAGTCAGAAACTCTTGTCTTTCCTAAAGAACTATTAACCACTGGCAATGAACTGGTTTCTGAAGGTGTAAATGTAAGTTGTATTCCTTCAAAGTACTCTACTTTCCAGTAGATCTTTTAAAGTTGGATTACTATATGCCCCAGGCCCATCTTCTGCATTTCTCATCCAATTTACTGCATCAGGTTTTTCCTTTCATGGGAAAGCAGAACAAGAAGCCAAGCCCATTGCTCTTGAAATGCCATTTCTTTCAGGCTCCTCCTTGTTATCCGAGCAAAGTGTCACATCAACCCATGCAGAAATACTCATCTCCCATCATCATCTGCACCCATGCTAAGGAGACAGCCTGTAGCATCTCCAGCTCTAACCCATGGCTATTTGGACCATGCGGGCCTCCTTTCCTTGTTAACTCAAACCTTAATGGAGAGAAAACTGGTTTCTATCACCTGCCACTCACTGGTTCACTCCTCAGATACATGAATGGCAGAATCACAACTGTTAACCTCACAAAGTCCATTGGCTTCTAAGTTACTTATGTTAACATCTTCTCTCATGACATTTACCATTATCTCATGCATCCAAAATAAAGCTGAGTTTCCTTGTCACAATGAGTCTTACTGTGACCATAACCACTTGACTTCCAAAAACATTTTTTTGATTTATTAAATCCCACTTTTTTTACTACTTAGTTCTCTTATTTTTTTAAATTTTATTTTATTTTCTAAGTTTTTTTATTTACATTCAAAATCATTTCCCCAGAATAGATGCCACATGACCATAATATTGCTACTGCTTAGAAAGCAGTGTATAACCTCTTTATTTCTAAAAAAAAAAAAAAAAAAACAAAATCATTTCCCCTTTCCCGTTTCCTCCCTCCCCGAAAGTCCCATAAGCCCCCTTCCCTCCCTCTTTTCCCCATTCAACCCCCTCTCGCTTCTCTGTCCTGGCGTTCCCCTACATCCAGTCTTTCCAGGACCAGGGGTCTCTCCTTCCATCTTCTTGGAAATCTATTGATATGTGAATTGTGTCTAGGGTATTTAAACTGTGTGTGTGTGTGTGTACAATTTGTCTATATATGCATATGCGATGCACACTCATATGTGTATATATGATGCTTGTGTAAATATGGCTACAAATGCCATGATGTGTATATGGAGGTCAGGAGACAGCCGCAGGTGACCTTTCTATCCTTCCATCTTGTTTGAGGCATGGTCACTCTGTTGTTTGCCTGCACTGACCTGTGCCGCCATATTTTAGTGCCCTATGGAATAGTTTTATCAACATTAAACCACTCCTCGTTCTTTACCTGTTCATAATTCTCTTCACTACCCAAAATGAACATCTGGTGACCACTAGTCCTTTACCTAGTTCTAGA
Source organism: Tokudaia tokunoshimensis (assembly GCA_036184795.1). Lineage (NCBI taxonomy): Eukaryota > Metazoa > Chordata > Mammalia > Rodentia > Muridae > Tokudaia > Tokudaia tokunoshimensis. The sequence goes on along the minus strand of BTHU01000013.1, from coordinate 25,053,456 downwards.
GTTTTCTTGTTTCCAGAATTTAGCATAATTGGAATCATATAGCACATGACTTTTACAAAAATACAGTTTTTAGAAGGGGTCTACTTCTGGCCTCTCTGCTTCCTATTTTATCGGTTTATGTCTATTTTTCTGCCAATACTGTGATATTTGGATTTTTCCAGCAGCAAGGCTTGACCCTAGGGTCTCATGCATGTTGGCAAGTTCTCTGTTGCTGAGCAACACTTTTGTCCTCCTTTTAAGTTTCAAGACGGGATTCTGCCAATCTGCCCAGGCTGTCCCTCAACTGTTAGCCTCTAAGACACAGGTTCTAAACCTGTGGGTCATATATATCAGATTTCCTGCATGCCAGATGTTTACATTACTATTCATGACAGTAGCAAAATTACAGTTACAAAGTAGCAGTGATGTGGTCTTATGGGGGTTGGGAGTCACCACAACACGAGGGACTATATTAAAGGGTCCCAGCTTTAGGAAGTTTGAGAACCACTGAGATTTATCTGAGAGTCTCAGATAACCAGAATTACAGGTATGTGCTGTTAAGCCTGGCATAGAATTAGTTTTCAGTGGTCTTTGGTATAATACACAGACCGTAAAGTAATCAAATTGCAAGTTGTCTGAGCAGTGAAGAGTCACAAAGTGACTCTCAGTGCAGCAGCACCAGTGTCCCAGAACTGTCCTTTGCTCTCTCTCTCTCCTGTCATATCCCCTTCCAAGATCACCATGCGCTTCACTTTCACCTCCATATGTCAGTTTTACCTTTAAATAAAGTCATCCTCTCTGCATTTAGCTTCTTTCACTCAACGTGACATTCTTGGGAGTCTTTAGATGAACAAATCGTGGCTTCTCTGGAATTGCTACTTAGCATCACAGCATCGGGTGTTTCCTTGGCTTTCGTCTTCGGCCTATTATAACAGTGCTGCTAAGGCATTCCTCTGTGTGCATTTAAGGTATGCACTTCATTTGAGTACACAGAAGGCATGGGATTGGCCAGTCATGCAGACACATATGTGTAGCTTCAGTAGATACTGCAAGCAGAGTTTGCCAGAAGTGATTGAATGGAGTTACCTTCAGTGCTCACTGGAGGTTGGGAATGGGGCCTCACTGAAGTCCCAGGGTAATTCTCAAGTTTAGCCACATTTGAGAGCCTCTCTTAAGAATTTCCCAGAGGGCTCCGTTGATTGATCTAGACCCTCTCTCTGTCTTATGAGGCTTCTCACACATTTTCTGAAAACTTTCTCATCATTTATTGGTCCTTTCAAATATGGAACTATTGAGCTATTTATACCTGTCAAGAATACAGGCATGCAGACAAATGCCTCCATGATAATGTGACATTCTAAGTTTGTATTCATACACAGGGATGCCTCTGCTGTCCATGGGCTTCCCACTTGCACCTTACAGACTTAGGTATACACAGACAGTATCAATTTTCTTCTAAGCTCAAAAGACAGTTTAGTCTTCAGGTAAAGATGTTCTCAGATATCCTTAGGTTTGTCAGCAGGAACAGACTGGCCCTCAGACAGGTCCTGGCAGGGACATATTTGTTTGTATTACAGTTTAAAAGGACACAGATACAGGAATGGGTAAGCAACCATTGATCTTTTGAAAGCAGCATCAGCTTGTGCTCTCTGTGGCTTAGCAACCGGGTCTTGCACACGTGAAAGAAGCATCACATGCAGCCTGAGTCCCTGAGGCTGAAGAGATACAGCTCACAGACCAGAGAAGGAAGGTCAGATGCCACTCAAATGCCATGCAATAAAATTCTGTTTTGATGGTTGCATTTCTAAGAATCACGTTCTTCTTCTGCCACAGCTAGTGGTTGATTGGTTTCTCTGAAGTAAATCAAACAAACAGGGGAGCTCTTCTACAGGAAGAAGACGAGAACAACACCCCTCCAAGCCGCTTTTCTTCTGGAGCTTTTTGAGGGGCAACAGATATTGTTGATTTACAGGGAGAAGTGAATATTTGAGCTGGAAAGCAATGCATGGACTAATTGAGTTTTGTAGAATTCCAGAATACTGCCCTGGAACAAAACTTCATTATTTTGGTGCAAAACCACATGCATTTACATGGATACGAGCAAATTAAAGGAAGAAAGCCTCTTTTGCCCAGGTTAGACCAACCCATGACATTCAAGATCATCCTCAACCTGACCCAACTACTGGCTCCCTCCTGCATTTCTCTTTATCATTCTGACTATTGTGTTATTTCGTTAATTATTCGTTTTCAACCTAAGCACACTCTAGAGTTTATAATTTTGTGACTTTTTCATGCTACTCACCCCAAATTAGAATGCTTTCTGTCTTTCTTCTTGTTGCTCATTTTTAATTATTTGAGTTTTCCTTCTCATAGCTAGGTAAAATGTTCCCACCTCCTGAAAGTCCTTACAATTTTCTGACTTTCTCTTTGCCCCACATGCTGTCCTGCTTCTGTTTGCATTTATTTTATTCTGCCTTAGTTTAGTTAGCATGTTCATGTGCCCTTTCGTTTACTGCATGGTTATCTTTTAGAAGCTACATTTCATCTTGTTTATTTAACATGCTTTTCATGAACCTAGACAATGAAATGTCTTGAACACAGTCAATATTTTCAACTTGATTTATCCAAGAATAAGCTCAATGGTTTCCACACCTAGGCCAAGCATCCTAGAAAATTTCTTGAAAGGAGGGGAGAGAAGGAGGTGGGGGCGGGAGGGGGGAGAAACCGGGACAGAGAAAGACTGACTTTAGGCTTTTTTTTTTTCAGTACTCGCATCACCATGTGTTTGTGATCAAGGATTTCATCTATGCAATAAGCTTCTGCCTTGGCAACACACACACACACACACACACACACACACGCGCGCGCGCGCATGCACACACACATGCATGTGTGCACACACACGCACAGGCACATGCACACACACATACACATGCACACACACAGACACACAAGCACACACACGTGCATGCACACATACTCACGCATGCATCCACGCGCGCATGCGTGCGCACACACACACACATACTCATGCATGCACCCTGATCTCAGCATGGCCTCTCACCAAAATCAGCTAGTGACTGAATGCCAATACTGCCTTTAGAAGAATTGGTTTCATCTACGGATGAGCATAGGGAGAGGTGAAGAATCGCCACAGCTGCACAAAAGTGGGACGGGAAGTGACCGAGGCAATTTAGCTTTTCCTCAGCCCGAGGAACACAGAGAAGAGAATCGATCAAATGTGTTTTAATGGGCTTTAGATTGCTTTTGTCTTGATTAATTCCTGGAGGAAATGGGTTTCCATTTCTAGAAAATAATTATTCTCTTTGCAGCAGCTGCTCCAGGCAAGCAGCTCGCACGTGCGAGCTCTCTCACATGGAGGGTGGCCAGTGCCTCCTTCACCAGGCCCTGCGCTCTCAGGTGAACGACTGACACCCAAACATCCCATGGCCTAAATCCATTCTATTTTGTTTCTGAGGATGCTTACATGGTAGACAGAAAATTTCCACTGCATCTGGGTAGGAAATAACACAAGAGGCTTACAGGGATCTGAGTAATTGTTCTTTGGCTTATTTCCTTGAGGGCATGCCTTAGTGCCTGCTTCTCTCATAAGTGAGCAGGTTCAGGGCAGAAGGTTTTCATGGACTTTGCTTACATGCTAATCTTTTATCCGTTGAGCATCTTCTTATGTATTGGCTCTTGGATTTATATATGAATATTCCCCCTGTGTGCTTAAATTAAATTAAAGCCATTGTTCAAATTACTTTCTCTTCATGAATCTTTCTTGTTTGATTTATATGTTCATATTATATAGGATAATATATGATAAACATATTTACACACATGATATAAATATATATGTAAGCATACATACATTTATTTTATGTATGCCTGAGTGTATATGCACGTACAGGAACCAGTAGAAATCATAGGATGGCATCAGAGTCTCTGGATCTGGAGTTGTAGGCAGTTGTAAGCCACCATGTGGATTCTGTGAACAAAAGCCAGGTCTTCTACAAGAGCTGTAAGGTCTCTTAATCCCCAAGTCATCTCCCCAGTGCAACACTCCCTATCTCCAACACACACACACACACACACACACACAGACACACACACACACTCACACACACACAGACACACACACACTCACACACACACAGACACACTCACACACATACACACACACTCACACACACTTGACTCTTTAAGCTCTACAAGGTGATGACCTATAGCCTGGTCCTGTATTGGGCAGGTGGGCTAAGTCTGGACTCTATTTGACTTCTTCAAAAGTCTCTTTATCTGCTTGGCCCATAAGAGAAACTGACTGCCTGTGATCAATGTTTCTCAAACTTAAGCCTACCTTGAAATCTGCTGGAGGATTCCAGCCTTAGAGTTTTCCATTTAGCCAATCAAGAGTGGAGTCTGGAAATTTCTCAGAGGTTCCAGAGGAGGCTGTCGTTACCGGAGCAGCTGTTGACAGCCCCGACTCAGGAAGGTTCTGTTGCAGCACTTAAACAGCAAGTACAGTTCTCCTTTCCCACCTCTTGCTCATTTCATGAGATCTGTAATTCAGAGGAGAGACCGAAATCTTCATTCTTCATCAGGTGCTGTTTCCCTTCGCATAGTGGGCCACATGTCTGTGCCCTACCCCACCTCACACCAAACTCTTCCTGTGTTGACTTTGTCTTGTTTTCCTGAACACCATTAATACTGTTTCCACATGCCTACTGTACCATTCTCCCTTTTTGGAAAGCTCTTCCAAATTATTTTTGAATCTTTAAAACTCCAGTTACACTTCTGAACCCTTTGACACCCCTTTACCTTTTCCCCTGGAGCTCGTTTGTGTTTGGATGACGTTCAGTTTGCTGACTTGTGTTCCAGCCATCACATGGGAGTGTCTTTCTCCATTTCTACCCACCACATTATTCTGAATTATTTTATGTCACTCTTTCTACACTTATTGCTGAGTGTCAGCTCTGTGGACCATAGAATAATGTCTTATTGATTTGGGAGGAGGAATGACAGTCAAATATTAATATTAATGAACATTTGGTGTTTGATGTTGTCTGAGGTTTGATATATAGCTTGCTCTGCCCTCTTGAAATAAGATGAGGGGTATTAGCAAAGGAATCACGGTGATTAATAGGCAAGGATATGGAAAGGCAAGTTCATGAGATTAGGGAAAGCATTTTGTTTTTAAAAACCTCTCTGTAAATAATGTCAATATTTATAAGAGTTAGAGCAATAATTTTTTACAAAACAGTGGTAACATACTTATTTGGGGAGCCCTGGAAAATCAGGGTGTGTTAATTTGTAAATATGGTCTTCAAGGTAGTTAGGAAACTTCATGAGCTACATCTGTTCTGCTTCAGAAGTTAGCTTCCTTCCAGCCCTGACACAGTTTCCAATTACGTGATTGTTGGAAAAGAGGCTCGCTAAGTGCTTCAAAAGAGCTTCTTGTCTTGTCTTTCTGAAGCTCATGGAAAGGTGACACATATAAAATTAAGATGGACAGCTTGTAGAGCCCTGCAAGATGGGAGACAGGAGTGGGCAATTTGTCTCCTTCCTAGGGCTCTTCAAACACACATTTAGTGTTCTATAACACATTTAGATTAAAAAGAGCATCACCAGTCGTTTGGGAAATGTATAGCCTCCAATTATCCTTTTAGTATGGAAGGTGCCAAAGATGTAAGCATATTTAAGGGGGAAAAAAATCTCAAAAGTTCCCCTTCTCTTAAAAGCACTGAGCCAAGCACTGCAATCCTTGATGGAAATTGAATCTCCACCTTGGACAGTCACCTCTCTGTGTTTACCAAGGGCAAGATGGGAATAGGAGGGGATGACTGGAGTTGGGGAGGGGTATTGCTGGGGAAACACCCACAGGCAAATACAGATCTATCCCTTCAATGAGTTACTAGGAATGAAGGGCTCACTGTGGGGTGTCCATTTAGTGTGTATACTTTAGTTTACTATTGCATCTGCAAAAAGACCTTGAAAGTAGACTTTAGACTGCAGAACATGAAGTGTTATGCCAGGAAACAGTTGTGGGAAAGATGCTGATGGACAGAGGAAAGTATTCTAACCCAGAACACATCTGTGCCTTCCTTGAGCGGTCTCTAACACAATTGGAAAACTGATGATGATGATGATGATGATGATGATGATGACGACGACGAGGAGGAGGAGGAGGAGGTGAGGAGGAGGAGGATAATGAGATATTGCCTTTTTGATCCAGAGATCTATTTGTATTCCTGAGGCTGGAAAGATAGCTCAGCCATTGAAGTCTAGCTTTCTTCTACATTGTCCCCCATTTTCTTCCTGATACCCTTTTTAAGCATAAGATTCTATAATTTTACCATCCTTCTAGAGGAAAAGAAACTAATCCATCACAAAGATGTGCTAGTTTTTTGTTTTGTTTTGTTTTTTCATTTTCTTTTGGATGGGTTAAATTTTGTGTGATAATGAGAGCATTTAGACTCACTTGAGTATTAGATAAGGATAAGAACTTTATCACTCATTGAGTCCTCCATACATTTTAGATGGTTTCACAGAGGTAACTAGATAATGGTTGCATTTATTCAGGAAACTTCCTCAGCTCTCTCCCTTGAGAACCTTCCATTAGACATTAATGTCTGCTGACGTAGGAGATTTCAAACCAGAGTGGCTTTCTAGAAAAGGCTGAGGACCACATTCTGTCCCTGTGGACCATTGTTTCCTCTGTTCTCTTCACCAGTGTGGGTGGCCCTAGTGGTACTGTAGGATGAAAGGGGGCAGAGAATCATTTACCACTTCTAGGGGATGCGGAACTTTGGCAAATGGCCTTGTGAGACTGTTTCAAATGAGCCACAACTATTGCATCAAAGACACCACTGCCCCCAAATAGACCACACAAAGGCAGAAAACTGATCTCAGTCTCTTCTCTTATCCCTTGGACACTGGGTTGAGGCTGTTTAAAAACTTCCATGTCCAGGCGGCTGAAGTCACCTGCCATTTGTCTTCCTGACCCTTCCCTTCACTTTGAGTACTCTCAAAATATCCCAAAATGCTAGGTGGCTCTTCATCATGCTCCACTTACCCATTAGACTTATCAAAGCCAGGTACTGTGGCAGCATCTCTGCCAGATAAGTTGCACTCTGCTCCCTGGCTGGGAACAGGAAGTGGCATAGCTCAGGACCTTACCACTAGGCAGGACAGCCCAAACCACCTGCCCTCCTACCTGCCTTCAGTCAATCATGAACACAGTTGTCCAGAGGTAGTTAGAGATGGCTGTAACTGGGAGCTATGGCTGGGGACCACGCCTGAGCTCTTTGCGCTCAATGATCAGTTCAAAGGATACAGTTCTGTTATAAAGGAGTAGAAAGGATGGTGGAAGGAAACTAGGCAGGTAAGACACTCTACCATTCTCTTCCTTTTCTCCCCTTTATAAGTCAATGATATTCTTCTTAAATAGAGACTCTGTATGTAGAGCAAGAAACCGAGATGCATCAAAAATATCAATGGTTGCCAGGCACACAGTTTGCAGCACCAGCAGGACCTCTGTGGAAGCTCATTGTCATGGGGATGGCACTGATGTGAATTCAGGGAAGGAAAGAGAGCTGAAGAATCCTTCCTAGGCTCACAGCTACTAAAGAACATTATTTTTTCATTGCCTGAGGCAAGCCAGTAGGCACCCGGATCCCTCCCTCCTACTGCAAGCCTATTTGTCTCTGACTCACAGGATGACTAGGATTAAATTTCATTATCTGTTCAGTTTCCATCTCTTGAGGTTTCTGGCTTTAGGTTTACCGCAAGCTTCAGGTCTACTAAAGGGTTTTTGACTGATGTGCAGCCGCACTGAATCACGGTAGATTTTCACACATTCATAATTACTCTTCTGAAGGAGCACATATTCTCTGATATCTCCGGATAAGAGGAGCAGAGAGAACAACAATGCCATTTCGCTTCTTTCTTCTAAGAGATGGAAGCAATTTGTGACCTAGTTTTTGAGTATCCTAAATTCCCTTGAGGCTAAAGCGAAAAGCAGAGCCTTGAAAGGCTGAGATGAAGATCAAATGAAGAATGATGCCTGCCTTGGCGGCCCCTCCCTACCACATCTGTGAACAGAGAGGCAGGGAAGGATGGGGGTTTTCCACTGGACTATACCTAGTGATATACATAAAAATGGGAAGAACTGCAGATATCGGAGTTTATGTGAATCCTGATATTCTATGACTGAACGAATTGAAAGGCAATCATTTTGGTTTTTAAACTGACTGAGATCCATGTTAAAATCTGTCTAGCTCTGTGTCTATGTTAATCATGGACCCAAAAAATCACAGGGGAACAACAAAATTCTGTTTCCATCTGACTTTTTTGGCTTGAGTTTTTTTTTAATTTATTTATTTATGGTTATTGTTTTGTTTTGTTTTGTGGCAGTGGTGGCAATGGGAAGTTAAATAGCTTCTTCTAGGCCCATGCTTGGCTGGGAATGAGACAAAAAGAGTCATGTATTCTGATCAGTGAAGTCTAAGGCGCATTCAACATGCCTCGCCCTGCCCACACTGAGTGACTGGTTCCCATACATCTAAACACAACAGGACATTTTAGTCTAGTCTCCATATCACTGTTAGCCCCTTCTACTGAGATGCATAGAAATGCTATTACTTGAAAATACAGATAGAACTTAAAGTTAGAGGAAGAACAATATTACTCACCTGAAGACAGAGAACACCTTAAAGACAAGCTGACATGGACTCTTTCTGAATTTATCTAACTACAAAAGTGAACAAAGCTGGACATGGGGATGAATGCCTGTGATCCCAGCACAGTGGAGGCTGAGGCAGGGGGATCATAAGTTCAAGACCATAGCAAGACCCTATCTCAAAAAAAAAAAAACAAAAAGCAAAAACAGAACATCAAAGAATATATACTCCTCAACCTCCCAAATTTATTTGTTCTGTATTTATTGCCCTATATTCAGGGATATTGTCAGTCATTCGTACAGATTACAGCAAGATACATTTCCTTTTGTTCATCTTTCAGGACACCTAGAGAGAAGTGATTCCACAAAGCTGTCTTAGCTCCCTGGACATAAAAGTAACTAAATAATTAACTAATATTAATTAAAGGTCTTCTGTCTTGTCATTTGTAGCTATTTCTAATGCAGCATATCATTTCTTTATAGGTGAATTTATACCCATAATGAAGATATTTCTTGAACATCAAATCCTTTAAACAGTAAAGAAATGAAAGACGAAATATACAGGTTCGATTACTTACAGGGTAAGGGAGAGATATTTATATTCTGCCTAAACCAACACAGTTCAGCAGCTTTCTAATGGTCAGGTTAAATGGGAGCAAATCTCCCTAGGGGATGTTGACACATGTGTTGGTTCATTTTCTGCTGCTATAACAAAATGTCTGAAAATGGGTACTTACAGAACTAAAAAATGTTTGTTTAGCTCACAGAAACCAAACACCTAAGATTGGACAACTCTACCCTTTCGCCTTGACCTTTTTGGCTGCATCACAATTGGCTAGAATCACAAATACAAAGGAGAGGAAGAGGCATGGCCAGGCAAGAAACCAGAGAGTAAAGAGAAGCCAGCCTCGGATCTTTTCTTAACACTACTCAATTTTACCAAAACCAACTCATTCCATGAAACACAGCATTGATCCCTTATGAGCGCTAATGCTTTGAATAGTCCAACCAACTCCCACTAGGCCCTACCATTTAAAAGATTCCACCACCTTAGTCACCACTGTGCTGGGGACCCACTTTCTAGCATATGAGATCTTCGGAAACACTCTGTGCCCCATGTTAGCATTCTGTCTCTGAACCCTCTGTATCTTTCATTGTCTGACTGTGACTGGCCTTCAGGCTAACACACAGGGTTACCCCTCACTGTGTACTATGTCTGGTGAAAAACTTCTTTCTTATATAACATCTACTCTGTAAAGAGTGTAAATAAGTTGGACCAATGTCTTGAAATCAGGATCCTACACACCCGTTTTCAACTGACTATAGAATACAGGATGTGTAATTTTACAGAAATAAATATGAATGGCCTGAACTAAGGAATGGTGTCATGGCCCTCACACATACTCATGACTTGTATATACCATGAGTAGGCTAAAAGTCGGGGTGAAATGACAGACCAGGGACAACTAGTTATTTTCCCCAGTGATCAGTCTCAGCACTCTCTCCCTCTCCAAACCAAATTTGTTCAGTGTCCGGTAAAGCTAATTTGAGCTGAGTTGCTATGGGAACTGAGAAAGGGGTTCCTGGAAATGTAATCATAATTGCTGTCATCTCAAAGGGCAGCAGCTTGAGACTTTGGTGCACTCCCATATGTCTGCATTAGGCTAGTGTTAGCAAATGGGTGTCAAAAGTCATTTGCAGGCAAATTGCTAAGAGGGTAACCAGCAGTGTTGGGTGTTGCTCAACTGAGCTGATTTGTCAAAGGACAGATTTGTCATCATTGTTTTTGAGGTAAGATTCTCTTTGCAAGGTCTCATTTAGTTGCCTGGAATAGAATCTAAATGTTTTCTATCACTAGACACAAATCTTCGGACCCATGATGGTAAAACTCTGAGCCACAAGTCCCCTGTGTTCAGAGGACAGGTTATAAAACTTGAGAGTTGCTAGACAATCGCTGAAAATTCCGTCAGGTTTTAGAAAAAGACAGTTGGTATGGGGTTGGCGATCTCATAATTTCAAGATTCAAAAGCTCAATGGAATAAGAGTCACAGACTTGAAACATGTTCTTGGGGGATCAGCTGGTCATTGTTACCCAAAAGTATGAGCCACATATCAGCACACTGATGCAACCTAAGAGCTTGTTATATATAGACTCTCAGACCCAGACCCAGACTTGATGAGTTATAACCCATATTTTATTTAACAGGGTTCTCAGGTATTTTGAGACGCACTAGACTAGTGAAACTTCTTAATTTTATAGAAAAATGGATGAAACCCTGACTGGGGTCCAAAGAATTGAAATAACTTGTCCAAAGTATAGATGGGGTTTGGTAGTAGAACCAGAGCAAGATCTTACCATGCCTGAGAGACAGAATTTTCCCATCACCCCATGGGACTTCTTAGAAGCAGGAATTTAGAAGGGTATGAGAAATTTCATGAGAGATCTTGTTTTATGGCATTCCCAGACATTGTACTTTTTTTTTGACCTCAAATTGCACTGAGGGGGCAGGACTTCTGGGAAGAATTAGGACAGTAACTAATTAGAGGAGAACTTATTTCACCTATCTCTTTAATAAGACTTAAAGGGAGCCGCCTTCCTAGGGGTTGACCCTTGGCCATGTGATTAACCTGTCCTAACTGCAATGTTAGGAGACCATCAAGACCAGAGATTCTTTTTTTTTTTCTTTTAACTTTTTTTTCCAAGTTTATTTTTTATTTATATTCAAAATCATTTCCCCTTTCCCGTTTCCTCCCTCCCCGAAAGTCCCATAAGTCCCCTTCCCTCCCTCTTTTCCCCGTTCAACCCTCTCTCGCTTCTCTGTCTTAGCATTCCCCTACATCCAGTCTTTCCAGGACCAGGGAAGACCAGAGATTCTATTCTCAAGATTACGTGTGTTTTGTTAATGAGCCTTTATTGTTGCTCTAAGAAAATTTGCTGGCCTCATTCAGGTCAAAATGCCCAGCCTTCATGTCTGTTTGGGTGTTCTCTATCATCCTACCAGAAAACGTCTGGTAAATCTTCTGTTGTAAACTAAGACCAGATGACCTTTGACCTGTCTATCTTCACGTCATTCCTTAAAGATTCCTATTGCCACAATCTATAAGTTAGTATGAATTACTCCACAGCAACATCTTTTCATTTTCTTTAAAGATTTATTTATTTATTTTATGTGTCTGAGCACAATTATAGCTATCTTCAGACATACCAGAAGAGGGTGTCAGATCCCATTACAAATAGTTGTGAGCCACCACTTGGTTGCTGGGAATTGAACTCAGGACCTCTGGAAGAGCAATCAGTGCTCTTAACCGCTGAGCCGTCTCTCCAGCCTGTCTTTTCATTTTCAAAATTCTAAAATGTCTTTTTCTGATCATTGGAAGTTTAAAAATGGAACTAATAGAGGGTTTAGGTTTCCAGATTCTTCCTGCCTCTCTGAAATTGCAGAACAGAGCTCTGCTTAGGCAGAAGCGACTGGTTGCCAGTGTTTCCCATGCCAGTCATTCAGTGTGGAAGGGTGTGTGTTCTGACTATGCTTGCCACCTCACCCCAAAGTAGAAAATGGCATTCTCCCCACTTCCAGATGCCTGAGAACACATAACATCTAGTGACTACCAGAGTCTGGCAAGAGTTCTCCAGTTCTCCTTTCTCCTGTCTTCCCTTCTCCCCCAGTCATCACCAGATGACCTAACCAAGCCTCAACCTATTCCATAAGTACAAGTCATTAATCCCTAGTTCTTTACTAGTGATTTGATTCCAATACCTACAGTCACAAATCATCCTCAAACTTAGCAGTTTAGCACAGGGCAATTTTATTCTCTCTCACAGTTTTATCAATGGGCCTGGTCTCTAATTGAACACCCTCTGTTCTACATGACAGATTACAAGGGCTGTAGTCCTTGATTGATTGAGACTATCCAAGATAGCTCATTCACATGCCTTAATAGGCATAGATTGAGGTAGAACTAACCTGAGAACTTATGTTTATGTTCTCTCTCTCTCTCTCTCTCTCTCTCTCTCTCTCTCTCTCTCTCTCTCTCTCTCTCTCTCTCTCTTTCTCTCTCTCCTGCTTATTCCCTCCCTCCTCCTTCCCTCCTCCTCCTCCTCCCTTCCAGGTGTTCTGAAACAGGATCAGTTTTCACATGGCAGTATAAGGCTTTCAAAATAATAAAAATCAAGGTTTCACCCAGTTTTTTAAAGTTTAAATCCAATCCTGAGTTAGAATAGTGTCACTTGGATGTGTCACAGAATGCACTGTGTTTGTTAACATGAGCCAGAGATTGCCCAAAGGTTGTCAATCACAGGATTCTCAAAAAGACCTCTAGGGACCATTCCTTCCTGTTGCCTGGAGTTCTCAAGAAAGTCTATCAACATTTAAAGGTATGTTTTTGTGTATGTTTGAGTTTTCATACAGATGGATACTTTCCTGGTGGAGAAGGCTCCCAGATTTCCTTATATTCTCTGAGGGATCTGTCACCCACCCAGAGAATTCTACATCACAGGAATGAGTCACAGCAGACTCTATAGACCATCTGTTCAATGCTTATGTGTGGCTGTGGGGCTTTGGAAAGCATATGGGGTTCATAGTGCATCTCATTAGCTGGATTTGGAAGTCTAAGACTCAGGCAAGAGCCTCATCTCTATATATTATAAGACTCTTTAGTTTTTTAGCAGAGTTGTTTAAATAATAGATGTTCTCCATAAGGCATGTAGGCTGATTTATTCTGAAGGACTTACCTGGGTTTGATGTAATAAGACGCAGGCATAGCCATGATTAATGTTCTTCCCATAGCATACTGTGTCGCCCTCCAGTAAAAAGCCACCTCCAATCTACTTTGATACCTACCTATCTAATTGGATTGGAATCTGCAGGCCAGTGGAATACATGCTAGTATAATATTATTTCACAATAGGAAATCTGAAATTTAAATAATTTGTCTCAATAATTTAGAGGCATTTCGAGTAGAAACTAGGGCTCGAATCCAATTTTCCTGGTTTTGCCTCTCCAGGGCTTTGTAATGAGGAGGAGAAAAAAATACAAGAGAGGCATTATGGAAAGATAGACGAATAAGAATAAGGTCACAAGCTTCAGGGCTAGAGGTATAGGTCAGTGGTGTGGTACAGAGTTGGCTAATCATGTGTGAAGTTCTGGACTTGACCTCTAGTCCCCAAGAAAAAAAGCATAAGATTCTAAGCTGCACCATGTATCCTGACTTACCTGTCAGTGTTGTTAAACCACAACCTGTAGCCATCTCTCTTGAAACCCAGTTTCTAATGCAGTGGATGACCTGCTCTAGGGATCCTGTTTTAAGAATCCCTGGTCTCATATTCAGTCACAAATGCTAATAGAAATGTCTCGATTAGTTCACTGCTATCATTTTTCTTTAACCAGCAATAATCAAGAAACTATACTTGCTCTTTTCTGTGTACTGGCTGGTTTTGTGTGTCAACTTGACACAGGCTGGAGTTATCACAGAGAAAGGAGCTTCAGTTGGGGAAGTCCCTCCATGGGATCTAGCTGTGGGGCATTTTCTCAATTAGTGATCAAGTGGGGAGAGCCCCTTGTGGGTGGTACCATCTCTGGGCTGGTAGTCTTGGGTTCTATAAGAGAGTAGGCTGAGCAAGCCAGGGAAGCAAGCCAGTAAGAAACATCCCTCCATGGCCTCTGCATCAGCTTCTGCTTCCTGACCTGCTTGAGTTCCAGTCCTGACTTCCTTTAGTGATGAATAACAATGTGGAAGTGTAAGCTGAATAAACCCTTTCCTTCCAAACTTGTTTCTTGGTCATGATGTTTGTGCAGGAATAGAAACCCTGACTAAAACACTCAGTTTCACACTGAAAACAGAACCCATTCTAAACCCCAAGGGCACCCAGACATCTTCCCTCTTAAATGGAGGTGAGGGTGGACTCAGTCACCATCACTCTTACTCTCCACTGTCTTTGGCAACATTAGATAAAAGAATTAAGTAAGGCTAGGTCAGTAAAGAAAAAACCAGAATGTAGTGTAGTCCAGTGGGGAGAGTGCATGCTCTGTTAAATCCTTATCACCTCACAGACCAACCCTGGTGGGTCATGCCTATAAGCACAGCACTGGGGAGGTAAAGGCAGGAAGATCAGAACTTTAAGGTCACCTTTGGCTACTTAGTGAATTTGAGGCCAGTATGAGCTACATGAGTCCCTGCCTCAATGGAAAAAAAAAGTTAATAACACGGATCTGCTAGAATGGGAAAATAAGCAAATCTGTTTATCCACTTGCCTCTCACAGAGAAGAGCTGACTGCATCAGAACTTGAGAGGGGCACTCAATGTCATGTTCTTTGTGTCTTAAGAAAGATGTAACATATGTATCAAGAGTTACTTTTCTTCAACACTTTCTCCAAACATAGTTCCTTGCCCAGATGTCATTCCATCATCAATTTTGCAGAAATGAATTCTCTTTATTTTTTCAATGATGTTATTTAGTTTTCTTTTGCTACCCATCCAGAACCAGAACCTGTCTAATCCTTACCTTTGAACTCCTACAATCCCATGAAAGGTTTCTTTGAAGCTAGAACACTAAGGCTCCTAATGAAAAAGAAGGAAGCAAATGGTCTCAGTGGCATAATAGGACTCTTTTTATTTTTTCAGTCTTGAGGTCACCTGCAGTACACAAGGTGTGCCTTAGTGGCAATTATTGTCTCTGTACCCTTTAAAGGCACAGACTACCATGAGATCTTTAAAAGCACTTATCATTTGCATCGGGAAAGGTTAATGTGTTCTTTTCAAATATAACCTCCTGTTTATGCAAGAGCATGTCTGTCCTGTTAGTGCCATCAGAGCTGGGGTCCAAGCTTGTATTTGGAAAACATGTTATCAGGTAGGCATTAAAGGATCCCTTATGCAACTCATTCTCTTGTTAATACAACAGGAAGAAGTAAAAAATTTATCTGGAAGGACACTGTTCTTCGCCGAATAGAATACTTAGATTTTTATTAAATATTCTTGTGCAGTTAGAAGAATAATAGTTTTTCTGGATATTCCTGCAGTGAAGATCTTGCCACCTTTTTACGTGGGCACTGAGAAGTAGAGAGGTTGGCCAGCATCTGTTTCTTAACAGAAATGAGGATTTCTTCTTCTTCTTCTTCTTCTTCTTCTTCTTCTTCTTCTTCTTCTTCTTCTTCTTCTTCTTCTTCTTCTTCTTCCTTCTCCTCCTCTTCCTCCTCGTCTTTCTCCTCCTCCTCCTCTTTCTCCTTCTCTCCTCCTGCTTCTTCTCCTGCTTCTTCCTACTCCTCCTCATCTTCTTCTTTTTCTTCTTTTTTTATTCTTCTCCTGCTGCTGTTGCTGCTTCTTCCTCTTCTTCCACTTCCTCTTCTTCTTTAAATCTTTCCCCCCTCTCTTTCCTCCCGCAAACCTCTCCCAACTATCCTCCCTTGAACCTCTACTCTCAAGTTGATAGCTTCTTTTTCTTTAATTATATTTGTTACATACATACAGTACATACATATGTGTATATATTACATATGTACATGATTTAATATATTACATACACACACACACACATATACTGTATGTATGCTGAAGGCACCACATCCTTAGACATCCTTAGGACATACTACTCAGGTGACTCTTGCCCAATCTAATTTGAAAACCTCTTTCCCTTGGTTTAGCTTCTGTAGTTCCAGAAACTACTATGCAAGCTGCCAATGGTGGGACTCAGTCAAACAGTCCTACCCAGCTGCAACGACTGTGAATCTTGACAATTACCAGCACAGCAAGATATTCGTAAAGGTGCAAGAAGTGGCACTCATATGTTGGCACAATCAACAATGTTTAATTGTACTTAAGACTCACTCAACAGGAGAGAAATCATGCCTGGTACTAGAAACCTAGCCAGATTCCCAGAGCTAGTGAGGTCATGGACCTTAAAAAAGAATCTACTACTGCTGCTTTGCTAGACCAGCACATTCCTTACTATGTTCTAAGTTATATCCTTTTACCACAGGTGAGTGTAGTCACCACTTTTCATCAGAGGAACTTTTCTTTACAGAAAAAACTGTCCCAGAAAACCACAAGACTACTTCTAACCTAACTATCAGGCTTTCTCATAGGTTGCTACTAAAATCCAAGATGGAGAGTGGGGACAGGATTTTGATCCATGTTTTAGAAGTGATTGAAGATAGAATTTCAAAGTATCACATTACAGTTTAACTAAGAACCAATACCTCATAAAATCTATCAATTGACTGTTAATAATAATTTTAATAATAATAATAATAATTTAAGTATGTGAGCCTTTTAATCTATGCACTTAGACCCACTCACTTGACAAAGTAGGAAACAATGATTCAGGAACATCCAACTTTTTGAACAAAATGTTGTCAACCCCAAGTATGTTGGACTGTATTCATAGCTACCCTGGGGTGCATGGAGGCCATACCTAGAGATTGTTTCACACTTAAAATAACTGATCCATAGCAGAACCCAGTCAAGACCTGGTGCATTGACTTTTTGTTCCACACGCCTCTTTCTTTCTGCACTGGACAGATTCCCATGCGAAAAATCATTCCTATATATGAGAAGGACCATTTCTAGACAGCTAGCCGTCACTCCAATGGGTCTTCAAGAACTGCCAGTCAGTCTTTTACCTTTTACACAAATCTCTGTTCCCATGCATTGGAGTTTGCTGCATTTCAGTTCTTGTGTTTCTTCCTTTAGTTCTTGTGTTTCTTTATCACCGAGAAACCTGATTCTTATTAACTTTCTCCTTCAGTGCTTGTTTGCTGTCATTTGGAAACAAGACCCTGAAAGAACCACACTGCTACCAATAAAGAGGTCTGATGGTAGCCGGGAAACTAAAAAAAGAAACACATGGTGCAACAACAGACTCCTCAAGGTCTACAGATTTTTCTTCTTCCTATGCTACACGCTGTGTTAGACCTTGGGTTTCTAAAAACTCCAGAGTTCCTCAAAAAATAATCTTTATTTCTATTAAGTTCATCTATGTGTGCTCCGAGTGACTGGTCACAGAGTAGGGTTTCTAAGTTCCAGGTCAGGCCCAGGAACCTCCTGAGATGACTCCCTGTGATGATATGCATTGGATGCACTTTTACCCCTACAGTCTCACACCTATCACAGGTTGTAAACTGGTTTCAATTATTACCAAGGAAAGGGAGACATCTGTGACTCAAGGGAACAAGGATGGATTTAGAAAAATAGTTCTTTGCTTGAGGGTTTCAGGGTGGAGACTAAAGATTGAGTATAATTGTATTCTATTTTACTACAAATTAAATGAACCATTTCCTTCCAAGATGGAGGCCTCTCCAGTTCACTTATAACAAAAGAATCCCATAAGTCCTTGATCAGAGTCTTTCCCATTTCTTGTGAGTTCGTGGGGCTCATGAGTGTTCACATTTTTCTATGGGTGGTTCAGGATTTTAGGGACACTTTCTCTATTTTGGTTAGGACTCTATCTCTTCTGAACATTGAGACAATGAAGTAGGAGACAATGAAGCCACTGACATAAGTACAGAAATTTGGACCTGGGTTCAAGTTCAGAATCCTCAGATTAATAAGTTCATACTGAGACTTCAGCCAGATGCTTACATGTGCTCTCTTTCCATGTGTAAATGGATAAATAGCTAAGGCTTAGATGTTATTTAGTGGTATAGTTTCTCAAAGAAATCGCCTGAAAACATGAACAAAGTAAAGTGTGTGTATGTGTAGGTGTGCATTTGTACATGTGTGTGTACATATGTGTGCATAGTGAAACTATAAGGAGTTTCAAAGGGAAATGATGTAGAATCTTCACCAAATTCTCCCCCAGACTGAAATTGAACATTTAACTTGCAAAGTAACTAAGCCATTAAATAATATCTCCCAGTTTCATTGCAGACTGTGTACTGTTAATTTTTCCTACCCACGATGAACTGATCTGAAATTGGGAACTGAAGATGCATAGGTTTTTTTTGATGACATTGCTACATTCTCTCTCTCTCTCTCTCTCTCTCTCTCTCTCTCTCTCTCTCTCTCTCTCTCTCTCTCTCTCTCTGTCTCTATCTATCTATCTCACACACACACACACACACACACGTACACACACACAGGTATGTGTGTTCTCATGTATGTAGGTGCACATATGTGTGCATGCATGTAGAGACCAAAGGTTGATATCTGGTATCTCCCTTCATGGTTCTTTACCTGATACATGAGTCAAGGTTTCTCCTTTGAGCCCAGAGCTCAGCACAGATAGCTATCTAAATTATCCAGCTTGCTCCAGGGAGTCCCTGTTTCTGCTTCCTTCGTGCTGTGACTACTGGAGGGTGATAAACCCACTGAACAGTTATGTGATTGCTGTGGATCTGAACTCTGGTCCTTGTATTTTCTTCACAATTGCCAAGCAAGCACCCCACCCACTGAGTCATCTTCCTCAAGATTGCTTCCTGTAATAGAACCCCAGACTCCTTGTTTTCCATCATCTGTCTCCTATGTTGAGCAATGAAGCAACTTGGGAAAACACCAATTGTATGCAGACTACATCTGATTCCTCCTGGACTAACTGGATTGCTTCTGAGTACCTGGTCCATTTCTGGAAGAAAATCAATTCCAAGAAGTTCAGTACCCTGAGATAGAGTACTCTCTCTTCATCTACAGATGAAATAAGTGCTGTAAGTTAAGAGAGTCACAAGCATGAGAGCAAGCACTTCAGCCTGGCTTGCCTTTAATTACCCACATTTGTGTTCTTGTCAATATGAGAGGGGTTTCTTTGTGGGAGAACAGTCTCAGGCTTTTTCATCTGGGGCCATTTAAGGAATGTCTCTAATGTTTTCCCCTCTACTCATAAAGGCTTGCAGTTAATTAGAGCAAGCCCTTTCCATCAAAGTTGTGGACTAACCTAGCCACCTAGAGCCTATCTACTGTTTTTCAAAGACTTGGAAGGTAGCATGGGGTAGGAGTTGGGGTAGAGGTTGTGAGATGGAAATGTTAACCTTCATCTCATGGACTTTGCAACTTAGTGGGAGGCTCATGAACCCAGATGAAACTATCAATGTCACTTACAGGCCAGGGAACACACTCCTGATAGTCCACTTATAAGCAGCTAGTTTGTGTCATAGATTTAATACCCTGTAAATCCAAAACATGATATGTGAGCCATTTATTTTTAAACTCTAGCAAAAAGAGAAAAATTAGCAACAGAGAGCACAAAATCTACAAGGAGATGACCCCCCTGGTGGGCTCCTTATGCCTGATGCTCATGCACATTATTGTAGTACTAACTGGGCACATAAAAGGAGGACATGATATTGGGAAGAATATGTGATGGGAAATCTTGGGAGAGTTGAAGGTGGGAGTGCAAGGCAAATATGACCAAGACATAGTGTATATACATATGAAATTTTACATATGAAATTTTCAAAGAAAATTAAAGTTCCTCCAGGCTGGACAGGCAGCTTAATGGGTAAAGCACTTGCTACACAAGTGTGAAGGCTTGAGGTTGCAAAACCCAGGGTCTTTGTAAAACTAGTCATGTGTCTGTAATCCCAGTGTTTCCATGGAAAGATGAGAGGTAGAGACAGAAGAATCCCCAGAAGCTCATGGACCAATCAGCCTGCAGTATACACCCATGATAAGCTTTTGTCTCAACCAAGGTAAATCCTGACACCTGAGGTTGACCTCTGACCTCTGTACATGTTCTGGGATATGGCATGCCTACAA
This sequence comes from Tokudaia tokunoshimensis, assembly GCA_036184795.1. Classification (NCBI taxonomy): domain Eukaryota; kingdom Metazoa; phylum Chordata; class Mammalia; order Rodentia; family Muridae; genus Tokudaia; species Tokudaia tokunoshimensis. The sequence goes on along the minus strand of BTHU01000013.1, from coordinate 25,033,112 downwards.
GTGCACACACACAAGCATGCACACACATCACATGCACCCAGAGATGGAAAAAAGGAAGAGTTCCAGACAGCAAATTATTCTAAGGAATGATAACACTTAATTCATAGAAATTGAGTAAATATGGTGAATGAAACTTAAAGTGGCCCCATGATTTAGATTTCCTACATTCATGACGTTATATGATTCTCTCCTCTTGAAAGTGGACCTAACTTACTTGTAACACAATGGAAATATGCCAAAATGAGCATGATTAAAGAATTTTAAGGTTATAATAAACAGGGCCTGCTGAGGTGACTCAGCAGGGTAAATCGCATTGCAGTGCAAGGCTGGGGCTCTGAGTCCAATCTCTGGAACCAACATAATGGTGGGAGGAGAGACCTGACTCTGAAAAATTGTCTTTGTCTTCCATGAGTACATGGTAGTACTCCTGTACCCTCATACACACCACATGTTAATGATGGCAATAATAATTACTATAATAATAAAGAGTATAATACTCATCTTTCTAGGAGACACCCCTGATGGCTTTGAAGAAACAAGCTGTATGCCATAAGTACCACAGCAGAAAAGGATACCAGGAAAGGCACTGAAGGTGACCTCCAAGTCACCACTTGCAGTAAGTATAGCTTCTAGGCTATTCTCATCTAAAAAAAATGAATTCTGACAACTGCATGAGCTTAAATATGGACCCCTCCTTACTCAACCCTCTGATTATCTAAGCTAAGCTGTGCTCAGATCCAACTTAAAGAAACTGAAATAATAATCAGGTGTAGTTTTAAGCATCCAGGTATGTTCTAATTTGTTGCATAGTGTTGCAGGATTTTCCCTGTCCAATTACATTAGGGCAGCAGGAGGCCTGTGATTGGACAAGGAAAAGGGAGGCGGAGCTGAGAGTTGCAAAGACAGAGAGCATCTCAGGGAGAGGGAGAAAAGTCAAAATGGAAGCAGACATGAACCAGCGTGGCTCTATGAATTGTCTAAGTTTTGGAAGCTATATTTTGTATTTCTCATATTTTCAGGTAATATTCGTCATTCTTGAATTTCCGACAGGGCCGAAAAGCTACATAGTCTCCTAGCCAACCCAGGCTATTTAGTTTGAAAGAATAGATTTGAGAGGACGGTTTTCAGATGGCATACAATCTAAAGCCAGGACATAAGTAAGGTGTAAAATTATGTCTTTTAAGTTAGGATAGACAACAGAGGTTCTATTTAACTGACAAAAATGATGGCCTGGGTGTTAGGTCTATCTTGTACTTTATAAATTACAAAATGGTAATAGTTGTGCTCAATTTATATTTCGAGAGAAAGGGGTTTTTTATTTTATTTAATTAAACAGAAAGGGTGATATGTTGGAGGATTTTCTCTGTCCAGTTACATTAGGGCAACACAGCAAGGGTGACAGCTCAAAAAGCTTGGAACCTGGTGAAACTGCACAGCCTGTAGATGGCTCAACAGATTGGAGAATGTCCGTTCCAGGATCCTCAGTTGGTCTAAAATTCTCCCAGACAGGTGCTATGAGGTTGGCTCTTTTGAGAGTCTTCTTGGCAGCTCAGCTTCCTTTCACTGAGAGGGACTTTGAACTGTTATTGCTCTAGTCAGGGAAGGAGCCTAGTGAATCTGATCAGTTTCAGGGACCATGTTGAGATCTTTTGAGTTGCCCTCCTGCCTGAGGACCTTCCCTTCAGAGTGAATGAAGGGTGATATGGTTCATTGTTTCAATATTGGAAGAAACTTGCCAAACTGGTACTAGTTCACCAAGAATCAAAACATTACCCTAAGAGACTACATAAAATCTCACCACTGTCAATAGGATCCATTGACAAAGACACATCACTTCTTCAGTTATAATCCTAATAATAATAACACAAGTCCTAAAGTCCTCCCTAGTAAACAGTGGAAAGAATTCAATTTTAGCTGGAGTTCCAGAGGTGTGTGTTTTCTGTGGGTCCTGGGATCTGAACACCAGCCAGCATGATGAAAGAGCAAGCACTTTAACCACTGATCCATCTCTGGGCCCTTGAGCAGTTCTTAGACCTACACTCAAAGGTATGGAGATATTTTTACCAAAATGTGAGAAAAGAGTTGAGACACATATTGTTTGTTTTTTTCCAAAGAAAATATTATCAAATTGTGCAAGTATATTTTTAGCAATGTTTTACTATAAGGAAAATATTTACTTTTTTTCTGTGAAATGTATGAATTTCTTCTGATTGTCATTTCCCCAGATGTCATTTTGTTTGTACCAGGCTTCTTTCTCTTCTTTCTAATTACACCTTGGAGTGATTTGTTCCCATGGGAAGAAAATAAAATTTGAAACTACCAAAAAAAAAAATTACATTAGGGCAGCAGGAGGCCTGTGATTGGAGGAAAAGGGAGGCGGAGCAAAGAGTTGCAGAGACAGGGAGCTGGAGAGAGAGGGAAAGGAGAAGGTAAAATGGAGACAGATATGAACCAGTGTGGCTTTAACCAGCCACAGGGAGTTATGATATCATAAGGATAGAATAATTGGGACGAAGCTGTTATCATCATCAATTGGTTCTGAAATTATTGTATTGGCTTCTTGTAAACTGAGAGTTTATTGATACATAAATCTGATTGATTAATTATAAGGCTCAACAGTTTTGCTTTACTTGGTTACTGGAATGTGGGACTGCCATTGGTGGAGAAGGAATTAGAGGCTCCAGGGACAAGCAAGCCAGGCACTGCGAAGGGGCGAGCTGCAGAGAGTTGCTGGAGGCAGGAGTGCAGGAGCATGGTCCAGCCCCGCTGGGGAGTTGGCAGGTTGAGAGAAGCAGGAGTGCAGAGAGTAGGTAGGTCCTTTCTTAATATTTCTCACAACAACATAGCACCAGTTGTGTCAACTTAACTAGATAAAGAGACCTAGGTAGCAGGTAAAACCATCCCTGGGTATATCTGTGAAAGTATTCTGTAGGAGATTGATTAAGCAATTCAGTTGATTGAGTTCATGAGATCAATACTCACTTGATCTTTGACAAAGGAGCTAAAACCATCCAGTGGAAAAAAGATAGCCTTTTCAACAAGTGGTGCTGGCTCAACTGGAGGTCAACATGCAGAAGAATGCAAATTGACCCATTCTTATCTCCTTGCACTAAGCTCAATTCTAAGTGGATCAAGGACCTCCACATAAAACCAGACACACTGAAACTAATAGAAAGGAAACTAGCGAAAAACCTTGAACATATGGGCACAGGGGAGAATTTCCTGAACAGAACTCCAATAGCTTATGCTCTAAGATCAAGAATAGACAAATGGGACCTCATTAAATTACCAAGTTTTTGCAAGGCAAAAGACACTGTCAAAAAGACAAAGTGGCAACCAACTAACTGGGAAATGATCTTTACCAACCCTACATCCAACAGAGGGCTAATATCTAATATATACAAAGAACTCAAGAAGTTAAACTCCAGAGAGGCAAGTAACCCTATTAAAAAATGGGGTACAGAGCTAAACAAAGAGTTCTCACCTGAAGAATATCTAATGGCTGAGAAGCACCTAAAGAGATGTTCATCATCCTTAGTCATTAGGGAAATGCAAATCAAAACAACCCTGAGATTCCATCTCACACCAGTCAGAGTGGCTAAGATCAAAAACACAGGAGACAGCAGTTGTTGGCGAGGATGTGGAGAAAGAGGAACACTCCTCCACTGCTGGTGGAATTGCAAGCTGGTACAACCACTCTAGAAAGCAGTCTGGCGGTTCCTCAGAAAACTGGGCATGACACTCCCGGAGGATCCTGCTATACCACTCCTGGGCATATACCCAGAGGCTTTACCTGCATGCAATAAGGACACATGCTCCACTATGTTCATAGCAGCCTTATTTATAATAGCCAGAAGCTGGAAAGAACCCAGATGTCCCTCAATGGAGGAATGGATTCAGAAGATGTGGTATATTTACACAATGGAATACTACTCTGCAATTAAAAACAATGAATTCACGAAATTCCTAGGCAAATGGTCAGAACTTGAAAATGTCATCCTTAGTGAGGTAACCCAATCACAAAAGAACACACATGGTATGCAGTCACTGATAAGGGGATATTAACCCAGAATCTCGGAATACCCTAAACACAATTCGCATATCAATAGATTTCTAAGAAGATGGAAGGAGAGACCCCTGGTCCTGGAAAGACTGGATGTAGGGGAATGCCAGGACAGAGAAGCATGAGGGGGTTGAATGGGGAAAAGAGGGAGGGAAGGGGGCTTTTGGGAATTTTGGGGAGGGAGGAAACAGGAAAGGGGAAATGATTTTGAATGTAAATAAAAAAAAACTTAGAAAATAAAATTAAAAAAAAAATACTCAGTTACACAGGCACTATGCAATTAGTTGAGTCTCTGACAGGACAACAACCACAGCCACAACCACAACAACTAAAGGTATAGTTCTGTTTTGTCTTGAAGATGCAATTCCTCTCCTCTTCAGCCTGTGAATAACAGAACTTTAGGTTCTTCAGCCTTTGTATCGCAAGACATAAGCTGGTGGTACTCCAAAGTTCTCAGGCCTCCTTCTCTCAGACTGAGTCACACCATCAACTTGGTTCTGGGGTCTTTGGAATGGTAGTGAGTCATGCAATGGCTGGCCTGGTCACTAGTTTGCACATGTTCCACTGGGAGAGTTTTCTGCCTCCATAAGTTAATAGGGTACTCTCTCTTTCTCCTCTCTGTCTACCTAAATGTCCATTGCAATGCTTGACACATGCAGCTTGTTTTGTCAAAGCCAGTAAGGGAAAGAATCTCCCAGAAAAATGGCTTTTTACCATCTTGTGTTATTCATTAATATTATAGTCTTACATTATTTATCTCTCTCTCCAGAAAATCCTGGCTAGTGCAATATGTCTCTTAAAAGCTAAGGAGGATATTTATCATAGTACCACACCACCACATCTAAAGGTAATTAATTCCTTCATGATGTCAGATACCCAAGTGTTCTCCTACTTTCAACAATTATAATTTTCTGTAACAGTTGTTATTTTTTGTCAATTAAGACCTAAAATATTCACATCTTTCATTTAATTGTACTATGTCTTAAGTTTCTCTTGATTTTCAGATTGCTTTTGTATCTTTCTTGACATTTACTTATTCAATAACTGGGTCCTTTATTATGTACTTTTCCACTTTCCAAACTTTATTAACTGCATTTCCCTGAGATTGATCAATGACAGCTTGATTCAGAAGCTGGTCAACTTCTGGTCTTTCTAAATGGTCCACATTACTTCCTATCTATTCATTGTCAAGTTTTCCATAGACATTTTACTTAATGAATTTGGTGATCCTTAGCATTTATTGCTTCATTCCTTTATGTTATTGTGTTTATAAAGAGTATACAAGAAATACATTGTTTCATTAGACTTTGCCCATTGCTCCCTCATTGGCTCCTCTTGCCTGCATTGTTTTGTTCAGTAGATACTTTACCAATGTTTTCATTTCTCACAACCATATTGATTCAAGATTAAGTGTAACAGACTTCAGTAAAGATTAGGGGCAAGATTGGCAGAACACAGCAAAGAGCTTTAAACATTTCTGTCCTGAAAGACCTCTCTGTGGTCTTTCCCACTTAGATTACTGGCTTCTACTATGGTGAATAAAGGTTAAATAGGACAGTCCATTAAAGGAAGGCACTTAGGAACATTTTGTCATGTAGTAAGCACCCTAGCCATGAAGTCTCCCTCCCTGCCCCAAGCCTCTTGCTTTTTAAATGGTCTTAATTCTTCAGAGTTCAGATGTGTGATAAAATACGTATTTCCCACTTCTATCACTCCAACTGCCTTCATATCCTCATTCAACATAGCTCTTTACAAACTTTGTCTTCTTTTTTGTTTCCTGTAACCCACTAGGTCCAGTTAGTGTTGCTTTATAGGTTCATGTGTGTAGTAGGGTCACTCACTGAATCATGGGGAACAGAGCAGTGACCACATACTAAAAGAAAAACAAAAAACAAAAACAAACAAACAACAACAACAAAAGATTTTCACTCTCCCAACAACCAACAACTGCTAAAAAGACTCCAGTAATAGATGGGGCTAGAGATCACCTACTCCAACTACATGAAAAGTTTGAGTGGTTTCATCTTGAGCAGGCCTCAAGCAGGTAACCATAGATGCTGTGCTGTGAGTTCCTAAGTGCCGTAGCCACACAGCATTTAGAAGAAAGCATTTCCTAGCTCAACCTTCTCCTATCCTCTGGTTCTGGCATTCTTTCTACTCAGTCTTCCACAATGTTCATGAGCCTTTGTAGCAGTTGGGTGGGGAAGTTATTGATACAAGTGTTTTGTTTAGAACTAAACACTCAGCATTTTATTCTCAGCATTCTGACCAATAACCTCTCCACTGATTGTTGCCCACTGCAAAATGAAGCTTCTCCAACCATGGTTGAGAGCACCAGGGTCTTTTGATACAAACATAAATGTTTAGAATGCAATTCAACAGCATGGAAATTTATCAAAATAATAGTAAGCTCTACCCTGTTGGGTGCAAAACCATATAGGGATAGTTTTTCCCCAGTAAAGGTGAAAATCAAGATTGAGTTTCTGCAAGATATGTTAATTGCTTAGCGAAAGATGCCATGCCAATAGATGTTATATATTTTAGTTTAAAGTAGAATTTGTGTAGGAAAAACAGATTTATCTTCCAAAATTCACATTTTCTCTGAGTATTTTCATCTCTAAGGCTTACTTAGTATGTGGGGGAATTGTCTGCTTCTAGACTCAGTGATGTCAGCTAGATTACCATGGTAACAACAAGGGCAATATCTTGGGTCACAGCAGCTAAAAGAAAGGTGGAATGTATTTGGAAATCATTGAAGTCCATAACCTTTAAGATTGTAATTTATAGCTACTTCAAACTCCACTGCAAGGTCGGAGGATAATCTAAAATCAGATTAAATCAAGACCTATCTCCAAAAGAATATAGGATAAAGCATTTCTAAAGGAATGCAAATGAGAAGTCAGGATTCTTTATCTTTCTGGTACATTTACTATTCTGGTGAGTCATACCTCCAAGGCTAAAAACAGACAAGGACTGAATCCCATTCATTCAATGAATAAACGCAGTTTGAAATCGGTCTCAAACCTCTTTTTTTTTCATTAAAATATATTAAAGGCAATTACACTAATTTGAATTGAAGAACATTAACCTATTATGTTTTCCTTCTGTGGTTTTATGCATTTCCTAATTATTAAATATTAAACTTGGAAAACATCTTCTAACATGACATGATAGATTTAGCAAAACCAGAAAGAGTATGATATGACTATGGTCCCCTCATTCACAAAGACCTGGATAAGATAAGAATTCAAATATGTTGAGTCATAGTTTTCTATCTTTTCTATTGTATCAGAGTACTTTATTGAAGGATCCTATTATATTTCAACAAAACTCCTGTCTTGCAGTAGAAGGGAACGTGTTACAGAATCCTTTCCAGCTGCCCCACATCCCAGGAAATCTAATGAAGAGTGATGGTAGGTGTTGCTAGTGTCACAGAAGTGTTTGTAGATGCTTCTGAGCTGAGGGAGTCTATCATTCTTGGTATCTCCCATAAAATGGTCTGTTTACCTTCTGAGATTATTTTTTAGGCATCCTCTAACTTCTGTTGCCTGGAGATGCATTTTGCCACCTATTTTCCCATTATTAAAACCCTTGCAATTTTTTTTCTCTATCCTTTCCCAATCTATTTTCAAACATCTTGTCAAACAGAGATACCAATTTAAGAAAGTTCTCCCAGCTGGAGAAACAGCTCAGTGGTAAATTTGCCCAGGATATATAAAGCCATGGATTTATCCCCCAACCACCCTCACCCCGAGTTCCACAGGGTTAGTATGGGAGGCCCTCTCTGATCAGTCATCTGATCAGGCCTCACACTCTTTGTAGGATGCTCTGCTGCAGAGTCCCAGCGATGTATGTGCTCTGGCATTTAAGAGGTTTTGAGGGAACATAAAAGCTCCTAAAAGGTATTTCCTGTCTAATTCTTTTTTGTTGTTGTTATTTGGTTGGTTGGTTTTGGTTTTTCCAGAAAGGATTTCTCTGTATAGCCCTGGCTGTCCTGGAACTCACTATGTAGACTAGGCTGGCCTCGAACTCAGAAATCCGCCTGCCTCTGCCTCCCAAATGTTGGGATTAAAGGTGTGCACCACAACTGCCCGGCTCCTGTCTAATTCTTAAAACCTCAGTTTAGCTGACAGATCCACAGAGAAACCCTCTGGAAGCTTCAGCTCTTCCCATGATCAGGTGACTGGAAGGAGAATCACAGCAAGCAAAGAATGGGTCCTGCGTGCCCCATCTCTGGCCTGAGTTCCAAGTGCTTTGCTTTTTCTCTGTCCTTGCCTACGGTCCTGTGTTTGTTAGTCTGTGGTCACCACCCTTCCAGTCTTTCCATCTCTTAATCAACTGAACTAGTTTTTATCAAGGCTGATTTTCCAATGCCCCTTGCCTTCGCTAAACCACCTGGTTTTGATCAAATCTCTGTTTCTCAGAATGTGCCTCTTCCCTCGATGTTCTTCCTTCCCCACTTGGCGAGCAGCTACCCACCTCTATGCTCTTCTTCTTCTGACAGTAGTAGCATCTCCAACTCTGACCCACTCCCTTGCTTTATCCATTCTCTCAATTGTGTACTCTCACCTTCACATCTGAAAGGTGGCACAATAGTGCTCCTGGACCCAGCCCCATCGAGATCATCGTGGACGACGGGCAACATTCAGCAGTCCTGTTCTGCCTCTCCATTCTCCATCAGATCCCAGCATCTGACTCACATTTAGGCTGGTGGGACTGCCCAGATCCGGCATCTTCACAGGTACTCCATTGACTCCATCTGAGAGTGACCTGTGTAGTCTTGGTCCTTGAGTATGCTTTTAGCACCTAACTCAGTTTTCCTGCTGACAAAGGGCGCCTCCTTCATTTTCCCCTCTTCATGAACTTGCAAATATCTGGGGCTCTAGAAACTGTAGACTAACTAACCTTCAGGGCAACCCCAGCCTACAGATCAGTAGACTTGAACTTATTCAATACTCATACTAATTAGCTTCCCTCAGTTATGTTTCTTTATTTAACATTTGTTTTTTCACGGTCTGAAATTTTTCCGTTGTTTTATTATACTTTCACATATTTATTTGTCTATATTAGATTTTCATTATATCTTTTCTTCCAACATTAACTAATTTAAGCCTCAGAATAATTTTAGTCAGAATGTATTGCTGTTTCAGTTTTTCCTATGAAGAAATTGAGTCTTAAAGAGATCATTTACCCAAGGTCACATAACCTGAAATACAATGAATGGTCTTTGCAAACCTGAAATCTTCCTTTTATACAATGGGGATGGGAGTGGGGTGGAGAGAACCTTTCCCAATTAATACTTGAATCTCTGACCCCTGTGATTAATTTATGCAGAAGACTTAAATACTTCCCAGCTATTGTTCCTCTTTTGTGCCTCAACACCTAAAGTTCCTCAAGGATAAGTATCTTCTTTAAAAGAAAATCATGCTGGTTCTTCATAAGATAGAAAGTAGATGTTAAAGAAAATGATGCTATGCTGACTCAGCCTACCTTCATGGGCTCTAAGCATGAGTTGGAAGGCAGCATGAAATCTCTCAAGAAGTTTGGATGAGCCTTCTTGGTGCCTTTTCTGATCTGTGATTCAAGCTTCATTATTTAATGAGCACAGTAATGCTCGAATCCCTGTCACCTCACAGTGACAGGGGTGCCCCATCAGAACACCACCCACCACTGCTGACTCACTATGGTTTGTGTGAGAACATGCTTCATGTATCACACACCAGGACATGGTTGGCCCTCATCACAAAGCTTTGCAGTAGGGAGGCATGAGGAAGAGGAGATTGACTCTGTAACAAGCAAGCATATGTTCACTTCATTCAGTGAGAAAGGACAGGGTAATTTATCAAGGTAAGACCACCACACTGTCTCATACCCCATGACTGCATCCTCACCAGCTCCAAAGAGAAGAAGCAGACAGGTGTAAGAAATTCTGTTTCTCAGGCCAGTGAAATAGCTCAGTAGAGAAAGGTGCTTGCTGCCCACCCTGACTAAGGTGAGTTCAATCCCTAGGGCCCACATGGTGGAAGAAGAGGACCAACACCAGATAGTTGTCCTCTGGTCCCCACATGTATGCCCTGCGCATTCACACACAAACACACACATACACACACGGGTGTGCACAGACACACATACATGCATCCATGCACACATATACACAACATGCAGATGCACAAATGCAAACACATGTGCACATATACACAAGGGGACACACATGCACACATATACACACATACAAACACACACAAATATGTCCTCTGATTTACACACACACACACATACACACAAATTAAATAAATAATAACTAAATGTGATGTTAAAAATGTTAGGTTTCTATGTCTAAAGATAGAAACCCACTTTTGCATTCCCTAACTGCAAATACCTTTGAGAAGCCCCGAATATACCTCGGCCTAATACCACTTGATAGAACAGTTGCATTATTTTGCAGTTCCATAAATTACTTGGCTGTATCAAATGTGTGTCTCCATTTCCCTTATTTCCCTTGGGTCACAGGAATCACACAGACACTAGATGAATGCCTAAGGGCAATTGATCAGTGATCTATAATAATTCAAACACACAATTACAAGGTCTAATCTTAGTCTGTCCCAGGACAGGGAACATTCTAGGGGCCCAAAGTGCTTCCAGGTAGGTTTTGGGGTCTGTAGTTTCTTGTTAATTAGAAGGGTTGGCTTAAAGGTCACCCAGAGCAGTCAGCCCAGAGAGGATAGAAGTTAAAAACAATGACTTCACGAAATTCCTAGGCAAATGGTCAGAACTTGAAAATATCATCCTTAGTGAGGTAACCCAATCACAAAAGAACACACATGGTATGCAGTCACTGATAAGGGGATATTGACCCAGAATCTCGGAATACCCTAGACACAATCAGCATATCAATAGATTTCTAAAAAGATGGAAGGAGAGACCCCTGGTCCTGGAAAGACTGGATGTAGGGGAACGCCAGGACAGAGTAACGAGAGGGGGTTGAATGGAGAAAAGAGGGAGGGAAGGGGGCTTATGGGACTTTCGGGGAGGGAGGAAACGGGAAAGGGGAAGTGATTTGGAATGTAAATTAAAAAAATAAAAATAAATAAAAAAAAAAGAAGTAGTAAAACTAATTGAAGCTGTTGTTTTCATTTTACCTAACAAAGGTAGGTCTTTATGGCTGGTCATTATTGAGGTGTCTCCTTTGCAGGCACCACCGGAGACAAAAACTAATTCTGAATTGCAAAAAGAATGAAAGTGTTTTGGTTCCCTGAGAAGGGGCAGGCAGGCTATTTACAACACAATGCCTCCTTCCCTGTTGCCACTAGAATTCTATTTCTGGTCTTCCTGACATTTGTGAAAAGGTTTCTGCATGGTCCCAAGGACAACAATGCCTTCTGCGTACTGCTACAACCATAACCTAGACAGTAGGCCTAGGAGCACCTGTATTCACATAGAAAGAACCAATATAAACCAACTCCTTACACCTAGAGAATGCCTTGGGAAAGAGAAGAAAGTGAAGAGGAAGGGATCTTCCATTTCAATACTCACAGCGAGCTGACCAAGATAGGCACACTGGGGAGAGTCAGCCTTTGACAATGATTCATTTAGTGTGTGGGGTTCAGCTCCTATGGTGTTCTCAGAACTGTATGTACTAGGTAGGGTGAAAATGACAGGGAACTCCCCTCACCCCCACAGTCCTCATCTTCACAGATGGCAACATGTGAACGAAAAAGAAAGACACACACACACACACACACACACACACACACACACACACACGGTGTGCATCTTAAAACATCATCATGTTATTTGTAAATCCTCTGGGAGCACAGAAGCAAGAGCAATCAGCTTCCCTGGGCTTGGCTGGCAGAGAGGTCAAGCAGTAATTTAGAAAAGGGGTATCTAGAGCGTCACATAGAAACATATATAACTGACTTAGGCATAGGATGACATGGGGGAATGGGCAATTCAAACAACAGAAATGAGTGAACAGAACTAGTCGTAAGCACACTGAAGTGAGAATAGTGTGATCTTTGTGAAAATTTTGTAGAGACATACAGGGTCAGCTTTGTATTTTAGAAAGGGGATTCTGATGGGAACATCTGAAATGAAGCATCCACACTAGGAGTACCCATTTGGAGGCTATTTAAACCACGGGGAGAAAATAAGACAGCTTGACCAGTACAAATGCCACAGAGGTGAGAGAATGGGGTCCATCTTGTGTAGATGCTGGATTTTTAATTCTATTATCAAAATGAGCTTAGAGGGTGCATACTTTTAAGTTGGAAAATGCTTTAGCTTTCTGTGATCTGGTGTCAGTTATTCCCAAGCCCAGGGAGGTTGCCAGAAAAATGATCTATAATGATGTGTTTAGAGAGCAGTGTTCTGAAGATATTGGAACAAGAAACAAAGTAAAGGGAAGGGATGCTTTAGAGCACAGGACATCCTTGCTGGAGCAGCCGGCTTGTGAGTTGTTGATAGGGCAAAGTTGCCTAAGTGCAGAGAATATGTGGACACCAAGAGAGTGGAGAAATCATCAGAAGTGTGTGTCTTATCCATCTCCAGGTCAATGCCTTCAGCACACAGACATTTAAGAAAAAAAGAGACTTAAAACCCACCATTTTTATTTTTGAATCTCTCTCTCTCTCTCTCTCTCTCTCTCTCTCTCTCTCTCTCTCTCTCTCTCTCTCTCTCTCTCTGTGTGTGTGTGTGTGTGTGTGTGTGTGTGTGTTTGTTTGTTTGTAAAAGGTCAACACTGATTAGATCTTCATCTTTGTTTTAACTGGCCTGCCCACAACATTTATTATATAATTGATGATGTCTCCTTCTCTACACTTCCTTCACATGGCTCCCAAGACCTCCTCAGCCTCTTGCTCCTTCTTGTGTTTTGCTAGCTCAGTCTCCTTTGGTTGTTCCTCCTTTTCTACCTTCCCTCATTGTGTTGGAGTGGCTCCCAGATCAGGCTGTGACCATCTTTTCTAAAGACACTCTTGTTGTGGCGAATGTGTTCTCTACGGTGTGATTGGGAGGAGTCTGTTGATGGGCATCTATGCTGCCATCATACTTTGGCTCCTGTGAACATTGCTGCTGTACACACTGGTGTGAACAGCATCCCTGTAATGTTCTGACTTGGAGTCTTTTCTACAAATTCCCAGGAGATGAATACATTGCTTTCTTGATGAACCTCATCACTAATTTGACGTTTTCTCTATGTGTTGAATATTTGTCAATGTGTGCCTTTCACACCTTTAGTCAAGACCTCTGCCGTTAATTGTAGGCTCAATTCTACATGTATCCAATCATCTATCCAATCTCCCACTCTGAATTTATCCTTATCTAAGTAGTTATCTCCACATGTTGACATCAAATTTTCTAATCTTCTTTTCCCTGAACTTATTTAACTCTCAGATACCTCAGTTCTTTCATTTGCTCAGTAAGATTTCATTCAGTCATCTTGAGCTTCTCTTACGCATTTCACATCTAACCTAGCACCAAAGACTGGTAGTTGTATTATCACACTACAATGAGAATCTAATCACATTCTGTCGTCACCACCCCTAACTACCATTTTCCTCTTGGCCTTAGCCATTTGTCACCTAGATTAATACATATTATATAATGAATTGTCTTTCCTCTGCCTCCCACTGTCCTTAAAATTATGCTAAAACCCTAAGCTTCAGCACCTAAGAATGGGACTCTACTTAGAAATAGGGCTGTTGAAAATATAATCAAAGCAGAATTGCTTCTGTCAGACTTTAACTGAATGTGATTAATATGCTCATGAGAAAGATCAATTTGGTCACAGAGATAGACACACACAGAAGGATGAACAGGCACACACAGAGGAAACACAGGATTAAGACAGTTACATAAAAACAGGTTGAGGCAGGAGAGATTGGTAACACAAGTAAGGACCACCCAGAGTCCCCAGACCTGGTAGATTCAAAGAAGGATCCTCCCTCAGAGGTATTGAGAGAACATGGTGCGACCAGCAGTTTGATTCAAATTTATTATTTGCAGGACTGTATATAACAAATCTCTCTTATAAGAATTTTGGAATCTTGGTTTCTTTAAAAACACACACACACACAGTAAAATGCTATAAGAATATGCTTTCATTTAATCCCAGGTGTGGGATATGGAGGGGCTTCAGACTGTCCACAGCAGCTATGGTTTGCCTCCTGCTCTAGCAGAGGCTTGATTTTGCCAGATGCAGATAGTTTCTGCAATTGTGTGATATTTGGAATTCTGGGGACTTTTCAGAGGGTATATAAATGCTAGGGCCCAAGAGTCATCGTTGTTGGTTGTGGTTGTTGTTGGTCGTCACTGGTCATTTCAGTATGTTAACTAGTCATGAACAAGGAAGAAACAACAAGAAGAAATTAGATATCCTGATGGTGAAGATCAAACTTGCCCCAAGAAACTACACAAGAAGTAGTCTAACAATAATGCCTCCCCCTTTCAAATCCCTGACTTTATTCAGGGATCTCTTTTCTTTCCTCACTTTCCTTTTTATTCTCTCCCTCTCTCTCTCTCTCTCTCTCCCTCTCCCTCTCCCTCTCCCCCTCCCACTCCCCCTCCCCCTCCCCCTCCCCTCCCCCTCTCCCTCTCCCTCTCTCTGAAAGGATGGAAGAGAAAGGATAGAGAAGAGTGGGAGAAAGAAGAACCCACAAAGTACCCAAAGTCAGTCAGCTACAAATCTCTGCTGTTTTTATCACTAAGTTGGTGGTCCTTTGAACTTAATGAAACTAACAAATGTAACCATCTCCTATCTGATCTCCCTGATTTTCTTCTCCCTTCTCATAAATGTATTCCCAATAGAGCAGAGGATAAACTCATGTTGTATAAACTCTAGCCTCTTGCCTCTTTTCTCAACGCATCCAAGTGATTCTCCATCTCAATCAGAAAAACATCATATCCATTGTACTGGTCTACGAGGCTCTACATAGCTGCCTCACACTGTCTGTCAGCATCTTTTCCATTTTCTTTTTCTCCTCCATGTACTCTGATTCATCCACCTTGCTGTGCCTTCAAAGGAGAGACGTTATCATGCTTTAGCTGCTTCCCTGCTGGGAAAACTTTCTCTGTGCTATAGGTGTTTCATTGTAAAAGGTAGTAGCTTGGCCATCTCACCTGCCTCTATTCCAGGGGGGTTGCTTTCCTCGAGCCTACGTTTGTCTTATTTGTTGCATTTGCATCTGTTGCCCATCTCTGCTCGCTAGACCCTAAATTCCAAGAGACATAGATTCTTTTCATTTCGGTCATTTACTGTAAGCATCCAGATCAGTAGTTCTCAACTCTCCTAATGCTGCAAACCTTTAATACAGTTCATCACCTGGCCACCCCCCATCATAAAATTATTTCATTGCTACTTCATAACTGTAATTTTGCTATTGTTCTGAACCACAATGAAAATATCTGATGAGCAGGAATATTTGATATGTGACACCCAAAGGGGTCACGACCTATGGGTTGAAAACCGCTGATCTAGATTAAATCAGGTCACATAGCCACAGCCAGTCACAAAGATGCAGCATGATCCCCTTCCCACTTGATGCAGCCCTGAGGTAGATTCTGCACATCAACTCACCACAGAAGTTTGCACTGAACTGCAAATGGTACCAGAGGTCAAAAGCTATGTGCCAGAAGAGCGCAAATTTCTCCAAATTACACAGCACACAGTGTTTTCCCAGGAAAAAAAAAGGGTAGTCAGAACCTAGAAGGGTCAACATGTGACTTAGGGTCAAGAGACCAACCCCTCAGGAAATGTGAGTTGAGGCCATCCTTGAGAAGCGTGACCTCTATAAGGAGTATTTAAGCTGCAAAAATGGCACAGATTCCCAGTACTGGGCGATTTCGAAGAAGAGCGACCAATTAAGCAATTCCAGGGGCTCGTTCCAGATCACTTCATATCCTATAAACTGGCAATGTTCCCCCATGTTGGTAACAATCTGTACTGAAAAATCTAACACAATTACTTTTGTCCTCTCGGGCTGTGGAGCGCCCACTTGAATCAGATGAAAAGGTTACAATGGGAGCTAAATATGCCCTTTGTCACCATGAGACCAGTGTGGAGTTTGATGGAGGTGTTCATTGACGCTGGTTAATTCAAGCTTGGGGGGGGGAGGGGGTGGCAAGTGACAAAGGTGGCCAATTGGGACACTCAGAAACACCAATTATCAAAGAACTGGGAACAGGAAGATCTGAAATCAATATCCTTTGGAAAATAAATTCTGGCTCATCTCGTTCCTATCATAATTTCGTTCTGCCCCTGCTTTACCCAGGAAACAGTAATGACAGCTGGAAAACATGTATTTTTCTCATTTCTGCTCTCCTGGTATTTTGTTTGGCTGCATTTATTTCACTGCCTTCTCCTCTCTGGCTATAAGTAGGACATTTGGATAATGAAAGTCAAGGGTAAACGTTTCACTGGAATGTCATCCTTCTCCCTATGTGACCTCAAGGAAGCTAATTCACAGAAATAAACGGTAGCTAAGGGGGAGATGAACTTCAGCTGCAGCAGCCACTTCATAGGTGAGACCGAAGGAGAGATGCCAAAGAGCCCAGACCTAGGCATTCCCTTTTAGCTAATTTTGGCCTAATCAACTCCATCTGTTTCATTTGGTTGACATGCAAGGAGTTCCAGCCAGTTGTGGGCACTAGTTTAACTAGCGTGGGGAATTTAATGATAGCTGTCACACTAGAAAAAAATATGGATCTTACCTCAGAATCATTCTCAAATGGAACACAACCGATCTTGAGTGATAAGCGTTCTGGAAAGTTGTTGAGTGATTTTTAATTCCATGCTTTTATAATGGGACTCACACCGCCAACTCAGTATTATAAGAAGCTGATGAAACCATTAATAGAAAAATCCCAGCACAAGGCAATCTCGACTGGAGAAATGGCTCCACCATTAAGTCTTCCTTTGAAGGACCAGAGCTTAGTTCCCCACACCCATGTCAGGGACCTTACAACTGCCTTAACTTCAGTTCCTAGAGATCCACCTCTAAGTAACTCATACACATGTGCACATGCTTATATACAAACAGACAGACACACATATCCATAATCAAACATAAATCTTAAAAAAAAAAAACCACATGCTTTATCCGGTCCTATTTTTCCCCTTAAGGGCTTCCCATTTATCCCTTCCTTATA